>CM057342.1:384742236-386054232 GCA_030015575.1 Agapanthus africanus
GTTCATTTCTGTTTTGCATCGTGGTATTCATTTGGAATATCCTGCTCCTCAGTCGACGAGGCAAGGGCCGAGATCCCTTCACCGGAGTGACCCCTTGGACAGAAGTTTGCGTCAGGGCATTAACTTCACTATAGCCGATTACTTTTGCTTTGCATCGTGGTATTCAGTTGGAATATCCTGCACCTCATTCTACGGGGAAAGAGCCGAGATCCCTTCACCGGGAGTGACCTCTTTAGTAAAGGTTTTCGTCACTATATTTTCTAAAAAGCTATCCGTTCCTTCAACGATATCAAGTTCACTACGTTAAAGGTTTTCGCCAGAAACCATTCGTAGCCCTCCGTCGTTTCATATGGGTAGTCAATAGTATTCAAGCTGTGTTTGTTGGCCTTAGTCAAGGCACAGTGTTTGGTAGCTATTGGGTATTCATATGCTGCATAGATAGATGTGTTGGTTTGGGACAGTCGTATAGCCTTGTTGGCTTTAGTCAAGGGCTTGTGCGGGTGGGTTCAAATCAACCTGGACAATGACGGGTAGAACTTGACATGTGACTTATGATTTGTTGGCCTTAGTCAAGGTCATAAGAGCATGGGGCAGAAATCACATCGGGAGTTTCAAAAGAACTGAAACTTGCCAGATATGCGCATACCTTCTGGAGTGTGATAGCGTGAGCGGATTCCGTCACGTTATCATGCGATGATAGTTGGATCCCGATTCCCACTGATGAGTTGGTTTACTCCTCGGGTGACCCCGACTAATTCTTCTTTCAGGTTTGGAGGAGAATTTGAGGTACAGTGGGAGGTTTCCAGATTAGATAAAATGGTAACCATTCTGATCTAGGTTAGAGTGCACGCTGAGTGTTTCTTTTCTCTCTCTCTCTGGCAGCGACAATTGACCCGACCCTAGACTATGACTCTGTGACCAAGTTGACCGAACCTTCTTAACACAGGCTTTTGGATTGTCAGAGTTGCAGACCTCATTGCCACTCCTACTTTTACCCTTTTCTCCAGGACACCCCGTATTACTACGAACGTCCACTTCCATTGGACAAAACCATCGTATGGTTAGATACGAACTCGAAGGAATTCGAGGATGGTTTCCGGTTCTGGAGAAAACGGATAGGATTATTCAGTTGTCTTTTCTTTTCACCCTCTCTCAGATTGCGAGTACTCCTTAGTTTAGGAGTAGTACACCTATTATGCAAATTGGATAGTCTTCTTCCAAACCATAGGCTGGTGCCGACCGGTAGGGAATGAAGAAAACCAGTTAGCCTAAACGGTGTACAGAAGGTATTAAGTTCAGACAAAGAAAGGGATTAGTAAGAGAGCAAAGTAAGTTGCGACTGCTATTCACGACCAAACCAAGTATTTCTTCGCCAATCCTAAATCACCTTTGTATTTCTCCAGGACACTCCGTATCACTACGAAGATCCCATTTTATTGGATAATCCATCGTATGGTTATATACGAACTCGAAAGGAACTTGTTCCAGTTCGGGGATGGATACTGGTCCAAGAGAAATAGGAATAAGGTTTATTCGGTTGTCCTTTATCTTCACCTTCTCTCGCGTTGCGAGTGCTCCTAGGGCTAGGACAGTACACCCATTATGCTTATTGGATAGTCTTCTTCCAAACCATAGGCTGGTGCCGAACGGTAGGGAAGGAAGAAAACCATTTGGCCTAAGGGGTGTGCAGAAGGTAATGACTAAAGACATATAAAGGGATTTGGAGAGGTGGCAAAGAATTATACGGTTATAGTTGTGAATCTGGATAATGGTAGAGGCATTACTAGGAATACCAGGATACCCCATCGAAACATTTCAATGTTTCAGTTCAACTGTGTACTGTTAAAAGAAAACTGATTTCCCGATTAGACACTTGCTCCAGGGTATGTATTTACCAGGTTTGATTCTCACATCTGTATGGTTTTACAGATGATGAGTGGGAGTAAGTTATTGGGAATTGGGTGATCATCCTCATTATACCGGGATTCGTTGTAATTGGTGATATTTGAGGAAATCACCTGGGCTGTTTGCCGGTCGGCAAATATTTGGTTTTGAATATCCGCTGTTGTGCACCAATTTCAAATTGATATATCTGTACGTCTATTTTTATAGAGTGAGATATACCTTTTGATATTATGTCGATGACATTTACCTATATCAGTGGATGGTTAGGTAAGGAGCATCAAACAGCGGTGTAATTCTTCTTAACCATAAGTACAGTTTTCAACCTACGACGCACAGTGAAAGAGTTGTTAGACTCAGCGGACTTATACAGAGTATTGTATGTTGTCCAGTGTCCATTAGGACAGAGGGGTTGGTCCTCATACTATATTCTGTTTACTTTTAACTTCTCTAGTTCTTAGACATGTGTTTCGTAGAAACACAGGGTCTAAGTTTTGAGGAGTTATAGGTATTTGAATACAGTAGAGAACCAGGTGTAGTAAGTATCGGGATTCTTCAAGTGATCGAAGATGTAGATACTTGTGTATGGTATTCAGTTGATAGTAATGATAAAGAGAAATTGCTTCTCTTTCAGGTTACTCATAATTGGAAGCATTCCTAAGTTGAGTAACGCTGATCGGCCTCTCTCTCCATTTAGTTGACATGCACTGGAGACAGCTGCGTGATTTGAATCTGGTTCAATTAAATCAGTGCCTCTGGTTCTATATTAGATATAGAACAGTTCATATCTTAACGTTGTTAAGGTACGGGGAGTTGTCTAGCTTATGATTAAAACCAGACTCTGGATATCTCAAGGCACGTTTCTGTAATGGATGTTTGTGGGTTGACCCAGGCTATGACGAGGGTTGACTTTCTACCATCTGGAAGATCAATAGTGATATTGTTCTTGACTCGCCACAGTTTTATTAAAAAAAAAATCGATTTTTTCAGAAAACATTAGTGGGAGTATGGTAGAACTGGAAGTGATTCCAGAACCACAAACGATTACTGAAGATTTGATAGGAACCTAAAGATTCAATCTGATTTGACATTCCATTGGCCACTCCGCAGATAAGATGGGTAACTTCAGGCACCCGAGAGGCACTCCGGTAGCCTCAAGGACGGTGACAGGGAAGTTCTTGTTTACCCACACTTGCCATTGTTGTTGTTCCAGGCTGTGAGACCCGGCAGGAGGATGAGTATAGCGTCGTTCTAAACTAGCTTTAGAAGTGCACGTCTATATGACTCTGCCAGAGGGTTGTCGTAGTCAGTGGGAGCAGCGAAAGCATTGGTGGACATCAGGCTTATGTCTATTCATAGACTAAAGCAGATATAGCGGAGATAGATCATCTATTTCTGATGTGACAGTCATAGGTTTGACGTCATCAGAATAGGGGATGGATCTGTTGAGAAGGTAATAGGAAGTGATATTCCTATACCACGATCGGTTATATTTTGGTCGTCACACAGTGTTTTCTCCACACGGGATTTGGACATTATATCAGACATACTGGTTACTAGATCTATGGTTTTAGATCTAGATTTGGATAGTTTCCCAATCAGGGTACTTTGACAGCATTCTAAGAGTATTTAGAATGGACGACTCCTGGCACGGTAGTGTACCTGCAGGTGATGGAGTCACCCTCTCTAAAGGTGTCTTATAGACTAAAGTAGAGAGGGATATGCATGATTGGCAGATCACTTGCTTAGGCAATTGAGTCAATCATGAGATGTCAAGTACCACACCAGATGTTGTTCTTGCACTAGATGCAATAAGTTGACATTGATCCAATCCTGGAGAAACGGTCGGAAGCAGTTTTAGAACATAAGTGGATGTTCTAGGGATATGATAACGACAGCCTCATATGGGAGACAGTTATCATTCCAGGCTTCCAAGGTGACATGGACGACAAGGAGGTTGTCAGAGTTATAGTTTTCCTTCTGACGAGGGGCAGTATTTTGGACAGGTGGTCCAAGGAAATACTGAGGGTGGCATGGCGCAGGATACTGATTAAGTTCAGTTGACGATACAGTCTAAGAAGTTTGGATTTGGAGTTCATTTATGAGCTCGGTCCCATCAGATATCCAGACATTCTAGGACAGGTATTGCTCATTTCGGAGATGGCATTCTCCGCGAACTTGAGATTTAGAGAGACATAGAAAGAAACATCAGAGCGGATCCACTCACTGAGGCTGTTCCTCGAACGCAATAGTCTTCCAAACAGGCTTTGTGAGACTGACTAGTAGAGGAGTTGGGTGTTCGGTATCACACGGGCTGTGAGTATGCGACATCGCAATAATTAGCCTTGAGTGCAAGTGGGAGATTGTTGGAGATAGTGCCCTCAGAGTCGATTATTGGATCACAGGCACGTGATTGCAATGATTGAGGGAGGACCTATCCCGGTAGGACAGTCTTACTCGAGATGATAGTTTGCTATCTGGTTTACCTTTGTCATCGTGTACTGTTTTAGGTGACATGACATGTCGCTATTGCACGTTGATAGAGCCCCTAGGATTCTTGCTTGACTGCCGGCAGTATGAGGGCGATCATATAAGTGAGAGCTGGAGTCTACAAGCATATCCTTAAAAGGTCCCTAGTCGTAGGAGTTTCGAGACAGGGCATCGATTCTCCAGAGTAGACTAGTGTATACAGTCGAGACCCCGACGAGGGGCGGTGGCCGGTCTCACAAGCCACTGGTGTCAGTTGGTTCACCTAAGATGTATACAGGTGCTCATTGGGTTATGAGTACACCGGACAGGACTCGCCGGGAACATGCTAGTTGGTCTTATACCTGATGTCAGATAGCAGTTCCCAGGTGACATGTGTACAGGTTAGTTCATCGACCTGGGGATCGTCATTTGTCTCGTGTGAGTTCCCACTGTACTTTGATTACTACCCTACCACGGCTCAAAGGAGTCGTGCAAACAGGTTTTAGTTGGGTACAGTCCCGAGCCACATGGAGGCAGTGAGCGGATCTTCGGGGGTTTCGTCTCTCCCGGTATTGGGGGTGAGGTCGCGCTGTGTCTAGGAGAGCCATTACACGAAGTCCTTGGCCAAGGCAGGAGATTTACTGGTAGGTATTCCAGTAGTATCTCAGGGTGTTCTGGGCTACACTCCGACACGACTTGTACCGCTTTTGGGGGTCTGACTTTTACCCACCCCCTAGGCCCGACATGCGATGCTCATAGACGAACGGACCGGACTGTACGGATATTGTCACTGACAGGCTCAGTAGGGTGTCAGGATGAGTTCGCTCATCGACGTCCCTTTTAGTCAATAGCTGGTGGCCCGTTACGTATTGGCTTATACCTCTGACGTGCTAGTGGTTAAATCCACAGCCATAGTATTGACGAGTCTTTAGAGTCCACCACACCTTCAGTTACTCAAGCTTTCGGGCGAAACGCTGTAGAGGCCGTATGGAGATATGGCAGGGCCCGATCAGATACGTGCGGTATTGCACGGATCAGGATCGGACGGTTTGTACTAGTAGCCTTATAGGTATATGGCAGGGTTCGATCAGATACGTGCGGTATTGCACGGATCAGGATCGAACGGATATTACTAGCCGGCTTTGGTTTAAGCCGGATCCTAGTATAGTACAGTGTAGTTTTGTCTCTTTGCATTTGTATCTGGACGGAATACAGATGCGGGTGTGTATGCACAGTATTGGGGTTTTCCTGTAATTTATTACGGGACCAGTTTTCTGGAGTTGCCAGTTTGCATTCCGTTCCGGCCGGTTTTCGTTTGTTCTTTCCCGGCCGGACTTTTCCGATGGAGGGTGTTATTTGCAAGTTTGCAAATAACACATTGTGGAGGGTTTTCTTGCATAAGGATTTATCATGATATCTTTCTTCCATGCTTTTGCATTAATGTGATTAGAAAAGGGTATGGTTGGATTTAATGAAGCATGGTGTATGTTTGTATGTGGTCACCCCTTTTGTATCTCCTACAATAACCTCCCTTCATGCTTTTTGATTCATCCCTCCACCATTCTCCAAAAGGAATGGCCGGCCACTTCATTTGAGGGGAGAGGAAGGAAAATGAGAGTGATTTTTTTTTGTGTATATCATTCTTCATCTCATTCCATTGCTAGAAAATTGAAAGCACCAATTTTCTATACACCATTCCTCCATCTATGGCAACCAACCCCAAAGTGAGACATGCACTCTACACTATACTTCCTACAGCAAATCTTGGACGCGTCGATTCGCCAGCTTCGCGCCCGAGTTGCCTCGGTATTGAGGTGGGAGCCCGTAAAAGCTACAGGCGATGTGGTGCCCTTTCCGACAAGGAGGAGACGGACGGAGATCCCGCGAGGAGATCGGAGTGGAGATGAAGACCGGAAGACTCGGATCAGTCGGTATATCTCTTCCCTTTCTTGTTAGTAGCTTAGACTTGTTAATGGTTACGATCCGGAGTTTAGTGCGCGGTGGTGCCGGTTTGCAAAGTCCGCAAAATTAAAGTTTATCACCGCTTCCGCATTCCGGCGTCGGATCGACGGCCGGGGCGCCGCCGTGCACTTACAAGCTTAGGGTTAGAAGTAAACTAGTATAGTTCATAGTCGCGAACCCTAGAATAGGTTTACACCACACGCGCACCCTTGCATATTCACTATTTTTAGACAGTGTTGATGAGGATATTGGATGACATTGGAGATGAGTCGATGATTTTGGGCATTGTGCCGTGAGATTGGTGATGTGATGTGATTCGTACTTGCGATACGACATGTGATCTTAGCGGGCCGTTGGGCATGTGTTTTACCCCCGCTTTCATACTTATATAGATGGTATTGATTTGTACTAGACTTAGATCTGTACCCCAGATTATGTGATATGATGATAATGATACCTGATATTTGATGAGAGGAGTGTGATACTGACCCGTACCCAGCTATTGGGATGTCGTACGACGATTTACCGTACGAGCTTTCTATTGATGTTAGATCCGCACTCATGACTCGAGGATGTTAAATGATATACCGTATCGTATGTGATACTATTGAGGCGAGATCACCGACTATTGTATATATATATTTGTATATCGACTCAGATTTAGGAGGTTTCCATACCCCTCCCGATTGACTTGATACTTAGATCTGTAGTTTGCATAGTAGATGTTAGACTAGACCCGAGTCATACTTATTTCAAATGGCAAGCTGCATTACTATTCATTTACTATTCACTCTACGGCTCGCATTGCATTGCATGCTTATATGTTATTGATTCATATTCCTTTGTGCATATGCCTTTACAAAGTTCCATGCTCATATTAGTGCTTCATGTTACATGTATTATAATTCATGGATTTCGCACTGTGATATGGTTGGATATGATGATTCTGGATTGTCTTACTCCTGCGTATATATATCAGTGGTATGGGACGCTGAAATATATATGTATACCCATAGTATATAAATATTAGTGGTATGGGACGCCGATATATATATACACCTACTTAATATATCATCATGATGATCTATGCAAACTTATATATGCATTTCGATATATTGAGAGAGGGCTGACCCGGACTGACGGATGCCCGATATATTGAGAGAGGGCTGACTCGGACTGACGGATGCCCGATATATTGAGAGAGGGCTGACCCGGACTGACGGATGCCCGATATATTGAGAGAGGGCTGACCCGGACTGACGGATGCCCGATATATTGAGAGAGGGCTGACCCGGACTGACGGATGCCCAATATATTGAGAGAGGGCTGACCCGGACTGACGTATGCCCGATATATTGAGAGAGGGATGACCCGGACTGACGGATGCCCGATATATTGAGAGAGGGATGACCCGGACTGACGGATGCCCGATATATTGAGAGAGGGCTGACCCGGACTGACGGATGCCCGATATATGAAAGGAGCCTATGTCCTCGATATGAGAGGAGCCTTTATGGCCGATGGTATATTATATCTCCCCTACCCCACATTTATTTTATATGCATTGCATCATGTATTAGAGTACCTTCATGCATGTTGCATACATATCGGATACACGATAGATGGGATTCACTTGATATTGAGATATATAGTTTGCGTCGATGCTCGACATTGATTTCCTGATGACTTCATTCATGATATCTTCTGTTTTCATTTTACCGCATACATACATCATATTTATGATATGTTATTACGTGAGGCACTGGCGCGAGTTCTTGGCACTACACTTATATTTAGATGTTACATTGCTACTTTACTATGCTTCAGACTTATTCATTTGAGGGTTATATTATATACTGATCGTATTGACCTAGGATTATGTCTTGCTTTCGATTTCTGCTTGTAGATATTTTCTATTCATGAGTTGGCAACTCACCCCCATTATGCCACAGTTCTTGCAGGTTTGCCGTACAGGCTCCATAGCGGCATTTCTGGCACACTGCTTTCCTTTACGGGTGATTTGATTGGTAGGTGGGTTCCTTGTATCAGAACCGCCATTGTATATGTATTATTCATTGTATCTAGAAATTCCATCAACCAAAACTTGTATATTGTTTCAGACTCAGACACTAGTGATGTATTATTTCGACCTTAGAGTCACGCTTAGTAGTGTTGCTGTTTTCATGCTTATCTAGGTTTCTTTTGAATTTTGATCCTCGCCATTCGGCGTTGTATAGTATATTGCTTGTCGTTTATTTATCCTTAATATGGTTTTAGATTTCTGGGATTTTGGCTTACTTGGATCAGATGGAGTCCTATAGACTTCATATGGTTCAAGGGCCAGTCACGTGCTCTTTTGGGTCGTGACAAAGTTGGTATCAGAGCGCTAGGTTGACCTTGGTTCGAGTCTAAGTTTGACTATGTGGAGCCTAGGGCGTCTATATATATACGGAACTTAGGCTTGACCTTACGGAACTTAGACTTAGTCGAGGGGGTATTAGACCCGAGCTTTTGTCGCGTAGGATGACCCTTGGTTAATGGAATAGGTGACTAAAGTAGAGTGACGTACCGTGGGTATGTTCCGCGGCATACTTACGACACGCCACTCCGCTTAAGGAACCTTAGGATGTACATATTTTCGAGATCAGTGATTCTCTTCATATCCATGATTATACATCCATTTGAGATCCCCGATTCTATTAGTTTCATGATCATACCTTTATTGATGCTGTTCCTTCTTATGATCATGTATCCACTCTGGATCTGCTGTTCTCTTTCTTGCCATTGATCTGCTCTCTTCGATACTCGATTGAGGTTCCTGTCGCCATGTTGAGCGCAGTTTGGGCTGCTGCTAGGGTTACGGTCAGTGCGAGCTCGTCTGGTACGAGGGCCGACCATTGTGTTTTCTGGTGACATGGGAACGTCTCGAGTTAGTATTGGCGACTGTGACCTCTAGTGGAGGTGAGTGCTTGGTCTTGCACCGGATGATCGGGCCATTGTTAGAGCTGCCAGTTGAGAGAGGACTGTTGATGTACAACATACCTCAGAGATTTTGATGTCGCCTACCGTGCAGACAGATGGACCAGCGGCTGCTGAGATTCATAGGATATCGCTTCCAGAGCTTACGAGCTGAGATCGCCGGAGCTTCCAGGCAGATATGAGACAGATGATAGCTAGTCTAACCGATTTGAAAGACGAAGGTGATTCGTCCGATTTATGCGCCAGAGCAGGCCCAGTTGAATTGAAGATTTCCAGTGCGGAGAGTTTCACTCAGATCTAGAGCAGACCGATTTAGAGATGACCGCCAATGTATTGCCTTTCCTGGAGGATTGAGACGCTGTTCGGCGTACAGACGAATGAGCCAGTTGTTGCTGCAAATGACGAGATATATGCCCAGATGATTGGAGCTACTGCAGCATGAGTATATACTTAGAGATATGATGGAAGGTCGCTAGTCACCGAGGGTGGATGACTAGGGCGTGCGATTCGTTCACTTACCGATGCGAGGTCATCAGATAGGTTGCTTCCAGCTAGAGACGACTTCACACGGAGACGTTGAGAGTCGACAGAGATGATCGAATGTCAGGAGCCCATTTTCCAAGTTTAAAGTATACGGAAAGACATGCAGGTGATTCTATGGACACTCTAGAAGAATGAAACCCTAACTCGACTTAATGACCGTGTGAAAGCCTTTGAACCTTAGAGTTTGCGGCAGTTCCGCGGCGCCATTGGTGAGGCTTGGGTTTGCCCTTCCACGGCTGGACCACCGACGCTGTGGCATATACTCGATACTATTAAACTGTACTCAAGATGTTGATCTCTTGGGGGATTATAAGGCTCTGACGAGTCGATCGAATGATTAGACATCTTTCGGATATCATGTGATGGGATGCTTTGCTTGGGAGACTCCAGATACGAGTATAGCCATTGGAGCACAGTTCATGCAGCCACTATGAGACGAGTCCGAATCAGTCGACATTGAAGCAGAGTGAAGAAAAGAGTTCGCAAGAGATTTCGACGAGATGACGTCCCACTCCGCTGACAGGAGAGATGTGATACGCACCCAGAGGCGTTGTATATGGATATATCTTCCAGAAAGAGGCGCGATAAGTATGCAGCCATTCCGGAATAAGAATTTGCTTCAGCAATGGATGATGACTTCCGGGCAATCCGGCAGGAATGAGATTTGAGAGAGAAATCTCGACAGGACCTTTCTGGAATACGATACGAGAAGACCTAGACCCAGGGGTGGTCATATTGCGCACACCCAGCAGGCCAGAGTTCGGCATCGTCGATAAGGTAGTTGACCAGGTTCGGATAAAGGACCTCATCCAGAGGCGTTGTAAATCGATCGAGGACGAAAGAGTATTGAGCATTCCTCCGATGGTTGGGATGCGTTCCCGAGGACCTGTTCGGCCAGACATCTTCTATAGAATTGCGAAGCTACAGAGTACGCGATTTCAAGTCCGTGCGAGAGACTTCGGATTGACTGTGGCCGAGAACAGTGCAGTGCGTAGATAGTATGGCGTGACGTCATAGTGGACGACGATAGAGACAAGTGGAACCAGAGGTTCGTGCGAGACGCTGACGAGCTGTCATTACTTCCCGTCGAGACTAGAGACCTGATATGCTTACAGAGGCATTGGGATGTGACCAATTTCCGAGAAAATATTGTGCTGAGGACACAGATGTCTATCGAGTGAGAAGAGATTATGCAAGAGAGCCAGCCTCCGTACAGTTCGGCATAGGCAAGATCGGAAGAGACCTTGAGCAGGATTCCTTCCAGGACATTGCTGCAATGATATTTGCACCCAGGATCAGATGTGTGATGTGCATTCAGAGAGCCAGAGGCCGACGCCAGTGACATGCTGCTTTACGAGTGGTCATGAGGATTGACCGAGAGATGACCAGAGAAGTGCCAGAACGGAATCGTCCCCGTTAGCACACCTGACTGGGCCGATGAGCCGATTGACTGCGAGATAGGTAATCCGCGGAGAAGATAAAGACCCAGAGTCAGAGGACGCCAGACCGTGAGCAAGAGGCAAGTAGATATCTTGCGCTACTAGCATTGGATGCACCGACTCCTTCTCGACCTTGAAGGAGGAACTACCGACGACGGTATTTATGATTTGTGATTTTGTGATTCGATTATCACGTATCCGACAACTTGGATTGTTACTGAATGTTTTAGTAGTTGGGGGTTTAAATTTAAATTCGGGGACCGAATTTATTTAAGGGGGGTAGATTGTAACATTTCAAAATAATAAAAATATTATTTTTGGGAAATTCATAATTTAATATTATTTTATTGAATATTTTAATAATTCGGTATAATTAAATACAAATAAATGGGGAAAATTCTAAAATAGGGTAAATTAGAGAATTATGACATTTCTAAGTTTAATTGATTAGTTATATGCTAAATTAGTGCTAATCGCGATTAAAAATCGCTAATCGGTTTTTAGCTTTTTTGTGCAAAACATGCACATATCACTTTTTCACACTTGTGTATTTTCTTGCCATGGTTCACTTTGGGTTTACTATTCTTGGGAGAAGGGTTTTGAGAGAATAAGAAAAATGAAAGGAAAAGAAAATGGGAAAAGAATAAAGAATGAGCTTTGGTGAGAAAGAGAGGTATGGGCTTCTTTGACTAAAGACTTAGACATTTCCTCTTCAACCTTCACTCATTTCTCTCCCTCTCCCTCTTGTTGTTGCTGCTGCTCCTTCTCCTCACCTCCCTCCCCTCTTCAAATCCTCAAATCACCTCTAAAACAACTCCAAAACCCTACTCTCATTTCATTAAAAGTGTGCACAAGCTCAAGATCTACACATTGGACCAAGAAAGCAAGGATTTTGGCCACTAGGGGCAACTCAAGAATTTTCTTGAGTTGCCAAATGAGGTATTTTCTGGATCATTAACTTAGTTTTAGCATTACTTATACCCCCATGTTTAGATTGAACCGATATTGTTTGATATTGTGGAGTTAAGGAAAACCTAGTTAGGGTTTGAGGAAATTATGAGTTGTGATGTGAAATTGAGTTCAGTAGAGGCTACACCAACACCCTAGTGCATGAATTGAGACCCCAACCTGAGAGTTGAAACCCGAAATACGGATTTAGAAACCGATATCGGAGAAATTATGGAATCTGTGAAGGATATATTGAATCTGCTATCACCCGAGACATCCTAAATTAAAATTGATTGGACAGTGACATGTGCAGGCACCCAGCAAGCTACCACCAAGACCCCAACCCCTAACTCATCGAGCCGGCCGCAGATTTATTCCAATTGGCCGCAATTTGCGGCCATACCTGCACCAAACCTTCTCGTATAGGTTCTGTAGCCCCAACATGCATAGATTAGACCCCTGGTATATATAGATTTGTCCAATTTGACCTAGGGTGAAATCTGGAACATATTTCCTAAGTTGCTGTTTTGGATTCGTGTTTCCGTATTCCGTATTCTTAATTCTGAATTTGTGTTTGGTGTTTTACCTCAACTATTTGGCGTTTATATGACGATATCGAGAATTTGTTGATGGTTTTGAAGGCGTGCCCATAGGTTCTAACCTATAGGCCCCTTATCGTATCGTTTTGGGTTTCGTGTGCCGTGTTAGCTTTGGTTTGGTTTTAATACGCATATACGATACTTTGATGTATAGGTACCCCATGAAGACTTCGGGACGACAAGTAAAGCGTGTGGAGACGTCGACAAATGAAGAAGCAAGGTGATTAGATTATATCTACTGGGGGAAGTCGGGTGGATGGCATATAGCACCCCCGCAGTCAGTAGTTGGTATACTATATATTATGCTTGATAGTTATAGTGTGTCATGGATATGGTGTTAGGTGTATTATGGATAGCTTAGGGTTAGAAGTAAACTAGTATAATTCATAGTCGCGAACCCTAGAATAGGTTTACACCACACGCGCACCCTTGCATATTCACTATTTTTACACAGTGTTGATGAGGATATTGGATGGCATTGGAGATGAGTCGATGATTTTGGGCATTGTGCCGTGAGATCTTATGGCCAGTCACATGCTCTTTTGGGTCGTGACAACTATATTTTTATAAAAAGCTATCAGGTTCCTTCAACGAGATCAAGTTCATTACGTTAAAGGTTTTTCGCCAAAAACCAGTCGTAGCCCTCCGTCGTATCTTATGGATGGTCAGTAGTATTCAAGCTATGTTTGTTGACTAAAGTCAAGGCATAGTGTTTGGTAGCCGCTGGGTTTTCATCTGTTGCATAGATAGATGCGTTGGTTTGGGACAGTCGTATTACCTTGTTGACTAAAGTCAAGGGTATGTACGGGTGGGTTCAAATCAACCTGGACAATGACGGGTAGAACTCGACATGTGACTTATGATTTGTTGACTAAAGTCAAGGTCATAAGAGCATAAGGCAAAAATCATATCGGGAGTTTCAAACATACAGGAAACTTTCCAGGCATGCGCATACCTTCTGGAGTGTGATAACTTGAGTGGCTTCCATCAAGTTATCATGCGATGATAGTTGGATCCCGATTCTCACTGATGAGTTGGTATACTCTTCGGGTGATCCCGACTAATTCTTCTTTCAGGTTTGGAGGAGAATTTGAGATTACAGTGGGAGGTTTCCTGATTAGATAAAATGATAACCATTCTTATCTAGGTTAGAGTGCACGCAGAGTGTTTCTTTTCTCTCTCTCTTTGGCAGCGACCTTTGACCGACCCTAGACTATGACTAAGTGACCAAGTTGACCGAACCTTCTTAATACTGCCTTTTGGATCGTCTTAGTTGCATAAGTCATTGCCGCTCTTTATTTTACCCTTTGCATTTCTCAGAAGACCCCGTATTACTACGGATATCCACTTCCATTGGATAGATCCATCGTATGGTTATATACGAACTCGAAGGGACTTCTTCGAGGATGGATCCAGGTTCGGGAGAAAAAGAATAAGGTATTATTCAGTTGTCTTTTATCATCACCTTCTCTCAAGTTACGAGTACTCCTAGGATTAGGAGGGTACACCTATTATGCTTACTGGATAGTTTTCTTCCAAACCATAGGCTGGTGCCGAAAGGTAGGGAATGAAGAAAACCAATTAGCCTAAGTAGGGTGTACAGAAGATAATATATAAAGACAAAATAAAGTGATTAGAAAGAGGGCAAAGTAAATTGCGACTGTTATCATTAACGACCAAAACACGTACTTCATCGCCACTCCTATTTCACCTTTTTTCCCCAGTTCGGGAGAAAAAGAATAAGGTATTATTCAGTTGTCTTTTATCATCACCTTCTCTCAAGTTACGAGTACTCCTAGGATTAGGAGGGTACACCTATTATGCTTACTGTATAGTCTTCTTCCAAACCATAGGCTGGTGCCAAACGGTAGGGAAGGAAGAAAACCATTTAGCCTAATGATGGTGTACAGAAGGTAACGACTAAAGACAAATAAAGGGATTTGGAGAGAAGGCAAAGAAATATATGGTTAAAGTCATGAATGAGATTATGGAAGAGGCATTACTAGAAATACCGGGATACCCTTATGAGACATTTTAATGTTTCAGTTTCACTGCGCATTATTAAAAGAAAACTATTTTCCCGATTGGATACTTACTCCAGAGTATGTATTTACCAGGTTTCATTCTCATATCTGTATGGTTTTTTATAGATGATGAGAGGGAGTAAGTTATTGGGAATTAGGTGATCATCCTCATTATATCGGAATTCGTTGTAATTGGTGATATTTGAGGAAATCGCCTGGGTACAGTTTTCAACCTACGATGCACAGGTTTTGAGTTATTCAACTCAGTGGACTTATATAAAGTATTGTATGTTGTCCAGTGTCCATCAGGACAAAGGGGTAGGTCCTCGTACTATGTTCTGTTTACTTGTGACTTCTCTAGTTTTTAGACAAGTGTTTCGTAGAAATACAATGTCTAAGTTTTGAGAAGTTGTGGGTATAAGAATAAAAGTAGAGAACCAGGTATCGCAAGTATCGGGATTCTTCAAAGAGATCGAAGATGTAGATTCTTGTGATTGGTATTCTGTTGATAGTAATGGTTTTGAGAAACTTGTTTCTCTTTCAGGTTACTCATAATTGGATGGATTCCTAAGTTGAGTAATGCTGATTAGCCTCTCTCCATTAAGTTGATATGCACTGGAGACAGCTGCATGGTTTGAATCTGGTTCCAATTAAATTAGTGCCTCTATTTCTATATTGGATATAGAATGGTTCATATCTTAACGATGTTAAGGTAAGGGGAGTTTTCCAGCTTATGCTTAAAACCAGACACTGGATAACTCAAGGCACGTTTCTGTAATGGCTGTTTGTGGGTTGACCATGGCTTTGACGAGGGTTGACATTTCTACCATCTGGAAGATCAATAGTGATATTGTTTTTGACTCGCCACAGTTTTAGTAAAATGGATTTTATTTTCAGAAAACAGTAGTGGGAGTATGGTATAACTGGAAGAGATTTCAGAACCACAAACGATTACGGAAAATTTAATAGGACATATATATTCAATCAGGTTTGACATTCCATTAGCCACTCCGCAGATATGGTGGGTAACCTCAGACACCCGAGAGGTACTCCGGTACCCTCAAGGACGGTGACTGGGAGGTTCTTGTTTACCCAGACTTGACACTACTGTTGTTCCAGACTATGAGACCCGGCAGAAGTACATGTATATATCATTCTGTCAGAGGGTTGTCGTAGTCAGTGGGAGCAGCGGAAGCGTAGTGGGCAAGTAGCTTATGTCTATTTATAGACTTCAGCAGTTATAGCGGAGAAAGATCATCTAATTTTGATGTGACAGTCATGGCTTTGACTTCATCAGAATAGGGGATGGATCTGTTAAGAAGGTAGTAGGGTGTGATGTCCTGGTATTTGGATGACATACACAGAGTAGGAAGTAAAATTCTTATACTACGATCGGTTGTACTGTGGTCGTCACACAGTTGTTTCTCCACAAGGATATGGATATAATATTAGACATTCTGGTTACTAGATCTATGGTTTTAGATCTAGATTTGGGTAGTTTCCTAATATGGGTATTTTGACAATATTCTAATAGTATTTTAGAATAGATGACTCCTGGCATGGTGGTGTACCTGCAGGTGATGGAGTCACCCTATCTAAAGGTGTCTTAGAGACTAAAGGAGAGAGGGATGTGCATGATTGGCAGATCACTTGCTTAGGCAATTGAGTCAATCATGAGATGTCAAGTACCACACCAGATGTTGTTTTTGCACAAGATGCAATAGGTTTATATTAATCCAATCCTGAAGAAACATAAGGAAGCAGTTTTAGAACATAAGTGCATGTTCTACGGAATTGATGACGGCAGCCTCCTTCAGGAGACGGTTATCATTCCAGGCTTCAAAGGTGACATGGATGACAGAGTGATTGTCAGAGTTATAGTTTTCCCTCTGACGAGGGACAGTATTATAGACAGATGGTCCAAGTGGATACTGTAGGAGGCATGGTGCTGGATACTGATTAGGTTCAGTGATCGATACAGTCTAAGAAGTTTGGATTTGGAGTTCATTTATGAACTAGGTCCCATCAGATATCCAGACATATTCTAAGACAGGTATTACTCGATTCGGGAGATGGCTTTCTCCGCGAATTTGAGATTTAGAGAGACATAGAAAGAAACTTCAAGGCGGATCCACTCACTGAGGCTATTTCTCGAACACAAGAGTTTTACAAACTAGCTTTGTGAAACTGATTAGTAGAGGAGTTGGATGTTCGGTATCACACGGGCTGTGAGTATGCGACATCGCAATAATTAGCCTTAAGTGCAAGTGGGAGATTGTTGGAGATAATGCCCTCAAAGTCAATTATTGGATCGCAGGTACGTGATTGCAATGATTGAGGCAGGACCTATACCGATATAACAGTCTTGCTCGAGATGATAGTATGCTATCTGGTTTGTCTTTATCATCGTAGACATGCTTTAGTTCACTATTGCATAATGATAGAGCCCATAGGATTCTTGCTTGACTACCAGCAGTATGATGGCGATCATATACGTGGGAGCTGGGGTCTGTAAGCACATCCTTAAAGTGTCCCTAGTCGTGGGAGTTTCGAGACAGGGCATCGATACTCCAGAGTAGACTAGTGTATACAGCCGAGACCCCGACGAGGGGCGGTGGCCGGTCTCACAAGCCACTGGTGTCAGTTGGATCACCTAAGATGTATACAGGTGCTCATTGGGTTATGAATACACCGGACAGGACTCGCCGGGAACATGCTAGTTGGTATTATACATATCGTCAGATAGCAGTTCCCTGGTGACATGTGTACAAGTTAGTTCATCGACCTGAGGTCGTCATTTGTCTCGTGTGAGTTCCCACTGTGCTTTGATTTCTACCCTACCACGGCTCAAAGGAGTCGTGCAAACAGGTCTTTTTTAGGTACAGTCCTGAGCCACATGGAGGCAAGTGAGTTTGTAGCATCTGCCAGTTTCACTAAAGAGGTCACTCCCGGTGATGGGATCTCGGCTCTTTCCTTATCGAATAAGGTGCTAGATGTTCTACAAGGAACACCGCGATGCAAAGCAAGAACTAGAGCTACCAGTTTTTAAACAAGTTTCTACAACATCTTTAGGTTTCTTTTAGTTTCATTAATCTCATTAATGAAGTCCCATTTTATTATGCTTCACAAGCATCACATTTGAAACGAAATTTGCAATATAACATATATCTTATATATATAATATAAACATTCGTCTCAGGCAGTAATATGATCTCATCACAGAACATTGCAGCAGAAGAACATATATGAAATATTGGATATACTAGGACGTCCGTGTTTTCAATACGAGCCAGTATAAAACACGGATTCCACGGTCGTGATGAATAGCCAAACCCACATCCCCAGACCCCTACGAGAGCGGCGAGCAACACAGCCAATTCTAGGATTAGGAGACCCGGTCTCGACTCCTCGAGATGGTCTCCCACTGGACCCCAAAACCCGGTTACTTGTGCTCCCCGCCTTGGGTCTACCTAATGCGGAAAAGTAAATAATATACAATGGTGACATCATCCTCAGCCCGGAAGTGCCCCAATAAAAGAATATTACATACAAATGAATTTTACATGAATGAAAATAAAAACCCTCATCTCACATAAAACAGCCGTCTATTCAGAACACGACGATCCAATATAACATATCACAGCAACACATAATATCTCATATCATCAACGTAAGCAAGTATGCGTATCCCGATTGTCGTTGATGTATAGCAACGAAGCCGGCGATACACAACATACTACGCTTACGGTCACAGAAAAGAAAGTGTAAAACTACAACAGTTGGAATCCGCAACCTCCTTAGACATCGCATGCCTAACCAAATGAATTCCTTAGATATCGCATGCCTAACAATTATAAACCCCGCATTTTAGTCTCATTATCGAAAACTCTTTTCAATATCAAGTCGGGCAATTCAATAAGATTCCCGACATCCTGATCGAATGCTCGTCGCAAACTTTAGTAGACGGCCGCACCCCCAAATGCCGTCGACGAAGTGCACTAAGGCGGAACACCGCTGCCGCGAGCACCCGAACGGATGCTTTTGGCGACAGGGTTCTCCTACAGTCACATGGTCAGGGCTATGGGGCGTGGCTGTCTGTTAAGTTTACCCGGCGAGTATCCGCGTACGCTACATGATTGCGACGGACTTTTGATCGCATCAAAATCCGTGGCAACCGATCATCTGAGATGAACTGCTAGATTTATAACATTCAAATTAGTTATCTCATAACTACTTGTGGATTCCAAATATTGTATCACATTCCAGATAAATAGACAGTGTTAAACTTTCCGATCGAATAAACAAACACCCAAGATTTCCCAAATAGCTCAACACTTGAGCGGAGTTCAAAAATATCCATCACATGTCACAGTACCGATGGTCCAGCCGTAGAAGGGTCAAGCCAACGCCTCACATGTGGCAACGCCATACTGCCCCAAACCCTAAGGTTCAGAGGCAGTTCAAGACGGTCACATAATCGGGTTAAGGTTTGTTGTCTTCTAAAGGGTCCACCGCATTACTTGCACGACTTAGAACGTTCTTAAACTACGGAAAAATCCAACACTTGGAAATTTTCCGGCAGGGGAAAAAATGAGTTATTGATATTTGTTCAAACTTTTTAACACTTTCTAAAAATTACCCGGACAAACTAAACGAAGTTATATTATCCGATCGAATCAACGAGTCCCCAATACACCCCAGAAAACTCAACACTTGAGTAAATATAAAAATATCTAGAAGAATCAGGAATTACAGACGGACATTACTGTGCAAAGCACGTACCATGATTCAACATTTTGGCCGCGGAACCGCCGCGCAAGCCTTGGTACGGCCGTGGTTCCGCGGCGCTTTAAGGTGATCAGTGGCACGTGTTGCACAGTAATCCTTGTATTTCCCTGCTGATTTTTTTGAGTATTTTTAATTCACAAAAAATCACATTTTGAAAAAATTTCCAGAAACTAGGGTATATCGGGTTTTCCGGGTTCGATCGGACTTTAAACTTCGTCTAGACTTTTCCTAAAGCTCTAGCTTGGCTCTGATACCACTGTAGGGTTGCTAGGCACACGCACAAGGGTCTACGAGGCATCAACCATGCCCGATTAAAATTTTAGCCGTGCCGAACAACCCAAAGCCAGATCTTTAAACTAGAGTTTATGCGAAAACAAGCATGTTAAACACTTTAACACTAAGTGAGAGGGATTACAACATTTTTAGATCGGGTCCTTCACTTCATAAGCTCCGTGTTGAGGTCCCTTCGCTGCGATCATCGTGTTCCGGACTCTCGAGAGGCTCCACGAAGAGAATGATGCAGTCTTGCTTCCGATCTTCGATAACAAAGATGATCTACCTTGAAGTTTCATTAACACAAGATAACACTCACTAAATGAAGCGAACACTCTCATCTAAAGGGCAAGGATAGATGAGAATGATGAAGTAGGATTTTTGCTCTCTTTTATTTTCTTATTCTCACTCATTTTCATCACTTGGAAAAAAGCTAGAAAGCTTTTTCTATGAAAGAAAGAAGAAGAAGATGATGAATAATAATTAGAATCCTTTTGTGATGAATAATGAAAAGAAGATAATGATGAATAATGCAACCATGGTTGCTAAACCTTTGTAGAGAATTAACCAAGGGTGAAAGGTTTGAGTTAGGTTAAAGATGAGTCACTTGTAAATATCTTTGCAAAAACAAAAAGAAACCTTCTAGAAGGTTCATGAATGCACTAACCCAAATCAAACCTTAATCTTGTTTAATCTCCACTAAACATGTTGCATTAATAATCATATCATGTTACAATATTATATATCACATATATAATAATTATTGTAACAAAATAAAATAATACATTTAACATATATCGCATATATATCAATGTATTACCCGAGTGAGAAAAAGAATCTTTTAGTGAGCTAATATTAGTTAATGTAATTTAATATATCATATATATTATTATACATTAAATTATCGAATCAACACTTGATCCGACAATCCGACTATATCGCATATAACCGACTAATACGATGACCCGGCTATATCACATATACCCGGCCGATATCTCATATCGCGAGAATCCAATACGGTATCGCATACCGCATTATCCTCGGTCCCGCACATATCACATATGTGCTCCTACTCCGTTTTGCCTGAGTCAAGAAACCTCTGTGTAGGACACTAAAGAATCGTCAATACGCCGGTAGCAGGTGATGATCATATCAAACACCCACAAGCTGCAAGCGGTCAGCTAAACGTAACAGCTACCCAGGTATTGAGCGCTCAGAAGATCAACAAGCAAGCCTGTACATTCTCCTATGAATCCAATCAGTAACACTCCCGTACAGTCCGGTCTCGTCGTCTGATATGTCGCATATCTCACCTAGGGGTGGTATACGTCAGACCCCAGTAGCTTGATAAGTCGTGTCGATATGAGGTCTATAACAGTTCGAGAAACTACTGATAACACTTACCAGTAAATCTCAGCAACCCTGGCCAGGGATTTCCAGTTATAGCCAATCGAACACAGCACAACATCAACTCCCTATACCGGGAGAGACGAATCATCTCCTATCGCTCATTGCCTCCATGTTGTTAGTTATATGTATGCCCTAGAGGCCATTACTGTACATACGATGTATATTGTAGTGGATGCTAGGACATATATAAGGAGGACTTTCTTGCTCGACATGATAGTATGCTATCTGGTTTTACTTTATCTTAACATGTACTCTGATTGTCTCTATGTTACATGTTGATAAAGCCCTTAGGATATGTACTCGACTACTGGGACTATGATGAGATCATACTAGTGGGGCCACGGTAGTCGACGAGTACATCCTATAACTATTCCTAGTCGTGGGTGTATCGAGACAAGGCATCGATGCACCAGAGTAGACTAGCGTATACGCATCTTGACCCATATGATGGGCGATGGATGATCCCATATCCATCGGTGTTTGACATCAAGGATGGTGTACGGGTCCTCAGTAGAGACTGGGTACACTGGACGGACTCGCCGAGAACTCCCAGATGGTATTATACCATACGTCAGATGGCAGTTCTCCGGTGACACTGGTACAGAGTAGTCTGTTGACCCGAGATCGTCATAGAGTCTTGTGTGGTTCCCACTGTGCTTTGATTTCCATCATACCACGTCCAAGAGGGCGTGCAAAAAGGTGGCTTTTGGGTACAGTCCCGAATCACATGGAGGCAATGAGCGATAGGAGGGGATTCGTCTCTCCCGGTATAGGGAGTTGATGTTGTGCTGTGCTCGATTGGCTATAACCGGAAATTCCTGGCCAGGGTTGCTGAGATTTACTGGTAAGTGTTATCAGTAGTTTCTCGAACTGTTATAGACCTCAAATCGACACGACTTATCAAGCTACTGGGGTCTGACGTTTACCACCCCTAGGCGAGATATGCAACATATCAGACGACGAGACCGGACTGTACGGGAGTGTTACTGTTTGGATTCGCAGGAGAATGTACAGGCTTGCTTGTTGATCTTCTGAGCGCTCAATACCTGGGTAGCTGTTACGTTTAGCTGACCGCTTGCAGCTTGTGGGTGTTTGATATGATCATCACCTACTGCCGGCGTATTGACGATTCTTTAGAGTCCTACACAGAGGTTTCTTGGCTCAGGCAAAACGAGGTAGGAGCACATATGTGATATGTGCGGGACCGAGGATAATGCGATATGTGATACCATATTATATTCTCGCGATATTTGATATCAGCCGGGTCATCGGATCAAGTGTTGATTCGATGAATCGGTACGGATAAATATTAGTCGATTATATGCGATATAGCCGGATTGTCGGATCAAGTGTTGATTCGATAATTTAATGTATAATAATATATATGATATATTAAATTACATTAACTAATATTTGCTCACTAAAAGATTCTTTTTCTCACTCGGATAATACATTGATATATATGCGATATATGTTAATTGTATTATTTTATTTTGTTACGATAAATATTATATATGTGATATATAATATTGTAACATGATATGATAACTAATGCAACTTGTTTAGTGGAGTTTAAACATGATTAGGGTTGGATTAGGGTTAAGCTTTCTAGATGTTTCTAGAAGGTTTTCTTTTTGTTTTGGAAAAGATATTTACAAGTGACTCATTCTTAACTCAACCCAAACCCTAACCCTTGGTTAATTCTCTACAATGGTTAAGTCAACCATGGTTGCATTATTTTTCATATTAATCCATTCATTATTCATCACAAAAGAAAAGGGATCACTATTCTTCTTCTTCCTTCATTCTTTCATGAAAAAGCTTGCTTGATTTTTCCAAAGTGATGAATAAATATGAGAAAAAGATAAATAAAGAGAGAAAAAATCTTACTTCATCATACTCATCTTCCTTTGCCATTTAGATGAGGGTGTTCATATCATTTCATGAGTGTTAGCTTGTGTTAAAGAAACTTCAAGGTAGATCATCTTAGTATCGAAGATCGGAAGCAAAGGTTGCGTCTTTCTCTTCGTGGAACCTCTCGAGAGTCCGGATCCCGATGATCGCAGCGAAGGGACCACAACACGGAGCATATGAAGTGAAGGACCGAATCTACAAAGGTTGTAATCCCTCTCACTTTGTGTTAAAATGTTTAGCATATTAGTTTTCGCCTAATCTCTAGTTTAAAGTTCCGTATTCGGGTTGTTCGGCACGGCTAAATTTTTAATCGGGCATGGTTGATGCCTCGTAGACCCTTGTGCGCGTGCCTAGCAACCCTACAGTGGTATCAGAGCCAAGCTAGAGCTTTAGGCGAAGTCTAGACGAAGTTTAAAGTCCGATCGAACCCGGAAAACCCGATAAAACCCACTCTCTGGAAATTTTCTGAAAATTTGGATTTTTGTGAATTAAAAATATCCAAAAATTACAGCAGGTAATTATAAGAATTACTGTGAAGCACGTGAGTACAATTCAACTAAAGAGCCGCGGAACCGCGGCCCCACCCCAGCATGTGCGGCGGTTCCGCGGCCACATAGTCGATTCTTGGCACGTGCTTTTCACAGTAACTCTTATTTTTTAATGTTGTATTTTCTGGGAATTTTTAATATTTATTCAACTGTTGAATTATCTGGGTTGTATTGGGGACTTAAAGATTCGATCGGATATTTTAACTTTGTTTAGTTTTGTCCGGATAATTTTTAGAAACTGTTAAAAAGTTCGAACGGATATCAATAACTCACTTTTTCCCCAGTCGGAAATTTTTTCAAAAGTTGGATTTTTTTTCCTCGAGTTTAAGAACGTTCTAAGTCGTGCAAGTAACGCGGTGGACCCTCTAGAAGACAACAAACCTTAACTCGATTATGTGACCGTCTTGAACTGCCTTTTGAACCTTAGGGTTTGGGGCAGTACGGCGTGCCACATGTGAGGCGTTGGCTTGACCCTTCTACGGCTGGACCATTGGTACTGTGGCATGTGATGGATGTTTTTAAACTGATTTCAAGTGTTGAGATATATTGGGGAAATCTTGGGTGTTTGATGATTCGATCGGAAAGTTTAACTTTGTCTATTTATCTGGAATGTGATACAATATTTGGAATCCACAGGTAATTATGAGATAACTAATTTGAATATTATAAACATAGCAGTTTAGTCTCAGATGATCGGTTGCCACGGAATTTTGATGTGATCAAAAGTCCGTCGCAATCACGTAGCGTACGCGGATACTCGCCGGGTAAACTTAATAGACAGCTACGCCCCATGGCCCCGACCAAGTGACTGTAGGAGAACCCCGTCGCCGAAAGCAT
The DNA here is from genome assembly GCA_030015575.1 of Agapanthus africanus. Classification (NCBI taxonomy): domain Eukaryota; kingdom Viridiplantae; phylum Streptophyta; class Magnoliopsida; order Asparagales; family Amaryllidaceae; genus Agapanthus; species Agapanthus africanus. The sequence goes on from CM057342.1 coordinate 384,766,872, forward strand.
CCGTTCGGGTGCTCGCGGTAGCGGTGTTCCGCCTTGGTGCACTTCGTCGACGGTATCGGGGGTGCGGCCGTCTACTAAAGTTTGCGACGAGCATTCAATGAGTTTTTCGGGAATCTTGTTGAATTGCCCGACTTGATATTGAAAAGAGTTTTCGATAAATGAGACTAAAATGCGGGGTTTATAATTGTTAGGCATGTGATGTCTAAGGAATTCATTTGGTTTGGCATGCGATGTCTAAGGAAGTTGCGGATTCCAACTGTTGTAGTTTTACACTTTCTTTTCTGTGACCGTAAGCATAGTATGTGGTGTATCGCCGGCTTCGTTGCTATACATCAACGACAATCGGGATACGCATACTTGTTTACGTTGATGATATGAGATATTATGTGTTGCTGTGATATGTTATATTGGATCGTCGCGTTTGAATAGCCGGGGGGTTTTATGTGAGATGAGAGTTTTTCTTTTTCATTCATGTAAAATTCATTTGTATGTAATATTGTTTTATTGGGGCACTTCTGTAAGTCCGTGTTGCCCACCCCGGTGCTTACGGGGAGGCGGAAAACATAATAAAAATCGGATTTTTAATGACTTAGGCAACATGGACTATGCTTGTGAGGATCTTTGCTAAACATAAACTAGCTAACCCTAACTACAAAGTAGCTAAGTGAAGAAAGGTTATACCTTTGGTCTTTAGTCCTTCTCTCCTTGCTCCTAGGTATGGTAGAAAAGGATCACCTTGCTTGTCTTCTCCCGTCAAAGAAGGATCCACCCGAAAGCCACCACCTTTAGCTTCAACTCCAAGCTAGGAGTAACTAGAGTGCAAGAAATGCTAAGACTTGAACCCTAGAAGTGAGTAGAGAAGATCAAGAGAGGGTTTTTCTCAAGCTTTTTGTTTCTCAACACATGAGAGGGAGAGAGCTTGAGGGAGAGGATGAGCAAGAGAGAGAAAAGAAATGAGAGAATGAGAATAATAGTGAGCCATTCTCACTAATATGTGTGAGTTATTTTAATTAATCAATTAGCAAGAAAATTGTCATGGTTTAATCAAGAGGTGACCATTATCATTTCATTATTAATGCAAATTGCAAGAATCAAAGAGCATCTTCCAAATGAAATGATCATGGTCAAATTGTCAACTTGGTCAACAAGTCAACAAAGTCAAAGTGTCAACAACAACAACCATGCACAATAATTAAGCTAATTATTAATTAACAATAATACACACAAAAACAATAGGGTTAATAAAATGACAATAGTCATTAACCCTAAACAAGGTCCTCTCCCTCAATCTCAAGCAACCGTGCATACGCACCCGCATTCGTGAACCGAGGAACACGAACACAATGAGAAAAACCAATCTCAAATCATATACTAGGATCCGGCTTAAACCAAAGCCCGCTAGCATAAACTGTCCGGACAGCAAACGTGCACAAGTGCGCGGATGCGAACGAACCCTGTCGCAAAACCATGCGACCTCTACTCGTTTTGCCTAAAGGCGAATAGCTCTCTGTGTGGGACTCTAAAGACTCGACACTACGCTGGCAGTGGGTTTAACCACAGACCGCAAGCGGCACTAGCTGTACGTAACGGTCCCCAGGTAGATGTCGATAAGAAGACTGACGAGGTGAACCCCATCTGCACTCCTACTGAGCCTGTATGTGACAGTCTCCGTACAGTCCGGTCTGTTCGTCTGATACATCGCATGGCGGGCCTAGGGGGGCGGTGAACGTCAGTCCCCTAATAGCGGTACAAGTCGTGTCGGAGTGTAGCCCAGAACACCCTGAGATAACACTGGAAACCTACCAGTATATCTCGCTTGCCCTGGCCAGGGACTACTCGTGTAATGGCTCTCCTAGACACAGCGCGATGTCAACCCCCAATACCGGGAGAGACGAATCCTGTCTAACCGTCACTGCCTCCAAGTGCTTCGGGACTGCACCCAAAAACTACCTGTTTGCACAGCTCCTTTGAGCCGTGGTAGGGTAGTAATCAAAGTGCAGTGGGAACACACTCGAGGCGAAGTGACAGTGTCAAGTCAGCGGACTAAGCTGTACTCATGTCACCTGGGAACTGATAACTGACGATAGGTATATTACCAACCAACAGTTCCCGACGAGTCCTGTCCAGTGTACTCGTAACCTAACGAGCACCCGCATACTATCCCAAGTACGACGTACTAACGGCTGTGGGACAGACCGTCTCCCACACTGGGATGAGAAGCGCATACGCTAGTCTACTCCGGAGTATCGATGCCCTGTCTCGATAGTCCAACGACCAGGGACCTGTATAAGGATGTGCTTATAGATTACCCAGCTCCCACGAGTGCGAGCGCCATCACAACGCTGGTAATCAAGCAAAGATCCTAAGGGCTCTACTAATATGTATACCAGCAATATGCTAAAAGAAACACATGCACATATTAAAGCAGAGACAAACCAAGTAGCATACTACCATTTCGAGCAAGATTGTATATACAACTGTGAATATCCCAAGCTTCCATTAAGTAATATACAAGCTAGTATGATACAGTAATGGCCTCTAGGGCATATACACTAACAATCTCCCACTTGCACTAAGGCCATGTACTGGCGTATCGAAGACCTATCATCTCGATCAGCCGCTCGAACTGAGTCTGGGGCAAGGCCTTGGTGAATGGATCTGCTGTGTTATCCTCTGATGCAACTCTCCGGACCTCGATCTCCTGGCGATCCACGATCTCCCTGATCAGGTGATACCGCCTTAAGATGTGTCTGGATTTCTGATGGGACCTGGGTTCCTTCGCTAAAGCTATAGCCCCGTTGTTGTCGCAATACAGAGGTATTGGGTCAACAATGGACGGAACCACCTGAAGTTCTTTCAAGAACTTCCTCATCCAGACAGCTTCTTTTGCGGCATCAGATGCAGCGATGTATTCCGCTTCCATAGTCGAGTCAGCAACGGTTTCCTGTTTGGAGCTCTTCCAACACACCGCCCCTCCATTGAGGGTAAAGACAAAACCCGACATGGACTTGGAATCATCCTTGTCACTCTGGAAGCTGGAGTCAGCAAAGGCCTCAACCTGCAGGTCTTTTCCGCCATACACCAAGAACATCTCCTTAGTCCTTCTCAGGTACTTGAGAATGTTCTTTACTGCTATCCAATGTTTCTCCCCTGGGTTTGACTGATACCTGCTTACCACACTCAGTGCATAAGCCACATCCGGTCTGGTACATAACATCGCATACATTATAGAGCCTACCGCAGAAGCGTAGGGTATAATAGACATGCGATCCCTCTCCAAATCAGTCTTGGGAGACATCTCTTTGGAGAGGGTGATCCCGTGACAAGCCGGTAGATTACCGCGCTTGGAATCTTCCATACTGAATCTCTTCAGTATGGTGTCGATGTACCTGGACTGCGAGAGTCCTAATATCCTCTTGGATCTGTCACGGTAGATCCGGATACCCAGAATGTAGGAGGCATCACCCAGGTCTTTCATGGAGAACCTGTGTGACAAGAACCCCTTGACAGATTGTAGCATAGGAATGTCATTTCCTATTAAGAGAATGTCATCCACGTATAAAACGAGGAATACTACAGTCCTCGCTACAAATCTACAATAGATGCATGGTTCATCTGGATTTTTGATAAAGCCAAATTCTTTGACCGTCTCATCAAAACAGATGTTCCAACTCCGCGATGCCTGCTTGAGTCCATAAATGGACTTGAGCAACTTGCACACCTTTCCGCTGCTCCCACCCTGAATGAAACCCTCTGGCTGGTCCATATAGACACACTCCTCTAAATGACCATTTAGAAAAGCTGTCTTTACGTCCATCTGCCAAATCTCATAATCGTGGAAAGCAGCGATGGCAAGAAGGATCCGAATGGATTTCAGCATAGCTACTGGAGAAAAGGTTTCGTCATAGTCCAAACCAGGTCGCTGACGAAAACCCTTTGCTACCAGTCTAGCTTTATAGGTCTCAACCTGTCCATCTACACCAATCTTCCTTTTGAAGATCCACTTGCATCCTACGGGTTTTACCCCGTCTGGAGCAATGTCCAACGTCCATACTTTGTTGGTGTACATGGACTCCATCTCGGTCCGCATTGCATCCAGCCATTTTACCGAGTCGACGCTCTGAATGGCTTGCTGGAAGCTAGTAGGCTCATCACAATCTAGGATGCAGTCCTCTCTATCCCCGTCAATGAGGAAACCGTAGTACCTCTCGGGCGGATGAGACTGCCTACTACTCCTGCGGAGTGGCATGGGAATGTCTTGTTCTTTCGAACCTTCTGGTTCCTCTAAGCTTTCAGTGATGGTTTGTGGTTCTGGAATTTCTTCCAGTTCTATTGCGTTCCCGCTTATCTGATTTTCTAAAAACTCAGTTTCCAAGAAGCGGGCATGACGAGAAACAAGGACTTTTTGCTCCTCTGCGTAATAGAAGAGATACCCCTTGGAGTTCTTTGGGTATCCCACAAACTTGCACTGTACTGAGCGTGCCTCGAGCTTGTCCGCATGCTGCTTTTTTACAAAAGCTGGACATCCCCATGTCTTAAAGGATTTAAGACAGGGTTTCTTCCCACTCCACATCTGATATGGTGTGGTAGGCACTGTTTTAGTAGGAACCTGGTTCAAGAGATGTGCAGCTGTTTCCAGTGCATAACCCCAGAAAGATCGCGGTAACTCAGCCTTACTCATCATGGACCGTACCATATCCAATAGGGTTCGGTTCCGTCTCTCCGATACACCGTTGTGTTGCGGAGTGTATGGAGGAGTAAGCTGAGAGAGAATTCCATTCTCTTTTAAGTAATTCAGGAATTCGGCACTTAAGTATTCTCCTCCTCGATCCGATCTTAGGATCTTGATACTTTTGCCGGTTTGTTTCTCTACTTCACTCTCATATTCCTGGAACTTTTCAAAGGCCTCGGACTTATGTTTCATTAAGAAGACATAACCGTACCTTGAAAAATCATCCGTAAAAGTAATGAAGTAAGAGTAACCGCTTCGCGCATGTGTAGACATTGGACCGCACACGTCACTGTGTACGAGTCCCAAGAGCTCGCTCGCTCTTTCTCCGTGTCCAGTGAACGGAGCCTTTGTCATCTTTCCCATGAGACAAGATTCACAAGTGGCATAAGACTGATACTCGAACGGATCCAAGTATCCTTCTTTATGTAACTTAGTCAACCGTGTCTCATTGATGTGACCTAGTCTACAATGCCACAAGAAAGCCTGATTAATATCTGGAGACTTTCTTTTATGTGTATTCTGGATATTGAAAACCTGTGGTTGGTTTAAAACGTAAATACCGTTGTTTAATGTACCTGACCCAATCAACACTTGATTAAGGTGAATGTTCACTACATTACTTACAAATGCAAATTCATAACCTTCTTTAGATAATAAAGATACAGAAATGATATTACAGGTTGCATTTGGTACATAATAACAACTACGCAAAACCAAAAAGTGTCCATCTGATAATCCCAGGTGATAGTCCCCCACGGCCTCTGCATCCATGCTAGTACCGTTCGCAACTCTGAGGGTCATGTCACCTGCCTTCAAAACTCTACGCTTTCTCAACGCCTGCAAAGAATTACAGATATGAGATCCTGATCCGGTATCCAATACCCAGGATGTAGAGTTTATTGATAGACAGTTTTCAATAACATACACACCTGAAGCTGAAGCTGCAACACGCTTCAAATCCTGTGTTCTGGCTTTCCAAGCCTTGCAATCTTGTTTCCAGTGGCCACTTTTGTGACAATAGAAGCATTCTTCCTTCCCCACCAGTTTCCCCGCTACCTTTGTTGCTTTACCCTTTCCCTTCGTATCCACTTTACCGACACCGCCTCTTGGTTTGGCGGGGGCTTTCTTCTTCTTGCCCTTGGCTTTCGCCCTGGACCTAGAAGAGGAAGATCCTCCTACAAACAAAGTGGATGTCTCCCTACCCTTCTGTAGGGTGCCCTCAGCAGTCCTCAACATGTTCAGAAGTTCGGCAAGTTCAACCTCCTTTCCTTGCATGTTGAAGTTGAGAATGAACTGGGCGTAAGTGGAAGGAAGGGACTGGAGAATCAGATCAGTATAGAGTTCATTCTCCAACGTGGTCCCGAGGTCCGCGAGCTCCTCTATGTAGCCGATCATCTTAAGCACGTGGTCCGCTACCGATGATCCGACGGCCAACCTTGCCGAAAAGAGCTTCTTCGACACTTCGTATCTTGCGATACGAGACTGCTCTCCATACAGTTCTTTTGTATGGAGAAATATGGACTCTAGGTCCATATTCTCGTGCCTCCTCTGATGGTCATTGTCCATCGAGGCTAGTACGAGGCATTTGGCCCTCGCGCAATCTATCTCCCATGTCTTACGGATTTCTACATCCGCGACGCTGGAGGTGGGACCTGGGACGGGGGGAGCTTTGGTGGTAAGTATATACCCCAGCTTGTCATAAGTGATAGCCATCTTGACATTCCTGAGCCAATCTTTGTAGTTTGGCCCTGTCAATATGTTTTTATCTAAAAGTAACTTAAGTCCGGTCATCTTGAATGGTCGCTGCAATTAGGAGAGAGAAAAGAAACACTTTAGCATGATGCTCTTGCAAGTTTAGAGTGGTTTTTAGTTTGTCTAAACTGGATGGCTCCCACTGTCTCTCGAATCCCTTCTCAAACCATAAAGAAAAGGATTAGCCGGGATCATTCTCACCGTACAATACTTGCTTAACCGTTCAGCCAGGCCAGTGTCGGTACTTCGAGGGAGGTTTTCCAACGCTTTCGCGAAGTTCCTTAATTAAGTAACCTCTTTTCCCTGTGGGCGTAGCCCCGCTAACACCTTTCTAGGCACCTACTAGGTTTATAGCATTGATCGTTAAGTGAGAGTTTTCCCGAGGAGTAGCATATACTCACAGTAGGATCGGGATCCAAATATCATCGCGTGATAAAACCGAAGGAATCCTACCAGAATCATCACACTCCAAATGGTATGCAACGCTAGCAAGTTTCAGTACTTATGAAACTCCCGATGTGGATTTTTGCCCCATGCTCTTATGACCTTGACTAAGGCCAACAAATCATAAGTCACATGTCAAGTTCTACCCGTCGTTATCCAGGTTAATTTGAACCCACCCGTATCCACCCTTGACTATGGCCAACAAGGCAATACGACTGTCTCAAACCAACGCATTCTATCTATGCAACATATGAATACCCACCAGCTACCAAACACTGTGCCTTGACTAAGGCCAACAAACACAGCTTGAATACCGTTGATTATTCATATGAAACGACGGAGGGCTACGGATGGTTTTGGCGAAACCGTGAACGTAGTGAACTTGATATAATCGATGGAACGAGATAGCTTTTAAAAGGAGTGGTTCAAGCTCCGCGTTTAAAAGTTTAGTTTTTGAAAAAAAACCGAGTGGTTTTCAAAGTGTTCCAATCGACTTTTACTTGGTTTATTTCTTGCATTAGTTCTTTTAATGCGTCCCATCATTTAATCCTACCATTGCAGAAAACAACCAAAATATGACGTACGCTTATGCCATTCGCATTCGCCACGGGGCCCCGTCATCACCCGTTAGGTTACTTAACTAACGACAGAGCGGGGGCTGGGCTAGCGCGGCTGTAAAACATAAGCAACGCCTAAATAGTTATTATATATAAATATATAGCAATGATAGACATTACAGATCACAGATGAATACATTGGATATACTAGGAATCCGCAATGCGTTCGAGCCTGCAACGCAAAGCGGATTACACGGTCGCGGTGAATAGCCAATACCCCACCCAAGACCCCTACGGGTGCGGCAAACTACCCGCTAAGCACCCGAAGCGAAGCAACCTCCCTCACCACCGTGAGTAGGCCACTCGGCACTTCGAGATACCCGGTAGTTTGTGCACCCCCTCCATGGGTCTATCCTAGGAGCAAAAACAGTAAAAAGAATTATACAATGACGGCTACAACCCCGACCCGGTTGTGCGGCCATACAAAGAATATTATTACATCAATTTACATGTTACAAATGAATGAAAGAAAATAACGCTCATCTCACATCCAACCCGGCTATTCACCCGCGACAATCCAATCCATTCATATCCACAAACCAACAATCACAGATCACAGAGATGTATAACCCCGACTAATCGACTTATAGCGATTAGCCGACGTTCAATACATACAAGCATTACAGATATAACCGATATAGTTAAAGTGTAGTGAAGTTCCGAAAAATACGGATTTATAGGCCCCCAAAAGTAAATTTTAGTTCTGGAAAATCTGGGCACATATAACATATCCTAAAAATCCTAAAACCAACTCAGAAACAAACTGCAGCAAAAACGATACAGAGAGTTGACAAGACGGCCGCGCTTCCGCGGCAAGAGCTTCCTTATGCCGCGGAAGCGCGGTCCTCTTGGCTCCTCTCTGGTTCGTATTTGGTGGTGTTTCACACAAAACCCTGAGACAATTTTACAAGTATACAGTTTTCCATTTTAACCAGGAAAAATTTTAACAGAAAGTTGGATTTTGAAAAAGTTTGGTTTTAGGGTTTTTCGGTTTCGAAACTTCGTTACACTTAACTACTTAGCTAGTTTGAGTTTAGTTAGGCTCTGATACCACTGTAAGTCCGTGTTGCCCACCCCGGTGCTTACGGGGAGGCGGAAAACATAATAAAAATCGGATTTTTAATGACTTAGGCAACATGGACTATGCTTGTGAGGATCTTTGCTAAACATAAACTAGCTAACCCTAACTACAAAGTAGCTAAGTGAAGAAAGGTTATACCTTTGGTCTTTAGTCCTTCTCTCCTTGCTCCTAGGTATGGTAGAAAAGGATCACCTTGCTTGTCTTCTCCCGTCAAAGAAGGATCCACCCGAAAGCCACCACCTTTAGCTTCAACTCCAAGCTAGGAGTAACTAGAGTGCAAGAAATGCTAAGACTTGAACCCTAGAAGTGAGTAGAGAAGATCAAGAGAGGGTTTTTCTCAAGCTTTTTGTTTCTCAACACATGAGAGGGAGAGAGCTTGAGGGAGAGGATGAGCAAGAGAGAGAAAAGAAATGAGAGAATGAGAATAATAGTGAGCCATTCTCACTAATATGTGTGAGTTATTTTAATTAATCAATTAGCAAGAAAATTGTCATGGTTTAATCAAGAGGTGACCATTATCATTTCATTATTAATGCAAATTGCAAGAATCAAAGAGCATCTTCCAAATGAAATGATCATGGTCAAATTGTCAACTTGGTCAACAAGTCAACAAAGTCAAAGTGTCAACAACAACAACCATGCACAATAATTAAGCTAATTATTAATTAACAATAATACACACAAAAACAATAGGGTTAATAAAATGACAATAGTCATTAACCCTAAACAAGGTCCTCTCCCTCAATCTCAAGCAACCGTGCATACGCACCCGCATTCGTGAACCGAGGAACACGAACACAATGAGAAAAACCAATCTCAAATCATATACTAGGATCCGGCTTAAACCAAAGCCCGCTAGCATAAACTGTCCGGACAGCAAACGTGCACAAGTGCGCGGATGCGAACGAACCCTGTCGCAAAACCATGCGACCTCTACTCGTTTTGCCTAAAGGCGAATAGCTCTCTGTGTGGGACTCTAAAGACTCGACACTACGCTGGCAGTGGGTTTAACCACAGACCGCAAGCGGCACTAGCTGTACGTAACGGTCCCCAGGTAGATGTCGATAAGAAGACTGACGAGGTGAACCCCATCTGCACTCCTACTGAGCCTGTATGTGACAGTCTCCGTACAGTCCGGTCTGTTCGTCTGATACATCGCATGGCGGGCCTAGGGGGGCGGTGAACGTCAGTCCCCTAATAGCGGTACAAGTCGTGTCGGAGTGTAGCCCAGAACACCCTGAGATAACACTGGAAACCTACCAGTATATCTCGCTTGCCCTGGCCAGGGACTACTCGTGTAATGGCTCTCCTAGACACAGCGCGATGTCAACCCCCAATACCGGGAGAGACGAATCCTGTCTAACCGTCACTGCCTCCAAGTGCTTCGGGACTGCACCCAAAAACTACCTGTTTGCACAGCTCCTTTGAGCCGTGGTAGGGTAGTAATCAAAGTGCAGTGGGAACACACTCGAGGCGAAGTGACAGTGTCAAGTCAGCGGACTAAGCTGTACTCATGTCACCTGGGAACTGATAACTGACGATAGGTATATTACCAACCAACAGTTCCCGACGAGTCCTGTCCAGTGTACTCGTAACCTAACGAGCACCCGCATACTATCCCAAGTACGACGTACTAACGGCTGTGGGACAGACCGTCTCCCACACTGGGATGAGAAGCGCATACGCTAGTCTACTCCGGAGTATCGATGCCCTGTCTCGATAGTCCAACGACCAGGGACCTGTATAAGGATGTGCTTATAGATTACCCAGCTCCCACGAGTGCGAGCGCCATCACAACGCTGGTAATCAAGCAAAGATCCTAAGGGCTCTACTAATATGTATACCAGCAATATGCTAAAAGAAACACATGCACATATTAAAGCAGAGACAAACCAAGTAGCATACTACCATTTCGAGCAAGATTGTATATACAACTGTGAATATCCCAAGCTTCCATTAAGTAATATACAAGCTAGTATGATACAGTAATGGCCTCTAGGGCATATACACTAACAACTTCCAGGCTGCGGAAGATGTCATCGTTGTATATTATTTACTTTTCCGCATTAGGTAGACCCAAAGCGGGGAGCACAAGTAACCGGGTTCTAGGGTCCAGTGGGAGACCATCTCGAGGAGTCGAGACCGGGTCTCCTAACCCTAGAATTGGCAGTGTTACTTGCCGCTCTCGTAGGGGTCTAGGGATGTGGGTTTGGCTATTCATCGCGACCGTGGAATCCGTGTTTTATACAGGCTCGTATTGAAAACACGGACATCCTAGTATATCCAATATTTCATATATGTTCTTCTGCTGCAATGTTCTGTGATGAGATTATATTACTGCCTGAGACGAATGTTTATATTATATATATATGAGATATATGTTATATTGCAGATTTCGTTTCAAAAGAGATGCTTGTGAAGCATAATAAAATGGGACTTCATTAATGAGATTAATGAAATAAAAGAAACCTAAGATGTTGTAGAAACTTGTTTATAAAAACTGGTAGCTCTAGTTCTTGCTTTGCATAGCGGTGTTTCTTGTAGAACATCCAGCACCTTATTCGATAAGGAAAGGACCGAGATCCCTTCACCGGGAGTGACTCCTTTAGCAATAACTGGCAGATGCTACAAACTCGGTTTGTCTTTTGATTGCTTCTATAGTTCTTGTTTTGCATAGTGATATATATGATATATCCCGCACCTCATTCGACGAGGAAAGGGCCGACGATCCCTTCACCGGGAGTGACCCCTTTAGCAAAACTAGAAAAGCCTCAAAAACACTCCATTTAAAATCACTCGATTCTACGACGATATCAAGTTCATTACGCTCAGGGATTTTTGAAAAACCTGCGTAGCCCTCCGTCATTTCAGATAGATATTATTTAGTATTCGTGCTATGTTTGTTGACTTAGTTAAGGCATAGTGTACGGTAGCTAAGTAATGTTTATCTGCTAAAACATAAGATGTGATTGGATTAGGGTATTCATACGGCTTTGTTGACTCAGTTAAGGGTCGTACGGGTGGGTTTAATTCAATCAAGAAATGTACGGGTTGAACTTGACTTGCGATTTATGATTTGTTGACTTAGTTAAGGTCATAGATCGCTAGAGGCAAAATATTATTGGGAATTTCAAGTGTTGAAATTTGCAATGAGATTGCATACCTTCTATGAGATAGTTGGATCCCGATACCCGCTGTGAGCAAGAGTTACTCCGGGGAGAGTTTTACACATTACAATTAGCCGATCAAGTAGGTGTCTAGAAAGGTGTTAACGGGGTTACGCCTCTGGGAAAACGAGGTTTACTTTAATTAGGTTCGTGCGATAGCACGGGGGACCTCCCTCAAAGTACCGACACTAGCCTGGCTGAAAGATTGGCGAACTTGTAGCGTGTAATTAATCCCGGCTAGTCTTTCCTTTTAGGGTTTGAAGGAAGATTTGACTAAAACAGTGAGAGACATCCTGATTAGATATATTATATAACAAATCTAATCTTGCAAAAGCATACGCTGAGTGTTTTCTTCTCTCTCTCTCCAGGTAGCGACCATATCACGCCTTAATCAAGATAATAAAACGGTTATATTGACCGAACCCACTTGTTATACTGAGCTGGGGAACGTTGGTCCCGCTCCAACTTATAATTGTTATAAGACAGAGCAGGAAATTGGGGATTACCAGAATTCCCGTGCCGCCCAAACGAAGAAAGTGCATGTTGATGCATCATTTTCGGGTGTGTTCATTACACAGAACTGTTTCTCAGTAACCTTTACGTCCTGGGTATGTGATACCGGATCAGGATCCCGTATATGTAATCTGTTACATGGGCTACAGATAGGTAGAGAACTGAGAACGGGTGATAAGTTTCATGAGATAGAAAATGGTGCAAGTGTTGCAGCCAAGTCTGTTGGTCACTGTCACCCTGTATTACCAGAATACATTGATTCTGAACAAATGTTATTAGATACCGAACCTGATATACAAAATCATATCAGTCTCTTTATTAGTAAAGAAAGGATATAATTTTGTATTGTTGGATAATGTTTTGAACATTTCCTATATCAAGAGTTGATCGGTTCAGGCACGTTATCTAAAAGCATTGACGTTCTAAATCAAACTACAGTTCTTAGTGTACGGAACACACACAAGAGGAAGAGTTCAGAAATGAATGAATCCTTCTTGAGGTATTGTAGACTAGGTCATATCAATGCGACCCGACTGGCTGAAGTTACATATAGATGCATATTTAAATTAGTTTGAATTTACTTCTTGTGAAACTTGCCTGTCATGTCACAAAGATAAGATGACCATAGCTCTGTTTATTGGAAACAGAGAAAGAGTTAGTGAACTCTTGGGATTGATACATGCTGATGTATGTAAGTCTCCTGTCTATACATGCCAAGACTGGTTCTTTGTACTTCATTACATTTTCTGATAATCTCTCAAGATTCAGACATGTGTTCCTGTTGAAACACAAGTCCGAACCTTTTGAGATATTCATAAAATATAAGTTGGAAGTAGAGAACCAAAATACGGGTATAAGTATTATGTCCTTTGATGAGATCAAGGAGGAGAATACTTGAGCATGGAATTCCTGGATTATTCTAAAGGAGAATGAGATTCTCTCTCAGCATTACTCCTCCGTATACACCATAGCACGATGGTATATCGGGGCGGAGCAAAAGCACCCTATTTGATATGGTGTGCTATATGATGAGTACTACTGAGTTTCCTATTTCCTTTTGGGAGTTATGCACTTGAGAAGCTGCATACCTATTGAATATGGTTCAAATCAAATCAGATGCCTACCACTTCATATGTGATATGGAAAGGGAAGAGCCCATATCTTAAGTTTGTTAAGATTTGGGGTTGTCCGGCCTATGTCTAAAAACAAAATCCGGACAAGCTCGAGGCAAAGACTGTTATGTAGAACTGGAAATGTTCCAGCTATACAAATTGCAGCTGATGATTTGATAGAACCAAAGGATTCAATAGTTTCCAACGAACCTCAGCCTCTCCGCCGATCTAGTAGGGTTCCTCACCCACCTGACAGATACTTCGGTTTCTCTATGACAGTGGGAGCGAGGATTACATCATAAGATGATGACCCAACTAGTTTCGAGCTGGCCATCAGGAGTATGACTCTGTAAGAATGGCTGGATGCTTATCGATCTGAGATGGAATCCTTATACACCAACAAAGTATGGACTTTGGTTGCTTTATCTGAAGGGTTAAATCCCCATCAGGAGCGAGTATATCTTGAGAAGATTACTTGGTGTGCATGGAAAAGTTGAGACTTTCAAAGCTGTGCTTAAGTCCGTCCAGATCTTACTTGCCACGGCTACATTCCATGACTACGATATCTGGCGGTTGGGTGTCATGACTGCTTTTCTAAATAATATTTTAGAAGAGAGCGTCTATAAGTACACAGCCAGAGGGCTTCGTAGACAGTGGGAGCAGCGGAAACGTGTGCAAGATGTTTTATATGATAAAACAGGCATCGCGGAGTTGGAACATCTGTTTTGATGTGGTAGTCAAAGAGTTTGGCTTCATCAAAATGGTAGATGAACCTTGTATATACGAAAAGGTAGTAGAGAGTATGGTGGTGATCCTCGTAGAATACGTGGATGACATACTCTTGATAGGGAAGGAGTTTCCTATGCTACGCACGGTTAATCTCCGCTTATCACAAGGATTCTCCATATAGGATCAAAGTGATACCTCCTAAATCCTGGGTTTTGGATCTATGGGATAGATCTAATTGGATGTTAGGATACTCACTAGTTGTAGTGAGATGGTATCAATCGATCCTGGGGAGAATCACTGGAAAGGTTCCAGAGTGATAAGGACGACTGAATGTCAGTCGCAGGCATTGTCTTTACCCTCAGTGGAGGGACGGTATGTTGGAAGAGTTCCAAGCTAGATACCGTGACATACTAGACGATTAAAGGCAAGATACATCGTTACCAAGGATGCTACCAAAGAGGCAGTCTGGATATATAAGTTCATAAGATGAACTTCGTTCCTACCATTGTGTGACAATGGAGTTGTGGCTTTAGCCAAGGAACTACCGTCCCATCAGAAATCCAGATATAATTCTTAGGCAGTGTCACCTGATCATGGAGATGGTTGATCTCCAGGGAGATCGAGGTTAGGAGAGTAGACACAGAGGACAACAGCGCGGATCCACTCACGAAGGCCTTTTTCCCAGTAGAGACTTTTATGGGATGGTTGAGTATGAGATACTTCAACCGCAGCTAATTGTTGGGTATGCGATACCATAACAGATGGCCCTAGTGCAAGTGGGAGATTGTTAGTTATATGTATGCCCTAGAGGCCATTACTGTACATACGATGTATATTGTAGTGGATGCTAGGACATATATAAGGAGGACTTTCTTGCTCGACATGATAGTATGCTATCTGGTTTTACTTTATCTTAACATGTACTCTGATTGTCTCTATGTTACATGTTGATAAAGCCCTTAGGATATGTACTCGACTACTGGGACTATGATGAGATCATACTAGTGGGGCCACGGTAGTCGACGAGTACATCCTATAACTGTTCCTAGTCGTGGGTGTATCGAGACAGGGCATCGATGCACCAGAGTAGACTAGCGTTTACGCATCTTGACCTATATGATGGGCGATGGATGATCCCATATCCATCGGTGTTTGACATCAAGGATGGTGTACGGGTGCTCAGTATAGACTGGGTACACTGGACGGACTCGCCGAGAACTCCCATATGGTATTATACCATACGTCAGATGGCAGTTCTCCGGTGACACTGGTACAGAGTAGTCTGTTGACCCGAGATCGTCATAGAGTCTTGTGTGGTTCCCACTGTGCTTTGATTTCCATCATACCACGTCCAAGAGGGCGTGCAAAAAGGTGGCTTTTGGGTACAGTCCCGAATCACATGGAGGCAATGAGCGATAGGAGGGGATTCGTCTCTCCCGGTATAGGGAGTTGATGTTGTGCTGTGCTCGATTGGCTATAACCGGAAATCCCTGGCCAGGGTTGCTGAGATTTACTGGTAAGTGTTATCAGTAGTTTCTCGAACTGTTATAGACCTCAAATCGACACGACTTATCAAGCTACTGGGGTCTGACGTTTACCACCCCTAGGCGAGATATGCAACATATCAGACGACGAGACCGGACTGTACGGGAGTGTTACTGTTTGGATTCGCAGGAGAATGTACAGGCTTGCTTGTTGATCTTCTGAGCGCTCAATACCTGGGTAGCTGTTACGTTTAGCTGACCGCTTGCAGCTTGTGGGTGTTTGATATGATCATCACCTACTGCCGGCGTATTGACGATTCTTTAGAGTCCTACACAGAGGTTTCTTGGCTCAGGCAAAACGGGGTAGGAGCACATATGTGATATGTGCGGGACTGAGGATAATGCGATATGTGATACCATATTATATTCTCGCGATATTTGATATCAGCCGGGTCATCGGATCAAGTGTTGATTCGATGAATCGGTACGGATAAATATTAGTCGGTTATATGCGATATAGCCGGATTGTCGGATCAAGTGTTGATTCGATAATTTAATGTATAATAATATATATGATATATTAAATTACATTAACTAATATTTGCTCACTAAAAGATTCTTTTTCTCACTCGGATAATACATTGATATATATGCGATATATGTTAATTGTATTATTTTATTTTGTTACGATAAATATTATATATGTGATATATAATATTGTAACATGATATGATAACTAATGCAACTTGTTTAGTGGAGTTTAAACATGATTAGGGTTTGGATTAGTGTTAAGCTTTCTAGATGTTTCTAGAAGGTTTTCTTTTTGTTTTGGAAAAGATATTTACAAGTGACTCATTCTTAACTCAACCCAAACCCTAACCCTTGGTTAATTCTCTACAATGGTTAAGTCAACCATGGTTGCATTATTCTTCATATTAATCCATTCATTATTCATCACAAAAGAAAAGGGATCACTATTCTTCTTCTTCCTTCATTCTTTCATGAAAAAGCTTGCTTGATTTTTCCAAAGTGATGAATAAATATGAGAAAAAGATAAATAAAGAGAGCAAAAATCCTACTTCATCATCCTCATCTTCCTTTGCCATTTAGATGAGGGTGTTCACATCATTTCATGAGTGTTAGCTTGTGTTAAAGAAACTTCAAGGTAGATCATCTTAGTATCGAAGATCGGAAGCAAAGGTTGCGTCTTTCTCTTCGTGGAACCTCTCGAGAGTCCGGATCCCGATGATCGCAGCGAAGGGACCACAACACGGAGCATATGAAGTGAAGGACCGGATCTACAAAGGTTGTAATCCCTCTCACTTAGTGTTAAAATATTTAGCATGTTAGTTTTCGCCTAATCTCTAGTTTAAAGTGTCCGTATTCGGGTTGTTCGGCACGGCTAAATTTTTAATCGGGCATGGTTGATGCCTCGTAGACCCTTGTGCGCGTGCCTAGCAACCCTACACATGTGATTTGGGACTGTACCCAAAAGCCACCTTTTTGCACGCCCTCTTGGACGTGGTATGATGGAAATCAAAGCACAGTGGGAATCACACAAGACTCTATGACGATCTCGGGTCAACAGACTACTCTGTACCAGTGTCACCGGAGAACTTCCATCTGACGTGAGGTATAATACCATCTGGGAGTTCTCGGCAAGTCCGTCCAGTGTACCCTGTCTCTACTGAGCACCCGTACACCATCCTTGATGTCAAACACCGATGGATATGGGATCATCCATCGCCCATCATATGGGTCAAGATGCGTATACGCTAGTCTACTCTGGTGTATCGATGCCCTATCTCGATACACCCTCGACTAGGAACAGTTATAGGATGTACTCGTCGACTACCGTGGCCCCACTAGTATGATCTCATCATAGTCCTAGTAGTCGAGTACATATCCTAAGGGCTTTATCAACATGTAACATAGAGACAATCAGAGTACATGTTAAGATAAAGTACAACCAGATAGCATACTATCATGTCGAGCAAGAAAGTCTTCCCTATATATGTCCAAGCATCCATTACAATATACATCTTATGTACAGTAATGACCTCTAGGGCATACATATAACTAACAGATTTCTCACTCTATTTCTTCACCTGAAAATTTCTAGCAAGTTTTTCTTCTTCTTGAAGAAGAAGAAGAAGAAAGAAAAGAATAAGAATAATGAATTATCTAAAAAGAATAATCAAGTGAAGTCTATCATAATGCAACCATGGGTGAGTTTACCTTTGTAGAGACTAAATCATAGTTTGAGATAATGGTTTGGTTAATGAAAATCTTATGCAAAACAAAATGAGTGGACTTTGTCAAAGATGCTTAAAAGCTTCATGAAGCTTCAAGCCAAGACAAAGAAAGCCACCATTTTGTTTTACCAAAATAAATAAAAACCCAAACCATTATCTTAAATATGGTGTAAGTCATACACACACCCAAGTTTGCATGTATCATCAATCATGATACAAACTAGTGCACAAATATATATCACATATACAACTTGTGCACAAGGAGTGAGAAAATCAATCTTAAGTGAACCAATACTAGTTAATGTAAAGTAATATATCAAATATATAATTATACAATAAATCATTAAATCAACACTTGATTTAATGATCCGGTCATATCTCATATAACCGACTAATATCTAGTGTATCAATATATCGAATCAACACTTGATTCGGTAACCCGGTTATATCTCATATAACCGACCGATGATACAAATCGCGAGAATAGAATACAGTATCACATACTGGTATTATTCTCGATTCCGCACATATCTCATATGCGCTCCTATTTCGTTTCGCTTGAGCCAGGAAACCTCTGTGTAGGACTCTAAAGACTCGTCAATACACCGGCAGTAGGTGGTGATCATATCAATCACCCACAAGCCGCAAGCGGTCTGCTAAACGTAACGGCCACCCGGGTATTGAGCGATCAGAAGATCAACGAGTAAGCCTACTCACACTCCTGCGAGTCCAATCAGTAACACTTATCACACAGTCCGGTCAGTTCGTCTGATATGTCGCATATCTCGCCTAGGGGTGGTAAACGTCAGACCCCAGTAGCTTGATAAGTCATGCCGATGTAAGGTCCATAACAAGCATGAAACTACTGATAACTTTTACCAGTAAATCACTGCAACCCTGGCCAGGGATTTCCAGTTATGGCCAGTCGAGCATAGCGCAACATCAACCCCCAATACCGGGAGAGACGAATCCCCTCCTATCGCTCATTGCCTCCATGTGAATCGGGACTGTATCCAAAAAACCACCTGTTTGCACGACTCAGTAGAGCCGTGGTAAGGAGGAAATCAAAGAACAGTGGGAGACACACAAGACTCTATGACGATCTCGGGTCAACAGACTAAGCTGTACCAGTGTCACCAGAGAACTGCCATCTGACGTGAGGTATAATACCATCTGGGAGTTCTCGGTGAGTCCGTTCAGTGTACTCAGTCTCCACTGAACACCCGCATACCATCTCTGATATCAAACACCAATGGATATGGGATCATCCATCGCCCATCACATGTGTCGAGAAGATATAAGCTAGTCTACTCTGGAATATCGATGCCCCGTCTCGATATTCCCACGACTAGGAACATTGAAGGATGTACTCATGGACTACCCAGGCCCCACTAGTATGATCTGCATCATAGTCCTGCAAGTCGAGTACACATCCTAAGGGCTTTATCAATATGTAACAGAGAGACAGTAAGTATACATGTTAAGATAAAGTGCAACCAGATAGCGTACTATCATGTCGAGCAAGAAAGTCCTACCTATATATGTCCCAGCATCCACTACAATATACATCTCATGTACAGTAATGGCCTCTAGGGCATACATATAACTAACACCAACTATCTCATAGAAGGTATGTAATCTCATTGCAAATTTCAACACTTGAAATTCCCGATAATATTTTACCCCTGGCGTCCTATGACCTTGACGCAGGCCAACAAACCATAGTCCGCTAGTCAAGTTCAACCAGTATATTTCCTGATTGCATTAAACCCACCCGCACGACTCTTGACGCAGGCTAACAAAGTCGCACGACTACCCTAACTCAATCGCATCATATGCTTTAGCAGATAAGCATAAATAGCTACCGCACACTACGCCTTGACGCATGCCAACAAACGTAGTATGAATACTATGAAGTACTTATCTGAAATGACAGAGGGCTATGACAGGTTTTTAAGAAAACCTTTTGCGTAATGAACTTGATATCGTTGTAGAATCAAATGATTTAAAATGGAGTGTTTTTTAGGCCTTTACTAGTTTTGCTAAAGAGGTCACTCCCGGTGAAGGGATCTCGGCTCTTTTCTTATCGAATAAGGTGCAGGATATTTCATAAATACCACTATGCAAAGCAAGAACTAGAAAAGCAATCAAAAGATGAACCGAGGGTTGTAGCATCTGCCAGTTATTGCTAAAGAGGTCACTCCCGGTGAAGGGATCTCGGCTCTTTCCTTATCGAATAAGGTGCTGGATATTCTACAAGGAATACAGCTATGCAAAACAACAACTAGAGCTACCTATTTTTGAAAATTCGATTCCACAACATCTTTAGGTTTATTTTCTTTCATTAATTTCATTAATGAAGTCCCATCATTTTAAGTTACCTAAACATCACAGATAAATACAACGTACACTTATGCCATCCGCATTCGCCTCGATGTCCCCTCATGCACCGTTAGGTTAGGTAACTAACGGCGGAATGGGGCAGGGCTAGCGCGGGTGTAAAACATAAGCAACGTCTATATAATATATCACATATACTATATACAGTATCTATCTCAACATATATAGTGATCACATCACAGAATATCGCAGCAGAACACAACATATGAAATATTGGATATACTAGGATTTCCGGGTTTTAAATTAAGCCTGTATAAAACACTGATTCCACGGTCGTGATGAATAGCCAAACCCACATCCCTAGACCCCTACGAGAGCGGCAAGCAACCCTACCGATTCTGGAGTTAGGAGACCCGGTCTCGACGCCTCGAGATGGTCTCCCACTGGACTCTAGAACCCGGTTACTTGTGCTCCCCGCCTTGGGTCTATCCTAATGCGGAAAAGTAAATAATATACAATAGTGACATCATCTTCAACCCGGAAGTGCCCCAATAAAAGAATATTACATACAATGAATTTTACAAGAATGAAAAAGAAAAATCCTCATCTCACATAAAACCCCCGGCTATTCAAAACACGACGATCCAATATAACATATCACAGCAACACATAATATCACATGTCATCAACGTAAGTAAATATGTGTATCCCAATTGTCGTTGATGTATAGCAACGAAACCGGTGATACATAACATATTACACTTACGGTCGCAGAAAAGAAAGTGAAAAACTACAACAGTTGGAGTCCGCAACTACATTAGACATCATAAACCCAATGCATCACATACTTTGGATTTCATGCCCAACCAGATGAATTCCTTAGACATCGCATGCCTAACAATTATAAACCCCGCATTTTAGTCTCGATCTCGAAAACACTTTTCAATATCAAGTCGGGCAATTCAATAAGATTCCCGACAACCTGATCGAATGCTTGTCGAAAACTTTAGTAGACGGGCGCACCCCCAGATGCCGTCAACGAAGTGCACTAAGGAGGGAACACCGCAGCCTTGAGCACCCGAACGGATGCTTTTGGTGACGGGGTTCTCCTACAGTCACTTGGTCGGGGCTATGGGGCGTGGCTATCTAATAAGGTTACCCGGCGAGTATCCGCGTGCGCTACGTGATTGCGACGGACTTTTGATCGTATCAAAATCCCATGGCAACCGATCAAATAAGACTAAACTGCTAGATTTATAAAATTCAAATTAGTTATCTCATAACTACTTTTGTGGATTCCAAATATTGTATCCCATCACATAATATCCGGACGACGTTAAACTTTTCGATCGATTTATCAAAGTCCCACAATTTCCCGACAGCTCAACACTTGAGCACAGTTCAATAATACCCAGAATATGCCACAGTAGCTAAGCACCAGCCGTAAAAGGGCAGACCCAAGCCTCACTCATGTCGCCACGGAACTACGGAAAACCCTAGGGTATGTCCGCGGTTCCGCAATCCAAAATGTTGAGTTAGGATTCCATTCTTCTAGAGGGTTCACAGAATTACTTGCATGTTTTTCCGAATACGTTAAACTTGGAAAAATGGGTTTTTGACAATCGATCGAACTTTTAAAATTCGCCTAGACAATATGTGAATAACCCGAAACATTGTTAAAACTACGAATACGAAACACTCCGAATTGCTTATAGTGTAAGTTCACATCACATGCAAAATTAGCAAAAACAAACAACACCTGAAACACCAAAACCCAGTCATTGGAACACGATGAAAATTTCAAGCAGAAACATTACAAAGTGGCCGGCCATGACCTTATTGTGCTCGGCCAAAATCCGAGAAAACCCCTAGAAATTTTCATAGTGTTCATGATATATCCCATATAACATTCTGTACTTGTTTAAAAAAAATTTGACAACTTTTTAGAATTGACAGAAACTACATTTTCGCGTTTCAAGTTTCATAGTATTTCGGTTTCGTAATCTTAACAAAATCCATCTAAATTTCTAGCATGGCTCTGATACCAATGCAGGATACCCTAGCACAACAGCAAGGTTTCGGGAGGCATCCTCCATGCCAAATTCAAAAATTTGCCATTCTAGCTAACCCTAACCTTAGAATCGTATACTAGAAATCGGACGGAATGAAATGCAAACACTTTACAACCAAAAGAGAACAAGGAATACAACCTTTGTAGACCGGTCCTTCACTTCATTAGCTCCGTGTAGTCGTCCCTTCGCTGCGATCATGAACTTCCGAACTCTAGAGAGGCTCCCATGAAGAAACGAACATGCTTGCATCGAAGTATTCAAGGCCGAAGAAGATCTACGTCGAGGAGACACTAACCTAAGCTATCTCTTCACTAATTATGGAATTAGTGAGGCAAACACCCTATACTAAATGGCAAGTAGTAAAGGATGATGAAGTAGGAATTTTGTTCACTTTAGAAATCATTTTCTCACATTATTTTCTCACTTATCTAAAAGCTAGCAAGCTTTTTTCAATGAAGAAGAAGATGAATAATGAGCAAGAGAGAATGAACTCATGAGAGAGTGAAGCAACCATGGGTGAGTTAAGTATCATATACTTAACCTTTGTAGAGACTTAACCAAGGCTAGGTTAATCGGTAGGGTTAACAAATATCTTAGCTAAAACAAAACTTGAAGACTTAGTCAAAGATCTGCAAGCATCTACAAGCTTATGTGCCATGACAAAAGCAATTAGTTTTGTAATTACCAAAATAAATAAAACCCTAGCAATTAAACCATGCATGGTGTAAGTCATACACACATCTTTGTTGCATGTATCATCAAGCATGACACAAAATAATATACACTTATATATATATATCACATATATACATATGCATAAAAACTAGTGAGAAAAGAAATCATAAGTGAGCTAATACTAATTAATGTAAATTAATATATCAAATATATAATTATATATTAGATTATCAAATCAACTCTTGATTTAATAATCCAGCTATATCACATATAACCGACTAATATCATATGTAACAACTTATCGAATCAACACTTGATCCGATAACCCGGCTATATCGCATAACCGACCAATGTCATAAATCGCAAGAATAGAATACGGTATCTCATATCGTATCAATCTCGGTTCCGCACATATCACATATGTGCTCCTACTCCATTTCGCTCGAGCCAGGAAACCTCTATGTAGGACTCTAAAGACTCGTCAATATGCCGGCAGTAGGTGATGATCATATCAAACACCCACAAGCCGCAAGCGGTCTACTAAACGTAATGGCCACCCGGGTATTGAGCGATTAGAAGATCAACAAGCAAGCCTGGTCATACTCCTGCGAATCCAATCAGTAACACTACCGTACAGTCCGGTCTCTTCGTCTGATATGTCGCATATCTCGTTTAGGGGTGGTAAACGTCAGACCCTAGTAACTCGATAAGTCGTGCCGATATGAGGCTCATAACGGGTCGAGAAGCTACTGATAACACTTACCAGTATATCTCTGAAGCAGCCCTTGCCAGGGACTTCCTGTTATAGCCAATCAAGCACAGCGCAACATCAACCCCCAATACCGGGAGAGACGAAACCCCTCCCATCACTCATTGCCTCCATGTGATTCGGGACTGTACCCAAAAGCCACCATTTTTCACGTTCTCTTGAACGTGGTAAGGTGGAAATCAAAGCACAGTGGAAACCACACAAGACTCTATGACGATCTCAGGTCTACAGACTAACATGTACAAGTGTCACCAGAGAACTGCCATCTGACGTGAGGTATAATACCATCTGGGAGTTCTCGGCGAGTCCGTTCAGTGTACCTAGTCTCCACTGAGCACCCGTATACTATCTCTGATGTCAAACACTAATGGATATGGGATCATCCATCGCCCATTTATATGGGTCGAGAAGCTATACGCTAGTCTACTCTGGTATATCGATGCCCTGTCTCGATACACCTATGACTAGGAACATTTGAAGGATGTACTTAGCGAATACACTGTCCCCACTAGTATGATCTGCATCATAATCCTGGTAGTCAAGTACTCATCCTAAGGGCTTTATCAACATGTAACATAGAGACAATTGGTGTACATGTTAAGATAAAGAGCAACCAGATAGTATACTATCATGTCGAGCAAGAAAGTCCTCCATATATATGTCCAAGCATCCACTACAATATACATCGTATGTACGGTAATGGCCTCTAGGGCATACATATAACTAACAATAGCCGGGTTATCGGATCAAGTGTTGATTCGATAAGCTGTTACATTTGATATTAGTAGGTTGTATGTGATTTAGCCGGATTATCAAATCAAGTATTGATTTGATAATTTAATGTATAATTATATATTTGATATATTAATTTACATTAACTAATATTTGCTCACTAAGTATTTCTTTTCTCACAAATGTGCATATAGTATATATGTGATATATATTAATGTACATTTTATTGTGTCATGCTTGATGATACATGAAACATGGGTGTATGAGACTTACACTATAGTTAGCATAATCCTAGGATTTTTATTTATCAAGGTAATTCAAAAATGGTGAATATTTGGCATGGCTACAAGCTTGTAGAAGCTTGTGGAAAATATTGACCAAGTCCACTCTTTTTGTTTCACTTGTAGGTATTTATTAGCCCAACCATTATACTAACCATAGTCAAGTCTCTACATGAGTTAGTGTATGACACTAACTCACCCATGGTTCACATTCTCACCTCATGAGTTCATTCTCTCTTGATTTTTTCTTCATCTTCTTCTTCATTGAAAAAGCTTGCTAGCTTTTCTTCAAGTGAGAAAATAATGTGAGAAAAATAAAACTAAAGTGAGCCCACTTCCTACTTCATCATCCTCTACTACTTGTCATTTAGTTTAGGGTGTTTGCTTCACTAATATACAATTAGTGAAGAGAAAGCATGAGCTTGAATCTCCTCGACGTAGATCATCTTCGGCCTCGACGACATCAAGCAAGCTTGTTTCGTACATCTCGTGGAGCCTTTCTAGAGTCCGAGGAGTTCACTACTTAGAGCGAAGGGACTACTACACGGAGCATTTGAAGTGAAGAACCGGTCTACAAAGGTTGTATTCCCTTCTTCTCTTTAGTTTGTAAAGAGTCTACAATCTAGAAAACCCTAAGTCTCTTGTTCGATCCTCGTTTGGGTTCTTTAGCTCTCTAGAAAATTTTGAAATGGAATGGTCGATGCCCTAGTAAACACCGTGAGGGTGCTAAGGAACCCTACAATCCCCACGCCAATCCGCAGGACTATTAGGCAGTCTCATCCGCCTGAGAGATCCTACGGTTCTCTCATAGACGGGGATCGAGAGGATTGCATCATTGACAATGATGAGCCAACTAGCTTCCAGTAAGCCATTCAGAGCAGTGACTCGGTAAAATGGCTGGATGCAATACGGACCGAAATAGAATCCATGTACACCAACAAAGTATGCACTTTGAACATTACTTCAGAAGAGGTAAAACCCGTAGGCTGCAAATGGATCTTCAAAAAGAAGATTGGTGTAGATGGATAGGTTGAAACCTATAAGGCTAGACTTGTCGCAAAAGGTTTTTTTTTATCAAAGACCTAGTTTGGACTATGATGAAACCTTTTCTCCAGTGACTATGCTCAAATCTATTCGAATCCTTCTTGCCATTGCTGCCTTCCAAGATTGTGAGATCTGGCAGATGGATGTAGAGACGACTTTTCTAAATGGTAATTTGGAAGAGTATGTCTATATGGATCAGCCAGAGGGTGTCAATCAGAGTGGGAGCAGCGGGACAGTGTGCGAGTTGCTTAAGTCCATTTATGGACTAAAGCAGGCATCGCGGAATTAGAACATCTGTTTTTATTGAGACAGTCAAAGAATTCGACTTTATCAAAAATCAAGATGAACCATGCATTTTTAGTAAGATTGTAGCAAGAACTGTGGAATTCCTCGTTGAGTACGTTGGATGACATTCTCTTTATAGGAAATGACATTCCTATGCTACAATCAGTCAAAGGATTCTTGTCACAGAGGTTCTCCATGAAAAACCTGGGTGATACCAACTACATTCTGGGGATCCAGATCTATCGTGATAGATCAAAGAGGATGGTGGGACTTTTACAATCAAGGTACAACAACACCATACTGAAAATATTTAGTATGGACGATTCTAAGCACGGTAGTCTACCGGCTTGTCACGGAATCACCCTCTCCAAAGAGATGTCTTCCAAGACTGATTTGGAAAGGGCTTGCACGTCGATTATACCCTACGCTTCTGCGTTAGGCTCTATAATGTATGTGATGTTGTGTACCAGACCAGATGTAGCTTACGCACTGAGCGTGGTAAGCCGGTATCAGTCAAACCCAGGAGAGAAGCACTGGAAAGAAGTAAAGAACATTCTCAAGTACCTGAGAGGGACTAAGGAGATGTTCTTGGTGTATGGTGGAAAAGGACCTCCAGATCGAGACATTTTCTAACTCCAGCTTCCAGAGTGATAAGAATGACTCCAAGTCCATGTCAGGTTATGGCTTTACCCTTAGTGGAGGGGCGGTCTGTTGGAAGAGTTCCAAGCAGGACACCGTTGCAGACTCGACGATGGAAATGGAGTAGTTTGCTGCATGAGACGCCGCAAAAGAGGCAGTCTAGATATGGGATTTCTTAACTGAACTTCAGGTGGTTCCTTCTATTGTTGGTCCAATACTTTAGTATTGTGACAACAACGACGCTATAGCTTTAGGGAAGGAACCCAGGTCCCATCAGAGATTCAAACATATCTTGAGGCGGTACCACCTGATCAGGGAGATCGTTGATCCCCAGGGGATCAAGGTGAGGAGAGTAGATACGGAGAACAACACTGCAGATCCACTCACAGAGGCCATCCCTCAGACAGTGTTCGAGAGGCTATTCGAGATTTTCGGTCTGCGATATGCCAGTATATGGTCTTAGTGCAAGTGGGAGATTGTTAGTGATATATGCCCTAGATGCCATTATTGTATCATACTGGATTGTATATTACTTAATGGGAGCTTGGGATATATACGGATATAGTAACAGTCTTGTTCGAAATGGTAGTATGCTACTTGGTTTGTTTCTACCTCAATATGTGCATGTGTTTTCATAGCATATCTCTTATACATATTGGTAGAGCCCTTAGGATCTTTGCTTGATTACCGGCGTTGTGATGGCAGTCACACTAGTGGGGGCTGGGTAGTCTATAAGCACATCCTATACAGGTCCCCAGTCATAGGATTATCTAGACGGGGCATCGATACTCCACAGTAGACTAGTGTATACGCTTCTCATCCCAGCAACGGAGATGGTCTGTCCCACAGTCATCAGTACGTCGTACTGGAGATAGTATGCATGTGCTCATTAGGTTATGAGTACACTGGACATGACTCGTCGGGAACTGTTGGTAGGTATTATACCTGTCGTCGGGTAGCAGTTAACAGCTTAGTCCGTCGACTTGACACTGCTACTTATGCCTCAAGTGTGTTCCTACTGTTCTTTGATTACTACCCTACCACGGCTCAATGGAGTCGTGCAAACAGGTAGTAGTTGGGTGCAGTCCCGAAGCACTTGGAGGCAGTGGCGGTTAAATAGGATTCGTCTCTCCCGGTATTGGGGGTTGATATCGCTCTGTGTTCGGAAGGCCATTACACAAAGTCCTTGGCCAAGGCAAGCGAGATTTACTGGTAGGTATTCCAGTAGTTTCTCAGGGTGTATTGGGCTACTCTCCAACACGACTTATTGCGCTATTAGGGGTCTGACGATTACTGCCCCTAGGCCCGATATGCGATACTCTTAGACGAACAGACCAGACTGTATAGAGATTGTCACATTCAGGCTCAGTAGGAGTTCGGATGGGTTTTCTTCTTTGGCCTTCTTATCGACATCTACCTGGGGACCGTTATGTGCAGCTAGTACCGCTTGCGGTCTGTAGTTAAACCTGTTGCGCCACGGCAGCGCCCCGGCCGTCTTACTCGAGGCCAAATTGCGGAATCAAAATTTTTCCTTACTCGGAAACCGGCGCTACCGCGGACAAAGAAAAAACCCGGATCGTTTACCATTAACCTACGCTAGCAATCAAGAGATAGGGTGAGAAGTATACCGAGTGATCCGAGTCTTCCGGTCTTCTCTTCATCGTCCCGATCTCCCGCGGAAAGTCTTGTCTCCATATCGTCGCCTCCTCGCCGGAAAGGGCACCACATCGCCTTCGTCTTTTACGGGCTCCCGCCTCAATACCGAGGCAACTCGAGCATGAAGCCGGCAACTCGACATGCCCAAGATGTGCTGTAGAATGTGGTGTAGAACGTCTATGTCTCTTTTGGGGTTTGGTGTTGCCTTGATGGAGGAATGAGGTTAAGGAAAAATGGTGCTTACATTTTTCCAAAAAACAAGAAGAAATGAGATGATGAAATTTGTATCATGCCAAAAATGAAATTTCTCTCTTCTCCTCTCTTAGTGGCCGGCCATTCTCATCATAGAAATGGTGGTGGTGGTGAGAGCAAAAGCAAGAGGGAGGTGATGGTAGGATGAAGGAAGTGGTGACCACAACCTAGACAAAGAAACATGCAAGCATGCTTCAACTCACATCAAGCCCATACCCTATCCAAATCACAATTAAAGAAAGTCAAGGTGCAAGAAAAGAAAGCTATCATAATAGATCTTTATGCAAGAAAACCCTCCACAAAGAGTTATTTGCAAAACTGCAAATAACCCCCTCCATCGGTAAAGTCCGGCCGGGAAAGAACAAAGGAAAACCGGCCGGAACGGAATGCAAACTGGCAACTCCAGAAAACTGGTCCCGTAATAAATTACAGGAAAACCCCGATACTGTGCATACACACCTGCATCTGTATTCCGACCGGATACAAATGCAATGAGACAAAATCTACACTGTACTAAACTAGTACCGGCTTAAACCAAAGCCGGCTAGTAAAATCCGTTCGATCCTGATCCGTGCAATACCGCACGTATCTGATCGAACCCTGCCATATAACTATACGGCCACTAGTACAAAACTGTCCGATCCTGATCCGTGCAATACCGCACGTATCTGATCGGACCCTGCCATATCTCCATACGGCCTCTACAGCGTTTCGCCCGAAAGCTGAGTAACTGAAAGTGTGGTGGACTCTAAAGACTCGTCAATACTATGGCTGTGGATTTAACCACTGGCACGTCAGAGGTATAAGCCAATATGTGACGGGCCACCAGCTATTGACCAAAAGGGACGTCGATGAGGAAGCTCACCCCGACACCCAACTGAGCCTGTCAATGACAATATCCGTACAGTCCGGTCCGTTCGTCTATGAGTATCGCATGGCGGGCCTAGGGGGTTGGTGAAAGTCAGACCCCCAAAAGCGGTACAAGTCGTGTCGGAGCGTAGCCCAGAACGCCCTGAGATACTACTGGAATACCTACCAGTAAATCTCCTGCCTCGGCCGAGGGCTTTGCGTAATGGCTCTCCTAGACACAGCACGACCTCACCCCCAATACCAGGAGAGACGAACCCCTGCAGATCCGCTCACTGCCTCCATGTGGCTCGGGACTGTACCCAACTAAAACCTGTTTGCACGACTCATTTGAGCCGTGGTAGGGTAGTAATCAAAGTACAGTGGGAACTCACACGAGACAAATGACGATCTCAGGTCGATGAACTAACCTGTACACATGTCACCAGGGAACTGCTATCTGACATCTGGTATAAGACCAACTAGCAGGTTCCCGGCGAGTCCTGTCCGGTGTACTCATAACCCAATGAGCACCTGTATACATCTTAGGTGAACCAACTGACATCAGTGGCTTGTGAGACCGGCCACTGCCCCTCGTCGGGGTCTCGACTGTATACACTAGTCTACTAATGGAGTATCGATGCCCTGTCTCGAAACTCCTACGACTAGGGACCTTTTAAGGATGTGCTTATAGGCCCCAGCTCCCACGTATATGATCGCCATCATACTGCTGGTCGTCAAGCAAGAATCCTAGGGGCCCTATCAACGTGTAATAGCGACATGTCAGGTCACCTAAAGCAGTACACGATGATAAAGATAAACCAGATAGCATACTATCATCTCGAGTAAGACTGTCCTACCGGGATAGGTCCTCCCTCAATCATTGCAATCACGTGCCTGTGATCCAATAATTGACTCTGAGGGCACTAACTCCAACAATCTCCCACTTGCACTCAAGGCTAATTATTGCGATGTCGCATACTCACAGCCCGTGTGATACCGAACACCCAACTCCTCTACTAGTCAGTCTCACAAAACCCGTTTGTGAAACTATTGCGTTCGAGGAATAGCCTCAGTGAGTGGATCCGCTGTGATGTTTCTTTCTATGTCTCTCTATATCTCAAGTTCGCGGAGAAAACCATCTCCCGAAATGAGCAATACCTGTCTTAGAATGTATGGATGTCTGATGGGACCTAGCTCATAAATGAACTCCAAATCCAAACTTCTTAGACTGTATCAACAACTGAACTTAATCAGTATCCTGCGCCATGCCTCCCTCAGTATTGCCTTGGACCACCTGTCCAAAATACTGCCCCTCGTCAGAGGGAGAACTATAACTCTGACAACCTCCTTGTCGTCCATGTCACCTTGGAAGCCTGGAGTGATAACCGTCTCCTAAAGGAGGCAGCCGTTATCATATCCCTAGAACATTCACTTATGTTCTAAAACTGCTTCCGACTGTTCCTCCAGGATTGGATCAATATCAACTTATTGCATCTAGTGCAAGAACAACATCTGGTGTGGTACTTGACATCTCATGATCGACTCAATTGCCTAAGCAAGTGATCTGCCAATCATGCACATCCCTCTCTACTTTAGTCTGTAAGACACCTTTAGAGAGGGTGACTCCATTTCCTGCAGGTATACTACCGTGCCAGGAGTCGTCCATTCTAAATACTCATAGAATGCTGTCAAGGTACCCTGATTGGGAAACCACCCAAATCTAGATCTAAAACCATAGGTCTAGTAACCAGTATGTCTGATATAATATCCAAGTCCCATGTGGAGAAAACACTGTGTGACGACCAAAGTATAACCGATCGTAGTATAGGAATATCACTTCCTACTACCTTCTCAACAGATCCATCCCCTATTCTGATGACGTCAAACCCATGACTGTCACATCAGAAATGGATGATCTATCTCCGCTACATCTGCTTTAGTCTATAAATAGACATAAGCCTGATGTCCACCAATGCTTCCGCTGCTCCCACTGACTACGACAACCCTCTGGCAGAGTCATATAGACGTGCACTTCCAAAGCTAGTTTAGAACGACGCTATACTCATCCTCCTGCCGGGTCTCGCAGCCTGGAATAACAGCAATGGTAATTGTGGGTAAACAAGAACTTCCCTGTCACCGTCCTTGAGGCTACCGTAGTACCTCTCGGGTGCCTGAAGTTACCCACCGTATCTGCGGAGTGGCCAATGGAATGTCAGACCAGATTGAATCTTTAGGTTCCTTATCAAATCTTCAGTAATCGTCTGCGGTTCTGGAATCACTTCCAGTTCTACCATACTCCCACTACTGTTTTTCTGAAAAAACCATTTCTTTTAAAAATGTGGCGAGTCAAGAACAATATTTCTATTGATCTGCCAGATGGTAGAAAATCAACCCTCGTCATAGCCTGGGTCAACCCACAAACAGCCATTACAGAAACGTGCCTTGAGTTGTCCAGTGTCTGGTTTTAAACATAAGCCGGACAACTCCCCGTACCTTAACAATGTCAAGATATGAACTGTTCTATATCCAATATAGAAACAGAGGCACTGATTTAATTGAACCAGATTCAAATCATGCAGCTATCTCCAGTGCATGTCAACTAAATGGAAGGAGGCCGATCAGCGTTACTCAACTTAGGAATGCTTCCAATTATGAGTAACCTGAAAGAGAAGCAATTTCTCTTTATCATTACTATCAACTGAATACCATACACAAGTATCTACATCTTCGATCACTTTGAAGAATCCCGATACTTGCTACACCTGGTTCTCTACTCTATTCAAATACCTATAACTCCTCAAAACTTAGACCCTGTGTTTCCACGAAGCACATGTCTAAGAACTAGAGAAGTTAAAAGTAAACAGAATATAGTATGAGGACCAACCCCTCTGTCCTAATGGACACTGGACAACATACAATACTCTGTATAAGTCCGCTGAGTCTAACAACTCTTTCACTGTGTGTCGTAGGTTGAAAACTGTACTTATGGTTAAGAAGAATTACACCACTGTTTAATGCTCCTTACCTAACCATCCACTGATATAGGTAAATGTCATCGACATAATATCAAAAGGTACATCTCACTCTATGAAAATAGACGTACAGATATATCGATTTGAAATTGGTGCACAACAGCGGATATTCAAAACCAAATATTTGCCGACCGGCAAACAACCCAGGTGACTTCCTCAAATATCACCGATTACAACGAATCCCGATATAATGAGGATGATCACCCAATTCCCAATAACTTACTCCCACTCATCATCTGTAAAACCATACAGGTGTGAGAATCATACCTGGTAAATACATACCCTGGAGTAAGCGTCTAATCGGGAAATCAGTTTTCTTTTAACATTACACAGTAAAACTGAAACATTAAAATGTTTCTGTGGGGTATTCTGGTATTCCTAGTAATGCCTCTACCATTATCCAGATTCACAACTATAACCGTATAATTCTTTGCCACCTGTCCAAATCCCTTTATATGTCTTTAGTCATTACCGTCTGCACACCCCTTTAGGCCAATTGGTTTTCTTCCTTCCCTACCGTTCGGCACCAGCCTATGGTTTGGAAGAAGACTATCCAATAAGCATAAAGGGTGTACTGTCCTAATCCTAGGAGCACTCGCAATGCGAGAGAAGGTGAAGATAAAAGACACCTGAATGTACTTTATTCCTATTTCTCCTGAACCAGAATCCATCCCCGAACTGGAACAAGTTCCTTTCGAGTTCGTATATAACCATACGATGGAATATCCAATAAACTGTGGATCTTCGTAGTGATACGGAGTGTCCTGGAGAAATACAAAGGTGATTTAGGATTTGGCGAAGAAATACTTGGTTTGGTCGTGAATATCAGTCGCAATTTACTTTGCCCTCCTACTAATCCCTTGCTTTGTCTTAACTTAATACCTTCTGCACACCATCGTTATGCTAATTGGTTTCCTTCATTCCCTACCGGTCGGCACCAGCCTAAGGTTTGGAAGAAGACTATCCAATTTGCGTAATAGGTGTACTATCTCCTAAACCAAGGAGTACTCGCAACGAGAGAAGGTGAAAAGAAAAGACAACTGAATAATCCTATTCGTTTTCTCCAGAACCAGAAACCATCCTCGAAGTCCTTCGAGTTCGTATATAACCATACGATGGTTTTGTCCAATGGAAGTGGACGTTCGTAGTAATACGGGGTGTCCTGGAGAAAAGGGTAAAAGTAGGAGTGGCAATGAGGTCTGCAACTCTGACAATCCAAAAGCCAGTGTAAAGAAGGTTCGGTCAACTTGGTCACTGAGTCATAGTCCAGGGTCGGGTCAATGGTCGCTGCCAGAGAGAGAGAACAGAAACACTCAGCGTGCACTCTAACCTAGATCAGAATGGTTACCAATTTATCTAATCTGGAAACCTCCCACTGTATCTCAAATTCTCCTCCAAACCTGAAAGAAGAATTAGTCGGGATCACCCGAGGAGTAAACTAACTCATCAGTGGAAATCGGGATCCAACTATCATCGCATGATAACTTGACGGAATCCACTCAAGTCACCACACTCCAGAAGGTATGCGCATGCCTGGCAAGTTTCAGTTCTTTTGAAACTCCCGATGTGATTTTTACCCCTAGGACCCAAGTGACCTTGACTGAGCCAACATATCAAAGGATCCTAGTCAAGTTCAACCCGTCATTATCTTGATTGCATTAGACCCACCCGCACGAGTCCTTGACTGAGCCAAAATGACCGTACGACTGTCCTAACCAATCACATATCCATGCAACAGAAAAGCACTACATAGCTACCGAACACTACGCCTCGGCTGAGCACGACATACGCAGCACGAATACTAAGTAATACTAATCTGAAATGACGGAGGGCTACGACTGGTTTTTGGCGAAAAACCTTTAACGTAATGAACTTGATATCGTTGAAGGAACTGCATAACCTTTTAGAAAATATAGTGACGAAAACCTTTACTAAAGAGGTCACTCCCGGTGAAGGGATCTCGGCTCTTTCCCCGTAGAATGAGGTGCAGGATATTCCAACTGAATACCACGATGCAAAGCAAAAGTAATCGGCTATAGTGAAGTTAATGCCCTGACGCAAACTTCTGTCCAAGGGGTCACTCCCGGTGAAGGGATCTCGGCCCTTGCCTCGTCGACTGAGGAGCAGGATATTCCAAATGAATACCACTATGCAAAACAAAAGAGAACGTCCTTGCAATAACAGCTTTTTGAAAAGTGTTCCAACAACATCAGAATAGGTTTGTTTATCTTGCATTGATCCGAATCAATGCAGTCCCATCAATTGATCACACCACAGAGAACGAAAATATACTGACGTACGTATATGCCATCCGCATTTGCCACTGGGTCCCGTCATCACCCGTTAGGTTAGCTAACTAACGGCAGAGCGGGGACTGGACTAGCGCGGATGTAAAACATATACAACATCTACTAATATATATACCAATATATAGTATTTCGCTCAAGGCGTGAATAAAATGCAACATCACAGAAATGTACAGCATCACAGAACAATACAGATATCTGGAAGCCCCGGGTTTCACAGAGCCGCTGCTGAAACCCGACGTTCCCCTGGTCGTGTGGATAGCCTGTGCAATGAAATCCTAGACCCCTACGGGCGCGGCAAGTCACCCGCCAAAACCTGAAGCGAGGCAGCCCCTTTCAGCACCGTGAATGGACCACCCAGTACTTCACGGAATCCGGTAACTTGGGCACCCCTCCTGGGTCAACCTGTACCCCCTACGAGTGCGGCGAATAGCCCGCCAATCCTGGACTGAAGCCCCCTCCGTCTCAATGCCCTGAGATGCGGGCCCGTTGCCCTCCAGAACCCGGCTATCCGTGCACCCCACCGCGGGGCAAACCTAGTACAGAATGTAAAATATACATACACCGGGTACATCGACCGCAACCAGGTCGTGCCCCAAAAGAATAATACAAACAGGCAGTGACGGCAGTCCACATGTCGGACGCTCGCCCCGCAATAACAAATGTACATAATACAACAAAACTGTACTAGCATTGCATCCAGGCTATCCCCCACGACCGATCCGCAACATCACAGCATAAACATAGAACATCAACATGAAAGTCACGTTCGCAAATCCGTCTAACCGGGCTATAGCAGTTAGACCGGATTTACCGATCGAGTGACATTCACGGTCGCAGATATAATGTAAATACTGTGAAATAATGTGTTTAAAATATCCGATCGATCAAATAATTAACAAGCGGGCCCCAAAAGAAAACTGTAGCACTCACAGAAATAACTGGCCCAATTTTAATATCCCAAAAGCCCTATTTTCAGCCCATAAGACAACTGGAGAAAAATTACCAAGTGGGCCCACCATAGTGCGGCGGAAGAGCGGCAGAATGGTGGGTATTGCCGCGCTTCCGCGCTTTGAGTATGGGTTCACTTTGTCGTTTTTTCCCAGAGTTCTTAGAACTACTTACACATCTTTCTGAGACCACCTGAAAAATTTTTAGACACCAAAAAATTTCAACAGAAACTGATGTGAACTAAAATACGGTTTTTGAGATTTTGGTCGATCGGATAAGTAAAAAGCATTAGAACAAGCTAGGTAAGGTTAATGGCGTGGCTCTGATACCATGTTGCGCCACGGCAGCGCCCCGGCCGTCTTACTCGAGGCCAAATTGCGGAATCAAAATTTTTCCTTACTCGGAAACCGGCGCTACCGCGGACAAAGAAAAAACCCGGATCGTTTACCATTAACCTACGCTAGCAATCAAGAGATAGGGTGAGAAGTATACCGAGTGATCCGAGTCCTCCGGTCTTCTCTTCATCGTCCCGATCTCCCGCGGAAAGTCTTGTCTCCATATCGTCGCCTCCTCGCCGGAAAGGGCACCACATCGCCTTCGTCTTTTACGGGCTCCCGCCTCAATACCGAGGCAACTCGAGCATGAAGCCGGCAACTCGACATGCCCAAGATGTGCTGTAGAATGTGGTGTAGAACGTCTATGTCTCTTTTGGGGTTTGGTGTTGCCTTGATGGAGGAATGAGGTTAAGGAAAAATGGTGCTTACATTTTTCCAAAAAACAAGAAGAAATGAGATGATGAAATTTGTATCATGCCAAAAATGAAATTTCTCTCTTCTCCTCTCTTAGTGGCCGGCCATTCTCATCATAGAAATGGTGGTGGTGGTGAGAGCAAAAGCAAGAGGGAGGTGATGGTAGGATGAAGGAAGTGGTGACCACAACCTAGACAAAGAAACATGCAAGCATGCTTCAACTCACATCAAGCCCATACCCTATCCAAATCACAATTAAAGAAAGTCAAGGTGCAAGAAAAGAAAGCTATCATAATAGATCTTTATGCAAGAAAACCCTCCACAAAGAGTTATTTGCAAAACTGCAAATAACCCCCTCCATCGGTAAAGTCCGGCCGGGAAAGAACAAAGGAAAACCGGCCGGAACGGAATGCAAACTGGCAACTCCAGAAAACTGGTCCCGTAATAAATTACAGGAAAACCCCGATACTGTGCATACACACCTGCATCTGTATTCCGACCGGATACAAATGCAATGAGACAAAATCTACACTGTACTAAACTAGTACCGGCTTAAACCAAAGCCGGCTAGTAAAATCCGTTCGATCCTGATCCGTGCAATACCGCACGTATCTGATCGAACCCTGCCATATAACTATACGGCCACTAGTACAAAACTGTCCGATCCTGATCCGTGCAATACCGCACGTATCTGATCGGACCCTGCCATATCTCCATACGGCCTCTACAGCGTTTCGCCCGAAAGCTGAGTAACTGAAAGTGTGGTGGACTCTAAAGACTCGTCAATACTATGGCTGTGGATTTAACCACTGGCACGTCAGAGGTATAAGCCAATACGTGACGGGCCACCAGCTATTGACCAAAAGGGACGTCGATGAGGAAGCTCACCCCGACACCCAACTGAGCCTGTCAGTGACAATATCCGTACAGTCCGGTCCGTTCGTCTATGAGTATCGCATGGCGGGCCTAGGGGGTTGGTGAAAGTCAGACCCCCAAAAGCGGTACAAGTCGTGTCGGAGCGTAGCCCAGAACGCCCTGAGATACTACTGGAATACCTACCAGTAAATCTCCTGCCTCGGCCGAGGGCTTTGCGTAATGGCTCTCCTAGACACAGCGCGACCTCACCCCCAATACCGGGAGAGACGAACCCCTGCAGATCTGCTCACTGCCTCCATGTGGCTCGGGACTGTACCCAACTAAAACCTGTTTGCACGACTCATTTGAGCCGTGGTAGGGTAGTAATCAAAGTACAGTGGGAACTCACACGAGACAAATGACGATCTCAGGTCGATGAACTAACCTGTACACATGTCACCAGGGAACTGCTATCTGACATCTGGTATAAGACCAACTAGCAGGTTCCCGGCGAGTCCTGTCCGGTGTACTCATAACCCAATGAGCACCTGTATACATCTTAGGTGAACCAACTGACACCAGTGGCTTGTGAGACCGGCCACTGCCCCTCGTCGGGGTCTCGACTGTATACACTAGTCTACTAATGGAGTATCGATGCCCTGTCTCGAAACTCCTACGACTAGGGACCTTTTAAGGATGTGCTTATAGGCCCCAGCTCCCACGTATATGATCGCCATCATACTGCTGGTCGTCAAGCAAGAATCCTAGGGGCCCTATCAACGTGTAATAGCGACATGTCAGGTCACCTAAAGCAGTACACGATGATAAAGATAAAACAGATAGCATACTATCATCTCGAGTAAGACTGTCCTACCGGGATAGGTCCTCCCTCAATCATTGCAATCACGTGCCTGTGTGTTGGAGATAGTGCCCTCAGAGTCAATTATTAGGTCACAGGTACGTGATTGTAATGATTGAGGGAGGACCTATCCCGGTAGGACAGTCTTACTCGAGATGATAGTATGCTATCTGGTTTACCTTTATCATCGTGCACTGCTTTAGGTGACATGACAGGTCACTATTGCACGTTGATAGAGCCCCTAGGATTCTTGCTTGACTACCGGCAGTATGAGGGCGATCATATACGTGGGAGCTGGTAGTCTACAAGCATATCCTTAAAAGGTCCCTAGTCATGGGAGTTTCGAGACCGGGCATCGATACTCCATTAGTAGACTAGTGTATACAGTCGAGACCCCGACGAGGGGCGGTGGCCGGTCTCACAAGCCACTGGTGTCAGTTGGATTACCTAAGATGTATACAGGTGCTCATTGGGTTATGAGTACACCGGACAGGACTCGCCGGGAACATGCTAGTTGGTCATATACCAGACGTCAGATGGCAGTTCCCAGGTGACATGTGTGCAGGTTAGTTCATCGACCTGGGGATCGTCATTTGTCTCGTGTGAGTTCCCACTGTACTTTGATTACCACCCTACCACGGCTCAAAGGAGTCGTGCAAACAGGTTTTAGTTGGGTACAGTCCCGAGCCACATGGAGGCAGTGAGCGTATCTTCAGGGGTTCGTCTCTCCCGGTATTGGGGGTGAGGTCGTGCTGTGTCTAGGAGAGCCATTACACAAAGTCCTTGGCCAAGGCAAGGAGATTTACTGGTAGGTATTCCAGTAGTATCTCAGGGTGTTCTGGGCTACACTCCGACACGACTTGTACCGCTTTTAGGGGTCTGACTTTTACCAACCCCCTAGGCCCGCCATGCGATACTCATAGACGAACGGACCGGACTGCACGGATATTGTCACTGACAGGCTCAGTAGGGTGTCAGGATGAGTTCGCTCATCGACGTCCCTTTTGGTCAATTGCTGGTGGCCCGTCACGTATTGGCTTATACCTCTGACGTGCTAGTGGTTAAATCCACAGCCATAGTATTGACGAGTCTTTAGAGTCCACCACACTTCCAGTTACTCAAGCTTTCGGGCGAAACGCTGTAGAGGCCGTGTGGAGATATGGCAGGGTCCGATCAGATACGTGCGGTATTGCACGGATCAGGATCGGACAGTTTGTACTAGTGGCCGTATGGTTATATGGCAGGGTTCGATCAGATACGTGCGGTATTGCACGGATCAGGATCGAACGGATATAACTAGCCGGCTTTGGCTTAAGCCGGTCCTAGTTTAGTACAGTGTAGATTTTGTCTCATTGCATTTGTATCCGGACGGAATACAGATGCGGGTGTGTATGCACAGTATTGGGTTTTCCTGTAATTTATTACGGGACCAGTTTTCTGGAGTTGCCAGTTTGCATTCCGTTCCGGCCGGTTTTTCTTTGTTCTTTCCCGGCCGGACTTTTCCGATGGAGGGAGTAATTTGCAGTTTTGCAAATTACACTTTGTGGAGGACTTTTTTGCATAAAGTGTGATATGATAAGCATCTTTGCTTTTCATGCTTTATTGTGATAAGAAAGGATTAGGATTGATGTGTAGTTTTATGATGATTATGTTTGGATGTGGTCACCCTCTTCCTTTTACTACGATCACCTCCCTTCATGCTTCTTATTCTTTCTCCACCATTTCTAAGTTGATCAAGTTTTTCATAAGAAGAAAATGAGAAGTTTTTCTTTCCATGGTTGAGTGAGAAGATAATGAGAGCTTCATCTTTGAGAGGAGAAAAATGAGAGTGATTCATTTTGTGTATATCATTCTTCATCTCATTCCATTGCTAGAAAATTGAAAGCACCAATTTTCTATACACCATTCCTCCATCTATGGCAACAAACCCCAAAGTGAGACATGCACTCTACACTACACTTCCTACAGCAAATCTTGGACGCGTCGATTCGCCAGCTTCGCGCCCGAGTTGCCTCGGTATTGAGGTGGGAGCCCGTAAAAGTACCCGGCTTCGTGGTGCCCTTTCCGACGAGGAGGAGATGGACGGAGATCCCGCGAGGAGATCGGAGTGGAGATGAAGACCGGAGGACTCGGATCAGTCGGTACATCTCTAACCCGTATTCTAGTTAGCTTAGACTTGTTAATGGTTACGATCCGGAGTTTAGTGCGCGGTGGTGCCGGTTTGCAAAGTCCGCAAAATTAAAGTTTATCACCGCTTCCGCTTTCCGGCGTCGGATTGACGGCCGGGGCGCCGCCGTGCACTTACAGTGGTATCAGAGCCTCGCCATTAACTTAGTCTAGCTTTGTGTAATGTGTTTGCATTTCCGATCGATCAAAAAGTTCCAAAACTGCATTTTAGTTCGCATCAGTTTCTGTTGAAAATTTTTGGTCTCGAAAATTTTTTCAGGTTGTAAAATATTGATGTACTGGAAAATCTAAGAGTTCTGTAAAAATTTTACGAAGTAACTCCACAGTTGGAGCGCGGAACCGCCGCGAAAACCCCATTTGTGCGGCCCTTCCGCCGCGCACTATTCACATCACTTCACCATTTTTTTACAGAGGCCTTCTGGGCTTAAAATATGGGCTTTGGAATATTAAAGTTGGGCCAATTGTTTCTGTGAGTGCTACAGTTTTCTTTGGGGCCCACTTGTTAATTGTTTGATCAATCGGAAATTTTTTAAACACATTTTTCACAGTATTTACATTATATCTGCGACCGTGAATGTCACTCGATCGGTAAATCCGGTCTAACTGCTATAGCCCGGTTAGACGGATTTGCGAACGTGACTTTCACGTTGATGTTCTATATATTTGCTGTGATGTTGCGGATCGGTCGTGGGGATAGCCTGGATGCAATGCTAGTACAGTTTTGTTGTATTATGTACATTTGATATTGCGGGGCGAGCGTCCGACATGTGGACTGCCGTCACTGCCTGTTTGTATTATTCTTTTTGGGACACGACCTGGTTGCGGTCGATGTACCCGGTGTATGTATATTTTACTTTCTGTACTAGGGTTACCCCGTGGAGGGGTGCACGGATAGCCGGGTTCTAGAGGGCAACGGGCCCGCATCTCAGGGCATTGAGACGGAGGGGCTTCAGTCTGGAATTGGCGGGCTATTCGCCGCACTCGTAGGGGGTACAGGTTGACCCAGGAGGGGTGCCCAAGTTACCGGATTCCGTGAAGTGCTGGGTGGTCCATTCACGGTGCTGAAGGGGGCTGCCTCGCTTCAGGTTTTGGCGGGTGACTTGCCGCGCCCGTAGGGGTCTAGGTTTTCATTGCACAGGCTATCCACACGACCAGGGGAACGTCGGGTTTCAGTAGTGGCTCTGTGAAACCCGGGGATCCCAGATATCTATATTGTTCTGTGATGCTGTACATTTCTGTAATGTTGCATTTCTTTTCACGCCTAGAGCGAAATATAATATATTGGTATATATATTAGTAGATGTTGTATATGTTTTTCATCCGCGCTAGTCCAGTCCCCGCTCTGCCGTTAGTTAGCTAACCTAACGGGTGATGACGGGACCCAGTGGCGAATGCGGATGGCATATACGTACGTCAGTATATTTTCGTTCTTTGTGGTGTGATCGATTGATGGGACTGCATTGATTCGGATCAATGCAAGTTAAAAACAAACCTAATCTGATGTTGTTGGAACACTTTTTCAAAAGGCTGTTATTGCAAGGACGTTCACTTTTGTTTTGCATCGTGGTATTCATTTGGAATATCCTGCTCCTCAGTCGACGAGGCAAGGGCCGAGATCCCTTCACCGGGAGTGACCCCTTGGACAGAAGTTTGCGTCAGGGCATTAACTTCACTATAGCCGATTACTTTTGCTTTGCATCGCGGTATTCAGTTGGAATATCCTGCACCCCATTCTACGGGGAAAGAGCCGAGATCCCTTCACCGGGAGTGACCTCTTTAGCGAAGGTTTTCGTCACTATATTTTCAAAAAGCTATCAGTTCCTTCAACGATATCAAGTTCTTTACGTTAAAGGTTTTCGCCAGAAACCATTCGTAGCCCTCCGTCGTTTCATATGGGTAGTCAATAGTATTCAAGCTGTGTTTGTTGGCCAAAGTCAAGGCACAGTGTTTGGTAGCTGTTGGTTATTCATATGCAGCATAGATAGATGCGTTGGTTTGGAACAGTCGTATAGCCTTGTTGGCCAAAGTCAAGGGCTTGTGCGGGTGGATTCGAATCAACCTGGAGAATGACGGGTAGAACTTGACATGTGACTTATGATTTTTTGGCCAAAGTCAAGGTCATAAGAGCATGGGGCAGAAATCCATCGGGAGTTTCAAAAGTACTGAAACTTGCCAGATATGCGCATACCTTCTGGAGTGTGATACCGTGAGCGGATTCCGTCACGTTGTCATGCGATGAGAGTTGGATCCCGATTCCCACTGATGAGTTAGTTTACTCCTCGGGTAACCCCGACTAATTCTTCTTTCAGGTTTGGAGGAGAATTTGAGGTACAGTGGGAGGTTTCCTGATTAGAAAAAGTGATAACCATTCTGATCTAGGTTAGAGTGCACGCTGAGTGTTTCTTTTCTCTCTCTCTCTGGCAGCGACCATTGACCCGACCCTAGACTATGACTCAGTGACCAAGTTGACCGAACCTACTTAACACTGGTTTTTGGATTGTCAGAGTTGCAGACCTCATTGCCACTCCTGCTTTTACCCTTTTCTCCAGGACACCCCGTATTACTACGAACGTCCACTTCCATTGGACAAAACCATCGTATGGTTATATACGAACTCGAAGGAATTTATTTGAGGATGGTTTCCGGTTCTGGAGAAAACGGATAGGATTATTCAGTTGTCTTTTCCTTTCACCTTCTCTCAGGTTGCGAGTACTCCTTGGTTTAGGAGTAGTACACCTATTACGCAAATTGGATAGTCTTCTTCCAAACCATAGGCTGGTGCCGACCGGTAGGGAATGAAGAAAACCAGTTAGCCTAAACGGTGTACAGAAGGTATTAAGTTCAGACAAAGCAAGGGATTAGTAAGAGGGCAAAGTAAATTGCAACTGCTATTCACGACCAAACCAAGTATTTCTTCGCCAATCCTAAATCACCTTTGTATTTCTCCAGGACACTCCGTATCACTACGAAGATCCCATTTTATTGGATAATCCATCGTATGGTTATATACGAACTCGAAAGGAACTCGTTCCAGTTCGGGGATGGATCCTAGTTCAGGAGAAATAGGAATAAAGTACATTCAGGTGTCTTTTATCTTCACCCTCTCTCGCAATGCGAGTGCTCCTAGGATTAGGACAGTACACCCTTTATGCTTTTTGGATAGTCTTCTTCCAAACCATAGGCTGGTGCCGAACGGTAGGGAAGGAAGAAAACCATTTGGCCTAAAGGGGTGTACAGAAGGTAATGACTAAAGACACATAAAGGGATTTGGAGAGGTGGCAAAGAATTATACGGTTATAGTTGTGAATCTGGATAATGGTAGAGGCATTACTAGGAATACCAGGATACCCCAACGAAACATTTCAATGTTTCAGTTTCAATGTGTAATGTTAAAAGAAAACTGATTTCCCGATTAGATCACTTGCTCCAGGGTATGTATTTACCAAGTTTTGATTCTCACATTTGTATGGTTTTACAGATGATGAGTGGGAGTAGGTTATTGGGAATTGGGTGATCATCCTCACTGTATCGGGATTCGTTGTAATCGGTGATATTTGAGGAGATCACCTGGGCTGTTTGCCGGTTGGCAAATATTTGGTTTTGAATATCCGCTGTTGTGCACCAATTTCAAATTGATATATCTGTACGTCTATTTTCATAGAGTGAGATATACCTTTCTGAAATTATGTCTATGACATTTGCCTATATCAGTGGATGGTTAGGTAAGGAGCATTAAACAGCGGTGTAATTCTTCTTAACCATAAGTACAGTTTTCGAACTACGACACACAGTGAATGAGTTATCAGACTCAAGGGACTTATACAGAGTATTGTATGTTGTCCAGGGTCCATCAGGACAGAGGGGTTGGTCCTCGCACTACATTCAGTTTACTTATGACTTCTCTAGTTTTTAGACAGGTGTTTCGTAGAAACACAGGGTCCGAATTTGGAGAAGTTATTGGTATTTGAATAGAGTAGAGAACCAGGTGTAGCAAGTATCGGGATTCTTCAAGGTGATCGAAGATGTAGATACTTGTGGTATTCAGTTGAAAGTGATGATTAAGAGAAATTGCTTCTCTTTCAGGTTACTCATAATTGGAAGCATTCCTAAGTTGAGTAACGCTGATCGGCCTCCTTCCATTTAGTTGACATGCGCTGGGGACAGCTGCATGATTTGAATCTGGTTCAATTAAATCAGTGCCTCTGTTTTTATATTGGATATAGAACAGTTCATATCTTAACGATGTTAAGGTACGGGGAGTTG
Organism: Agapanthus africanus; assembly: GCA_030015575.1. NCBI lineage: Eukaryota > Viridiplantae > Streptophyta > Magnoliopsida > Asparagales > Amaryllidaceae > Agapanthus > Agapanthus africanus. The sequence continues at coordinate 384,811,554 of CM057342.1, forward strand.
TCCGGTTTATGATTAAAACCAGACACTGGATAACTCAAGGCACATTTCTGTAATGGCTGTTTGTGGGTTGACCCAGGCTATGACGCGGGTTGACTTTCTACCATCTGGATGAACAATAGCAATATTGTTCTAGACTCGCCACAGTTTTATTAAAAATGGATTTTTTCAGAAAACAGTAGTGGGAGTATGGTAGAACTGGAAGTGATTCCAGAACCACAAACGATTACTGAAGATTTGATAAGGAACCTAAAGATTCAATCTGGATTGACATTCCATTGGCCACTCCGCAGATTAGGTGGGTAACTTCAGGCACCCGAGAGGTACTACAGTAGCCTCAAGGACGGTTACAGGGAAGTTCTTGTTTACCCACAATTACCATTACTGTTGTTCCAGGCTGCGAGACCCGGCAGGAGGATGAGTATAGCGTCATTCTAAACTTGCTTTAGAAGTGTACGTCTATATGACTCTGCCAGAGGGTTGTCGTAGTCAGTAGGAGCAGCGGAAGCATTGGTGGACAGGTAGCTTATGTCTATTTATAGACTAGAGCAGATGTAGCGGAGATAGATCATCTATTTCTGACGTAACAGTCATGGGTTTGACTTCATCAGAATAGGGGATGGATCTGTTGAGAAGGTAGTAGGGTGTGGTGTCATGGTATCTGGATGACATACACAGAATAGGAAGAGAAACTCCTATACTACAATCGGTTATACTTTGGTCGTCACACAGTGTTTTCTCCACAGAGGAAATGGATTTTATATCTGACATACTGGTTACTGGATCTATGGTTTTAGATCTAGATTTGGGTGGTTTCCCAATCAGGGTACTTGACAGCATTCTAAGAGTATTTAGGATGGACGACTCCTGGCACGGTAGTGTACCTGCAGGTAATGGAGTCACCCTCTCCAAAGGTGTCTTACAGACTAAAGGGGAGAGGGACGTGCATGATTGGCAGATCACTTGCTCAGGCAATTGAGTCAATCGTGAGATGTCAAGTACCACACCAGATGTTGTTCTTGCACTAGATGCAATAAGTTGACATTAATCCAATCCTGGAGAAACAGTCGGAAGCAGTTTTAGAACATAAGTGGATGTTCTAGGGATATGATAACGACAGCCTTATTCGGGAGACAGTTATCATTCCAGGCTTCCAAGGTGACATGGACGACAAGAAGGTTGTCAGAGTTATAGTTTTTCCTTCTGATGAGGGGCAGTATTTTGGACAGGTGGTCCAAGGCAATACTGAGGGAGGCATGGCGTGCAGGATACTGATTAAGTTCAGTTGACGATACAGTCTAAGAAGTTTGGATTTGGAGTTCATTTATGAGCTAGGTCCCATCAGACATCCAGACATTCTAAGACAGGTATTACTCATTTCGGGAGATGGCTTTCTCCGCGAACTTGAGATATAGAGAGACATAGAAAGGAACATCAAGGCGGATCCACTCACTGAGGCTATTCCTCGAACGCAAGAGTTTCGCAAACAGGCTTTGTGAGACTGACCAGTAGAGGAGTTGGGTGTTCGGTATCACACGGGCTGTGAGTATGCGACATCGCAATAATTAGCCTTGAGTGCAAGTGGGAGATTGTTGGAGATAGTGCCCTCAGAGTCAATTATTAGGTCACAGGTACGTGATTGTAATGATTGAGGGAGGACCTATCCCGGTAGGACAGTCTTACTCGAGATGATAGTATGCTATCTGGTTTACCTTTATCATCGTGCACTGCTTTAGGTGACATGACAGGTCACTATTGCACGTTGATAGAGCCCCTAGGATTCTTGCTTGACTACCGGCAGTATGAGGGCGATCATATACGTGGGAGCTGGTAGTCTACAAGCATATCCTTAAAAGGTCTCTAGTCGTGGGAGTTTCGAGACCGGGCATCGATACTCCATTAGTAGACTAGTGTATACAGTCGAGACCCCGACGAGGGGCGGTGGCCGGTCTCACAAGCCACCGGTGTCAGTTGGATTACCTAAGATGTATACAGGTGCTCATTGGGTTATGAGTACACCGGACAGGACTCGCCGGGAACATGCTAGTTGGTCATATACCAGACGTCAGATGGCAGTTCCCAGGTGACATGTGTGCAGGTTAGTTCATCGACCTGGGGATCGTCATTTGTCTCGTGTGAGTTCCCACTGTACTTTGATTACCACCCTACCACGGCTCAAAGGAGTCGTGCAAACAGGTTTTAGTTGGGTACAGTCCCGAGCCACATGGAGGCAGTGAGCGTATCTTCAGGGGTTCGTCTCTCCCGGTATTGGGGGTGAGGTCGTGCTGTGTCTAGGAGAGCCATTATACAAAGTCCTTGGCCAAGGCAAGGAGATTTACTGGTAGGTATTCCAGTAGTATCTCAGGGTGTTCTGGGCTACACTCCGACACGACTTGTACCGCTTTTGGGGGTCTGACTTTTACCAACCCCCTAGGCCCGCCATGCGATACTCATAGACGAACGGACCGGACTGCACGGATATTGTCACTGACAGGCTCAGTAGGGTGTCAGGATGAGTTCGCTCATCGACGTCCCTTTTGGTCAATTGCTGGTGGCCCGTCACGTATTGGCTTATACCTCTGACGTGCTAGTGGTTAAATCCACAGCCATAGTATTGACGAGTCTTTAGAGTCCACCACACTTCCAGTTACTCAAGCTTTCGGGCGAAACGCTGTAGAGGCCGTGTGGAGATATGGCAGGGTCCGATCAGATACGTGCGGTATTGCACGGATCAGGATCGGACAGTTTGTACTAGTGGCCGTATGGTTATATGGCAGGGTTCGATCAGATACGTGCGGTATTGCACGGATCAGGATCGAACGGATATAACTAGCCGGCTTTGGCTTAAGCCGGTCCTAGTTTAGTACAGTGTAGATTTTGTCTCATTGCATTTGTATCCGGACGGAATACAGATGCGGGTGTGTATGCACAGTATTGGGTTTTCCTGTAATTTATTACGGGACCAGTTTTCTGGAGTTGCTAGTTTGCATTCCGTTCCGGCCGGTTTTTCTTTGTTCTTTCCCGGCCGGACTTTTCCGATGGAGGGGGTAATTTGCAGTTTTGCAAATTACACTTTGTGGAGGACTTTTTTGCATAAAGTATGATATGATAAGCATCTTTGCTTTTCATGCTTTATTGTGATAAGAAAGGATTAGGATTGATGTGTAGTTTTATGATGATTATGTTTGGATGTGGTCACCCTCCTCCTTTTACTACGATCACCTCCCTTCATGCTTCTTATTCTTTCTCCACCATTTCTAAGTTGATCAAGTTTTTCATAAGAAGAAAATGAGAAGTTTTTCTTTCCATGGTTGAGTGAGAAGATAATGAGAGCTTCATCTTTGAGAGGAGAAAAATGAGAGTGATTCATTTTGTGTATATCATTCTTCATCTCATTCCATTGCTAGAAAATTGAAAGCACCAATTTTCTATACACCATTCCTCCATCTATGGCAACAAACCCCAAAGTGAGACATGCACTCTACACTACACTTCCTACAGCAAATCTTGGACGCGTCGATTCGCCAGCTTCGCGCCCGAGTTGCCTCGGTATTGAGGTGGGAGCCCGTAAAAGTACCCGGCTTCGTGGTGCCCTTTCCGACGAGGAGGAGATGGACGGAGATCCCGCGAGGAGATCGGAGTGGAGATGAAGACCGGAGGACTCGGATCGCATGGTATACATCTCTTCTCATCTTGTAGTTAGCTAGATATAGTTTAATGGCACGATCCGGAGTTTAGTGCGCGGTGGTGCCGGTTTGCTAAGTCCGCAAAAATAAAAGTTTACCACCGTTTCCGCGTTTGGCCGTCGGATTGACGGCCGGGGCGCCGCCGTGCACTTACACTGTGATCCAATAATTGACTCTGAGGGCACTAACTCCAACAAAACCTACTTCCAGCTTAGTGTCGAGTCTTTAGAGTCCCATACAGAGAGTTTCCCTGCACCGGGAAAAAGGTGTAGAGGCCGTATGGTTTTACGGCAAAGCTTCGATCGCTTACGTGCACTAGTGCGCGTATGATGTTCGGGTGGATAATACTAGTGGGCTTTGGTTTAAACCGGAGCCTAGTATTATATTGATGGATCAATTTCGTCTCTTTGTATTCGTGTTTCTCGGAACACGAATGCGGGTATGTATATACGGATGAGAGGAGCACAGAAGGAGACACCTCATTAGGGTTTTGACCATTTACTTGATTAAAACAATTATAAAGTGAAGACATGGCTTTCGTGTTCCTAGTATTTGTTATTTTTGTAAATGATAATTGAGACATGGCTACTAGTTTTGACTACTTGATTTTGTTTGACCTTTTGACTTGGCTTGACCACTTGACTTGGGTTGACTATTTGACCTAGATATTTTTGTGAGATATTTTGATGAGATATTTTGATGCCATGATAGTGGTCATGTCAAGGTAGCCATCTCATTTTTTATTGATCATTATCATTTATCAAAATACTTTCTCTTTCCTCAAGTGAGCTCTCATGCTAGCTCTCTTCTTCTTCCTCGCTACAAAACCCTTAAGGTCTCATGAGTTGAGTAAATTAGGCTTTCAAGAGACAAATAAATCCATTTTCATACTCTACATCACCTAGGCCATCAAGTTTAGCAAGCTTGTTGCTCTAGTTACCTTGGTTTTGAGGTAGAGCTTGGACTATAGACTCTCGGGTGGATCTTCTTTGACTCGAGGAGGCCGTCGATATTGCTACGATCCGGATCGATCCTTGGAGCCTACGATGACGAGGAGGACAGCGGAGAAGACCCGAAGGACTTATATCATGAGGTATAACATTCTTTCCGAGTAGTTAAATCTCATGTTGTTTGCTAGTTAGGGTTTATAGACGATCCTTGGCTCTAGTCAGTATTGCGAACCTCGTAAAAATTATTTTTTGCAAATTCCGCCTCCCCGCGATCACGTAGGGTGCGCGACATCGACTTACAGTTGATCTTAGCCATATAATTAAATTTATCAACAACTCGGATATTTATTAAGTGGGAGGGTTCGGGTTGGTTACGGGCCGGTACGGGTTACGGGGTGCGTGCGGATGAGGGTGCGGGTTCCGGTTCGGGCAGGTTATAACAAATCTAAAACCCGTCCTATTCAAATGCGGGCAGGTACGGGTTTTGAACCCGTCACCTTCGGACTGGTTTAGAGCGGTCATTTTGCCCATCTAAAGCGGATGGATTCGGACGGGTAACGGGTCCAAACCGACCCGGTGAACACCCGTATGTGATACATACATATCAAGTAGTATGTTGGGGATGTTATATGGAAATAGCTTTAGTTTTGGGGTCGGCCCAGGACCTTGTGGACCCACAGCTTTCCACAAACACATCGGCCCCCATCTCCACCGCTGAACCCTTTTCTGAACTAAAATCCAACAACAAAAATTATCCAATCGAATTTAATCAAACTATCACTCGTAGTCTCAACAATGGCTTCCACTATCTCTTTGTCCCCTTTTTTCTCATCCTTGGTTCCTCCTCCATCTCACAAGCGCCAAAATTCTCTCCCTTTTGGGCTCCTTCATCTCTCTTCCAAATTCTCAGCTGGGCTCCCCAGTTCTCTCTTTCTGAATCATGGCTTCTTCAGATCTTCGAGCTCTGTGCTGAGAAATGAGAGAAGGGCTGGTGGTGCTAATGTCTATGCGACTGCTGCCACTGAGAAGAGTCTCTATGATTTCACTGTCAAGGTATCATGAGATTCGCATTTTGAATTTTGGTTGGTCCACAGAGCTGCATGATTGAAAGTTTTGAATCAGATTATACTTATGAAATAAATAAAATGCATGGTATTTATCTGAAAGCGATGAAATTCTATGGTATTTTCGTGTAATATAGCCTATTTTTCTCTTATGGGATTTCTTTATCATGTCAATCCATGCTTTGTGTATCTGTGAGTTTTTTCCTTGGTAGAAGGTTTGATTCTTATTGCTGGCAGTTGTAGAGAGCAAAATCCTTGTAGATGGTGTGCATTATGATCTTAAGCTGCTTGTTATTTCTTTTGGAGAAGGAAATATTATTTTAGGACATAGAGAAAGAAAAGCCCCTTCTTTTAAAAAGTTTTTCGCCTTGTGTGTGTGTGTGTGTGTGTGTGTGTGTGTGTGTTGGGGGTTATAAATATATGAATAATCTAGTTTTGAATATATCTCGAAAATAAAGATGGGAAGTCCTTACTATATTACAAAACAAAGATGATAGAACACACAAAATACTTATGAAACATGATCCGAACACAAACATCTGAAGGCTATAAGGCCATTTACGTCAGACCCGACAAGACCAAAATACATATTTACTTGTTGTTTACAATGATTGAAATCAATATATGCGTCCCTCGAACTTGAGAAGTGAAGAAAACCTGGGGTTTGCTGGCTTCCGCCAGCGTTTGTTGGAACAGGGCATTGAAAAAGTTACAAGGACCATATAAATATTTAGTTTTGTGAAGCTAAATAATGGCTTTTCTAGAAGTATAGAACTTAAATTTAGCATTTTCTCAATATGAATGAATTATTTGAAGAGTAATTTGAATCTGTGATCTTTACTTTGGATCTCCGAATGGAGCAAAACATATTTATATGTCGATAGCAATGCTCCTGATTTAAAGTATCGCTTCTTAAAAGTTCTGATCTAGGGTTATTTTTCTCCTGAAGTACATTTCGAAGCCATCGATTTTGGGGTCTTGTTACTAATTTTTTTATACAATATGAAGATTTTGGCATAGGAAAAGAGAATTGGATGAGAAAGATAGGAAGGAGAAGATGGAAAAGGCTCAATATGATTTGAGAAACAAAAGGGTAGGCATGCCATTTGAGATTTGAGAGTGAGATTTCAGTCCAAATATATTTAGTGTGATTCTTGAGTCATTCAAGATGTGATTTCAACCAACCGAAACATAATAATTGTTTTTGAAATCCCCCTCCTCCCCCAAAAAACCCCCCTTAATGACACAGTTTCTGTACTCTTCCAGTAACCCTTAACTTAAATAACCCAAAAATTTACAGTTCATGTTTTTAATTGCATCGCTACTATCACAACATTAAAGGTTTTATGTTGATCAATTTACATATACAGATTAGCTAGAAGAGTAGATCTCTCTTCCAAATGTGCATGCACTTTCTAGATATGTAGAAAACCATTAGCTCTTGCTCCTAAAAGCCATCTATTTGGGTTTATTGACACATCAAATTTTTTTCCAATGGATCATTTATTTTGGTAGAATGTTTTCCTGTATATTCTGATAATGCCATCAGGTGTATGTTGTTAGAAACATTCTTAAAGGTTATTTTGAAGAAAATAAGCGGACAATTTGTGTTATGATGTGAAAATAATTTGGTGCAGGATATTGATGGTAAGGATGTCCCTCTTAGCAAATTCAAGGGGAAGGTTCTTCTAATTGTCAATGTTGCTTCAAGATGGTATAATATTCCTTATTTTTTCACTATTGCAATTGACTTTGGTATCTTTATTTTATGAAGTAGTTGTAGGTTGATTAGTTTTGGTGATCATGTATTACGCCTAATCGAGCAACTTGAGTTTTGAATGACAGTGGATTGACGACGTCAAATTACTCAGAACTCTCCCATATATATGAGAAATACAAGACACAAGGTAATTTCGTACTGTTTCCAAAAGATTTTGATATCCCCGTTCCTTTTTTTTAATCCCATTCTCTTGTTTTACTTCGTTCTTTTGATATCTTCATCGGGTGTACTGAGTAGGCATTCTCTAAGATGTTAAAAAATTGTCTACTTTGGCCCTTACAGTTAACTTGTGTATTAAGTGAATTGTGAGCTTGGTACATTATTAGTTATGAAAAATGTCCCAACAAAGACCGTGTTTATGGGTTTTTCTTTTTTCTTCCTTTTTTTGGGGGGGGGGAGGGTGGGAGGTGTTCAAAATTCATCATTGATGTTCCACTGAATGAGGACCTGCTAGGCTTTGGAATTAGGATCACCGAAGTTTTGTTTATTAGTGGAGGTATAAGTTATGCATACCCTTGTTTCCAAGACTTTTACTGAAAACTAGGTTGCACGGACACTTCCATCGGGTTGCTGTATCCGTGTCCGACACGCATCGGATACCGACACTTGCATGATACGGACGCGTTGTATATACGTCATATACGTATAATATGTGCTCTATGCTTGTCATATACGTATAAACATATTTTTAGTATGTTATTAGCATATATCATGTTAAGACTTGTTAATTTTTTCTTGTTTAATGTTGTCATAATGTTTTATATCTTATTTATCCGTATAAGAAAATATATATAGCCCTGTCCCCATATCCTATATTTTGAGATTTTTCCGTGTTGCCGTATCGCATCGTGTCGTGTCCGTATCCCCGTATCCGTGCCCATGTAACCTTTGTTAGAAATTAAACTTGTTTTCGGTTACAAAGAATTGAAGAGACATCGGTTATAAAAGGAAGGGATACCAATTCATGAATAGGTTTAATGAAAAGATATGTAACGGTTATTGTAATCAATTGGTATTATGAAGAGTCATAATGAAGGGGCATGTAAACTCCTATATAAGGAGATGTTTTGTAAAGTTTTTATATAGCAAGAAAAATATAAGAATAGTTTATTGATACTTTCTCCATTCTCTATCCATTCTTTCCTCCAAACACATTCGGCTACATCGTAGACCGAACATAAAGTGGTGAAGATCCTAACAAAGTGGTATCAGAGCAAGGTTCGTAGAAAATGTCGAAGACAACACTCTCGTACAACGCCCCACGCCTCACCAAAGATAACTATGAAAATTGGAGCATCAAAATGAAGACTGTTTTGGGAGCAGTAGGCGCTTGGGATGTGGTGGTCCGAGGCTATGATCGGCCTCAAGATGAAGCTGCACTGACGGCAGCTCAGAGAACGACCCACGAAAAATTATTCGAGAAAGATTGTACCGCAAGATACTTTATCGAGCAAGGTGTCGATGATTCGACTTTCGAGAAGATTTCGGCTGCCACTAATGCAAAGCAACAGTAGGAGATACTTGAGAAAACCTTCCAAGGAGTCGAGAAGGTTAAAAAGGTACGTTTACAATCACTAAGGAGGGAGTTTGAATTGTTAAAAATGGAGGAGAATGAATCGGTGACTGACTATAATGCCCGAGTGCTTACGGTGGTCAACCAAATGAAGAGGAACGGAGAAAAAATGGAGGATGTAAGGGTGATAGAGAAAATTCTTCGGTCACTACCTCCGAAGTTTGACTTCATTGTGTGTTCAATTGAAGAGTCAAAGAATCTTGAAGAAATGACGATAGATGAGTTGATGGGTTCACTAAAAGCCCACGAAGAACGGTTTGTGAAAAAGCAAGAACCGATTGAAAAATTACTACAAACACAAGTTAATTTGAAAGGTGATTAGGTTGAAAATGGTCAAAATGACCGAAATCGAGGAAATGCACGCGGCCGAGGAAGAGGCCGTGGCCGAGGTCAATTCGGTCGAGGACAAGGTGGTCGAGGAGGTCAAAACAATGACGATAGAAGCCAAAGCCAAAATTTCGGCCGAGGTCGAGGCCGAGGTCGATCGTCTGGTGGAAGAGGGAGACCGAATGTTCAATGCTATAATTGCAAGAAATTCGGTCACTACGCAGCAGACTGTTGGGGAAAAACAGTCGAGGAAAAATCAAACTTTGTGGAGAAAGAAGATTACAATGACGATGTACTTCTGCTGGCTTTTAAAGGTGACGAAGAAAGTGCCGACACTTGGTATCTCGATACTGGTGCAAGTAATCATATGTGTGGCAAGCGAAACATGTTCGTAGACTTGGAAGAATCGGTGAGTGGCCAAGTCACATTCGGTGACTGTTCGAAGGTACCAGTAAAAGGCAAAGGTAAAATTTTAATTCGACTGAAAGATGGATCACAAAAATATATTGAAAATGTGTATTATGTGCCGAATATGAAAAACAACATCTTGAGTTTGGGACAACTCTTAGAAAAGAATTTCGATATTCATTTAAAGGATCGAACTCTTTTCTTAAGAGATAACCGAATGAAGTTGATAGCAAAAGTGCAGATGACGAAGAATCGGCTATTTCTATTGGATATCAAATATGGTGAAGCAAAGTGTCTAAAATCATCGGTGAAAGATTCGGCTCGGTTATGGCATATGAGATATGGACATCTCAATTTCGGCGGACTAATCTTGTTGGCGAGGAAGAACATGGTCAAAGGTTTGCCGATTATGAATGAACTGAAAGAGTTATGTGAAGGGTGTTTACTTGGTAAACATCACCGAGCAAGTTTTCCAAAAGAAGCCGAGTTTAAAGCCAAGGAGCCATTACAACTTGTCCACACCGATGTTTGTGGACCAATTACTCCAAATTCATTTGGTGGAAAAAGGTACATTCTAACATTTATTGATGATTTCATAAGGAAAACATGGGTATATTTTCTAAAAAATAAATCGGAAGTTTTTGAAAATTTTAAAAGATTCAAAATGAATATGGAAAAAGAAAGTGGGTTTTATTTGAAATCGGTCAGATCAGACCGAGGTGGAGAATTCACTTCAAATAAGTTTGAAAATTTTTGCAAAGAAAATGGGATTCGGCATTTCTTAACGGCCTCCTATTCACCACAACAAAATGGAGTGGCCGAACGAAAAAATAGAACCATATTAGACATGGTGAGATGTATGTTGAGTAGTAAAAATATGCCGAAGGAATTTTGGGCAGAAGCGGTTGCATGTGCTGTGTACATTCTAAACCGATGCCCAACCCAGAGTCTACAAAATGTAACACCGCAGGAGATGTGGCATGGTTATAAGCCGAATGTAAGTCACTTTAAAATTTTCGGGAGCATAGCATATGCTCATGTCCCCGAACAAAAGAGAGTAAAACTTGATGACCGAAGTTCTCGGTTGATTTTTTATCGGTTATGATCTAAGAACCAAAGGCTACAAGCTGTTTGATCCAGTCAATAAGAAGGTCATTATTAGCCGAGATGTCGAATTTGATGAAGAAAGCTCATGGAGTTGGAGCGATGAAGCCGAAAGCAGCAGATCGAATGAAGTACTCGGTCAAGAAGAAAAGAAAAGAAATGAAGTCGAAGTTGATGTTCCATCGCCTGCAACAACACCTCGGTTCAATTCGCCTCAAGTCGGTTCTCCACAAACCGAAGCGTCGTCAAGTTCAACTCCACCAAGAAATCCAAGGACGAGGACTATGACCGAGTTATATGAGGTAACCGAAATGCAAAATAATCTAACATTATTTTGTTTGTTTGCCGAATGCGAGCCAATGAATTTTGAAGAAGCGGTCAAAGACCGAAGGTGGAAAGAAGCAATGGACGAAGAAATCAGTGCTATTGAGAGGAATGGAACTTGGGAGATCATCGAACTTCCCAAAGGCAAGAAACCCATAGGAGTGAAATGGGTGTACAAGGAGAAAAAGAACGCTAAGGGAGAAATCGAGCGATACAAGGCAAGGTTAGTGGTCAAAGGCTACAAACAACAAGCTGGCATTGATTATGATGAAGTTTTCTCACCAGTAGCGCGACTCGAGACAATTCGACTGATCATTGCTATGGCGGCTCAATTCAGTTGGAAGATATATCAATTGGATGTTAAATCGGCATTCCTCAATGGATATCTTGAAGAAGAAGTCTACATCGAGCAACCACTCGGTTATGAGAAGAAAGGACATGAGTCGAAAGTACTGAAGCTAAAGAAGGCTTTATATGGCCTGAAGCAGGCACCGAGAGCATGGAATAGTCGAATCGACATATACTTCCAAGCACACGGTTTCATGAAGTGTCCTTATGAGCATGCATTATACATAAAGAAGTCCGAAAAAGGTGATATTTTTATAGTATGTTTATATGTGGATGATCTCATCTTCACAGGAAACAATCCACGTATGTTCGATGACTTCAAAAGCTCGATGGTTAAAGAATTTGAAATGACCGACATCGGTCAGATGGCATATTATTTGGGAATAGAGGTAAAGCAAAGACCGAATGGGATTTTCTTATCCCAAGAAGGATATGCTCGGTCGATTTTGAGAAAGTTCAATATGGAGCAAAGCAATTCGGTCAATACCCCAGTAGACTGCGGAACAAAATTATCAAAGTTCGATGAAGGGAGCAATGTGGACTCGACGCATTTTAAAAGCTTGGTAGGCAGTCTTCGGTATCTTACATGCACAAGACCGGATATTCTATATGGAGTCGGCTTGATCAGCCGATACATGGAAGAACCGAAATTAACACATTTATCAGCGGCGAAAAGGATATTGAGATATATCAAAGGTACACCAAATTTCGGTTTGTTCTATTCGAAATCTAACAATTTTGAATTATATGCATATACCGATAGCGATTGGGGAGGAGATATAGTTGACCGGAAAAGTACGACAGGGTACATTTTCTTCATCGGTGAATCAGCATTTACTTGGTATTCCAAGAAGCAACCGATAGTGACACTATCAACTTGTGAAGCCGAATACGTTGCTATATCGGCTGGAGTTTGCCATGCTATATGGCTAAGAAATCTGCTGAAAGATCTAAAGGTTGAACAGGAAGGACCTACGAAGATGTATGTGGACAACCAATCTGCTATAGCACTGGCGAAGAATCCAGTGTTTCATGAACGAAGCAAGCACATTGATACTCGGTATCACTCTATCAGAGAACATGTGAGGAAGAAAGAGGTCGAACTCGTTCATGTCAAATCACAAGATCAACTGGCCGACATTTTTACAAAGCCCCTAAAATTTGAAGTGTTCGCAAAATTGCGAGGAAAGATCGGCATGGTAAAACAAGTTTAAGGGAGCATGTTAGAAATTAAACTTGTTTTCGGTTACAAAGAATTGAAGAGACATCGGTTATAAAAGGAAGGGATACCAATTCATGAATAGGTTTAATGAAAGGATATGTAACGGTTATTGTAATCAATTGGTATTATGAAGAGTCATAATGAAGGGGCATGTAAACTCCTATATAAGGAGATGTTTTGTAAAGTTTTTATATAGCAAGAAAAATATAAGAATAGTTTATTGATACTTTCTCCATTCTCTATCCATTCTCTCCTCCAAACACATTCGGCTACATCGTAGACCGAACATAAAGTGGTGAAGATCCTAACAACCTTGCCTGAAAAGCTAGATATGAACAAACTCAACTGGTGCAGGATTAAAAGAAAAAGAGTTTGTATTGGATTTTAGATAATTATTTTCATTTTAAGTTTACAAATATGTTCTGTTTTTAAAAGTTTAGATAATTGAAGTATTCGAACTCCAAAAGCAAAGTCAAACTGGTCTAGTTAAGATCTTAGAGTTAGATAGTTTCGGAGAAAACTCTTGTTATCTTAGCTGCAAAGCTAAACATGGCTCAAGGGTGTTCTTAGTAATGATCCGACTCGGTGATTTTCCATGAAAATACTATTTTTCATTGCAAGTTTCGCCATGTAATGCAATATCACTATCTGTATAAGCTGATATAAATAGAACGCCTAACACATTTTTTTTATAAATGGATGCCACAGTAGTGTCTTCTTAAAGTGATATGTGACATTGCTTTTGCTTAATGAAATAATTGCTAGGATTATAGTATAAATGCTTATATATCTACTCTACTTTCTTATACGCAATATACATTATTAGCATAAGAACTATATTTAAATTCATGCAGAAGAGTTTTAGGAAGCATTCTAACATTGAGGTTTGAGCCTTCTTGCTTCTTTTTTTTTCCTAGAGATTATTCTTCCTTGCCTGTCTTTCCCTTTAATTCTCATTGAAGTAGTTCTTTGTATTTTTCTTTGCTTCTCTTTTTATCAGAAAACTCCTTGATTTATTTGTAAATCATCTATATATTTCTGGTCTCATTCGTGCTAAAATATATGAAGGGAAAATGTTGAACAAATATAGGTAAGAATGGTTATTTGAAGGGGAAAAGTTCAATAATAATAACTATATAAAATTTCAAAATAAAAAAAAAACTATCATGTAGAATCTCTATATGATTATATCACAAGAAAATGAAGGTGGGTTAGATGAAGAATATCTATGTAGGTATGTAGTATGATATTGCTTTATCCTTTTGCAAAATTTGGATCAATAATTGACTTTCCTAAGACTTTGTTCATTTGTTTTGATATGATGAGTGAGTTCTTATCAGGAATTTTCCTTTCTTGGTTCATCTATTTGTGTGATAATATATTATTAACTGAAAATCCAGATTGGATAAACTGGAAATTTTAGTCTTTGGTTTCCAGGTCGGTTTGATATTCATAAACAAATTCAGTTAGAAAAATTCTGAACCAGAACTGTAGTACAAATATATAAAAATATATATAACTATATAAATGTGTAAATAGGTACATAAATAACAGTATATGCCTTATTATTACCATTTGAAGCAATTGGAAGAAGCAACTTTCTCATGTGTATTGGTATTAGGTTAAATATGCCCTTGTTCTCAGCAAGGTTTGTTTGGGCTTGACCTAAGGAGTCCTTTATTGAATTTGGAAGTGAGCTAAGATGTAGTTTACTGGAGTTGGCTTCAGCTTGTGTCGTTGAGGCTGTTTCAGGCTATCATTATCTGGTGTAAGATGGCTTGCCAAAGTGTGAGAAACTATCCTTAATTTTTACATGGAGAAGATTTGGTTGGAGAGAAGGAATAGAACAGAGATGGAACAAGAAAATGGTGAACTAGGAGAAAAGAGAACTACATGAGAGATTTTACAGTTTTCTTGGTTGTTTATCACTTGAACTTTACTAGACGCAATCAAAGAAAAACATGCTTATGAATTTCCCTTCGAGTGTGGTTTTGTTACACGGGTAATCTCAAGAAAAGGATATATCTTTAAAATTTCATGTATTTTACTGATATTTCTTTCATTCACTTTCTCCCAAACATTTATCAAATTTTGTTGCCCTCTCAAGTGGTTTTCACAACGTAAACTTAAACATGCTATTTTTCTAGCCGTATACACACCTTCTCTTACTTGCTGTGTGAAATTTTGAATGGTTCGCTATGACCTCTAGGCTGCCTCTAATTGCATCACCAAATACATGCTGATAAGTCCATCATCATGCATAAGTACTGGCAATGATAACCACATCTCAAAAATTGTTTGTACCCATTTGAACAAAGATTTGTCGTAATTTCTTTTCCCTTTGTTCATAAATGAAGGGACCTTGTCAAAATTTGGCAAGTACAAGCAGAATTGCTGAAGTTTTGTTCCCTATGATCGTTTGCGAGGATATAAATACTATATTTGGTTGAATATTTCATTGTAGAAAGTGACGGATGGATGATTGTTGCGTTGGATATTCTTTTTTAAATTAAAAAAAGAGAGTCAACAACAACAACAAGCCTTTATGCCAAAATTTTGATGTCGTCTATATGAATCTATTTCTTCCATTTTAGATTCAAAATTAACATATCATTCTTAATTGTCTTTATCCATATTCATTTAGATCTATTCCTACCCCAACTTCCGTTATTAACTGCAATTTTGTCAGTTCTGATTAGCGCATTTATTTGCCTTTGTATTACATATCCAACTCAACTCAATTGTTTCTCTCATCTTATCCTCTATGGAAGTTATCTCCAACTTGTTATGAATGCACTCATTTCTTATCCTATTTTTTTGTATATTATCTTTCATCCATCTAAACATTCTTATTTCATTCACCCACTTTTTTGGATATATTATTTCTTAGTTGTGCAACATTTAGATCCATGAAGAAGTTTTGGTCTTATAGCCGTCTTATATAACCTTTCAATTTCAAGGGAACCGTATGATTACATAGCACTTCTTGATTTGCACCTTCTCGTTTTGGAACTGTAAACTATATCTTCAATCTCTCCATCATGATTAATTGCGGATCCTAGATGATGAAAATGGTTATTTCTTGATATTTCTTTGTTTTCAATTTGCTCTATACACCGATCTCTGTGTACTATCTTGCTGAACTTACATTCCATATATTCTGATTTTGTTCTGCTAATTTTAAAATCTTTAGATTTTGGGACTATACACCGATCTCTGTGTACTATCTTGCTGAACTTACATTCCATATATTCTGATTTTGTTCTTCTTTAGATTTTGGGACTATTTTTACTTTGGAAATTATCCTTTCCCTAGATTCATATACTAAAACAATACAATCAGTGAACAATAACACTGTGGAATGTCATCCGGAATATGTCTAGTATTCATCCATAACTAATGCAAAGAGTTAAGGAGCTAATTTCGATCTTTGGTGTAAACCTATGGTGATAGGAAACAAATGTCACTTCTTCTGTTGCCCTCGCTTAAGTATTTGCTTCATCATACCTATTTTTATGACTAATATACTTTTGAGACACATTGACCTATAATAAGCCTTTTTGAAATCAATAAAAATCAGACATAGATCTCTCATTACGTTTCTCTATCAACCACCGTAATTGATAAATCACCTTCATGGTAGGCCTTCCAGACGTGAAACCAAATTGATTTTCAGACATAGATGTTCCTTTCTTAATCTATGTTCGACTACTCTCTGCCATAGTTTCATTATATATCTTATAAAATTAATTTCACGATATTTTGAACAATTTTGTATATCATGTTTATTTTTATAAATACATATAAAGGTGTTTATTCTCGATTCATCTGACATTTTCTTCATATATGTTTTTTTTTATATATTCAAGAAAGTAGGGGCGATTATATATTTTATCTATGAGTGTATACGGGCTTTTGATATAAGTAGGTTTCAACAATAAGACTCAAGCCATGTTGAGTTTTGGCCCATCTAATATCTTATACTCATGTACCTCTTATAGCTTTTCTAATGTGGGACTATTTCAGTCTCTCACATCTCAACACTCCCCTTCACATGCAGCCATCACTTTTTTTGCTGTGGTTGCCATATGGAAAGTGCAACGCTAGTAGAGCTAGGTCTCTCAGAGGTACTTTTTTGGTTCTTGTAGCTTGCTTCTCTTAGAGGCACTTTTTTTGTGTGTAGCCTGTTTCTCTCAAAAGTATTGTTGAGGTTTTTGGATAGGCATTTTTTTTGGTTCTTGTAGGCTGATTCTCTCAGAGGTATTGTCGAGGTTTTTTTTGGATCGAGTCATTGATTCTGACACCATATTTTATATATATATATATATATATATATATATATATATATATATATATATAAGAATGAGGGGGGACGATTATATATTGTTATTTATATGAGTGTACACGAGCTTTTGATATAAGTGGGCCCCAACAATAAGCTTCAAGCCTTGTTGAGGTTTTGCCCATCTTATATCTTATGCCCATGTATCTCTCATAGTTTTTTCAATGTGGGACTATTTTAGTCTCTCACATCTCAACAATATCAATAATCATACTATATACCTTAACCACACAAATCCTGAAACTCCTAAACACTTCCGGACTTCGATTGGAATATCATCGAGTCCTATTTCTTTTTCCTTTTGCATCTTTTTAAAGCATACTTATTATGCCTGATCTTATAATACTACGATGTTTTTATTGTTACCTAAATCGTTTGTTTCTACTTTAAGTTTGAGATAATTATTTTTCATTAATCAATTTATGGACATAACTTCTCTGTCTTTCTTTAATTTAATTGTCCTTGATTAACACTCTTTCATCTTTACTCTTGATGCACTTAACATTATTTAGGTCTCTAATCTTCTTTTTTCTCATCCTAGAAGTTTATATATAACTTTTTAAATCTTTTGTTTCTAACTTTGTATATAACATTTTAGATTTAGTTTCCACTAATTGTTTAGTTTCTTTGTTTGCTGATTTATATTTTTTTGATTTTTTTTTCATTTTTGCCACTTTTTATAGAATTCTCTTTTCACTTTTATTACCTTTTGAACCTCGTCATTCTACCATCATCTTTCTTCAATAGGGACTTTGCTACCTTTAGCTTGGTATTTTTAGCTAATTCTTTAATGCAACTTTTCGTATTTTCCCACATAATGTTAGTTTCATTTTCAGAATTTTAATTACCTTGTTATTGTTCTTTGTTAAATAAAATAAAATTCTCATTTTTTAAATTTTACTATTTAGTTTTTATCTCTCATCTTTTTTGGCATTTCTCTTTCATCTTCTAATGCAAATATTTAATACCATCAATTTATGCTGTGTTGTCAAACTCTTGAAATGACTTTGCAATCTTTACATGTTAATTTACCAGTTCTTCTAGTAAGGAAAAAAAAACTATCGGTTTATTGTTTCATCTACTTTTCACATACATCAAATGCTTCTCTATTTCTAAAAAATATATTTGCTATTACAATCATATGACACTGCAAAATCCAATAGTGTATCACCCTTATCATTCTTCACTCCATAACCATAAGTTCCATGCACACTCTCATCCCATTAACATCCTTAGTCACATGTCAATTTAAGTTTTCTCCTCTAAATAACTTTTCATTTCTCGTGCATTCCTGAATTAAGTTATCCATTTGCTTCCAAAATTATCTTTTATTCTTCTCTGCTATAATATTAATTAATTCTTCTCTTTATACAAGTTTTGTTAATATTATTCTATCTTCAGTTTTCATACACCAACCACATTATGTTTTAGTGTTTTATCTACTAGTATACATATACCTTTTTGCTCCTAGCTTTACCTGTTTAACATAATTTATATCATATATTTTCTATCTCTATATTTTTTGCCCGTACAGTTAGTTTCTTGCAAACAAACTATACTAATTTTTCTTTAAGTCATTATATCTACTAAATCAAATATTCTAAGTGTTCCTATATCCTATTCATCTAACTTAATCCTACTCTCATGATTCTTTCCTTTTCTTAATTTATTATCTCCTATCCTATCCTTAGCCAACTCCGTAGTCTACCCTTGCTTTCTTGACATTGAATCGGGATAGTGTCAATGCAACACGTCGCTTCAAGAGGACGTCTTAGGAAACCACCATTATTTATCATTGCACCGGGATGGTAGCGAAGCAATGTGTGGCGGCGGGGACGCTGAATTTTTTTAGGATTCATTACATAGATATCCAACTATGTTTTATGCTCGATGTTGGCTTCCTATGACAACCCACTTATTTTGGCTTAGGATAGTCGGTGAAAAAAACAAGACATTTAATCATAGCACTGGTGGAGTTATGATACACATTTAAAGCACCAAGTCTAGGATTTGGTGTGATAGTATTTTGACCACAAATCTTTATAGACAATACTTTCGGAAGAAATATCAACTTTCAACGTTCATTCTCTTTTTCAAAATCTCCTCTTCAAAACTGTCTCCTAATTATTTGGGTGGCACCTACTATTCACTCTCCATTGTTCGTGCTTAGTCGTACTTTAGTAGAGAAGGGAAGTGTACCGCCAAGGAGCGGAAAGCCTTGGCTACCTGCACAAGGACAACTTATGCGTCTCAGGGGTTTGATAAGTGGATATTAGCTATAACATATTGTAGACATTTTGGATACCGTTCGGTGACAGAAATTAATAAACAAAATGTTATGCTTGAAGTTGTGAGTAATGTGGTTATATAAGTTGCTCCATTTTGTAATAAGCGTTGTGTAAAGAGCGTGAATGTTATGGTAGCTATTGCGTTATATTGACCTAGAAGATTGTTTAGTAATTTTCGGTTACAGTGAATTATTTTTGCACGAGCGATGCACGTGCGATATAAGCGGTTGTCTATAAAAATAAATGCAAAATCTACACCATTGATTTCTATATGTTAGCATGATCTCAAACTTGGAATCACTTATCGAACATTCCAACATGCAAAAATATTTCTTATTGTTATAAATGTCACATCTTGTTGTGTATTTTTTATGAATATTATTCGAATATGGTCCAGCACATTTTCGAATAGGTTTGTCAATGACCAGAATATTCAAATTGTAAAAGATTTATTTTCTTATTTGATGATTAGAAATAATTTTTTTTGGAGATCTTTATTGTCATCTCAAATTGAGATTTCATGGGAGAACCCTAATTCTTTTTAAACATATGTTATAATATAGTAAATATGAATTTGATACACACACACACACACACAAAAAGGATGAGGAGGTATTTAGGTTTTTAGTTTTTTCGTTTTTCATTGTTTTCTCAAGTTTAGATTTGTCATTGCTAAGTGGGCACCTTTATTATTTGGATCAGAGAGTGCATAAAATTCATTAGGAGCGAGTCTCATTTTTCAAAATTTTCCTCAAAAAAAAGAAAGAAGAAATTGACACATAAAGCCCTTGAGTTTGGTTACAATAGTTGAGATAATCAACCATTTTAATGTAACTAAGAGTCCTAAGACATGAATAATGTTAAGAAACATAAGTATCGGAGAAGGAGCGGAAAAATAATGGAGAGACCGCATTGTGGAAAATAGAAGAGAAACAATTGTTTATTGATAAAAGAGAAAACTACAATGATCTAAGATGTGATCAACTCATTATAATAAACTCTTAGGGTTTAATACTTGATCATTAAGCAACCCTAACTTGATTCCTAAGTAAATCATAATCTAATCTAAATCTTACCAATCTCTCAAATATATCAAATCATATCTGTCACAAATATATATTTTATTCTTAACACTCCCTCCTCAAGCTGAAAGGCACATATGATGTGCTTTCAGCCTGTTACAAAACTAATTTCTAACTCTAAAAAATAAAATTTGTAACTTCAGCGAATCTTCTTGCGTCTTCTGTGTTGTCTTGAAAATTTGACTTTCGTGCTGTATTGAAATCTTTTTTTAGTAAGTCATCTTGGAAACTTGTAATTTGATTTGAGTTGAGATAATCTTCTATGAAAAGTTTTGAATAAAACCCGGTGGTTTTCATGAACTGTCATTAATAGCTTCTTCAAACACTTTCAGAAGTGTGTCATATCGCACAACACTTTCGTGATATGTCGTTAATAACTCTTTCAAACAACTAGTTTAATGACTTAGAGGTCGACTCATACAAGTTTAATGATTTTGATGTCAATATACCAGTTTAACGACTTAGAGGTCAATATACAAATTTAATGACTTAGAGGTCAATACCGCACAACAAGTTTAATGACTTTGAGATCAATATACCCGTTTAATGACTTAGAGATCAATAAACAAGGAGCGTCAACTAACAAGTTTTACAAACAACTTCAACAACTTACAACAAACAAATAAACTATTTCAATGAAGAGTTTCAACGAGTAAATTCATCGAACTAACAAACTTCGTTTTCATCTTCAACTTCAAGATCAATGAGTACTTTACCCATGTACGAACCAACAAATTTCGTCAACTTCAAATCTCAACTTCATTTTCAATTTCAACATTAATGGGTACTTTACCCATATACTTTATATCTATCCCGCATGTGGATCTTTGAAAGAAGGTCCACGTGGAAAAAGTCATATTCTTTACAGATTATCACAATGAGCAATCTGCACGAAAGGAAAAAAATATGGATTGACATGCATAATTTCCAACAACTTCAAACTTTTAACTTCACCAACGAAAGTTTTTTTTAAGAGGGAAAAGGATTTTACCTCAAGGTTTCTTGAAATCTAGGGTTTCGAGAAAAGATCCCGTGATCGATGGGATCATTGGCGGTTGAATCAGTTTCGATGGTGAACTTGTTCTTTTGCCCCGCTGTCTTGTTCTCGGCCGAGACATTTAGGATACCATTGGCATCAATAGAATCATCTTCCAAATCCATGACATCCATTTTCTCCCTGATGAACTGAAGAGCTAGCGGCTTCGGTGCATAGGGCGGCCAGATCAGCCATGACATATCCATGCGTATCTCTCGCGATTCTTTCCAAACCGACATCGTCAGATAGCTTCGTGTTCTTGGTGTGGATGCGGAGCACCTCAAGGCGTCCAACTTCGTCGGGCACTCCGATGTCTATCTCTCTGTCGAACCTCCCAAAGGTCTCCCACTTTGTCGCCGTCGCCGGTTGAGCTTACTGTTACTGCTGCTTCTTTTCAATTTGATGCACATTATTACTATTACTGCTATGACCATTGCTCATTGAGTTCTTGACCTTGATCATATCCAAAGTCTCCACATGTTTCTGGACTCTCCTCACCTGCATTCGTCTCTGAAGCTTTACATCTCCATCTGCAACCACTGCATCCAACTTCAAGAGCTGATTCATCAGCAGCTCGATCAAGTTCAACACATCGCTCTCTCCGGCCATTTTTGACATGATCTCCGGGCCATTGATACAGAAGAAAAACGCACCAGTATCGTTCGTGATAGCCCTGGCTATCAAAGTCTTCCCAGAACCGGGAGGGCCATAGAGAAGGATGCCCTTTGGTTGCTTCACGCCGATACACTTAAATGGTTGAGGATGTATGATAGGAAGCTCAACAAGCTCTCTGATCTGCGCCATCTGCCTACGGACTCCACCGACATCGTCGTAGCCGACTTCGTCCAGTCAATCTTCTTCCTCCCTTTTCAGAGGTTCACTGTCACAGAAGATCTCCGTGTCGGGAGTGACGATGCAATACCCGGCGGGATCAGTTTTCTCGGCGTGGATCTTGATGCAGCGCCTGGTGAGGGTGTTCATCCCGATGAGGACGATGGAGTTGCCGTGGAGGCCACCGTGGATGCGCTGCAGATGATTGGAGCCCACATTGTCGGTGACGGTGATGAGCACCTGGCTGTACTCGTCGAGGAGCCTGCACAGCCTCTTGTCGTACTCCTTGTCAAATTTTGATCGCCATTGCCACCGCTCGGATGGAGCTCGAGATCGATCGATGATTTTTTTTCTTTGCGGTGACTTGGAGATGGTGGCGACTTGGAGCAGACTTGGCGACTTGGAGCAGCAGCGATGATGATGGCGGCTTGATGATCGACTTGGCAATGATGATGGCGGCGATGATGATATATATCGCCTTGGCAACGTGGAATCAAATCAGATATGATGGTGGTGGTGGCCATGGGGGCAGCGGCGGCGGTTGGTGGCGGCGTAGCACAGTGGGGTGAAGAGAGAGCGGCGGTGGCTAGGTGTTAGGGTTAGGTTTAGGCTCTGATACCATGTTAAAAAACATAAGTATCGGAGGAGGAGCAGAAAATAATGGAAAGACTACATTGTGAAAAATAGAAGAGAAACAATTGTTTATTGATAAAAGAGAAAACTACAATGATCTAAGAGGAGATCAACTCTATCTTTCTATTTATAATAAACTCTTAGGGTTTAATACTTAACCATCAAGCAACTCTAACTTGACTTCTAAGTAAATCATATTCTACTCTAATCTAAATCTTACCAATCTCTCAAACATATCAAATCATCTCTCTCATAAATATATATCTTATTCTTAACAAATACAAATTCATCTTTATTTTGAATATCCATGATCCACTTACAAGAACTGTTTCCTAATTATGTCAATGCAACTTTGAGCTCCATAGCTGCATGCACTTTGATGGAAGATGCTTGGTGCCTTGGTAACAATGATTCTTTCTTGTACCGGATTTATCGCAATGCTGCATTTAAAAATAAAATATGTGCAATTAATGTGGTTTCGGGTGCAAACCTGTGCATGTTCTTATAGACTTGATTCTTACTGTATGATAAAACTATAGCCTGCAACTAAACAATTTTATTACGTAGGATTTGAGATCTTGGCTTTCCCATGCAATCAGTTTGGAGGACAAGAGCCTGGATCAAATACAGATATAAAACAGTTTGCTTGTACGAGGTTCAAAGCTGAATTTCCAATATTCGATAAGGTACTCATCCTAAACCTTAAGAAAAGATCTATTTTGGCCATTCTTACCAATGTAATTAGGTTTTAGCGAAGACAAATCTCTAATGTCAGTCTAGGGCAAGAAATGAATTTTAGCCATTTTCCAGCCAAATGTTCATGAAAATGTTCCCCTTTACAAGCAAATAAACCCATTAAAACTTGAGGGAAGAGGAAACTCTATATCTCCTCGATAGAGAAAAGCAAGAAACTTTGGAGATCCATTCTCGTATCAGTGACAACAATGAGGAGTCAAAGTTGGGTTATTTTATCAGCTAGGGTTTGATATGGTAAACCTGAACCCTTTATGTTGTTATAAAGGATCTATATTATTGTGTCTGAAGAGTCAGGAAAACTGATCATGGTTAACTATCGGACTCCTTTTTTATGGTTTTCAGTAACCACCCAAAAAGTTAACAAACTCATAAAACCCCTTATAGGGTTACATAACTTTTTAATGAAACAGACGCGGCTATTTTCTGTCATTCAAATAAAGGATACTTACCATACATTCCAAAATAATAAACATCTACACTTGTTTTGGGACTAATAAAATTTGTAAGCTTCACCTTAAAATTTTGGATATAAGATACACTATTGCTTATTTAAGAAAACAGTCAATAATGCATATGATACTTGTTATTATTAATATGCATATTTTCATTGAATGTGAAATGTGTTGGATTTTCAGTTCTTTGCTTTTATATGTTCCTTAGATATGAACATACTTCCCTATCACAAATCTATATATTTCTTCTTCTTGACCTTTTCCACTAGATAAGAGAATTTGGAATATGACATCTGAATGGATGCCATTAGCAATCCCCTCATATATTCATAGTTATCTGGTAGGATTTTGGCACTAATTACAAGAAGGTTGACACAATTGCTTGTAGAACTTTGTCAAATTTTCATGGACCTCAATTTTTCAGAAAGTGCTTATATGTCGACGATGACGATGATCTATGATATTAGGTATTAGGGTTTAGAAGAGAAAATATTAGGGGAATTTTTTTTTGGATGATTATAGGCATCTTTCCAACCCTCTTTATATAGATATGACCATTTACACATTCACCCTTCTCTAATTAAATTTAACATATTCTAACACTCTCACTCAAGTTGGAGGGTACACATCGTATATACCTAGCTTGTCACAAATAAAGTTGACGTCCGATTTCGATTTTTTCTAAAGGCTTAGTGAAAATATATGCTAATTGATTGGTAAATTTTACATAGTATCTGTTGATTGTCCCAACTTCTATCTTTTCATGAACGTATTGACGGTCGACCTTAATGTGTTTAATCCTCCCATGAAAGATCCGGTTTAAAACAATATAAATAGTAGCTTTGTCAATGTTTTAAAAGGCGGCCGTCTAGGCGTGTAAAAGAGCTGCATCACACTGCATTAGACCGTGTAGTCGGGAATTTTGGTTACGCTTGTATTTTTGTGGGTATACTCTTTATTTTTTAATTAGAGTGTAATATATAATAAATTGGAGTTGTTTTAGCACTATTAAATACCGAGGGCCACCATGAGGGCCTTCCACCATAGATTTCAAGAGCCACCACTGATTTCGAGGGTCATGAGATTGAGGGCTAACGACCGCCGTTGGCTTCGAAGTTCTCCAAGTCTATCTCGAACCAAGATCTCCATTTCATGCTGATCGTCAACTTCGAATTCATTTTCGATTTAAAGCTTCAACCATGCCAACACCGCATTCGAGTTTCGACTGTTCTTTTGAGCGCCGAGCCTTTGACAACAATGGGTTTTTTCCTTTTCTTTTTTTTTGCCTTTTTTGGACTTAAATTAGATAGATTTAGCTTAGACAATTAATTAATTTTTTTTGAATGTTTGAAAAATTGGCAGAATTTACTTCATTGCCAGCTTATATTTAATTGTTAACACATTTTAGTGCTTATTTAGTCCGCATCTACAAGTGAAAAAGAAACCAAAGTAGTTAACAATCAAATTAGAATCAATGTTTAATAAATAAGCTTAAGAAAATACAAAAATAACTCAAAATACATATAAATTAGTATCAATGAGGCATGGGCGGCCGCCTAAGCGCCCAGGCCCTTTGGCCGCACCGATTTTTTTGCCCCTTTTTAATCACCGAGCTTTGTTGTCACAATATAATTACATATAGACGGTGGGATTGAAATCAAGTTCTTCAAGTGAGAAGCTATTCCATACCAACTCAAAAGTGGTATTTTTCATAGCTCTATATTCCGATCGTGCTGCTTGCTCTTCCAGAACAGCAAATTTCCACTAATGAATATACAATATCCTGTAGTCGATTTTTTATTAGATCTTACCCGTCAACATCAGTATATCCTGCGACTCGAGAGTGTCCACAATATGGATATAATAAACCTTTGATTGGAGCACTATTCAAGTATTATAAATAGTCCTAGGATCCGCTATAATCTGGCTAACCATACTTATTGGATATTGTTTATGGGGCTGACAGTAAAATAATTTAGTTTGCCAACCAGTTTTCGATATCTACGGGATCTTTCAACCGATCACCTTATCATAAAAGCAGTTTGGTTTTGGGATTCAAAGAAATCTCTGTAGCTTACATCTCGACGTCCTAACCTTAGATAGTATGTTAATTATAATTTTCGTTGAAAAATATAGATGTCCTTTTTATAGCGAGCAACTTCAATGCCTAATAAATATCAAAGACTACCAAAGTCGTTAGTCTGAGACTGTGTTTGGAAGTAGAGCTTTGACTCTTTAAATGCCGGTGCTATCATCACTAATAATCACAATATCATCAACATAACAAAATGCATAAATCAAGATTGGATTAATAGAAGACAGAGTAATCATAAATACAGCAACTAAGGCGAAAAGAAATAACCATTTATGTTAATCTTCGAAACCATGCTCGAGGAGATTGCTTCAAGCCATACAATGATTTGCTAAGACGATAAATTAAGCTAGACTCTTGAGCAACAAAACAAGCTGGTCATTCCATATAAACCGTCTCGGTTAAGTTTTCATGGAGAAATGTATTTTTGACATCTAGTTAATATAAAAGACCAATGGTGAGTAACTGCTGGGGACAAAAGCAAGTGAACCGATATCATCTTAGTAACCAGAGAGAATCTTCTGATAATTAATCCCATAGGTCTGCGAATATTTTTCAGCTATCAAATGAGCTTTGAGACTTGTGAGAGAATTATCAGGATTAGTTTCATTGCATAAACCCATTTACACCTACAGGCTTCTTCCTAACAGAAAGGGGGACCAATTTTCATGTTTAATTGTGCTCAAGAGCTAACATCTCTTTCATAGCTGTTTTCCATCCTATGTGAGACAATGCCTAGGACAATGACTTACAGAAATGATGAAAAACAATTGAGAAGATAGATACTCGGAAAGAATAAGACAAACGTGTAAAGATTACATACTTAACAATGGAAAGAGAAGTGCAACTTATAGTTTCTTTTCTCAAAGCGATAGAAACATGGAGATCAAGCTACTGTGGATTTTGAGATGGCGGGACAACTAGAACAGGACCCTAGACCCTACAGTACACACACGTTGTCTAGCATAACCTTATTCACTAAGTCCTTTTGAAAAGGATAATCGGAAGAAGAAATATCACCAGATTCAGTAGAAAGTATATCTACGACAATGGAAGGTACATATATAGGAGCCGCTGTAGGTATATCAGAAGATGACTCTACAATGATCTACATATAGAGAACATCAGAAGAAAAACTCACTCAATGTAGGAATAATGCGGGACTCAAAAAGGTAAGGTGACAACTCATTAAAAGTTTGTCGCAACTTTAGACTATAACATTGATATGCTTTCCCGGCAGGTGAGTATCTAAGAAAGTTACATCAAAGAGCGTTAGAATCTTTAAAGTCCCTAATCTTGATTCTTTAGTTCAGTGATCATGAATAAAAACACATGCCAAAACACACGTGGGAGTAAAGGAAAAGCAGAGCTTGAAGAAAATAAAATTGCATGTGGACCTGACCATTTAAGGCAATAAGTCATATAATAATCAAGAGATCATACAATAATCAAGTGACATGCAGTAAGAAGTGCATCCCTAATAAGAATTAGGAACTTGCATCTGAATAAGCAAGGTACGACTAATATTTAAAAGACATCTATATTTATTTTCAACCAGCCAATTATTAATGTGTAAGGATATAAAGATTTATTATCAATGCCAGATTGTTTCATGTACTACCTGAAGGGTGAACAAAAAGCTCTCTGGCAATTTTTAGTTTTAGCATAAAATGCTTAGAACATAAAAGAAGATTTCATTACGAGATTTCTTTGAGTACAACCATATCATGTGAGAAGTCATCAATAAAAGTCACAAAATAACAAAATCCATGTACAAATACAGCTGGACAAGACCTTATACATCAGAATGTACTAAAGTAAGAGGCTCATTAACTTTTATAGACGCGAGACAAGCAGCTCGAAGGATGATTACTTATCTTACAAGACTCACAATTTTGAAGAATCAAAAGAGGGAACAATTCTCTTCAAGGTATGCAAAGATGGATGGTGGTTATAGTAGGACATGCATTAAGGCGTGGATGCTCATTCAAATAGTACAATCCATTAGACTCGGTGCCAGTACCACTCGTCATTCTCGTATCAAAACCCTGCATGATGCAACACCAAGGTAAAAAGAGATTACAATTCAAAGTTTGAGTCAATTAACAAAAACTAAACTAAATTAAAAATGAGGGAAATAAAAAGCCGATAATGGAGCCGAGTTTCTTGTGAGAGTAATTGAACTAACCCCTTCTATTACAGAGGTGGATCCGTCGGTTATAATCACTTGGCTATATGAAAGTGTATAACGGTAAGAAGAAAGAATGTATGACTTCCCTGTCATATGATTTGTAGTGCTTGAGTCGATAACCTAAGGGTCTGAAGCAAATGTAGAAAAGAGACCAACTATATGGTTACCCTTTATGATAGTGGCGGTATGAGATGTGAACAACAAGGATGCTAGAGCTATATGATGTAAGGAGACGAAACCTTGATATCTGGTCCTCCGTCAAAGAAACATCAGCGGATGTTTGGATGTTTGTATCCTGGATGCTGTTGATGTTTATGTTGGACTAGAAAGTGCTGAAGCAATATATGCTGTACAAGATGGCTGAGGTAGCTTCAAAATATAACTTGTATATAACCTTCCTATCTGCAATAATCACAAAAGCGTTTCTTTTTTCGGGATCTATGTTAGTTATATGTATGCTCTAGAGGCCATTACTATACATAGGATGTATATTGTAGTGGATGCTTGGACATATATAGGGAGGACTTTCTTGCTCGACATGATAGTATGCTATCTGGTTGCTCTTTACCTTAACGTGTACACTGATTGTTTCTCTGTTACATGTTGGTAAACCCCTTAGGATGTGTACTTGACTACCTGGACTATGATGCAGATCATATTAGTGGGGACATTGTAGCCCATAAGTACATCCTTCAAGGTCCCTAGTCGTGGGTGTATCGAGACGGGGCATCGATATACCAAAGTAGACTAGCGTATACCTTTTCGACCCATACAGATGGGCGATGGATGATCCCATATCCATTGGTGTTTGACATCAGAGATGATATACGGGTGCTCAGTGGAGACTGGGTACACTGGACGGACTCGCCGAGAACTCCCAGATGGTATTATACCTTACGTCAGATGGCAGTTCTCTGGTGACACTGGTACAGGTTAGTCTGTAGACCCGAGATCGTCATAGAGTCTTGTGTGATTCCCACTGTGCTTTGATTTCCACCTTACCACGTCCAAGAGGGGGTGCAAAACGGTGGTTTTTGGTACAGTCCCGAGTCACATGGAGGCAATGAGCGATAGGAGGGGATTCGTCTCTCCCGGTATAGGGAGTTGATGTTGCGCTGTGTTCGATTGGTTATAACCGGAAATCCCTGGCCAGGGTTGCTGAGATTTACTGGTAAGTGTTACCAGTAGTTTCTCAAACTGTTATAGACATCATATCGACACGACTTATCGAGCTACTGGGGTCTGACGTTTACCACCCCTAGGCGAGATATGCGACATATCAGACGATTAGACCGGACTGTACGGTAAGTGTTACTGGTTGGATTCACAGGAGTGTGAGCGGGCTTGCTCGTCGATCTTCTGATCGCTCAATACCTGGGTGGCCGTTACGTTTAGCAGACCGCTTGCGGCTTGTGGGTGTTTGATATGATCATCACCTACTGCCGGCGTATTGACGAGTCTTTAGAGTCCTACACAGAGGTTTCCTGGCTCAAGCGAAACAAAATGGGAGCGCATATGAGATATGTGCGTGACCGAGTATAATACCAGTATGTGATACTGTATTCTATTCTCGCGATATGTATCATTAGACAGTTATATGAGATATAGCCGGGTTACCGAATCAAGTGTTGATTCGATACATTGATACACTTGATATTAGTCGGTTATATGCAGTATGACCGGATCATTAAATCAAGTGTTGATTTAATGTATAATTATATATTTGATATATTACTTTACATTAACTAGTATTTGTTCACTTAAGATGGATTTTCTCACTTGATGTGCACATTGTATATATGATATAGTTTTGTGCACTAGTTTGTATCATGTTTGATGATACATGCAAACTTGGGTGTGTTTATTTTAAACCATGTTTAGGTTAATGGTTATGTTTTATATTTGTTTTATTTATTCTTTTATTCATTTATTTTTGGAAAGGAAAATGAAATGGTGGCTTGCTTTGTCTTTTGTTGAAGCTTCATGAAGCTTTGAATAAGTAACCATTTTGTTTCTTTCCTTTAACCTAACCATTCATCTAAACCATAGTTTATTCTCTACACTCAACCATGATTGCAAAAATGATAAGAATCACTTGGATTTTATTTTTTAATAATGCCTTTTTTTCTTCTTCTTCTTCTTCTTCTTCATGAAGAGAAGAAAGTTCTCTTGAAAATTTCCAAGTGATGATTTCAAGTGAGAAATCCAAATCCAAAGTGAACCCACTTCCTATTTCTTCATCCTCTAGTATAGGGTGTTTTCTTCATAAGTTTCATGACTTGGTGAAGTTGGAGCTTGATCTTGCGTTGCCTCGACGTAGATCATCTTCGGCATCGAAGTCGACGACCTAGCCCGATCATTTCTTCGACGAAACCATTGCTAGAGTCCGGGATCCGATGATCGCAGCGGAGGGACATCATCACGGAGCTAAGGAAGTGGAGGACCGGATCTACAAAGGTTGTAGCCCCTTTCACTTTGTAGCAAAGTAGTTTGCTAGCTTTCTTTTTCGCCTAATCTCTAGTTAACGATATATATTAGGGTTTCTCGGCACCGAATTTTTTGAATTTGGCATGGTTGATGCCTTGTGGAACCTCTTGAGTGTGCTTAGAAACCCTACAATCTACCACCACCTTTACCTTGAGTGGTTCCATATCGGCCTCCATGGCTTCCTGAGGGCTGATAAGACTGTGAATGATCCTATCTAAGGACATCACTCTCCGGTATCTCCTTTCTTCAGGGTAAGTGGAGTATGGAATATTTTCATCAGGGAATGTTAGGTAGAAGAAAAGGGAAATGGTATCTTAGAAGATGTGGTCGTGCAGTCAAACTCTGACCTTAATCTTTTAAGAGTAACAATCACAAGGCCTCATGTCGTTTCTTCATTTTGACAATATCCCCGTTATAGAAACATCTACAATTCAGCTAATTTCTAAAAATCTGAATAATAAAACGTGTACCTTGCTGAAACTTGTACAAGGTCTGTAGTAGATCATAAACACGAGGCAAATTCTTTTCCCAGAGTAGAGATCCTCATCCAATCACACAACTCTTTTACAGTCTTCAGATTAATCACAAACTCTATCACTATCCTCTTTGTATAACTCAATATCAGATGACAAAGTTAAGCGTCATCCCTTTTACATTCAAGAATCAGTAGGAGGTGGCTTAGTGAAATGAGCACCTTTGCCTTTCCCATCAAAATACATTTCAACAATCCTCTTCCAACTATGAAGGATTTTGCATATGACTTAAAATCATCCATCTTCGTGGAAACCTTCTCTATGGACACAATAGGCATGTTATCAATCTTCACAATTCACTAATATAATCATCGCAAACTACTTGTACTCAATGATCGATCTTCCCAAAAATCCGATCAACAATCACACAATACAAAAAGAAGGGATAGCTCAAGATCTAGATTGATCTTTCAAAATCTAATTGTAAATTAAATAACTCCAATCTTCCTACAGCATAATAATTGACTCAAAAGTAGCGTTCGACAACTCAATCACCACGATGGTACAAACTTTAGCATAAATGTCAATATAACACCATCTTGATTTATATTTGTCATTTGTGGGATTAGATCTAATAGAGAGAGTTCAATAGATCATATATAGATCAAGAATTAATTTGAGGTAGATGAAATAAGGGTGAAGTCTGAGGATCTGTAGGCGAGTGATGATTATATATGATCGATTGGCAACGTGCTAATGGCATAGAGGGGATCGAAAGTGGGTGAGGCGACCTTGAAGCGATCGATGTCTTTAGAGGGCTAAAGCGAGGCGATGAAAGGATGAGGTGATCTTAGAGGCGATCAATTGGTTGAAGGCGATGGGTTCGAGATGATTCGAAGGCGGGCTGAGGCAATGACTTTGCAGGAGATTGATGACTTTGAGATGGATCGTAGATGGGCTGTTGAGGGGATGAAGGAGATGGGGTTAGCGGCGGCGGAGGCGGCTGGAAAGAGGTAATGAAGTGATAGGACGGCTTGGGAAAAGGGGAAAGCTTTGATATCATGATATTATGTATTAGGGTTTAAACAAGAGAGAATATTAGGAGAAAATGATTTAGGATGGTTAGAAATCTCTCTTCATCTCCTTTATATAGATACGATCATTTTACATATTCACCCTTCTTTACTTATTAACATATCTTAACAATTTCTGAAAACATTTTGCATTATGAAAGAATTCATGAATCAAGAACCAAATTGAAATTGAAAGTGAAGCCGGGCTGTGAAAACCTAGCCACATTATGGTCCATCTAATAAGGATAAGTCGAATTCGCACACTTCCCCACCCAACACAATTATGGCGTGAGATCATATATTGAGGTGTTCCTCATCGATTGTTAGAACAACGCAATCCGAGCGGAGTATTACTTTGTGTTGGAAAATAACAAATACGTTATATGATAGGCTTATATGACATGAATAAATAAGGGCAAAATGTAATTTTGCCTTTGCCCTTGGTGGTTATTATCTAGTCATTTTATATATGGTGTAATGAGAGAGTAAAAGCATCTTTTTTGGGTTCATTTCTACTCTTCTTTAGAGAAAAATAAAATTCTTAGATTAATGTTTTCTCGGAAGACGAACTAAAGGAATGGACACGATGCTTTCTTCATACTTAATCGAGTGTGGACTAGTTTGAGATTTTCGAAGAAGATAAAGAGCAATATATTCAGACAACGATTATGGTATGTATACATCTCGAATTTATGTTCTGCTTGCGTTACGTCTTAATGAATTTATTTCTTTGTTTGTTGGGTATCAGAGCATCTAAGGTTAAGATTTGAGATGTTTAGAACACCTTACCATAAATATTGATGTTCTACTGTTTATAAGTTTACAGATTTATTTGTGTTTTTCATGTTTTTTTTCCTAACGTTGAATCTAATTTTTTCTTTCTAAAATCTGAACGTGTATGTAACTATGTATGGTTCTTTGTCCATGAATTTATCTTCATTGGATAGACATCGGAATTACGTTTCGACCGATATGGAAATCGTATTTTTCGGTGGAGAAACGAATTTATTATGTTTGATTGAAGTGTGATCAATAATTTTTTGTTTCTTAAAAAAGGTAAAGTTTGAAATATAAGTGGGACGGTTTTTGTTTGAATATTGTGCAGAGCGGGCATCACACTCACGAGCCTCACATGTGGCAACTGCCACTCTAGCGCGGCACCTACTGACTTGGGTGGTTACATGAGTTGACTCGGTGGACCCGATTTGAATTGACTCGGTTCATCCGAGTTGACTAGGTTGGCCGGATTGACACATCGATCGGGTTTGATCATTGACCTCAGCTGACCGTTACCTTCGAAATTTGATTTCCTATGCAACTAAATTGGTTTTAATCCTTGATTTTAGATGTTGCAAGTTATAATTAACATAATGTTATTATGATTTATGATATAAGTTAGTTGACATGATGCATTGAGCATTTTTTTTATATTTATGACTTGTTTGTTTATTAGATTAACAGTTAATGTAACCAGTGTATCATCCGAGTTTAGGATTATTCGCCGTTCCTTCAGATGTACCAATGGTCTATCCTTCTATAACTTGGTACACGGAATATCGTATGATCAAAGGAGATTCTATCTTGAATCACACAGAGGGAATAAGAAACATATTGTCAATCATCTTTCGTATTCAAGAGTTTAAGCATTATTAGCCTCATTTAATTAATCAAAAAAATAAAGTTTAAGATGAGCATATATAATTATCTACCAACCAACAAATTCCCACTCAAATGTAATTAAAAAACAATCAACATCAGAGCATGTGATTTATCGTTATAAAGAACAATATCCATAAAAAGTTAAAGTCATATCGTTACATAAATGAAAAAGCTAATCCTCAAACTAGACTAACGTGAATGAAAGAAAAAACATTACTCATAAGAAGGAATGATATCTAAAGACATTCTGAAAATGACAACACATGATTCTAATATCAACTATCATGTTTATTAGCACTCCTCAAATTAGAATGACACGCTAATCTTATTGGTCCATCATTGCCTAAACTCTACAGCAACATGGTCCTGAGAGGGCACCCTTTCCATCAAACTGGCAACATTTTTGAATCCATAGTTTTTCTTGTAGTGTAATTTTCTGATGTACTTGATTGCTCGCCACTCTCTAATACAATCAGGACGGAGAGAGCGAAGAAACTCCGTAGCTTCCTGCTCCAAAGTCGGCATGGCGCCATCAATAAAAAGAGAATCGAGCATGTTTCTCATTCTCTCCGTGTGATTCAATATATAATCTCCTTCTGATATACGGTGTTCCGTGTATCAAGTTATAGGAGGATAGACCATTGGTACATTCCAAGGAACAACAAATAATTCCAAACTGGGATGATACAGAGGTTCGATTAAGTCTTAATCTAAAAAACAATCAAATCATAAATTAAAAAAATGCTCAAAACATCATGTTAATTAACAACTTGCATAATACACCATAATAACATGGTAATATGTTCATTTTGGCATACTACATCTAAATCACCCATAAATTTGAATTTTAGAGATTCATATATAATCAAAGATTAAAACCAACTTAGTTGCATAGGAAATCAAATTTCGAGAATATAAAAAAGGGGCTGAAAACGGCTTTAAAATGAGTTAAAACGTGAAAACAATATGCCGGCCGGTTCTGACCAGTTCGGTTCAGAAGGGTTTGGTCCGTTCTGGTCAACATATCAATGGTCAACCCCGGTCAACAAGTCAATCCGGCCAACCTAGTCGGATCGGGTCAATTGAGTCAACTTAGGTAACCACCCTAGTCAAGACGTGCAAGGCACATGCTGTGCAAGAGGGATATTTGACACGTGCACGGCTCTTGAGTGCACTAAGGCTGTGTGCCATCCAAGGTTCAAGAACTCGGTTTCGTTCTCTCATAATTTTATTAGTTTCACTGGGTTTCGACTGGTTTCGCTAATCTCGGTTCGGGTTTCAGTTTCGACGGTAATACAACATACACAAGTGTAGATATATTAAATACTTAAATATATGGTTCTATATTACAAGACAATGATCCCACTGTTTAAAGATCCAGCCCTGATGCAAAATATATTAAAAAGTGTACTTAGATAAGTATTAATATAGGGTTTGGGTTTACTTTTTTGCGGTTTTCTAACAACGAAGGCCTACAACGATCACAATGACAGTAAAAATATTATAAAAAAAATAAGATTTTAAAGGTTTCAGCCGAAACGATATTGTATGGTTGGTTTCGTATTGGTTTCGGGTTTCATATCGGTATCCACCGAAACCGATACGAAACCACCACGTATCGGTGGTTTAGGCCGAAATCTCGAACCTTGGTGCCGCCTCCCACTCCGTACGGTATTCGAAAAAAAACTCATCCCATTTATGTTTTATACATTTCCTTTCTTAAAATCAAAAAATTATTGATCAAACCTCAAAAGCCATAATAAATTCATTTCTCCACCGAAAAATACGATTTTTATATCGATCGAAACGTAATTCCGAGAGTTATCCAATGATCTTAAATTCATGGATTGAGAAACCATATATAGACGTCCAGATTTCAGAAAGAAAAAAATCGGTCCAACATTAGAAAAATCTTGAAAATAAAGAAATCTGTAAACTCATAAACAACAGAACATTCATATTTGTGGCAAGATAGTTTAAACATCTCAAATCTTAATCGGAGATGCTCTAATACTAATGAAGGAATAAAGTCTTTAAGACATAACGCAAGTGGAACATAAATCCAGGATTTGTTACATATCTTGGTCATTGTCCGAATCTACTTTTTTTTTATCTTCTCTGAAAATCTTAAGCCGGTCCACGCTCAGTGCCATGTTCACCGCGTGATTTGCCTTCCGAGAAGACTCTTAATCTAATAATTTTGTCTCTCAAATTCTCTTGGAAAAAGATAAGAAATGAACAAAAAAAGACGTTTTTACTTTCTCATTACATTCTATATATAATGAGTAGAATAATAACCATAAAGCCCTTGGTTATTTATTCATATGCATAAGCCCATTATAGATAGGACGTATTTGTCATTTTTCAACACTTCCCTTGTTATCCAAGATCATTTTTCAAGAGAAATAAGGCGGCTAGCTATAGGCTAGCGATATGCTTAACACATGTGAGTTTAGTTCATCTCCTTGCTTTCTATGCATTCAGTTTGGGTGAGAATGAAAAAGGCTTTTTTTCCATCAAAAGAAGAGAATGAAATAGGTTTTTTCATCAAAAAAAGAGAATGAAATAGGTGTTATTCCTAATTAGTATTAACTACTACTAATAAGATGATATTCATATACAACTTCGTAATTAGATAGGACGTGACCTTTTGCAAGACGTTAAGAAGAGTACCAGGTTGGTTTCTAAACATCATCCTAGTTTCCAAGAATTCTCCCAAAACAAAATAACATGTTTTGGAACCATGACTTTGACCCAAGCCAACGACGCAGCTCTGCTTATTGGGGGTTTCAGAAAATGGGTTACCATAAACCGGATCAAAATGAAATTATCAAAATGATATTTGTTTAGGTTATGTCTTTTAGTTGTATACGGTACTTTGTATTCGTATTTCTTTGGGGATAACGATTAGTACTCCTATCTTTTGATGTATTTTCTATTTATTCATTAATAAAAGAAACATGGGCCGGCTGGGGTCCACCTGAAAGTTCCAGCGAAAAAAGAAAAAGAATACGAGGCCTTGATCTCACCCTTACTTCCCATAAACTTGCATGTTGGTGAAATTGTTTTAGCTGCTTTTGTTTGTCGCAGGTTGATGTTAATGGACCAAACACGGCCCCTATATATCAATATCTCAAGTCAAGTGCTGGAGGATTCTTAGGTGATCTTATCAAGTGGAATTTTGAGAAGTTCTTGGTAGACAAGAATGGTAAGGTTGTGGAAAGGTACCCGCCCACAACTTCGCCTTTCCAGATTGAGGTATGTTGTAGTGTTATATAACGTCGACAAGTTAAAATGGATATCAGGACAACAATTCTAAGTTCTCACCATATAATTTTCCTTCTGTTCTTCTGTATTGCAGAAGGATATCCAAAAGCTTCTAGCAGCATGATACCTTGATTTTACCGAGCGAGGTATATATATTCCAATAGTCCATGACATTCAATGTATTGTAAAATATGAACCTGTCAACTTATTATAAACCATAGAACCCCGTTATATGTCTATACGATTGGATTGGATTGTAACGATTTTCGGTAAAAGATCAGTAAAAGCATGGTTTGGATTTCATAACTATATTATTGGAATGTTAATTGTTCCTAAAACTACTATTATTTTGAAGACAATCATTTTTCTTCTATATGATATGCCATGATTTTGATTAGTTAAAATGAAACCACTGTTTGCACCTTGGTTTTATAAAAGAGAATAATGGAGGAAAGATGCCATAGGAGGGAATTTCCTCTTATGGCGTCGAAAAATACAATCTCCATCGTGTTTTCCGACGATCGGCACCCATCATCTTCATCATTATCATCTAAGGTATGGATACACCAAATTTCATGTGATTCTACAACTTTTTCACCGTTGAATTAGTGGGTTCAAAATTAACGGTTTACCGACAATAGAACTTTTTACATTGCTAAATCAACGGTGAAAATATTGTAGAATCACATGAAATTTGGCGTACCCACATCTTAGATGATAACGATGAAGATGATGGGTGTCGATCGTCGGAAAACACGATGGAGATTGTATTTTTTCGACGCCACAGGAGGAAATTCCCTCATATGGCCTCTTTCCTCCATTATTCTCTTTATAAAATTAGGGTTTCACTATCAATTTCAGATCTCTATGGATGCGGAAGATATCTATAAGCAGCAAGAGCGCATGGTTCTTGATGGAACTCTGGATCTTCTTCAGATGTTATCTTCCGTTGATCTGCTGCGAGCGCTGATGGATGGCTGGGATTGAGTTTGAGGGTTGACTCCTTGGGCGTGTGGATCTCAATGGGTTTGGTGTGGTTGAGGCCGAGCTACCTGCAAAGAAGTTCCGGAGTGGTTGTGCCACCGAGGACTCTCCGACGATCAAGTTAGACGGGATATTTTGCCAGAGTAACGACTTAGTGGAGTAAAAATGCCTTACCTCGATCGTCTGAGAGAGGTTTATATAGCGGCAGCAATGGGCAGGCGGACGCGAGATTCATGCCGACCGTTACGCCCCTGGCGTCACGCCCGCGTGATAGGCGGGATCCCGCATCAATGACGAGACAGACTCGTTAATGGGGGATCGTGATGGCGTGGGACGCGGGATCATGGGCGGCGGATATCTTGCGCATGGCGAGATTCGCGGAGCCGTGGCGGAGGCGCCTGGGTTGGTCGGTGAGATCGAGGAAGATGAGCTCGATGGGAAGCTCGGGCACGAGCGGGAGGCCGAGGCATCTTGGTTCTGTGATAGCTCGGGGGTGGTCTGGAAGGCCACCGAAGGTCGGGAGACTCCTCGGGCCGTAGGCCCGAGGTGTGACCCCAACTGTGGTTCTTGATCCTTTCTTGTAGGTTTTGGGACACGTCATCTGCAACGTGTCAGCATCCGGAGAGTCACCGATATCGAGCCTCATCATTAGCCCCCCTTTCCCGTCTCGACCCGTTCCTGGGTCGGGTCGGGAGTGGTCTGACTGGTCACCCGGGGTGAGCTCTCCCTCGAAGATATCGTCGGCGCTCATTCCCGGGCCAAGAGTAGTATTTTCTTGATGACGTCAGCGGATTAGGGGAGAGATCTCGCATTAAGGATGAAGCACCGGATCGTGTGTACGTTCGTCGAAACGACAAGCCGTGTCTGGCGCTGGTTGGCTGGCGAGACGTGTCACAGACGTTCCCGCGCTCGAAGGGACGCGCCCAATGTGAGTGCGACAGGTGGAACGTTGTCGGCCGTTGGTTGCGAAACATTGTTTTGGCGGGAGGCGATCGGAGCCGTAGGATGCGTACGCCGACAGCTATAAGTAGAGGTGGGATCCCCATCAGGGTCCATACCTCTCCATAATTTCCTCGTCCCTGGTCGTGTTAGCTCGGCGATCTTCTCCTTAGGTCGGATTCCTTGCGTTTGATCTCCCGAGGAAACCTCCCTTTGATCAGGTTAGATGTCTTCTTCCCGGGCTGTATATACTTGAAGTATTGTTGCCCCGTCTTCCATGTTGGGCCATAGCAAGACCTCGAAGAGGATGCTCCTCTTGTTGTTGGTCAAGTAGGATGAAGTCAGCTTACTCAAGGCGTCGGCTTGGGCGTTGTGGACGCGCGACTCATCGAGGTTCTCCCCGGCCCTGAGGCCTGAGCTTCCTCGTCTCCTTTTCTTTTTGCGCTAAAATTTTGTAAGCCTCCGGGCGTTTTTGTAAGGCTGGGGAGCCCATAATACATTTGTAAAGACTTCCGAATTTTTATGAATAAAAAAATCTTTTTGCAGTTTCTTTGCGTGCGCATTTTCCTTTTGTTTGTGGTAAATATTTGTATTTGCACGGTACCGCTTTCATGTTAGGTCGGTTTTCGTCTAGCGATCGCACGTCGAGTTGAATTCGACCATTTGCCAAGTGTGCAAAGACCGGTGAAAGGACGG
Organism: Agapanthus africanus; assembly: GCA_030015575.1. Lineage (NCBI taxonomy): Eukaryota > Viridiplantae > Streptophyta > Magnoliopsida > Asparagales > Amaryllidaceae > Agapanthus > Agapanthus africanus. The sequence continues at coordinate 384,851,618 of CM057342.1, forward strand.
TATCTCCGTGGCCCCGAAGTCGAGGTGGAGATCGCTTGGTAAGACGTGTAGGGAGTTGAGCAGGGTAGCTGCTTGGCGGCCTCTAGATGAGGTCTTCGGATTCTTGGCGTCGTGGGGTAAGCATTACCAGTCAAGGATGGACCGAGCAGGGTAGCTACTCGGTGGCCTCTTGGAGAGGGCTTTGATCCCTGGCGTCGCTGGGTAGGGATCTACCAGCCAGGGATAATCGAGCAGGGTCGCAGCCCGGTTCTCTCTTGGGGATGGCTTTGATCCTTAGCGCGGGATGGCATAGAGAGGCCTGCTAAGGATGGACCGAGCAGGGAGGGCAGCTGCTCGGTTGCCTCTTGGTGAGGGCTTTGATCCCTAGCGCGGGAGGGCATTGGGAGATCTGCTAAGGATTGACCGAGCAGGGCTGCTGTTCGGTGGCCTCTTGGTGAGGGCTTTGATCCTTAGCGTCGTGGGGTAAGGAATTACCAGCCAAGGATGGACCGAGCAGGGTAGCTGCTCGTTGGCCTCTTGGTGAGGGCTTTGATCCTTGGTGTCGTGGGGTAAGAAATTACCAGCCAAGGATGGACCGAGCAGGGTAGCTGCTCGGTTGATTCGTGAGGTTCCGTCCGACCTTCCATGGGCTGAACATCGGGGAGATGGACCGTCGCGTGGGACACGTGTTATGAACGCGTGGGGGGAGGTGAAGCGTAAGAGCATCGTCGTTCCGATTCGCCAAGAAAGGCGAGATGTCCGCCGCGTGGCGGTGCAGTAGTGGGAGAAACGAGCGACTGTTGGACTCTTGGGGGCGCCGTGGGGCTATAAAAAGGAGGGCATGTTGATCACTCCTTTCTTCATCCCCAAAACGCAAGAATGGACACTTTACCTTTCACCATCCCTGATATCATCTCTTTCGAGGACGTGTACCTGTACGACCAGTATTGCACCGAGGATACGGTGCAGGTAGTTATAGGCCGCATTGAGGATCATTTTGGCCGACTGCTTCCCCGGCGCTCACCCCTGCTCCAGCTGTTGATGTACTCAATCTGGAGGGCGTCGCCGGGGCTGCACAACCCTTTGTCCGAGCAGCTGAAGGGCGAGGCTGTTGGTAAGCTGAGGTCTTTGTGCCGCTTCGGCCAGATCTCGACGGGTTGTCGAGATCGTTTGGTGGCACTCGTCCTCGAATGCTACCAACTGAGGTATCATGCCGATGTTCGCGGACGACATTAGAGGCAAAGGTCCGAGGAGGCGAGGGCCCGGCTGGCAGAAATATTCTCGGAGTACCACGAGCAATGTTTTCTGCACCCCTTTCTCCCGCTACTGTAATTTTTTTCTTTTTTTCAATGTACGGCTGAGGAGCCTACAATACCTTTTTGAATCAATAAAATTCTTCTTTTCTGCAATGCTCTTCCGTGTCCTTGTTGTTTAAATAAAAAGAATTTAGAAGAATTTACATTGCTTCGTTGAAGAACCCAAGTAGTGGTCTGCTAAGGATGGACCGAGCAGGGTAGCTGCTCGGTGGATCCGGAGGTTTAGCCCGACCTTTCCTGGCTCGTGAACATTGGGAGGGGCGACCGTCGCAGGCGGCACATGCCAGGAATGCTTGGGGGAGGCGTAACGTTTCGTGGAGCCGCGCCACTTTTGCCATGTGGCGACACGGTATTGGATTAATCTCGGCGGATCCCAGGATTCGTGGGCGAATCTGGGCCCCTAAGGATTCTGTTTGGGGTTATAAATAGAGAAGGAGATGGTAACCCCTTCGGCATCGTTTTCTTTTGAGATGACTGGACGCATGTATTCGATCGAAGAGATCATCACCTTCGACGACGTCTCCTTGTACGACCAATCCCTAACCGAGGATAGGTACCGGGGAGTGGTTCAGCGCCTCGAGGATCACGTCGGCCGGCTTCTCCCTCGGCGGTCGTCCCTGCTTCAGTTGCTGATGTACGCAATTTGGAGGAGGTCTCCGGGGTTGGACAATCCTTTCTCCGAGGAGTTGCTGGACGAGGCGCTCGACAAGGTGCGCTCGATCTTCCTGCTCGGCCTTATCTCGAAAGCCAGGCACGATCGATCCTTGGCCCTCATTCTGGAGTGCTTCAAAATGAGGTAAATCGTGAGCCAAGGCTCAGAGGGCGGAGCGTCGGGTGCTTCTGTGGCGTCCCGGGTTCGCGTGCAGCATCGGCAGGAGTGGGCTGCAGAGGCTAGGGCTCGGCTAGCGGAAATCTACTCTGAGTATCACCGGGAGTACTTCCTCGATCCCGTTCCACCTCTGCTGTAACTTTTTCCTTTTTCTGTAAGGATGAGGAGCCCGCAGTACCTTTTGAATGAATACATTCTTTTTTGCAATGTTCTAGTGTTCCCTTCTTATTATTCAAGTAGAAAGAACTTTAGAAAGGTTTACATTGTCTTTGTGAAAGAAGAAATACACACTCGTAGATATTCTTTTCATTGGTACAGTTTGAGCTTCTCAGCGTTGTAAGGCCGTGGAAACTTGCGCCCATCCGCATCTTGCAAGCGGTAGGCTCCGCCGGGCAGGACCTCGGAGACGAGGAAAGGACCGTCCCATTTTGGGAAAAACTTATGCAGCTTGCCTTGTTCGACGAACTCGTTCCGCCTTAGGACTAAATCTCCGGACTTGAAGAAGCGACGCTTGACTCACGCATTGTAGTAGCGGGCGGTTTGCTGTTGATAGGCGGCAGCTCTGATCTGAGCCCGATCTCGTTTCTCTAACAAGATGTCCAGGTTAGTTCGGAGGGCTGAGGTGTTCGCTTCGTCGTCGAAGTGCTCAACCCGGTGACTGGGGAGACCGATCTCCGCTGGGACCATTGCCTCGGTTCCGTAGCAGAGGCTGCAAGGGGTCTCCCCGGTGGGGGTTTTCTTCGACATGCGCATGGCCCATAAGACCCGGGGTAATTCCTCGACCCAACTGCCTTGGCGTCTTTCTAGGCATGTCCGAAGACCTCGGAGGACGTCCCGATTAGCAACCTCGGCTTGCCCATTGCATTGGGGATGTGCGACCACGGCAAATTTCATGAGGATATGATATTCGCTGCAAAATTCCTTAACTCTTTCGTTTTCGAAATTTGTTCCATGGTCGGTGATGATGCACCTAGGGATGCCGATCCGGAGTATCATGTTGTTCTGTAGGAACTTGATAGTCGTGGTGGCGTCCGGTTTCCTGATGGGAATGGCCTCGATCCACTTCGTGAAGGAGTCCACCGCGACGAGGACATACTTATGCCCGCCCGTACCGGTAGAGAACTGGCCTATCATGTCCATTCCCCACTGGGCAAACAGCCATGGGGAGGTTAGGGCGGTAAGCTCGGTAGCAGGAAGGCGTGGTATGCTTCCATGGAGTTGGCAGCTCTTGCATCTCTTGACCAGCTTCTGAGCGTCCTGATGAATGGTCGTCCAGTAGTGCCCCTGGAGCAATGCCTTCTGGATTAAGGTGCGGGCCCCTTGGTGCGTGCCGCTGACCCCTTCATGGATCTCACGGAGGACGTAGTCGGCTTCGTAGGGGTCGATGCACCGGAGCAGGGGATGAGTGAAGGACTTCTTGTAGAGGTTCCCATTGCTCCAGACGAAATGGCGAGCTTTGGCTCGGAGACGGCGGGCTTCTCCCCGATTTTCTGGGAGCGTATCTTCCCTCAGGAATTCCACGAGGGGCTTTCTCCAGTCCCGGTCTTCTTCCCGGGCTGTTTACACTTGAAGTATTGTTGCCCCGTCTTCCACGTTGGGCTGTGGCAAGACCTCGAAGAGGATGCTCCTATTGTTGTTGGCCGAGTAGGATGAAGCCAACTTACTCAAAGCGTCGGCTTGGGCGTTGAGCTGTCTGGGGATCTGCTCTACCTGCACTTCGTCGAAGTCCTTCCGCAGTTTTCTTACCTCGGCCAGATACTTCACCATCAGAGGCTCCCGTGCCTTGAATCGGCCGGTCACTTGGCCAACGACTAGGGCGGAGTCGCTGTGGATCCGAATCGTTTTCAGCCCTAGTCCGGAGGCTATGCGCAGTCCGGCCAGCAAGGCCTCGTATTCCGCCGCGTTGTTTGAGGCATTGAACCCGAGCTTCAGAGAATACTCCATTTCTGCCTCGTTCGGGCCCCGAATGATGAGGCCGCTACCACAGCCTTCCTCGGTCGAGGACCCGTCGACGTAAAGGATCTAATCAGGGACTGAGTCGGGCTTCCCATCGATCGAGGGTTGAGCTGCGGGGGCCGGCGTGGACTCCGGCTCATTGCTGGGGATGGTGCACTCGACGATAAAATCGACCAAGGCTTGTGCTTTGATGGCCTGCCTCGGACGGTATTTTATGTCGAACTGGGACAACTCCCACCTCCACTTCTCCAAGCGGCCAGATGACTCGGGTGAGGCGAGGATAGCCCCCAAAGGGCGCTCGGTAAGAACGAGGATGGTGTGCGCCTGGAAATAGTGCCGTAGCTTCCTTGAGGCCACGATGACTGTCAAGACGATCTTCTCTATGGCTGGGTACCTCGTTTCTGCGTCTTTGAATACATGGCATGGCTCACATACTATACCGGTTTCTGGACTCCGTCGACCTCTCGGACGAGCACTGCGCCCGCTTCTCGATCGGATACCACCAGATATAGCGATAGCTCGTTCCCTTCAACTGGTCGGGTGAGCAGCGGTGGAGTCGCAAGGTGCCTCTTTAATTGGTCAAAGGCAGTCCGGCACTCCTCCGACCACTCGAACCTTGGAATTTTCCTTAGAGCCTTGAAGAACGGGAGGCACTTCTCCCCAGACCTCGACATGAAACGGCTCAGAGCGGCTACCCGCCCTGTCAGCCGCATGATTTCGACGTTAGTCTTGGGCGCGACCATGTTTAGGATGGCGTTGATTTTCTCCGGGTTAGCTTCGATCCAGCGGTGAGTGACCATGAAACCGAGGAACTTTCCCCCGGTGACCCCGAATGCGCACTTGGCGGGGTTCAGTTTCATCTTGAACTTGCGAAGGACGTCGAAGGCCTCGCCCAGATCCTTGGCGCGGTCGACCGATGACACCGACTTGACGAGCATGTCGTCGACATAAACTTCCATGTTCCTGCCGATCTGCGGTTTGAACATGCGATTGACCAAGCGTTGGTACGTAACTCCAGCGTTTTTGAGGCCGAAAGGCATCACCTTGTAGCAGTATACCCCCGGTCCGTTGTGAATGCGGTGAGATTCTCGTCTTCCGGATTTATACGGATCTGATTGTAGCCGGAAAAAGCATCCATGAAGCTAAGTAGCTCGTGGCCCGCCGAGCTGATCTATCCGAGTGAGGGGATAGTTGTCTTTCGGGCACGCCTTGTTGAGGTCGGTGAAGTCGATGCACATGCGCCATTTCCCGCTTGACTTTTTGACCATGACCACGTTTGCCAACCATTCGGAGTAGGGCACGTTCTGAATGAAGTTGGCGGCAAGGAGCCTGTCCACCTCGTCCTCGATCGCCTTCTGTTTGATCAGGGCGAAGCTTCGCTTTTTCTGCCTGACGGGTCGGGCCGTAGGATCTACCCCGAGCTTGTGAGATATGATTTTAGGGTCGATCCCAAGCATGTCAGCAGGTGCCCAGGCGAACACGTCAGAGTTGTTTCTGAGAAAATGAACCAGGTCGTCTCACTAAGTACCTGTCAGAAGCGACCCGATCTGAACGGTTCGTTCGTCATCCCCTTCTACGAGGGGGACTTCTGTCAGTGGCTCCACCAGGGTCCATCGGACCTCTTTTTGCTCGTCTCGAGTGTCCAGAGAACCCCTGATGTCACCCTCGCCCTCAACATCGTTGTTTGGCCGCTCAGACGAAGATGTCGCGGTGAAGCAAACCTTTGCAGTCCGTTGGTCTCCGTAGGCCCGACCTATCCCGCCTTGGTTGAGCGGGGATTTCATCGCCAGGTGGAAGGTCGATATCTGGGCCCTGAGGGAGTTCAGTGTAGGGCGGTCGAGGAGGATGTTGTAGGCCGACGGGATTCTCGCTACGATGAATTCCACAGGCACGATGCGCGTTCGGCCGACCTCCCCGATGTTAAATTGGAGAGTGATTACCCCTTTCACCAGGATGGAGTGCTTGGTGAACCCTGACAAGACGTGGGTGGTCGGCTTTAGGTTCGACGGGGTGAGTCCCATACGCAGGAAGCAGTCATAAAATAGAATGTCTGTTGAGCTTCCGGAGTCGACCAGTATCCTCTGCACCTCATAGCGGTGGACCCGAGCTGTGATCACCAGTGGGTCGTTGTGGGGAAGGGATATACCGTGGAGGTCCTCGTCGTTAAAAATGATCGGCTCGGCTGCCATGACCTTCTTCCTTGGATGGCTGTCAGTCCCCTTGATCGGTGAAGTGTGCTGAACCTCGTCGGTATTTGCCGTACCCCCCGCCTATATGGCCATGATTTGGCTGATGGTCAATTCGCCGGGAGGGGGACGTTGTTCTTGCTCACGGTCAGCCTTCTGCTTGTCCCGCAAGTACGTTGCTAGGTGGCCCGAGCGGATTAGCTCCTCGATGTAGTCTCGGAGCTGCTTGCAATTCTCCGTGGAGTGGCCCTGTGACCTATGGAAGCCGCAGTAGGGGTCCCGGATGCGCTCTGCCGCCTTGTTCGAGACTGGGGGGGAGCTTGAAGAACCTCTCGCCCTTAGCTTCCTCCAGTAGTACCGTTTAAGAGACGTTGAGCGGGGTGTATTCTTGAAACTTCGGGGAGTAGGGCTTCGGCCGCTCAATCTTTTTTTTCTCTTCCCGCCCCTTTTTCTTGTCATCAGTTTGTTCTGTCCGGGGCAGATTGGCATTCACCTCGGATTCAAGCTGGATCTCACGTTCGGTCCAGGCTTTCACCTCGGCCATGGTCTTAGGTTGCGCTAGTGCAAAGGAGCGTAACCACTCCTTGTGCCTAAGACCCGACCTAAGTGCCGTAATGACCGTCTTGTCCCGGTGTTCTGGGATTTCGAGGAGGGCGTTGTAGAAGCGGGTGACGTACCCTTTGAAGGTTTCTTTGTCTCCGCTCTTTATTGTGAAGAGATGGTCGACGGTCCGCTTCTGCCGTCTGTTCCCGACGAAGTGGCTGAGGAATTAGGTGGCCAGCTCATCGAAGGTTGAGATTGAGCGTGGCGCGAGTTCTCGGAACCTGTCTCGTCCGGAGCGGATGAGAGTGGCCGGGAAAGCGCGGCATTGGGCGGCGTCGGAACAGTCCTGGAAACTCATCCCGGCTATGAACGCGTCCAAATGGTCCTTCGGGTCGGACTTCCCGTCGAAGAGTGAGACCTTCGTGGCTTGTTCCGGGAGGAGACATGGATGGCGAGCAGGTCTTCGGTGAAGGGCTTCGTGAGCGAATCGGCGGCGTATTTATCCCCGTCGCTCGAATGACGACCTTACCGATGCATACCTTCGATCTTCTTTTCGAGGGCGTCGAGTCGTCCGTGGTATCCCGATAAGTCGCATACTCTGATTTTTGGCCTCTGCTGCCGGAGACCTCTGCGTGGCCACGGCCCCGATTCCGTTCGATGACGTTCCTCAGGTCTCCTGGCGAGGTCGTTTTCGAGCTGCCGTGGCGAGTCTCGTGCGCGCGACCTCGTCGAAGGAGGGGGTGTCGGTCATGCCTGTGCACAGGCGAGCTGACCGACACCTCCTCGGGAGGGACAGGGGCGTGATGGGGCTCGGGGCGAGGCGCTCTGGCGTAAGACCTCGGAGTTAAACTGTGCGGCGCCCACCGGGTCATTGAATATGTCGGTCCGGGGGATCTGCGACCGTCGGAGACAGCGAGGCGGTGATCGGTTGTGGCAATGCGGGCAGAGTCTTCTCTCCCTCTGTAGGGGTCTCGGTCCCGCGGAGGGGGAGCGGCGACCTGGGGAGCCTGCCCAGCCGTTTGGACACGGACGGGTGCATCCACGACGGACGTGAGTCGATCTATCCGAGCGGATAGGACGTGAATGGCGTTCGGTGGAGGAGGGGATTCTCCCTCGCCTCCACTGTGGGGAGGCCGACGGCTGGTGCTTGGATCGTCGCGGTGATCGCTTGCCATGTAGTTGAGATCGGAAGATGAACTTTTGGTTGAGTGGAACTAGTTTCCCACAGACGGCGCCATCTGATGGAACTTTGGATCTCCATCAGATGTTATCTTCCGTTGATCTGCTGCGAGCGCTGATGGACGGCTGGTATTGAGTTGGAGGGTTGACTCCTGGAGCGTGTGGATCTCAATGGGTTTGGTGTGGTTGAGGCCGAGCTACCTGCAAAGAAGTCCCGGGGTGGTTGTGCCACCGAGGATCCTCCGACGATCAAGTTAGACGGGGTATTTTGCCAGAGTAACGGCCTAGTGGAGTAAAAATGGCTTAGCTCGATCGTCTGAGAGAGGGGTTTATATAGCGGCAGCAATGGGAAGGCGGGCGCGAGATTCACGCCGGCCGTTACGCCCCTGGCGTCACGTCCGCGTGATAGGCGGGATCCCGCATTAATGACGAGACATGATCGTTAATGGGGGATCGTGATGGCGTGGGACGCGGGATCATGGGCGGCGGATATCTCGCGCATGGCGAGATTCGCGGAGCCGTGGCGGAGACGTCTGTGATCAGCGCTGTGGGTCGGTCGGTGAGACCGAGGAAGATGAGCTCGGTGGAAGGAGCGGGAGGCCGAGGCATCTTGGTTCTGTGATAGCTCGGGGGCGAGCCGGGGGGTGGTCTGGAAGGCCACCGAAGGTAGGGAGACTCCTCGGGCCGTAGGCCCGAGGTGTGACCCCAACCGTGGTTCTTGATCCTTTCTTGTAGGTTCTGAGACACGTCATCTGCAAGGTGTCAACATCTGGAGAGTCACCGATATCGAGCCTCATCAGTTCTGGTTGAAGATCAGTAGTTTCAATCCTATAAATGTGAGTGGGTGTGCTGTGTGCTTAGGTCAAGGCTTATTGGCTAGTGTTAAAAAACAATAAAAAGTTCTTATAAATGTCAATGGAAGAGTGCATTGTTCTGGCATAAACCGTAATGCTCAGTCTATCCAACTAGGTCCATTTCCACCACCATCAACATCACCACGTTGTGTATGTTAGCGCCTCAGGCTGTGTATGTTAGCGCCTCTGTACAATGGCATGAACTAAGAGGTCAAGGCATGACTTGACCCACCAATGTTAATTTGCCGGCAACCGCTTAGCCTTGGTTGGCAACGAAGTTACGGTTTCCAGAAAGCCAGTTTCATGAGATTTTGATGCTAAACTTCAAAATTTGAATTTATATCTTTTGGCAATCAAAAGAGTTGAAAGTTGCAAGAACTCAAAACCCCATTTTCTCAACTCCAAAAAAAATGGAGTTCCAAAAAGTTTCATGTCATCTCTTTTTATTCACTTCGGCACTTAAAATTAAGTTTCAGAGAGGAGATCGTGGTGGTAGCGGAGAGGAGGTGGTGGCACAGAGGAGGGGGCATGGGTGAAGAGGTCGCGGTGGTGAGGAGGAAGGGATGTGGAGAGGAGGCGGCAGCGATGTAGAGGAGGCGGCGCAGATGAGGGCGGAGAGGAGGATTAGGCGGTGGAGAGCAAGGAAACTCATGGATTTCGTTGTTTGATGGAAATTGAGAAATTTAATATGAGAAGCTTTTTGGAAGCCAGTGTTTTGTAGGGGTTAATAAAGGTAGTTTTGGATTTAACATATTGACTTCTGATTGACCATATCTCACAGAACATTAACGGTGATTAATTCCAAGAGTGCAAACCATTGCCTTTTAAATGTTAGGGGTGGGGTATTTCATGCCATATCTGCCGAAAAATTAGGGGTATTTCTTGCAATTTAGCCTAATTCATCTAGCAAAGCCTTCTTTATTTAAAACAATAAGAAGGGATCAGCTATAGCTGTTTTCAGTTTCTGACATAAGAAGGGGAAATATGGTCTGCAGACATAAGATGCAAAACAATTTAAATTTTGAATGATAATTACAACATCCCTAATGACAGCAAAATGGCTCAGCTAGAGGAATTGATTATGTTTAAACTGTGATAATTACAACATCCCATTTGAGTCGAAGGTCTTCATTGCCAGCCAGAGGAATTAATGTTCTTTAAACTCGCTAGAGGAATCCATTATGTTTTTTAAGCTCACATTCGGATTAGAACTTGGTGGCTCTTTCGTCAAGAAGTCGTGGGTATATAACTTCAGCAACAGGGGGAAGCTGCAACCCACTACAGTGATCAAAATGGCAAGCCATTTGCACTTCTTTTCCATCACCAGATATATGCCGGTCGAGAAGGAAATCAACGTGGCGTAGAGCGCGATATCTAACAGCACGATGCTATAGAACATTGTGGAGTAATTAAAGATATGTGTTTCCAATTACACTGATGACACTCATAAGTGGGAATTCCCCAGATCACGACACGTAGTAGATGACATATCATCCATGTACACCCGCTAGATTCTTAGAGGCTACGAAGCTGGAATAAGTATGATGCATTGAGGACATTCCTCGACACCTCGCCTCCGAGATTGTACCCAACCTTTTAGAAGACTTTTCCGGAGTACGTCCCACCTTCGGCTGATCGTCAGCCAATAGCTCGTCTTCGAGCTATCCTATAACCGAAACTCTTCAACTCACTTGTCTCCGAGCTATCCTATATTTGAGATTCCTCAGCGTAGCATGAAGCCCGAGCGTCCCCGTAACGGTTCCGCGTATCTCGCCACGACGAGATCTCCGCCGCTCTACGTCCCGCATTCTACGCTTGCATATCTTGCCATTAATTGGTGTATCCCGCCATCAACGCGAATGCGACGCAGGGGTATAATGGACGGCGAGAATCTTGCATCGGCTCGCTCCATGCGACCGCTATATAAACCCCTCTTCTAGACGGCTCAAGTAACTTAAATTGAATCCAATACGCTACTACTCTGCCCATCTATTCTTCGGTACTTACTTGATCGTTGGAGGATCCTACGGTGGTTTTCCATCCCGAGACTTCCTTTGCAGGTAGCTCGGCATCAACAAGCACCTATTGAGATTCACACGCTCAATCTTCTACAACAAATCTCAGTCGTTCAGCCCCGCTGGCCACAAGATCGACGGAGGACAACATCTGAGGGAGATTCCGACCTCTATCAGTTGACGCCGTCTGTGGGAAATATTTTCCACCCAAAAAAGTTGATCTTCTGCTTTCGATTCGATGGCCAGCGATCATCGCAATGAAGATCCCAGCACAACGTCGTCGAAACCTTATCTGCACGGATCGACAGACTCACGGCTGTAACGTTTTAAAAATAATTAAATAAATAACTAAATGAATAAAATTGTTTAAGTGAATTTTATGATTTTCGGTAAACTAAAATGTATTTTTCGTAAAACCAAACCGTGATTGTTTTTCATTATAATTTCAAAAAATACCTATTTTAATTATGTAATTACTAGTAAATAGTGTTTATTTAGCCACTTATAAATTTTTAGTTTAATTAAATATTTTTCCTAAATTAATTATTTTAAATATTAACATAAGCTTTATTTTTACACTAAATTAGTGTAAATTACAAAATTTGAATGGTTTTAATTTGTAAAAATGAATCAGGGCATATTAGAATTTAGTGTGTATCATGCAAAATTTATTTGCAAATTTTTCCATTTTTCTAGAGCTTTCTTGAGTTGCTATAGTAAAGAAATAAAAGAAAATAAATAAATCCATGAAAAGACTTTAAAGTGATGTTTCTTTTCATGAAACTTCTACACAATTTCTCACCCTCTTCCTTCTCTCCCCTCACTCCCTCTCATGGTCGGCCACACCCCCATGACAGCCCCCCATTTTTCATTTTTATTTCAACTCCAAAAATCATCAAAAATCCTCCAAAATTCAATAAAAATTGCACAAAATCCTAATAAATTCCTACCCTTTGTTCTTTGCTCTTCTTTACATGGATTTTGGAGTGGGAAAGCATGCATTTTGGAGGCTCATTTGCATGTTTGGATTTCATATTTTGAAGGTATAAATTTCCTTCTTTTGTTTTATTCTATTAGATGTTTCTTTTAAAGCCTAATTAGATTTATTAAATTAATTCTATTTGCAAATTTTAAAATTCAAGTTAGGGTTTGTAAATTCAAGTTGTGGTTTTTATTAATTAAATAAGGTTATAATAGCTAGTTTAACATCTTTTAGAGTGGAAAAATCTTGCATGGTTGTTGTATAATAAATTGTTTATTCAAATTGTTTTAATTAAACTATTTAGCTAACTAGATTTTTCTAAAATGTGTTTGTGGGTAAAATAAAATTCTTATTAAGGTTGTTATCATTAGATGGTAGTTTTAATGAGAATATTAGCATATTAATGGAATGAAAAACTTAGTTTGATCACTAGTTTCTTTTGATAATTGGAAAATACTAATAAAATTGCTATTTTCGTAAACTAGATTTTGGAAATTCCTAAATATATGAGATTAAAAATTTAAATTATAGTTTCATTATATTATTATCATCATGAATTGTGGTTTAGTAAGTGAATTCATGTAAAATCATGTTTGGTTGTGACATTATGAAATTTTAGATTTGCAAAGTGTTGAAAATTTATAAAGGTTGCAAACTAGAAATTCCAAATTTATACAAAATTGTGTAATAAAAATATAGTAATGGTTTTTATAATCTAGTTAGGCTATTTAATGAGTTTTATGACCATTGGTTTCATTTAAATGTCAAGTTTTGATGAAAAACGGTAAATTGGCATTTTCGGGTTTTACGAAATTGGACGGTTTGATTGATTTTTAGGGTTTCGATGAATTTAATCATGTTATATATTATAAGTAACGAGTTTTAAAACTATGAGTTATTTGTTGATGTTATCTCGATCCATCGGAGTTTGTACGCCGATATCGAGCGATATTTGGTGCTTTTGCGTGGACGGGACATAGATTTTAACCTATGCTTGTTCCTTGCGTCGTTTTGACTTTTGTATGTGATTCAGTTTACGATGCTATTTATATGTTTACGTTTAGATACCCTCATGTGGACTGCGGGCGATGAAGAGGAGGATGGCGACACCGTCTTCGGCAGACATGGACCAGGTGAGTAGATGTATATCTACGGGGGGAAGTCGGGTGGATGGCGTTTAGCACCCCCGCAACGTAGAGTAGGAATAGTACTTATTGACATTAGGAAGCCAGATGTGACCCTAGATTATTAATGCGTAGGACCCTAGTAATAACCCTAGGCTGGACTAGACTGATTTAGGGAAACCATATCAGAGGATGAGTACCTTGGAAGAGATTCGTAGGTTTCAGATAGAAACACACACGCACACACTGAAACTCGACATGGTGTATACGTGCATGTATATATACATATAGGACTATATATATATATATATATATATATATATATATACAACACATGTATGGGATACATTGATGTGATATGATATCCGAGGTATGATGAAACAGTATAACTGGGCTTGATGCCGTGATTCTTGGCTATACAGTCGTATTAAGTGTTAGCGGATCATTAGAGAATGAGATAATGAACATGTGTACATAAATTATAATGGGTGGTGATGATATTGAGGTACATGGGACTCTAAAATAGAACCCGAACTGTAACTTGTGACTGATCACGGTATGATATATGTATGACTTGATTACGACATCATATAGGTGTGACCTGACGTCGATATCATATAGGTGTGACTTGATGACGATATGATATCAGTATGACTTAATCACAATATGATACATATGACATGATATTTCTGAGGATAAACTAATGATGCATATTATGATGGCAATGATATATGATTGATGTATGCGATTACAGTTTAGCATCTTGATCATGAGATGTGTTGATGATGACATTATACGAATGATGGGGCACTTAGGAGATACTTGACCCGTACCCGATATTGGGATGCCGTACGATGGATTTTACCGTACGAGGCATAGATATGATGATTGATCCGCACTCTTGATTCGAGGAAGCCGTACTACGTACGTGACGCTATTGAGGCTGGATCGCCGACTATTAGAGATATTGATTCAGACCTTAGGTAGACTCTTGTTTCTTATTGACTAGTTCCTTAGGTTTAGTTCCTTAGGAGGTTAGATGGACACTAGTTTAGGTTCGATTCATATAGTGGTAGTTGTACTCGTATATCGCAGATGATTGGATAATGCACATCTGTCTTTGCATTCATACTGTAATCATCATGGTGCATGTTCTTACATATATTGCTATAATCAGTATAAACCTTACATGTTAGGACACCAGCACCATTACCGATGATGCGCATATTCCACGCACACTTATTTGCCGGCTCACACACATCATCATCGGTAATTGCTATGTCACGTACACTTTAGATCTTATTATCTTTTATTGATAGAATCAGCTAGCAACTAGATCGATATATAATATGGTGATTACTCTCAGATGCTAGTATAGACATGGCATTTATTACTTAGACATTCATGCATTCATATTCTCATGTTATCATGCAGTATTATGGGGCATATGCCGACACTTATCATTTACTTACTCATGATTTTGAGATTTGGATTTCTATGAGATTTCTGGATTTTGGGGAAAATCGCAAGAATATATAAAAACCTCTCTCTCTCCTCCTCTCTTTTTAAAATATAAGATGCGGTTTTCTCGTGATGTATGTGTCGTCTACCATGAGATTTTATGTTTTCTGATGGATTTTGAGACCCGATTCGAGGAGTGGATGAACCGTCTCGGGTACATGGTGGGCCCGGTATGGTTTCCCGGGGCAAGAAAATCGAGTTGTAGACGATGAGCCTGGCAGGGGAAGGCTACCTACCGGTGATGTCTGGCGCGGCGGATATCCGGAGGATACCGACCGTTGTCGTGAGATTTGATGATATGGGTCGATCCGGACTGACGGAGCCCGAGGTATTGAGACTATGAGACTTGAGATTTACATGTTTGTGTCGATGCTTGACACGGATTTCCATGGATTTCATTGTTGAGATTTCAGATTCCTATACACATTTTACTATGATAACAGCTAAAGATTTCTTATACAGATATATCTGGATTTCAGGATTTATTATTTTATATTCATGGTGCATGCATATCCATTCATATGACATAGTATTATATGAGGCACTGACACGAGCACGGAGTATCTGCACTTACACGTAGTATTACCCTGCTATTACTAGATGATTGGGACTTAGTAGTGTATTATTATGACCTAGGATAGCGTCGTGCATTCGATTTCTTTTCATAGATGTCTTCTACTCACGAGTTGGCAACTCACCCCCGTTGTGCCAAATTTTATTACAGGTTTGATGTACAGGTTTCCCTGGCAGCTTGCTGGCATATCTTTTCTTCAGGGTGATTTGCACGGTACGTTGGTTCACTTGTATCTGAACCACCATTGTATTTTTATTCTTTCATTTGTATCTAGTAAGCTCCATCAACCATACTTGTATTACTTGATAAGTTTATTGGACCGGCCTTTTATTTCGACCTTAGAGTCGCGTTTGTATTATCCTGATCTGGTGGTTTTGTTTTCTTTTGAGTTTTGAGCCTCGCCCTTTGGCGTTGTATATTATTGTGCTTGTTGTGGTTGTTTCCGCCTGTTGGCGTTGAGCTAGCTCCCGTTTGGGGATGCTTTTTATTGTTTATGTATATTATACTTGTTGTACCCGTTTGGGGCCAGTTTTTATAGAGGAGACTCTGTCGAAATTTTTGGGAAAATTTGCTGATGATTTTAAACTTGTTTCCTTCATGTTTCTTTTACTTCTTCTTCTTCTTCTTCTTTTATGGTTTAGATTTCTGGGCTTCGGCTTACTTAGGTTACGTTGCGCCTCTAGACGCTTCGTAATCTAAGTGCCGGTCACGTTCCGTACTTTCGGGTCGTGACAACGGCGATGGTGGACACGCTCGCTCATGTCCAAACGACCGACCACGCCCGCCAAACCGCCGCCCCTGCTCCCCAGAACGACGGCGTGCATGTGGCGGCAGAGGGCACATTCAAGTCCTCGGCCTCACTCGTGCCAATCTCGACGTCACGGAACATTGGCATGCCGATTCCGGCAGTCGTGACCCCATACGAGGAATGATTCCATGACTCGTTGGGCGTCGGACCGTCCAACACCGAGGTCTCGGGACCAACCAGATTATCACTTTAACACTCGTCGCGCTCTCTCGCCCTCCAAAGAGACGTCGGTCAGGTCGCCTGATTCCAAGAAAGACCGACGGCACCATACTCATCGAGGCCACACACATGGCGTACAACGGGGCGAACCATGAAAGGTTCACCCCGAGGATCTGAGGAACGTGATAGAGTAAAGCCGAAATCGCTCCATCGCGCAAGCCCGAAGCAGAGACAACAGGCACTTCGACTGTGGAGAATTCTTGGGGTACCAACAGCGAATCGAAGTCCTCGAAAAGAAGATTGAGGACATACAGCTCGCCACCCATTCGTTCGGAGGATCGGCAAAATACTCCATGGATTCTTTCACGAGGCCCTTCACAGAGCAGTTAATAAGTGAGCGGGTCTCGTCTTGGAACAAACCGCTTAAGATGGCCCTCTTCAATGGGAAGTTTGATCTAAAGGACCACTTGGACGCTGCGTTCATCGGTCCTCCGAAGGGAGAGGAGTGGCCGGTGCCCACCAAGTGGCATAGGGCAGATTGCCCGAAGGCCAAGCAGTCCAACGACCTAGAGGCGGGGGTCGTGTCCCGGTGGGAGCTGATCTAGCGTGTCGACGCCTTGCTTTTCGAGCAGGCCTTAAGCTGGGCGGGACTCAGCCCCGCAAGATTCATAGGTAAGTTAGGTCTTAGTCGATCAATTTAGACTTGGTATATTTTTCTGCTTTGGAATCTCCCTCAGATGTTGTCCTCTGTCGATCTTGCGGTCAGCGGGGCTGAACGGCTAAAATTTGTTGTGGAAGATTGAGCGTGTGGATCTCAATTGGTTGTTGTTGAAGCTGAGCTACCTGCAAAGGAAGTCCCGGGGTGAGAAACCACTGTAGGACCTACCGACGATCAAGTAAGTACCAAGGAATAGATAGAAAGAGTAGCGGCATATTGGATTCAATTCGAGTTACCTGAGTCGTCTGGAAGAGGGGTTTATATAGCGGTCGCATGGAACGAGCCGATACGAGATTCTCGCCATCTGTTACGCCTCTGCGTCACGTTCACGTTGATGGCGGGATACGCCCATTAATGGCGAGATACGCTAGCGTAGGATGCAGGACGTGGAGCGGCGGAGATCTCGACATGGCGAGATACACGGAGCCGTTACAGGGGTGCTCGGGCTCCGTGCTCCCGGCCAAATAAGGACGCTGAGGGATCTCAAATATAGGATAGTTCGGAGACGAGCATGTGAGCTGAGGAGTCTCAGCTATAAGATAGCTCAGAGATGAGCTATTGGATGGCGGTCAGCTGAAAAGAGAACGTACACTGGGGAGGTCTTTTAAAAGGTCGGGTGCAATCTCGGAGGCGAGACGCCGAAGAATGTCCTCAATGTATCATACTTATTCCAGCTCCGTAGCCCTTAGGAATCTAGCGGGTTTACGTGAATGACACGTCATCTGCTACGTGTCGTGATGCGGAGAATTCCCACTTTTGAGCATCATCATTAGCCCCCCACCCTCGTTCCGACCCATTTATAGGTCGAGTCGAGAGTGGTCTGCTCGGCTTTCTCTGCTCAGCTGGGTGCCGAGGATTCTTCGTGGTGGATTGTCCGGTAACGACATGGCATTTGGCGGTTGCATTTCTTCGATCCCAGAGTCCACATGGTGTCTCACCGTGTGCCTTAATTTTCACGCTTATTCCCGATGATATCAGCGGATCACTGAAAGGGCGGCGCCATAATGGAGGCGTCGCTTCGTCTGTTCGGACCGTCGATCTCATGCCACGTGGGCATATTTGGAAGGAGGATTGTGAGACGTCGCTTTCGCCGATTGGATCCGCGTGTGTAACATTTCAGAAAATATAAAATATTATTTTTGGAATTTAATATTAAAATAATATATTTCCCGAAAACTGACCGATTTGCGAAATTGGGGTTTTCGAAAAAGGGTATAAATATATACCAATAATTGTGAAATAAACTGAAATTAAAATAATTTATTCATTTAAAAATATATTTAAAGGATTTGGTATTTTTAAAATTTATTATATGCAGTTTGGATAAAAACCCGATTAGTGCACTGCTAATCGCGCTTAAGCCAAATCCGTGTTTTTACAGTTTTCATGGTTAGTGCACCATGACATGTTTCATTTGGTTACATGTTCATTTGCGTTATGGTTTTATTGTGGTGAGAAAAGAAATGAAAGGGAAAATATGTTATGATGACTTGAGGAGAGAGAGAGGGGACATCATGATGAGAGGTAAGCATGCTTGAGAGAGAGAGGTAAGGCTCCACCCCCACCTCATCTTTCATTCTTCATTTCATTTCATTTCTTCAACTCCCTCATCCTTCTTTATCTCCTTCTTTCTCCACCCCACGACCCATAGGAATCATCTCCAAAACCTAATCAAAACCCATGGCTCTCTTTATAAAAAATGATCACCTCCTTCTCCTCTACATATTGGACCAAGAAAAGTGAGATTTTGACAACATTGAAGAGCTAGGGTTTTGCTTGGCTACACCCATGAGGTATAAATTCTTCCATTTAACTTAGTTTGAGATTTCTTGTATTCTAGATTAGTTTAGAAAGTGTTTGGTTAGGGTATGTGGTATTTAGAAAATTCAAGAGAAGGGTTTGAGAATTTTGGGGGAATTAGTGATGTATGGTGGCTGTACAAGACCCTAGGGATCAAATTCTAGACCTGGAACTGAGTTTATAACAGAGAATACAAACTTTAGAATTGATCCATGTCGGTTTTGTGAGTATATAGGGTGTGCAGGGAAATCTGGAGCAACCCGGGGAATTTCTGAGACAGGCAAACAACTCCAGGGACCAAATTAGAGTACTAAAAGACCACCTTGACGAGACGAAGCCCAGAGGAGCCTAGGAGGTCGAGGAGGCCGGATTTTGTGGGTAGGTGGCCGGCCACTGTTAGTTGTATGTATGCCCTAGAGGCCAGTATTGTACAGATGATGTACATTATATTGGATGCTTGGACATATATAGAGATGACTTTCTTGCTCGATATGATAGTATGCTATCTGGTTGCTCTTTATCTTAACATGTACACTAGTCTCTTTAAACTGTTTTTTAGTTACATGTTGGTAAAGCCCTTAGGATGTGTACTTGACTACCTGGACTATGATGCAGATCATACTAGTGGGGACATGGTAGTCCATAGGTACATCCTTCAAGGTCCCTAGTCGTGGGTGTATCGAGACGGGGCATCGATATACCAGAGTAGACTAGCGTATACGCTTCTCGACCCATGAGATGGGCGATGGATGATCCCATATCCATTGGTGTTTGACATCAGAGATGGTATACGGGTGCTCAGTGGAGACTGGGTACACTGGACGGACTCGCCGAGAACTCCCAGATGGTATTATACCTCACGTCAGATGGCAGTTCTCAGGTGACACTTGTACAGGTTAGTCTGTAGACTCGAGATCGTCATAGAGTCTTGTGTGATTCCCACTGTACTTTGATCTCCACCTTACCACGTCCATGAGGGCGTGCAAAACGGTGGTCTTTGGGTACAGTCCTGAGTCACATGGAGGCGATGAGCGATAGGAGGGGTTTCGTCTCTCCCGGTATTGGGGGTTGATGTTGCGCTGTGCTCGATTGGCCGTAACAGGGAAGTCCCTGGCCAGGGCTGATCAGAGATTTGCTGGTAAGTGTTACCAGTAGTTTCTCGACCCGTTATGAGCCTCACATCGGCACGACTTATCGGTTATTGGGGTCTGACGTTTACCACCCCTAGACTTGATATGCGACATATCATACGAACAGACCGGACTGTACGGTAAGTGTTACTGATTGGATTCACAGGAGTGTGAGCGGGCTAGCTCGTCGATCTTCTGATCGCTCAATGCCCGGATGGCCGTTACGTTTAGCAGACCGCTTGCGGCTTGTGGGTGCTTGATATGATCATCATCTGCTACCGGCGTATTGACGAGTCTTTAGAGTCCTACACAGAGGTTTCCTGGCTCAAGCGAAACGAAATAGGGGCGCATATGAGATATGTGCGGGACCGAGAATGATGCGTGTATGTGATACCGCATTTCATTCTCGCGATGAATGTTTCGATTGGTTGTATGTGATATAACCTAGTTATCGAATCAAAGATTGATTCGATAAGTCGATACATTGGATACTAGTCGGTTATGTGCGACATGACCGGATCATTGAATCAAGTGTTGATTTAATGATTTAATGTATAATTATATATTTGATATATTACTTTGCATTAACTAGTATTGGTTCACTTTAAAGGGATTTTCTCACTTGTAGTGCACGTTGTATATGTGATATATTTTTGTGTGCACTTGATTGTATCATGTTTGATGTTGCAAGCTAACTTGTGTTTTGTGTAAAGATTAAACCATGGTTGTGTAATGGTTAGGGTTTTCTTTTTCTTACTCATTTATTTATTTATTGATTTTGGAAAAGATTATGAAGAAAATGGTGGCATTATTTGGATTTAGTTGAAGCTTCATGAAGGTTTGACTTTGTTACCATTTTGTCTTCATACTTAACCCTAACCATTCTAACTAACCATGATCTATTCTCTACACCTTACCATAGTTAGTATATGATAAGTATTCACATTTATTTTCTATTTTACACAATACTTATCATATCTTTTCTTCTTCTTCATCATCTTCATCAAGAAGGAAAGCTTGTCTTCATCAATGGCATCTTGAGCAAAAGTGTGAGAAATCCAATTCTAAAGTGAACCCACCTCCTATTTCTTCACCCTCTACCTCTTGCCAAGTAGTATAGGGTGTTTTCTTCACAAGTTTCACAACTTGGTGAAGTTGGAGCTTGATCTTGTGTAACCTCGACGTAGATCATCTTCGGTATCGTAGCCGACGACTTGTCCGCTCATTTCTCCGATGAAGCCGATGCTAGAGTCCAAGATCCAACTAGGACAGCGAGAGGACGTCTACGTGGAGCTAAGAAAGTGGAGAACCGGATCTACAAAGGTTGTAGCTTCTCACTTTTAGTTAAGATGTTAACTAGCTTATCTTTTCGCCTAAAATTCTAGTTAACGATCCGTATTAGGGTTTCTCGGCGCTCGTAAAATTTGAAATTGGCATGGTTGATGCCTTGCGAGACCTCTTGAGAGTGCCTAGGAACCCTACAGTGGTATCAGAGCCTAGCTAGAGCCTTAGTCGAAGTCTAGACGACGTTTGAAACCCGAATGAACATCGAAACCCTAAAACAAAATGCTCTCTGGACTTTTTTTCAAAAACTGGGTTTTTTCCAGATTAAAAATGCTTAAAAAATTCAGCAGGGAATTCTAAGAATTACGGTGCAAAAATTATCTCATGATGCCTCGAAAGCGCGGCGGAACTGCGGCAGAAGCCTGGCTTCTGCGGCGGTTCCGCGGCCACTTGATAGGATTTGCCTCCAAACATTGCACAGTAATTCATGTTTTCAGGTGCTGAGTTTTCTGGGAATTTTTAATTTGCACTCAAGAGCTGAGTTTTCTGGGGTGTTTTGGAGCTTCGATTATTCGATCGGATTATCAAATTTTGTCTTTGTGTTTTTCCGGATATTTTAGAATATGTTAAAAAGTTTGACCGGATGTAAATACCCAATCTTTCCCTTGCCAGGAAATTTCCAATTGTTGGACTTTTCCGTTGTTTAATGACGTTTTAAGTAGTGCAAGTAACGCGATGGTCCCTCTAGAAGACAACAAACCTTAACTCGATTATGTGACCGTCTTGAACTGCCCTTTGAACCTTAGGGTTTGGGGCAGTACGGCGTGCCACATGTGAGGCGTTGGCTTGACCCTTCTACGGCTGGACCGTTGGTATTGAGGCATGAAGTGAATGTCTTTGAACTTATTTCATGTGTTGAACGGTTTCGGGAAAACTTGGGTGTTCGAATGTTCGATCGGAAAGTTTAATATTTTCTATTTATCCGGAATGGGATACAATAATTGGAATTCACACACAGTTATGAGATAACTGAATGAATGTTATAAATCTAGCGGTTTAGTCTCACTTCATATTGAAAAGAGTTTTCGATAATGGGACTAAAATGCGGGGTTTATAAGTGTTAGGCATGCGATGTCTAAAGAGGTTGCGGATTCCAACTGTTGTAGTTTTACACTTTCTTTTCTGTGACCGTAAGTGTAATATGTGATATCGCCGGTTACATTGCTATATGTCAACGACAATTGGGATGCGCATATTTACTTACGTTGATGACATGTGATATTATGTGTTGCTGTATATGTTATATTGGATTGTCGTGTTTGAATAGCCAGAGGTTTTTTATGTGAGATGAGTGTTTTTCATTTTCATTCATGTAAAAACTTGTATGTAATATTCTTTTATTGGGGCACTTCCAGGTTGCGGAAGTTGTCACCTTTTGTATATTATTTACTTTTCCGCATTAGGATAGACCCAAGGAGGGGAGCACAAGTAACCGGGTTCTAGGGTCCAGTGGGAGACCATCTCGAGGAGTCGAGTCCGGGTCTCCTAACCCTAGAATTGGTAGGGTTGCTTGCCGCTCTCGTAGGGGTCTAGGGGTGTGGGTTTGGCTATTCATCACAACCGTGGAATCCGTGTTTTATACTGGCTCGTATTAAAAACACGGACGTCCTAGTATATCCAATGCTTCATATGTTTTTTCTGCTGCGATATCTTTGATGTGATCATGTGATGCTCCTTGATAGATACTTTATATAGTATATATGATATATTATATAGACGTTACTTATGTTTTTCACCCGCACTAGCCCTGCCCTGCTCTGTCGTTAGTTACCTAACCTAACGGTGCACGAGGGGACATCCAGGCGAATGCGGATGGCATAAGTGTACGTCGTATTTATCTGTGATATTTAGGTGACTTAAATGATGGGACTTCATTAATGTGATTAATGAAAGAAAAGAAACCTGAGATGTTGTAGAATCAAATTTTAAACAAAACAGGTAGCTACAGTTCTTGCTTTGCATAGCGGTATATATGAAATACCCTGCACCTTATTCGATGTGGAAAGGACCGAGATCCCTTCACCGGGAGTGACTCCTTTAGCAATAACTGGCAGATGCTACAAACTCGGTTTGACTTTTGATTGCTTCTATAGTTTCTGCTTTGCACAGTGATATATATGATATATCCCGCACCTCATTCGACGAGGAAAGGGCCGACGATCCCTTCACCGGGAGTGACCCCTTTAGCAAAACTAGAAAAGCCTCAAAATCACTCCATTTCAAAACTTCATTTGATTCTACAACGATATCAAGTTCATTACGCAATAGGTTTTCAGAAAAACCTGTCGTAGCCCTCCGTCATTTCAGATAAGTCCTGTTTAGTATTCGTGCTGCGTTTGTTGACCTTGTCAGGGCGCAGTGTGCGGTAGCTAACCAGTATTTATCTGCTTATGCATATGATGCAGATTGAGTTAGGGTAGTCGTACGGTCTTGTTGACCTTGTCTAGGGTCGTGCGGGTGGGTTTAATTCAATCAAAAAATGAAGGGTTGAACTTGACTTACGGTCTATGGTTTGTTGACCTTGTCAATGTCATAGATCGTTTGGGGCAAAAGTATTATCGGGAATTTCAAGTGTTGAAATTTGCAATGAGATTGCATACCTTCTATGAGATAGTTGGATCCCGATACCCACTGCGAGTAAGAGTTACTCCTGGGAGAGTTTTGCACATTACAATTAGCCGATCAAGTAGGTGTCTAGAAAGGTGTCAACGGGGTTACGCCTCTAGGAAAACGAGGTTTACTTTAATTAGGTCCGTGCGAAAGCACGGGGAACCTCCCTCAAAATTCGACACTGGCCTGGTTGAAAGATTGGCGAAGTTGTAGGGTGTAATTAATCCCAGCTAGTCTTTCCTTTTAGGGTTTGAAGGAAGATTTGATAAAAACCAGTGGGAGCCATCCTGATTAGATAAGATAATAACCAATCTGATCTTGCAAGAGCATACGCTAAAGTGTTTTCTGTTAGTGTATATGCCCTAGAGGCCATTACTGTATCATACTAGTTTGTATATTACTTAATGGAAGCTTGGGATATTCACCTTGTATATACAATCTTGCTCAAAATAGTAGTATGCTACTTGGTTTGTTTCTACTTCAATGTGTACATGTGTTTATTTTAGTATATCGCCTATACACATTAGTGGAGCCCTTAGGATCTTTGCTTGATTACCAGCGTTGTGATGGCAGTCACACTAGTGGGGCTGGGTAATCTATAAGCACATCCTTATGCAGGTCCCTGGTTGCAGGACTATCGAGACAGGGCATCGATACTCCGGAGTAGACTAGCGCATGCGCTTCTCATCCCAGTGTGGGAGACGGTCTGTCCCACAGCCGTCGGTACGTCGTACTTGAGAGAGTATGCGGGTGCTCGTTGGGTTACGAGTACACTGGATAGGACTCGTCGGGAACTGACTAGTTGGTATTATGCCTATCGTCAGTTATCAGTTCCCAGGTGACATGAGTACAGCTTAGTCCGCTGACTTGACACTGTCACTTCGCCTCGAGTATGTTCCCACTGTACTTTGATTACTACCCTACCACGGCTCAAAGGAGTCGTGCAAACAGGTGGTAGTTGGGTGCAGTCCCGAAGCACTTGGAGGCAGTGACGGTTAGACAGGATTCGTCTCTCCCGGTATTGGGGGTTGACATCGCGCTGTGTCTAGGAGAGCCATTACACGAGTAGTCCCTGGCCAGGGCAAACGAGATATACTGGTAGGCTTCCAGTGTTATCTCAGGGTGTTTTGGGCTTCACTCCGACACGACTTGTACCGCTATTGGGGGACTGACGTTTACCGCCCCCTAGGCCCGCCATGCAATGTATCAGACGAACAGACCGGACTGTACGGAGAATGTCACATTCAGGCTCAGTAGGAGTTCAGATGGGTTTCGCCTCGTCAGTCTTCTTGTCGGCATCTACCTGGGGACCGTTACACACAGCTAGTGCCGCTTGCGGTCTGTGGTTAAACCCACTGCCAGCGTAGTGTCGAGTCTTTAGAGCCCCACACAGAAAGCTATTCTCCTTTAGGCAAAAGAGTAGAGGTCGCATGGTATCGCGACAGGTCGCATGGTTTTGCGACAGGGTTCGGTCACATCCGTGCACTTGTGCACGTACAGTGTCCGGACAGTTTACACTAGCGGGCTTTGGTTTAAGCCGGATCCTAGTGTACCTTTTGGGATTGGATTTATCCAGTTTGCATCCGTGTTCCTCGGAACGCGGATGCGGGTGTGTATGCACAGTTGACGGAGAGACAGAGGCAGAGGATTCTCATTAGGGTTGTTGACCGTTGACAGTTGACTATTGACTTTTTGCTCAACCCTAATGAGAATATGATATGTGATTAACAATTATATTAATTAAGTATTATGGTGACATGGTTGTTGAGGGATTGACTTTGTTGACTTGTTGACTTTTGTTGACTTGTTGACTTTGTTGACCGGTTGACTAGGCTTGACTAGTTGACCATCATGATAACCATAGCTATCATTTCATGGCAAAGACTTTTGCTTGCTTGCTCTTTTGTGCAAAATGAGTGCATGAAATGATATGGCTATGGTTGCTTAAACCATCACATAATACTTGATTGATATGATGAGTTATGATGGTTATGGATTATGAGAGGGTGAAAGACAAAAGAGAGGCTCATTCTCACTTGACCATTCTCTCTCTTGTTCTTGAGCTCTCATACTCTTGCTCTCATCTTCCTCCTCTTGCTCTCCCTCTCTTGATTCTATGGTTCACTTGTCTCATGAGTTGAGAACCAAGAACCATAGATAAAATCCCGTACAAACTCTTCTCTACTCACACTAGTTCACAAGGTTTAGCAAACCGAGTGAACTAGTTTCTTCAAAGTTCGAAGAAGGAGCCAAAGGTTGAAGCTTTCAGGTGGATCTATCTTCGGCGCAAGGAGACGACGGGGAGAAGCCGGTTCGGACGACCATCGAAGCTTGAAGACGAAGGAGTTCGAGAAAAGAAAGGTATAACCCCCTAACCGAGTAGTTAGCAACTCGTAGTTAGATTGTTAGTTAGATGTTTAACAAAGATCCGGGTTTTAGGTCCATGTTACCACCTCTAAGAAAATCGTTTTTCATCAAATTCCGCATGCCCGAAAGTACCGGGAGAGGTAGCATGGACTTACAGTGGTATCAGAGCCTAGTTAAACTCTATCTAACATGTTAGCAAAGTAGCTAGAAGACCGATCAAAGAAAAGTCGCAAAACGAACCCAAAACTATCAAGTTTCTGCCGAAATTTTTTCTGTTCAAAAGTTGATAATTTTCATCTTAAAAATCGGCTCAGGCTTTTGTGTGATCACCCACCAAATTTGGTCCAACGATCGAGTCAAAGCGCCGCGGAAACGCGGCGGGACCACGCTCCCGCCGCGGATCTGCGGCCGAGTTGACTCGGCCGAGGTCCAATTTTGGTGCAGTGTTTTTCTGGGGTTGTTTTGGGATTTTTAGAATATATATTTTCTGCCAAGATTTTCCAGAACGAAAATTTTATTTTTGGGGTCCTGAAAATCCGTATTTTGATCGAACTTCTAAAAGACTTAAGCTGACGGGTTTTTCTGTGATGTGATATTTGTATTGAACGTCTGCTAATCGCTATATGTCGATTAGTGGGGGTTATACAAATCTGTGATCTGTAATGTTATTGGAATGTGTATATGAATATGTTGGATTGTCGCGGGTGAATAGCCGGGGGTTGTGAGACGAGAGTTTTCTTTTCTTTCATTCATGTAAATTTGTAAATTGATGTAATAATTATTTGTATGGCCGCACAACCGGGTCGGGGTTGTAGCCGTCATTGTATAATTTCTTTTTACTGTTTTTGCTCCTAGGATAGACCCATTGAGGGGGTGCACAAACTACCGGGTATGCCGAAGTGCCGAGTGGCCTACTCACGGAGTTGAGGGAGGTTGCTTCGCTTCGGGTACTTGGCGGGTAGTTTGCCGCACCCGTAGGGGTCTTGGGTGGGGTTTTGGCTATTCACCGCGACCGTGTAATCTGCTTTTCGTTACAGGCTCGTACGAATTGCGGATTCCTAGTATATCCAATGTATTCATCTGTGATCTGAAATGGCTTTCATTGCAGTATATATCTATA
This sequence comes from Agapanthus africanus, assembly GCA_030015575.1. NCBI lineage: Eukaryota > Viridiplantae > Streptophyta > Magnoliopsida > Asparagales > Amaryllidaceae > Agapanthus > Agapanthus africanus. The sequence continues at coordinate 384,878,732 of CM057342.1, forward strand.
TATGATATTATTTAGGCGTTGCTTATGCTTTACAGCCGCGCTAGCCCAGCCCCCGCTCTGTTGTTAGTTAAGTAACCTAACGGGTAATGACGGGGCCCCGTGGCGAATGCGAATGGCATAAGCGTACGTCATATTTTGGTTGTTTTCTGCAATGGTAGGATTAAATGATGGGACGCATTAAAAGAACTAATGCAAGAATATCACGCATTAAAAGAACTAATGCAAGAAAATAAACCAAGTTAAAATCGTTGGAACACTTTCGAAAAACCACTCGGTTCTTTTCAAAACTAACTTTTAAATGCGGAGCTTGAGCCACTCCTTTTAAAAGCTATCTCGTTCCATCGATTATATCAAGTTCACTACGTTCACGGTTTTGCCAAAACCATTCGTAGCCCTCCGTCGTTTCACATGAATAGTCAATAGTATTCAAGCTGTGTATGTTGGCCAAAGTCAAGATATAGTGATTGGTAGCTATTGGGTATTCATGTGTAGCATAGATAGATGCGTTGGTTTGGGACAGTCGTACTGCCATTTTGGCCAAAGTCAAGGGTAGGTACGGATGGATCCAAATTAACCTGGAGAATGACGGGTAGAACTTGACATGTGACTTATGATAGTTTGGCCAAAGTCTAGGTCATAAGAGCATGGGGCAAAAATCCACATCGGGAGTTTCATAAGTACTGAAACTTGCTAGATTTGCATACCACTTGGAGTGTGATGATTCTGGTAGGATTCCTTCAGTTTCGTCATGCGATGATATTTGGATCCCGATCCTACTGTGAGTATATGCTACTCCTCGGGAAATTTCTCACTTAACGATCAATGCTATAAACCAAGTAGGTGTCTAGAAAGGTGTTAGCGGGGCTACGCCCCCAAGAAAAAGAGGTTATTTAATTAAGGAACTTCGCGAAAGCGTTGGAAAACCTCCCTCGAAGTACCGACGCCAGCCTGGCCGAACGGTTAAGCAAGTATTGTACGGTGAGATTGATCCTGACTAATTCTTCCTTTTTGGTTTGAGGAGGGATTCGAGAAACAGTGGGAGCCATCCTGTTTAGACAAACTAAAAACCACTCTAAACTTGCAAGAGCATCATGCTGAGTGTTTCTTCTTCTCTCTCCTAATTGCAGCGACCAATCAACATGACTGGACTTAAGTTACTTCTAGATAAAAACATACTGACAGGGCCAAACTACAAAGATTGGCTCAGGAATGTCAAGATGGCAATCACTTACGACAAGCTGGGGTATCTTCTTACCACCAAAGCTCCCCCTGCCCCTGGTCCCACTTCCAGCGTCGCGGATAAGGAAATCCGTAAGACTTGGGAGATTGATAGCGCGAAGGCCAAGTGCCTCGTACTTGCCTCTATGGACAATGAACATCAGAGGAGGCACGAGAATATGGACTTGGAATCCATATTTCTTCATACAAAAAAACTGTATGGAGAGCAATCTCGTATCGCAAGATACGAAGCGTCGAAAAAGTTATTTTCGGCAAGGATGGCCGTCGGATCATCAGTAGCAGAGCATGTGCTTAAGATGATCGGCTACATTGAGGAACTCGCGGACCTAGGGACTACATTGGAGAGTGAGCTCTATACGGACTTAGTTCTCCAGTCCCTTCCTTCCAGTTACGCCCAGATTATACTGAACTTCAACTTACAAGAAAAAGAAGTTGAACTTTCAGAGCTCCTCAACATGCTGAGGAGCGCAGAGGGCACCCTACAGAAAGGTAGGGAAACATCCACTTTGTTTGTAGGAGGATTATCTTCTTCTAGGTCCAAGGCGAAAGCCAAGGGAAAGAAGAAGAAAGCCCCCGCCAAACCAAGAGGCGGTGTTAGTAAAGTGGATACGAAGGGAAAAGCTAAAGCAACAAAGAAAGCGGGGAAGCTTGTGGATAAGGAAGAATGCTTCTATTGTCATAAGAAAGGACACTGGAAGAATGATTGCAGGGCCTGGAAGGCCAGAACACAGGAATTGAAGCAGGTTGCAGCTTCAGCTTCAGGTGTGTATGTTATTGAAAACTGTCTTTCAATAAACTCTACTTCCTGGGTATTGGATACCGGATCAGGATCTCATATCTGTAATTCTTTGCAGGCGTTGAGAAACCGTAGGGTTTTGAAAGCAGGTGACATGACCCTCAGAGTTGCGAACGGAGCTTGCATGGATGCTAAAGCCGTGGGGGACTATCACCTGGGAATGTCAGATGGACATGTTTTGGTTTTGCGTAATTTCTTTTTTGTACCCAACGCAACTTGTAATATCATTTCTGTATCTTTAGTTTCTAAAGAAGGTTATGAATTTGCGTTTGTAAGCAATGTTGTAAACATTCACCTTAATCAAGTTCTGATTGGGTCAGGTACATTGAGCAATGGTATATACGTATTAAACCAACCACAGATTTTCAATGTACAGAATACACACAAAAGAAAGTCTCCGGAAATAAATCAGACTTTCTTGTGGCATTGTAGACTGGGTCACATCAATGAGAGAAGGTTGACGAAGTTACATACAGAAGGATATTTGAATGCGTTCGAATATCAATCGTATGCCACTTGTCAATCCTGTCTCAAAGGAAAGATGACAAAGACTCCGTTCACTGGACACGGAGTAAGAGCGAGCGAGCTCTTGGGACTCGTACACAGCGACGTGTGCGGTCCAATGTCTACACATGCGCGAAGCGGTTATTCTTACTTCATTACTTTTACGGATGACTTTTCAAGGTACGGTTATGTCTTCTTGATGAAACATAAGTCCGAAGCCTTTGGAAAGTTCCAGGAATATAAGAATGAAGTAGAAAACCAGACCGGCAAAAGTATCAAGATCCTAAGATCGGATCGAGGTGGTGAAAACTTAAGTGCCGAGTTCCTGGACTATTTAAAAGAGAACGGAATTCTCTCTCAGCTTACTCCTCCATACACTCCGCAACATAACGGTGTATCGGAGAGACGGAACCGCACCCTATTGGATATGGTACGGTCCATGATGAGTAACGCTGAGTTACCGCGATCATTCTTGGGGTATGCGCTAGAATCAGCTGCGTACCTTTTGAACCAAGTTCCCACTAAGACTGTGCCTACCACACCATATGAGATGTGGTGTGGGAAGAGGCCCCATCTTAATCACATTAAGACATGGGGAAGTCCAGCTTTTGTCAAAAAGCAGCATGCGGACAAGCTCGAGGCACGCTCAGTATAGTGCAAGTTTGTGGGATATCCAAAGAACTCCAAGGGATATTTCTTCTACTGCGAAGAGGAACAAAAGGTTATTGTTTCTCGTCATGCCCACTTTCTAGAACACCAGTTCTTAGAAAAGGAAATAAGTGGGAGCGCAGTAGAACTGGAAGAAATTCCAGAACCACAGACTATTACTGAAAGTTTAGTGGAACCAGAGGGTTTAAAAGAACAGGACATTCCTACGCCGCTCCGCAGGAGTAGTAGGCAGTCTCATCCGCCCGAGAGATACTACGGTTTTCTCATAGACGGGGATAGAGAGGATTGCATCATAGATTATGATGAGCCTACTAGCTTCCAGCAGGCCGTTCAGAGCGTTGACTCAGTAAAATGGCTGGATGCAATGCGGACCGAAATGGAGTCCATGTACACCAACAAAGTTTGGACGTTGGACATTGCTCCAGACGGGGTAAAACCCGTAGGATGCAAGTGGATCTTCAAAAGGAAGATTGGTGTAGATGGACAGGTTGAGACCTATAAAGCTAGACTTGTTGCAAAAGGTTTCCGTCAAAGACCTGGCTTGGACTATGACGAAACCTTTTCTCCAGTGGCTATGCTGAAATCCATTCGGATCCTTCTTGCCATTGCTGCCTTCCACGATTATGAGATCTGGCAAATGGACGTAAAGACCGCTTTTCTAAATGGAAATTTAGAGGAGTGTGTCCATATGGACCAACCAGAGGGTTTCATTCAGAGTGGGAGCATCGGAAAGGTGTGCAAGTTGCTTAAGTCCATCTATGGACTAAAGCAGGCATCGCGGAGTTGGAACATCTGTTTTGATGAGACGGTCAAGGAATTTGGCTTTATCAAAAATCCAGATGAACCATGCATCTATTGTAGATTTGTAGCGAGAACTGTAGTATTCCTCGTTTTGTACGTGGATGACATTCTTTTAATAGGAAATGACATTCCTATGCTACAATCTGTCAAGGGGTTCTTGTCACACAGGTTCTCCATGAAAGACCTGGGTGATGCCTCATACATCCTGGGGATCCGGATCCATCGTGATAGATCCAAGAGGATATTAGGACTTTCACAGTCCAGGTACATCGACACCATACTGAAGAGATTCAGTATGGAAGATTCCAAGCGAGGTAACCTACCGGCTTGTCACGGGATCACCCTCTCTAAAGAGATGTCTCCCAAGACTGATTTGGAGAGGGATCGCATGTCTATTATACCCTACGCTTCTGCGGTAGGCTCTATAATGTATGCGATGTTGTGTACCAGACCGGATGTAGCTTATGCACTGAGTGTGGTAAGCCGGTATCAGTCAAACCCTGGGGAGAAACACTGGATAGCAGTAAAGAACATTCTCAAGTACCTGAGAAGGACTAAGGAGATGTTCTTGGTGTATGGCGGAAAAGACCTCCAGATCGAGGCCTTTGCTGACTCTAGCTTCCAGAGTGACAAGGATGATTCCAAGTCCATGTCGGGTTTTGTCTTTACCCTCAATGGAGGGGCGGTGTGTTGGAAGAGTTCCAAACAGGAAACCGTTGCAGACTCGACGATGGAAGCGGAATACATCGCTGCATCTGATGCCGCAAAAGAAGCTGTCTGGATGAGGAAGTTCATGAAAGAGCGTCAGGTGGTTCCGTCCATTGTTGATCCAATACCTCTGTATTGCGACAACAACGGGGCTATAGCTTTAGGGAAGGAACCCAGGTCCCATCAGAGATCCAGACACATCTTGAGGCGGTATCACCTGATCAGGGAGATCGTGGATCGCCAGGAGATCGAGGTTCGGAGAGTCGCTTCAGAAGATAACACTGCAGATCTATTCACCAAGGCCTTACCCCAGACTCAGTTCGAGCGGCTGATCGAGATGATATGTCTTTGATCAGTCGAAAATATTGTATATTTTAGCCGGCAATTTCCTCATCTTTTGCATACATTTAGAAGTGTTCGGTATTCATATTTCACATATTAGCAAATCAATCGTAAAATACCAGATTGCATGTATTAGACTTTTAAACCAACACTTTAAAGGAAATTGACCGCATTTCATGGCATCGCATCATTTCTGTAATTGCGCAACACTTGTCTTGAGTTTGTACAGGAAATACGGAAGAAAAGCAAAAGAGCTGATCAAAATACGCCAACTAAATCATTTCAGATCTGGTAGCAATCCAGATGGATAAATATAAATCAATACATCAGAAGAAGGCCCATACAACAGTAAAAGACCATACCAGAGAATACAAGGCCCAAGCCCATCAAGGAGCCGCGGATCCGCGGCCATATCCTTCTTGTGCCGCGGAAGCGCGGCTCATTGGTGACGTCATCAAGTAAAATTTGCACCAAAATGCTTCTGTCAGGGCCCACATTCGATAAATGCACTCCAAATTCCAGAACTCTCTCGAAGCGACTGCCAGATCAGCAAAGAAAATTAAGGAAGGCTAATCCTAATTAAGCTCCTAATTAATCCTCTTCTAGAAGCTCCCTCCTAACTAATCACATCTAGAAGCTTCTCCCCTAACTAACTTTTGGAGGGAAATTTGAATTTCTTCAACAAACATTAGGAGGGAAACTTAGAATTTGAAATCGTAGATCTAGGGTTTGGTTATCTATAAATAGAGCCTAGATCTAAGGGTTAAAGGCTAATCAATCTTTAGGTAATCAATTTTAGTTAATCTTTCCCTCTTTCATCATCTTCTTCCACAAGTCTAGTGACAAGGCTTGTGCGAAACCCTAACCCTAATTCCACTCCAAATCCAAGATCTTGAGTACCAAATCAAGCGAGAAGCCTTCAACCTTTTAGGAGCCGAGCCGATCTTCAATCGGGCAAGTGATCCAAGCCGATCCGCGATCCACGGAGACAAGCGAAGCCAAATCGACGATCAAGTTCTTCCTCTTGTAGTTCTTGAGCGAATGTAACTAAATTGTTGATATAAATAAAAGGTGAAATTCTTTAATCTTGCTTTCTTTTAATTCTTGCATCATGATTAGATCTCAATTTATAATTGTTGTTCTTGTGATGATGTTTGAGTAAAACTCCGCTCGTAAAGGAGTCGAGACGATTGTAGAATGATGATGTAACAAATCTTAATACTATTTTTAAGTCCTACGAGTTTTGTAAACCCTAGCAAGTTCAAGAATCGATGACCTAGTTTCGTTGCGATGCTTTCTTGATTGTGATCGCTCGAAATTAGGGATCTACGATCGTTTCTTGAATTTACTAGAGGCTAGAATATGAATGATATCGATGAAGGAACAAGGGATAAGATGAAACCCTAGTTTCACAAGAAATCCCTAATTCTCGTCGATCATCATCGATCTAGTATCAATTCATCGAAGGATAAGAATACGTAATTGTAAGATTACATCACATCTATAGATCCGATCGATTCCTATGAGCCTCATTTCGATTCTTGAGATTTGGTTTGGAAAAATCAACAAACTATCAATTCTTGATTCTATCTTTTTAATGCTTTCTTAGATCTAGATATTTTCTTTTTCTTGAAATACAATTTTAAATCATGAATTGTTTGTTTTCTTTTCATTAAAGTTTCGACTCATCTAATTCAAAAGACGAACGATTACACTGTCCCTGTGGACGATCCGCACTCACTTACAATCTACAATCCGACACCGTAGTTGATTGCGGTCAAATAATTTTTGGTTGTGATTTCTTTACTATTTTCTACATACACAATCCGAAATCTTTTCAATCAAATGGCGCCGTTGCCGGGGATAGTGCGCTAATAGTTCGTATTTTGAAATTTGAGTTGAAAATTTTATTCCATCATAATTTTTAGATCTAAACTCGTACAAACCCTAATACGTGTTTTGTGATTTGATTGCGAGAAAATCTGGGATCATTGGAGCTGGAGAAAATTTTTTCTGAAAATTCCAGTGGACTCAGCAGCTAAGCAGAAGCTCTCTGTAAAAAGCTTGTGCAGTGATCTCACCACTTAAGCGCGTTTCCACGGCAAGAACCCCTCATACGCGGCGGATCCGCGCCTCTGTGGGCTCTTCACTGCACCAATTTTGCTCTGTAAGTCTCTATCTTTCTTATCTCCTCCTCTGTCTGCTCCAATTGACAATTTCTTGCAGGTTTCTTTTCAAATAAATCGCAGCGCGCAAAAGCAAAATAAAAATTTGTGCGTGTTTTTGATTTTTGGTTGTTTGCATATTAATACGGAATTTAAGGGGCACGACCAAATCCAAATTAGGTGGGGAGTTCATTACCCTTCCTAGGCCCCGAAAATCGCAAAACTTGCATCCGCATTTACCCTCATTAATTAAAAGAAATCTAGAGATGACTCTAAGGACCGTCGCGCTCAATTAGGACAAGAGAAGGCCGTGGGTAATTCATTGCTTATCCGCGTTTTCTTGTGGTGCCTAAGGCGAGTGTGTCTAAGGCTAGTGGTTTTTAATTAGGCCCACTACTTATGTAGTGGAGTACCTTCCCACTTACCTGGCACTTATCCGGCCATAAGGGGACAAAGAGGCAGTGGAGGATTCTATCCTGCGACTTGTCTTTTGGCAGTTAGCAGCGGTCTAGAGTTTGACCTAGGTGACCACTAGATTTTAGGGTTTTGTGTGTTGCATTTGTTGTGTTGCATCATATTTTCAAAATCCGTATCATTTTTTCAAAACAAACACCGCATACATCATTTCCCCTAATTATAAATTCACGCTGCCACTTGTACTAACCCTTTTTAGTGCAAGATAGGCTGGACACGGGTTTCTAATGCCCGTTAAGTCCGCGTTTCCTTTGATCGACCCAAAGTCGGTATTTCTACATTTACCCTTTCTTTTAACCACCACCACACCCACATCGATGGATCCACCTCCATCGAACTTCTTTTCCACTACTCTGCCGCCGTCCGTTGGTGCGCAGATTCCACCTCGCATCTCTCTCCAAGAGAGATGCTATCCTACACGAGGTCCCCTTTCCACCTGTCTATCCATTCCACCAGCCAACGGGGAAAATTTTCAAATAAAACCCCAATACATCAACCTTCTACCAAAATTTCACGGTCTCGAGTCTGAGGACGCATACGTGTTTATCACGAAATTTGAAAATGTATGCGCAATGATGGGTACCTCACAGTTGTCTGTGGATGCTTTACGCCTTCGTCTTCTCCCATTTACTTTGTGCGATTTAGCCGAGAAGTGGCTATATAACACTACCGCACATTCCATTTCAAATTGGGACGAATTCGTCAAAGCATTCCTTAAGAAATTCTACCCACACCAAAAGACAGCTCGAGTCCGTAGCGAAATCTATCAATTCACCCAGCTCCCAAATGAAACATTTTTAAAATGTCTTGAACGTTTCAAGGATCTGTTACTCCAATGTCCACATCACGGCATCCCGAAATGGGAATTATGCCGAATCATTTATGAGGGCATTACTCCTTACACGAGACAGACCCTTGAATCCATGTGTCAAGGCAACTTTATGACTAAGGATGATGGGGAAGCCTGGAACTTTCTAGAAAATTTCGCTGAAAAATCCTTACAGTGGGAGGGTGTGAGTCAATCGTCTAGGGATGGCAATGATATTTCCATAGGAGTTAGAGCTGACATTGCAGCTATCAATAAGAAACTCGAGAATATGGAAAATAAATTTTTAGCCGCCGCCCTAAGTCAAATATCACTCTCCTAAACTGTATGTGGTTGTTGTTCTGATCCGTCTCACTTGACGGAAGAATGTCCGTTTCAAGGTCATGAGCTTACCAATGCCTCATTTCAAAGACCTAGAAACGATCCATCTTCCTCCACATATGATCAGGGTTGGAGGAATAACCCTAACTTTGCTTGGAACCAATCACAATTTCAAAATACGGTTCCAACCCAAAACAATTTCCAAGGGGTCCCTCCACCACAACAGCAGCCACCACTTCAATTGAGTCAGCACCCCTTCCAAGCACAAAATTTCCAAAATCCGGCCAACACTTTTTCACCACATGAAAACTTTTTGCAATTGACCGGTACAGATAATACCTCTGCACTAGCACAAACTTTGGATACTTTCATGAAACAATCCATCCAAGGGACGGCAAGTTTGCAATCTTCCGTCGAGAATGTGATGAAAATCATTATCTTTCAAAATGATAATATCAAATCGATGGAAGAACAAATTGCACAACTAAAAGCCGAAATGAGTGCAAGAGAGAAAGGGAAACTTCCAGCTCAACCTTTACCTAATCCTAGCTATTCACATCATGTGGATGAGATCACGTTGAGATCTGGAAGAGTGCTTGACACTCATGTTGGGGAAGAGTTTGATGACACTGATAAATCAATCAATAAAACCCCGGCTGAGACCTTTCCTCACACACACACTTCTGACCCCAGTTCTTCTACCCCACCACCTTCTTCCGAGCCTATTCTTCGTTTCCAAAAAGGCTCGCCACTACATTCCACCTCTTTTACCCCTCCACGGACGATCCCCACTTCTATTTTGGGATCGGTTCCACACACACTTCCTTCTCCTATGATGGACCCATCGCTTATTGCTAAAGCACCTTATCCTAATCGGTTAAGGGCTAACACTCCGAGTCCACATATGGAGAAGATTATGAACATTTTTAAGCAAGTAAACACCAACATCCCTCTCCTAGATGCCATCCAACAAGTTCCGTCCTATGCGAAAACTTTTAAGAACTTGTGTACTAGGAAGAGGAAGACTCATGTGCCCAAGAAGATATTCATGGAAAAAACAATAGACACAGCTTTCCCCCAACAACTACCGAGGAAACGTAAGGATCCTGGATATCCTACTATTTCCGTTTCTATTGGGGAAAAACATATTAACCGTGCTCTACTAGACCTTGGCGCTAGTGTTAACTTGCTTCCTTACTCAGTCTATGAGCAATTAGGGATCGGAGAGTTGAAGCCAACCAATTGCACTTTCCAGATGGCTGACCGATCAATCACAAAACCTAGGGGTGAACTGGAGGATGTGTTAATAAAAATCGGAGAATTTATATTCCCGGTAGATTTTATTGTAATTAATACACAGCCTGTAGCGAACCCACGGAATCAAATTCCGGTGATTTTAGGTCGCCCATTTTTGGCCACTTCCAATGCTATTATCAACTGTCGTAACGGTTCTATGACCCTATCTTTCGGGAATAGGTCAATAGAACTGAACATTTACAAGTTGGGAAGTGTACCCTCCGAACCTATTGCTCAAGTATGTTCTGTCGACTTAATGGATGTCGACAGCAGCGAATTTGATGATCCTCCTGTTATCGATCTTGACTCTTTTCATATGTTGTTGTTTGACCCAACAATGTATCATACACATACGGACTCTTCCACCGAGATGTCCGGGTCAATAATTAACACTGATTATGAACCGTTTTTAGAGTCTGAAGATCACCCCGCACTTTGTGATGACATTATTCATCGGGGCATTGATGGAACTTTTTGTAGGGTTCCTAGGCACACTAGTGAGGTCTCACATAGCATCGGACATGCCAAATTAAAAAAAATTGTGCCGAGAAACCCTAGACTACGGATCTTTGCTAGATTTCTAGGCGAAAAGAAAAGCTAGTTAACACTTAACTATAGTTTAAACGGAAATACAACCTTTGTAGATCCGGATGTCCACCTCCACGGCTCCGCAACGATGTCTCCTCGCTGTCCAAGTCGAACTCCGGGCTCAAACGTCGGCTTCGTCGGAGAAACGGGTGAGCTAGGTCGCCGGCTTCGTGTCAAAGACGATCTACGTCGAGGCATCGCAAGTTCGAGCTCCGACTTCACAAAGTGATGAAATTTGTGAAGAAAACACACTCTACAACTTGGCTAGAGGTAGAGGGTGAAGAAATAGGAGATGGGTTCTCTTTAGATTTGGATTTTGCTCACTAGATCATAAGTTGCCATTGATGGCATGAAGGTTGCTCACTTGAAGAAGAAGGAGAAAAGGAGCTAGAATAATGATAAGTCTATTTAAAATAAAAAGAAAATGGAATACTTATCATAATTCTTACTAGGGTTAAGTGTAGAGAATCTACCATGGTTAATGGATGGGTTAGAGTTAAGCATGAGTCAAAGCTTCATGAAGCTTCAACAAAAGGACAAAGAAAGCCACCATTCCTTTTTAAACTTATCCAAATAAATGAATAAACAAATAAATGAATAAATATGCAAAACCCTAATTATCATAATAACCATGGTTTAATTCTATTCACTTAACCATAAGATCATGCATCATCAAACATGATACAAAAATGTGCACAAAAGTATATCACATATACAATGTGCATCAAGTGAGAAAAATCCGTTTAAAGTGAACCAATACTAGTTAATGCAATGCAATATATCAAATATATAATTATGCATTAAATCATTAAATCAACATTTGATTCAATGATCCGGTCATGTCGCACATAACCGACTAGAACCCAATGTATCGATTTATCGAATCAATGATTCGATAACTAGGTCATATCGAATATAACCATCCGAAACATATATCGCGAGAATGAAATGCGGTATCACATACACGCATTATTCTCGGTCCTGCACACATCTCATATGCGCTCCTATTTCGTTTCGCTTGAACCAGGAAACCTCTGTGTAGGACTCTAAAGACTCGTCAATACGCCGGTAGCAGATGATGATCATATCAAGCATCCACAAGCCGCAAGCGGTCTGCTAAACGTAACGGCCACCCGGGTATTGAGCGATCAGAAGATCGACGAGCTAGCCCGCTCACACTCCTGCGAATCCGACCAGTAACACTTACCATACAGTCCGGTCTCTTCGTCTGATACGTCGCATATCAAGTCTAGGGTGGTAAACGTCAGACCCCAATAACCCGATAAGTCGTGCTGATGTGAGGCTCGTAACGGGTCGAGAAACTACTGGTAACACTTACCAGCAAATCTCTGATCAGCCCTGGCCAGGGACTTCCCTGTTACGGCCAATCGAGCACTGCGCAACATCAACTCCCAATACCGGGAGAGACGAAACCCCTCCTATCGGTCATTGCCTCCATGTGACTCGGGACTGTACCCAAAGACCACCGTTTTGCACGCCCTCATGGACGTGGTAAGGTGGAGATCAAAGCACAGTGGGAATCACACAAGACTCTATGACGATCTCGGGTCTACAGACTAACCTGTACAAGTGTCACTTGAGAACTGCCATCTGACGTGAGGTATAATACCATCTGGGAGTTCTCGGCGAGTCCGTCCAGTGTACTCAGTCTCCACTGAGCACCCGTATACCATCTCTGATGTCAAACACCAATGGATATGGGATCATCCATCGCCCATCACATGGGTCGAGAAGCGTATACGCTAGTCTACACTGGTATATCGATGCCCCGTCTCGATACACCCACGACTAGGGACCTTGAAGGATGTACTTATGGACTACCATATCCCCACTAGTATGATCTGCATCATAGTCCAGGTAGTCAAGTACAAATCCTAAGGGCTTTACCAACATGTAACTATAAGACAGTATAAAGAGACTAGTGTACATGTTAAGATAAATAGCAACCAGATAGCATACTATCATGTCGAGCAAGAAAGTCATCTCTATATATGTCCAAGCATCCAATATAATATACATAATCTGTACAATACTGGCCTCTAGGGCATACATACAACTAACAATCTCCCACTTGCACTAGGGCCAGCTGCTGTAGTATCTCATACCGAGCATCCCGAAGAGTCTCTCAAACTGTATCTGGGGAATGGCCTTCATGAGTGGATCCGCCGTGTTGTTCTTCGTGTCAACTCTCCTGACCTCGATCTCCCGGCGATCAATTATCTCCCGGATCAGGTGATACCGCCTCAGAATGTGCCTGGACCGCTGATGGGACCTGGGTTCCTTGGCCAAAGCCACCGCTCCATTGTTATCGCAATACAAAGGTATTGGATGCTCAATGGATGGAACCACTCCAAGTTCAGAAATGAACTTCTTGATCCAGACAGCTTCTTTAGCAGCATCGTTGGCAGCGATGTATTCAGCCTCCATCGTCGAGTCTGCCACGGTTTCCTGCTTGGAACTCTTCCAGCTAACCGCCCCTCCGTAAAGGGTAAAGACAAAGCCCGACTGCGATTTAGAGTCGTCCTTATCACTCTGGAAGCTCGAATCGGTAAAGGACTCCACTTGGAGTTCTCCGTTACCATACACCAAGAACATATCTCTAGTCCTTCGCAAGTACTTGAGAATGCTCTTCACAGCTGTCCAGTGACTCCCTCCAGGATCAGCTTGATACCTGCTCACTACACTTAGTGAGTATGCTACATCGGGTCTGGTACATAGCATCGCATACATGATAGAGCCTACTGCCGAAGCATAGGGTATACCTTGCATGCGAGCTCTCTCCAAATCAGTCTTGGGAGACATCTCTTTGGAGAGAGTGACTCCAGAGATCGTGGGTAAGTTCCCACGCTTGGACTCTTCCATACTAAACCTCTTTAGTATGGTGTCAATGTACCTGGATTGGGACAATCCCAAAATCCGTTTGGATCGATCTCTATAGATCCTGATTCCCAATATGCAGGAGGCATCACCAAGATCTTTCATTGAGAATCTTTGTGATAAGAAGAGCTTGACCGATTGCAGCATAGGAATATCATTTCCTATCAAGAGTATGTCGTCCACGTACAATACGAGGAAGACAACCTTACTCTCTGCCACCTTCCTGTAGATACAAGGTTCATCTGGATTTTTGACGAAATCAAACTCTTTGATAACGACGTCAAAGCAGATGTTCCAACTCCGCGATGCTTGCTTTAATCCATAAATGGATTTAAGCAGCTTGCACACCTTCCCGCTGCTCCCACTGTCTACGAAGCCCTCTGGCTGAGTCATGTACACGCACTCTTCTAAATCACCATTTAGAAAGGCGGTCTTAACATCCATTTGCCAGATTTCGTAGTCATGAAAGGCAGCAATGGCAAGCATGATTCGGATGGATTTAAGCATAGCCACTGGAGAAAAGGTCTCGTCATAATCCACACCTGGTCTTTGACGAAAACCCTTTGCTACAAGTCTAGCTTTGAAAGTCTCCACTTTCCCATCTACACCAAGTTTCTTCTTAAAGATCCACTTGCTCCCAATGGGTTTTATCCCTTCAGGAGCAACTTCCAAAGTCCATACTTTGTTGGTGTACATGGAATCCATCTCGGACCGCATAGCATCCAGCCATTTCACTGAGTCCCTACTCGTGATGGCCTGCTCGAAGCTAGTTGGGTCATCATCCTCCATGATGCAATCCTCGCTCCCACCGTCCACGAGAAAACCGTAGTATCTCTCAGGTTGGCGAGGAACCCTACTAGATCGGCGGAGTGGCTGGGGTTCATCGGGAACTACGGAATCCTCTGGTTCCACCAGATCTTCTGTTGTAGCTTCTGCAGCTGGAACCTCTTCCAGTTCTACCTCATGACCACTAATCTCTTTTTCAAGAAATTCCTTTTCTAAAAAGGTGGCATGCCGAGAAACAAACACTCTTTGTTCCTCAGGGTGGTAGAAGATATACCCTTGAGAATTCTTGGGATATCCTACAAATTTGCATAGAACAGACCGTGCCTCGAGTTTGTCCGGATTTTGTCGTTTGACATAGGCTGGACAACCCCATATCTTAACATAGTTAAGACATGGTCTCTTCCCTTTCCATATCTCATATGGAGTGGTAGGCACTGATTTGGTGGGGACCATATTCAGTAGATGTATGGCTGTCTCAAGCGCATACCCCCAGAAGGAAATAGGTAACTCAGCTGTGCTCATCATAGAGCGCACCATATCTAATAGGGTGCGGTTCCTCCGTTCTAATACACCGTTGTGCTGTGGTGTATATGGAGGAGTCAGCTGAGAGAGAATCCCATTCTCTTTTAGGAAGTCCAGGAATTCATTGCTCAAGTATTCACCTCCTCGATCAGATCGAAGGATTTTAATACTCTTTCCGGTTTGGTTTTCGACTTCTTGTTTATATTCTCTAAATTTCTCAAAAGCTTCAGACTTGTGTCTTATTAAGTACACATGTCCGTATCTTGAGAGATCGTCAGTGAATGTAATGAAGTACGAAGAACCATCCCTGGCATGTGTAGACATGGGACCGCATACATCACTATGTATCAGTCCTAAGAGTTCGGTAACTCTTTCTCCGTGTCCCGTAAACGGAGTCTTGGTCATCTTGCCTTTGAGACATGACTGGCAAGTGTCATAAGATGAAAATTCGAAAGGTTTCAAATATCCATCCTTATGCAACTTAGCCAGTCGTGTCACATTGATGTGACCCAGTCTACAATGCCACAAGAAAGATTCGTTGAGTTCAGAACTCTTCCTCTTGTGTGTGTTTGTTATGCTGAGGACTGTTGATTGGTTTAGAACATAAATGCCATTGCACAACGTGCCTGATCCAACCAACTTTTGGTTATGGAAAATGTTCATAACATTGTCCTGTAATACAAAATTATATCCCTCTTTACTTAATAAAGAAACTTATATAATGTTGCATATCAGGTTCGGCATGTAATAGCATTCGTTCAGAACCAATGTATTACCAGTTGGTAATACAAGGTGATATTCCCCGACAGTCTTAGCTGCAACAATTGCACCATTTCCGACTCTAATGTCTTTATCACCTTCTCCAAGTTCTCTACCTTTCCTAAGCCCATGTAACTGATTACATATATGGGATCCTGACCCGGTATCCAATACCCAGGACGTAGAGCAAATGGAGAAACAGTTCTCAGTAACGAACACACCCGAAGAAAATGCATCATCATGTACTTTCTTCATTCGGGTGGCATGGGAATCCTGGTATTCCCCTATATCCTGTTCATTCCTATAACTCTTATAAGAATGAACGGAACCAACGTTCCCCAGCACAGTATAACATGCGGGTTCGGTCAATACATCCATATTATTATCTTTATTAAGGCATGAAATGGTCGCTACCTGGAGAGAGAAAGAAGAAAACACTTTAGCGTAAGCTCGTGCAAGATCAGATTGGTTATTATCTTATCTAATCAGGATGGCTCCCACTGCTTTTTATCAAATCTTCCTCCAAACCTTAAAAGGAAAGACTAGCCGGGATTAATTACACACTACAAGTTCGCCAATCTTTCAGCCAGGCCAGTGTCGGTACTTTGAGGGAGGTCCCCCGTGCTTTCGCACGAACCTAATTACTGTAAACCTCGTTTTCCCAGAGGCGTAACCTCGTTAACACCTTTCTAGACACCTACTTGATCGGCTAATTGTAATGTATAAAACTCTCCCAGGAGTAACTCTTACTCCCAGTGGGTATCGGGATCCAACTATCTCATAGAAGGTATGCAATCTCATTGCAAATTTCAACACTTGAAATTCCCGATAAAGCTTTTGCCCCTAGCGTGCTATGACCTTGACGAAAGCCAACAAACCACAGCCCGCTAGTCAAGTTCAACCCGTACATTTCTTGACTGAATTAAACCCACCCGCACGACCCTTGACGAAAGCCAACAAAGCCGTACGACTACCCTAATCCAGTCGCATCATATGCAGCAGATAAACAGCACATAGCTGCCGCACACTACACCTTGACGAAAGCCAACAAATGTAGCACGAATACTATATGTAATTTATCTGAAATGACGGAGGGCTACGCAGGTTTTTCATAAAAACCATGAGCGTAATGAACTTGATATCGTTGTAGAATCAAATAAAGTTTTGAAATGGAGTGATTTTGAGGCTTTTCTAGTTTTGCTAAAGGAGTCACTCCCGGTGAAGGGATCTCGGTCCTTTCCTCATTGAATAAGGTGCGGGGTATATCATATATACCGCTATGCAAAGCTAAAAATGCAAAAGCAGTCAAAAGCAAACCGAGTGTGTAGCATCTGCCAGTTATTGCTAAAGGAGTCACTCCCGGTGAAGGGATCTCGGTCCTTTCCTCATCGAATAAGGTGCGGGGTATATCATATATACCGCTGTGCAAAGCAAGAACTGTAGCTACCTGTTTTATTTTAAAAATCGATTCTACAACATCTTAGGTTTCTCATCTTTCATTAATCACATTAATGAAGTCCCATCATTTAAATACCTAAACATCACAGATAGATATGACGTACACTTATGCCATCCGCATTCGCCTCGATGTCCCCTCGTGCACCGTTAGGTTAGGTAACTAACGACAGAGCAGGGCAGGGCTAGCGCGGGTGTAAAACATAAGTAACGTCTATATAATATATCATATATACTATATACTATATCCATCACAGAATCACAACACAGATATCGCAGCAGAATAAACATATGAAATATTGGATATACTAGGACGTCCGTGTTTTCAATACGAGCCAGTATAAAACACGGATTCCACGATCGTGATGAATAGCCAATCCCACACCCCTAGACCCCTACGAGAGCGTCAAGCAACCCTGCCAATTCTAGGGTTAGGAGACCCGGACTCGACTCCTCGAGTTGGTCTCCCACTGGACCCCAGAACCCGGTTACTTGTGCTCCCCTCCTTGGGTCTATCCTAATGCGGAAAAGTAAATAATATACAAAGGGTGACAACTCCCGCATCCTGGAAGTGCCCCGAATAAAAGAATATTACATACAAGTTTTTACATGAATGAAAATGAAAAACACTCATCTCACATAAAAACCCCCGGCTATTCAAATACGACGATCCAATATAACATATCCAGCAACACATAACATCACATGTCATCAACGTAAGTAAGTATGCATACCCCAATTGTCGTTGACGTATAGCAACGAAACCGGCGATATGAACATACTACACTTACGGTCACAGAAAAGAAAGTGTAAAACTACAACAATTGGAATCCGCAACTTCTTTAGACATCGCATGCCTAACAGATATAAATCCCGCATTTTAGTCCCATCATCGAAAACTCTTTTCGATATCTTGTGAAACTAAACTGCTAGATCTATAACATTCATCCAGTTATCTCATAACTGTTTATGAATTCCAATTATTGTATCCAATTCCGGATAAATAGAATATATTAAACTTTCCGATCGAACATTCGAACACCCAAGTTTTCCCGACACCGATCAACACATGAAATAGGTTCAAAGACATTCATTTCATGCCTCAGTACCAACGGTCCAGCCGTAGAAGGGTCAAGCCAACGCCTCACATGTGGCACGCCGTACTGCCCCAAACCCGAAGGTTCAAAGGGCAGTTCAAGACGGTCACATAATCGAGTTAAGGTTTGTGTCTTCTAGAGGGACCATCGCGTTACTTGCACTACTCAGAACGTCTTTTAACCACAGAAAAATCCAACACTTGGAATTATTCCGGCAGGGGAAAACCTGGGTATTTGTATCCGGTCGAACTCTTTAACATATTCTACAGTTATCTGGAAAAACACTTAGACAAAGTTTGATATTCCGATCGAATTCATCGATTCCCAATATAACTCCAGAGCACTCAACCCTTAAATAAATTTAAAAATATCCAGAAAACTCACCAGAATTTATCAGGTATTTCTGTGCAAAAAAAATGGGATGATGTCACCATGTGGCCGCGGAAGGGCGGCAGAAGGCATGCTTCTGCCGCGCTTCCGCGGCACAATGAACAGTTCAGGGAATCGTTTTACACAGTAATGCCTAGAATTCTATGCTGAATTTTTTAGACATTTTTAATATCAAAAATTCCCAGATTTATGAAAATGTCCAGAGAGCTCAAAGTATTTGGTTTTCGTGTTCGTTCGGACTTCAAACTGTGTCTAGACTTCGCCTAAGGCTCTAGCCAGGCTCTGATACCAGTGTAGGGTTCCTAGGCACACTAGTGAGGTCTCACATAGCATCGGACATGCCAAATTAAAAAAAATTGTGCCGAGAAACCCTAGACTACGGATCTTTGCTAGATTTCTAGGCGAAAAGAAAAGCTAGTTAACACTTAACTATAGTTTAAACGGAAATACAACCTTTGTAGATCCGGATGTCCACCTCCACGGCTCCGCAACGATGTCTCCTCGCTGTCCAAGTCGAACTCCGGGCTCAAACGTCGGCTTCGTCGGAGAAACGGGTGAGCTAGGTCGCCGGCTTCGTGTCAAAGACGATCTACGTCGAGGCATCGCAAGTTCGAGCTCCGACTTCACAAAGTGATGAAATTTGTGAAGAAAACACACTCTACAACTTGGCTAGAGGTAGAGGGTGAAGAAATAGGAGATGGGTTCTCTTTAGATTTGGATTTTGCTCACTAGATCATAAGTTGCCATTGATGGCATGAAGGTTGCTCACTTGAAGAAGAAGGAGAAAAGGAGCTAGAATAATGATAAGTCTATTTAAAATAAAAAGAAAATGGAATACTTATCATAATTCTTACTAGGGTTAAGTGTAGAGAATCTACCATGGTTAATGGATGGGTTAGGGTTAAGCATGAGTCAAAGCTTCATGAAGCTTCAACAAAAGGACAAAGAAAGCCACCATTCCTTTTTAAACTTATCCAAATAAATGAATAAACAAATAAATGAATAAATATGCAAAACCCTAATTATCATAATAACCATGGTTTAATTCTATTCACTTAACCATAAGATCATGCATCATCAAACATGATACAAAAATGTGCACAAAAGTATATCACATATACAATGTGCATCAAGTGAGAAAAATCCGTTTAAAGTGAACCAATACTAGTTAATGCAATGCAATATATCAAATATATAATTATGCATTAAATCATTAAATCAACATTTGATTCAATGATCCGGTCATGTCGCACATAACCGACTAGAACCCAATGTATCGATTTATCGAATCAATGATTCGATAACTAGGTCATATCGAATATAACCATCCGAAACATATATCGCGAGAATGAAATGCGGTATCACATACACGCATTATTCTCGGTCCTGCACACATCTCATATGCGCTCCTATTTCGTTTCGCTTGAACCAGGAAACCTCTGTGTAGGACTCTAAAGACTCGTCAATACGCCGGTAGCAGATGATGATCATATCAAGCATCCACAAGCCGCAAGCGGTCTGCTAAACGTAACGGCCACCCGGGTATTGAGCGATCAGAAGATCGACGAGCTAGCCCGCTCACACTCCTGCGAATCCGACCAGTAACACTTACCATACAGTCCGGTCTCTTCGTCTGATACGTCGCATATCAAGTCTAGGGGTGGTAAACGTCAGACCCCAATAACCCGATAAGTCGTGCTGATGTGAGGCTCGTAACGGGTCGAGAAACTACTGGTAACACTTACCAGCAAATCTCTGATCAGCCCTGGCCAGGGACTTCCCTGTTACGGCCAATCGAGCACTGCGCAACATCAACTCCCAATACCGGGAGAGACGAAACCCCTCCTATCGGTCATTGCCTCCATGTGACTCGGGACTGTACCCAAAGACCACCGTTTTGCACGCCCTCATGGACGTGGTAAGGTGGAGATCAAAGCACAGTGGGAATCACACAAGACTCTATGACGATCTCGGGTCTACAGACTAACCTGTACAAGTGTCACTTGAGAACTGCCATCTGACGTGAGGTATAATACCATCTGGGAGTTCTCGGCGAGTCCGTCCAGTGTACTCAGTCTCCACTGAGCACCCGTATACCATCTCTGATGTCAAACACCAATGGATATGGGATCATCCATCACCCATCACATGGGTCGAGAAGCGTATACGCTAGTCTACACTGGTATATCGATGCCCCGTCTCGATACACCCACGACTAGGGACCTTGAAGGATGTACTTATGGACTACCATGTCCCCACTAGTATGATCTGCATCATAGTCCAGGTAGTCAAGTACAAATCCTAAGGGCTTTACCAACATGTAACTATAAGACAGTATAAAGAGACTAGTGTACATGTTAAGATAAATAGCAACCAGATAGCATACTATCATGTCGAGCAAGAAAGTCATCTCTATATATGTCCAAGCATCCAATATAATATACATAATCTGTACAATACTGGCCTCTAGGGCATACATACAACTAACACTTTTGAGGAGATCTTCGCTGATGAACTCGCATTTTTGAATGACACGGGTGTTGAGATGAATCATGTCCAAATCACTGAAATTGAACCTCCACCCCTTCTTTTAAATTGTAAAAAGAATGCGAGTAATCCATCACATTCACTGCATCGTCTCTCCAAAATGAGACGCACACACACTCTCTTCCACCACTTAACCTTTCCCCACTTCTTCTTCCACCAACCCGAGCACTGCATTGATAAAATTTTTGAATGGTTGGTGTTAACTTTCGGTCTTTGCAAAGCTTGGCATCGACCAATGATTTTTGACCCCCTCATATGATTTTGAAAGATTAACATTGCATAAGTTTGGGGGGGTGAATTATCTGGCTCTTGAAAAGAAATTTTTACAAAATGTTGAGCCAAAAATAAGTTTGGGGGAAGTTCTTCACTTAAATATTTTGCCCCCACTAATAATTCCTCCCAAGCTTACAGGTTTTTCGAGATTTAGCAGAAGGCAACAGTGAGGACACTGTTGAAAACAAGTTTGGGGGAGGTTTGTGCTTATTTTCGCATCATTTGCATATCATTTGCATAAGCACAAAACATTTTTGAAAAACCTATAAAAATTTAAAAAAATTAAAAAAAAAAAATATAAAAATAATTTTTGTACATAAATAAGATAATAAAAGTTTAGATAGTGAAAAATTACATCCATGAGATTAGAAAAATTTAAGAAAACTAAGAAAATTAGAAGTTTTCTTATACGAACTAGTAATAAGTAGTCATGAGCCGTTGTCCCAAGGGTTAGTAAGATGAAGGACGTCACTAATCTGAGGATAAAAATAAGTCTGAAAAATAGTTCTTATTCTGGAAGCCAAACATTTTGAACGTTGATACCCTGCTATTCGCACTTACACACGTCTTGAAGCTTGGGATAGTAGAGGATACCTTGAAATGCTCTTGTCTTAAAGCCAAAAGTATGAAGGAAATAAAAAAAAAAATGAATAAAGAAAATATAAAGTGGTGAGAAAAATGAACACTGGTTTTGTTATCACCGAAGGCAAGAAAAATGTATAGCAAGGGTGCTTCTTTACCTAGTGCCCTAAGGCCAACTGGTCTGGGAGTCACTGCTATGCCTGAGGTGGTGCAAGACGAGGAAAATACACCAAGTAAGCAAGCACAGGAGTAATCGGTCGGTTAGTACCTCAAGAAGTATTAACGGTCGCATGAAAGTGTGTGAGCAATCTCGTCTAAATATTCATTAACTAAAAAGTACTGAGGCTGATGGGCAAGAGTATGATAGCTTAAATTGAATTCTCCGGGTGTAGGAATGTCTTTACACACACGCAGGGTGATATGATCGATGTTTTGGAAGAAAGATAGGAATGAAGAATAAGACGATGTTTTATTGAAGGAGGACGTGATTTCTGACATCTTTTCATGACCATTAAGATAGGGCTCATGACAACCGAAAAGCTAGCTTAGTTGGAAACCCTAATTTTCGAAGTCTTTCTTTTACAATTCTTGTCTTTAAATGTAATATTCATGATCTTCCTTTTATTATTGGATTTTGTGGGTGCAATCCGCTGAAAACCCTCAGGAGACAACACTCCTCCTACTAGGGACACCTAGAGGTTTAAAGGCTTGTTGCACGTGCTCAGTGCAATCGTGTGGCCTACGAAAGTGTGCTAGTTAGTTTTTCTCTTTCTTTATTTTCTCCTTCTCTTTTTAATAAAACATTCGCTCGAGACGATCGAAATTAAGTTTGGAGGTATTTGATCAGTCGAAAATATTGTATATTTTAGCCGGCAATTTCCTCATCTTTTGCATACATTTAGAAGTGTTCGGTATTCATATTTCACATATTAGCAAATCAATCGTAAAATACCAGATTGCATGTATTAGACTTTTAAACCAACACTTTAAAGGAAATTGACCGCATTTCATGGCATCGCATCATTTCTGTAATTGCGCAACACTTGTCTTGAGTTTGTACAGGAAATACGGAAGAAAAGCAAAAGAGCTGATCAAATTATGCCAACTAAATCATTTCAGATTTGGTAGCAATCCAGATGGATAAATATAAATCAATACATCAGAAGAAGGCCCATACAACAGTAAAAGACCATACCAGAGAATACAAGGCCCAAGCCCATCAAGGAGCCGCGGATCCGCGGCCATATCCTTCTTGTGCCGCGGAAGCGCGGCTCATTGGTGACGTCATCAAGTAAAATTTGCACCAAAATGCTTCTGTTAGGGCCCACATTCGATAAATGCACTCCAAATTCCAGAACTCTCTCGAAGCGACTGCCAGATCAGCAAAGAAAATTAAGGAAGGCTAATCCTAATTAAGCTCCTAATTAATCCTCTTCTAGAAGCTCCCTCCTAACTAATCACATCTAGAAGCTTCTCCCCTAACTAACTTTTGGAGGGAAATTTGAATTTCTTCAACAAACTTTAGGAGGGAAACTTAGAATTTGAAATCGTAGATCTAGGGTTTGGTTATCTATAAATAGAGCCTAGATCTAAGGGTTAAAGGCTAATCAATCTTTAGGTAATCAATTTTAGTTAATCTTTCCCTCTTTCATCATCTTCTTCCACAAGTCTAGTGACAAGGCTTGTGCGAAACCCTAACTCTAATTCCACTCCAAATCCAAGATCTTGAGTACCAAATCAAGCGAGAAGCCTTCAACCTTTTAGGAGCCGAGCCGATCTTCAATCGGGCAAGTGATCCAAGCCGATCCGCGATCCACGGAGACGAGCGAAGCCAAATCGACGATCAAGTTCTTCCTCTTGTAGTTCTTGAGCGAATGTAACTAAATTGTTGATATAAATAAAAGGTGAAATTCTTTAATCTTGCTTTCTTTTAATTCTTGCATCATGATTAGATCTCAATTTATAATTGTTGTTCTTGTGATGATGTTTGAGTAAAACTCCGCTCGTAAAGGAGTCGAGACGATTGTAGAATGATGATGTAACAAATCTTAATACTATTTTTAAGTCCTACGAGTTTTGTAAACCCTAGCAAGTTCAAGAATCGATGACCTAGTTTCGTTGCGATGCTTTCTTGATTGTGATCGCTCGAAATTAGGGATCTACGATCGTTTCTTGAATTTACTAGAGGCTAGAATATGAATGATATCGATGAAGGAACAAGGGATAAGATGAAACCCTAGTTTCACAAGAAATCCCTAATTCTCGTCGATCATCATCGATCTAGTATCAATTCATCGAAGGATAAGAATACGTAATTGTAAGATTACATCACATCTATAGATCCGATCGATTCCTACGAGCCTCATTTCGATTCTTGAGATTTGATTTGGAAAAATCAACAAACTATCAATTCTTGATTCTATCTTTTTAATGCTTTCTTAGATCTAGATATTTTCTTTTTCTTGAAATACAATTTTAAATCATGAATTGTTTGTTTTCTTTTCATTAAAGTTTCGACTCATCTAATTCAAAAGACGAACGATTACACTGTCCCTGTGGACGATCCGTACTCACTTACAATCTACAATCCGACACCATAGTTGATTGCGGTCAAATAATTTTTGGTTGTGATTTCTTTACTATTTTCTACATACACAATCCGAAATCTTTTCAATCAGTCTTCGATACGCCAGTACACGGCCTTAGTGCAAGTGGGAGATTGTTAGTGTATATGCCCTAGAGGCTATTACTGTATCATACTAGTTTGTATATTACTTAATGGAAGCTTGGGATATTCACCTTGTATGTACAATCTTGCTCAAAATAGTAGTATGCTACTTGGTTTGTTTCTACTTCAATGTATACATGTGTTTATTTTAGTATATCGCCTATACACATTAGTGGAGCCCTTAGGATCTTTGCTTGATTACCAGCGTTGTGATGGCAGTCACACTAGTGGGGCTGGGTAATCTATAAGCACATCCTTATGCAGGTCCCTGGTCGCAGGACTATCGAGACAGGGCATCGATACTCCGGAGTAGACTAGCGCATGCGCTTCTCATCCCAGTGTGGGAGACGGTCTGTCCCACAGCCGTCGGTACGTCATACTTGAGAGAGTATGCGGGTGCTCGTTGGGTTACGAGTACACTGGACAGGACTCGTCGGGAACTGACTAGTTGGTATTATGCCTATCGTCAGTTATCAGTTCCCAGGTGACATGAGTACAGCTTAGTCCGCTGACTTGACACTGTCACTTCGCCTCTAGTGTGTTCCCACTATACTTTGATTACTACCCTACCACGGCTCAAAGGAGTCGTGCAAACAGGTGGTAGTTGGGTGCAGTCCCGAAGCACTTGGAGGCAGTGATGGTTAGACAGGATTCGTCTCTCCCGGTATTGGGGGTTGACATCGCGCTGTGTCTAGGAGAGCCATTACACGAGTAGTCCCTGGCCAGGGCAAACGAGATATACTGGTAGGCTTCCAGTGTTATCTCAGGGTGTTTTAGGCTTCACTCCGACACGACTTGTACCGCTATTGGGGGACTGACGTTTACCGCCCCCTAGGCCCGCCATGCGATGTATCAGACGAACAGACCGGACTGTACGGAGAATGTCACATTCAAGCTCAGTAGGAGTTCAGATGGGTTTCGCCTCGTCAGTCTTCTTGTCGGCATCTACCTGGGGACCGTTACGCACAGCTAGTGCCGCTTGCGGTCTGTGGTTAAACCCACTGCCAGCGTAGTATTGAGTCTTTAGAGTCCCACACAGAAAGATATTCGCTTTTAGGCAAAAGAGTAGAGGTCGCATGGTATCGCGACAGGTCGCATGGTTTTGCGACAGGGTTCGGTCACATCCGTGAACTTGTGCACGTACAGTGTCCAGACAGTTTACACTAGCGGGCTTTGGTTTAAGCCGGATCCTAGTGTACCTTTTGGGATTGGATTTATCCAGTTTGCATTCGTGTTCCTCGGAACGCGGATGCGGGTGTGTATGCACAGTTGACGGAGAGACAGAGGCAGAGGATTCTCATTAGGGTTGTTGACCGTTGACAGTTGACTATTGACTTTTTGCTCAACCCTAATGAGAATATGATATGTGATTAACAATTATATTAATTAAGTATTATGGTGACATGGTTGTTGAGGGATTGACTTTGTTGACTTGTTGACTTTGTTGACCGGTTGACTAGGCTTGACTAGTTGACCATCATGATAACCATAGCTATCATTTCATGGCAAAGACTTTTGCTTGCTTGCTATTTATGCAAAATGAGTGCATGAAATGATATGGCTATGGTTGCTTAAACCATCACATAATACTTGATTGATATGATGAGTTATGATGGTTATGGATTATGAGAGGGTGAAAGACAAAAGAGAGGCTCATTCTCACTTGACCATTCTCTCTCTTGTTCTTGAGCTTTCATACTCTTGCTCTCATCTTCCTCCTCTTGCTCTCCCTTTCTTGATTCTATGGTTCACTTGTCTCATGTGTTGAGAACCAAGAACCATAGATAAAATCCCATACAAACTCTTCTCTACTCACACTAGTTCACAAGGTTTAGCAAACCGAGTGAACTAGTTTCTTCAAAGTTCGAAGAAGGAGCCAAAGGTTGAAGCTTTCAGGTGGATCTATCTTCGGCGCAAGGAGACGACGGGGAGAAGCCGGTTCGGACGACCATCGAAGCTTGAAGACGAAGGAGTTCGAGAAAAGAAAGGTATAAACCCCTAACCGAGTAGTTAGCAACTCGTAGTTAGGTTGTTAGTTAGATGTTTAACAAAGATCCGGGTTTTAGGTCCATGTTACCACCTCTAAGAAAATCGTTTTTCATCAAATTCCGCATGCCCGAAAGTACCGGGAGAGGTAGCATGGACTTACATTTTCTTCTCTCTCTCTCTCCAGGTAGCGACCATGTCATGCCCTAATAAAGATAATAATATGGATGTATTGACCGAACCCGCATGTTATACTGTGCTGGGGATCGTTGGTTCCGTTCTTTCTTATAAGAGTTATAGGACTGAACAGGATATAGGGGAATACCAGGATTCCCATGCCACCCGATTGAAGAAAGTACATGTTGATGCATTTTCTTCGGGTGTGTTCGTTACAGAGAACTGTTTCTCCATTTGCTCCACGTCCTGGGTATTAGATACCGGGTCAGGATCCCATATATGTAATCAGTTACATGGGCTTAGGAAAGGTAGAGAACTTGGAGAAGGTGATAAAGACATTAGAGTTGGAAATGGTGCAATTGTTGCAGCTAAGACTGTCGGGGAATATCACCTTGAATTACCAACTGGTAATACATTGGTTCTGAACGAATGCTATTACATGCCGAACCTGATATGCAACATTATATCGATTTCTTTATTGAGTAAAGAGGGATATAATTTTGTATTACAGGATAATGTTATGAACATTTTCCGTAAACAAAAGTTGGTTGGATCAGGCACGTTGTGCAATGGCATTTATGTTCTAAATCAATCAACAGTTCTGAGCATAACAAACACACACAAGAGGAAGAGTTCAGAACTGAACGAATCCTTCTTGTGGCATTGTAGACTGGGTCACATCAATGTGACACGACTGGCTAAGTTGCATAAGGATGGATATTTGAAGCCATTCGAATTTTCATCTTATGACACTTGCCAGTCATGTCTCAAAGGCAAGATGACCAAAACTCCGTTTACGGGACACGGAGAAAGAGTTACCGAACTCTTAGGACTGATACATAGTGATGTATGCGGTCCTATGTCTACACATGCCAGGGATGGTTCTTCGTACTTCATTACATTCACTGACGATCTCTCTAGATTCGGATATGTGTTCCTGATGAAACACAAATCAGAAGCTTTTGAGAAATTTAGAGAATATAAACAAGAAGTCGAGAACCAAACCGGAAAAAGTATTAAAATCCTACGATCTGATCGAGGAGGTGAATACTTGAGCAATGAATTCCTGGACTTCCTAAAAGAAAATGGGATTCTCTCTCAGCTGACTCCTCCATATACACCACAGCACAACGGTGTATCAGAACGGAGGAACCGCACCCTATTAGATATGGTGCACTCTATGATGAGCACAGCTGAGTTACCTATTTCCTTTTGGGGATATGCGCTGGAAACAGCAGCATACCTATTGAATCAAGTTCCATCTAAATCTGTACCTACCACACCATATGAGATATGGAGTGGGAAGAGGCCATATCTTAAACGAGTTAAGATATAGGGTTGTCCAGCCTATGTCAAAAGACAAAATCCGGACAAGCTCGAGGCACGGTCAGTTCTTTGCAAGTTTGTGGGATATCCAAAGAACTCATATGGGTATTTTTTCTACCACAGTGAGGAACAAAAAGTGTTTGTTGCTCAACATGCCACCTTTTTAGAAAAGGAATTCCTTGAAAAAGAAATTAGTGGCAAAGTGGTAGAGCTGGAAGAAGTTCCAGATACACAAATCGTAACTGAAGATTTAATGGAACCAGAAGATTCAGTAGTTCCCAATGAACCTCAGCCTCTCCGCCGATCTAGTAGGGTTCCTCGCCCACCTGAGAGATACTACGGTTTTCTCATGGATGGTGGGAGCGAGGATTGCATCATGGAGGATGATGACCCAACTAGCTTCGAGCAGGCCATCACGAGTAGGGAATCAGTGAAATGGCTGGATGCTATGCGGTCCGAGATGGAATCCATGTACACCAACAAAGTATGGACTTTGGATGTTGCTCCTGAAGGGGTAAAACCCATCGGGAGCAAGTGGATCTTCAAGAAAAAACTTGGTGTAGATGGGAAAGTGGAGACTTTCAAAGCTAGACTTGTAGCAAAGGGTTTTCGTCAAAGACCAGGTGTGGACTATGACGAAACCTTTTCTCCAGTGGCTATGCTTAAATCCATCCGGATCATGCTTGCCATCGCTGCATATCATGATTACGAAATCTGGCAAATGGATGTTAAGACCGCCTTTCTAAATGGTGATTTAGAAGAGTGTGTGTACATGACTCAGCCAGAGGGCTTCGTAGACAGTGGGAGCAGCGGGAAGGTGTGCAAGCTGCTTAAATCCATTTATGGATTAAAGCAAGCATCGCGGAGTTGGAACATCTGCTTTGACGTCGTTATCAAAGAGTTTGATTTCGTTAAAAACCCAGATGAACCTTGTATCTACAAGAAGGTAGCAGAGAGTAAGGTGGTCTTCCTCGTATTGTACGTGGACGACATACTCTTGATAGGAAATGATATTCCTATGCTGCAATCGGTCAAGCTCTTCTTATCACAAAGATTCTCAATGAAAGATCTTGGTGATGCCTCCTGCATATTGGGAATTAGGATCTATAGAGATAGATCCAAACGGACATTGGGATTGTCCCAATCCAGGTACATAGGCACCATACTAAAGAGGTTTAGTATGGAAGAATCCAAGCGTAGGAACTTGCCCACGATCTCTGGAGTCACTCTCTCCAAAGAGATATCTCCCAAGACTGATTTGGAGAGAGCTCGCATGCAAGGGATACCCTATGCTTCGGCTGTAGGCTCTATCATGTACGCGATGCTATGTACCAGACCCGATGTAGCATACTCACTAAGTGTAGTAAGCAGGTATCAAGCTGATCCTGGAGAGAGTCACTGGACAGCTGTGAAGAGCATTCTCAAGTACTTGCGAAGGAATAAAGAGATGCTCTTGGTGTATGGTAACGGAGAACTCCAAGTGGAGTCCTTTACCGATTCAAGCTTCCAGAGTGATAAGGACGACTCAAAGTCACAGTCGGGATTTGTCTTTACCCTTTACGGAGGGGCGGTTAGCTGGAAGAGTTCCAAGCAGGAAACCGTGGCAGACTCGACAATGGAGGCTGAATACATCGCTGCCAACGATGCTGCTAAAGAGGCTGTCTGGATCAAGAAGTTCATTACTGAACTTGGTGTGGTTCCATCCATTGAGCATCCAATACCTTTGTATTGCGATAACAATGGAGCAGTGGCTTTGGCCAAGGAACCCAGGTCTCATCAGCGATCCAGGCATATTCTGAGGCGGTATCACCTGATCTGGGAGATAGTTGATCGCCGGGAGATCGAGGTTAGGAGGGTTGACACGAAGAACAACACGGCGGATCCACTCACGAAGGCCATTCCCCAGATACAGTTTGAGTGACTCTTCGGGATGCTCGGTATGCGATACTACAGCAGCTGGCCCTAGTGCAAGTGGGAGATTGTTAGTTGTATGTATGCCCTAGAGGCCAGTATTGTACAGATGATGTATATTATATTGGATGCTTGGACATATATAGAGATGACTTTCTTGCTCGATATGATAGTATGCTATCTGGTTGCTCTTTATCTTAACATGTACACTAGTCTCTTTAAACTGTTTTTTAGTTACATGTTGGTAAAGCCCTTAGGATGTGTACTTGACTACCTGGACTATGATGCAGATCATACTAGTGGGGACATGGTAGTCCATAGGTACATCCTTCAAGGTCCCTAGTCGTGGGTGTATCGAGACGGGGCATCGATATACCAGAGTAGACTAGCGTATACGCTTCTCGACCCATGAGATGGGCGATGGATGATCCCATATCCATTGGTGTTTGACATCAGAGATGGTATACGGGTGCTCAGTGGAGACTGGGTACACTGGACGGACTCGCCGAGAACTCCCAGATGGTATTATACCTCACGTCAGATGGCAGTTCTCAGGTGACACTTGTACAGGTTGGTCTGTAGACCCGAGATCGTCATAGAGTCTTGTGTGATTCCCACTGTACTTTGATCTCCACCTTACCACGTCCATGAGGGCGTGCAAAACGGTGGTCTTTGGGTACAGTCCCGAGTCACATGGAGGCGATGAGCGATAGGAGGGGTTTCGTCTCTCCCGGTATTGGGGGTTGATGTTGCGCTGTGCTCGATTGGCCGTAACAGGGAAGTCCCTGGCCAGGGCTGATCAGAGATTTGCTGGTAAGTGTTACCAGTAGTTTCTCGACCCATTATGAGCCTCACATCGGCACGACTTATCGGTTATTGGGGTCTGACGTTTACCACCCCTAGACTTGATATGCGACATATCATACGAACAGACCGGACTGTACGGTAAGTGTTACTGATTGGATTCACAGGAGTGTGAGCGGGCTAGCTCATCGATCTTCTGATCGCTCAGTGCCCGGATGGCCGTTACGTTTAGCAGACCGCTTGCGGCTTGTGGGTGCTTGATATGATCATCATCTGCTACCGGCGTATTGACGAGTCTTTAGAGTCCTACACAGAGGTTTCCTGGCTCAAGCGAAACGAAATAGGGGCGCATATGAGATATGTGCGGGCCCGAGAATGATGCGTGTATGTGATACCGCATTTCATTCTCGCGATGAATGTTTCGATTGGTTGTATGTGATATAACCTAGTTATCGAATCAAAGATTGATTCGATAAGTCGATACATTGGATACTAGTCGGTTATGTGCGACATGACCGGATCATTGAATCAAGTGTTGATTTAATGATTTAATGTATAATTATATATTTGATATATTACTTTGCATTAACTAGTATTGGTTCACTTTAAAGGGATTTTCTCACTTGTAGTGCACGTTGTATATGTGATATATTTTTGTGTGCACTTGATTGTATCATGTTTGATGTTGCAAGCTAACTTGTGTTTTGTGTAAAGATTAAACCATGGTTGTGTAATGGTTAGGGTTTTCTTTTTCTTACTCATTTATTTATTTATTGATTTTGGAAAAGATTATGAAGAAAATGGTGGCATTATTTGGATTTAGTTGAAGCTTCATGAAGGTTTGACTTTGTTACCATTTTGTCTTCATACTTAACCCTAACCATTCTAACTAACTATGATCTATTCTCTACACCTTACCATAGTTTGTATATGATAAGTATTCACATTTATTTTCTATTTTACATAATACTTATCATATCTTTTCTTCTTCTTCATCATCTTCATCAAGAAGGATAGCTCATCAATGGCATCTTGAGAAAAAGTGTGAGAAATCCAATTCTAAAGTGAACCCACCTCCTATTTCTTCACCCTCTACATCTTGCCAAGTAGTATAGGGTGTTTTCTTCACAAGTTTCACAACTTGGTGAAGTTGGAGCTTGATTTTGTGTAACCTCGACGTAGATCATCTTCGGCATCGTAGCCGACGACTTGTCCGCTCATTTCTCCGATGAAGCCGATGCTAGAGTCCGAGATCCGACTAGGACAGCGAGAGGACGTCTACGTGGAGCTAAGGAAGTGGAGAACCGGATCTACAAAGGTTGTAGCTTCTCACTTTTAGTTAAGATGTTAACTAGCTTATCTTTTCGCCTAAAATTCTAGTTAACGATCCGTATTAGGGTTTCTCGGCGCTCGTAAAATTTGAAATTGGCATGGTTGATGCCTTGCGAGACCTCTTGAGAGTGCCTAGGAACCCTACAGCCACTTGGTGGCATGTGGTGTCGGGGTTGGTCCAGTAGCTCATATACATCATATACAGCACCCTAGACTTGTTTGTGCAACTCCTTTTGGCCTGAGTCAAAATCTGGGAACACATTAGTGTGATTTTTGGATATGTTTTCCGTATTTTGAATGATGAGTTTTGATATTTGGATTTGTTTTTGGTTGTTGAATGTTTGTACATCAACGACTAGTGGTAATTTGTTGGTTTTGCATACGTGGGCTATAGGTTCTAACCTATAGGCGATCCGTATGTCGTTTTGGTTTCCGGACTTGATGTTAATAGCGATTGCGATTGTTTATTTTGTAGGTACCCTCGCATGGATTTCGAGGCGACGGAGCATGGCATCATCAACTTCGGCAAGCGAAGACCATGGTGAGTAGATCTATATCTACGGGGGATGTCGGGTGGATGGTGTATAGCACCCCCGCACACTTTGATGGAAACCGATTTATTTATATAGATTATGGTTAATGAAACCTTCAATAGAAAACTATAGATAGAGTAAAAAGGTAGTTAGAGAACCATATTAGAAACTAAGGATAGTTAGAAGTGTTTTGATACGACTAATATGTGATGACGGGATTTGAGGATGATATTTGATGATATTGTCGTTTAAGGTACTATAGGACTAGATAGTCGACGTAGATGTGTCATCCGAACCATACCTATTTCCAAACTGAAGAATCGTATGCATCTTTTAAACAGATACCTTGAGCGATGTTACGGATTTTCAAATGATATCTTTTCCTTAAAGACACCGTAGCCCTACTTTCAAAACTACGATTCACATATTTCAAAAAACCATTTGTATGGTTCGGATGTGTATATTCGAATAGATACTTATGCTTATAGTAAAAGTAGAATGTATATGTAAACTTGACTCTATGCGAGATATAAGTATGATAAAAAGAGAATATGATTTAATATATGATATGATGATATGTTAGTATACGGATGTGAGTCGATTGAGATGATTGATACCTTGCCGGTCCCCTGATATGAGATTGTTATGGATGTGACCTGGGACATAGGTACATAGATATATATAGAATGTCGTGAATCATGTGTGATATATCGTACGAGACGTTAGGTCCGTACCCCTCATTGTCGCAAAGGTTGATAGGATCCCTGATAGCTTAATGCCTCCGTACGATGATTTTCCGTACGTGATGAGTTTGACTTGAGGTTTGATCCATACTCTTGACTAGAGGATGCCGTACGATGGATTATACCGTACGTAATGTTGTGTGGCTAGATACCGATTGATAGATTCACCGACTCGGTCATGTTAGATACGTATACCCGTCAGCATTTGCATATGATTCCTTATGCAGCATTCATATTATTCTCATTACATTGCTTATACCTGTGCTAGTACATCTGCACCATTATCGATGATGCGTATGTTACACTACACAGATTTGCCGGCTTATACACTTCGTCATCGATAATTGCCATGTCATTACACAGTATGGTTGCTGCATGAAGACATACATATTGTTCACCATACTTGCGCACATACACATTGTACACCATACTTGCGCACATACACATTATACACCGTACTTGCGCACACACACATTATACACCGTACTTGCGCACACACACATTGTACACCATACTTGCGCACATACACATTGTACACCATACTTGCGTACATACAGATTGTACACCATACTTGCGCACATACACATTGTACACCATACTTGCGCACATACAAATTGTACACCATACTTGCGCACATACATATTGTACACAATACTTGCGTACATACATATTGTACACCATACTTGCGCACATACATATTGTACTTGTGCACATACATATTGTACACCATACTTGCGCACATACATATTGTACACCATACTTGCGGACATACACTACGTCCATACTTGCGTATATACACATATGCACTTTTATACGATATTGCATTCGATTTTGGAGATTTGGGAACCGCATGATTTATTTTAAAACTGAATTCATTTAAAAGAGCGATTTTCCCTCGATAGGTGCATACTACAGTTCTATGTTGTATGATATACGGATATGCTTACATTCTGTTATATGTCGTATACATCATGCATTACGCTTGTACGTATTGAGATATGCCGTTTTCATGAGATTTCTGTATTTAAGAACCGTGGCTATTTCAAAAAAAAGCATGTACTGTTTTAAAACCCCGGTTTCTCTTGATATGATATTTCAGTGCGTCCACCATGTGTTTTCTCGGTTCTGAGAGTGGCATTTGAAACCCGATTTGAGGAGCGGTAGGTACCGTCTGCGGGTACATGGTGGACCCGGTGAGGTACCCCGGGACAAGAAGACTCATATTGTTAGACGGTGAGCCTGGCAGAGGAGCACTACTCATCGGTGATAGTATTTGGGCTCGGCGGATATCCGGAGGATACCGACCGGAGTCGAGAGATGATATGGGCCGATCCGGACTGACGGAGCCCGAGGGCCGATCCGGACTGACGGAGTCCGAGATATGAGGATTTACGTGTCGATGCTGGACTCGGGTTTCATGATATTTCGAGTGTCGATGCTGGACACTCAGGTTCCATGATTTTGATGTGTCGTGAGGGACACACGTTGATTTATATTCTCATACTTTCATGCATATGCTTTTATGATATTTACATGCATGATGATGTTGTGTCAGTGGTCGACACATGGACGAGATCCACATGCATACATATATTGATTATATGGTTGGACGAGATCCACATGCATACAGACATTGGTTATATTGTTGGATTATATCCGCATACATGTAGGTATTGATTACATTGTTGGCACATATGATGACCTGGTCATCCTAAATATCATAGTATTACCTTTATGATATAGTTGACCTAGGAGTCGTTGTTTATTCGATTTCTACTTGTAGATGTTTTTCTATTCACGAGTTGACAACTCACCCCCGTTGTGCCACAGTTCTTGCTGGTCGACCGCACGGATCAGTAGCGGCATCGCTGGCACACAGTTGCTTTCGGGTGATTGCTTTGGTAGATGGGACATTTGTATCGTAACCACTATTGTATTTATATTTCATATTGTATCTAGTCAACTCCATCAATCAAAATTAGTATTTGTATAAGTAATGAGACTTAATGAGATTGTGGTTGCGAGACTTAAAGCGAGGGGTTTTCCGCTACTTGTGGTTTTGATGTCTTGCTTATTTCCTTATCTTTTGCGGTGAACTTCGCCGCTGGACGTCGTATACTTACATATATCGTCTTGCGTGGTTGTGATCCGCCGGTTGGCGAAGACCTAGCTCTCGCTTGGGGATGCTATTATTCTTGTTATGTATTTGTGGTTTTGGATCAAAATATACAAAGGAGGTGCTGTCCAATTTTTTTTAAAGACGAAACATGTTTTCAAACTATAAATTCCACTTGCATTTTCATGTTCCTTTTCTATGCATTTTAAGAAAACTTGATTTCATTATACCTTTATTTCAAAACTTCACCTCCTTTATTTTCTTAAAAATGTTTAGATTTCTGGATTTCAGCTTACTTGAATTACGTTACGCCTTTAGACGTTGCATGATTTAAGTGCTGGTCACGAGCTAATATTTCGGGTCGTGGCAAAGTTGGTATCAAAGCGCTAGGTTTAACCTTGGTTCGAGTCTATGCTTGACTATGCGGAGTCTAGGGCGAGTATGTATTTCGGAACCTAGGCTTGACCTTACGGAACTTAGACTTGAACGGGGAGGGGGGGAGGGGGGTATTAGACCCGAACTTTCGTTTCATAGGCTGACCCTGATTGATGGAGTAGGTAGCTTGAGTAGAGTGACGTACCGTATGTATGTTCCGCGACATATTTACGATACGATACTCCACTTAAGAAATCTTAGGATGTACATATTTTTGAGACTTATGATTCTCTTCATACCCATGATTATACATCCATTTGAGATCCTTGATTCTATTCGTTTCCATGATCATACTCTCATTGATGCTGTTTCTTCTTATGATCATGTATCCATTCTGGATCTGTCGTTTCCTTTCATGCCTTTGATCTGCTTTTACCGATACTCGATTGAGGTTCCGATCACCGTGGTTTGAGCGCAGTTTGAGCTGCTGCTAGTATTGCGGTCAGGGCGAGCTCGTCGTGGACGAGGACTGACCATTGTGTTTTCTGGTGACATGGGAATCTCTCGATGTAGTGTTGTGTTATGAGCTCTTGTTGAGGCGAGTGTTTGGCGTTGCACTGGATGATCGGGCCATTGCTAGAACTACCAGTTGCGAGAGGACTGTTGAGGTACAGCCTACCTCAGGGATTGTGATGTCATCTACCGTGTGGATAGATGACCCAGCAGTTGCTGAGATTGATGGGATGTGTCACGACCCGAAAGAGCACATGACTGGCCCTTGAACCATATGAAGTCTATAGAACTCCATCTGATCTAAGTAAGCCAAAAGCCCATAAATCTAAAACCATTTTAAGAGTAAGTAAAGAAAACTGGTTTAAAGAAGTGAAGGAAAACATGTTTGAAGTCAAGGTTTTTAAATAACTAAGCCGAATATGCATTTTTAAAATGTAAAGTCTTTTCTAAAAATTTCGGCAGAGTTTCTTTTGTAAAAACTGGCCCCGAACGGGGTATAACAAGAACAATATATGTGCAATGATAAAAGGCATCCCCAAGCGGGAGCTAGCTCTTCGTCAATCGACGGTCACAACCACGCAAGCAATAATATACAACGCCGAATGGCGAGGGTCAAATCCAAAAAGAAACTCAATAAGCATGAAAACCGCAATACTACTAAGCGCGACTCTAAGGTCGAATAATACATCACTAATGCCTAAGTCTGAAACAATATACAAGTTTTGGTTGATGGAATTCTAGATACAATGAATAATACAAGTACAATGGTGGTTCTTGATACAAAAGAACCCACCTACCAAAAGCAATTCACCCGCAAGGAAGCAGTGTGCCAGAAATGCCGCTATGGAACCTGTACAGCCAAACCTGCAAGAACTGTGGCACAACAAGGGTGAGTTGCCAACTCGTGAATAGAAAATATCTACAAGCAGAAACCGAATGCAAGACATAATCCTAAGTCAAACGATCAGTATATGAAAACCACAAGAGTACGTCTGAAGCATGATAAGGTGGCAATGTAACATCTAAACATATATGTAGTGCCAAGTACTCAAGTAATAACATGTCATCAGTATAAGGTATGTCTGCATGAAGTAAATATGATGAAGTATCAAATAGATATCAATACACATATATTAGCATCCCATTCCACTAATATTGGTGTAAGGGTATATATAACAACGCCCTCATACCCTGTTATATATACAAATGAAGTATGATCATGTAAATCCAGTCTGTATGTGATCAAGTCTGTATAAACGTGGAACCCGTCCAGCCGTCACCCAATGACAATAAACATCATGTATGTAAATATGAGGATATAATCAAAATCATGGAAATCATCATGAAACCTGTGCCTAGCATCGGCACGTAAATCCTCATCCATATGGGGCTCCGTCTGCGGTATCGGCCCTCGGCCCCGGCAGTACGTGTCAGCCCATGTCCATCTCTCAACTCCGGTCGGTATCCTCCAGATATCCGCCGAGCTCAAATACAATCACCGGTAGGTAGTAGTCCCTCTGCCAGGCTCACCGTCTACTACACAGCGAAACCGTTCTCGCCCCGGGGTACCATACCGGGTCCACCATGTACCCGCAATCGGCCTCATCCGCCTCCTCGAATCGGGTTTCACATGTCGCTCTCAGCACCGAGAAAACACATGGTGGACGCACTGAAATATCATATCAAGGGTAACCGGGTTTTTAAAACAATTATATATTCTCTTTTGACATACCCACGGTTCCCAAATCCAGAAATATCATGGAAACAACATATCTCAATGCGTATAATCAAAACATGATGTATGCGATATGTAAAGAAAGGTAAGCATAACAGTAAGTCATGCAACATGAAATAGTAATGTGCACATGTCGAGGGAAACCGCTCTTTTAAAATAAATCAGTTTTGAAGAATATCTTGCGGTTCCCAAATCTTTAATCAAGTCAGAATCATCTATGTATGTGTACAGTATGCCATTCAAGAATCATATCATGAATGCAACAGTACTACAGTGTAGTGGCATGGCAATTATCGATGATGAAGTGTGTGAGCTGGCAAATAGTGTACGTGGAACATACGCATCATCGATAATGATGCTGGTGTCCTATCATCATGATAATAATATAGCAATAAACATATGCAAGCAATGCGAATAGCATGAATATGCGGAAATCAAATACTCAATACCACAGTGAAGAATCTACTATGCAAACTACAGATCTAAGTATCAAGTCAATCGGGAGAGGTATGGAAACCACTTAAATCTGAGTCGATATGTATATATATATAGTAGTCGGTGATCCCGCCTCAGTAGTATCGCGTACGATACAGTAAATCATATGACCTCCTCAAGTCATGAGTGCGGATCTATCATCAATATAAAGCTCGTACGGTAAATCGTCGTACGGCATCCCAATAGCTGGGTACGGGTCAGTATCACATTCCTCTCATCAAATATCAGGTATCATTATCATCATATCATATAATCTGGGGTACTGATCTATGTCTAGTACAAATCGATACCATCTATTAAGTATGAATGCGGGGGTAAACACACATCCAAAGCCCGCAAGAATCACATGTCGTATCCCATATTCGAATCATATCAAATCATCGATCTCGCGGCACAATGCCCAATATCATCGACTCATCTCCAATGTCATCCAAAATCATCAAACATAGTGCAAGTATAATGAATATGCAAGGGTGTGCGTGTAGGAGTAAAGCTATTCTAGGGTTCGCAACTAGGAAATATTCTAGCTTA
The DNA here is from genome assembly GCA_030015575.1 of Agapanthus africanus. Classification (NCBI taxonomy): domain Eukaryota; kingdom Viridiplantae; phylum Streptophyta; class Magnoliopsida; order Asparagales; family Amaryllidaceae; genus Agapanthus; species Agapanthus africanus. Next base: position 384,918,075 of record CM057342.1, read on the forward strand.
TTTCTAACCCTATCACATCTAACACATCTCAATAATCCACGACACTGTACTATCATATATAAACACATAAGGTATACCAACTACGGACTGCGGGGGTGCTATACGCCATCCACCCGACTTCCCCCTGTAGATATAATCTACTCACCTTGCGTCATTATCTGTCGATGTCACCACGCATTTACTTGTCGTCCCGAAGTCTTCATGGGTACCTACATATCAAAATATCGTATATGCGCATTAAAACCAAATCAAAGCTAAAACGGCATACGAAACCCCAAACGATACGATAAGGGGCATATAGGTTAGAACCTATGGCACGCCTTCAAAACCATCAATAAATCCTCTATATCGTCGTATAAACGCCAAATAGTCGAGGTAAAACACAAGACACAAATTCAGAATTAAAAATACGGAATACGAAAACACGAATCCAAAACAGCAACTAAGGAAATACGCTCCAGATTTCACCCTAGGTCAAATTAGACAAATCTATATATACCAGGGGTCTAATCTATACATGTAAGGGCAGCAGAACCAAAACGAGGAAAAATGGGGCAGGTATGGCCGCAAATTGCGGCCAATGGGAATAAATCTGCGGCCGGGTTAATGAGTTAGGGGTTGGGGTCTAGGTGGTAGCTTCCTGGGTGCCTGCACATGTCACTGTCCAATCAATTTTAATTTAGGATGTCTCGGGTGATAGCGGATTCAATATACCCTTCACAGATTCCACAATTTCTCCGATATCGGTTTCTAAATCCGTATTTCGGGTTTTAACTCTCAGGTTAGGGTCTCAATTCATGCACTAGGATGATATTATAACCTCTACTGAGCTTAGTTTCATAATACAACACAAAATTCTTCACAACCCTAACTAGGTTTTCTTTAAGTCCACCAAATCACACAATATCGATTCTAAACTAGTATGGGGGTGTATGTAATACAAAAACTAAGCTAATGGTTCAGTAATTACCTCATTTGGCAGCTCAAGAATTTTCTTGAGTTGCCCCTAGTGGCCAAAATCCTTGCTTTCTTGGTCCAATATGTAGATCTTGAGCTTGTGCACATTTTTAATGAAATGAAAGTGGGGTTTTGGAGTTGTTTTATAGGTGTTTAGAGGGCTTGAAGAGGGGAGGGAGGTGAGGTGTAGGAGCAGCAGCAGCAATGGAGGGAGAGGGAGGGAAATGAGGGGAGGAAAATGGCTAAGTGTTTGGTCAAAGAAGCCCATACCTCTCTCTCACACCAAACCTCATTCTTTATTCTTTTCTCTTTTCCTTTTCTTTTCTTTTTCTTATTCTCTCAAAATCCTTCTCCCAAGAATAGTAAACCCAAAGTGAACCATGGCAAGAAAATGCACAAGTGTGAAAAAAATGATATGTGCATGTTTTGCACAAAAATGCTAAAAAACGGATTAGCGATTTTTAATCGCGATTAGCACTAAATTAGCATATAACTACTCATAAAAACTTAAAAATGGCATAATTCTATAAAATACCCTATTTTATAATTTTCCATAATTTTTCCAAAATTTTTCCCATTTATTTGTATTTAATAATACCGAAATATTAAAATATTCAATAAAATAATATTAAATTATAAAAATTCCCAAAAAATAATATTTTATTATTTTGAAACGTTACAGGATGTCGCCTCCAGACTTTACAAGATGAGATCGCTGGAGCTTCCAGGCAGAGATGTGACAGATGATAGCTAGTCTATCCCGAGTTGAGAGACGAAGGTGATTCGTCAGATTGATGCGCCGACGCAGGCCCAGTTGAGTTGAAGAATTTCAGTGTGGAGAGTCTTACTCAGATCTAGAGCAGACCGATCCAGAGATGACCGTTGATGTATCGTCTTTCCTAGAGGATGAGGCATTGTTTAGCATGCGGACGAAGGGTATTCGCATGTTGCCTAGGCGAAGTTAAAAAGTTCGAACGAATGTCAGAAAACCCATTTTCCAAGTTTAAAGTGTTTGGAGGAACATGCAAGTGACTCTGTGGACCCTCTAGAAGAATGAAACCCTAACTCGACATGATGACCATAGAACCGCTTTTGAACTTTAGGGTTTACGGCAGTTTAGCGGTGCCATCAGTGAGGCTTGGGTTTGCCCTTCTACGGCTGGTCCAGAAGTACTGTGGTATGTACCAGATGTTTTAGACCGTGCTCAGGTATTGAGCTTTCAGGAAATTTTGGGACCTTGATGACTCGATCGAAAAGTTTAGCGTCGTCCGGATATCATGTGATAAGAGACCAGTAAGCTGACCAGTTTCGGATAGAGGACCTCACCCAGATGCGTTGTGAGTTGATCGAGGACGGACGAGTGTTGAGTATTCCTTTGATGGTTGGGACGAGTTCCCGAGGACGTGTTCGGACAGATATCTTCTACAGAGTGATGAAGATACTGAGTTCGTAATTTCGAGTTCGTGCGAGGGACTCATGATTGACTGTAGCCGAGGACCATTGCTCTACGCAGATAGCACGACGTGATGTCAAAGTGGACGATGATACAGACGAGTGGAACAAGAGGTTCATGCGAGATGCTGATGAGCTGTTGCTACTCCCCGTCGAGATTAGAGATCTGATATTCATACAGAGGCGTGAGGTATGACCAGTTCCCGAGGAAATATGTGCGAAAAACGCAGATGTCCAGAAAACGAGAAAAGATTATGTAAGAGTACCAGCCTCCGTACAGTTCGGCATGGGTGAGATCGGAAGAGACCTTGAGCAGGATTCCTTCCAGGACACTGCTGTAATAAGATTTGCACCGAGGATCAGTTGCGTCATGAGTATTCAGAGGACCAGAGGCCGACGCCAGTAACGTGCTGCTTTACGAGTGGTCGTGATGATTGGCCGAGAGATGACCAAAGAAGTGCTAGAGCGGAATCGTTCCCGTTAACACACCTGACCGGGACGACGAGCCGATGGATTGCGAGATTGGTAAATCCACAGAGAAATGAGGACCCAGAGACAGAAGACACTAGACCATGAGCAGGAGGCAAGCGGATATCCTTGTTCTGTCGGTTTTAGGCGCACTGATTTATTTTTAGACATTGTAGGAGGTGTACCTCAATGTCATTTGTTGCGATTTGCGTTCGTGATCCGAGTATCACGCTTATATTGCTTGGATTTGAGTTTTGATGATTGAGTCTCATGATATTGGTTTTTGTGCACCATGGTTGCACCTGCTGGGTATTTACATTTTTGGGCATAGTTATTGCGTTGGATATATATATTTTATACACCGTTGTGTTGATTTGCGATTTGTGCATACTTATTTCGGTTGATGTCGATTTTGTACCTTCGTAGCATGTGTTTATGATTTCGTGGATTTCATACGGATGATGTGATTTTTGTACTCGGTATAGCTCACATGTGCTTGTAGTGCATTGATACGGATTTGTGCTCGTACTTGTACAGGTTTTTGATTTATACACCTTGGTACACTCGGTGTCGTTCTTATACGCATTTGAGTTATTAATGTGATTTTCGTGCATTTGTTGCACCGTACTTGTATTTCGCGCATTTGATGCACCAGATTTGAGATTTTTGTGCACAATAGATGCACCAGATATTGTTTTCGTGCACAGCCGTTGCAGTGGACAGATGCTTTTGTGCATACCCGTTGCACTTAGTTTTGCTTTGTGCGTATAGTGGCACTTGTGTTTGGATTTGATTTCCGTGCGCACCAGAAGCATGTGATTATTGGATACGTCTTTTGAGGCTGATTTTGCTTTTGAGCACTTTGTTTTCATGTTGGGCACTATATTGTATAGTAGCCAAACAGGACTGATCTGAGGACAGTACCTGAGTACTTTGGATGCATTAAAAGATTACCAAGTGGGTTTTCAAAAGGAGCTATAGTCTCGTTATTTCCTACGTGTCCGTGAGCGACACGAACGTTTATAAAGGAAAACCTTGTTGGAATATTTCAAAAAGGACGGATCGTATATTTGAGCAAAATATATATGAAACTATATTTACTATTTTATAAATGAGCGCCCGTCACTTATGCCGGGAGTTACGCATCACACGGCGATTCAGAAAGAATTTTGCATGTATTTTATTCAGTTTTTGGAGATTTTTCAAGTGTGCGTACTATATATGTATTATAGTATTTGACTAGCGTATATTAGATTTCAATAGTGGATTTCGAGATCTGTATCTCCATTATAACTCTGAGGATAAGCGTGCAAATCCGATGATCTGCATGACGCTTGACGGAGTTCGGATTTTGAGTTTTGTATTCGTTTTCAGGCGCACGCGATACGCTGTGTTATTTCTGCATTTTCCATGATTTCAGAGCCCCGTTGATTTGAGTTGGCTATTGAAATGTTTAAGAATTTGGGGGTTTAAATTTAAATTCGGGGACCGAATTTCCTTAAGGGGAGAAGATTGTAACATTTCAGAAAATATAAAATATTATTTTTGGAATTTAATATTAAAATAATATATTTCCCGAAAACTGCCCGATTTACGAAATTGGGGTTTTCGAAAAAGGGTATAAATATATACCAATAATTATGAAATAAACGGAAATTAAAATGATTTATTCATTTAAAAATATATTTAAAGGATTTGGCATTTTAAAAATTTATTATATGCAGTTTGGATAAAAACCCGATTAGTGCACTGCTAATCGCGCTTAAGCCAAATCCGTGTTTTTACAGTTTTCATGGTTAGTGCACCATGACATGTTTCATTTGGTTACATGTTCATTTGTGTTGTTTTATGTTATGATTTTATTGTGGTGAGAAAAGAAATGAAGGGGAAAAGGTGTTGTGATGACTTGAGGAGAGAGAGGGGACATCATGATGAGAGATAAGCATGCTTGAGGAGGGGGAGAGAGAGAGAGGGGGGTAAGGCTCCACCCCCACCTCATCTTTCATTCTTCATTTCATTTCATTTCTTCAACTCGCTCATCCTTCTTTATCTCCTTCTTCCTCCACTACACTACCCATGGGAATCATCTCCAAAACCTAATCAAAACCCATGGTTCTCTTCACAAAAAATGATCACCTCATTCTCCTCTACACATTGGACCAAGACAAGTGGGATTTTGACAACATTGAAAAGCTAGGGTTTTGCTTGGCTACCCATGAGGTATAAATTCTTCCATTTAGCTTAGTTTGAGATTTCTTGTATTCTAGATTAGTTTAGAAGGTGTTTGGTTAGGGTATGTGGTATTTAGAAAATTCAAGAGAAAGGTTTGAGGTTTTTGGGGGAATTAGTGATGTATGGTGGCTGTACAAGATCCTATGGATCAAATTCTAGACCTGGAACTGAGTTTAGAATAGAGAATACAAACTTTAGAATTGATCCATGTCGGTTTTGTGAGTATATAGGGTGTGCAGGGAAATCTGGAGCAACCCGGGGAATTTCTGAGACAAGCAAACAACTCCAGAGACCAAATTAGAGTACTAGGAGACCACCTTGATGAGACAAAGCCTACAGGAGCCTAGGGGGCCGAGGAGGCCGGATTTTGTGGGTAGGTGGCCGGCCACTTGGTGGCATGTGGTGTCGGGGTAGGTCCAGTAGCTCATATACATCATATACAACACCCTAGACTTGTTTGTGCAACTCCTTTTGGCCTGAGTCATAATCTGGGAACACATTAGTGTGATTTTTGGATATGTTTTCCGTATTTTGAATGATGAGTTTTGATATTTGGATTTGTTTTTGGTTGTTGAATGTTTGTACATCAACGACTAGGGGTAATTTGTTGGTTTTGCAAACGTGGGCTATAGGTTCTAACCTATAGGCAATCCGTGTGCCGTTTTGGTTTCGGCACTTGATATTAATAGCGATTGCGATTGTTTATTTTGTAGGTACCCTCACGTGGATTCCGAGATGACGGAGCATGGCGTCATCAATTTCGGCAAGCGAAGACCATGGTGAGTAGATATATATCTACGGGGGAAGTCGGGTGGATGGCGTATAGCACCCCCGCACACTTTGATGGAAACCGATTTGTTTATATAGATTATGGTTAATGAAACCTTCAATAGAAAACTATAGATAGAGTAAAAAGGTAGTTAGAGAACCATATTAGAAACTAAGGATAGTTAGAAGTGTTTTGATAGGATTAATATGTGATGACGGGATTTGAGGATGATATTGTCGTTTAGGGTACTATGGGACTAGATAGTCGATGTAGATGTGTCATCCGAACCATACCTATTTCCAAACTGAAGAATCGTATGCATCTTTTAAACAGATACCTTGAGCGACGTTACGGATTTTTAAATGATATATTTTCCTTAAAAATACCGTATCCCTACTTTCAAAATTACGATTCGCGTCTTTCAAAAAACCATTTGTATGGTTCGGATGTGTATGTTAGATTAGATACTTATGCTTATAGTAAAAGTAGAATGTATATGTAAACTTGATTCTATGCGAGATATAAGTATGATAAAAAGAGAATATGATTTAATATGTGATATGATGATATGTTAGTAAACAGATGTGAGTCGATTGAGATGATTGATACCTTGCCGGTCCCCTGATATGAGACTGTTATGGATGTGACCTGGGACATAGGTACATAGATATATATAGAATGTCGTGAATCATGTGTGATATGTCGTACGAGACGTTAGGTCCGTACTCCTCATTGTCACAAAGGTTGGTAGGATCCCTGATAGCTTAATGTCGCCGTACGATGATTTTCCGTATGTGATGAGTTTGACTTGAGGTTTGATCCATACCCTTGACTAGAGGATGTCGTACGATGGATTATACCGTACGTAATGTTGTATGGCTAGATGCCGATTGATAGATTCACCGACTCGGTCATGTTAGATACGTATACCCGTCAGCATTTGCATATGATTTACCTTATGCTGCCTTCATATTATTCTCATTCCATTGTTTATACCTTGCTAGTACACCTGCACCATTATCGATGATGCGTATGTTACACTACACAGATTTGCCGGCTCACACACATCGTCATCGATAATTGCCATGTCACTACACAGTAGGGTTGCTGCATCACGACATACATATTGTACACCATACTTGCGCACATACATATTGTACACCATACTTGCGCACATACATATTGTACACCATACTTGCGCACATATATATTGTACACCATACTTGCGCACATACATATTGTACACCATACTTGCGCATATACATATTGTACACTATACTTGCACACATACATATTGTGCACCATACTTACGCACCTATATATTGTACACCATACTTGCGCACATACATATTGTACACCATATTTGCGCACATACATATTGTACACCATACTTGCGTACATACATATTGTACACCATTCTTGCGGACATACACATTTGTACGTCCATACTTGCGTATGTACACATATGCACCTTTATACGATATTGCATTCGATTTTGGAGAACCGCATGATTTATTTTAAAAATGGATTCATTTAAAAGAGCGGTTTTCCTTCGATAGGTGCATATTACTGTTCCATGTTGCATGATATACGGATATGCTTACATTTTGTTATATGTCGCATACATCATGCTTTACGCTTTTACGCATTGAGATATATTGTTTTCATGAGATTTCTGGATTTGAGAACCGTGGCTATTTCAAAAGAAAGCATGTACTGTTTAAAAAACTCGGTTTCTCTTGATATGATATTTCAGTGTGTCCACCATGTGTTTTCTCGGTTCTGGGAGTAGCATGTGAAACCCGATTCGAGGAGCGGTAGGCACCGTCTGCGGGTACATGGTGGACCCGGTGAGGTATCCCGGGACAAGAAGACTCGTATGGTTAGACGGTGAGCCTGGCACGGGTGCACTACCCATCGGTGATGGTAGTTGGGCTCGGCGGATATCCGGAGGATACCGACTGGAGTCGAGAGATGATATGGGCCGATCCGGACTAACAGAGCCCGAGGGCTGATCTGGACTGACGGAGCCCGAGATATGAGGATTTACTTGTCGATGCTGGACACGGGTTTCATGATGTTTCGAGTGTCGATGATGGACACTCAGGTTCTATAATTTTTATGTGTCGCGAAGGACACACGTTGATTTATATCCTTATACTTTCATGCATATGCTTTTATGATATTTACATGCATGATGATGTTGTGTCAGTGGTTGACACGTGGACGAGATCCACATACATACATACATACATACATACATACATACATACATACATTGATTATATGGTTTGACGAGATCCACATGCATACATATATTGATTATATGGTTGGACGAGATCCACATGCATACAGACATTGGTTATATTGTTGGATTATATCCGCATACATGTAGGTATTGATTACATTGTTGGCACATATGATGACCTGGTCATCCTAAATATCATAGTATTACCTTTATGATATAGTTGACCTAGGAGTCGTTGTTTATTCGATTTCTACTTGTAGATGTTTTTCTATTCACGAGTTGGCAACTCACCCCCGTTGTGCCACAGTTCTTGCAGGTCGATCGCATGGATCAGTAGCGGCATCGCTGGCACACAGTTGCTTTCGGGTGATTGCTTTGGTAGGTGGGATATTTGTATCGTACCCACTCTTGTATTTATATTTCATATTGTATCTAGTCAACTCCATCAATCAAAATTAGTATTTGTATAAGTAATGAGACTTAGTAAGATTGTGGTTGCGAGACTTAGAGCGAGGGGTTTTCCGCTACTTGTGGTTTTGATATCTTGCTTATTTCTTTATCTTTCGTGGTGAACTTCGCCGCTGGGCATTGTATACTTACATATACTGTCTTGCGTGGTTGTGATCCTCCGGTTGGCGAAGAGCTAGCTTCTGCTTGGGGATGCCATTATTCTTGTTATGTATTTGTGGTTTTGGATCAAAATATATAAAGGAGGTGCTGCCCAATTTTTTTAAAGACGAAACATGTTTTCAAACTAATAAATTCCACTTGTTTTTTCATGTTCCTTTTCTATGCATTTTAAGAAAACTTGATTTCATTATACCTTTATTTCAAAACTTCACTTCCTTTATTTTCTTAAAAAGGTTTAGATTTCTGGGTTTCAGCTTACTTGAATTACGTTACGCCTTTAGACGTTGCGTGATTTAGGTGCTGGTCACGAGCTAATATTTCGGGTCTTGACAGCGTGAGTGAGGAAGCGCCCAATGGTCGGCTATCGCGTGGCGCCATATGGATCGTCGGGTGCGACGCTTTGTTTTGGCAGGAGCGGATCTCGGTCGCCAGATGGCCTTTACCGAGTGTATAAATATGGGAGGCCTATCGTTAGGAAACACCTTTGCTTTGCCCGCCTTCTATCGTCTGTGGAGTGCTCGGTGCTCCCGCTTTTAGGTCAGATTCCCAGTCCAAATCCTTCTCTAGCTTCTTTTCTCTTGAATCATGTCAGATGTCTTCCCCTGACCCTATAGTAGATGTTGTTAGGGTAGAGTCAGGCGGTGAGGCTTCATCCTCTGAAGCCGAGTCTAGTAGGTCATCTTCATCTTCTTCGGCTTCTGATTGCCGAGAAAGTTCTTCCTCCACATCAGGTTCGCCCCCAAAGGGTGGTGATTCCCTTACTCTTCGTTGTCGGGGGGCCAAAAAGGCTCCTAAGGTGCGTATCGAGAATACTCATGACATTGCCTCGATACTGAATAGGTCAGACGAGCTTTCCGATATCCTGGGTCGCTTCCATATTCCCTTTGGTTACTCGCTACGTCTGGCCAGTGAGGGTGAACGGGAAGACTAGGTACAGGGTAATGAGATTGCCCTGTACTTGGAAGCGTTTCGACCAGGGTTGCATCTGCCCTTTTCACCCGAGATTTATGCCATCCTTTATTGCTTCCAACTCGCCCCGGGCTATCTAGCACAAAATTCATGGAGGATTCTCCTCGGATTCCTGGTCCGGCTAAAAATTGATCAGATCCTCTTTAGCCTAGGTCTTCTTCTGTCCTTCCTATGCTATAAGAATCACCCGAGTACTTGTAAGGATGAGCCGAGTTGGGTTTATTTCTTCTTTAAAAAGCATAATGGTAAGCCGGCTGGGTCTGGGATAGTGGTTGTCCCTTCTTCTATCCATGAGTGGAAGGATAAGTTCGTCTTCGTCGGTCCTCCGAAGGGAGAGGAGTGGCTGGTGCCCACCAAGTAGCATAGGGAAGATTGCTCGAAGGCCAAGTAGTCCAACGCTTTGGAGGTGGGGGTCGTGTCCCGGTGGGAGCCGATCTAGCGTGCCAACGCCTTGCTTTCCGAGCAGGTCTTGAGCTGGGCGGGACTTAGTCCTGCAAGATTCATAAGTAAGTTAGGTTTTAGCCGATCAATTTAGACTTGGTATATTTTGCTGCTTTTGTCGCTAACCCCTTTTGTTTTCTTTCGCAGAGCTCATGGATCGATCAAAGATGATGATCACCTTGGCCGCCAAGGTGCAGGGAAGGAAGGGCGGCAGCGGTAGCTCGTCCAAGCACACGCTGAGTGTGGAGCCTCGTCAAGGTCTTTCCGCAAGGGTTGCCGTCGCTTCACCTGTCCCGAAGGAGCGTAGGAGTGGAGGGTAAAAACATGCTCGGGAACAGACTTCCCGGGTGAGACCGGAGGCGTCTTCCTCCACCGAGTCTCCGACCAAGAGACTCAAAAAGGTGGTCTCTCGGCCGCCTCTGACTAGGTTACACAAGCAGGAGGGTGGACTTTTGCATCGAGGTGTCGTCCGGGCTTTCTATGGCCGACAGCCTGTTGGCGGACATGGAGAAAGCGGCGGGGACTAAGATACCCCGGGACACTATGAAGGCCCAGGTTGTAGCGATAGCTCAAGAGGCCATCCGGGTTAGTGATCTTTCTGCTAATTTCTAAGTGAATTTTTCCCTGTTCAGTCCCTGACGAATGTTGTTCGCCCCTTTTTATATAGGTCCTTCAACACTGTGCCCTCCTATCCGCCATGGAGGCCGAAGAAGTTGCCCCGGTGATGAAAAAGGCCTGGGAGACATCCTCATGTGATGAAGAACTCCTCGACAAGTTGAAGGAGGCCGAGGATAATGCTTCCTCCCTCGAGTCGAGGCTGATCTCGGAGGACGTAAAGGCTACGAGGCTGAAAGAGTCTCACCGGGCTCTGACCGAGTCTAACCGGGCGCTCTAGTGTAACACCTTAGGATTTCAATTAATGTTAATAAAGCGATAATGCGGGTTTTCTGTAAAAAGTTTACCAATTCGGTTTCCTTACATTTTATAACATTTAATTAATAATTTATTATTATTTGTTATGGCTTGTACACACTTGTGCATGTTAATGTGAGGGCGTGTTTGTGTTAATCTAGTTTAGTAACCATGGCAACTTAACCAAATCCTAATCCTTGCTTTGCTTTAACCCTAACCCTCTAGATATTTGTGGAGAGATATTTGTTGTGTTTTGTTTGGGAGGAGGTGGCATGGTGACTCATGGGATAAGCTTGCTAGCATTAATGGTTGCTTTAATGATACTTGGTACACTTACCCTCTCACCCTACACTCACCTCTCTCTCTTTATCTCTCATTCTCTCTCACTTCATCTCATTCTCATTTATTTTCATCTCCTCATAGCTCTCAACTGAACTTTTATCATTTCCTTCACAAAACCTTGCTAAAGTTCATCAAATCTCACCCAAATCCCTTTTCAAGACTTGTTTTGCCTCTAGGATCCATTGGAGCTTGGAAAGCTAGGATCTTTGAGCTTGTGGGAGTAGATAATGATCTCTATCTGTTAGGTAGGTGCTTTTTATGTTGTGTAGCCTTATAGTTTCAGTTTAGAACGCTTTAAGTTTAGTTTCGTGTATATATCGTATTTTTAGTGTCATTATATGATATCTGTGATCTGCTGTGACCCAGTGTGTGTACTAGAAAATCTAGCAATGTAGTTATGTTGTACCAGTGACCTTAAGCCTACACCTGAAGCACGAACCCCTGGAGCTCGGATTTGGCCGGAGACAAGAAGGAAAATTCCGGCAACCTCGGTTTTTGTGTGGAGTTAGGGTTTGGGTTTTTCAGGGTAGCTGTCTGCGGTTGTTTAAAAGTGTTTGGTCTTGCTTGATTTTTAAGTTTTGACTATATACAAAATCTGGGATCACTTTGCTAGTTTCTTGTGTTACGATTCCCTGTATTACGTTATCCGACACGGCACGTGTACTTTGTGTAGCTTTTGCTCTTGGGTTGGTTTCGTAGTGTCGCTACGCACGTTAGCCACTAAACGAACACTTGAGAGTATGTTTAGAGTTGATGCGTCGGTCAAAGGTAGTTTGTACGTGTTATTGGTCGATTGCTAATGTACACTTGTTATTGTTGTTTTATGATCTTAGGGACACAGGTGAGGACTTCGGGCGCTGCGAAGAAGGGAAAGCGAGTGGTTGGCCTTACTTAGCCCAAGATCATCTGTGAGTAGATTTAACATCTTTAGGGGAATTGCCCGCATGACGTTATGCTTCTGGGCTAGGTATGATATGACATTAGCCGCATGTTTATTTGCATATATAGAGATTGTGCATGAACTCATTTCATATCATTACTTGTTGTGCTTAGACTTGTACCCATTGGACACTGCACTATTATTCATGGTTCATGTCGCACGAGCACTGATTGTATGCCACACACACCGTCGATAATTGCCATGACACGCACAACACACATACCTATGTGATATTGTATGGTTAGTGACATTTAGATATTTATTCATGTCCTTTGCGCATATGAAATATAGCATACCTATATACCTACATGCTTACACATATGCCTTACCATACCTACATGCTAGCTACACATATACCTATATGGTAAGGTACCATTAGTGACAGGTATATACACATATGAGATATAGCGACATGTACATCTTGCATACATATTTACATGTACACCAATATACCTTGTTATAGTTACATGTTCACCTTTATATGCTCATATTACTGTTTATGTTGCGTATATTATATTTCATGGATTTTCGCATTGAGATATGGATTTCCTATGATGTTTTCTGTATTTAAGGACCGTGGTAGTCCATGAAATTATACATTATTTGAAAGACCCGGTTTCTCTTGATATGATATTTCAGTGCGTCCACCATGAGATTTCTCGATTCTGAGATTTGTGATATATACTCGATGCGAGGAGTGGAGTGGGCCGTGTGCGGGTACATGGTGGGGGCCCGGAGGTACCCCGGGGCAAGATTGTCGCAGATGATGGCGATGAGCTCGAGGCAGGGGAGTACTACCTTACCGGTGACATATTGGATTCGGCGGTGATCGCGGAGATACCGATCGGAGTCATGTACGTATGGATATGTGGAATTTCGAGTGTCGAAGCTAAGTATTCGGGTTTCGGTAGTGTATGATACGTACCTATTAGGGCCAGTCGTGGTGATGACGCCTGATAGATCAGTTTTTATGTGTCGATGCTGGGCACTAGTTTTCATGATGTTTTCGAGTGTCGATGTTTGACACTCCGGTTCCGTGAGACTTACAGGATATGAGGGCCGATATTATGGTCGCTATGAGGTCCGATATTATGGTCGATATGAGGGTCGATTTTATGGTTGATATGAAGGCCGATATGAGGGCCGTTCTGAGGGCCGATTTGAGGAATTTGGGATTTAGGTTGTCTTGATGGACACTGGTCCTGCCACGATGAGGATTTCGTGAGGATTATATGTTTTATCCCATACTCCGCATTTATTTTATATGCATTGCTTCATGTATTAGTAGTACCTGATAGAGCACCTTTCATGACCGTTGCATATACATATTGCCATATTATTGCTTCATGTATTAGTTGTACCTGATAGAGCACCTTTCATGACTGTTGCATACATATGGCCATTTATTGCTATCAGCTTTCATGTGATAGACCATCGCAGTACGTGCATACTTGCGATTGCTTGCATATGTTATTTACTATTCACGAGTTGACAACTCACCCCCGTTGTGCCACAGGGTTGCAGGTTTTCCCTCAGAGCAGTCAGAGGCAGGGCTTTCTTCTTCATCACATTGTATCATCTTTTGCTGCGGATACCGCTACGGCTGATTGGGTACAGTTTTTCTATAGGTGGGTTTTGCTGTTATCCGATGTTTCTCATTGTATATTCGTTGTATCCAGTACTCTCCATCTACCATTTTCATGTATTGACTTAGAGACGAGTTGTGGGGACGATATTGCATATTATTTATGACTTGGAGATTTTCATGCTGTTCACTTTATATCGTCTTTTTCTTCGCTACGGCGTCGTATATCTATTGTGGTGGTTGTTATTCGCCTTTGGGCATGGATTTTCTCTCGTTTGGGGATACTTTACTTATATCTTTTGTTGTACCCTTTTGGGGGCTTGTTTTACAAAGGAGGTGCTGTCAAATTTTTAAAGGAAGTAAATTTGTACTTTAAAGAAATTTGATTGAGATTTCAAAAGTTTTAACAATGTTATTATCACTTACTATTTTTGATGGTTTAGATTGCTGGGTTTTCGGCTTACTTGAATTACGTTACGCCTGGAGACGTTACGTAGTTTAAGGGCCGTCACGTGCCAAATTTCGGGTCGTGACAAAGTTAGTATCAGAGCACTAGGTTTTATCTTTCGGAGTATAGGATGACCTTGGTATGATGGAGCAGGTAGCTTAAGCAGAGTGATGTAGCTTGTGTATGTCCGCGGCATACTTACGACACGGTACTCCGCCTAAGTGACCTAAGTACTAATCTCTTGAAATTCCTTCCTTGATGATACATATCTTTGTGATTCGATTTTCATGTTCTTATCGAATCTTATTTCCATTTATTAGCCTTATGCCGCCGATGACCGCGAGGGCACAGATAGAGGCAGCGAGAGCCGAGGTCAGAGTTGACTCATGTGGGACGAGGACTGAACGGGACGGTACACTCGTTGCACAGGAGCAATTTGATCCGCCTTCGATAGATCGTATCGCTAGGCTTGAAGCAGATATGCAGGACTTGCGCCAGATGATGAGGTCGTTGGTTGAGGCCAGTCCAGCACAGCGACATGAGGTTGTCACCCCTGTTACCCAGTTATTCCTTGCTATCAGTACACAGCATTGTGTCACGTTTACAGCAGTAGTGGATGCAGCCCTATTAGCTGAGGAGCGTCTTTCCGAGACTTTGGGAGTTCCGGAACCGAGGAGGGCTCGTACAGGTGTATCAGCCCAGGGATAGAGGCAAAGTCGCCGCGACAGATTTCGTTTGCGTCATGGGAGTAGCAGAGGCTTGGGACGAGGACAGTCGTTTAGCTCTTATCCCCAGGAGGATCAACAGCCATCGTATGGATGTTTCCGGTGCGGGAGTTTCCATCACCTCGTCAGAGATTTACCTTGGTACGCCAGAGGAGGGCAGCAGTACCATATGTTACTTTACCACCTTCACCTCAGAGAGAGTCGTCTTTTGCGCTTGTGGTTGATCCGCGTCAGACTTATGTTCAGAGAGGTCGTGGTCGTAGAGGATTTGTTCCGAATGTACAGGATGGCAGAGGAGGAGGACTGCCTGTTGCAGGTAGAGGACCGGCACGAGCTTTTGTTTCAACTCATCGGGATGCACGGGCGTCCAATGCAGAGTTTTCAGGTAATATTTTCTTATGTTCTTCTCATGCACATGTTTGTTGTGTAATTCGGGATCTATGCACTTGTTTTTCTACACACTTCGTGTCGTGGTTGGGCCGAGAGTCGTGTTTGCTAGATCAGCTGTTTGTTGTGTTTTCTCTTGTCAGCGATTCTTTTGTTGCGCGACACGTGTTTCAGTCATGTGCCAATCGGATAGGAGATAGAGAATCGTCCGTCGATTTGGTACTTCTAGAGATGTTGGACTTTGACGTTCTCCTGGGCACGGACTGGTTAGCTACGTGCTATGCGTCTGTGGGCTGCCGTGAAAAAACAGTCAGGTTTTGTTTTCTCGGCGAGTCAGTTCTTGTTGTGCAGGGGGGACAGTGGTGCCGCCCCTCGCAGCTTGATTTCAGCCTTTTTCGCTAGTCGGCTTTTGAGGAGAAGATGTCGAGGATTCTTGGTTTTCATTCATGATACCGGAGCCACAGTGGGTTCATTGGACCGGGTTCCTATTGGGCGAGATTTTCCGACGTTGTTCCAAATGAGCCGGCGGAGCTTAGGGAGCTTAAGGATCTGCTGCAGAGTTGCTAGATAGGGGGACTTGTGCGTCCGAGTGTTTCTCTTTGGGGAGCTTCTATTCTGTTCATCAAGAAGAAGGATGACAGTTTGAGATTGTGTATTGATTTTCGTCAATTGAACCGAGTTACGATGCGGATTAGGCATCCTTTACCTCGCATTGACGATTTCTTTGATCAGCTCCAGGGTGCGAACCATTTTTCTAAGTTAGATTTGGGACCAGGTCATCATTAGTTGCGGGTTCGGAGTGATGACATTCCGAAGACTGCTTTTATGTGTTCTACGGGCTTTATGAGTTTTGGTGGTGTCGTTGGACTCACCAATGCTTTAGCAGCATTCGTGGATGTGATGAACCGGATTTTTTTTTCAGGTCGTTCCTCGACCAGCTTATTGTTGTGTTATTGATGATATTCTGGTCTATTCCAAGAGTCGTGAGGAACGCGAGCAGCACTTAAGGATTTGCTTTGCAGACATTGGGAGAGCGCCAGCTGTTTGCTAAATTCTCGGAGTGTTCCTTCAGGCTTGATTGTGTTGACTTCCTAGGTCATGGGGTTACGGGAGACGGTATTCGTATGGACCCGAGGGAGATCGTGACCGTATAGCTTTGGCCCAGACCTGTTCAGTGACTGAGGTCCGCATCTTTTTGGGCTTAGCCGGTTTTTACCGCCATTTCGTGCAGGATTTCGTGAGTATCACTGCACCGTTGACCGTACTGACAAGAAAGGGAGTTCCTTTTCTTTAGACTGAGGCATGCGTGCTGAATTTTCAGTGGTTGAAGACTTGGTAGACGACTGCGCCAGTTCTATCTTTGCTTTCTGGATCGGGCAACTTTGTCGTTTATTGTGATGTTTCACGAGTGGGGCTCGATTGTGTACTGATGTAGCAGGATAGAGTTATCGCTTATGCTTCCCGACAGTTGGAGGAAGTACAAGCAGGATTATCCCACTCATGATCTGGAGATGGCTGCGGTGGTCGTGCATTGAAGATTTGGAGATACTACTTATACGGAGAGTCGTGTCAGATTTTCACGGACCACCGGAGCTTAATCTTCCTGCAGAGGGATCTGAGTTGAGACAGCACCGTTGGATGGAGCTTGTGAAGTATTGTGATTGTGAGATCCTTTATTTACCCGTGGCGAGGCGATTATGGTAGCTGATGCTTGAGTCGTAGGCCCGGGGGTAGCTTGTTCCGGTTGTGCGCAGTTCTGAGACAGTCTTCTGCGGATTTACAGTTCTTGTGCGACAGATGAGTACAGTTTAAGTTCGCCTTTTCTAAGGGACAGCTTGCTCATGTCTGCGCCCGTCCACTTTTACTTAATCGTTGTCGTGAGGCACAGCCCGTCGATGCTCGTATGTTTGAGATTCTGAGCATGTTCGGCAGGGTAAAGATTCAGAGTTCTTGATTTATGACCAGGGTGTGCTCTGTTAGGGACTCGTTGGCGTGTATCCGATACTGATGGGTAGAGACGCGAGGTCTTAGAGTAGGCACATCAGTTAGCTTTCAGTGTTCATCCAAGTGACACCGAGATGTAACGTGACTTGAGAGTTGGTTACTGGTGGGCAGGGGTGAAGAGTGAAGTTTTGGATTTCGTTTTGAGGTGCTTGGCTTGTCAGTGACCTAAGGTTGAGCATTTAAGGCCGGCTGGAGAGTTGCAACCTTTTTACCGTTCCAGAGTGGGAATGGGAGCAGATCTCCATGAATTTCGTTGTGGGCTTAATCAGGTCTAGTCGAGGGTATGACTCTATTTGGGTGATTGTTGTCCGGTTATGTTCAGTTTGCTCAGTTGTTCTTTGTTAAGTTTGTGCGTTTGCACGGAGTTCCTTCATGCGTTGTATCCAATAGAGGCATCTAGTTCGCTAGCCGTCGTTGGCAGAAGCTTCAGGATG
This sequence comes from Agapanthus africanus, assembly GCA_030015575.1. NCBI lineage: Eukaryota > Viridiplantae > Streptophyta > Magnoliopsida > Asparagales > Amaryllidaceae > Agapanthus > Agapanthus africanus. Next base: position 384,936,018 of record CM057342.1, read on the forward strand.
CCTTGGGTACTGATTGAGCTTTAGCTCTGCTTTCCATCCGTAGGCCGATGGTCAGATAGAGCGGACTATACAGATTCTGGAGGATATGCTTGTGCGTACGTACTAAGCGTTTCTTGGTTGGGATCGTCACCTGTCATTGATGGAGTTCTCTTACGATAATGGTTATTAGGAGACGTTTCAAATGGCAACTTTTAAGCCTTGTGTGGTAGGTTGTGTCGATCGCCAGTCGGTTTTACTGACTCTGCGAGAGCAGGATTTTTGGACCCCAGCCAGTCTAGAGACTTCGGAGATGATCCAGTGATTCAGGTCAGGATGAGAGCAGCCCAGTGCACACAGAAGTCTTATGCCGACCATGGTGGTCGCAGACTTGAGTTCGCAGTGGGAGATCATGTATTCCTACGGATTTTCCGATGAATGGCGTGTTGAGTTTTTGGATGCTTAGTCCCAGGTTGTAGGTCCTTTTGAGATCCTTTAGCGAGTTAGTACCGTTGCCTATAATTTAGCACTTCCGCCCAGATTTTTGAGTATTCACCCCGTATTCCTTGTGTCGATACTTTGTAAATACCTTCATGACCTTTCTCACATGATTCAGCATCTGACCATTTAGCTTTGGCGCGATCTTTTCGTTCAACGGCAGCCGATAGTGTTAGTGGATCGGCAGGTGGAGAAACTTCGGTCAAGGGTCTTTCCATTTGTGGAGGTTTCTTTGGCGTAACCGTCTAGTGAGAAGATCACTTGGGAGGCTGCGAGTGAGATTTGGGAGTTTTGCACTCATCTCTTTGAATGTATGCTTAGTGAGAATTTTAAATTCAGGGACGAATTTTCTATAGGGGGGAGATTGTAACACCTTAGGATTTCGATTAGTGTTAATTAAGCGATAATGCGGGTTTTCTGTAAAAAGTTTACCAATTCGGTTTTCTCACATTTTATAACATTTAATTAATAATTTATTATTATTTGTTATGGCTTGCACACACTTGTGCATGTTAATGTGAGGGTGTGTTTGTGTTAATCTAGTTTAGCAACCATGACAACTTAACTAAATCCTAATCCTTGCTTTGCTTTAACCCTAACCCTTTAGATATTTGTGGAGAGATATTTGTTGTGTTTTGTTTGGGAGGAGGTGGCATGGTGACTCATGGGATAATCTTGCTAGCATTAATGGTTGCTTTAATGATGCTTGGTGCACTTACCCTCTCACCCTACACTCACCTCTCTCTCTTTATCTCTCATTCTCTCTCACTTCATCTCATTCTCATTTATTTTCATCTCCTCATAGCTCTCAACTGAACTTTTATCATTTCCTTCACAAAACCTTGCTAAAGTTCATCAAATCTCACCCAAATCCCTTTTCAAGACTTGTTTTGCCTCTAGGATCCATTGGAGCTTGGAAAGCTAGGATCTTTGAGCTTGTGGGAGTAGGTAATGATCTCTATCTGTTAGGTAGGTGCTTTTTATGTTGTGTGGTCTTGTAGTTTCAGTTTAGAACGCTTTAAGTTTAGTTTCGTGTATATATCGTAATTTTAGTGTCATTATATGATATCTGTGATCTGCTGTGACCCAGTGTGTGTACTAGAAAATCTAGCAATGTAGTTGTGTTGTACTAGTGACCTTAAGCCTACACCTGAAGCACGAACCCCTGGAGCTCGGATTTGGCCGGCGACAAGAAGAAAAATTCCGGCGACCTCGGTTTTTGTGTGGAGTTAGGGTTAGGGTTTTTCACGGTAGCTGTCTGCAGTTGTTTAAAAGTGTTTGGTCTTGCTTGATTTTTAGGTTTTGACTATATACAAAATCTGGGATCACTTTGTTAGTTTCTTGTGTTACGATTACGTGTGTTACGTTATCCGACACGGCACGTGTACTTTGTGTAGCTTTTTCTCTTGGGTTGGTTTCGTAGTGTCGCTACGCACGTTAGCCACTAAACGAACACTTGAAAATATGTTTGGAGTTGATGCGTCGATCAAACGTAGTTTGTACGTGTTATTGGTCGATTGCTAATGTACACTTGTTATTGTTGTTTTATGATCTTAGGGACATAGGCGAAGACTTCGGGCACTGCGAAGAAGGGAAAGCGAGTGGTTGGCTTTACTTAGCCAAAGATCATCTGTGAGTAGATTTAACATCTACAGGGGATTCTCCCGCATGGCGTTATGTAACATTTCAGAAAATATAAAATATTATTTTTGGAATTTAATATTAAAATAATATATTTCCCGGAAACTGCCCGATTTGCGAAATTAGGGTTTTTGAAAAAGGGTATAAATATATACCAATAATTGTGAAATAATTGGAAATTAAAATGATTTATTCATTTAAAAATATATTTAAGGGATTTGGCATTTTTAAAATTTATTATATGTAGTTTAAGTAAAAACCCGATTAGTACACTGCTAATCGGGATTAAGCCAAATCCGTGTTTCTACAGTTTTCATGGTTAGTGCACCATGACATGTTTTATTTGGTTACATATTCTTTTGTGTTGTGTTATTTTATGGTTTTATTATGGTGAGAAAGGAATAAGAAAAGAGACAATGATTGAGGGGAGAGAGAGAGAGAGGGGACATAATGATGAGATGAGACCATGCTAGGAGAGAGAATGAGAGTGGGAAAGAGAGAGAGAGGGGGAGAGTGCTGCCTCATTATCCTTTCCCCCACCATTTTCATCTCCTTCTTCATCCTCCTCAAGCTCCCTCCCCTCCACCTACAACCCCAAAAATCACCTCCAAAACCTTGTCAAAACCCTATACCCCTTTCACAAAAAATGATCACCTCCTCTCCCTCATCGCAATGGGCCAAGCAAAGTGGGATTTTGACAAAATTGGGACTTCTAGGGTTCGCTTAAGTGACATCCATGAGGTATAATCATTTCCATTTAGTTAGTTTTAGTTTTCTTATGTTTTAGATAGTTTAGAAGTTGGATTGGGTTGGTGGTTGTGAAGATAGAAATCTCTAGAGAAGGGTTTAGGTGATTGTGGGAAATTAGTAAACTCTAGTGGCTGTTGAAAGACCTGGAATTTAGTATAGAAACCAAAATACAGATTTAGGATTTTGTTCATGTCGGTTTTGTGAGTATATAGGGTGTGCAGGGAAATCTGGAGCAACCCGGGGAATTATTGAGGAAAGCAAACAACTCCAGGGACCAAATTAGAGTACTAGGAGACCACCTTGATGAGACGAAGCCCAGAGAAGCCTAGAGGGCCGAGGAGGCCGGATTTTGTGGGTAGGTGGCCGGCCACTTAGTGGAAGTTGGTGTCGGGGTTGGTCCAGTAGCTCATTTACACCATGTACAGCACCCTAGACTTATTTGTGCACCTTCTTTTGGCCTGAGTCAAAATCTGGAAGCACTTTGGTGTGATTTTGGCTATGTTTTCCGTATTTTGAAATGTTTATTTTTGATATATGGATTTATATTTGGTTGTTGGATGTTTGTACATCAACAACAAGGGTTGTTTGGTTGGTTTTGTACGCGTAAGCTATAGGTTCTAACCTATGAGCAATGCGCGTGCCATTTGGATTTCAGAACTTGATTTTAATAGCATTGCGATATGTGTTGTTATTGTAGGTACCTTCGCGTGGATTTCGATGCGACGGAGCGTGGCGTCATCAACTTCGGCAAGAGAAGGCTACGGTGAGTAGATCTATATCTATGGGGGAAGTCGGGTGGATGGTGTATAGCACCCCCGCACATTTTGATGGAAACCGATTTATATATAGATTATGGTTAATGAAACCTTTAATAGAATACTATAGATAGAGTTAAAAAGGTAGTTAGAGAACCATATTAGAAACTAAGGATAGTTAGAAGTGATATGATACGACTAGTATGTGATGACGGGATTTGAGGATGATATTTGATGATATTGCCGTTTAGGGTACTATAAGACTAGATAGCCGACGTAGATGCGTCATCCGAACCATACTTATTTCTAAACTGAAGAATCATATGCATCTTTTAAACAAATATCTTGAGGGACGTTACGGATTTCCAATTGATATCTTTTTCTTAAAAACACCGTATCCCCTACTTTCAAAACTATGATTCGCATCTTTTAAAAGCTGATTATATGGTTCGGGTGTGTATGTTAGATTACATATATATGCTTATAGTAAAGGTAGAATGTATTTGTAAAATTGACTTGATGTGAGATATAATTATGATAAAAAGAGAATACGATTTAATATGTGATATGATGATATATTGGTATACGGATGTGAGTCGATTGAGATGATTAATAACTTACTGGTCCCCTGATATGAGTTTGTTATGGATATGGCCTAGGACATAGGTATATAAATAAATTATGTATGTTGTGAAGCGTGAGTGATAGCCGTACAAGACGTTAGGTCCGTACCCTCCACGTCTTATAGGTCGATAGGATCCCTGATAGCTTAATGCCGCCGCACGATGATTTTCCATACGTGATGAGTTTGACTTGAGGTTTGATCCATACCCTTGACTAGAGGATGTCGTACGATGGAGTATACCATACGGGATGTTTTGAGGCTGGATGTCGATTGATAGATTCACCGACTCGATCATGTTAGATATGTATACCTTATAGCTTTTAGTTGACGATTTACCTTATGATGCATTCATGTTATTCGTATTGCATTACCTATACCTGTGCTAGTACACTTACACCATTATCGATGATGCGTATGTTACACGTACACAGATTTGCCGGCTCACACACTTCATCATCGATAATTGCCATGTCACTACACAGTAGGGTTGCTGCATCATGATATACATATTGTACACTCATACATCCGTATATACCCACTTGTACATCCATATTGGCATATATACATATTGTACACTCATACATGCGTATATACCATTTGTACATCCATATTGGCGCATATACATATTGTACACTCATACATGCGTATATACCACTTGTATATCCATATTGGCACATATACATATTGTACACTCATACTTGCGTATATACCCACTTGTACATCCATATTGGCGCACATACATATTGTACATCCATGCTTGCGTATATACCACTTGTACATCTATATTGGTGCAGATACATTTTGTACACCCATACTTGCGTACATACATATTGTACACCCATACATGCGGACATACACATTTGTACGTCCATACTTGCGTACATACATATTGTACACCCATACATGCGGACATACACATTTGTACGTCCATACTTGCGTACATACACATATGCACCTTTATACGATATTGCGTTCGATTTTGGAGATTTGGGAACCGCATGTTATATTTTAAAAACTGGATCCATTTAAAAGATCGGTTTTTCCTTAATATGTCATATCATTGTTCCGTGTTGCATGATATTCGGATATGCTTACATTTCTGTTATATATCGCATACATCATACTTTATGATTACACGTATTGAGATATGTTGTTTTCATGAGATTTCTGGATTTGAGAACCGTGGCTATTTTAAAAGAAAGCATGTACTGTTTTAAAAACCCGGTTTCTCTTGATATGATATTTCAGTGCGTCCACCATGCGTTTTCTCGGTTCCGAGACGTATAACATGTGAAACCCGATTCGAGGAGCGGTAGGCACCGTCTGCGGATACATGGTGGACCCGGTGTGGTACCCCGGGGCAAGAAGACTCGTATTGTTAGACGGTGAGCCTAGCAGGAGTGCACTACCTACCGGTGATAGTATTGGGACCCGTCGGTTATCCGGAAGATACCGACTGGAGTCATGAGATGGATATGAGGGACGACCAGAGTAGGCGGCGCCTGAGACGAGATATTTGAGGGCCGATCTGAGGATGCGGCGCTTGAGATATGAGGATTTACGTGTTAATACTGGACACGGGTTTTCATGATGTTTCGAGTGTCGATGCTGGACACTCAGGTTCCATGATTTGATGTGTTGCGAGGGCACACGTTGATTTATATTCTCATACTTTCATGCATATGCTTTTTATGATATTTACATACATTGATTATATGGGTGGACGAGATCCACATGCATACATACATTGATTATATGGGTGGACGAGATCCACATGCATACATATACTGATTATATTGTTGGATGATATCCACATGCAGATAGACCATGAGTTTATTATTGGCACATATGTAGATACGGTCACCCTAGATATCATAGTATTACCTTCATGATATAGTTGACCTAGGAGTCGTTGTTTATTCGATTTCTACTTGTTGATGTTTTTCTATTCACGAGTTGGCAACTCACCCCCGTTATGCTACAGTTCTTGCAGGTTGACCGCACGGATCTGTAGCGGCATCGCTGGCACATAGCTTCATTTGGGTGTTTTGCATTGGTAGGTGGGGCATTTGTATCGTACCCACTCTTGTATTTATAATTCATATTATATCTAGTCAACTCCATCAATCAAAATTAGTATTTGAAGTAATGAGACTTAGTGAGATTTGTGGTTGCGAGACTTAGAGCGAAGGTATTTCCGCTACTTATGGTTTTGAGGTCTTGATTATTTATTTATCTTTGGTGGTGAACTTCGCCGTTGGGCGTCGTATACTTACATATACTGTCTTGCGTGGTTGTGATCCGCCGTTTGGCGAAGAGCTAGCTCCCGCTTAGGGATGCCATTATTCTTGTTATGTATTTGTGGTTTTGGATCAAAATATACAAAGGAGGTGCTGTCCAAATTTTTAAAAGACGAAACACGTTTTCAAACTAGTAAATTTCACTTGCATTTTTATGTTCCTTTTTTTATGCATTAAGAAAACTTGATTTCATTATACCTTTATTTCAAAACTCCACCTCCTTTATTTTCTTAAAAAGGTTTAGATTTCTGGGTTTCAGCTTACTTGAATTACGTTACGCCTTTAGATGTTGCGTGACTTAAGTGCTGGTCACGAGCTAATATTTTGGGTCATGACAAAGTTGGTATCAGAGCGTTAGGTTTAACCTTGGTTCGAGTCTAGGTTTGACTATGCGGAGTCTAGGGCGTGTACCTATTTCGGAACCTAGGCTTGACCTTACGGAACTTAGACTTGAACGGGGGGGGGGGTATTAGACCCGAACTTTCGTTTCATAGGCTGACCCTGATTGATAGAGTAGGTAACTTGAGTAGAGTGATGTACTGTACGTATGTTCCGCGGCATATTTACGATACGATACTCCACTTAAGAAACCTTATGATGTACATATTTTGAGATCTGTGATTCTCTTCGTACCCATGATTATACATCCATTTGAGATCCTTGATTCTATTCGTTTCCATGATCATACTCTCATTGATGTTGTTCCTTCTTATGATCATGTATCCATTCTGGATCTGTCGTTTTCTTTCATGCCTTTGATATGTTTTCTTCGATACAAGATTGAGGTTCCTGTCACCATGTTTGAGCGCAGATTGAGCTGCTGCGAGTGTTGCGGTCAGGGAGAGCTCGTCTAGAACAAGGGTAGATGTCGGGACCCGGTTCTTGCTCACAGAGCAAAGTGCCACACGGAACAAAGTGCCACACTAAGTGTCATGTTAAGTGGGTGGGGGCCACCTCTTGAATCCGTGGGGGCCACCTCTTGAGTCCGTGGTACCCACTGTAGAACAATAGGGACTCTTCGGAACACATTCCGAAAGAGGGCAGATCTGTACTATAAATTGAATGATACCTCTCATCAATACAGAGGTGCCTTTTAAGTGAACCGGCATTACAAGAGCTTGAGAACTTCGTAGTTAAGCGTGCTCGAGCCAGGGAAGTTCTGGGATGGGTGACATCCTAGGAAGTGGCCCCTGGCCGGGTCCGGTTTGCCCCGAAGGACAAAACCGTGCGGCTTCGGCCAGAGCGGACAATACTCTCTGCATTGGGGGTGGGGCATGACAAAATGGTATCAGAGCTGATTCCTCAATAGTAGGTCTGTGGTTCGAGGACGAACCATTGTTCAAGGGAGGGGAGAATGTCGGGACCCGGTTCTTGCTCACGGAGCAAAGTGCCACACGGAACAAAGTGCCATGCCAAATGTCATATTAAGTGGGTGGGGGCCACCTCTTGAATCCGTGGGGACGATCTCTTGAGTCCGTGGGACCCACTGTAGAACAATGGGGACTCTTCGGAACACATTCCGAAAGAGGGCAGATCTGTACTATAAATGGAATGATATCGCTCTTCAATACGGTGGCGCCTTTTAAGTGAACCGGCACTACAGGAGCTTGAGAACTCCGTAGTTAAGCGTGCTCGAGCCAGAGAAGTTCTGGGATGGGTGACCTCCTGGGAAGTGGCCCCTGGCCGGGTCCGGTTCGCCCCGAAGGACAAAACCGTGCGGCTTCGGCCAGAGCGGACAATACTCTCTGCATTGGGGGTAGGGCATGATGGAATGGTATCAGAGCTGGTTTCTCAATAGTAGGTCTGTGGTTCGAGGACGAACCATTGTTCAAAGGTGGGGAGAATGTCGGGACCCGGTTCTTGCTCACGGAGCAAAGTGCCACACGGAACAAAGTACCACGCCAAGTGTCATGTTAAGTGGGTGGGAGCCACCTCTTGAGTCTGTGGGACCCACTGTAGAACAATGAGGACTCTTCGGAACACATTCTGAAAGAGGGCAGATCTGTACTATAAATTGAATGATACCGCTCTTCAATACAGAGACGCCTTTTAAGTGAACCGACACTACAAGAGCTTGAGCACTCCGTAGTTAAGCATGCTCGAGCCAGGGAAGTTCTGGGATGGGTGACCTCCTGGGAAGTGGCCCCTGGTCGGGTCCGGTTCGCCTCGAAGGACAAAACCGGGCTGCTTCGGCCAGAGCGGACAATACTCTCTGCATTGGGGGTGGGGCGTGACAGCTGACCATCATGTTTTCTGGTGACATGGGAACGTCTCGATATAATGTTTGTATTGTGACCTCTCGATTGAGGTGAGGGTTCGGTTTTACACCGTATGACCGGGCTATTGATAGAGGCTGCCAGTTGTGAGAGGACTGTTGATGTACAACATACCTCCAAGATCGTGATGTCTTCTACCGTGCAGACAGATGACCCAGCTGTTGCTGAGATTGATAGGATGTCGCCTCCAGACTTTACGAGCTGAGATCGCTAGAGCTTCCAGGCAAAGATGCGACAGATGATAGCCAGTCTACCCCGATTTGAGAGACGAAAGTGATTCGTCAGATTGATGCGCCGACGCAGGCTCAGTTGAGTTGAAGATTTCCAGTGTGGAGAGTCTTACTAAGGTCTAGAGATGACCGATCCAGAGATGACCGTGATGCACCGTCTGTAGGGATCCTAGGCACACTCAAGAGGTTCCACAAGGCATCTACCATGCCAAATTCAAAATTTTCCATGTGCCTAACAACCCTAATGATAGATCGATAACTAGAGGCAAAGGCGAAACATGCAAGTAAACAACTTTATTGCTAAGTGAATGGAAATACAACCTTTGTAGATCCGGTCCTCCACTTCCTTGGCTCCGTGATGACGTCCCTCCGCTGTAACCATCGGAATCCTGGACTCTCACGGTGGTTTCATCGGTGAAAAGATCGGGCTAGGTTGTTGACTTCGATGCCGAAGATGATCTACGTCGAGGCAACTCAAGATCAAGCTCCAACTTCACCAAGTCATGAAACTTGTGAAGAAAACACCCTATACTACATGGCAAGTGGTAGAGGATGAAGAAATAGGAAGTGGGTTCACTTTGGATTTGGATTTCTCACTTGGAATCATCACTTAGACATTTTCAAGAAAGCTTTCTTCTTCACTTGAAGAAGATGAAGAAGAAGAAAGAAAAAGAATTATCAACTAAAACAAAATCAAGTGATGGTTATCATTTAGCAACCATGGGTGAGTGTAGAGAATAAACTAGGGTTTAGTTAAATGGTTAGGTTAAGGATAAAAACAAAATGGCTAAGACTTTGTCAAAAGTATCATGAAGCTTCTAGTGTAAAACAAAGAAAGCCACCCATTTTGTTTTTGCCAAAAGGAAAAAATAAACAAACAAATAAAGTAATGGAAACCCTAACCATTAACCAAACATGGTTTAAAGTAAACACACACCCAAGTTTGCATGTATCATCAAACATGATACAAACTAGTGCACAAACATATATCACATATACAATGTGTACAATCAAGTGAGAAAATAATCTTAAGTGAACCAATACTAGTTAATGTAAAGTAATATATCAAAAATATAATTATACATTAAATCATTAAATCAACACTTGATTCAATGATCTGGTCATACTGCATATAACCGACTAATATCAAGTGTATCAATATATCGAATCAACACTTGATTCGGTAACCCGGCTATATCATATATAACCGTCCGATGATACAAATCGCGAGAATAGAATCCAGTATCACATACTAATATTATTCTTGGTCCCGCATATATCTCATATGCGCTCCTATTTCGTTTCGCTTGAGCCAGGAAACCTCTGTGTAGGACTCTAAAGACTCGTTAATACGCCGGGAGCAGGTGATGATCATATCAAACACCCACAAGCCGCAACCGGTCTGCTAAACGTAACGGCCACCCGGGTATTGAGCGATCAGAAGATCAACGAGCAAGCCCGCTCACACTCCTGTGAATCCAACCAATAACACTTACCGTACAGTCCGGTCTCGTTGTCTGATATGTTGCATATCTCGCCTAGGGTTGGTAAACGTCAGACCCCAATAGCTCGATAAGTTGTGTTGATATGAGGACTATAACAGTTCGAGAAACTACTGGTAACACTTACCAGTAAATATCAGCAACCCTGGCCAGGGATTTCCGGTTATAGCCAATCGAACACAGCGCAACATCAACTCCCTATACCGGGAGAGACGAATCCCCTCCTATCGCTCATTGCCTCCATGTGATTCGGGACTGTACCCAAAAACCACCGTTTTGCACGCCCTCTTGGACGTGGTAAGGTGGAAATCAAAGCACAGTGGGAATCACACAAGACTCTATGACGATCTCGGGTCAACAGACTACTCTGTACCAGTGTCACCAGAGAACTGCCATCTGACGTAAGGTATAATACCATCTGGGAGTTCTCGGCGAGTCCGTCCGGTGTACCCAGTCTCCACTGAGCACCCGTATATCATCTCTGATGTCAAACACCAATGGATATGGGATCATCTATCGCCCATCTGTATGGGTCGAGAAGGTATACTCTAGTCTACTCTGGTATATCGATGCCCCGTCTCGATACACCCACGAATAAGGACCTTGAAGGATGTACTTTTGGACTACCATGTCCCCACTAGTATGATCCGCATCATAGTCCAGGCAGTCAAGTACACATCCTAAGGGCTTTACCAACATGTATCAGAGAGACAATCAGTGTAAACGTTAAGGTAAAGTGCAACCAGATAGCATACTATCATGTCGAGCAAGAAAGTCCTCCCTATATATGTCCAAGCATCCACTACAATATACATCATATGTATAGTAATGGCCTCTAGGGCATACATATAACTAACAATCTCCCACTTGCACTAGGGCCATCTGATAGCAGTGGTTGTAGTATCTCATACTCAACCATCTCATAAAAGTCTCTCTCTGGGAAAAGGCCTTTGTGAGTGGATCCGCCGTGTTGTCTTCTGAGTCTACTCTCCTAACCTCGATCACCCTGGAGAACAACCATCTCCATGATCAGGTGATACTGCCTTAGAATATGTCTGGATCACTGATGGGACAGGCGTTCCTAGGCATAAGCCACAACTCCATTGTCTCACAATGGGAGGAACGAAGTTCTTCTCATGAACTAATATACATCCAGACTGCCTCTTTTGTAGCATCTTAAGTAGCGATGTATCCAGCCTTTAACGTCTAGTATGCCACGGTATCTAGCTTGGAACTCTTCCAACATACCGTCCCTTTACTAAGGGTAAAGACAATGCCTGTGACTGACATTCATTCGTTCTTATCACCCTGGAACCTTTCCAGTGATTCTCTCCAGGATCGATTGATACCATCTCACTACAACTAGTGAGAATCCTAACATCCAATTACTTCTATCTCATAGATCAAAACTCAGGATTTAGGAGGTATCACTTTGATCCTATATGGAGAATCATTGTGATAAGCGGAGATTGACCGAGCGTAGCATAGGAAACTCCTTTCTTATCAAGAGTATGTCATTCACGTACTCTACGAGGATCACCACCATACTCCCTAGTACCCTTTTGTATATTCTAGGTTCATCTACCATTTTGATGAAGTCAAACTCTTTGACTGACACATCAAAACAGATGTTCCAACTCCGCGATGCCTGTTTTAGCACATAAAACATCTTGCACACGTTTCCGCTGCTCCCACTGTCTACGAAGCCCTCTGACTGTGTACTTATAGATTCTCTCTTCTAAATCTTTATTTAGAAAAGCAGTCATGACACCCAACCGCCAGATATCGTAGTCATGGTATGTAGCCGTGGCAAGTAGGATCTGGATGGACTTAAGCATAGGCCCCAGAAAAGGTTTCATCATTATCCATACCTGGTCAATGATGCAAACCTTTAACAAGTCTAGCTTTGGAAGTCTCAACTTTTCCATGTACACCAAGTAATCTTCTCAAGATATACTTGCTCCTGATGGGGATTTAACCCTTCAGACAAAGCAACCAAAGTCCATACTTTGTTGGTGTATAAGAATTCCATCTCAGATCGATAAGCATACAGCCATTCTTACAGAGTCATACTCCTGATGGCCAGCTCGAAACTAGTTGGGTTATCATCTCATGATGCAATCCTCACTCCCACTGTCATAGAGAAACTGAAGTATCTCTCAGGTGGGTGAGGAACCCTACTAGATCGGCGGAGAGGCTGAGGTTCGTTGGAATCTACTGAATCCTTTGGTTCTACCAAATCATCTGCTGTAATTTGTATAGCTGGAACCTTTTCCAGTTCTACCTCATGACCACTAATTTCTTCTCAAGAAATTCTCTTTCACAAAGGTGGCATGTTGAGAAACAAAACATTTTTGTTCCTCGGTTAGGTAGAAGATATTCCCTTGCGAATACTTAGGATATCCAACAAACTTTTACAGAACTGACTTTGCCTCGAGCTTGTCCGGATTTTGCCTTTTAGACATAGGCCGGACATCCCCAAATCTTAACAAACTTAAGATATGGGCTCTTCCCAATCCATATCTTATATGAAGTGGTAGGCAACTGATTTGATCGGAACCATATTCAACAGGTATGCAACTTTATAAGTGCATAACTCCCAAAAGGAAATAGGAAACTCAGTAGTACTCATCATAGAGCACACCATATCAGATAGGGTGTTATTGCTCCGCCCCGATACACCAAGGTGCTGAGGTGTATTCGGAGGAGTAATGCTGAGAGAGAATCTCATTCTTAGAATAGTCCAGGAATCCCATGCTCAAGTATTCTCCTCCTTGATCACATCAAAGGACATAATACTTATACCCGTTTTTGGTTCTCTACTTCTAACTTATATTCTGTGAATATCTCAAAAGGTTCGGACTTGTGTTTTAACAGGAACATAGGTCTGAATCTCGAGAGATCATCAGAGAATTTAATGAAGTACAAAGAACCGGTCTTGGCATGTGTAGACAGGGGACCTACATACATCAACATGTATCATCCCAAGAGTATACTAACTCTTTCTCTGCTTCGAATAAACAGAGCTATGGTCATCTAATCTTTGTGACATGACTGGCAAGTTTCATAAGATGTAAATTCAAACAGATTTAAATATGTATCTAAATGTAACTTCAGCTAGTCGGGTGGCATTGATATGACCTAGTCTACAATACCTCAAGAAGGATCCGTTCATTTCTGAACTCTTCCTCTTGTGTGTATTCCGTATACTAAGAACTGTAGTTTGATTTAGAACATCAATGCTTTTAGATAACGTGCCTGAATCGATCAACTTTTGATATAGGAAATGTTCAAAACATTATCCAACAAAACAAAATTTTATCATTTCTTTACTAATAAAGAGACTGATATGATTTTGTATATCATGTTCGGTATCTAATAACATTCGTTCAGAATCAATGTATTTGGAATACAGGGTGACAGTGACCAACAGACTTGGCTATAACACTTGCACCGTTTTCTGTCTCATGAAATTTATCACCCGTTCTCAGTTCTCTATCTATCTGTAGCCTTATGTAATAGATTACATATCTGGGATCCTGATCCGGCATCAAATACCTAGGACGTAGAGGATACAGAGAAACAGTTCTTTATAATGAACACTCCCGAAGGAGATGCATCATATGCACTTTCTTCGTTTGGGCGGCATAGGAATTCTGGTATTCCCCTATTTCCTGCTCTGTCTTATAACAATTATAAGTTAGAGCGGGACCAACGTTCCCCAGCTCAGTATAACAAGCGGGTTCGATCAATACATCCGTATTATTATCTTGATTAAGGCGTGACATGGTCGCTACCAGGAGAGAGAGAGAAGAAAACACTCTGCGTATCCTCTTGCAAGATCAGATTGGTTATTATTTTATCTAATCAGGATGGCTCCCACTGTTTTGATCAAATCTTCCTTCAAACCCTAAAAGGAAAGACTAGCCGGGATTAATCACACGCTACAAGTTCGCCAATCTTTCAGCCAGGCCAGTGTCGGTACTTTGAGGGAGGTTCCCCGTGCTTTCGCACGGACCTAATTAATGTAAACCTCGTTTTCCCAGAGGCGTAACCCCGTTGACACCTTTCTAGACACCTACTTAATCGGCTAATTGTAATGTGTAAAACTCTCCCAAGAGTAACAATTACTCGCAGTGGGTATCGGGATCCAACTATCTCATAGAAGGTATGCAATCTCATTGCAAATTTCAACACTTGAAATTCCCGATAATATTTTGCCCCTAACCTCCTATGACCTTGACAAAGGCCAACAAACCATAGGATGCTAGTCAAGTTCAACCCGTCATTTCCTGATTGAATTAAACCCACCCGCACGACCCTTGACAAAGGCCAACAAGGTCGCACGACTACCCTAACCCAATCTGCATCATATGCATAAGCAGATAAGAACCAGTCAGCTACCGCACACCACGCCTTGACAAAGGCCAACAAACGCAGCACGAATACTAACTACTACTTATCTGAAATGACGGAGGGCTACGACAGGTTTTTCTGAAAACCTATTGCGTAATGAACTTGATATCGTTGTAGAATCAAATGATTTTTAAAATGGAGTGTTTTTGAGGTTTTTGCTAGTTTCGTTAAAGAGGTCACTCCCGGTGAAGGGATCGTCGGCTCTTTCCTCGTCGAATGAGGTGCAGGATATTTCATATACATCGCTGTGCAATGCAAGAACTATAGGAGCAATCAAAAGATAAACCGAGGGTTGTAGCATCTGCCAGTTATTGCTAAAGGAGTCACTCCCGGTGAAGGGATCTCGGTCCTTTACTTATCGAATAAGGTGCAGGATGTTCTACAAGGAACACCTCGATGCAAAGCAAGAACTGTAGCTACCTGTTTTTGAAAATTCGATTCCACAACATCTTTAGGTTTCTTTTTCTTTCATTAATCACATTAATGAAGTCCAATCATTTAAGTACCTAAACATCACAGATAAATACGACGTACACTTATGCCATCCGCATTCGCCTCGATGTCCCCTTGTGCACCGTTAGGTTAGGTAACTAACGGCAGAGCGGGGTAGGGCTAGCGCTGGTGTAAAACATAAGTAACGCCTAAATAATATATCATATATACTATATACAGTATTTATCACAGAACATCAAATGATCACATCATAGATATCGCAGCAGAAGAAACATATGAAACATTGGATATACTAGGATGTCCGTGTTTTCAATACGAGCCAGTATAAAACACGGATTCCACGGTTGCGATGAATAGCCAAACCCACACCCCTAGACCCCTACGAGAGCGGCAAGCAACCCTACCAATTCTAGAGTTAGGAGACCCGGACTCGACTCCTCGAGTTTGTCTCCCACTGGACTCCAGAACCTGGTTACTTGTGCTCCCCTCTTTGGGTCTATCCTAGTGCGGAAAAGTAAATAATATACAAAAGGTGACATCTTCCGCAACCTGGAAGTGCCCCAATAAAAGAATATTACATACATGTTTTTACATGAATGAAAATGAAAAACACTCATCTCACATAAAACCCCCCCGGCTATTCAAACACGACGATCCAATATAACATATCCAGCAACACATAACATCACATGTCATCAACGTAAGTAAATATGCCCATCCCAATTGTCGTTGACATATAGTAACGAAACCGGCGATATCACATATTACACTTACGGTCGCAGAAAAGAAAGTGTAAACTACAACAGTTGGAATCCGCAACCTTCTTAGACATCGCATGCCTAACCAAATGAATTCCTTAGACATCGTATGCCTATCAATTATAAACCCCGCATTTTAGTCTCAATATCGAAAACACTTTTCAATATAAAGTCGGGCAATTCAACAAGATTCCCGGCATTTTGATCGAATGCTCGTCGCAAACTTTAGTAGGCGGCCGCACCCCCGATGCCGTCTACGAAGTGCACTAAGGCGGAACACCGCTGCCGCGAGCACCCGAACGGATGCTTTCGGCGACGGGGTTCTCCTACAGTCACTTGGTCGGGGCTAAGGGGTGTAGCTGTCTATTAAGTTTATCTGGCGAGTATCCGCGTACGCTACGTGATTGCGACGGACTTTTGATCACATCAAAATTCCGTGGCAACCGATCAAGTGAGACTAAAGTTCTATGTTTATAACATCCAAATCAGTTATCTCATAACTACTTGTGGATCCCAAATATTGTATCACATTCCAGATAAATAGAAAATGTTAAACTTTCCGATCGAACAATCAAACACCCAAGTTTTCCCGAAACAACTCAACACATGAAATAAGTTTAAAAACATTCACTTCATGCCTTAGTACCAACGGTCATCCGTAGAAGGGTCAAGCCAACGCCTCACATGTGGCACGCCGTACTGCCCCAAACCCGAAGGTTCAAAGGGCAGTTCAAGACGGTCACATAATCGAGTTAAGGTTTGTTGTCTTCTAGAGGGACCATCGCGTTACTTGCACTACTTATAACGTCATTAAACTACGGAAAAATCCAACACTTGGAAATTTCCCGGCAGGGGGAAAAAGTGGGTATTTATATCCGGTCGAATTTTCTAACATATTCTAAAATAATCCGGAAAAACACATAGACAAAATTAGACAATCCGATCGAATCTATGAACTCCCAATACAACCTAGAAAACTCAACTCTTGAGTATAAATTAAAAGTATCCAGAAGACACAAGAAACACCTACAGAGATAACTGCAGGAAATGCACAGCCTAATCATCATAGACGGCCGCGGAACCGCCGCAAAAAGTGGGTCAACGCAGCGGTTCCGCGGTAATACTGTAGACTTAGGTTGTCGTTTTCTGCTGTTTTTCTTAGAATTTCCTGCTCATTTTTCTGCATATTTTTAATTTGGAAAAAACCCAGTTTTGGAAAAATGTACAGAGAAGCGTTTTAAACTAGGGTTTCGGGTTCGATCGGACTTCCAACATCGTCTACTCTTCGCCTAAAGCTCTAGCTAGTCTCTGATACCACTGTAGGGATCCTAGGCACACTCAAGAGGTTCCATAAGGCATCTACCATGCCAAATTCAAAATTTTCCATGTGCCTAACAAACCTAATGATAGATCGATAACTAGAGGCAAAGGCGAAACATGCAAGTAAACAACTTTATTGCTAAGTGAATGGAAATACAACCTTTGTAGATCCGGTCCACCACTTCCTTAGCTCCGTGATGACGTCCCTCCGCTGCAACCATCGGAATCCTGGACTCTCACGGTGGTTTCATCGGTGAAAAGATCGGGCTAGGTCGTTGACTTCGATGCCGAAGATGATCTACGTCGAGGCAACTCAAGATCAAGCTCCAACTTCACCAAGTCATGAAACTTGTGAAGAAAACACCCTATACTACATGGCAAGTGGTAGAGGATGAAGAAATAGGAAGTGGGTTCACTTTGGATTTGGATTTCTCACTTGGAATCATCACTTAGACATTTTCAAGAAAGCTTTCTTCTTCACTTGAAGAAGATGAAGAAGAAGAAAGAAAAAGAATTATCAACTAAAACAAAATCAAGTGATGGTTATCATTTAGCAACCATGGGTGAGTGTAGAGAATAAACTAGGGTTTAGTTAAATGGTTAGGTTAAGGATAAAAACAAAATGGCTAAGACTTTGTCAAAAGTATCATGAAGCTTCTAGTGTAAAACAAAGAAAGCCATCCATTTTGTTTTTGCCAAAAGGAAAAAATAAACAAACAAATAAAGTAATGGAAACCCTAACCATTAACCAAACATGGTTTAAAGTAAACACACACCCAAGTTTGCATGTATCATCAAACATGATACAAACTAGTGCACAAACATATATCACATATACAATGTGAACAATCAAGTGAGAAAATAATCTTAAGTGAACCAATACTAGTTAATGTAAAGTAATATATCAAATATATAATTATACATTAAATCATTAAATCAACACTTGATTCAATGATCCGGTCATACTGCATATAACCGACTAATATCAAGTGTATCAATGTATCGAATCAACACTTGATTCGGTAACCCGGCTATATCATATATAACCGTCCGATGATACAAATCGCGAGAATAGAATCCAGTATCACATACTAATATTATTCTCGTTCCCGCACATATCTCATATGCGCTCCTATTTCGTTTCGCTTGAGCCAGGAAACCTCTGTGTAGGACTCTAAAGACTCGTCAATACGCCGGCAGCAGGTGATGATTATATCAAACACCCACAAGCCGCAAGCGGTCTGCTAAACGTAACGGCCACCCGGGTATTGAACGATCATAAGATCAACGAGCAAGCCCGCTCACACTCCTGTGAATCCAACCAGTAACACTTATCGTACAGTCCGGTCTCATCGTCTGATATGTCACATATCTCGCCTAGGGGTGGTAAACGTCAGACCCCAATAGCTCGATAAGTCGTGTCGATATGAGGACTATAACAGTTCGAGAAACTACTGGTAACACTTACCAGTAAATCTCAGCAACCCTGGCCAGGGATTTCCGGTTATAGCCAATCGAACACAGCGCAACATCAACTCCCTATACCGGGAGAGACGAATCCCCTCCTATCGCTCATTGCCTCTATGTGATTCAGGACTGTACCCAAAAACCACCGTTTTGCACGCCCTCTTGGACGTGGTAAGGTGGAAATCAAAGCACAGTGGGAATCACACAAGACTCTATGACGATCTCGGGTCAACAGACTACTCTGTACCAGTGTCACCAGAGAACTGCCATCTGACGTAAGGTATAATACCATCTGGGAGTTCTCGGCGAGTCCGTCCAGTGTACCCAGTCTCCACTGAGCACCCATACATCATCTCTGATGTCAAACACCAATGGATATGGGATCATCCATCGCCCATCTGTATGGGTCGAGAAGGTATATGCTAGTCTACTCTGGTATATCGATGCCCCGTCTCGATACACCCACGACTAGGGACCTTGAAGGATGTACTTATGAACTACCATGTCCCCACTAGTATGATCCGCATCATAGTCCAAGTAGTCAAGTACACATCCTAAGGGCTTTACCAACATGTATCAGAGAGACAATCAGTGTACACGTTAAGGTAAAGTGCAACCAGATAGCATACTATCATGTCGAGCAAGAAAGTCCTCCCTATATATGTCCAAGCATCCACTACAATATACATCATATGTATAGTAATGGCTTCTAGGGCATACATATAACTAACACCGTCTTTCCTGGAGGATTGGGGCATTCTTTAGCGTGCTGACGAAGGGTATTCACATGTCATCTAGGCGGAGTTGAAAAGTTGAACGAATGTCAGAAACCCATTTTTCCAAGTTTAAAGTATTCGAAGGAACACGCAAGTAATTCGGTGGACCCTCTAGAAGAATGAAACCCTAAATCGACATGATGACCATTGAACCGCTTTTGAACCTTAGGGTTTGCGGCAGTTTAGCGGTGCCATCAGTGAGCCTTGGGTTGCCCTTCTACGGTTGGTCCATAGGTACTGTGGCATGTACCGGATATTATTAGACTGTGCTCAGGTATTGAGCTTTCAGGAAATTATGGGACTTTGATAAATCGATCGAAACGTTTAACGTCGTCTGGATAACATGTGATGAGAGATCAACAAGCTGACCAGCTTCGGATAGAGGACCTCACCCAGATGCGTTGTGAGTTGATAGAGAACGGACGAGTATTGAGTATTCCTCCGATGGTTGGGACTAGTTCCCGAGGACGTGTTCGGCCAGATATCTTCTACAGAGTGATGAAGATACAGAGTACGCGATTTCGAGTCCATTTGAGAGATTCTATATTTACTGTAGCCAAGAACATAGCAGTACGCAGACAGCAAGACGTGACGTCGATGCGGACGATGATAAAGACGAGTGGAGCCAGAGGTTCATGCGAGATGTCAACGAGCTATTGCTACTCCCCATTGAGATTAGAGATCTGATATGTATACAGTGGCGTGAGATACAACCAGTTCCTGAGGATATGCAGTGCTGAGAACGCAGATGTCCAGAAAACGAGAAAAGATTATGCAAGAGTACAAGCCTCCGTGCAGTTCGGCATAGGCGAGATCGGAAGAGACCCTGAGCAGGTGCCTTCCTGGACACTACTGCGATGAGAGTTGCACCGAGGATCAGATGTGTCACGTGTACTCAGAGGGCCAGAGGTCGACGCCAGTGACGTGCTGCTTTACGAGTGGTCGTGATGATTGGCCGAGAGATGACCAGAGAAGTGCCAGAGCGGAATCGTTCCCGTTAGCACACCTGACCGGGCCGATGAGACGATGGATTGCGAGATTGGTAAACCATAGAGAAAATGAGGATCCAGAGACGGAAGACGCCAGACCGTCAGCAGGAGGCAAGCGGATGTTCTTGATCTGCCAGTTTTGGGCACACCGACATTTTTCGACATTGTAGGAGGTGTACCTCGATGTCATTTATTGCGACTTGCATTTGTGATCCGAGTATCACGCTTATATTGCTTGGATTTGAGTTTTGATGATTGAGTTTCATGATATCGTTTTCGTGCACCATGGCTGCACCTACTAGGTATTTACATTTTTGTGCATAGTTATCGCACTTGATATATATTATACACCGTTGTGTTGATTGCGATTTGTACATATCCATTGCATTTGATGTTGATTTTGTACCTTCGTAGTATGTGTTTATGATTTCATGGATTTCATACAGATGATGTGATTTTTGCACTCGGTATAGCTCACATGTGCTTGCAGTGCATTGATACGGATATTGTGCACATAGTTGCACACGTTTTTGATTTATACACCTTGGTGCACTCGATGTCGTTTTTATACGCATTTGAGTTATTAATGTGATTTTCGTGCCTTAGTTGCACCGTACTTGTGTTTCGCGCATTTGATGCACCAGATTTGAGATTTTCGTGTACAATAGATGCACCGGATATTGTTGTCGTGCACACCCGTTGCATTAGACAGATGTTTTCGTGCACACCTATTGCACTTAGTTTTTCTTTTGTACATATGGTGGCACCTGCATTCAGATTTGATTTCCGTACGCACCGGACGCACGGGATTGTTGGATACGCCTTTTGAGGCTGATTTTGCTTTTGAGCACATTGTTTTCATGATGGGCAATATATTGTGTAGTAGCTAAACATGACTGATCTGAGGACAATACCTGAGTACTTTGTATGGATTAAAAGTTTAACAAGAGGTTTTCAAAAAGGAGCTATAGTCTCGCTATTTCCTACGTGTCCGTGAGCGACACGAACGTTTATAAAGGAAAATCTTGTTGGAATATTTCAAAAAGGATGAAACATATATTTGAGCAAAATATATATGAAACTATATTTACTATTTTACAAATGAGCGTCCGTCACTTATGCCGTGAGTTACGCATCACACGGTGATTCAGAAAGGGTTTTGCATGTATTTTATTCAAATTTTGGGGGTTTTTTCTTCAAGGATGTGTACTATACACATATTATAGTATTTGACTAGTGTACATTGGATTTTAATAGTGGATTTCGAGATTTGTATCTCCATTGTAACCCCGAGGATATGCATGCAAATCAGATGATTTGCGTGACGCTTGATGGAGTTCGATTTGAGTCTTGTATTCGTTTTCAAGCGCACGCGATGCGCTGTAGTATTTCTACATCTTCCATAATTTCGGAGCCCCGTTGATTTGAATTGAGTATTGAAATGTTTTAGTATTTGGGGGTTTAAATTTAAAATCGGGGACCGAATTTATTTAAGGGGGAAGATTGTAACATTTCAGAAAATATAAAATATTATTTTTGGAATTTAATATTAAAATAATATATTTCCCGGAAACTGCCCGATTTGCGAAATTGGGGTTTTCGAAAAGAGTATAAATATATACCAATAATTGTGAAATAATTGGAAATTAAAATGATTTATTCATTTAAAAATATATTTAAGGGATTTGGCATTTTTAAAATTTATTATATGCATTTTAAATAAAAACCCGATTAGTGCACTGCTAATCGTGATTAAGCCAAATCCGTGTTTCTACAGTTTTCATGGTTAGTGCGTCATGACATGTTTCATTTGGTTACATATTCATTTGTGTTGTGTTATGTTATGCTTTTGTTATGGTGAGAAAGGAATAAGAAAAGAGACAATGATTGAGCAGAGAGAGAGGGGGGACATAATGATGAGATGAGACTATGTTAGGAGAGAGAATGAGAGTGAGAAAGAGTGCGAGAGAGAGGGAGAGTGCTGCCTCATTATCCTTTCCCCCACCATTTTCATCTCCTTCTTCATCCTCCTCAAGCTCCCTTCCCTCCACCTACAACCACAAAAATCACCTCTAAAACCTTATCAAAACCCTATACCCCTTTCACAAAAAATGATCACCTCCTCACCCTCATCGCAATGGACTAAGCAAAGTGAGATTTGACAAAATTGGGACTTCTAGGGTTTGCTTATGTGACATCCATGAGGTATAATCATTTCCATTTAGTTAGTTTTAGTTTTCTTATGTTTTAGATAGTTTAGAAGTTGAATTGGGTTGGTGGTTTTGAAGATAGAAATCTCTAGAGAAGTGTTTAGGTGATTGTGGGAAATTAGTGAACTCTAGTGGCTGTTGAAAGACCTGGAATTTAGTATAGAAACAAAAATACGGATTTAGGATTTTGTTCATGTCGGTTTTGTAAGTATATAGGGTGTGCAGGGAAATCTGGAGCAACCCGGGGAATTATTGAGGAAAGCAAACAACTCCAGGGACCAAATTAGAGTACTAGGAGACCACCTTGACGAGAAGAAGCCCAGAGGAGCCTAGGGGGCCGAGGAGGCCGGATTTTGTGGGTAGGTGGCCGGCCACTTAGTGGAAGTTGGTGTCGGGGTTGGTCCAGTAGCTCATTTACACCATGTACAGCACCCTAGACTTGTTTGTGCACCTTCTTTTGGCCTGAGTCAAAATCTGGAAGCACTTTGGTATGATTTTGGCTATGTTTTCCGTATTTTGAAATGTTTAGTTTTGATATATGGATTTGTATTTGGTTGTTGGATGTTTGTACATCAACAACAAGGGTTGTTTGGTTGGTTTTGTACGCGTAAGCTATAGGTTCTAACCTATGAGCAATGCGCGTGCCGTTTGGATTTTAGAACTTGATTTTAATACCGTTGCGATATGTGTTGTTATTGTAGGTACCTTCGCGTGGATTCTGATGCGACGGAGCGTGGCGTCATCAACTTCGGCAAGCGAAGACCACGGTGAGTAGATCTATATCTACGGGGGAAGTCGGGTGGATGGCGTATAGCACCCCCGCACACTTTGATGGAAACCGATTTATATATAGATTATGGTTAATGAAACCATTAATAGAATACTATAGATAGAGTTAAAAAGGTAGTTATAGAACCATATTAGAAACTAAGGATAGTTAGGATATGATACGACTTGTATGTGATGACGGGATTTGAGGATGATATTTGATGATATTGCCGTTTAGGGTACTATAAGACTAGATAGCCGACGTAGATGCGTCATCCGAACCATACTTATTTCTAAACTGAAAAATCGTATGCATCTTTTAAACAAATATCTTGAGGGACGTTACGGATTTCCAAATGATATCTTCTCCTTAAAAACTCCGTATCCCCTACTTTCAAAACTACGACTTGCATCTTTTAAAAGCTGATTGTATGGTTCGGGTGTGTATGTTAGATTAAATACGTATGCTTATAGTAAAGGTAGAATGTATTTGTAAAATTGACTTGATGTGAGATATAATTATGATAAAAAGAGAATACGATTTAATATGTGATATGTTGATATGTTGGTATATAGATGTGAGTCGATTGAGATGATTGATACCTTGCTGGTCCCTTGATATGATTTTGTTATGGATGTGACTTGGGACATAGGTATATAAATATATTATATATGTTGTGAAGCGTGAGTGATAGCCGTACGAGACGTTAGGTCTGTACCCTCCTCGTCTTATAGGTCGATAGGATCCCTAATAGTTTAATGCCGCCGTACGATGATTTTCCGTACGTGATGAGTTTGACTTGAAGTTTGATCCATACCCTTGACTAGAGGATGCCGTACGATGGAGTATTGTCACGACCCGAAGTTACGGAATGTGACCGACACATAAATTATGAAACGTCTAAAGGCTTAACGTAATCTAAGTAAGCCGAAGCCCAGAAATCAAAACCATTTAAAATTAGAAATGTAGGAAAACATGTTTAAAAGCAATATCAAATTTCTCAAAAATTTTGGCAGAGTCTCCTTTGTAAAAGCTGGCCCCAAATGGGTACAAGCAAGAATATATAGATAAGCAATAATAAAAATGCATCTCCAAGCGGGAGCTAGCTCTTCGCCAATTGGCGGTCACAACCACGCAAGCAATGTAATATACAACGCCGAAGGGCGAGGAACAAAACTCAAAGAAAACCATCAAAACCACCAGAAAACCATAATAATACAAGCGCGACTCTAAGGTCGAAGAATAAACAACCGGACTTCTAAATCTATCAAGTACTACCAGTCTGGTTGATGGAGCTTACTAGATACAAATGAAATAATAAAAGTACAACGGCGGTCCTGATACAAGTGAACCAACCTACCAAGCAAATCAACCTGAATGAAATGATATCCCAGCAAGCTGCCAAGGAAACCTGTATATCAAAATCTGTAAGAAAATTTGGCACAACGGGGGTGAGTTGCCAACTCGTGAGTAGAAGACATCTGCGAGTAGAAATCACATGCACGACGCTCTCCTAGATCATAGTAATAATACTTAATATAACCCTAGTCATTTAGTAGTTGCAGGGTAATAATCTATGCGTAAGTGAAATGCTCAGTGCTCGTGTCAGTGCCTCAAGTAGTTGCAGGGTAATAATCTATGCGTAAGTGAAACCCTAGTCATTTAGTAGTTGCAGGGTAATAATCTATGTCATGTGTATGAGTATGCATGCACTATGAATGTAAAACAATCAACCGTGAAATCTGGATATATCTGTATAAGAAATCTTTAACTTTTATCATAGTAAAATTTGTTTGGTAATCTGAAACATCATCAATGAAATCCATGGAAATCCGTGTCAAGTATCGACACAAAACAGGTAAATCTCAAAGTCTCAATACCTCATAGTCTCAATATCTCATAGTCTCAATATCTCGGGCTCCGTCAGTCCGGATCGGCCCATATCATCAAATCTCACGACAACGGTCGGTATCCTCCGGATATCTGCTGCGCCAGACATCACCGGTAGGTAGTCTTCCCCTGCCAGGCTCATCGTTTACAACTCAAGCTTCTTTCCCCGGGGTACCATACCGGGCCCACCATGTACCCGAGATGGTTCATCCACTCCTCGAATCGGGTCTCAAAATCCAACAGAAAACATGAAATCTCATGGTGGACGACACATACATCACGAGAAAACCGCAACTTGCATTTGAAAAATGATGATAATAAGCTTTTATTAAATTCTTGCAGTTTTCCCCAAAAATCCAGAAATCTCATAGAAATCAAAAATCCTAAAATCATGAGTAAGTAAATAATGAGTATCGGCATAAGCCTCACAATACTACATGATAATATGAAAATGTGTATGCATGAAGTGTCTAAGTAATAAATACAATGTCTAAACTAGCACATGAGAGTAATCACACAATATTATATCGGACTAGAATTTAGCTGATTATATCAATAAAAAGATAATATGTTCTAAAGTGTACGTGACATGGCAATTGTTGGGTTTACCTAGCACCTCATCAAGGGTTTAGAAGTATCACATATGCCAAAATCAAATTTTGAAAGTGCTAAGTGAACATGACAAGAATCATAACTAGAAATTTAGGGTTTCTTTCAACTAAGCATCACATGCAAATAAAAAACCTATCACTAAGGGTAGAGATTACAACCTTTGTAGACCTTCCTTGGTGACTCCTTGGTACTATGAGAGTTTGGAACGGATCGATGGAAGCCTTCTTAGTCCACGAAGATCCACCCGAAGTCCCTTTGCCCAAAGCTCCTTGCTTTACTTGATTTGTGAATGAAGTAGAGCAAACACCCTACACAAATGGGCTAGATGTGTGTAGTATGATGATGTGGTTTGTATTCTATAATCAAAACCCTTTCTTTTTTATCAACTTCACTCAAAGAAAATTTCAAGAGAGGAAGAAGAAGATAATGGTGGCTAAGCTTAAGCTCAAAGGATAATGATATGAATGAATTATTGAGATGAGAAAGAATAATCTATATTATATCCTTCTCACTTCAACCATGGTTAGTAATTATCTAGATCTTTATCAATGAGTTAATAATGCAAAAGGATAATTAACTCAAGGTTAAAAAGTAGTTGAAGTATGGTCAAAGATGATAAACATTAACCATGAGTGAATTATCCTTTCTTTTAATTCAAAATGATAAATAAATAAATAATTACTACAATATGAGTCTTGCATTGCCACCAAATATGTATCAACAACCATGATACAATGTATGTATGTGTCCATGCACATCATCATGTGCATACATGCATGCATACAAAAAAATAGAAAAATGGTTTAATTAAAGAATTAATCTAAAAGTCATTTGTTAAATCAACACTTGATTTTGCAAACCGGTCATATCACATACGACCCGACCAATAGAAAATGCCCGATTAATATACGGTATCACATATCCATATTTAATCGGGTCCCCGCGCATATCTCATATCCACACCACATCTTTTCACCTGAGCCAGGAAACTTCATTGTGGGACTCTAAGACTCGTCAATACGCCGGCAGTTGGTGATGATCATATTAAATACCTACAAGCCGCAAGCGGTCAGCTAAACGTAACGGCCACCCGGGTATTGAGCGATCAGAAGAAAACCAGCGAAGCTGTCAAAACTCCCGTCGAGCCAAATGGCAACACTTACCGTACAGTCCGGTCTCCTCGTTAGATATGTTGCATATCGAGTCTAGGGATGGAATCGTCGACCCCAATAACTCAATAAGTCATGCTGGTGTATGGCTCATAACAGATCGAGAAACTACTGATAACGCTTATCAGTAAATCTCAGTAGCCCTTGCCAGGGACTTCCTGTTATAGCCAATCGAGCATAGCACAACATCAACTCCTAATACCGGGAGAGACGGGACCCCTCCTATCGCTCATCGCCTCCATGTGCCTCGGGACTGTACCCAAAGTCCACCTGTTTGCACCACTCAGTAGAGCCGTGGTAGGGTGGATATCAAAGTACAGTGGGAGGACACACAAGACTCTATGACGATCTTGGGTCTACAGACTAACCTGTACCAGTGTCCCCTGAGAACTGCTATCCGACCATAGATATAATACCACATAGGTGTTCTTTGTGAGTCCGTTCAGTGTACCCAGTCTCCACTGAGCACCCGCATACAATCTTTGGTGTCACCTCACCAGATGGATATAGGATCATCCATCGCCCATCATATGAGACAAGAATAGTATACGCTAGTCTACTCTGGAATATCGATGCCCCGTCTCGATACACCAACGACTAGGAACAGTTCAAGGATATGCTTATAAACTACCCATGCCCCACTTGTATGATCCGCATTATAGTCACAGTAGTCAAGCAAATATCCTGAGGGCTTTATCAACATGTGCAAATGAATAAAAGCATGATCGAATCAACATGTCAAGATAAAGTAAACCAGATAGCTTACTATCATGTTGAGCGAGAAAGTCATCTAAATTCATATATACATGTCCAAGCATCCACTATACATATAATGGCCTCTAGGGCATACATATATCTAACAATCTCCCACTTGCACTAAGGCCAATTATTGGCGTATCTCATATCCAACATCTCAAAAAGTCGCTCATGCTGCGGCAGTGGAAGGGCCTTGGTGAGTGGATCCGCTGTGTTATCCTTTGTATCTACTCTCCGAATCTCGATCTCCTGGCGATCTAATATCTCTCGGATCAAATGATATCGCCTCAGGGTGTGTCTGGATTTCTGATGATACCTTGGTCCTTTGGCTAACGCCATAGCTCTATTATTATCACAATACAATAATTTGGATCAACAATGGTTGGAACTACTCCTAGTTCCGCGATGAACTTCCTCATCCAGACGACTTCCTTGACAGCATCATTTGCAGCAATATACTCAGCTTCCATCGTAGAGTCTGCAACGGTATCCTGTTTGGAACTCTTCCAACTAACCGCCCCTCCATTGAGGGTAAATACAAACCCTGAGATAGATTTGCTGTCATCCTTATCACTTTGGAAGCTGGAATCGGTAAAGACCTCCATCTGGAGATCCTCATTACCATACACCAAGAACAATTCTTTAGTCCTTCACAAGTATTTAAGAATGTTCTTCACTGCTATCCAATGTTTCTCCCCTGGGTTGGATTGATACCTGCTTGCTATAGCTAGTGCATAAGAAACATCAGGGCGAGTACATAACATCGCATACATTATAGATCCTACGGCTGAAGCGGAGGGTATAACGCTCATGCGAGCTCTCTCTTCATCAGTCTTCGGACAGAAGTCCTTGGAGAGAGTGATTCTATGACAAGAAGGCAAGGCACCACGCTTGGAATCTTCCATACTAAACCTTTTTACGATGGTGTCTATGTACTTTGATTGGGACAATCCCAATAACCTCTTGGATCTATCTCTATAGATCCTTATGCCCAAAATGCATGAGGCATCACCCAGGTCCTTCATGGAGAACCTTTGTGATAAGAATAGTTTGACCGATTGTAACATAAGAATATCATTTCCTATCAGGAGAATGTCATCTACGTACAATACGAGAAATATGACAGTACTCCCTACAATCTTCTTATAAATGCATGGTTCATCTATATTTTTGATAAAATCAAACTCTTTGATTGTATCATCAAAGCAGATGTTCCAGCTCCGTGAGGCCTCCTTTAATCCATAAATGGATTTAAGCAATCTACATGCTTTCCCGCCGCTCCCACTGTCAATGAAGCCCTCTGGCTGATCCATAAAAACGCATTCTTCTAAATCACCATTTAGAAATGTAGTTTTAATGTCCATCTGCCAGATTTCATAATCATAGTGAGCAGCAATAGCAAGTAGGATCCTAATGGATTTAAGCATTGCTACTGGAGAGAAGTTTCATCATAGTCCAATCCTGGTCTTTGACGAAAACCTTTCGCTACTAACCTTGCTTTAAAGGTCTCTACCTGTCCATCTATACCAATCTTTCTTTTAAAGATCCATTTGCACCCAACGGGTTTTATTCCAGGAGGCGCAACGTCCAAAGTCCATACTTTGTTGGTATACATGGACTCCATTTCGGATCTCATGGCTTCCAGCCACTTCACTGAGTCACCACTCGTGATAGCTTGCTGAAAACTAGTAGGTCATCATGTATGATGCAATCTTCTCTATCACCATCTATGATGCAATCTTCTCTATCACCATCAATGAGAAACCCATAGTATCTCTCTGGTGGGCAAGAAGTTCTACTAGATCTCCGGAGCGGCTGAGGTTCTTGAAGTTCTACTGTAACATCAGTTTCAACCAATTCGTCCTGAGTAATTTGTGTCTCTAGAACCTCTTCTAGTTCTACCGCATTGCCATTAGTACTGTCTGTAAAGATTTCATTTTCCAAAAATGTGGCATGCTGAGCAACAAACACCTTTTGTTCCTCCTTGTGGTAGAATAGATATCCATACGAATGTTTTGGATACCCCACAAATTTACACATGACCGATCGTGTCTCGAATTTGTCTGGATTCTGCTTTTTAACAAAAGCCAGACAACCCCAAATCCGAACTCTTTTAAGAGATGGTCTCTTTCCACTCCATAGCTCATATGGAGTGGTAGACACGGTCTTGGTTGTAACCCTGTTTAACAGATTCATCGCTGTCTTTATTGCATGCCCCCAAAAGGAAAGCGGTGACTCAGCATCATACATTATGGATCGTACGATATCTAATAGGGTACGATTCCTCCGTTCTGACACACCATTGTGCTGTGGTGTGTAATGTGGAGTGAGCTGAGAGAGAATCCCATTCTCTTTTAAGAAGTCTAAAAACTCTGTACTTAAATATTCTCCACCTCGATCTGATCGAAGTTTCTTGATGCTCAAGCCTGTTTGTTTTTCTACTTCAAGTTTGTACTCCTTGAATTTCTCAAAAGCTTCGGATTTGTGCTTTATCAAAAACACGTGTCCGAATCTTGAGAAATCATCAGTAAAAGTAATGAAATATGAAAAACCACCTCTAGCATGTGTAGACATGGGCCCGCATACATCACTATGTATGAGGCTTAAGAGTTCCACAGCTCTTTTTCCGTGTCCAGTAAACGGAGTTTTGGTCATTTTACCTTTTATACAAGACTGACAAGTCGCATATGATTTATATTCAAAAGGATTTAAATATCCATCTTTATGTAGTTTGTTTAGTATTGTTTCATTAATATGACCAAGTCTACAATGCCAAAGAAAAGCTTCATTTATATCTGAAAACTTTCTTTTATTAGTATGTTGTATATTGAAAACTGTGTGTTGGTTCAGGACGTAAATACCGTTATTTAATGTACCATACCCAATCAATTCTTGATTCAAGTTAATGTTCATAACATTATTTTGCAATACAAAATGATATCCTTCATTTTCCAACAAAGAAACGGATATTATATTACATAGCATACTAGGTACAAAATAACACGGGTTCAAAACCAAAATACAACCCGAAGGCAACCCAAGATGATACTCTCCTACGGATACAGCATGTACATTGGAACCATTTCCAACCGCAGAGTATGGTCACCTGTCTTTAAAACTCTACTATTTCTCAATTCCTGCATACAATTGCAGATGTGAGAACCAGAACCGGTATCTAATACCCAAGATGCAGAGTTTAAAGAAAAACAGTTTTCAGTTACAAACACACCTGAAGTGGAAGCATCAGCATGCTTCTTCTTCTTGAGATCAGCAAGATACACAACACAGTTGCGTTTCCAATGTCCTGATTTGTGGCAGTAAAAACATTCTCCTTTCCCGCTTCCCGCAGCCCCGGATTTGTCTTTCCCCTTTGCCTTTTTAACTCCACCTTTCTGTTTGATGGACTTCTTCTTTTTCTTTCCCTTGGCCTTGGCTTTTGGGACTGAAGAGGAAGATGGCCCAGCAAGCAGAGCGGGAGTCCTCGTTGTTTTCAACGTGCTCTCTGCACTTCTCAACATATTGAGAAGTTCAGGCAATGATTTCTCCAAATCGTTCATATTGAAATTCACTATGAACGGAGCAAAGGCAGGGGGGAGAGACTGTAGAACAATATCCGTATATTGCTCATTATCCATGGTCCATCCCAGTTCCTCAAGTTCTTCTATAAGACCAATCATCTTCAAAACATGGTCTCCTACTGATGTACCAGGGGCCATTCGCATCTGAAACAGCTTTCGAGATGCCTCGTATCTCAAAGTACGAGATTGCTCTTCATACAAATTCTTTGTATGAAGAAAGATGGATTGTACATCCATATTCTTGTGTTGTTTCTGATGGATATTGTCCATAGAAGCAAGCGCGAGGCACTTGGCCGTGTTACAATCAATATCCCAAGTTTTTCGGATCTCCCTATCCGAGACAGATGATTCAGGTCCTGGGACGGGTGGGGCTTGGGTTGTGAGGACATATGATACTTTATCATATGTAAGTGCAATGTTCAAGTTCCTCAACCATTCTTTATAGTTCGGTCCAGTCAGTTTATTTTTCTCTAGTAGAAGCTTAAGTCCCGACATCGGTATCTGCCATTAGGAGAGAGAAAAGAATACACTCAGCGAAATGCTCTTGCAAAGAATTAGATTGGTTATTATCTTATCTAATCAATGTCTCCCACTTCTTTTATCAAATTTTCTTTCAAAACCTGAAAAGAAAACTAGCCAGGGTTAATTACATTCTACAGTTTCGCTAACCGGTCGGCCAGGTCAGTGTCGGTACTTTGAGGGAGGTTCCCCGTGCTTTCGCACGGACCTAATTAAAATAAACCTCGTTTTCCCAGATGTCAAACCTCGTTAACACCTTTCTAGACACCTAATGGATTAGCTAATTGTAAATTGTAAAATTCTCCTGGAAGTAACACTTACTCACAGTGGGATCGGGATCCAACTATCATATAGATGGTATGCAATCTCATTGCAAATTTCAACTCTTGAAACTCCCAATATTGTTTTTACCCCTAGTTACTTATGACCTTGGCTATGGTCAAAATATCATAAGTACTAGTCAAGTTGTACCCGTCATTTCGAGATTAACTAGACCTGTTAGTTATGTATATGCCCTAGAGGCCATTGTTGTACATATGATGTATATTATGATGGATGCTTAGATATATACAGAGAGGACTTTCTTGCTCGTCATGATAGTATGCTATTTGGTTTCACTTTATCTTAACATGTTGACTCGTATTGGTTTACTGTTTTACTCTCACATGTTGATAAAGCCCTTAGGATCTGTACTCGACTACTGGGACTATGATGAGATCATACTAATGGGGCCGCCGTAGTCGATGAGTACATCCTATAACTGTTCCTAGTCGAGGGTATATCGAGACAGGGCATCGATACACCAGAGTAGACTAGCGTATACGCATCTTGACCCATATGATGGGCGATGGATGATCGCATATCCATCGGTGTTAGACATCAGAGATGGTGTACGGGTGCTCAGTGGAGACTGGGTACACTGGACGGACTCGCCGAGAACTCCCAGATGGTGATATACCACACGTCAGATGGCAGTTCTCCGGTGACACTGGTACAGGGTAGTCTGTAGACCCGAGATCGTCATAGAGTCTTGTGCGATTCCCACTGTGCTTTGATTTCCACCTTACCACGTCCAAGAGGGCGTGCAAAACGGTGGCTTTTGGGTACAGTCCCGAATCACATGGAGGCAATGAGCGATAGGAGGGGATTCGTCTCTCCCGGTATAGGGAGTTGATGTTGTGCTGTGTTCGATTGGCTATAACTGGAAGTCCCTGGCCAGGGCTGATATAGAGATTTACTGGTAAGTGTTACTAGTAGTTTCTCGACCCGTTATGAGCCACACATCGACACGACTTATCGGTTACTGGGGTCTGACGTATACCACCCCTAGACTTGATATGCGACATATCAGACGAACAGACCGGACTGTACGGGAGTGTTACTGGTTGGATTCACAGGAGAACGCACAGGCTAGCTTGTTGATCTTCTGATCGCTCAATACCTGGGTGGCTGTTACGTTTAGCAGACCGCTTGCAGCTTGTGGGTGTTTGATATGATCATCACCTGCTACCGGCGTATTGACGATTCTTTAGAGTCCTACACAGAGGTTTCTTGGCTCAGGCGAAACGGAGTAGTGGCACATATGTGATATGCGCAGGAGCGAGAATAATGCGATATGGGATACCGTATTATATTCTCGCGATATTTAGAAATGAACCGGGTCATCGGATCAAGTGTTGATTCGATGAATCGGTACATGATATATTAGTCGGTAATATTCGATATAGCCGGATCGTCGAATCAAGTGTTGATTCGATGATTTAATGTATAATAATATATATGATATATTGTATTACATTATCTAATATTGGCTCGCTTTATTATTTCATTTTCTCAGTGGATGATACATTGATATATATGCGATATATGTTAATTGTATTATTTTCTTTTGTTGCAAATATATAATATATATGTGATATATATTATTGTGACATGATATGATTAATTGTTAAACATGTTTAAGGATGATTAATTGAGTTTAGGGTTTGATTAGGGTTAGTTGCTTCATGCACCTTCTAGAAGCTTTCTTCTTTTGTCATTCTTAAGATATTTAGGATGACACATTATTTAACCCAACCAAACCCTAACTCTAGTTAACTCTCTACAAAATCCTAGCCACTCATCCTTGACCATGGTTTACAATTCAATCATATGGTTTATATTCTATTCATCACAAAAGAAAAACATATCATTATCTTTTCATTATCATCTTCTTCCTTCTTCAAGAAAGCTTGCTAGTTTTTCTTAAGTGATGAAATAAAATGAGAAAATGATTTAAAAAGAAAGCAAAATTACTACTCTCTCATCCTCATCTCATCTAGCCCATGGGATTAGTGTGTTCTTCTCTTTTGAGTGAGAAAGCTTGAGTCGTAGCAACTTCAAGGTAGATCATCGGAGATTTGGAATACTTCGAGCTAGCATGGATCGTTCGAGTCGTGGAGCCTCTCATGAGTCCGGGAGATCGTGGATCGCGGCAAAGGGACTTCTACTCGGAGCTTGTGAAGTGAAGGAGCGGACTACAAAGGTTGTAATCCCTCACACTTAGATAAAAGTTATCTTTTTGCATGTTAAACCCTAATAATCTAGCAAAGATCCCGGCTTTGGGTTGTTCGGCACGTCTAAATTTTTATCCGGGCATGTTTGATGCTTTTTGAACCTTCACAAGAGTGCCTAGGAACCCTACAAGACCCACCCATATGACCCTTGACTATGATCAACATAATTACATGAATGTCCTAACTGATCGCATCTTATGCTTTGTAGGAAGACATCACTTAGCTACCGTACACTACGCCTTGACTATGATCAAAATATGTAGCACGAATACTAAGTACCTTTCTTCCTAAAATGACGGAGGGTTGCGGATGTTTTTTATGATAACCTTTAACGCTTTGAACTTGATCTCGTTGTAGAATCAAAACAGTTTAGAAAAGGAGTGGCTTAAGCTCCGCATCTTTTGAAACTTGCATTTTTCATAAAAAGGCCGAGTGGGTTTCAAATCTGATTCTACAACATCTTTTAGGTTTCTTTTACTTTACATTAATCTCATTAATGTAATCCCATCATTTAAGTTCCTAAGCCATCACAGAAAAGAAACGAAAATAGAACGTACACTTATGCCAT
This sequence comes from Agapanthus africanus, assembly GCA_030015575.1. Taxonomy (NCBI): domain Eukaryota; kingdom Viridiplantae; phylum Streptophyta; class Magnoliopsida; order Asparagales; family Amaryllidaceae; genus Agapanthus; species Agapanthus africanus. The sequence goes on from CM057342.1 coordinate 384,971,376, forward strand.
CCGCATTCGCCACAGTGTCCCGTTATGCACCGTTAGGTTACTTAACTAATGGCATAGCGGGGCGGGACTAGTGCGGGTGTAAAACAAAAGCAACGTTTATTATATATCATATATATAATAATAATCCATTCATTTCAGATACTAAGTAATCACATTACAGAATATCAACAGCAGAAGCATATATGAAAATAAAAGGATATCTAGGATATCCGTATTTTGTATTTAGCTAACAATAGAAAATACGGATTCCACGGTCGCGATGAATAGCCAAGCCCACACCCTTAGACCCCTACGAGAGCGGCAAGTGATCCTGCCAATTCTAGAGTTTAGGAGACCCGGTCTCGACTCCTCGAGATGGCCTCCCACTGAACCCTAGAACCCGGTCACTTGTGCTCCCTTCCTTGGGTCTATCCTAATGCGGAAAAGTAAATAATATACAATGATGGAAACATCTTCCTCATCCCGGAAGTGCCCAAAATAAAAGAATATTACATACAATTGATTTATACATGAATGAAAATAAAACTCTCATCTCACATAAAACCCCCGGCTATTCAATCGCGACAATCCTGCACATCATATCTCAGCAACACATAATATCTCATATCATCAACGTAAGCAAGTATGCGTATCCCGATTATCGTTGATGTATAGCAGCGAAGCCGGCGATACCCCACATACTACACTTACGGTCACAGAAAAGAAAGTGAAAAATTACAACATTTGGAATCCACAATAACTTTAAACATCGTAAATCCGAAATATCACATACTTCACATTTCATGCCTAACTATATGAATTCCATATATTGTATCACATTCCAGATAAATAGACAGTATTAAACTTTTCGATTGAATAATCAAATACCCAAGATTTCCTAAATAGCTTAACACTTGAGCGGAGTTCAAAAATCCCAGAACATGTCACAGTAGCAGTGGTCCAGCCGTAGAAGGGTCAAGCCAACACCTCACATGTGGCACGCCGTACTGCCCCAAACCCTAAGGTTTAGAGGCGGTTCAGACGGTCACATAATCGAGTTAAGGTTTGTGTTGTTCTAGAGGGTCCACCGCGTTACTGGCACGTTTTTCCGAAAGATTTAAACTCAATAAAAATTCAACACTTGAAATTTTTTCGTGCCGGGAAAAAGTGAGTTAATGATATCCATTCGAACATTTTAATAGTTTCTAAATTATCCGGAAAACAGAACGAAATTAAATTTTCCGATCGAATCAACGAATTCAAAATAATCCCCAGAACACTCAACACATGAGTCAGATTAAAAATACCCAGAAATATGCAGGAACAGCTATGGATATTACTGTACCAACACGTGTCTCCAATTCACTTATTTAGCCGCGGAACCGCCGCGGAAAGCATGTTCTTGCCGCGGTTCCGCGGATCTTTGAGAGCCTTGGGGGCTCGTGTTTCAGGGTTATCCTTAGAATTGCCTGCTGATTTTTTTGAGTATTTTTAATGCAGAAAAAATCAATTTTTTAGAAAATTTCCAGAGAAGGGTCTAATATGGTGTTTCGTGTTTCGATCGGAGTTTTAACTTCGCCTAAACATTGCCTAAAGCTCTAGCTTGGCTCTGATACCATTGTTGGGTTTACTTAGCACCTCATCAAGGGTTCAGAAGCATCACATATGCCAAAATCAAATTTTGAAGGTGCTAAGTGAACATGACAAGAATCATAACTAGAAATTTAGGGTTTCTTTCAACCAAGCATCACATGCAAATGAAAAAACTATCACTAAGGGTAGAGATTACAACCTTTGTAGACCTCCCTTGGTGACTCCTTGGCACTATGAGAGTTTAGAACGGATCGATGGAAGCCTTCTTAGTCCACGAAGATCCACCCGAAGTCCCTTTGCCTAAAGCTCCTTGCTTTACTTGATTTGTGAATGAAGTAGAGCAAACACCCTACACAAATGGGCTAGATGTGTGTAGTATGATGATGTGGTTTGTATTATATAATCAAAACCCTTTCTTTTTTATCAACTTCACTCAAAGAAAATTTCAAGAGAGGAAGAAAAAGATAATGGTGGCTAAGCTTGAGCTCAAAGGATAATGATATGAATGAATTATTGAGATGAGAAAGAATAATCTATATTATATCCTTCTCACTTCAACCATGGTTAGTAATTATCTAGATCTTTATCAATGAGTTAATAATGCAAAAGGATAATTAACTCAAGCTTAAAAAGTAGTTGAAATATGGTCAAAGATGATAAACATTAACCATGAGTGAATTATCCTTTCTTTTAATTCAAAATGATAAATAAATAAATAATTACTACAATATGAGTCTTGCATTGCCACCAAATATATATCAACAACCATGATACAATGTATGTATGTATGTGTCCATGCACATCATCATGTGCATACATGCATGCATACAAAAAAATAGAAAAATGGTTTAATTAAAGAATTAATCTAAAAGTCATTTGTTAAATCAACACTTGATTTTGCAAACCGTTCATATCACATACGACCCGACCAATAGAAAATGCCCGATTAATATACGGTATCACATATCCGTATTTAATCGGGTCCCCGAGCATATCTCATATGCACACCACATCTTTTCGCCTGAGCCAGGAAACTTCATTGTGGGACTCTAAGACTCGTCAATACGCCGGCAGTTGGTGATGATCATATCAAATACCTACAAGCCGCAAGCGGTCAGCTAAACGTAACGGCCACCCGGGTATTGAGCGATCAGAAGAAAACCAACGAAGCTGTCAAAACTCCCGTCGAGCCAAATGGCAACACTTACCGTACAGTCCGGTCTCCTCGTCAGATATGTTGCATATCGAGTCTAGGGATGGAATCGTCGACCCCAATAACTCAATAAGTCATGCTGGTGTATGGCTCATAACAGATCGATAAACTACTGATAACGCTTATCAGTAAATCTCAGTAGCCCTGGCCAGGGACTTCCTGTTATAGCCAATCGAGCATAGCACAACATCAACTCCTAATACCGGGAGAGACGGGACCCCTCCTATCGCTCATCGCCTCCATGTGCCTCGGGACTGTACCCAAAGTCCACCTGTTTGCACCACTCAGTAGAGCCGTGGTAGGGTGGATATCAAAGTACAGTGGGGACACACAAGACTCTATGACGATCTTGGGTCTACAGACTAACCTGTACCAGTGTCCCCTGAGAACTGCTATCCGACCATAGATATAATACCACATAGGTGTTCTTTGTGAGTCCGTTCAGTGTACCCAGTCTCCACTGAGCACCCGCATACAATCTTTGGTGTCACCTCACCAGATGGATATAGGATCATCCATCGCCCATCATATGAGACAAGAATAGTATACGCTAGTCTACTCTGGAATATCGATGCCCCGTCTCGATACACCAACGACTAGGAACAGTTTAAGGATATGCTTATAAACTACCCATGCCCCACTTGTATGATCCGCATCATAGTTACAGTAGTCAAGCAAATATCCTGAGGGCTTTATCAACATGTGCAAATGAATAAAAGCATGATCGAATCAACATGTCAAGATAAAGTAAACCAGATAGCATACTATCATGTTGAGCGAGAAAGTCATCTAAATTCATATATACATGTCCAAGCATCCACTATACATATAATGGCCTCTAGGGCATACATATATCTAACAGCAATTACCGATGTTGATGTGTGTGAGCCGGCAAATAAGTGTACGCAGAACATGCACATCATCGGTAATGGTGCTGGTGTCTTAACAGGCAGAATTTCATATTAGCTAAAGAAACATATGTATGAATATGCAATACGATGATTACAACATGAATATAACGGCGAATGTGTAGTAAACGCACAACTAGAAAATACGTACTAATTACGAGTCATACCGTTTGCTGTTTGAAAAAGCACGATTTATTAGTTTTGAAAATAAGTATGACTCGAGCCTAAACTAAGATCTACCTAACCAACTAAGGAACTAACTAAAGACACTAGTCGAAAGGTAAGAAGAATTCTCCTAAAGTCTGAGTCGATATCTCAAGTAGTGGGCGATCCAGCCTCAATAGCGTCACGTACGTAGTACGACTTCCTCGAGTCACAAGTGCGGATCAATCATCACATCTATACCTCGTACGGTAAATTCCATCGTACGACATCCCAACATCGGGGTATAGTCAACTATCATATATACATCATCATTCGTATAGTATCATCATCAAACAATATCATGGTCAAGGGTACAGTACTATAATCGCATACATCCCAATATCATCAAATATATATCATTGTCTGTGTAAATATACATCGTTAAATGATCCACTAGAATATCATGTCATATATCATATCGTGATTAAGTCACATATTACAATCCGGGTTCTATTCTAGAGTCTCGTTCATTTCAATGTTATCTACACATATCATCGTTTATATATTTTCTCATTACCCAACGATCCGCTAATATCGTAACATATTTCATATCATATTTCGGTCATATATCCAATATCTCACGGCGTCATGCCCGATCATATCGACTCATCCCCAAGCATCATATAATACCCTCATATCACATGTATATATTGTATATATATATATATATATATATATATATATATATATATATATATATATATATATACACCTACACACATTCCTATATATACACACACACACGTATACTCCAAGTCAAGTTTATGTGTGTGTGTGTGTGTCTACATGAAACCTATGAATTCCCTCCAAGGCAATCATCCTCTGGTTAAGTCTTTCTAAATCAGTCTAATCCAACATAAAGTCTTCAATAGTACCCTACTCGTCAAGAATTTAAGATCACGTCCGACTTCCTAATAATAGTACATAATATCCTTATTCTACGTTTGCGGGGGTGCTATACGCCATCCACCCGACTTCCCCCGTAGATATACATCTACTTACCTGGTCCTTGTCTGCCGAAATCGATGCCGCCATCCTCTTCTTCATCGTCCGAAGTCCACGTGAGGGGTACCTATACGCAAACATATATAATATTGTAAACCGAATCGCGAATAAAACCAAAACGGCGCACGAAACGCGCATAGGTTAAAACCTATGACCCGCTCATGCAAAAGAACCAAATAACCCTCGATATCGGCGTACAAACACCGATTGATCGAGATAAAACACAAACGTACAAATCGTAGTTCCAAAACTCACAAATTGTAATATAAAACAGGGTTTAAATCATCAAAACCTTAAAATTAATCAAATCGTTTTATTTCGCAAAAACCTAGAAAGCGTCAATTAACCGTTTTACTTCAAAACTTGATGTTTAAACAAAACTAGTGGCCACAATATACTCTAAATATCATAACTAAGTCATACAAACCATTTTTATAATTTAATCTCATCAATTTGTATTAATCCAAAATTTCTAGTTTGCAATTTTATCCTATTTTAACAATTTAAAGGTAACACTTAACAAATTAACAACTAAACTAGATTTTTCATATATTAAAATGTTAAACCACTCATGGAAAGCTTATTGATGGGCTAAAAACCCTAATTAGATTTTAATCCCACATTTTAAATTAATTTCTAAAACCTAGTTTGCAAAATAGCATAATTAGCAAAATTTTAATTTAACAATTAGCAACTATTAACTAGATTAGGTTTTGCATTCCATTAACTTGTTAATCTACACATTAAAACCTTAATCTAATGATAAAAACCCTAATTTTATCACAAACCATTTTCTAGAAATTTCAATCTTGCAATTAGAACCAATTTAAAACCAAATTAAACACTTAATAAGCTAATTTAAAGTGATTAACTAAAAATTAAACCAAGAGCTTAGGATTATATCTCAACATTCAAGAGATCAAACTTGCAACATGGCCTCCCTAATTGCTCTCTTGCTTCATGAATCCAAACTAGATAGGTCAAAGAATAATGGGTAGGATTAAAATTAGGAATTTGTGGGATTTTTCATGGAATTTTGATGAATTTTTGAAGAGTTTTGAAGCAAGTGAAGTGGGGAAAAATTTTGGGGCAGCTTGAGGGGAGGCTCGGCCACTAGGGGAGAGAGAGAGAGAGAAAAAGTGTGTAGAAATGTGTAGAACTTCCCCACTTAAACATATAATTATTCTTTTATTTAACTAATTCATTTCTTAATTAATATTGTGCTAGAATGCTCTAGAAATATAAAGACAAATGGAGAAAAAGAGAATGTATGGTGACATGTTATTAAGTTTGTCATGGTACACATTTGCTAAATTAACCCATTCAAATTTGTAATTTACACTAATTTAATGTATAATTAAAGCTTGTGTTAATATTTGAATTTAATTAAATAAAGGAAAATATTTAAGTAAACTAATAATTTATAAGTGACTAAACAAATACCAAATACTAGCAATTACATAGTTAAAATAGGCGTATTTAATTCTATATTGAAAAATAATTATAGTTGAGTTTTATGGAAAATACGGTTTATTTTACCGATTATCAGAAAATTCACCTAAAGGATTTTATTTATTTATTTATTTTTAAAACGTTACAATCTTCCCCCCTTAAAGAAATTCGGTTCCCGAATTTGAATTAAAACTCTCCCAAATACTAAAACATTTAGCAAAACATACAAATCGTCGGGGCTCCGAAATCATCAATACATAAAACACCTCTTAGCGCAATGCATGCGCATGAAAAACAGGTACATAACCCAAAATCAAAGCTCCGTAAAATATAACGCAATCATCGGAGTCATCACGAAAATCCCATGTCAAAATCCAATACGAAAACTAACTTAAAATAATAATACTTATATAGTACACATCGTTCGTAAAAATAGCGAAACATCCAACTAGAAATGCATGCAAAAGCCTTTTTCAAATCACCGTGCGATGCGCGTATCACGGCACAAGTAGAGGACGTTCATTTTAAGGAAAAAAATAGCTATACATATATATATCTTTTATTTAACATACACGTCCCGCCCTTTTTGAAAATAATTTAGAAAGGGTTTCCTTTGTAAAATATTTCGTGTCACCTCAGACACGTAGGAAATTATGGAGACTATAGCTCCTTTTTGGAAATCCCTTCAGTAACTATCAATGCATGCAAAAACACCTAGGTACTGTTCTTAGAACAGTCCTGCTCAGTTACTAAACCAAATAGTAATTATCATAAAAACATACTGCTCAAAATAAAATCAGTCTCAAATACAGTATACAAATACCTCGTGCGTCCGGTGCGCATGAAAATCGAAACCAAATACAGATGCCACGAGTATGCACAGAAACAAAACCGAGTGCAACGGGTGTGCACCAAAAAACATCTGTCAAGTGCAACGGGCATGCATGACAACAATATCAGGTGCATCTAATCTGCACAAATCCCGATTTAGTGCATCTGGTGTGCACAAAATCGCATCAAGTGCGCCAAGTGTGCGCAAGAATCTCAGTCCAGTGCACATGGTGCACGAAAACATATATCGAATATTAAAATCGAAATCAGCGGTATACGACATACACCAAATCAAAATCATGTATACCGCGATAGATAAACTCACAACCACATGCATCAGTGTGCACAAGACCAAATCGAAATACGAAAAGTGCATGAAAAATATACCGAAGCATAAGTCCAAAATCATATGCAACCCATATTCACGAAATCAAATCAGCATCTCAGAATGTATAAAATCAAAATCAAGTGCAATGGGTGTGCACAAAATGAACATCAATACATCCGATACATGGAACACGAATCGAGTGAAAAGAATGAGTACATAGGAAGACAAATCATAAAACGAAATCCTCAAAATACCAAAATCCAAACAACAAAAATGTGATATTCAAATCACCAAATCGCAAATCGTAACACCGACGTCGATGTCCTCCTCTTTTCTCTGGTGTCGACTGATTCGAACTCATCTCTTCATAGCTGAATGCACGGCGTTACAACAACTATACTCATATCTGGAGTCTCCCAAGTAATGTACCCCTTCACATGATATCCAGACTACGTTAAACCTTTCGATCGATTCATCAAAGTCCCATAATTCCCCGAGAGCTCAACACTCAAGTACAGTTTAAAAATATCCAGTACATACCACAGCACCTGCGGCCAGCCGTAGAAGGGCAAACCCAAGCCTCATTAATAGCACCGCAGAACTTCCGTAAACCCTAAGGTTCATCACCGTTCTCATGGTCATTATATCGAGTTAGGGTTTCATTCTTCTAGAGGGTCCATATAAATACCTGCATGTTCTTCCGAATACCTTAAGCTTGAGAAAATGGGTTTCTGACATTCGTTCGAACCTTTTAACTTCGTCTGGACGACATGTGAATACCCTTCGTCTGCATGCTAAACAATGTTTCAATCCTCAAGAATAGACGATACCCTAACGGTCATCGCATTCGAGCCGCAGCTCTCTGCCCGTGCGACCGTGGTAACAGAAACCACCATCCGACATTGACGAAGATAGATCATAGGAACGAATAGAATACAATGCAAAGAAATGTACATCCTAAGGTTTCTTAAGAAGAGTAGCGTATCGTAAGTATGCCGCGGATCATACCCATGGTACGTCACTCTACCTAAGTCACCTACTCCATCAACCAAGGTCAACCTAGACTTAGACAAGGGTTAAACCTAGCGCTCTGATACCGACTTTGTCATGACCCGAAGGTACGGAACGTGACCGGCACTTAAATTACGAAACGTCTAAAGGCGTAACGTAATCTAAGTAAGCCGAAGCCCAGAAATCTAAACCATTTAAAATTAGAAATGTAGGAAAACATGTCTAAAAGAAACATCAAATTTCTCAAAAATTTCGGCAGAGTCTCCTTTGTAAAAGCTGGCCCCAAATGGGTACAAGCAAGAATATATAGATAAACAATAATAAAAAGGTATCCCCAAGCGGGAGCTAGCTCTTCGCTAATTGGCGGTCACAACCACGCAAGCAATATAATATACAACACCGAAGGGCAAGGAACAAAACTCAAAGAAAACCATCAAAACCATCAGAAAACCATAATAATACAAGCGCGACTCTAAGGTCAAAGAATAAACAACCGGACTTCTAAATCTATCAAGTAATACCAGTCTGGTTGATGGAGCTTACTAGATACAAATGAAATAATAAAAGTACAATGGCGGTCTTGATACAAGTGAACCAACCTACCAAGCAAATCACCCTGAATGAAATGATGTGCCAGCAAGCTACCAAGGAAACCTGTACATCGAAACCTGTAAGAAAATTTGGCACAACGGGGGTGTGTTGCCAACTCGTGAGTAGAAGACATCTGGGAGTAGAAATCGCATGCACGACGCTCTCCTAGATCATAATAATAATAATACTTAATATAACCCTAGTCATCTAGTAGTGGCAGGGTAATAATCTATGCGTAAGTGAAATGCTCAGTGCTCGTGTCAGTGCCTCAAGTAGCAACATGTCATGTGTATGAGTATGCATGCACCATGAATGTAAAACAATCAACCATGAAATCTGGATATATCTGTATAAGAGATCTTTAACTTCATAGTAAAATTTGTATGGTAATCTGAAACATCATCAATGAAATCCATGGAAATCCGTGTCAAGTATCGACACAAAACAGGTAAATCTCAAAGTCTCAATACCTCATAGTCTTAATATCTTATAGTCTCAATATCTCGGGCTCCGTCAGTCCGGATCGGCCCATATCATCAAATCTCACGACAACGGTCGGTATCCTCCGGATATCCACTGTGCCAGACATCACCGGTAGGTAGTCTTCCCCTGCCAGGCTCATCGTCTACAACTCGAGCTTCTTGCCCCAGGGTACCATACCGGGCCCACCATGTACCCAAGACGGTTCATCTGTAAGTCTACGTTACCCACCCCGGTACTTACGGGGAGGCGGAATAGGTAAAAAACAAATTTTTATCACAAGGTAACATAGACTTTCTTGAGGATCTTTGCCAAACCATTTCTAACTGAAGGGTTTACATAGCACCCTATGAGAGGTTTGGAAGCATCACATGTTACAAAGATCAAGTTTTTAAGGTGCTAAGTAAACATACAAAGGATGTATCCTAGAAAAATTAGGGTTTCAAATTTTTGCACATCAACATAAGCAAGAAAAGCTAGGGTTTTGAGAGTACAACCTTTGTAGCTCCCTACGTTAGACTCCTCGACTACTTGGGGTTTGGAAAAGCTCCGCTTGAACTCCTCTAGGTCACCGATGATCCACCCGGAGTCCGCTTTGTCCAAGCTTGCAACTTCACCCGATCAAGAGAATGAAACGAAGCTAACACTCCAAACAAGTGGGCTAGACTTGTGCAGAATGGTGTTGTGGTTCTCTATCTCACTTCAAAAACCTTTCTTGATGTGTATTTTGCTCACTATAAAATACTAGAGAGCAAAAGAAGAAGGAGGAAGAAGATGATGGCTTTTCTTTTTCAAGAAAAGAAAAGATTAACCTTAGAAAAGAAATGAAAATATATCTATATGTATTTATTTCTTCTCATCTCAAACTGTGGTTAGAATATGAAGATATTATTGTATCATAGTTTAAAACACCTAAGGAAAAATAACCAAGGGTTAAAGAGTGGGTGAGCATGGTAAGATGAAGAAGAGTGTAGAAACAATCCAATAATTAACCCTTTTTCTTTCCTTTTTGTTTTAGTATAAATACAATAATAATCCATATTAAAAACCATGGTGTGAGTCTTATATTGCCATCATATTCCATGTATAAGCAACCATGAAGGATGATGCATGTATGTATGTGTGTATGTACATCCATATGTGCATGAATCTAAAAAGAAGGCATACATGCATGCATACATGCATCAATCTCAAGAAAGGATTTCTAGTGAGAAACTAATGGTTAAATGATAAATCAACACTTGATTTATCAATCCGGTCATATCACATATGACCCTAACCAAAAGTGAGCCGCCCGATCAATATACGGTATCCCATACGCGCATTTTAATCGGGTCCATGCGCATATCACATACGCGCACCACAACGTTTCGCCTGGACTAGGTAACTCCTTTGTGGGACTCTGAGACTCGTCAATACGCCGGCAGTGGGTGATGATCATATCAAGCACCCCCAAGCCGCAAGCGGTCAGCTAAACGTAACGGCCACCTGGGTATTGAACGATCAGAAGAGAACAAGCGAACCTGCTACAACTCCCGTCGAGCCAATCGGCAACACTACTGTGCAGTCCGGTCTCCTCGTCTGATATGTCGCATATCAAGTCTAGGGGTGGTAAACGTCAGACCCCAATAACCGATAAGTCGTGCCGATGTGAGGCTCATAACGGGTCGAGAAACTACTGGTAACACTTACCAGTAAATCTCTAATCAGCCCTGGCCAGGGACTTCCCTGTTACGGCCAATCGAGCACAGTGCAACATCAACCCCTAATACCGGGAGAGACGAAACCCCTCTTATCGCTCATTGCTTCCATGTGACTCGGGACTGTACCCAAAAACTACCGTTTTGCACGCCCTCATGGATGTGGTAAGGTGGAAATCAATGCACAGTGGGAATCACACAAGACTCTATGACGATCTCAGGTCTCAGACTAACCTACACAAGTGTCACCTGAGAACTGCCATCTGATGTGAGGTATAATACCATCTGGGATTTCTCGGCGAGTCCGTCCAGTGTACCCAGTCTCCACTGAGCACCCGTATACCATCTCTGATGTTAAACACCAATGGATATGTGATCATCCATCGCCCATCTCATAGGTCGAGAAGCGTATACGCTAGTCTACACTGGTATATCGATGCCCCATCTCGATACACCCACGACTAGGGACCTTGAAGGATGTACTTATGGACTACCAAGTCCCCACTAGTATGATCCGCATCATAGTCGAGGTAGTCAAGTACACATCCTAAGGGCTTTACCATCATATAACTATAAGACAGTATAAAGAGACTAGTATACATGTTAAGATAAAGAGCAACCAGATAGCATACTATCATATCGAGCAAGAAAGTCATCTCTATATATGTCTAAGCATCCAATATAATATACATCATCTGTACAATACTGGCCTCTAGGGCATACATACAACTAACAATCTCCCACTTGCACTTGGGCCAGCTGCTGTAGTATCGCATACCGAGCATCCCGAAGAGTCTCTCAAACTGTATCTGGGGAATGGCCTTCGTGAGTGGATCCGCTGTGTTGTTCTTCGTGTCAACCCTCCTGACCTCGATCTCCCGGCGATCTACTATCTCCCGGATCAGGTGATACTGCCTCAGAATATGCCTGGATCGCTGATGGGACCTGGGTTCCTTGGCCAAAGCCACCGCTCCATTGTTATCGCAATACAAAGGTATTGGATGCTCAATGGATGGAACCACTCCAAGTTCAGTAATGAACTTCTTGATCCAGACAGCCTCTTTGGCAGCATCGTTGGCAGCGATGTATTCAGCCTCCATCGTCGAGTCTGCCACGGTTTCCTGCTTGGAACTCTTCCAGCTAACCGCCCCTCCGTAAAGGGTAAAGACAAATCCCGACTGCGACTTAGAGTCGTCCTTATCACTCTGGAAGCTCGAATCGGTAAAGGACTCCACTTGGAGTTCTCCGTTACCATACACCAAGAGCATCTCTTTAGTCCTTCGCAAGTACTTGAGAATGCTCTTCACAGCTGTCCAGTGACTCTCTCCAGGATCAGCTTGATACCTGCTCACTACACTTAGTGAGTATGCTACATCGGGTCTGGTACATAGCATTGCGTACATGATAGAGCCTACAGCCGAAGCATAGGGTATCCCTTGCATGCGAGCTCTCTCCAAATCAATCTTAGGAGACATCTCTTTGGAGAGAGTGACTCCAGAGATCGTGGGTAAGTTCCCACGCTTGGATTCTTCCATACTAAACCTCTTTAGTATGGTGTCAATGTACCTGGATTGGGACAATCCCAATATCCGTTTGGATCTATCTCTATAGATCCTAATTCCCAATATGCAGGAGGCATCACCAAGATCTTTCATTGAGAATCTTTGTGATAAGAAGAGCTTGACCGATTGCAGCATAGGAATGCCATTTCCTATCAAGAGTATGTCGTCCACGTACAATACGAGGAAGACAACCTTACTCTTTGCCATCTTCTTGTAGATACAAGGTTCATCTACGTTTTTGACGAAATCAAACTCTTTGATAACGATGTCAAAGCAGATGTTCCAGCTCCGCGATGCTTGCTTTAATCCATAAATGGATTTAAGTAGCTTGCACACCTTTCCGCTGCTCCCACTATCTACGAAGCCCTCTGGCTGAGTCATGTACACGCACTCTTCTAAATCACCGTTTAGAAAGGCGGTCTTAACATCCATTTGCCAGATTTCGTAATCATGATATGCAGCGATGGCAAGCATGATCCGGATGGATTTAAGCATAGCCACTGGAGAAAAGGTCTCGTCATAGTCCACACCTGGTCTTTGACGAAAACCCTTTGCTACAAGTCTAGCTTTGAAAGTCTCCACTTTCCTATCTACACCAAGTTTTTTCTTGAAGATCCACTTGCTCCCAATGGGTTTTACCCCTTCAGGAGCATTTTCCAAAGTCCATACTTTGTTGGTGTACATGGATTCCATCTCGGACCGCATTGCATCCAGCCATCTCACTGAGTCCCCACTCGTGATGGCCTGCTCGAAGATAGTTAGGTCATCATCCTCCATGATGCAATCCTCGCTCCCACCGTCCATGAGAAAACCGTAGTATCTCTCAGGTTGGCGAGGAATCCTACTAGATCGGCGGAGAGGTGAGGTTCGTTGGGAGCTACTGAATCCTCTAGTTCCACTAAATCTTCAGTTTGAGTTTGTGTAGCCGGAATTTCTTCCAGTTCTACCTGGTTGCCACTAATTTCTTTTGTAAGAAATTCCTTTTCTAAAAAGGTGGCATGTCGAGAAACAAACACTTTTTGTTCCTCAGTATGGTAGAAAATATATCCATGTGAATGTTTGGGATATCCCACAAACTTGCATAGAACTGACCGTGCCTCCAGTTTGTCCGGATTTTGCGTTTTAACATAGGCCGGACAACCCCATATCTTAACACGTTTAAGACATGGTCTCTTCCTACTCCATATCTCATATGGTGTGGTAGGTACAGATTTAGATGGAACTTGATTCAATAGGTATGCCGCAGTTTCCACCGCATATCCTCAGAAGGAAATAGGTAACTCAGCTGTGCTCATCATAGAGCGCACCATATCTAATAGGGTGCGGTTCCTCTGTTCAGATACACCGTTGTGCTGTGGTGTATATGGAGGAGTCAGCTGAGAGAGAATCCCATTCTCTTTTAGGAAGTCCAGGAATTCATTGCTCAAGTGTTCACCTCCTCGATCAGATCGTAGGATTTTAATACTTTTTCCGGTTTGGTTCTCGACTTCTTGTTTATATTCTCTAAATTTCTCAAAAGCTTCAGACTTGTGTCTCATCAGGAACACATATCCGAATCTAGAGAGATCGTTAGTGAATGTAATGAAGTACGCAGAACCATTCCTGGCATGAGTAGACATTGGACCGCATACATCACTATGCACCAGTCCCAAGAGTTCCGTAACTCTTTCTCCGTGTCCCGTAAACGGAGTTTTGGTCATCTTGCCTTTGAGACATGACTGGTAAGTGTCATAAGATGAAAATTCAAATGGATTCAAATATCCATCCTTATGCAACTTAGCTAGTCGTGTCGCATTGATGTGACCCAGTCTACAATGCCATAAGAAGGATTCGTTCAGTTCTGAACTCTTCCTCTTGTTTGTGTTTGTTATACTCAGAACTGTTGATTGATTTAGAACATAAATGCCATTGCACAACGTGCCTGATCCAACCAACTTTTGGTTACGGAAAATGTTCATAACATTATCCTGTAATACAAAATTATTGTAAGTGCACGGCGGCGCCCCGGCCGTCAATCCGACGCCGGAATGCGGAAGCGGTGATAAACTTTAATTTTTGCGGACTTTGCAAACCGGCACCACCGCGCACTAAACTCCGGATCGTAACCATTAACAAGTCTACGCTACAAATAAGAAAGGGAAGAGATGTATACCGACGATCCAAGTCCTCCGGTCTTCATCTCCACTCCGATCTCCTCGCGGGATCTCCGTCCGTCTCCTCCTCGTCGGAAAGGGGCACCACATCGCCTGTAGCTTTTACGGGCTCCCACCTCAATACCGAGGCAACTTGGGCGCGAAGCTGGCGAATCGACGCGTCCAAGATTTGCTGTAGGAATATAGTGTAGAGTTTATGTCTCACTTTGGGGTTGGTTGCCATAGATGGAGGAATGGTGTATAGAAAATTGGTGCTTTCAATTTTCTAGCAATGGAATGAGATGAAGAATGATATACACCAAATGAATCACTCTCAAAGATGAAGCTCTCTCCTTCTCTTTTCTTCTTCTCACTTTTCTTTTCTCTCTTCTAAAAATGAAAACTCTCTACTTTAGAAAATGGTGGAGCAAAGGTTATGAAGCATGAAGGGAGGTGAGTGTAGGAGATGAAAGAGGTGACCACATCAAGAGACAAGAAAACATACAACCATGCTTTACCTTTTTCAAACCATACCCTTTCATGTCACAATAAAAACAAAAGCATGGTGGAAAAGATAATGATGCTATCATAATCAATCTTTTACAAGAAACCCCCTCCACAAATGTTATTTGCACAATTGCAAATAACCCCCTCCATCGGAAAAGTCCGGCCGGGAAAGAACAAAGGAAAACCGGCCGGAACGGAATGCAAACTGGCAACTCCAGAAAACTGGTCCCGTAATAAATTACAGGAAAACCCCGATACTGTGCATACACACCCGCATCTGTATTCCGTCCGGATACAAATGCAAAGAGACAAAATCTACACTGTACTAAACTAGGACCGGCTTAAACCAAAGCCGGCTAGTAATATCCGTTCGATCCTGATCCGTGCAATACCGCACGTATCTGATCGAACCCTGCCATATACCTATACGGCTACTAGTACAAACCGTCCGATCCTGATCCGTGCAATACCGCACGTATCTGATCGGACCCTGCCATATCTCCATACGGCCTCTACAGCGTTTTGCCCGAAAACTTGAGTAACTGAATGTGTGGGGAACTCTAAAGACTCGTCAATACTATGGCTGTGGATTTAACCACTAGCACGTCAGAGGTATAAGCCAATACGTAACGGGCCACCAGCAATTGACTAAAAGGGACGTCGATGAGCGAACTCATCCTGACACCCTACTGAGCCTATCAGTGACAATATCCGTGCAGTCCGGTCCGTTCGTCTATGAGTATCGCATGGCGGGCCTAGGGGGTTGGTAAAAGTCAGACCCCCAAAAGCGGTAC
This sequence comes from Agapanthus africanus, assembly GCA_030015575.1. Lineage (NCBI taxonomy): Eukaryota > Viridiplantae > Streptophyta > Magnoliopsida > Asparagales > Amaryllidaceae > Agapanthus > Agapanthus africanus. The sequence continues at coordinate 384,987,666 of CM057342.1, forward strand.
AAGTCGTGTCGGAGTGTAGCCCAGAACACCCTGAGATACTACTGGAATACCTACCAGTAAATCTCCTTGCCTTGGCCAAGGACTTTGTGTAATGGCTCTCCTAGACACAGCACGACCTCACCCCCAATACCGGGAGAGACGAACCCCTGAAGATACGCTCACTGCCTCCATGTGGCTCGGGACTGTACCCAACTAAAACCTGTTTGCACGACTCCTTTGAGCCGTGGTAGGGTAGTAATCAAAGTACAGTGGGAACTCACACGAGACAAATGACGATCCCCAGGTCGATGAACTAACCTGCACAAATGTCACCAGGGAACTGCCATCTGACGTCTGGTATATGACCAACTAGCATGTTCCCGGCGAGTCCTGTCCGGTGTACTCATAACCCAATGAGCACCTGTATACATCTTAGGTGATCCAACTGACACCAGTGGCTTGTGAGACCGGCCACCGCCCCTCGTCGGGGTCTCGACTGTATACACTAGTCTACTAATGGAGTATCGATGCCCGGTCTCGAAACTCCCACGACTAGGGACCTTTTAAGGATATGCTTGTAGACCCCCAGCTCCCACTTATATGATCGCCCTCATACTGCTGGTGGTCAAGCAAGAATCCTAAGGGCTCTATCAACGTGTAATAGCGACATGTCAGGTCACTTAAAGCAGTACACGATGATAAAGATAAACCAGATAGCATACTATCATCTCGAGTAAGACTGTCCTACCGGGATAGGTCCTCCCTCAATCATTGCAATCACGTACCTGTGATCCAATAATTGACTCTGAGGGCACTACCTCCAACAATCTCCCACTTGCACTCAAGGCTAATTATTGCGATGTCGCATACTCACAGCCCGTGTGATACCGAACACCCAACTCCTCTACTAGTCAGTCTCACAAAGCTCGTTTGCGAAACTATTGCGTTCGAGGAATAGCCTTAGTGAGTGGATCCGCCTTGATGTTTCTTTCTATGTCTCTCTATATCTCATGTTCGCGGAGAAACCCATCTCCCGAAATGAGCAATACCTGTCTTAGAATGTGTCTGGATGTCTGATGGGACATAGCTCATAAATGAACTCCAAATCCAAACTTCTTAGACTGTATCGTCAACTGAACTTAATCAGTATCCTGCGCGCCATGCCTCCCTCAGTATTGCCTTGGATCACCTGTCCAAAATACTGCCCCTCGTCAGAGGGAAAACTATAACTCTGACAACCTCCTTGTCGTCCATGTCACCTTGGAAGCCTGGAATGATAACCGTCTCCTGAATGAGGCTGTCGTTATCATATCCCTAGAACATCCACTTATGTTCTAAAACTGCTTCCGACTGTTTCTCCAGGATTGGATTAATGTCAACTTATTGCATCTAGTGCAAGAACAACATCTGGTGTGGTACTTGACATCTCATGATTGACTCAATTGCCTAAGCAAGTGATCTGCCAATCATGCACGTCCTTCTCCCCTTTAGTCTGTAAGACACCTTTGGAGAGGGTGACTCCATTACCTGCAGGTACACTACCGTGCCAGGAGTCGTCCATCCTAAATACTCTTAGAATGCTGTCAAGTACCCTGATTGGGAAACCACCCAAATCTAGATCTAAAACCATAGATCCAGTAACCAGTATGTCAGATATAAAATCCATTTCCTTTGTGGAGAAAACAATGTGTGACGACCAAAGTATAACCGATCGTAGTATAGGAGTTTCTTTTCCTGCTTTGTGTATGTCATCCAAATACCATGACATCACATCCTACTACCTTCTCAACAGATCCATCTCCTATTCTGATGAAGTCAAACCTATGACTGTCACATCAGAAATAGATGATCTATCTCCGCTACATCTGCTTTAGTCTATAAATAGACATAAGCTACCTGTCCACCAATGCTTCCGCTGCTCCCACTGACTACGACAACCCTCTGGCAGAGTCATATACACGTACACTTCTAAAACTAGTTTTAGAACGACGCTATACTCATCCTCCCGCCGGGTCTCGTAACCTGGAACAACAGCAATGGCAATTGTGGGTAAACAAGAACTTCCCTGTCACCGTCCTTGAGGCCACCGTAGTGCCTCTCGGGTGCCTGAAGTTACCCACCTTATCTGCGGAGTGGCCAATGGAATGTCAATCCAGATTGAATCTTTAGGTTCCTTATCAAATCTTCAGTAATCGTTTGTGGTTCTGGAATTACTTCCAGTTCTACCATACTCCCACTACTGTTTTCTGAAAAAATCCATTTTTAATAAAACTGTGGCGAGTCTAGAACAATATTGCTATTGTTCATCCAGATGGTAGAAAATCAACCCGCGTCATAGCCTGGGTCAACCCACAAACAGCCATTACAGAAACGTGCCTTGAGTTGTCCAGTGTCTGGTTTTAATCATAAACCGGACAACTCCCCGTACCTTAACATCGTTAAGATATGAACTATTCTATATCCAATATAAAAACAGAGGCACTGATTTAATTGAACCAGATTCAAATCATGCAGCTGTCCCCAGCGCATGTCAACTAAATGGAAGGAGGCCGATCAGCGTTACTCAACTTAGGAATGCTTCCAATTATGAGTAATCTGAAAGAGAAGCAATTTCTCTTTATTATTACTATCAACTGAATACCATACACAAGTATCTACATCTTCGATTACTTGAAGAATCCCGATAGTTGCTACACTTGGTTCTCTACTATATTCAAATACCTATAACTCCTCAAAACTTAGACCCTGTGTTTCTACGAAACACATGTTTAAGAACTAGAGAAGTTAAAAGTAAACAGAATATAGTATGAGGACCAACCCCTCTGTCCTAATGGACACTGGACAACATACAATACTCTGTATAAGTCCGCTGAGTCTAACAACTCTTTCACTGTGTGTCGTAGGTTGAAAACTGTACTTATGGTTAAGAAGAATTACACCGCTGTTTAATGCTCCTTACCTAACCATCCACTGATATAGGTAAATGTCGTAGACATAATTTCAGAAAGGTATATCTCACTCTATGAAAATAGACGTACAGATATATCAATTTGAAATTGGTGCATAACTGCGGATATTCAAAACCAAATATTTGCCGACCGGCAAACAGCCCAGGTGATTTCCTCAAATATCACCGATTACAACGAATCCCGATATAATGAGGATGATCACCCAATTCCCAATAACCTACTCCCACTCACCATCTGTAAAACCATATAGATGTGAGAATCATACCTGGTAAATACATACCCTGGAGTAAGTATCTAATCGGGAAATCAGTTTTCTTTTAACAGTACACAGTTGAACTGAAACATTGAAATGTTTCGATGGGGTATCCTGGTATTCCTAGTAATGCCTCTACCATTATCCAGATTCACAACTATAACCGCATAATTCTTTGCCACCTCTCCAAATCCCTTCATATGTCTTTAGTCATTACCTTCTGTACACCCCTTTGGGCCAAATGGTTTTCTTCCTTCCCTACCGTTCGGCACCAGCCTATGGTTTGGAAGAAGACTATCCAATAAGCATAATGGGTGTACTGTCCTAGTCCTAGGAGCACTCGCAATGCGAGAGAAGGTGAAGATAAAAGACACCTGAATGTACTTTATTCCTATTTCTCCTGAACCAGGATCCATCCCCGAACTGGAACAAGTTCCTTTCGAGTTTGTATATAACCATACGATGGATTATCCAATAAAATGGGATCTTCGTAGTGATACGGAGTGTCCTGGAGAAATACAAAGGTGATTTAGGATTGGCGAAGAAATACTTGGTTCGGTCGTGAATAGCAGTCGCAATTTACTTTGCCCTCTTACTAATCCCTTGTTTTGTCTGAACTTAATACCTTCTGTACACCGTTTAGGCTAACTGGTTTTCTTCATTCCCTACCGGTCGGCACCAGCCTATGGTTTGGAAGAAGACTATCCAATTTGCGTAATAGGTGTACTACTCCTAAACCAAGGAGTACTCGCAACCTGAGAGAAGGTGAAAAGAAAAGACAACTGAATAATCCTATTCGTTTTCTCCAGAACCGGAAACCATCCTCGAATTCCTTCGAGTTCGTATCTAACCATACGATGGTTTTGTCCAATGGAAGTGGACGTTCGTAGTAATGCGGGGTGTCCTGGAGAAAAGGGTAAAAGTAGGAGTGGCAATGAGGTCTGCAACTCTGACAATCCAAAAGCCAGTGTTAAGAAGGTTCGGTCAACTTGGTCACTGAGTCAAAGTCTTAGGGTCGGGTCAATGGTCGCTGCCAGAGAGAGAGAGAGAATAAACACTCAGCGTGCACTCTATCCTAGATCAGAATGGTTACCAATTTATCTAATCTGGAAACCTCCCACTGTACCTCAAATTCTCCTCCAAACCTGAAAGAAGAATTAGTCGGGGTCACCCGAGGAGTAAACCAACTCATCAGTGGGAATCGGGATCCAACTCTCATCGCATGACAACGTGACGGAATCCGCTCACGGTATCACACTCCAGAAGGTATGCGCATATCTGGCAAGTTTCAGTACTTTTGAAACTCCCGATGTGATTTCTGCCCCATGCTCTTATGACCTTGGCGTGAGGTCAAAATATCATAAGTCACATGTCAAGTTCTGCCCGTCATTATCCAGGTTAATCTGAACCCACCCGTACATACCCTTGACGTAGGCCAAAATAGTAGTACGACTGTCCCAAATCAACGCATCTATCTATGCAACAGATAAATACCCGGCAGCTACCAATCACTATGCCTTGGCGTGAGGTCAAAATACATAGCTTGAATACTACCGAATATTTAACTGAAATGACGGAGGGCTACGAATGGTTTCTGGCGAAAACCTTTAACGTAATGAACTTGATATCGTCGAAGGAACAGATAGCTTTTTGAAAATATAGTGACGAAAACCTTCGCTAAAGAGGTCACTCCCGGTGAAGGGATCTCGGCTCTTTCCCCGTAGAATGGGGTGCAGGATATTCCAAATGAATACCGCGATGCAAAGCAAAAGTAATCGGCTATAATGAAGTCAATGCCCTGACGCAAACTTTTTGTCCAAGGGGTCACTCCCGGTGAAGGGATCTCGGCCCTTGCCTCGTCGACTGAGGAGCAGGATATTCCAAATGAATACCACGATGCAAAACAAAAGTGAACGTCCTTGCAATAACAGCTTTTTGAAAAAGTGTTCCAACAACATCAGATTAGGTTTGTTTTTAACTTTGCATTGATCCGAATCAATGCAGCCCCATCAATTGATCACACCAAAAAGAACGAAAATATACTGATGTACGTATATGCCATCCGCATTCGCCACTGGGTCCCGTCATTATCCGTTAGGTTAGCTAACTAACGACAGAGCGGGGACTGGACTAGCGCGGATGCAAAACATATACAACATCTACTAATATATATACCAATATATTGTATTTCGCTCAAGGCGTGAATAAAATGCAACATCACAGAAATGTACAGCATCACAGAACAATACAGATATCTGGGATCCCCGGGTTTCACAGAGCCACTACTGAAACCCGACGTTCCCCTGGTCGTGTGGATAGCCTGTGCAATGAAATCTTAGACCCCTACGGGCGCGGCAAGTTACCCGCCAAAACCTGAAGCGAGGCAGCCCCCTTCAGCGCCGTGAATGGACCACCCAGCACTTCACGGAATCCGGCAACTTGGGCACCCCTCCTGGGTCAACCTGTACCCCCTACGAGTGCGGCGAATAGCCCGTCAATCCTGGAGTGAAGCCCCTTCCGTCCCAATGCCATGAGATGCGGGCTTGTTGCCTTCTAGAACCCGGCTATCCGTGCACCCCTCCGCGGGGCAATCCTAGTACAGAAAGTAAAATATACATACAACGGGTACATCGACCGCAACCAGGTCGTGCCCCAAAATAATAATACAAACTGGCAGTGACGGCAGTCCACATGTCGGACGCTCGCCCCGCAATATCAAATGTACATAATACAACAAAACTGTACTAGCATTGCATCCAGGCTATCCCCCACGACCGATCCGCAACATCACAGCAAATACATAGAACATCAACGTGAAAGTCACGTTCGCAAATCCGTCTAACCGGGCTATAGCAGTTAGACCGGATTTACCGATCGAGTAACATTCACGGTCGCAGATATAATGTAAATACTGTGAAAAATGTGTTTAAAATTTTCCGATTGATTAAACATTAACAAGTGGGCCCCCAAACAAAACTGTAGCAACCACAGAAAACCTGGGCCCAATTTTAATATTCCAAAAACCACATTTATCACTCAGGAACACACTGCAACAAATTTGGGGGGTGAACAGTTACATCCGCGGCGGAAGCGCGGCCAAAACAGGGGTTTGGCCGCCCTTCCGCGGCGGTATGATGAGTTCGTTGAACTAAATTTTTACAGTGACCTTAAAATTCCGTGCACATCACTCTGAGACAACCTGAAAAATTTTTGGACTCAAAAAAAATTCGACAGAAACTGATGTGCAAAAAATACGGGTTTTTGGACTTTTTGATCGATCGGAAATGCAAACACATTACACAAAGCTAGACTAAGTTAATGGCGAGGCTCTGATACCACTGTAAGTGCACGGAGGCGCCCCGGCCGTCAATCCGACGCCGGAATGCGGAAGCGGTGATAAACTTTAATTTTTGCGGACTTTGCAAACCGGCACCACCGCGCACTAAACTCCGGATCGTAACCATTAACAAGTCTACGCTACAAATAAGAAAGGGAAGAGATGTATACCGACGATCCAAGTCCTCCGGTCTTCATCTCCACTCCGATCTCCTCGCGGGATCTCCGTCCGTCTCCTCCTCGTCGGAAAGGGGCACCACATCGCCTGTAGCTTTTACGGGCTCCCACCTCAATACCGAGGCAACTCGGGCGCGAAGCTGGCGAATCGACGCGTCCAAGATTTGCTGTAGGAATATAGTGTAGAGTGTATGTCTCACTTTGGGGTTGGTTGCCATAGATGGAGGAATGGTGTATAGAAAATTGGTGCTTTCAATTTTCTAGCAATGGAATGAGATGAAGAATGATATACACCAAATGAATCACTCTCAAAGATGAAGCTCTCTCCTTCTCTTTTCTTCTTCTCACTTTTCTTTTCTCTCTTCTAAAAATGAAAACTCTCTACTTTAGAAAATGGTGGAGCAAAGGTTATGAAGCATGAAGGGAGGTGAGTGTAGGAGATGAAAGAGGTGACCACATCAAGAGACAAGAAAACATACAACCATGCTTTACCTTTTTCAAACCATACCCTTTCATGTCACAATAAAAACAAAAGCATGGTGGAAAAGATAATGATGCTATCATAATCAATCTTTTACAAGAAACCCCCTCCACAAATGTTATTTGCACAATTGCAAATAACCCCCTCCATCGGAAAAGTCCGGCCGGGAAAGAACAAAGGAAAACCGGCCGGAACGGAATGCAAACTGGCAACTCCAGAAAACTGGTCCCGTAATAAATTACAGGAAAACCCCGATACTGTGCATACACACCCGCATCTGTATTCCGTCCGGATACAAATGCAAAGAGACAAAATCTACACTGTACTAAACTAGGACCGGCTTAAACCAAAGCCGGCTAGTAATATCCGTTCGATCCTGATCCGTGCAATACCGCACGTATCTGATCGAACCCTGCCATATACCTATACGGCTACTAGTACAAACCGTCCGATCCTGATCCGTGCAATACCGCACGTATCTGATCGGACCCTGCCATATCTCCATACGGCCTCTACAGCGTTTTGCCCGAAAACTTGAGTAACTGAATGTGTGGGGAACTCTAAAGACTCGTCAATACTATGGCTATGGATTTAACCACTAGCACGTCAGAGGTATAAGCCAATACGTAACGGGCCACCAGCAATTGACTAAAAGGGACGTCGATGAGCGAACTCATCCTGACACCCTACTGAGCCTATCAGTGACAATATCCGTGCAGTCCGGTCCGTTCGTCTATGAGTATCGCATGGCGGGCCTAGGGGGTTGGTAAAAGTCAGACCCCCAAAAGCGGTACAAGTCGTGTCGGAGTGTAGCCCAGAACACCCTGAGATACTACTGGAATACCTACCAGTAAATCTCCTTGCCTTGGCCAAGGACTTTGTGTAATGGCTCTCCTAGACACAGCACGACCTCACCCCCAATACCGGGAGAGACGAACCCCTGAAGATACGCTCACTGCCTCCATGTGGCTCGGGACTGTACCCAACTAAAACCTGTTTGCACGACTCCTTTGAGCCGTGGTAGGGTAGTAATCAAAGTACAGTGGGAACTCACACGAGACAAATGACGATCCCCAGGTCGATGAACTAACCTGCACAAATGTCACCAGGGAACTGCCATCTGACGTCTGGTATATGACCAACTAGCATGTTCCCGGCGAGTCCTGTCCGGTGTACTCATAACCCAATGAGCACCTGTATACATCTTAGGTGATCCAACTGACACCAGTGGCTTGTGAGACCGGCCACCGCCCCTTGTCGGGGTCTCGACTGTATACACTAGTCTACTAATGGAGTATCGATGCCCGGTCTCGAAACTCCCACGACTAGGGACCTTTTAAGGATATGCTTGTAGACCCCCAGCTCCCACTTATATGATCGCCCTCATACTGCTGGTGGTCAAGCAAGAATCCTAGGGGCTCTATCAACGTGTAATAGCGACATGTCAGGTCACTTAAAGCAGTACACGATGATAAAGGTAAACCAGATAGCATACTATCATCTCGAGTAAGACTGTCCTACCGGGATAGGTCCTCCCTCAATCATTGCAATCACGTACCTGTGATCCAATAATTGACTCTGAGGGCACTACCTCCAACAATTATATCCCTCTTTACTCAACAAAGAAACCGATATAATGTTGCATATCAGGTTCGGCATGTAATAGCATTCGTTCAGAATCAATGTATTACCAGTTGGTAATGCAAGGTGATATTCCCCGACAGTCTTAGCTGCAACAATTGCACCATTTCCAACTCTTATGTCTTTATCATCTTCTCCAAGTTCTCTACCTTTCCTAAGCCCATGTAACTGATTACATATATGGGATCCTGATCCGGTATCTAATACCCAGGACGTAGGGCAAATGGAGAAACAGTTCTCTGTAACGAACACACCCGAAGAAAATGCATCAACAAGTACTTTCTTCTTTCGGGTGGCATGGGAATCCTGGTATTCCCCTATGTCATGTTCAGTCCTATAACTCTTATAAGAAAGAACGGAACCAACGTTCCCCAGCACAGTATAACTTACGGGTTCGGTCAATACATCCATGTTATTATCTTGATTAAGGCATGATATGGTCGCTACCTGGAGAGAGAGAGAAGAAAAAACTTTAGCGTATGCTCTTGCAAGATCAGATTGGTTATTATCTTATCTAATCTGGATGGCTCCCACTGTTTTTATCAAATCTTCCTTCAAACCTTAAAAGGAAAGACTAGCCGGGATTAATTACACCCTACAACTTTGTCGATCTTTCAGCCAGGCCAGTGTCGGTACTTTGAGGGAAGTTCCCCGTGCTTTCGCACGGACCTAATTAAAGTAAACCTCGTTTTCCCAGAGGCGTAACCCCGTTGACACTTTTCTAGAAACCTACTTGATCGGCTAATTGTCCTGTGTAAAACTCTCCCAGGAGTAACAATTACTCGCAGTGGGTATCGGGATCCAACTATCTCATAGAAGGTATGCAATCTCATTACAAATTTCAACATTTGAAATTCCCGATAATATTTTGCCCCTAACCCCTATGACCTTGACAAAGGCCAACAAATCTTAGTCAAGTTCAACCCGTCATTTCTTGATTGAATCAAACCCACCCGCACGACCCTTGACAAAGGCCAACAAGGTCGTACGACTACCCCAAAACAATCTGCATCATATGCATAAGCAGATAAGCACCATTTAGCTACCGTACACTACGCCTTGACAAAGGCCAACAAACGCAGCACGAATACTAAACAGTTCTTATCTGAAATGACGGAGGCCTACGACAGGTTTTTCTGAAAACCTATTGCGTAATGAACTTGATATCTTCGTAGAATCATGTGAATTTTGAAATGGAGTGATTTTGAGGCTTTTATTAGTTTTGCTAAAGAGGTCACTCCCGGTGAAGGGATCTCGGCTCTTTCCTTATGGAATAAGGTGCAGGATATATCATATACATCACTGTGCAAAGCAAAACTCCAAAAGCAATCAATAACCAAACCGAGTTTTATAGCATCTGCCAGTTTTGCTAAAGAGGTCACTCCCGATGAATGGATCTCGGCTCTTTCCTCATCGATTAAGGTGCAGGGTATATCATATATACCGCTATGCAAAGCAAAACTGTAGCTACCCTTTTTATTAAAATTTGATTCTACAACATCTTTTAGGTTTCTTTTCTTTCATTAATCACATTAATGAAGTCCCATCATTTAAGTCACCTAAACATCAAAGATAAATACGATGTACACTTATGCCATCCGCATTCGCCTCGATGTCCCCTCGTGCACCGTTAGGTTAGGTAACTAACGACAGAGCAGGGCAGGGCTAGTGCGGGTGTAAAACATAAGTAACGTCTATATAATATATCATATATACTATATACTGTATCTATCATAGCACATCACATGATCACATCACAGATATCGCAGCAGAAACATAGATATAATGTGGGATATACTAAGACGTCCGTATTTAGTACTTAGCCAATAATAGAAAATACAGATTCCACAGTCGCGATGAATAGCCAAGCCCACACCCTGGACCCCTACGAGAGCGGCAAGCGACCCTACCAATTCTGGAGTTTAGGAGACCCGGTCTCGACTCCTCGAGATGGCCTCCCACAGAACCCCAGAACCCGGTCACCTGTGCTCCCCTCCTTGGGTCCATCCTAATGCGGAAAAGTAAATAATATACAACACTGGTAGCATCGACCTTAACCCGGAAGTGCCCCAAATAAAAGAATATTACATTACATTTGAATTTACATGAATGAAAATATAAAACTCTCATCTCACATAAACCCCCCGGCTATTCAATCGCGACAATCCTGCACATCATATCTCAGCAACACATAATATCTCATATCATCAACGTAAGTAAGTATGCATACATAGATTGTCGTCGATGTATAGCAACGACAATCGGCAATACCATTACATACTACACTTACGGTCACAGAAAAGAAAGTGTAAAACTGCAATATCTGGAATCCACATTCTCTTTAGACATCGTAAATGCGAAATATCACATACTTCGTATTTCATGTCTAGTAATATGAATTCCACACATTGCATCACATTCCAGATAATTAGACAGTATTAAAGTTTTCGAACGAACGATCAAATACCAAAAATTCCCTAAAGCTCAACACTTGAGCGGAGTTCAAAAACCCGGAGTGTGACACAGTAGTAGAGGTCCAGCCGTAGAAGGGTCAAGCCAACGCCTCACATGTGGAACGTCGTACTGCCCCAAACCCTAAGGTTCAAAGGGCAGTTCAAGACGGTCACATAATCGAGTTAAGGTTTGTTGTCTTCTAGAGGGTCCACCACAAAACTTACACGTATCTCCAAAATATTTAAACCCCGTGAAAAGTGAGCAAATGATACTCGTTCAAACACTTCAATACTTTCTAATTTATCCGGAAAAGTTACGAAATGAAAATTCCGATCGAATCGACGAGTCTAAAACCATCTCCAGAATTTACAGTACTAAATTCAGATTAAAAATACTCCAAAACAATATGCAAGCAGAGAAATTAGTTACTGTACAAAAAAGACACCATGAATCAACAGAACGGCCGTGGAACCGCGGCCTAAGCAGGCTATTGCCGCGGTTCCACGGTCGAATTGACTGTTCATGGCCTCGTGTTTCACAGTAATTCTTACATTTACCTGCTGAGTTTTTTGCATATTTTTAATTCTGAAAATAACCAGATTTTAAAAAATGTCCAGAGAGCGTCTGAGAAAATCGTATTTTGGTTCGATCGGAGTTTTTACTTTGTAGAAGTGTCGCCTAATGTTCTAGGTCGGCTCTGATACCAATGAAGGGTCAGGCAGCCACCCTATCCAATGGGGTCGCCGTGGCACCAACGGGTCCCTCAGCCGCTACCTTTTACGCATGCCCCCTCGCGAGGACTACAACCCGCCGGAACACCTTCCGGTCTCGGGACACCCTGGGGGTAAGAGCCTATGCTTCGCCACACTGTCACACAGTGAGAACCCCCCATAGGTCGACATCTAATGCCTAGTAGCTCTGATACCAATGTTAGTCAGGCAGCCACCCTATCCAATGGGGTCGCCGTGGCACCAACGGGTCCCTCAGCCGCTACTTTTTACGCATGCCCCCTCGCGAGGACTACATCCCGCCGGAACACCTTATGGTCTCGGGACACCCTGGGGGTAAGAGCCTATGCTTCGCCACACTGTCACACAGTGAGAACCCCCCATAGGTCGACATCCAATGCCTAGTAGCTCTGATACCAATGAAGGGTTTACATAGCACCCTATAAGAGGTTTGGAAGCATCACATGTTATAAAGATCAAGTTTTTAAGGTGCTAAGTAAACATACAAAGGATGTATCCTAGAAAAATTAGGGTTTCAAATTTTTGCACATCAACATAAGCAAGAAAAGGTAGGGTTTTGAGAGTACAACCTTTGTAGCTCCCTATGCTAGACTCTTCGGCTACTTGGGGTTTGGAAAAGCTCCGCTTGAACTCCTCTAGGTCACCGATGATCCACCCGGAGTCCGCTTTGTCCAAACTTGCAACTTCACCCGATCAAGAGAATGAAACGAAGCTAACACCCCAAACAAGTGGGCTAGACTTATGTAGAATGGTGTTGTGGTTCTCTATCTCACTTCAAAAACCTTTCTTGATGTGTATTTTGCTCACTATAAAATACTAGAGAGCAAAAGAAGAAGGAGGAAGAAGATGATGGCTTTTCTTTTTCAAGAAGAGAAAAGATTAACCTTAGAAAAGAAATGAAAATATATCTATATATATTTATTTCTTCTCATCTCAAACCATGGTAAGAATATGAACATATTAGTGTATCATAGTTTAAAACACCTAAGGAAAAATAACCAAGGGTTAAAGAGTGGGTGAGCATGGTAAGATGAAGAAGAGTGTAGAAATAATCCAATAATTAACCCTTTTTCTTTCCTTTTTGTTTTAGTATAAATACAATAATAATCCATATTAAAAACCATGGTGTGAGTCTTATATTGCCATCATATTCCATGTATAAGCAACCATGAAGGATGATGCATGTATGTATGTGTGTATGTACATCCATATGTGCATGAATCTAAAAAGAAGGCATACATGCATGCATACATCCATCAAACTCAAGAAAGGATTTCTAGTGAGAAACTAATGGTTAAATGATAAATCAACACTTGATTTATCAATCCGGTCATATCACATATGACCCTAACCAAAAGTGAGCCGCCCGATCAATATACGGTATCCCATACGCGCATTTTAATCGGGTCCATGCGCATATCGCATACGCGCACCACAACATTTCGCCTAGACTAGGTAACTCCTTTGTGGGACTCTGAGACTCGTCAATACGCCGGCAGTGGGTGATGATCATATCAAGCACCCCCAAGCCGCAAGCGGTCAGCTAAACGTAACGGCCACCCGGGTATTGAACGATCAGAAGAGAACAAGCGAACCTGCTACAACTCCTGTCGAGCCAATCGGCAACACTACCGTGCAGTCCGGTCTCCTCGTCTGATATGTCGCATATCAAGTTTAGGGGTGGTAAACGTCAGACCCCAATAACTGATAAGTCGTGCCGATGTGAGGCTCATAACGGGTCGAGAAACTACTGGTAACACTTACCAGTAAATCTCTAATCAGCCCTGGCCAGGGACTTCCCTGTTACGGCCAATCGAGCACAGTGCAACATCAACCCCCAATACCGGGAGAGACGAAACCCCTCCTATCGCTCATTGCCTCCATGTGACTCGGGACTGTACCCAAAAACCACCGTTTTGCACGCCCTCATGGACGTGGTAAGGTGGAAATCAAAGCACAGTGGGGCAGACTATCTCCCCTGCTAGGATGAGAAGCGTATACGCTAGTCTACTCCGGAGTATCGATGCCCCGTCTCGATAATCCTACGACTAGGGACCTGTATAAGGATGTGCTTATAGATTACCCAGTCCCACTAGTGTGACTGCCATCACAACGCTGGTAATCAAGCAAAGATCCTAAGGGCTCCACTATTGTAACACCTGAGTTTAGGGTTAGTGGTAATTAAGTGTTAATGTGGGGTTTTTGGTAAAAAGTTTACCAAAACAGGATTCTAGTAATTTATCTGGTTTTATGGTTATTTTAGTAGAATTTTATCTCGACCGCACACACTTATGCACGTTAACTAGGGTTAGGCTTAGGGTGACCTAGTTTGGATGTGCATGGTGGGTTAACCATGTTTAGCCCACCATGGTAAGATTAGGGCCTTGCTTAAGATAATTGAGTTGTTTTGAGCTAATTAGTTTAACTAAGGGTGGTTGGCTTTGACCAAGGGTGTTTCGGGTGTTTTAAGGTTGACTTGAGAGAGAGGGGGGGGGGAGATGTGATGGTTGTCATAATGGTTTAAGGTTGTGTCACACCAAACTTTTTGAATGTCTTCTCACACTCAAATCCCTCTCACTCACACTCAACTTCAGCCCTTAAAACATCAGATCAGCCACCAAAACAACACCATCAACCCAACCTCAACTCATTCCAGCACACCATCAGCCCCCCAAACCATCATTATAACATCAGCTTCAGCCCTTTTCTTCAGAAATTCAGCAGCAACAGCTGCTACATCAGCCCCAACTCTTTATACAACACTTCTTAAACAACACACACAACCCCACACCACAATACTTCAACACCTTCCACACTTGCTGTTACTACAATAACTCAGAAGAAATCACCACCGAATCAGCAGCAACAACTTCTGCAAGCAGCAGCAACAGCTCTGTAAATTTCAGCAAGCTTCAGACCGGTTCTTTTCCAGCCAAGTTGCAGCACCAGGAGCTGTAGCAGCAGCACACACACTTCCTCCTTCTCCTTCAACTAGGATCTGTAGAGGTATAATTCCCTTAACCCAACTTCTCTTTGCTTATGTTATGGTTATAGTGTAGTTTAGTGGTTATATTATGTAGTTCAGTGCTAGTTGTGGAGATTTGGGTGAGATTTAGTCAAGTAATGGTTTTAATAGTTAGTATAATCTTAGTAAGTATTGTTAAGGCTAGTGAAACCAAGATTTATCCCAGATTTCACCGGAATACCCGATATGTCCGACTTGGCGTAAATTAGCGATTTTAGCGATTTTATAGCCTCTGTTAGATCTGCTGTTGACCCGAACCTTTAATCATAAAATTATGAAGACTGTAGCACAGTGACCTTAACAGAGACACACACACAGAGCACGGGGACCCACCTCAAAATTGAGGCCGCCGGTTTATTCCTTCTGGCCGCAAATTGCGGCCAGAACAGGGACTAGGGTGTTGGGTTTTTGGCTGTAGGGTTCCTCTGGGTAGATTAGGGTTTTGGTATCTGTAACTTTTTCAGTTTGGTCCATAGGCAAAATCTGGAGCTATAAACATGTTTTCGATGTTTTAAACCTTATGCGACACGCGCGTGATCCGCGTGGTTCTGTGGCGCGCTGCGCGCCACTGCGCGTCGAAGTTGGTTCTGGTAAGTTCGCACGCGTCGTGACGTGTCGTGTGCACACACGTTTAGTTTCACGCACGCGTATCATTTTAGCAATAACTATACGATTTTGGTGATTCACGTGGATTGTGATAAGCGATGTTAGTGTTAGTTAGATTATCCTAATTAGGTATTGTTAGGGCCAAGTTAACCTAGGAAACCCCAGATTACACAAAAATACCCTGAGTTTTCAAATTAGTGCAAAACTTGTTGTTTTGAGTTTAACTGAGTCTTTTTGAAATCTGCTTTAGACCCAGTGAGTTCAGAATGAATTTGAGTGGACCATACCCTAATGGTGACACCCTGACCACACTACCAGATCCCGACCCCACCACTCCAACCTACGGCCGCCGGAAAATTCATCCTGGCCGCAAATTGCGGCCAGACTAGGGAGATAGGTCCCAGGGTTTTTAGGGTAGGTGTCTTCTACCTTTTGTAGGTCTCTGGTATATATAGAATTGTAATATCCTAACCTGGGTAAAATCTGGGGTAGTATATCATTTTCTGGTGTTTTAGTTTGCGCGATACGCGAATGAATTCTGTGATTCAGCGTATCGCGGCGTGTCGGGTTAAGCGTTAGGCACATACACGCACGTTTCAGCGTATCGCACACGCGCGCGTTAATGCGCGACGTGAGTTTCTCACTTTGTTTTGATATCGCGTTTTGGCGAGATTTTTGATTATATTTGGATTCTTGGGTAAATTCCAGGTTCGCAGGCGGGTACGTCGGACGCCGTCAGGAAAGGGAAGCAGGTGGTCGGCTATACTTAGCACGCGACCAGGTGAGTAGATTTAACATCTACGGGGAAATCGCCCGTATGGCGTTAAGCGTCGGGACGTAATAGGATATTTAGTCTTATGTGTTCATATAGACATACTAGAGTAGCATACCTTTTGTTATATATAGAACTGGTAGTATAGAACACTGCACTGTCACTAGCGGTATCAGTTGCATGAGCACGATTTATATGCTACACTCATGCCGTTAGTGATTGCCATGACACTCACAGTATAGGATTGCTAGAAATCATTTATTATATTGATTCCGTTTTATTGATGTTGTCATGACCTGCCACATATCAGCATATGTTATATTCATATCATGTACACTATACACTGACGATTTTGCATACCTTCATTGATATCTCACTACCTGTGCATTTGCACCATTATATTTCGTCATAGTGCATATACATATATACCTTGATATGTTTACCTTTGTGCCCCTACACTGCATATATTCAGACCTTGAGCACACATACATCACCTGTTCGTACTTATGCCTTATACGTCGCATACATGCATGCTTGGCACAGATACATCACAGATTCATGCTTGTGCCACATATATCATCTATTCGTACTTGGACACATATACATCATATGTCCACATTAGTGTACATGTACGTTGCTACATTCACTTAGCATACTTATCTTTTCGCACATCCATACCTATACTCATATTCACTTGTTACATACATGGATGATATTGACTTAATTTAAAAACTAAGGGACCGCATATGATATTTTCCAAACTGGATCTTTTAAAAAGAGTGGTTTTCCCTTTTCTTTTACCCTCAGTGTCATACGACGCATGGCATGGATTTACGCATTAGATTGATCTATGTGATTTCTGGATTCGGGAACCGGAGTACTATTTTAAGAAAATACGCACTGTTTAAACAACCCGGTTTCCCTTGATATGATATTTCAGTGCGTCCACCATATGTTTTCTCGGTGCTAGAGCGATACATGTGAACCCGAGTCGAGGAGCTGGACGAGGCCGATTGCGGGTACATGGTGGACCCGGTATGGTACCTCGAGGCGAGAACGGATCGCTGTGCAGTAGACGGTGAGCCTGGCAGAGGGACTACTACCTACCGGTGATTGGTTAGACCTGGCGGTTATCCGGAGGATACTGACCAGAATCGAGAGATGGATACGGGACGACTCGTACTGCCGGGGCCGAGGGCCGATACCGCAGACAGAGCCCGTGGGCTGACCCGTACTGACGGATGCCCGAGATATGAGGTTTTGCGTGTCGATGCTGGACACTTGTTTTCTTGATATTTGGGTGCCGATGTTGGGCACCCACGATTTTATGAGATTACAGGATTTGAGGGTCGATATGGATGACGGCGCCTGAGTTGTACTGGGATTTGGGTATATTGATAGACACCAGTTATTTTTCCACGTTGATATTCAGGGTAGACATTATTTCTCCCCATACACAGCATTCAGTACTTGACATTTCATCCTGTAGCTAGCATATCTGATAGAGCACACATGCTTGCATATCATCGCATACCCTGCTCATCATTTATTGGGTTGTTAGATTATATCGCCATGTCTGATTATCATATCTTGCTCATTACATAGAGATGTCATTAGATCGCACTTGTTGCATGGTATTGAGCATCCAGTTCATCATATAGATGTTACCTGTTGACATAGATTAGAGTATCGCAGCACGTGCATACTCGCGATTACCTTTATATGTTATCTACTACTCACGAGTTGGCAACTCACCCCCATTGTGCCACAGTATTTGCAGGTTGCCCTTTGGAGTAGTTGTGGCTGGCTGTTTACCGCACCTTTTGACACAGATACCATTGCTAGTCGGTGGGTTTCGTACGGTATCTGTTTACTTTCCAGTTGTACATTGATGTATCTAGTATTCTCCATCTACCTTCATGTATTGACTTAGAGACAGTTGTGAGGACGACGTATGTTATTTTGTACTCTGGTGTCGAGCTCGTTGTGAGCCGACTTTATTTATGCAGTCTTATATTTCTTGCTATCTTCATTTCATTTTTACTCAGTCATTATGATGCTCTATTTATTCCACATATCATTTTACTTACATCTTGTCTTTTACCCGCCTCTCGAGACAAATTTTTATAAAGAAAATGTCGCACAAAAAGATTTTATTAATTAAACACTTGAACTTAAAAAGGGATTTCTACTAAATTAATTAAAAAGGGTTTTCTAAACAATTACAACCGTTTTTACAAAAACGTTTTAACACTCTATATTTAATGGTTTGATTTTTGGGTTTCGGCTTACTTAGACGCGTTACGCCTGTAGACGTTACGCGATTAAGTGCCGGTCACGGGCCGAATTTTGAGTCGTGACAAAGTTGGTATCAAAGCGTAGGTTTTACCTTCGGAGTGTAGGATGACCCTGGTATGATGGAGTAGGTAGCTGCAGCAGGGTGGCATGGTGTGTGTATGTTCCGCGGCATACTCACGACACGGTACCATGCCTAAGCGACCTTAGGACTTATTGATTTAAATTCCTTCTTGATATACGTTCTTGTGATTCGATTTCCGTATCCTCATCGAATCCTACTTTCCTTTCAGCCATTATGCCGCCAAAGACTACGAGGGCACAGAGAGCGGCCGCGAGGGCCGAGATGCGAGTTGACTCGTCCGAGACGAGGACTGATCCGGGCAGTACACCCGTTGCACCCGAGCAGACTGTCCTTCCTATGACAGATCAGATCGCCACACTAGGGGCTGGCATGCAGGAGATGCGCCAGACGGTAGGATCCAGTATGCAGGAGATGCGCCAGATGATAGGATCGCAAGTTGAGACGCTTCGAGCGCAGCGACCAGAGGTAGCTCCACCAGTCACGGGGACCGCGATTGTACCTACCGTACAGCCAGTTTCCCCTGCAGCCACGGAGGTGATCACAGTATCGTTAGCAGAATTCATGAGGCTGAAGCCTCCGGTCTTCACAGGCACCGATCCAGCCGAGGACCCGCAGTCTTTCATTGACAGGATGGCCCGTATATGCCGTTCACTCAGATGCTCAGATACGCGATGGGTAGAGTTCGCGAGCTTTCGCCTGGAAGGACTTGCGCAGAAATGGTGCGAATCGGTTGAGAAGGGCAGAGCAGCAGGTCTTCCTCTTATGACCTGGACAGAGTTCGTGACGATGTTCCTTGCCCGTTTCCTTCCCCAGAGTGTCAGGGATGCCCGAGCACGCAGATTTGAGTCCTTGCGCCAGACGCCAGAGATGACCGTAGCAGAGTACGATGTGCTATTCACCGATCTATCAGTCTACGCTCCGTACCTAGTAGCTACTGAGGAGTTGCGAGTCAAGAGATTTGTCCAAGGACTGCTTACACCACTGTTCCTTGCGATCAGCGCACAGCATTACGAGACATATGCAGCAGTCGTAGACGCAGCCCTATTAGTCGAGGCTCGCCTTGTAGAGACTTCGGCAGTTCCAGGGCCGAAGAGGGTTCGTACTAAAACATCGGCACAGAGACGGCCGTTCAGGCGCCGCGACAGACACCTCGCAGGTGGCAGAGGCTCGAGACGAGGTCAGCTTTTCAGCTCTTATCCCCAGGAGGGTCATCCAGCATTATCCGGATGTTTCCGATGCGGGAGCTCCTATCATCGTGTTCGAGAGTGTCCTGAGATACCCCATAGGGAGGCAGCCGTACCATATGTCACACTACCACCTTCACCACCTCAGAGGGCGTTGCCCATTATACCCACAGCTGCTCCGCGTCAGACTCCGGCACAGAGAGGCCGTGGTCGCGGAGGGTTTGTTCCTAGAGGGCGAGGCGGTCGAGGAGAGGACAACCAGCCACCGGCAGAGTACAGCCAGTTCCTAGTCGGGGACCGCCAGTTGCAGGTGGAGGACAGGCACGGGATTCTGTAAGTCCATGCTACCTCTCCCGGTACTTTCGGGCATGCGGAATTTGGTAAAAAACAATTTTCTTAGAGGTGGTAACATGGACTCAAAACCGGATCTTTGTTAAACATCTAACTAACAACCTAACTAGGAGTCGTTAACTACTCGGTTAGGGGGTTTATACCTTTCTTGTCTTGAACTCCTTCGTCTTCAAACCTCGATGGTGGTCCGGATCGGCTTCTTCCCGTCGTCTCCTTACGCCGAAGATAGATCCACCTGAAAGCTTCAACCTTTGGCTCCATCTTCGATCTTTGAAGAAACTAGTTCACTCGGTTTGCTAAACCTTGTGAACTAGAGTGAGTAGAGAAGAGTTTGTATGGGATTTTATCTATGGTTCTTGGTTCTCAACTCATGAGACAAGTGAACCATAGAATCAAGAGAGGGAGAGCAAGAGGAGGAAGATGAGAGCTCAAGAACAAGAGAGAGAATGAGCATGAAAGAATGAGAGAAGACTTTTCTCTCTTGGCTCTCATAATCCAAAACCATCATCACAAAAATAATAATCAAGTATTGTGTAAAATGGTTCAAGTCAAAATGGCTAAATCATTTCATGCACTCATTTCTCACAAAAGAAACAAGCAAGTAAAAAGTCTTTGCCATGAAATGATAGCCATAGTCATCATGATGGTCAACTAGTCCAACCTAGTCAACCGGTCAACAAAGTCAACAAGTCAACAAAGTCAACCCCACAACAACCATGTCACCATAATACTTAATTAATATAATTGTTAATCATATATCATATTCTCATTAGGGTTGAGCAAAAAGTCAACGGTCAACTGTCAACGGTCAACAACCCTAATGAGAATCCTCTGCCTCTGTCTCTCCGTCAACTGTGCATACACACCCGCATCCGCGTTCCGAGGAACACGAATGCATACTGGATAAATCCAATCCCAAAAGGTACACTAGGATCTGGCTTAAACCAAAGCCCGCTAGTGTAAACTGTCCGGACACCGTACGTGCACAAGTGCACGGATGTGACCGAACCCTGTCGCAAAACCATGCGACCTGTCGCAAAACCATGCGACCTCTACTCTTTTGCCTAAAGGCGAATAGCTTTCTGTGTGGGACTCTAAAGACTCGACACTACGCTGGTAGTGGGTTTAACCACAGATCGCAAGGGGCACTAGCTGTGCGTAACGGTCCCCATGTAGATGCCGACAAGAAGATTGACGAGGCGAAACTCATCTGAACTCCTACTGAGCCTGAATGTGACATTCTTCGTACAGTCCGGTCTGTTCGTCTGATACATCGCATGGCGGGCCTAGGGGGCGGTAAACGTCAGTCCCCCAATAGCGGTACAAGTCGTGTCGGAGTGAAGCCCAAAACACCCTGATATAACACTGGAAGCCTACCAGTATATCTCGTTTGCCCTGGCCAGGGACTACTCGTGTAATGACTCTCCTAGACACAGCGCGATGTGTTAGTTGTATGTATGCCCTAGAGGCCAGTATTGTACAGATTATGTATATTATATTGGATGCTTGGACATATATAGAGATGACTTTCTTGCTCGACATGATAGTATGCTATCTGGTTGCCATTTATCTTAACATGTACACTAGTCTCTTTATACTGTCTTATAGTTACATGTTGGTAAAGCCCTTAGGATTTGTACTTGACTACATGGACTATGATGCAGATCATACTAATGGGGACATGGTAGTCCATAAGTACATCCTTCAAGGTCCCTAGTCGTGGGTGTATCGAGACGGGGCATCGATATACCAGAGTAGACTAGCGTATACGCTTCTCGACCCATGTGATGGGCGATGGATGATCCCATATCCATTGGTGTTTGACATCAGAGATGGTGTACGGGTGCTCAGTGGAGACTGAGTACACTGGACGGACTCGCCGAGAACTCCCAGATGGTATTATACCTCACGTCAGATGGCAGTTCTCAGGTGACACTTGTACAGGTTAGTCTGTAGACCCGAGATCGTCATAGAGTCTTGTGTGATTCCCACTGTGCTTTGATCTCCACCTTACCACATCCATGAGGGCGTGCAAAACGGTGGTCTTTGGGTACAGTCCCGAGTCACATGGAGGCAATGAGCGATAGGAGGGGTTTCGTCTCTCCCGGTATTGGGGGTTGATGTTGCGCTGTGCTCGATTGGCCGTAACAGGGAAGTCCCTGGCCAGGGCTGATCAGAGATTTACTGGTAAGTGTTACCAGTAGTTTCTCGACCCGTTACGAGCCTCACATCGGCACGACTTATCGGGTTATTGGGGTCTGACGTATACCACCCCTAGACTTGATATGCGACGTATCAGACGAAGAGACTTGACTGTATGGTAAGTGTTACTGGTCGGATTCGCAGGAGTGTGAGCGGGCTAGCTCGTCGATCTTCTGATCGCTCAATACCCGGGTGGCCGTTACGTTTAGCAGACCGCTTGCGGCTTGTGGGTGCTTGATATGATCATCATCTGCTACCGGCGTATTGACGAGTCTTTAGAGTCCTACACAGAGGTTTCCTGGCTCAAGCGAAACGAAATAGGAGCGCATATGAGATATGTGCAGGACCGAGAATGATGCGTGTATGTGATACCGCATTTCATTCTCGCGATAAATGTTTCGATTGGTTATATTCGATATGACCTAGTTATCGAATCATTGATTCGATAAATCGATACATTGAATTCTAGTCGGTCATGTGCGACATGACCGGATCATTGAATCAAATGTTGATTTAATGATTTAATGCATAATTATATATTTGATATATTGCATTGCATTAACTAGTATTGGTTCACTTTAAACGGATTTTTCTCACTTGGATTGCACATTGTATATGTGATATACTTTTGTGCACTTTTTGTATCATGTTTGATGATACTTGATCATATGGTTAAGTGAATAGAATTAAACCATGGTTATTTTGTCATTAGGGTTTTCCATATTTATTTATCCATTTATTTGTTTATTTATGTGGATAAATTCAAAATGAGAATGGTGGCTATATTTGTTTCTTGTATGAAGCTTCTTGAACCCTTGACTTTAGCAACCATTCTTATCCTCTTGCTTAACCCTAACCCACTCATTTGACCATGGTTTATTCTCTACACTTAACCCTAGTTATTGTTATGATAAGTATTGATTTATTATTCATTTTCAATAACACTTATCATAATTCTAGCTCTTCTTCTTCTTCATTTTTCAAAAGAAAAGCTCAAGGTCCATCAATGGCAACTTGAGTTAAAGTGAGCTAAATCCAATTCTAAAGTAAACCCACCTCCTATTTCTTCACCCTCTACCTCTTGCCAAGTTGTTTTGGGTGTTTACTTCACAAGTTTCACAAGTTTGTGAAGTCGGAGCTTGAGTTTGTGCAACCTCGACGTAGATCGTCTTTGACACAAAGCCGACGAGCTATTCCGCTTGCTTTTCCGATGAAGCCGATGATCGAGTCGAGGATTCATGATGGACAGCGAGGACATGACGTTGCGGAGACGTGGAGGTGGATATCCGGATCTACAAAGGTTGTAATTTCCGTATCACAGTAGTTAACTGTTAACTAGTTATCTATTTCGCCTAAACATCTAGTTAAAGATCCGTAGTCTTGGGTTTCTCGGCACTAAAAATTTTAATTTGGCATGTTCGATGCCTTGTGAGAACCCACTAGGGTGCCTAGGAACCTTTCACTGGTATCAGAGACTAGCTAGAGCCTTAGGCGAAGTCCCGACGACGTTTGAAACCCGATCGAACCGAAATCCAAAACCTAAAAATGCTCTCTGGACTTTTTCTAAAAATTCGGATTTTCGTCAATTAAAAATATGTAGAAAATCAAGCAGGGTGTTATTAGAATTACTGTGAAATACGAGGGGGTAATTCAACGTTTCCACCGCGGAAGGGCGGCACATGCTAGGCATGTGCGGCGCTTCCGCGGCCGTACTGTTCCCTTTCATAATTATTTCTGCACAGTAACTCTTGTAATATAATGCTATGTTTTCTGGGATATTTTTATTGTGACTTTATAGAAGAGTATTTTGGGGTACTATTGGGAATCAGTATTTCGATCGGATTATCAAATTTCGTCTTTAGTGTTTTTCCAGATAATTGTAGAATATGTTAAAAAGTTTGACCGGATACAAATACCCAACTTTTCCCCTGCCGGAATAATTCCAAGTGTTGGATTTTTCTGCAGTTAAAAAACGTTCTGAGTAGTGCAAGTAACGCGATTGTCCCTCTAGAAGACACAAACCTTAACTCGATTATGTGACCGTCTTGAACTGCCCTTTGAACCTTCGGGTTTGGGGCAGTACGGCGTGCCACATGTGAGGCGTTGGCTTGACCCTTCTACGGCTGGACCGTTGGTACTGAGGCATGAAGTGAATGTCTTTGAACCTATTTCATGTGTTGATCGGTGTCGGGAAAACTTGGGTGTTCGAATGTTCGATCGGAAAGTTTAATATATTCTATTTATCCGGATTTGGATACAATAATTGGAATTCACAAACAGTTATGAGATAACTGGATGAATGTTATAGATCTAGCAGTTTAGTTTCACAAGATATCGAAAAGAGTTTTCGATGATGGGACTAAAATGCGGGGTTTATAACTGTTAGGCATGTGATGTCTAAAGAGGTTGCGGATTCCAATTGTTGTAGTTTTACACTTTCTTTTCTGTGACCGTAAGTGTAATATGTGATATCGCCGGTTTCGTTGCTATATGTCAACGACAATTGGGGTATGCATACTTACTTACGTTGATGACATGTGATGTTATGTGTTGCTGGATATGTTATATTGGATCGTCGTGTTCGAATAGCCGGGGTTTTTTATGTGAGATGAGTGTTTTTCATTTTCATTCATGTAAAAACTTGTATGTAATATTCTTTTATTCGGGGCACTTCCAGGATGCGGGAGTTGTCACCCTTTGTATATTATTTACTTTTCTGCACTAGGATAGACCCAAGGAGGGGAGCACAAGTAACCGGGTTCTGGGGTCCAGTGGGAGACCAACTCGAGGTGTCGAGTCCGGGTCTCCTAACCCTAGAATTGGCAGGGTTGCTTGCCGCTCTCGTAGGGGTCTAGGGGTGTGGGATTGGCTATTCATCACGACCGTGGAATCCGTGTTTTATATTGGCTCGTATTGAAAACACGGACGTCCTAGTATATCCAATATTTCATATGTTTATTCTGCTGCGATATCTGTGATGTGATTCTGTGATGGATATAGTATATAGTATATATGAAATATTATATAGACGTTACTTATGTTTTACACCCGCGCTAGCCCTGCCCTGCTCTGTCGTTAGTTACCTAACCTAACGGTGCACGAGGGGACATCGAGGCGAATACGGATGGCATAAGTGTACGTCATATCTATCTGTGATGTTTAGGTTTTTAAATGATGGGACTTCATTAATGTGATTAATGAAAGATAAGAAACCTAAGATGTTGTAGAATCGAATTTTAAAATAAAACAGGTAGCTACAGTTCTTGCTTTGCATAGCGGTATATATGATATACCCCGCACCTCATTCGACGAGGAAAGGACCGAGATCCCTTCACCGGGAGTGACTCCTTTAGCAATAACTGGCAGATGCTACACACTCGGTTTGCTTTTGACTGCTTTTGGGTTTTTGCTTTGCACAGCGATATATATGATATATCCCGCACCTCATTCGACGAGGAAAGGACCGAGATCCCTTCACCGGGAGTGACTCCTTTAGCAAAACCAGAAAAGCCTCAAAATCACTCCATTTCAAAACTTCATTTGATTCTACAACGATATCAAGTTCATTACGCTCATGGTTTTTATGAAAAACCTGCGTAGCCCTCCGTCATTTCAGATAAAGACTAGTTAGTATTCGTGCTGCGTTTGTTGACCTTAGCCAAGGCGTGGTGTACGGTAGCTAATTAGTATTTATCTGCTAAAACATGAGATGTGATTGAGTTAGGGTAGTCGTGCGACTTTGTTGACCTTAGCCAAGGGTCGTACGGGTGAGTTTAATTCAATCAGGAAATGACGGGTTGAACTTGACTAGCGCTTATGATTTGTTGACCTTAGCCAAGGTCATAAGTTGCTAGGGGCAAAATATTATCGGGAATTTCAAGTGTTGAAATTTGCAATGAGATTGCATACCTTCTATGAGATAGTTGGATCCCGATACCCGCTGCGAGTAAGAGTTACTCCTGGGAGAGTTTTACACATTGCAATTAGCCGATCAAGTAGGTGTCTAGAAAGGTGTTAACGAGGTTACGCCTCTGGGAAAACGAGGTTTACAGTAATTAGGTTCGTGCGAAAGCACGGGGGACCTCCCTCAAAGTACCGACACTGGCCTGGCTGAAAGATTGGCGAACCTGTAGTGTGTAATTAATCCCGGCTAGTCTTTCCTTTTAGGGTTTGAAGGAAGATTTGATAAAAAGCAGTGGGAGCCATCCTGATTAGATAAGATAATAACCAATCTGATCTTGCACGAGCATACGCTAAAGTGTTTTCTTCTTTCTCTCTCCAGGTAGCGACCATTTCATGCCTTAATCTAGATAATAATATGGATGTATTGACCGAACCCGCATGTTATACTGTGCTGGGGTACGTTGGTTCCGTTCTTTCCTATAAGAGTTATAGGAATGAACAGGATATAGGGGAATACCAGGATTCCCTTGCCACCCGAATGAAGAAAGTACATGATGATGCATTTTCTTCGGGTGTGTTCGTTACTGAGAACTGTTTCTCTATTTGCTCTACGTCCTGGGTATTGGATACCGGGTCGGGATCCCATATATGTAATCAGTTACATGGGCTAAGGAAAGGTAGAGAACTTGGAGAAGGTGATAAAGACATTAGAGTCGGAAATGGTGCAATTGTTGCAGCTAAGACAGTCGGGGAATATCACCTTGTGTTACCAACCGGTAACACATTGGTTCTGAACGAATGCTATTACATGCCGAACCTGATATGCAACATTATATCAGTTTCTTTATTAAGTAAAGAGGGATATAATTTTGTATTGCAGGACAATGTTATGAACATTTTCCATGACCAAAAGTTGGTTGGATCAGGCACGTTGTGCAATGGCATTTATGTTCTAAATCAATCAACAGTTCTGAGCATAACAAACACACACAAGAGGAAGAGTTCTGAACTCAACGAATCCTTCTTGTGGCATTGTAGACTGGGTCACATCAATACGACACGACTGGCTAAGTTGCATAAGGATGGATATTTAAATCCGTTTGAATTTTCATCCTATGACACTTGCCAGTCATGTCTCAAAGGCAAGATGACCAAGACTCCGTTTACGGGACACGGAGAAAGAGTTACCGAACTCTTAGGACTGATACATAGTGATGTATGCGGTCCCATGTCTACACATGCCAGGGATGGTTCTTCATACTTCATTACATTCACTGACGATCTCTCTAGATTCGGATATGTGTTCCTGATGAAACACAAATCAGAAGCTTTTGAGAAATTTAGAGAATATAAACAAGAAGTCGAGAACCAAACCGGAAAAAGTATTAAAATCCTACGATCTGATCGAGGAGGGGAATACTTGAGCAATGAATTCCTGGACTTCCTAAAAGAGAATGGGATTCTCTCTCAGCTAACTCCTCCATATACACCACAGCACAACGGTGTATCGGAGCGGAGGAACCGCACCCTATTAGATATGGTGCGCTCTATGATGAGCACAGCTGAGTTACCTATTTCCTTCTGGGGATATGCGCTGGAAATAGCAACATACCTATTGAATCGAGTTCCAACTAAATCTGTGCCTACCACTCCATATGAGATATGGAATGGAAAGAGACCATCTCTTAAAAGAGTTAGGATATGGGGTTGTCCGGCTTATGTTAAAAAGCAAAACCCGGACAAACTCGAGGCACGATCAGTTTTATGTAAGTTTATAGGATATCCAAGCAATTCGTATGGATATCTATTCTACCACAGTGAACAACAAAAGGTGTTTGTTGCTCAACATGCCACCTTTTTAGAAAATGAATTTCTTGCAAAAGAGATTAGTGGCTCTGAGGTAGAACTGGAAGAAGTTCCAGAAACACAAACTATAACTGAAGATTTAGTGGAACCAGAAGATTCGGTAGTACCCGACCAACCCCAGCCTCTCCGCCGATCTAGTAGGGTTTCTCGTCCACCTGAGAGATACTATGGTTTTCTCATTGATGGTGGTAGCGAGGATTGCATCATGGAGGATGATGACCCAACTAGCTTCGAGCAGGCCATCACGAGTGGGGACTCAGTGAAATGGCTGGATGCTATGCGGTCCGAGATGGATTCCATGTACACCAACAAAGTATGGACTTTGGAAGTTGCTCCTGAAGGGGTAAAACCCATTGGGAGCAAGTGGATCTTCAAGAAGAAACATGGTGTAGATGGGAAAGTGGAGACTTTCAAAGCTAGACTTGTAGCAAAGGGTTTTCGTCAAAGACCAGGTGTGGACTATGACGAGACCTTTTCTCCAGTGGCTATGCTTAAATCCATCCGAATCATGCTTGCCATTGCTGCCTTTCATGACTACGAAATCTGGCAAATGGATGTTAAGACCGCCTTTCTAAATGGTGATTTAGAAGAGTGCGTGTACATGACTCAGCCAGAGGGCTTCGTAGACAGTGGGAGCAGCGGGAAGGTGTGCAAGCTGCTTAAATCCATTTATGGATTAAAGCAAGCATCGCGGAGTTGGAACATCTGCTTTGACGTCGTTATCAAAGAGTTTGATTTCGTCAAAAATCCAGATGAACCTTGTATTTACAAGAAGGTGGCAGAGAGTAAGGTTGTCTTCCTCGTATTGTACGTGGACGACATACTCTTGATAGGAAATGATATTCCTATGCTGCAATCGGTCAAGCTCTTCTTATCACAAAGATTCTCAATGAAAGATCTTGGTGATGCCTCCTGCATATTGGGAATAAGGATCTATAGAGATAGATCCAAACGGATTTTGGGATTGTCCCAATCCAGGTACATTGACACCATACTAAAGAGGTTTAGTATGGAAGAGTCCAAGCGTGGGAACATGCCCACGATCTCTGGAGTCACTTTCTCCAAAGAGATGTCTCCCAAGACTGATTTGGAGCGAGCTCGCATGCAAGGGATACCCTATGCTTCGGCAGTAGGCTCTATCATGTATGCGATGCTATGTACCAGACCCGATGTAGCATACTCACTAAGTGTAGTGAGCAGGTATCAAGCTGATCCTGGAGAGAGTCACTGGACAGCTGTGAAGAGCATTCTCAAGTACTTACGAAGGACTAGAGATATGTTCTTGGTGTATGGTAACGGAGAACTCCAGGTGGAGTCCTTTACCGATTCCAGCTTCCAGAGTGATAAGGACGACTCTAAGTCGCAGTCGGGTTTTGTCTTTACCCTTTACGGAGGGGCGGTTAGCTGGAAGAGTTCCAAGCAGGAAACCGTGGCAGACTCGACGATGGAGGCTGAATACATCGCTGCCAACGATGCTGCTAAAGAAGCTGTCTGGGTCAAGAAGTTCATTACTGAACTTGGAGTGGTTCCATCCATTGAGCATCCAATACCTTTGTATTGCGATAACAATGGAGCGGTGGCTTTGGCCAAGGAACCCAGGTCCCATCAGCGATCCAGGCATATTCTGAGGCGGTATCACCTGATCCGGGAGATAGTTGATCGCCGGGAGATCGAGGTCAGGAGAGTTGACACGAAGAACAACACGGCGGATCCACTCACGAAGGCCATTCCCCAGATACAGTTTGAGAGACTCTTCGGGATGCTCGGTATGAGATACTACAGCAGCTGGCCCTAGTGCAAGTGGGAGATTGTTAGTTGTATGTATGCCCTAGAGGCCAGTATTGTACAGATTATGTATATTATATTGGATGCTTGGACATATATAGAGATGACTTTCTTGCTCGACATGATAGTATGCTATCTGGTTGCCATTTATCTTAACATGTACACTAGTCTCTTTATACTGTCTTATAGTTACATGTTGGTAAAGCCCTTAGGATTTGTACTTGACTACATGGACTATGATGCAGATCATACTAATGGGGACATGGTAGTCCATAAGTACATCCTTCAAGGTCCCTAGTCGTGGGTGTATCGAGACGGGGCATCGATATACCAGAGTAGACTAGCGTATACGCTTCTCGACCCATGTGATGGGCGATGGATGATCCCATATCCATTGGTGTTTGACATCAGAGATGGTGTACGGGTGCTCAGTGGAGACTGAGTACACTGGACGGACTCGCCGAGAACTCCCAGATGGTATTATACCTCACGTCAGATGGCAGTTCTCAGGTGACACTTGTACAGGTTAGTCTGTAGACCCGAGATCGTCATAGAGTCTTGTGTGATTCCCACTGTGCTTTGATCTCCACCTTACCACGTCCATGAGGGCGTGCAAAACGGTGGTCTTTGGGTACAGTCCCGAGTCACATGGAGGCAATGAGCGATAGGAGGGGTTTCGTCTCTCCCGGTATTGGGGGTTGATGTTGCGCTGTGCTCGATTGGCCGTAACAGGGAAGTCCCTGGCCAGGGCTGATCAGAGATTTACTGGTAAGTGTTACCAGTAGTTTCTCGACCCGTTACGAGCCTCACATCGGCATGACTTATCGGGTTATTGGGGTCTGACGTATACCACCCCTAGACTTGATATGCGACGTATCAGACGAAGAGACTTGACTGTATGGTAAGTGTTACTGGTCGGATTCGCAGGAGTGTGAGCGGGCTAGCTCGTCGATCTTCTGATCGCTCAATACCCGGGTGGCCGTTACGTTTAGCAGACCGCTTGCGGCTTGTGGGTGCTTGATATGATCATCATCTGCTACCGGCTTATTGACGAGTCTTTAGAGTCCTACACAGAGGTTTCCTGGCTCAAGCGAAACGAAATAGGAGCGCATATGAGATATGTGCAGGACCGAGAATGATGCGTGTATGTGATACCGCATTTCATTCTCGCGATAAATGTTTCGATTGGTTATATTCGATATGACCTAGTTATCGAATCATTGATTCGATAAATCGATACATTGAATTCTAGTCGGTCATGTGCGACATGACCGGATCATTGAATCAAATGTTGATTTAATGATTTAATGCATAATTATATATTTGATATATTGCATTGCATTAACTAGTATTGGTTCACTTTAAACGGATTTTTCTCACTTGGATTGCACATTGTATATGTGATATACTTTTGTGCACTTTTTGTATCATGTTTGATGATACTTGATCATATGGTTAAGTGAATAGAATTAAACCATGGTTATTTTGTCATTAGGGTTTTCCATATTTATTTATCCATTTATTTGTTTATTTATGTGGATAAATTCAAAATGAGAATGGTGGCTATATTTGTTTCTTGTATGAAGCTTCTTGAACCCTTGACTTTAGCAACCATTCTTATCCTCTTGCTTAACCTTAACCCACTCATTTGACCATGGTTTATTCTCTACACTTAACCCTAGTTATTGTTATGATAAGTATTGATTTATTATTCATTTTCAATAACACTTATCATAATTCTAGCTCTTCTTCTTCTTCATTTTTCAAAAGAAAAGCTCAAGGTCCATCAATGGCAACTTGAGTTAAAGTGAGCTAAATCCAATTCTAAAGTGAACCCACCTCCTATTTCTTCACCCTCTACCTCTTGCCAAGTTGTTTTGGGTGTTTACTTCACAAGTTTCACAAGTTTGTGAAGTCGGAGCTTGAGTTTGTGCAACCTCGACGTAGATCGTCTTTGACACAAAGCCGACGAGCTATTCCGCTTGCTTTTCCGATGAAGCCGATGATCGAGTCGAGGATTCATGATGGACAGCGAGGACATGACGTTGCGGAGCCGTGGAGGTGGATATCCGGATCTACAAAGGTTGTAATTTCCGTATCACAGTAGTTAACTGTTAACTAGTTATCTATTTCGCCTAAACATCTAGTTAAAGATCCGTAGTCTTGGGTTTCTCGGCACTAAAAATTTTAATTTGGCATGTTCGATGCCTTGTGAGAACCCACTAGGGTGCCTAGGAACCTTTCACGATGTCAACCCCCAATACCGGGAGAGACGAATCCTGTCTAACCGTCACTGCCTCCAAGTGCTTCGGGACTGCACCCAACTACCACTTGTTTGCATGACTCCTTTGAGCCGTGGTAGGGTAGTAATCAAAGTACAGTGGGAACACACTCGAGGCGAAGTGACAGTGTCAAGTCAGCGGACTAAGCTGTACTCATGTCACCTGGGAACTGATAACTGACGATAGGCATAATACCAACTAATCAGTTCCCGACGAGTCCTGTCCAGTGTACTCGTAACCCAACGAGCACCCGCATACTATCTCAAGTACGACGTACCGACGGCTGTGGGACAGACCGTCTCCCATACTGGGATGAGAAGCGCATGCGCTAGTCTACTCCGGAGTATCGATGCCCTGTCTCGATAGTCCTGCGACCAGGGACCTGCATAAGGATGTGCTTATAGATTACCCAGCCCCACTAGTGTGACTGCCATCACAACGCTGGTAATCAAGCAAAGATCCTAAGGGCTCCACTAATGTGTATAAGCGATATACTAAAATAAACACATGTACACATTGAAGTAGAAACAAACCAAGTAGCATACTGCTATTTTGAGCAAGATTGTATATACAAGGTGAATGTCCCAAGCTTCTATTAAGTAATATACAAACTAGTATGATACAGTAATGGCCTCGAGGGCATATACACTAACAATCTCCCACTTGCACTAAGGCCATGTACTGGCGTATCGAAGACCTATCATCTCGATCAGCCGCTCGAACTGAGTCTGGGGCAAAGCTTTGGTGAATGGATCTGCAGTGTTATCTTCTGAAGCGACTCTCCGAACCTCGATCTCCTGGCGATCCATGATCTCCCTGATCAGGTGATACCGCCTCAAGATGTGTCTGGATCTCTGATGGGACCTGGGTTCCTTCGCTAAAGCTATAGCCCCATTGTTGTCGCAATACAGAGGTATTGGATCAACAATGGACGGAACCACCTGAAGTTCTTTCAAGAACTTCCTCATCCAGACAGCTTCTTTTGCGGCATCAGATGCAGCGATGTATTCCGCTTCCATCATCGAGTCTGCAACGGTTTCCTGTTTGGAACTCTTCCAACACACCGCCCCTCCATTGAGGGTAAAGACAAAACCCGACATGGACTTGGAATCATCTTTGTCACTCTAGAAGCTGGAGTCAGCAAAGGCCTCGATCTGGAGGTCTTTTCCGCCATACACCAAGAACATCTCCTTAGTCCTTCTCAGGTACTTGAGAATGTTCTTTACCGCTATCCAGTGTTTCTCCCCAGGGTTTGACTGATACCGGCTTACCACACTCAATGCATAAGCTACATCCGGTCTGGTACACAACATCGCATACATTATAGAGCCTACCGCAGAAGCGTAGGGTATAATAGACATGCGATCCCTCTCCAAATCAGTCTTGGGAGACATCTCTTTAGAGAGGGTGATCCCGTGACAAGCCGGTAGGTTACCGCGCTTGGAATCTTCCATACTGAATCTTTTCAGTATGGTGTCGATGTACCTGGACTGTGAAAGTACCAATATCCTCTTGGATCTATCACGATGGATCCGGATCCCCAGGATGTATGAGGCATCACCCAGGTCTTTCATGGAGAACCTGTGTGACAAGAACCCCTTGACAGATTGTAGCATAGGAATGTCATTTCCTATTAAGAGAATGTCATCCATGTACAAAACGAGGAATACTACAGTTCTCGCTACAAATCTACAATAGATGCATGGTTCATCTGGATTTTTAATAAAGCCAAATTTCTTGACCGTCTCATCAAAACAGATGTTCCAACTCCGCGATGCCTGCTTTAGTCCATAGATGGACTTAAGCAACTTGCACATCTTTCCGCTGCTCCCACTCTGAATGAAGCCCTCTGGTTGGTCCATATAGACACACTCCTCTAAATTTCCATTTAGAAAAGCGGTCTTTACGTCCATCTGCCAGATCTCATAGTCGTGGAAGGCAGCAATGGCAAGAAGGATCCGAATGGATTTCAGCATAGCCACTGGAGAAAAGGTTTCGTCATAGTCCAAGCCAGGTCTTTGACGGAAACCCTTTGCAACAAGTCTAGCTTTATAGGTCTCAACCTGTCCATCTACACCAATCTTCTTTTTGAAGATCCACTTGCATCCTACGGGTTTTACCCCGTCTGGAGCAATGTCCAACGTCCATACTTTGTTGGTGTACATGGACTCCATTTCGGTCCGCATTGCATCCAGCCATTTTACTGAGTCAACGCTCTGAACGGCCTGCTGGAAGCTAGTAGGCTCATCATAATCTATGATGCAATCCTCTCTATCCCCGTCTATGAGAAAACCGTAGTATCTCTCGGGCGGATGAGACTGCCTACTACTCCTGCGGAGTGGCGTAGGAATGTCCTGTTCTTTTGAACCCTCTGGTTCCACTAAACTTTCAGTAATAGTCCGTGGTTCTGGAATTTCTTCCAGTTCTACTGCGCTCCCACTTATTTCCTTTTCTAAGAACTGATGTTTTAGAAAGTGGGCATGACGAGAAACAATAACTTTTTGTTCCTCTTCGCAGTAGAAGAAATATCCCTTGGAGTTCTTTGGATATCCCACAAACTTACACTGTACTGAGCGTGCCTCGAGCTTGTCCGCATACTGCTTTTTGACAAAAGCTGGACTTCCCCATGTCTTAATATGCTTAAGATAGGGTCTCTTCCCACACCACATCTCATATGGTGTAGTAGGCACGGTCTTAGTTGGAACTCGGTTCAAAAGGTACGCAGCTGATTCTAGCGCATACCCCCAGAATGATCGCGGTAACTCAGCGTTACTCATCATGGACCGTACCATATCCAATAGGGTGCGGTTCCGTCTCTCCGATACACCGTTATGTTGCGGAGTGTATGGAGGAGTAAGCTGAGAGAGAATTCCGTTCTCTTTTAAATAGTCCAGGAACTCGGCACTCAAGTATTCACCACCTCGATCCGATCTTAGGATCTTGATACTTTTGCCGGTCTGTTTTTCTACTTCATTCTTATATTCCTGGAACTTTCCAAAGGCTTCGGACTTATGTTTCATTAAGAAGACATAACCGTACCTTGAAAAGTCATCCGTAAAAGTGATGAAGTAAGAATAACCGCTTCGCGCATGTGTAGACATTAGACCGCACACGTTGCTGTGTACGAGTCCCAAGAGCTCGCTCGCTCTTACTCCGTGTCCAGTGAATGGAGACTTTGTCATCTTTCCTTTGAGACAGGATTGACAAGTGGCATACGATTGATATTCGAACGTATTCAAATATCCTTCTGTATGTAACTTCGTCAACCTTCTCTCATTGATGTGACCCAGTCTACAATGCCACAAGAAAGTCTGATTTACTTCCAGAGACTTTCTTTTGTATGTGTTCTGGACATTGAAAATCTGTGGTTGGTTTAATACGTATATACCATTGCTCAATGTACCTGACCCAATCAGAACTTGATTAAGGTGAATGTTTACAACATTACTTACAAACGCAAATTCATAACCTTCTTTAGAAACTAAAGATACAGAAATGATATTACAAGTTGCGTTGGGTACAAAAAAGCAATTACGCAAAACCAAAACATGTCCATCTGACATTCCCAGGTGATAGTCCCCTACGGCTTTAGCATTCATGCTAGCTCCGTTCGCAACTCTGAGGGTCATGTCACCTGCTTTCAAAACCCTACGGTTTCTCAACGCATGCAAAGAATTACAGATATGAGATCCTGATCTGGTATCCAATACCCAGGAAGTAGAATTTATTGAAAGACAGTTTTCAATAACATACACACCTGAAGCTGAAGCTGCAACCTGCTTCAATTCCTGTGTTCTGGCCTTCCAGGCCCTGCAATCATTCTTCCAGTGTCCTTTCTTATGACAATAGAAGCATTCTTCCTTATCCACAAGCTTCCCCACTTTCTTTGTTGCTTTAGCTTTTCCCTTCGTATCCACTTTACTAACACCGCCTCTTGGTTTGGCGGGGGCTTTCTTCTTCTTTCCCTTGGCTTTCGCCTTGGACCTAGAAGAAGATGATCCTCCTACAAACAAAGTGGATGTTTCCCTACCTTTCTGTAGGGTGCCCTCTGCGCTCCTCAGCATGTTGAGGAGCTCTGAAAGTTCAACTTCTTTTTCTTGTAAGTTGAAGTTCAGTATAAACTGGGCGTAAGTGGAAGGAAGGGACTGAAGAACTAAGTCCGTATAGAGCTCACTCTCCAATGTGGTCCCTAGGTCCGCGAGCTCCTCAATGTAGCCGATCATCTTAAGCACGTGTTCTGCTACTGATGATCCGACGGCCATCCTTGCCGAAAATAACTTTTTCGACGCTTCGTATCTTGCGATACGAGATTGCTCTCCATACAGTTCTTTTGTATGAAGAAATATGGATTCCAAGTCCATATTCTCGTGCCTCCTCTGATGTTCATTATCCATAGAGGCTAGTACGAGGCACTTGGCCTTCGCGCTATCAATCTCCCAAGTCTTACGGATTTCCTTATCCGCGAGGCTGGAAGTGGGACCAGGGGCAGGGGGAGCTTTGGTGGTAAGAAGATACCCCAGCTTGTCGTAAGTGATTGCCATCTTGACATTCCTGAGCCAATCTTTGTAGTTTGGCCCTGTCAGTATGTTTTTATCTAGATGTAACTTAAGTCCAGTCATGTCGAATGGTCGCTGCAATTAGGAGAGAGAGAAGAAACACTCAGCATGATGCTCTTGCAAGTTTAGAATGGTTTTTAGTTTGTCTAAACAGGATGGCTCCCACTGTTTCTCGAATCCCTTCTCAAACCAAAAAGGAAGAATTAGTCGGGATCAATCCCACCGCACAATACTTGCTTAACCGTTCAGCCAGGCTGGTGTCGGTACTTCAAGGGAGGTTTTCCAACGCTTTCGCGAAGTTCCTTAATTAAATAACCTCTTTTCCCTGGGGGCGTAGCCCCGCTAACACCTTTCTAGACACCTACTAGGTTTATAGCATTGATCGTTTAGTGAGAAATTTCTCGAGGAGTAGTATATACTCACAGTAGGATCGGGATCCAAATATCATCGCGTGACGAAACTGAAGGAATCCTACCAGAATCATCACACTCCAAGTGGTATGCAAATCTAGCAAGTTTCAGTACTTATGAAACTCCCGATGTGGATTTTTGCCCCATGCTCTTATGACCTTGACTTTGGCCAAAATATCATAAGTCACATGTCAAGTTCTACCCGTCATTCTCCAGGTTAATTTGGATCCATCCGTACCTACCCTTGACTTTGGCCAAAATGGCAGTATGACTGTCCTAAACCAACGCATCTATCTATGCTACACATGAATACCCAATAGCTACCAATCACTATGCCTTGACTTTGGCCAACATACACAGCTTGAATACTATTGATTATTCATGTGAAACGACGGAGGGCTACGAATGGTTTTGGCAAAACCGTGAACGTAGTGAACTTGATATAATCGATGGAACGAGATAGCTTTTAAAAGGAGTGGCTCAAGCTCCGCATTTAAAAGTTAGTTTTGAAAAGAACCGAGTGGTTTTCCGAAAGTGTTCCAACGATTTTAACTTGGTTTATTTTCTTGCATTAGTTCTTTTAATGCGTGATATTCTTGCATTAGTTCTTTTAATGCGTCCCATCATTTAATCCTACCATTGCAGAAAACAACCAAAATATGACGTACGCTTATGCCATTCGCATTCGCCACGGGGCCCTGTCATTACCCGT
This sequence comes from Agapanthus africanus, assembly GCA_030015575.1. Taxonomy (NCBI): domain Eukaryota; kingdom Viridiplantae; phylum Streptophyta; class Magnoliopsida; order Asparagales; family Amaryllidaceae; genus Agapanthus; species Agapanthus africanus. The sequence continues at coordinate 385,025,739 of CM057342.1, forward strand.
TAGGTTACTTAACTAACGACAGAGCGGGGGCTGGGCTAGCGCGGCTGTAAAACATAAGCAACGCCTAAATAATATCATATATAGATATATTGCAATGATAGCCATTTCAGATCACAGATGAACACATTAGATATACTAGGAATCCGCAATTCGTACGAGCCTGTAACAAAAAGCAGATTACACGGTCGCGGTGAATAGCCAATACCCCACCCAAGACCCCTACGGGTGCGGCAAACTATCCGCCAAGTACCCGAAGCAAAGCAACCTCCCTCAACTCCGTGAGTAGGCCACTCGGCACTTCGGCATACCCGGTATTTTGTGCACCCCCTCCATGGGTCAATCCTAGGAGCAAAAACAGTAAAAAGAAATTATACAATGACGGCTACAACCCCGACCCGGTTGTGCGGCCATACAAATAATTATTACATCAATTTACAAATTTACATGAATTGAAAGAAAAGAAAACTCTCGTCTCACAACCCCCGGCTATTCACCCGCGACAATCCAATGAATTCATATACACATTCCAATAACATTACAGATCACAGATTTGTATAACCCCCACTAATCGACATATAGCGATTAGCAGACGTTCAATACAAATATCACATCACAGAAAAACCCGTCAGCTTAAGTCTTTTAGAAGTTCGATCAAAATACGGATTTTCAGGACCCCAAAAATAAAATTTTCGTTCTGGAAAATCTGGGCAGAAAATATATATTCCAAAAATCCTAAAACAACCCCAGAAAAACACTGCACCAAACATGGACCTCGGCCGAGTCAACTCGGCCGCGGAACCGTGGCGGGAGCGTGCTCCCGCCGCGGAACGCTCCTGCCGCGGTTCCGCGGCTCTTTGACTTGATCGTTGGACCAAATTTGGTGGGTGTTCACACAAAAGCCTGAGCCGATTTTTAAGATGAAAGTTATCAACTTTTGAACAGAAAAAATTTCGGCAGAAACTTGACAGTTTTGGGTTCGTTTTGCGACTTTTCTTTGATCGATCTTCTAGCTACTTTGCTAACATGTTAGATAGAGTTTAACTAGGCTCTGATACCACTGTAAGTCCATGCTACCTCTCCCGGTACTTTCGGGCATGCGGAATTTGGTAAAAAACAATTTTCTTAGAGGTGGTAACATGGACTCAAAACCGGATCTTTGTTAAACATCTAACTAACAACCTAACTAGGAGTCGTTAACTACTCGGTTAGGGGGTTTATACATTTCTTGTCTTGAACTCCTTCGTCTTCAAACCTCGATGGTGGTCCGGATCGGCTTCTTCCCGTCGTCTCCTTACGCCGAAGATAGATCCACCTGAAAGCTTCAACCTTTGGCTCCTTCTTCGATCTTTGAAGAAACTAGTTCACTCGGTTTGCTAAACCTTGTGAACTAGAGTGAGTAGAGAAGAGTTTATATGGGATTTTATCTATGGTTCTTGGTTCTCAACTCATGAGGCAAGTGAACCATAGAATCAAGAGAGGGAGAGCAAGAGGAGGAAGATGAGAGCTTAAGAACAAGAGAGAGAATGAGCATGAAAGAATGAGAGAAGACTTTTCTCTCTTGGCTCTCATAATCCAAAACTATCATCACAAAAATAATAATCAAGTATTGTGTAAAATGGTTCAAGTCAAAATGGCTAAATCATTTCATGCACTCATTTCTCACAAAAGAAACAAGCAAGTAAAAAGTCTTTGCCATGAAATGATAGCCATAGTCATCATGATGGTCAACTAGTCCAACCTAGTCAACCGGTCAACAAAGTCAACAAGTCAACAAAGTCAACCCCACAACAACCATGTCACCATAATACTTAATTAATATAATTGTTAATCACATATCATATTCTCATTAGGGTTGAGCAAAAAGTCAATAGTCAACTGTCAACGGTCAACAACCCTAATGAGAATCCTCTGCCTCTGTCTCTCCGTCAACTGTGCATACACACCCGCATCCGCGTTCCGAGGAACACGAATGCATACTGGATAAATCCAATCCCAAAAGGTACACTAGGATCTGGCTTAAACCAAAGCCCGCTAGTGTAAACTGTCCGGACACCGTACGTGCACAAGTGCACGGATGTGACCGAACCCTATCGCAAAACCATGCGACCTGTCGCAAAACCATGCGACCTCTACTCTTTTACCTAAAGGCGAATAGCTTTCTGTATGGGACTCTAAAGACTCGACACTACGCTGGCAGTGGGTTTAACCACAGACCGCAAGCGGCACTAGCTGTGCGTAACGGTCCCCAGGTAGATGCCGACAAGAAGACTGACGAGGCGAAACCCATCTGAACTCCTACTGAGCCTGAATGTGACATTCTCCGTACAGTCCGGTCTATTCGTCTGATACATCGCATGGCGGGCCTAGGGGGCGGTAAACGTCAGTCCCCCAATAGCGGTACAAGTCGTGTCGGAGTGAAGCCCAAAACACCCTAAGATAACATTGGAAGCCTACCAGTATATCTCGTTTGCCCTGGCCAGGGACTACTCGTGTAATGGCTCTCCTAGACACAGCGCGATGTCAACCCCCAATACCGGGAGAGACGAATCCTGTCTAACCGTCACTGCCTCCAAGTGCTTCGGGACTGCACCCAACTACCACCTGTTTGCACGACTCCTTTGAGCCGTGGTAGGGTAGTAATCAAAGTACAGTGGGAACACACTCGAGGCGAAGTGACAGTGTCAAGTCAGCGGACTAAGCTGTACTCATGTCACCTGGGAACTGATAACTGACGATAGGCATAATACCAACTAGTCAGTTCCCGACGAGTCCTGTCCAGTGTACTCGTAACCCAACGAGCACCCGCATACTATCTCAAGTACGACGTACCGACGGCTGTGGGACAGACCGTCTCCCACACTGGGATGAGAAGCGCATTCGCTAGTCTACTCCGGAGTATCGATGCCCTGTCTCGATAGTCCTGCGACCAGGGACCTGCATAAGGATGTGCTTATAGATTACCCAGCCCCACTAGTGTGACTGCCATCACAACGCTGGTAATCAAGCAAAGATCCTAAGGGCTCCACTAATGTGTATAGGCGATATACTAAAATAAACACATGTACACATTGAAGTTGAAACAAACCAAGTAGCATACTACTATTTTGAGCAAGATTGTATATACAAGGTGAATATCCCAAGCTTCTATTAAGTAATATACAAACTAGTATGATACAGTAATGGCCTCGAGGGCATATACACTAACAGATTTCGCGTTGGCGCATCAGGACACGCAGGCGTCCAATGCGTTGGTTTCAGGTACCTTATCAGTATGTTCTGTTGATGCACACATATTGTTCGATCCCGGATCTACGCACTCGTACGTTTCCATGCATTTTGTGCCGAGTTTGGGTAGAGAGTCTGGGTTGCTTGATCAGCCGCTTGTTGTGACCACTCCCGTGGGAGAGTCGTTTGTTGCTAGGCACGTGTTCCGATCCTGTGTTGTCCGTTTTGGCGAGAGAGATTTGCCTGTCGACTTGATCCTTCTTGGGATGTTGGACTTCGACGTTCTTTTGGGCCTGGATTGGTTGGCCACGTGCTATGCGTCGGTGGACTGCCGCGAGAAGACAGTGAGATTCTGTTTTCTCGGCGAGTCGGCTTTTGTTATGCAGGAGGACCGTGGTGCCGCCCCTCACAGATTGATTTCTTCTCTTCGCGCTGGACAGCTTTTGAGGAAGGGATGTCGGGGATTTCTATCCTATATTTGTGACACTAGAGCGACAGAGGTTCCGTTGGATCAGATTCCAATTGTATGTTAGTTCCCTGACGTATTCCCTGATGAGCTTCCTGGGCTACCGCCTGAGCGTGATGTTGTGTTCTGTATTGATTTGATTCCCGGCACGTGGCCTATCTCTATACCGCCTTATCGGATGGCCCCGGCGGAGCTTAGCGAGTTGAAGAGTCAATTGCAAGATTTGCTGGACAAGGGACTCATTCGACCCAGTGTTTCTCCATGGGGTGCTCCGGTCCTGTTTGTCAAGAAGAAGGATGGCAGTTTGTGTCTGTGTATCGACTACCGGCAGCTAAACCGGGTGACCGTGCGGAACAGATATCCGTTGCCGTGCATCAACGACTTGTTTGACCAGCTTCAGGGGGCAGGATATTTCTCGAGGATCGATTTGCGGTCGGGCTATCATCAGCTGCGAGTTCGACAGGAGGACATTCCAAAGACAGCTTTCCGTACGCGTTATGGCCATTATGAGTTCTTGGTGATGTCGTTCGGACTCACCAACGCGCCAGCAGCCTTCATGGACTTGATGAACCGTATATTCAGGCCGTATCTCGACTTATTCATCATCGTATTCATCGACGATATATTGGTGTATTCCTGGAGCAGAGAGGAGCACGAGCAGCACCTGCGGATCACACTGCAGACCTTGAGGGAGCACCAGCTTTTTGCAAAATTCTCTAAGTGCGCGTTCTGGTTGGACTGCGTGGACTTCTTGGGTCACGTGATTACACGGGATGGTATATGTGTAGACCCGAGGAAGGTCGAGGCCGTTCGGAGTTGGCCCAGACCTACATCCGTTACTAAGATACGCAGCTTTCTGGGACTGGCCGGCTACTACAGGCGATTTGTACAGGATTTCTCCCGTATGGCTACACCCTTGACCGGATTGACCCGGAAGGGAGTTCCTTTCGTTTGGACAGATGAGTACGAGCGCAGTTTCCAGCAGCTACGGACTTGTTTGACTACGGCGCCAGTGTTATCATTGCCTTCAGGATCGGGCGGATTTGTAGTCTATTGTGACGCTTCATGAGTAGGGCTAGGATGCGTATTGATGCAGCATGGCAGGGTGATTGCTTATGCTTCCCGGCAATTGAAGAAACATGAACAGAACTACCCCACTCACGATTTGGAGATGGCCGCGGTAGTCTTTGCGCTTAAGATCTGGCGACATTACCTATACGGCGAGTCATGCCAGATATTCACTGACCACAAGAGCCTCAAGTATATATTTCAGCAGCGAGACCTGAATCTCTGACAGCGCCGTTGGATGGAACTGGTGAAAGACTACGACTGCGAGATCTTATATCACCCGAGCAAGGCTAACGTAGTAGCAGATGCTTTGAGTAGGAGGCCCAAGGGAAGTCTAGCGTGTTTGAGTGCAGTACAGAGGCAGTCGTCGGCAGATATTATGCGACAGCCGAGTGCAGTTCGAGTTCACGCAGATCGGGGGACAGCTTGCGCACATTCGTGCACGCCCATAATTGCTTGACCGTATATATGAGGCACAGCGCAGGGATGACCGTTGCTCTGAGATCATGACACAGATTGGACATGGCAGATTCTTCGAGTTCGTGATTGATGATCAGGGGATATTACGATTTGGGTCTAGACTGTGCGTACCAGATGCTGAGGGATTGCGGCGCGATATTCTTGAGGAAGCACATCGGTCGGTGTACAGTGTCCACCCCGGTTCCACCAAGATGTACCACGATATGAGAGAGACCTACTGGTGGGACGGAATGAAGAGAGACATCGCGGAGTTCATATCGATATGTCTGACTTGTCAGCAAGTCAAGGCCGAGCACCAGAGGCCCGCAGGAGAGCTACAGCCGTTACCCATTCCGGAGTGGAAATGGGAACAGATTTCGATGGATTTCGTTGTGGGTCTACCGAGGACTAGGCGGGGGTATGACTCTATTTGGGTGATCGTGGATCGTCTGACGAAAGCGGCTCACTTCCTGCCGGTGAAGACAACTTTCGGATTTGCGCAGTATGCCCAGATTTATATCGACGAGATTGTACGACTATATGGGGTCTCGACGTGTATTGTGTCCGACCGAGGCACCCAGTTTACCAGCAGACTATGGCAGAGGCTTCAGGAGGCTTTGGGCACTCGTTTGAGTTTTAGCACGGCATTTCATCCGCAGACAGACGGACAGTCAGAGCGGACCATTCAGACTTTCGAGGACATGCTCCGAGCGTGCGTTTTAGGCTTTGGTGGTAGCTGGGATCATCATTTACCCTTGATAGAGTTCTCCTACAACAATAGCTTCCAGGACACTATTCAGATGGCACCTTTCGAAGCGTTGTATGGGAGGAGATGTAGATCGCCCGTTTGTTGGACAGAGCTGAGCGAGAGCAGTATTTTGGGGCCACAGATCATACAGGAGACGACCGAGAAGATACAGCTGATTCAAGACAGGATGAGGACAGCTCAGAGGAGGCAGAAATCGTATGCTGACAGACGCCGCCGCAGATTAGAGTTCGCAGTTGGCGATCACGTTTTTCTGAGGGTCTCTCCAATGAAGGGAGTGATGAGGTTTGGACGAAAGGTGAAGCTTAGCCCCAGATTCATAGGTCCTTTCGAGATCCTCGAGCTGGTGGGCGCAGTCACATATCGTTTAGCTCTTCCACCCAGTCTTTCGAATGTTCACCCCGTCTTCCACGTATCGATGCTACGCAGATATCTTCATGACCCTTCCTACACGATCCAGCATCAGACAGTTCAGCTTGAGCCCGATCTTTCGTTCACCGTGCAGCCAGTTGAGATATTGGATCGGCAGGTGAAGAAACTTCGATCTAGGGTCCTGCTGTCGGTAAAGGTCCTTTGGCGCTGGCCGAATGGTGAGGAGATCACTTGGGAGACCGAGGGGGAGATGCGGAAGAAATTTCCTCATCTCTTTGAAGGTACGCGTAGTTATATATTTTAAATTTGGGGACGAATTTTCTTAAGGAGGGGAGACTGTAACACCTGAGTTTAGGGTTAGTGGTAATTGAGTGTTAATGTGGGGGTTTTTGGTAAAAAGTTTACCAAAACGGGATTCTAGTAATTTATCTGGTTTTATGGTTATTTTAGTAGAATTTTATCTCGACCGCACACACTTGTGCACGTTAACTAGGGTTAGGCTTAGGGTGACCTAGTTTGGGTGTGCATGGTGGGTTAACCATGTTTAGCCCACCATGGTAGGATTAGGGCCTTGCTTAAGATAATTGAGTTGTTTTGAGCTAATTAGTTTAACTAAGGGTGGTTGGCTTTGACCAAGGGTGTTTAGGGTGTTTTAAGATTGACTTGAGAGAGAGGGGGGGGAGATGTGATGGTTGTCATGATGGTTTAAGGTTGTGTCACACCAAACTTTTTGAATGTCTTCTCACACTCAAATCCCTCTCACTCACACTCAACTTCAGCCCTTAAAACATCAGATCAGCCACCAAAACAACACCATCAACCCAACCTCAACTCATTCCAGCACACCATCAGCCCCCCAAACCATCATTATAACATCAGCTTCAGCCTTTTTCTTCAGAAATTCAGCAGCAGCAGCTGCTACATCAGCCCCCAACTCTTTATACAACACTTCTTAAACAACACACACAACCCCACACCACAATACTTCAACACCTTCCACACTTGCTGTTACTACAATAACTCAGAAGAAATCACCACTGAATCAGCAGCAGCAACTTCTGCAAGCAGCAGCAGCAGCTCTGTAAATTTCAGCAAGCTTCAGACCAGTTCTTTTCCAGCCAAGTTGCAGCACCAGGAGTTGTAGCAGCAGCACACACACTTCCTCCTTCTCCTTCATCTAGGATGTAGCGCCTTGAAAAGTCGTTTTGGTGTTTTCCCGAAAATCGGTGAAAATTCGGTATTTTTCCGTAAACCGTCTTTTTGTTATTTTGCAGTTTAGGACTAATTAGACCTAATTTAGATAGGTAATTGCTTGTTTTTGGTAGCAAATGAGTTACTTATGAAATTCTGGTCGTTTAAAAATTTTCCCTAATTTTTCAATTTTTAATATTATTTTAAGCCGGTAAGAAAATACATTAAATTAGTGATAAATACAAATTTAAATGGGCTAAATTTAAGCTTTAAAATCATGTTAATTAAAATCTAGTTGTAACATAAATTTTTAGTAATTTATTTTAAGTTTTAACTAATTTTTATTATGGAAAACGAAATTTATTGAATTTAAGCTTAAACTTGCAATTTTGGACTTGTAGGGGGTCTTTTTGCATAAAATTTCTTTTGTAAAACCCCTCTCTCTCTTCCCTCACCCCTAGGCCGGCCCATTTCCAGCAACCCAAGAAAAAAAATGCTTGCCTCTTTGACTTTTATTCTTGTGTAGAAAAGAGGTGTTTTTTTTAAAGGGTTTTGAATTTTTTAATTGGGTATGGGTCTTTACTTGTTTGGTATGGGTTGACCATGTCTTTCCCACACCCCACACCTTTCCCCTCCTCCCTCTACTGGCCGAGAATGCTGCAGCATCCCCCTTCATCTTTGTTCTTTTCATTTTCTTCAAAAATTCATTAAGTTGCTCCAAAATTTCCAAATTTAAACCTCACAAAATAACCCCCTCCTTCATCCCATTCTCCTTAGCCTCTCTTGCTTGGGTCATGGTGCTATGAAGCCATCTTTGGAGGCCTCTTGTTCTTGCTAGATCCATAGATCTTGAGGTATAATTTCCATCAAGTTAATTTCTTTTGGTTAAATTCCTTTAGTTAAATGGTTTTAGTGTTAAAAGCTTAGCAAAATCCTAATCTAGTTTTTTCTAGTTCATGGTTGAAATTAAACTAGGGTTTTAGAAACCATTATTTAGTTAATTAAAGCTATTTTGTTATCTAGTTATTTTGTTAGCTTAATCTAAGTGGTTAACTTTCTAATTGGGCTAAAATCTAGTGTTAATTTAGGGTTTTACATGTATAGTTGGATTAAGATTGCTAATTACCAAAATTCAAGAAAGGGTTGTGTTTGGATAATGGGTTTTGTAGCATGGTAAATGAGTTAAAATTTTGTTATTGTGGCTAACTAGTTGTGTGGTTGGATGTTTGTGTTGGATTGTGATAACTTTGTCGCTAATTGTCGATGTTTGTACCAAATTGCAAATTTCTAGCTTACTAGTTTTGTTATAAAATATTGTGGTGAATTATTTGCTATATCTTGATGATATTTTTGGCATATCCTATGACATTTAGGATGTGTGAGTGCGGATTTTTGGGTGTTTGGGTTTTAGTTTTTCCGGGCGACCAAATCGACGTTTTAGTTAATTTTTGCGATTTTCGCGTGTGTTCCGCGCACCTTGTGCACGTTGTACCTAGCTTGTGAACGTTAGTATTTTCGTTTGGGTTTTGCGTTGTTCTTGGTATGTAACCTTATGTTGGTATTGATGTAAATTCCAGGTTCGGTCGCGGAGACATCAGACGCGGCACGAAAGGGGAAAGCGGTGATTGGACGTGACTAGCTAGGGATTCCGGTGAGTAGATGTAACATCTACGGGGGACTATCGTTGGATGGCGCAAGCCGCCCGATAGTTTTAGTAACTTAAAAAGATTCTTAGTAATGTTAGTAATTAGGGGTGTAATACTTGTATGATTAATTGCTACATCCATGCCTTATATTGACATACATATGCGAAACCATTCTATAGGACACCTGCACCATTGCCAGGGTTTTTATATGCAGCACGAGCACTATTCATGCTTACACACACACCTTGGTAATTGCCATGCCACCACACTAGATAACCTTTAAATTGAAACCTTTTACTATAATTGATACTTAAACTTGTGCTATTGCCTTTAATTCCTTAAAATGAAATCGTAGCATTGCTATTCATGTGCATGTACCTCATCATATTATTTGTTCATGCTTAGTCTATTAATCACACATCGCAACTTGATTATTGATACCATATGCATTCATTATCATTGACATATGCACTTATGAGGATTTCTTGAGATTTGATGATATTTCTGGATTTCGGGGGAAAGCCGCAAAATTTCTAAACTTATTATATTTTTAAAATATGTAAATTGCGGTTTTCTAGTGATGTAAGTGTCATCCACCATGAGTTTGCTGTGGTTTTCGAGACCCGTTTCGAGGAGTTGGATGAACCGTCTCGGGTACATGGTGGGCCCGGTAAGGTACCCGGGGCAAGAAGCTCGTGGTGCTGACGATGTGCCTAGCAAGGGGCGGATTACCTACCGGTGACTGTTTGGGACGGCGGATATCCAGAGGATACCGACCATGGCCGCGAGTTGATGAGATATTGATATTGAGATGGGTCAGCCGGATGGCTGAGGCCAAAGATACTATGACATGGATATATGAGATTTGTGATAGTTTTGAGGTGTTGTTGCTGGACACCGATTCTTGTTGATTCTATTGGTATTGTGCTGCTATTTCAAAAGAGATTCCTAAAGGAAAAACATGATTCTTATACTTACACATTCAGATCATGAGTTGATTCGCATTGCATTCATACCTGCTAGTATATTCATATTGCATACATACCTGCTATTATGTCCTGCCTTACCTGTATTTTAGATGCTAGGATGCTTGTGTGCATGCATTCGATAGCCTGTGTAGATGTTATTTATTACTCACGAGTTGGCAACTCACCCCCGTTGTGCCACAGCCTTTTGCAGGTCCGCTCCGTCAGTACAGTAGCGGCGGGTGCACTTTCTTCTTTTGCCTCTTTTGCCTGGACTCGAGGTTTTGCTCTAAGGTGGGTTATATTATTATTTTTGCACCACCTTGTATATCCTTGTATCTAGTGTACTCCATCTACTGTATCTACCAGTATTGGTGTATATTGACCTAGAGATGAGACTGTGAGATTTGTGGACTTTTTATGCTGTACTTTGGGGTCGAGCTCACTTGAGTCGACATGCTGTTTTTCTCATGCTTCTTTATGATTATTTCGCATGTTGTTGTTTATATTGCGTGGGATTTGTGACTGCCTTGTGGCGAAGAGCTAGCTCCCGCTTGGGGATGCCTTATTTGTTGGATTCATATATATTCTTGTTGTACCCATTTTGGGGGCCAGTATTTACAAAGGAGACTCTGCCGAAATTTTCGGAAAATTTGATATTGTTTTTAAAAAAAAGGTTTTATATGACTTATTTAATAAACTCGCTTTCAATTGATTGGGTTTTCTTCACTCTTTTTCTTATTTGGTTTTGGTTTCTGGGCTTTGGCTTACTTATTTTACGGACGTCTTGAGACATTTCGTAAACTTAAGTGCCAGTCACGTTCCGTACCCTGTGGGTCGTGACAAAGTTGGTATCAAAGCGATAAGTTTTACCTTTTTGAGTGTTGGATGACCCTTGGTAGATGGAGTAAGTGACTTAAGTAGGGTAACGTAGCGTGTGTATGTCCGCGGCATACTTGCGATACGGTACTTCGCCTAAGTGACTTTAGGATATACTTGCTTGAAATTCCTTCCTCAATTCCGTGTATCCTGTGGTCCTATTGCACTGTTCTTATTATCTGTTTTCCTGTAACAGCCACTATGCCGCCGAAGGCTACGAGGGCACAGAGGGCTGCCGCCCGAGACGAGATTCGAGCTGGCTCGTCCGAGACTAGGACTGAGCAGGGTGGTATGCCTACGCCGCAGGGACAGACCGATCCACCTTCCCCATGCCGTATGGATAGGCTCGAGACTGGTATGGAGGAGTTGCGACAGATGATGGGGGGCATGCAGGAGCTACGTCAGATGGTAGGATCCCTAGTTGCAGCCAGTCGTACACCGAGGCCGGATGACGTACCTACTACATCACAGACGACCATGATACCTGCTCCTACTACTACCACCGTGGCCATTCCGGTTTTGCTACAGGATTTCATGAGGCTGAGACCTCCAGTATTCACTGGCACCGAGGCAGTGGAGGACCCACAGACGTTCCTTGACAGTTTAGCCAGGATCTGCCGTTCGCTGATATGTTCGGATGATCGATGGGTAGAGCTTGCGAGTTTCTGACTAGAGGGTCTCGCGCAGACATGGTGGGAGTCAGTCTTGAGAGGTCGAGCTGCAGGTCTACCGCCTATGACTTGGGCCGAGTTTACAGCGGTCTTTCTAGCTCGTTTCCTCCCAGAGAGCGTTCGTGACGCCAGAGCTCGTAGCTTCGAGGCCTTAGTCAAGACACCTGGGATGACGGTGTCTGAGTACGACATCCAGTTTACACAGTTATCCCGATATGCTCAGTATTTGGTGGATACCGAAGAGAAGATGGTGAAGAGGTTCGTACAGGGACTTGATGCCCAGCTATATCTTGCCATTGGCGCCCAGCACTACGACACTTATTCAGCGGCTATGGATACGACATTACGGATGGAGGCACGCATATCACAGACTTCGGCCGTTTCTGGGCCGAAGAGGATTCGCACCGATGTACCGTCTCAAAGGCAGCGCGCCAGATTCTTTCCGAGAGATAGGCCTGGCAGAGGATTTGGATGGGGACAGTTATATGGTTCTTATCCCGAGGGGCAGCAGCCGTCGCCAGGGTGTTTTGGGTGCGGGAGTCCGCACCATCTTGTCAGAGACTGTCCGGCGAGACGACAGGGAGCGACGACCGTTCCGCATGTGACCCTACCACCATCACCACCCCCTCCTCAGAGAGCCCTACTTCCTACTACAGGCGATGCTCCACGCCAGTTAGGTGCACTCAGAGGCCGTGGACACGGCGGTCCTGTTCAGAGAGGACGAGGAGGTAGAGGCCGAGGTCGAGGTCAGCCCGCTATCGGTGGAGGACAGGCCCGAGTTTTTGCTTTGACACCGCAGGATGCGCAGGCATCCAATGCCGTTGTGACAGGTACCTTGCCAGTTTGTTCTTTCGACGCACGGGTATTATTCGACCCAGGTTCCACACATTCGTACGTCTCTACACACTTTGCACCGATGTTGGGCCATGAGTCGTCGTCGTTAGATCATCCGCTTGTTGTTGTTACTCCGGTAGGCGAGTCGTTTGTCGCTCGTTTTGTTTTTCGATTGTGTTCCGTTCGTATCGGGGAGAGGGATTCATCGGTCGATTTGATTCTCCTCGATATGTTGGACTTTGATGTGCTTCTGGGCATGGATTGGCTAGCCACTTGTTATGCTTCGGTGGACTGCCGTGAGAAGGCAGTCATATTTAGCTTTCCGGGAGAGCCAGTCCTTGTTATTCAGGGAGACCGCAGCGTCACCCTTCCCAGCTTGATTTCGTCTCTTCGCGCTGGTCAGCTCTTGCGGAAGGGATATCAGGGATTCTTAGCGTATATTTGTGATACTCGAGCTGCAGAGGTTCCTTTGGACCGGGTCCCGGTTGTTTGTGAGTTCCCTGATGTTTTCCCTGATGAGCTACCTGGGCTACCACCTGAGCGCGACGTTGAGTTCTGCATCGATTTGATTCCCGGCTCGGGGCTTATTTCTATACCGCCTTATCGGATGGCCCCGGCAGAGCTTCGAGAGCTGAAGGATCAGTTGCAGGATTTGTTAGATAAGGGGCTTATTCGACCTAGTGTTTCTCCGTGGGGTGCTCCGGTCCTGTTTGTCAAGAAGAAGGATGGAAGTTTGCGCTTATGTATCGACTACCGCCAGCTGAACAAAGTTACCGTTCGGAACAGATATCCGTTGCCACGCATTGATGATTTGTTCGACCAGCTTCAGGGTGCGGGGTATTTTTCGAGGATCGACTTGCGATCAGGATACCATCAGCTGCGAGTTCGACAGGAGGATATACCGAGGACAACTTTCCACACGCGCTACGGCCATTATGAGTTTTTGGTGATGTCGTTCGGACTCACCAACGCCCCAGCAGCATTCATGGATTTGATGAACCGTACATTCAGGCCGTACCTTGACTTGTTCATCATCGTGTTCATCGACGATATCTTGGTATACTCCCGGAGCAGAGAGGAGCACGAGCAGCACTTGCAGATTACGTTACAGACTCTGAGGGAGCACCAGCTGTTTGCAAAGTTCTCCAAGTGTGCATTCTGGCTGGACAGCGTCGGATTCTTGGGTCACGTGGTTACGAGAGACGGCATATATGTGGACCCGAAGAAGATTGAGGCTGTTCAGCAGTGGCCCCGACCTACATCGGTTACTGAGATCCGTAGTTTCCTAGGCCTAGCGGGCTACTACAGGCGTTTTGTTCAGGACTTCTCCCGTATAGCTGCACCTTTGACCGGTTTGACCCGGAAGGGAGTTCCTTTCCTTTGGACAGAGGAGTGCGAGCGCAGTTTTCAGCAGCTACGGACTTGTTTGACTACGGCACCGGTATTATCTTTGCCTTCGGGATCAGGCGGATTTATGGTCTACTGTGATGCTTCGCGAGTGGGGTTAGGATGCGTATTGATGCAGCATGGCCGGGTGATCGCTTATGCTTCTCGGCAGTTGAAGAAGCAAGAACAGAACTACCCCACTCACGATTTGGAGATGGCTGCAGTGGTCTTTGCATTGAAGATTTGGTGACATTACCTATATGGCGAGTCGTGCCAAATATTCACAGACCACAAGAGCTTAAAATACATATTTCAGCAGCGAGACCTGAACCTCAGACAGCGTCATTGGATGGAGTTGGTGAAAGACTACGACTACGAGATCTTATATCACCCAGGCAAGGCGAATGTAGTGGCGGATGCGTTGAGTAGGAGGCCTAGGGGTAGTCTATCGTGTTTGCGCGCAGTGTAGAGGCAGTCGTCAGCAGATTGGCAGATTTTATGCGACAGCCGAGTTGAGTTCGAGTTCACTCAGACAGGGGGACAGCTCACGCATATTCGTGCACGCCTACAATTGCTTGACCGTATATATGAGGCACAGCGCAGTGACGACCGTTGCTCAGAGATCATGGCACAAATGGGACAGGGCAGATTTTCCGAGTTCGTGATTGACGATTAGGGGATTTTACGCTATGGATCTAGACTGTGCGTACCAGATGCTGATGGATTGCGGCGTGACGTTCTTGAGGAGGCACACCGATCAGAGTATAGTGTCCACCCTGGTTCCACCAAGATGTACCATGATATCAGAGAGACCTACTGGTGGGACGGGATGAAGAGGGACATTGCGGAGTTTGTATCGAGATGCCTGACTTGTCAGCAAGTCAAGGCCGAGCACCAGAGGCCCGCAGGAGAGCTACAGTCGTTACCCATTCCGGAGTGGAAATGGGAGCAGATTTCGATGGATTTCATTGTGGGTCTATCCTGGACCAGTCGAGGGTATGACTCCATCTGGGTGATCGTAGATCGATTGACGAAAGCGGCTCACTTCCTGCCAGTGAAGACGACTTTCAGCTTCGCTCAGTATGCCCAGCTTTACATCGACGAGATCGTGCGGTTGCATGGCGTACCGACTTGTATCGTGTCAGATCGAGGCACCCAGTTCACCAGCCGACTTTGACAGAGACTTCAGGAGGCTTTGGGCACTCGTTTGAGCTTCAGCACAGCGTTTCATCCGCAGACCGACGGACAGTCAGAGCGGACCATTCAGACTCTCGAGGACATGCTCAGAGCGTGCGTTTTAGACTTCGGCGGTAGCTGGGATCATCATTTACCTCTAGTGGAGTTCTCCTACAACAACAGCTTCCAGGATACTATTCAGATGGCACCTTTCGAGGCATTGTATGGGAGGAGATGCAGATCGCCCGTCTGTTGGACAGAGCTCAGCGAGAGCAGTATTTTAGGGCCGCAGCTTATTGAGAAGACGACAGCGAAGATACAGTTGATCCGAGACCGGATGAGAGAGGCTCAGAGCAGGCAGAAATCGTATGCAGACAGGCGCCGTCGCAGGTTAGAGTTCGCAGTTGGCGATCATGTTTTTCTGAGAGTCTCTCCGATGAAGGGCGTGATGCGATTTGGGTGAAAAGGAAAGCTTAGCCCTAGATTCGTAGGTCCCTTCGAGATCCTCGAGCGTGTCGGCGCTGTTGCATATCGTTTGGCCCTTCCACCCAGCTTTCCCGATGTTCATCCCGTCTTCCATGTTTCGATGCTCCGCAAGTACCTTCACGACCCTTCGCATGCGATTCAGCACCCAACAGTCCAGCTAGAGCGCGACCTTTCTTTTGCAGAGCAGCCGGTGGCCATCCTGGATCGGCAGGTAAAGAAGTTGAGATCGAAAGTTATACCGACCGTCAAGGTCCTTTGGCGTGGCCCGAGCAGTGAGGAAGTTACCTGGGAGACCGAGGGCGAGATGAGGAAGAAATATCCCCATCTCTTTGAAGGTACGCGTAGTTATATTTTTTAAATTCGGGGATCGAATTTCTTTAAGGGGGGACGATTGTAGCGCCTTGAAAAGTCATTTTGGTGTTTTCCCGAAAATCGGTGAAAATTCGGTATTTTTCCGTAAACCGTCTTTTTGTTATTTTGCAGTTTAGGACTAATTATACCTAATTTAGATAGGTAATTGCTTGTTTTTAGTAGCAAATGAGTTACTTATGAAATTCTGGTCGTTTAAAAATTTTCCCTAATTTTTCAATTTTTAATATTATTTTAAGCCGGTAACAAAATACATTAAATTAGCGATAAATACAAATTTAAATGGGTTAAATTTAAGCTTTAAAATCATGTTAATTAAAATCTAGTTGTAACATAAATTTTTAGTAATTTATTTTAAGTTTTAACTAATTTTTATTATGGAAAACGAAATTTATTGAATTTAAGCTTAAACTTGCAATTTTGGACTTGTAGGGGGTCTTTTTGCATAAAATTTCTTTTGTAAAACCCGTCTCTCTCTTCCCTCACCCCTAGGCTGGCCCATTTCCAGCAACCCAAGAAAAAAAATGCTTACCTCTTTGACTTTTATTCTTGTGTAGAAAAGAGTTGTTTTTTTAAAGGGTTTTGAATTTTTTAATTGGGTATGGGTCTTTACTTGTTTGGTATGGGTTGACCATGACTTTTCCACACCCCACACCATTTCCCTCCTCCCTCTACTGGCCGAGAATGCTGCAGCAGCCCCCTTCATCTTTGTTCTTTTCATTTTCTTCAAAAATTCATTAAGTTGCTCCAAAATTTCCAAATTTAAACCTCACAAAATAACCCCCTCCTTCATCCCATTCTCCTTAGCCTCTCTTGCTTGGGTCATGGTGCTATGAAGCCATCTTTGGAGGCCTCTTGTTCTTGCTAGATCCATAGATCTTGAGGTATAATTTCCATCAAGTTAATTTCTTTTGGTTAAATTCCTTTAGTTAAATGGTTTTAGTGTTAAAAGCTTAGCAAAATCCTAATCTAGTTTTTTCTAGTTCATGGTTGAAATTAAACTAGGGTTTTAGAAACCATTATTTAGTTAATTAAAGCTATTTTGTTATCTAGTTATTTTGTTAGCTTAATCTAAGTGGTTAACTTGCTAATTGGGCTAAAATCTAGTGTTAATTTAGGATTTTACATGTATAGTTGGATTAAGATTGCTAATTACCAAAATTCAAGAAAGGGTTGTGTTTGGATAATGGGTTTTGTAGCATGGTAAATGAGTTAAAATTTTGTTATTGTGGCTAACTAGTTGTGTGGTTGGATGTTTGTGTTGGATTGTGATAACTTTGTCGCTAATTGTCGATGTTTGCACCAAATTGCAAATTTCTAGCTTACTAGTTTTGTTATAAAATATTGTGGTGAATTATTTGCTATATCTTGATGATATTTTTGGCATATCCTATGACATTTAGGATGTGTGAGTGCGGATTTTTGGGTGTTCGGGTTTTAGTTTTTCCGGGCGACCAAATCGACGTTTTAGTTAATTTTTGCGATTTTCGCGTGTGTTCCGCGCACCTTGTGCACGTTGTACCTAGCTTGTGAACGTTAGTATTTTCGTTTGGGTTTTGCGTCGTTCTTGGTATGTAACCTTATGTTGGTATTGATGTAAATTCCAGGTTCGGTCGCGGAGACGTCAGACGCAGCACGAAAGGGGAAAGCGTTGATTGGACGTGACTAGCTAGGGATTCCGGTGAGTAGATGTAACATCTACGGGGGACTATCGTTGGATGGCGCAAGCCGCCCGATAGTTTTAGTAGCTTAAAAAGATTCTTAGTAATGTTAGTAATTAGGGGTGTAATACTTGTATGATTAATTGCTACATCCATTTCTTATATTGACATACATATGCGAAACCATTCTATAGGACACCTGCACCATTGCCAGGGTTTTTATATGCAGCACGAGCACTATTCATGCTTACACACACACCCTGGTAATTGCCATGACACCACACTAGATAACCTTTAAATTGAAACCTTTTACTATAATTGATACTTAAACTTGTGCTATTGCCTTTAATTCCTTAAAATGAAATCGTAGGATTGCTATTCATGTGCATGTACCTCATTATATTATTTGTTCATGCTTCTTCTATTAATCACACATCGGAACTTGATTATTGATACCATAAGCATTCATTATCATTGACATATGCACTTATGAGGATTTCTTGAGATTTGATGATATTTCTGGATTTCGGGGGAAAGCCGCAAAATTTCTAAACTTATTATATTTTTAAAATATGTAAATTGCGGTTTTCTAGTGATGTAAGTGTCGTCCACCATGAGTTTGCTGTGGTTTTCAAGACCCGTTTCGAGGAGTTGGATGAACCGTCTCGGGTACATGGTGGGCCCGGTAAGGTACCCCGGGGCAAGAAGCTCGTGGTGCTGACGATGAGCCTGGCAGGGGGCGGATTACCTACCGGTGACTGTTTGGGACGGCGGATATCCAGAGGATACCGACTGTGGCCGCGAGTTGATGAGATATTGATATTGAGATGGGTCAGCCGGATGGCTGAGACCAGAGATACTATGACATGGATATATGAGATTTGTGATAGTTTTGAGGTGTCGTTGCTGGACACCGATTCTTGTTGATTCTATTGGTATTGTGCTGCTATTTCAAAAGAGATTCCTAAAGGAAAAACATGATTCTTATACTTACACATTCAGATCATGAGTTGATTCGCATTGCATTCATACCTGCTAGTATATTCATATTGCATACATACCTGCTATTATGTCCTGCCTTACCTGTATTTTAGATGCTAGGATGCTTGTGTGCATGCATTCGATAGCCTGTGTAGATGTTATTTATTACTCACGAGTTGGCAACTCACCCCCGTTGTGCCACAGCCTTTTGCAGGTCCGCTCCGTCAGTACAGTAGCAGCGGGTGCACTTGCTTCTTTTGCCTGGACTCGAGGTTTTGCTCTTAGGTGGGTTATATTATTATTTTTGCACCACCTTGTATATCCTTGTATCTAGTGTACTCTGTTAGTGTATATGCCCTAGAGGCCATTACTGTATCATACTAGTTTGTATATTACTTAATGGATGCTTGGGATATTCACCTTGTATATACAATCTTGCTCAAAATAGTAGTATGCTACTTGGTTTGTTTCTACTTCAATGTGTACATGTGTTTATTTTTGTATATCGCCTATACACATTAGTAGAGCCCTTAGGATCTGTGCTTGATTACCAGCGATGTGATGGCCGTCACACTAGTGGGGCTGGGTAATCTATAAGCACATCCTTATGCAGGTCCCTGGTCGCAGGACTATCGAGACAGGGCATCGATACTCCGGAGTAGACCAGCGCATGCGCTTCTCATCCCAGCATGGGAGACGGTCTGTCCCACAGCCGTCAGTACGTCGTACTTGAGATAGTATGCGGGTGCTCGTTAGGTTACGGGTACACTGGACTGGACTCGTCGGGAACTGACTAGTTGGTATTATACCTATCGTCAGTTATCAGTTCCCAGGTGACATGAGTACAGCTTAGTCCGCTGACTTGACACTGTCACTCCGCCTCGAGTGTGTTCCCACTGTACTTTGATCACTACCCTACCACGGCTCAAAGGAGTCGTGCAAACAGGTAGTGGTTGGGTGCAGTCCCGAAGCACTTGGAGGCAGTGACGGTTAGACAGGATTCGTCTCTCCCGGTATTGGGGGTTGACATCACGCTGTGTCTAGGAGAGCCATTACACGAGTAGTCCCTGGCCAGGGCAAACGAGATATACTGGTAGGTTTCCAGTGTTATCTCAGGGTGTTTTGGGCTTCACTCCGGCACGACTTGTACCGCTATTGGGGGACTGACGTTTACCGCCCCCTAGGCCCGCCATGCGATGTATCAGACGAACAGACCGGACTGTACGGAGAATGTCACACTCAGGCTCAGTAGGAGTTCAGATGGGTTTCGCCTCGTCGGTCTTCTTATCGGCATTACCTGGGGACCGTTACGCACAGCTAGTGCCGCTTGCGGTCTGTGGTTAAACCCACTGCCAGCGTAGTGTCGAGTCTTTAGAGTCCCACACAGAAAGCTTTTCGCCTTTAGGCAAAAGAGTAGAGGTCGCATGGTATTGCGACAGGTCGCATGGTTTTGCGACAGGGTTCGGTCACATCCGTGCACTTGTGCACGTACAGTGTCCGGACAGTTTACACTAGAGGGCTTTGGTTTAAGCCAGATCCTAGTGTACCTTATGGGATTGGATTTATCCAGTTTGCATTCGTGTTCCTCAGAACGCGGATGCGGGTGTGTATGCACAGTTGACAGGGAGGCAGAGGCTGCGGATTCTCATTAGGGTTGTTGACAGTTGACCGTTGACTATTTGACTTTATGCTCAACCCTAATGAGAATATGATATGTGATTAACTATTATATTAATTAAGTATTATGGTGATATGGTTGTTGACTTGTTGACTTTTGTTGACTTGTTGACTTTGTTGACTTGTTGATTTTTGTTGACTTGTTGACCGGTTGACTAGGCTTGACTAGTTGACCATCATGATAACCATGGTTATCATTTCATGCCAAAGACTTTTTCTTGCTTGCTCATTTGAGTAAAATGAGTGCATGACATGATAAGGTTATGGTTGCTTCTAACCATCACATAAGACTTTTTTGATATGATGAGTTATGATCACTTGGGATTATGAGAGGGTGAAAGACAAAAGAGTTGCTCATTCTTTCTTGCTCATTCTCTCTCTTGTTCTTGAGCTCTCCTCTTGCTCTCACCCTCAACCTCTTGCTCCCTCTCTTGATCTATGGTTCTCTTGTCTCATGAGTTGAGAATCAAGAACCATAGATAAAATCCCATTCTAAATCATCTCTACTCATTCTAGTTCACTAGGTTTAGCAAACCAAGTGAACTAGTTTCTTCAAAGAACGAAGAAGGAGCTAAAGGTTGGAACTTTCAAGTGGATCTATCTTCGGCGTACGGAGACAACGAGAAGGAGCCATCGAACCACCATCGGAGCTTGAAGAGAAGGAGTTCAAGTTTAGGTATAACCATCTTCATCCGAGTAGCTAAATATCTTTAGCTTAGTATGCTAGTTTTAGTTTAGGTAAAGATCCCGACCTTACTTAGTCCATGTTGCCTCTTGCGTTAAAATTTTGATTTTATACCGTTTCCGCCTTCCCGTAAGAACCGGGGGTCGCAACGTGGACTTACAGTGGTATCAGAGCCTAACTAAACTTAAACTAGCTTGGTAGTGAAGTGTAACGAAGTTCGGAACCGGAAAAATCCAAAAACCAAACTTTTACAAAATACTGAGTTTCTGTTGAAATTTTTTTGGCTCAAAATGAAAAACTTTACACTTGTAAATTCGGCTCAGGGTTTTGTGTGAACACCCAAGAAAAACGATACAGTAATTCGTCCAAACCGCCGCCCTTCCGCCGCGCGAGCTAGGCATCCGCCGCGGAAACGCCGCGCTTTGTCGTCTTCTGTGCATCGTTTTTCGTGCAGTGTGTGTCTGTATTGGTTTTGGGATTTTTGAAATATATTATATGTGCCCAGATTTTCCAGAAAAGAAATTTCCTTTTGGGGTCCTATAATTCCGTATTTTTCCCGAACTTCACTGCACTTTGACTATGATGGTTATATCTGTGATGTTTGCATGTATTGAACGTCGGCTAATCGCTATAAGTCGATTGGTCGAGGTTATACATGATCTGTGTTTGATGCTGGAATGTGTATATAAATATGTTGGATTGTCGCGGGTGAATAGCCGGGGGTTGTGAGACGAGAGTTTTCTTTTCTTGCAATTCATGTAAATTTGTAAATTGATGTAATAATTATTTGTATGGCCGCACAACCGGGTCGGGGTTGTAGCCGTCATTGTATAATTTCTTTTTACTGTTTTTGCTCCTAGGATAGACCCATAGAGGGGTGCACAAACTACCGGGTATGCCGAAGTGTCGAGTGGCCTACTCATGGAGATGAGGGAGGTTGCTACGCTTCGGGTACTTGGCGGGTAGTTTGCCGCAACCGTAGGGGTCTTGGGTGGGGTTTTGGCTATTCACCGCGACCGTGTAATCTGTTTTTGTTACAGGCTCGTACAAATTACAGATTCCTAGTATATCCAATGTATTTATCTGTGATCTGAAATGTTTATCATTGCAGTATATCTATATATGATATTATTTAGGCGTTGCTTATGTTTTACAGACGCGCTAGCCCAGCCCCCGCTCTGTCGTTAGTTAAGTAACCTAACGGGTAATGACGGGGCCCCGTGGCGAATGCGAATGGCATAAGCGTACGTCATATTTTGGTTGTTTTCTGCAATGGTAGGATTAAATGATGGGACGCATTAAAAGAACTAATGCAAGAATATCACGCATTAAAAGAACTAATGCAAGATAATAAACCAAGTTAAAGTCGTTGGAACACTTTCGAAAAACCACTCGGTTCTTTTCAAAACAAACTTTTAAAATACGGAGTTTGAGCCACTCCATTTAAAAGCTATCTCGTTCCATCGACCAAATCAAGTTCACTACGTTCACGGTTTTGCCAAAACCATCCGTAGCCCTCCATCATTTCAGTTAAATATTCGGTAGTATTCAAGCTATGTATTTTGACCTCACGCCAAGGCATAGTGATTGGTAGCTGCCGGATATTTATCTGTTGCATAGATAGAATGCGTTGGTTTGAGACAGTCGTACTGCCATTTTGGCCTACGTCAAGGGTATGTACGGGTGGGTTCAAATTAACCTGGATAATGATGGGACGAACTTGACATGTGACTTATGACATTTTGACCTCACGCCAAGGTCATAAGAGCATGGGGCAAAAATCCACATCGGGAGTTTCATAAGTACTGAAACTTGCTAGATTTGCATACCATTTGGAGTGTGATGATTCTGGTAGGATTCCTTCAGTTTCGTCACGCGATGATATTTGGATCCCGATCCTACTGTGAGTATATGCTACTCCTCGGGAAATTTCTCACTTAACGATCAATGCTATAAACCTAGTAGGTGCCTAGAAAGGTGTTAGCGGGGCTACGCCCCCAGGGAAAAGAGGTTCTTTAATTAAGGAACTTTGCGAAAGCGTTGGAAAACCTCCCTCGAAGTACCGACACCGGCCTGGCTGAACGGTTAAGCAAGTATTGTACGGTGGGATTGATCCTGACTAATTCTTCCTTTATGGTTTGAGGAGGGATTCGAGAAACAGTGGGAGCCATCCTGTTTAGACAAACTAAAAACCACTCTAAACTTGCAAGAGCATCATGCTGAGTGTTTCTTCTTCTCTCTCCTAATTGCAGCGACCAATCAACATGACTGGACTTAAGTTACTCCTAGATAAAAACAAACTGACAGGGCCAAACTACAAAGATTGGCTCAGGAATGTCAAGATAGCAATCACTTATGACAAGCTGGGGTATCTTCTTACCACCAAAGCTCCCCCTGTCCCTGGTCCAACTTCCAGTGTCGCGGATAAGGAAATCCGCAAGACTTGGGAGATTGATAGCGCGAAGGCCAAGTGCCTCCAGCTTGCCTCGATGGACAACGAACATCAGAGGAGGCATGAGAATATGGACATGGAGTCCATATTGCTCCATACAAAAGAACTGTATGGAGAGCAATCACGTATCGCAAGATACGAAGCGTCGAAAAAGTTATTTTCGACAAGAATGGCCGTCGGATCATCAGTAGCTGAGCACGTGCTAAAGATGATCGGCTACATTGAGGAGCTCGCTGACCTAGGGATCACATTGGAGAGTGAGCTATATACGGATATAGTTCTCCAGTCCCTTCCTTCCACTTACGCCCAGTTTATACTGAACTTCAACCTACAAGAAAAAGAGGTTGAACTATCAGAGCTCCTCAACATGCTGAGGAGCGCAGAGGGCACCCTACAGAAAGGTAGGGAAACATCCACTTTGTTTGTAGGAGGATCATCTTCTTCTAGGTCCAAGGCGAAAGCCAAGGGAAAGAAGAAGAAAGCCCCCGCCAAACCAAGGGGCGGTGTTAGTAAAGTGGATACGAAGGGAAAAGCAAAAGCAACAAAGATAGCGGGGAAGCTTGTGGATAAGGAAGAATGCTTCTATTGTCATAAGAAAGGACACTGGAAGAATGATTGCAGGGCCTGGAAGGCCAGAACACAGGAATTGAAGCAGGTTGCAGCTTCAGCTTCAGGTGTGTATGTTATTGAAAATTGTCTTTCAATAAACTCTACTTCCTGGGTATTGGATACCGGATCAGGATCTCATATCTGTAATTCTTTGCAGGCGTTGAGAAACCGTAGGGTTTTGAAGGCAGGTGACATGACCCTCAAAGTTGCGAACGGAGCTAGCATGGATGCTAAAGCCGTGGGGGACTATCACCTGGGAATGTCAGATGGACATGTTTTGGTTTTGCGTAATTGCTTTTTTGTACCCAACGCAACTTGTAATATCATTTCTGTATCTTTAGTTTCTAAAGAAGGTTATGAATTTGCGTTTGTAAGTAATGTTGTAAACATTCACCTTAATCAAGTTTTGATTGGGTCAGGTACATTGAGTAATGGTATATACGTGTTAAACCAACCACAGATTTTCAACGTCCAGAATACACACAAAAGAAAGTCTCCAGAAATAAATCAGACTTTCTTATGGCATTGTAGATTGGGTCACATCAATGAGAGAAGGTTGACTAAGTTACATACAGAAGGATATTTGAATGCGTTCGAATATCAATCGTATGCCACTTGTCAATCTTGTCTCAAAGGAAAGATGACAAAGACTCCGTTTACTGGACAAGGAGTAAGAGCGAGCGAGCTCTTAGGACTCGTACACAGTGACGTGTGCGGTCCAATGTCTACACATGCCCGAAGCGGACATTCTTACTTCATTACTTTTACGGATGACTTCTCAAGGTACGGTTATGTCTTCTTGATGAAACATAAGTCCGAGGCCTTTGGAAAATTCCAGGAGTATAAGAATGAAGTAGAGAAACAGACCGGCAAAAGTATTAAGATTCTAAGATCGGATCGAGGTGGAGAATACTTAAGTGCCGAGTTCCTGGACTATTTAAAAGAGAACGGAATTCTCTCTCAGCTTACTCCTCCATACACCCCGCAACATAACGGTGTATCGGAGAGACGGAACCGCACCCTATTGGATATGGTGCGGTCCATGATGAGTAACGCTGAGTTACCGCGATCATTCTGGGGGTATGCGCTAGAATCAGCTGCGTACCTTTTGAACCGAGTTCCGACTAAGACTGTGCCTACCACCCCATATGAAATGTGGAGTGGGAAGAAACCCTATCTTCAATATCTGAAGATCTGGGGATGTCCAGCTTTTGTCAAAAAGCAGCATGCGGACAAACTCGAGGCACGCTCAGTACTGTGCAAGTTTGTGGGATACCCAAAGAACACCAGGGGGTATCTTTTCTACTACGCAGAGAAACAAAAAGTCCTTGTTTCTCGTAATGCCCACTTTCTGGAACACCAGTTCTTGGAAAAGGAGATTAGTGGGAGCGCAATAGAACTGGAAGAAATTCCAGAACCACAGACTATTACTGAAAGGTTAGTGGAACCAGAGGGTTCAACAGAACAGGACATTCCTACGCCGCTCCGCAGGAGTAGTAGGCAGTCTCATCCGCCCGAGAGATACTACGGTTTTCTCATAGACGGGGATAGAGAGGATTGCATCATAGATTATGATGAGCCTACTAGCTTCCAGCAGGCCGTTCAGAGCGTTGACTCAGTGAAATGGCTGGATGCAATGCGGACCGAAATGGAGTCCATGTACACCAACAAGGTATGGACGTTGGACATTGCTCCAGACGGGGTAAAACCCGTAGGATGCAAGTGGATCTTCAAAAGGAAGATTGGTGTAGATGGACAGGTTGAGACCTATAAAGCTAGGCTGGTAGCAAAGGGTTTTCGTCAAAGACCTGGCTTGGACTACGACGAAACCTTTTCTCCAGTAGCCATGCTGAAATCCATTCGGATCCTTCTTGCCATTGCTGCTTTCCACGATTATGAGATCTGGCAAATGGACGTAAAGACAGCTTTTCTAAATGGAAATTTAGAGGAGTGTGTCTATATGGACCAGCCGGAAGGTTTCATTCAGAGTGGGAGCAGCGGAAAGGTGTGCAAGTTACTTAAGTCCATCTATGGACTAAAGCAGGCATCGCGGAGTTGGAACATCTGCTTTGATGAGACAGTCAAAGAATTTGGCTTTATCAAAAATCCAGATGAACCATGCATCTATAGTAGATTTGTAGCGAGAACTGTAGTATTCCTCGTTTTGTACGTGGATGACATTCTCTTAATAGGAAATGACATTCCTATGCTACAATCTGTCAAGGGGTTCTTGTCACACAGGTTCTCCATGAAAGACCTGGGTGATGCCTCATACATTCTGGGAATCCGGATCTACCGTGACAGATCCAAGAGGATATTAGGACTTTCACAGTCCAGGTACATCGACACCATACTGAAGAGGTTCGGTATGGAAGATTCCAAGCGCGGTAACCTACCGGCTTGTCACGGGATCACCCTCTCTAAAGAGATGTCTCCCAAGACTGATTTGGAGAGGGATCGCATGTCTATTATACCCTACGCTTCTGCGGTAGGCTCTATAATGTATGCGATGTTGTGTACCAGACCGGATGTAGCTTATGCACTGAGTGTGGTAAGCCGGTATCAGTCTAACCCTGGGGAGAAACACTGGATAGCGGTAAAGAACATTCTCAAGTACCTGAGAAGGACTAAGGAGATGTTCTTGGTGTATGGCGGAAAAGACCTCCAGATCGAGGCCTTTGCTGACTCCAGCTTCCAGAGTGACAAGGATGATTCCAAGTCCATGTCGGGTTTTGTCTTTACCCTCAATGGAGGGGCGGTGTGTTGGAAGAGTTCCAAACAGGAAACCGTTGCAGACTCGACGATGGAAGCGGAATACATCGCTGCATCTGATGCCGCAAAAGAAGCTGTCTGGATGAGGAAGTTCTTGAAAGAACTTCAGGTGGTTCCGTCCATTGTTAATCCAATACCTCTGTATTGCGACAACAACGGGGCTATAGCTTTAGCGAAGGAACCCAGGTCCCATCAGAGATCCAGGCACATCTTGAGGCGGTATCACCTGATCAGGGAGATCGTAGATCGCCAGGAGATCGAGGTTCGGAGAGTCGCTTCAGAAGATAACACTGCTGATCCATTCACCAAGGCCTTGCCCCAGACTCAGTTCGAGCGACTGATCGAGATGATAGGTCTTCGATACGCCAGTACATGGCCTTAGTGCAAGTGGGAGATTGTTAGTGTATATGCCCTAGAGGCCATTACTGTATCATACTAGTTTGTATATTACTTAATGGATGCTTGGGATATTCACCTTGTATATACAATCTTGCTCAAAATAGTAGTATGCTACTTGGTTTGTTTCTACTTCAATGTGTACATGTGTTTATTTTTGTATATCGCCTATACACATTAGTAGAGCCCTTAGGATCTGTGCTTGATTACCAGCGATGTGATGGCCGTCACACTAGTGGGGCTGGGTAATCTATAAGCACATCCTTATGCAGGTCCCTGGTCGCAGGACTATCGAGACAGGGCATCGATACTCCGGAGTAGACCAGCGCATGCGCTTCTCATCCCAGTGTGGGAGACGGTCTGTCCCACAGCCGTCAGTACGTCGTACTTGAGATAGTATGCGGGTGCTCGTTAGGTTACGGGTACACTGGACTGGACTCGTCGGGAACTGACTAGTTGGTATTATACCTATCGTCAGTTATCAGTTCCCAGGTGACATGAGTACAGCTTAGTCCGCTGACTTGACACTGTCACTCCGCCTCGAGTGTGTTCCCACTGTACTTTGATCACTACCCTACCACGGCTCAAAGGAGTCGTGCAAACAGGTAGTGGTTGGGTGCAGTCCCGAAGCACTTGGAGGCAGTGACGGTTAGACAGGATTCGTCTCTCCCGGTATTGGGGGTTGACATCGCGCTGTGTCTAGGAGAGCCATTACACGAGTAGTCCCTGGCCAGGGCAAACGAGATATACTGGTAGGTTTCCAGTGTTATCTCAGGGTGTTTTGGGCTTCACTCCGGCACGACTTGTACCGCTATTGGGGGACTGACGTTTACCGCCCCCTAGGCCCGCCATGCGATGTATCAGACGAACAGACCGGACTGTACGGAGAATGTCACACTCAGGCTCAGTAGGAGTTCAGATGGGTTTCGCCTCGTCGGTCTTCTTGTCGGCATTACCTGGGGACCGTTACGCACAGCTAGTGCCGCTTACGGTCTGTGGTTAAACCCACTGCCAGCGTAGTGTCGAGTCTTTAGAGTCCCACACAGAAAGCTTTTCGCCTTTAGGCAAAAGAGTAGAGGTCGCATGGTATTGCGACAGGTCGCATGGTTTTGCGACAGGGTTCGGTCACATCCGTGCACTTGTGCACGTACAGTGTCCGGACAGTTTACACTAGCGGGCTTTGGTTTAAGCCAGATCCTAGTGTACCTTATGGGATTGGATTTATCCAGTTTGCATTCGTGTTCCTCAGAACGCGGATGCGGGTGTGTATGCACAGTTGACAGGGAGGCAGAGGCTGCGGATTCTCATTAGGGTTGTTGACAGTTGACCGTTGACTATTTGACTTTATGCTCAACCCTAATGAGAATATGATATGTGATTAACTATTATATTAATTAAGTATTATGGTGATATGGTTGTTGACTTGTTGACTTTTGTTGACTTGTTGACTTTGTTGATTTTTGTTGACTTGTTGACCGGTTGACTAGGCTTGACTAGTTGACCATCATGATAACCATGGTTATCATTTCATGCCAAAGACTTTTTCTTGCTTGCTCATTTGAGTAAAATGAGTGCATGACATGATAAGGTTATGGTTGCTTCTAACCATCACATAAGACTTTTTTGATATGATGAGTTATGATCACTTGGGATTATGAGAGGGTGAAAGACAAAAGAGTTGCTCATTCTTTCTTGCTCATTCTCTCTCTTGTTCTTGAGCTCTCCTCTTGCTCTCACCCTCAACCTCTTGCTCCCTCTCTTGATATATGGTTCTCTTGTCTCATGAGTTGAGAATCAAGAACCATAGATAAAATCCCATTCTAAATCATCTCTACTCATTCTAGTTCACTAGGTTTAGCAAACCAAGTGAACTAGTTTCTTCAAAGAACGAAGAAGGAGCTAAAGGTTGGAACTTTCAAGTGGATCTATCTTTGGCGTACGGAGACAACGAGAAGGAGCCATCGAACCACCATCGGAGCTTGAAGAGAAGGAGTTCAAGTTTAGGTATAACCATCTTCATCCGAGTAGCTAAATATCTTTAGCTTAGTATGCTAGTTTTAGTTTAGGTAAAGATCCCGACCTTGCTTAGTCCATGTTGCCTCTTGCGTTAAAATTTTGATTTTATACCGTTTCCGCCTCCCCGTAAGAACCGGGGGTCGCAACGTGGACTTACATACTCCATATACTGTATCTACCAGTATTGTTGTATATTGACCTAGAGATGAGACTGTGAGATTTGTGGACTTTTTATGCTGTAGTTTGGGGTCGAGCTCACTTGAGTCGACATGCTGTTTTTCTCATGCTTCTTTATGATTATTTCGCATGTTGTTGTTTATATTGCGTGGGATTTGTGACCGCCTTGTGGCGAAGAGCTAGCTCCCGCTTGGGGATGCCTTATTTGTTGGATTCATATATATTCTTGTTGTACCCATTTTAGGGGCCAGTATTTACAAAGGAGACTCTGCCGAAATTTTCGGAAAAATTGATATTGTTTTTAAAAAAAAGGTTTTATATGACTTATTTGATAAACTCGCTTTCAATTGATTGGGTTTTCTTCACTCTTTTGCTTATTTGGTTTTGGTTTCTGGGCTTTGGCTTACTTATTTTACGGACGTCTTGAGACGTTTCGTAAACTTAAGTGCCAGTCACGTTCCGTACCCTGCGGGTCGTGACATAGGATCTGTAGAGGTATAATTCCCTTAACCCAACTTCTCTTTGCTTATGTTATGGTTATAGTGTAGTTTAGTGGTTATATTATGTAGTTCAGTGCTAGTTGTGGAGATTTGGGTGAGATTTAGTCAAGTAATGGTTTTAATAGTTACTATAACCTTAGTAAGTGTTGTTAAGGCTAGTGAAACCAAGATTTATCCCAGATTTCACCGGAATACCCGATATGTCCGACTTGGCATAAATTAGCGATTTTAGCGATTTTATAGCCTCTGTTAGATCTGTTGTTGACCCGAACCTTTAATCATAAAATTGTGAAGACTGTAGCACAGTGACCTTAACAGAGACACACACACAGAGCACGGGGACCCACCTTAAAATTAAGGCCGCCGGTTTATTCCTTCTGGCCGCAAATTGCGGCCAGAACAGGGACTAGGGTGTTGGGTTTTTGGCTGTAGGGTTCCTCTGGGTAGATTAGGGTTTTGGTATCTGTAACTTTTTCAGTTTGGTCCATAGGCAAAATCTGGAGCTATAAACGTGTTTTCGATGTTTTAAACCTTGTGCGACACGTGCGTGATCCGCATGGTTCTGTGGCGCGCTGCGCGCCACATCGCGTCGAAGTTGGTTCTGGTAAGTTCGCACGCGTCGCGACGTGTCGTGTGCACGCACGTTTAGTTTCACGCACGCGTATCCTTTTAGCGATAACTATACGATTTTGGTGATTCACGTGGATTGTGATAAGCGATGTTAGTGTTAGTTAGACTATCCTAATTAGGTATTGTTAGGGTCAAGTTAACCTAGGAAACCCCAGATTACACAAAAATACCCTGAGTTTTCAAATTAGTGCAAAACTTGCTGTTTTGAGTTTAACTGAGTCTTTTTGAAATCTGCTTTAGACCCAGTGAGTTCAGAATGAATTTGAGTGGACCATACCCTAATGGTGACACCCTGACCCCACTACCAGAGCCCGACCCCACCACTCCAACCTACGGCCGCCGGAAAATTCATCCTGGCCGCAAATTGCGGCCAGACTAGGGAGATAGGTCCCAGGGTTATTAGGGTAGGTGTCTGCTACCTTTTGTAGGTCTCTGGTATATATAGAATTGTAATATCCTAACCTGGGTAAAATCTGGGGTAGTATATCGTTTTCTGGTGTTTTAGTTTGCGCGATACGCGAATGAATTCTATGATTCAGCGTATCGTGGCTTGTCGGGTTAAGCGTTAGGCACATATACGCACGTTTCAGCGTATCGCACACACGCGCGTTAATTCGCGACGTGAGTTTCTCGCTTTGTTTTGATATCGCGTTTTGGCGAGATTTTTGATTATATTTGGATTCTTGGGTAAATTCCAGGTTCGCAGGCGGGTACGTCGGACGCCGCCAGGAAAGGGAAGAAGGTGGTCGGCTATACTTAGCACGCGACCAGGTGAGTAGATTTAACATCTACGGGGAAATCGTCCATATGGCGTTAAGCGTCGGGGCGTAATAGGATATTTAGTCTTATGTGTTCATACAGACAAACTAGAATAGCATACCTTTTGTTATATATAGAACTGGTAGTATTGAACACTCCACTGTCACTAGCGGTATCAGTTGCATAAGCACGATTTATATGCTACACTCACGCCGTTAGTGATTGCCATGACACTCACAGTATAGGATTGCTAGAAATCATTTATTATATTGATTCCGTTTTATTGATGTTGTCATGACCTGCCATATATCAGCATATGTTATATTCATATCATGTACACTATACACTTACGATTTTGCATACCTTCATTGATATCTCACTACCTGTGCATTTGCACCATTATATTTCGTCATAGTGCATATACATATATACCTTGATATGTTTACCTTTGTGCCCCTACACTGCATATATTCAGACCTTGAGCACACATACATCACCTGTTCGTACTTGTGCCTTATACGTCGCATACATGCATGCTTGGCACAGATACATCACAGATTCATGCTTGTGCCACATATATCATCTATTCGTACTTGGACACATATACATCATATGTCCACATTAGTGTACATGTACGTTGCTACATTCACTTAGCATACTTATCTTTTCGCACATCCATACCTATACTCATATTCACTTGTTACATACATGGATGATATTGACTTAATTTAAAAACTAAGGGATCGCATATGATATTTTCCAAACTGGATCTTTTAAAAAGAGCGGTTTTCCCTTTTCTTTTACCCTCAGTGTCATACGACGCATGGTATGGATTTACGCATTAGATTGATCTATGTGATTTCTGGATTCGGGAACCGGAGTACTATTTTAAGAAAATACGCACTGTTTAAAAAACCCGGTTTCCCTTGATATGATATTTCAGTGCGTCCACCATGTGTTTTCTCGGTGCTAGAGTGATACATGTGAACCCGAGTCGAGGAGCTGGACGAGGCCGATTGCGGGTACATGGTGGACCCGGTATGGTACCCCGAGGTGAGAACGGATCGTTGTGCAGTAGACGGTGAGCCTGGCAGAGGGACTACTACCTACCGGTGATTGGTTAGACCTGGCGGTTATCCGGAGGATACTGACCAGAGTCGAGAGATGGATACGGAACGACTCGTACTGCCGGGGCCGAGGGCCGATACCGCAGACAGAGCCCGTGGGCTGACCCGGACTGACGGATGCCCAAGATATGAGGTTTTGCGTGTCGTGCTGGACACGAGTTTTCTTGATATTTGGGTGCCGATGTTGGGCACCCACGATTTTATGAGATTACAGGATTTGAGGGCCGATATGGATGACGGCGCCTGAGTTGTACTGGGATTTGGGTGTATTGATAGACACCAGTTATTTTTCCACGTTGATATTCCGGGTAGACATTATTTCTCCCCATACACAGCATTCAGTACTTGACATTTCATCCTGTAGCTAGCATATTTGATAGAGCACACATGCTTGCATATCATCGCATACCCTGCTCATCATGTATAGGGTTGTTAGATTATATCGCCATGTCTGATTATCATATCTTGCTCATTACATAGAGATGTCATTAGATCGCACTTGTTGCATGGTATTGAGCATCCAGTTCATCATATAGATGTTACCTGTTGGCATAGATTAGAGTATCGTCGCACGTGTATACTCGCGATTACCTTTATATGTTATCTACTACTCACGAGTTGGCAACTCACCCCCGTTGTGCCACAGTGTTTGCAGGTTGCCCTTTGGAGTAGTCGCGGCTGGCTGTTTACCGCACCTTTTGACACAGATACCATTTCTAGTCGGTGGGTTTTGTACGGTATCTGTTTACTTTCCAGTTGTATATTGATGTATCTAGTATTCTCCATCTACCTTCATGTATTGACTTAGAGACAGTTGTGAGGACGACGTATGTTATTTTGTACTCTGGTGTCGAGCTCGTTGTGAGCCGACTTTATTTATGCAGTCTTATATTTCTTGCTATCTTCATTTCATTTTTACTCAGTCATTGTGATGCTCTATTTATTCCACATATCATTTTACTTACATCTTGTTTTTTACCCGCCTCTCGAGACAAATTTTTATAAAGAAAATGTCGCACAAAAAGATTTTATTAATTAAACACTTGAACTTAAAAAGGGATTTCTACTAAATTAATTAAAAAGACTTTTTTAAACAATTACAACCGTTTTTACAAAAACGTTTTAACACTCTATATTTAATGGTTTGATTTCTGGGTTTCGGCTTACTTAGACGCGTTACGCCTGTAGACGTTACGCGATTAAGTGCCGGTCACGGGCCGAATTTTGGGTCGTGACAACTATGTATAAGCGATATGCTAAAAGAAACACATGCACATATTGAAGTGGAAACAAACCTAGTAGCATACTACCATTTTGAGCAAGACTGTCTATACAACTGTGAATATCCTAAGCTTCCATTAAGTAATCTACAAACTAGTATGATACAGTAATGGCCTCTAGGGCATATACACTAACAATCTCCCACTTGCACTAGGGCCATGTACTGGCGTATCGAAAAACTATCATCTCGATCAGCCGCTCGAAATGAGTCTGGGGTATGGCCTTCGTGAGTGGATCTGCAGTGTTATTCTCCGAATCTACTCTCCTCACCTCGATCTCTCGGCGATCTACGATCTCCCTGATCAGGTGGTACCGCCTCAAGATGTGCCTGGACTTCTGATGGGACCTGGGTTCCTTCGCTAAGGCTATAGCGCCGTTGTTGTCGCAATACAGCGGTATTGGATCAACAATGGTAGGAACCACCTGAAGCTCCATGAGGAACTTCTTCATCCAGACAGCTTCCTTTGCGGCATCGCAAGCAGCTATGTACTCCGCTTCCATCGTCGAGTCAGCAACGGTTTCTTGCTTGGAGCTCTTCCAACAAACCGCCCCTCCATTGAGGGTAAAGACATAACACGACATGGACTTGGAGTCATCCTTGTCACTCTGGAAGCTGGAGTCAGCAAAGGCCTCGATTTGGAGGTCTTTTCCGCCATACACCAAGAACATCTCCTTAGTCCTTCTTAGGTACTTGAGAATGTTCTTTACTGCTATCCAGTGTTTCTCCCCTGGGTCAGACTGATACCTGCTTATAATGCTCAGTGCGTATGCTACATCTGGTCTGGTACACAACATCGTATACATTATAGAGCCTACCGCAGATGCGTAGGGTATAGATGACATGCGGGCCCTTTCCAAATCAGTCTTTGGAGACACCTCTTTAGATAGGGTGATTTCGTAACAAGCCGGTAGGTTACCGCGATTTGAATCTTCCATACTGAATCGTTTCAGTATGGTGTCGATGTACCTGAACTGCGAAAGTCCCAACATCCTCTTAGATCTATCACGATGGATCTGGATCCCCAGAATGTAGTTGGCATCGCCCAGGTCCTTCATGGAGAACCTCTGTGACAAGAATCCTTTGACTGACTGTAGCATATGAATGTCATTTCCTATTAAGAGAATGTCATCCACGTACAAGACGAGGAATACCATAGTTCTCCCTACAATCTTACTGTAAATACATGGTTTATCTGGATTTTTGATAAAGTCGAATTCTTTGACAGTATCATCAAAGCAGATGTTCCAACTCTGCGATGCCTGCTTTAGTCCATAAATGGACTTAAGTAACTTGCAAACTTTACCGCCGCTCCCACTCTGAATGAAACCCTCCGGCTGATCCATATAGATGCACTCTTCCAAATTACCATTTAGAAATGCCGTCTTTACGTATCTCATAATTGTGGAAGGCAGCAATGGCAAGAAGGATCCGAATGGATTTGAGCATAGCCACTGGAGAAAAGGTTTCGTCATAGTCCAAACCAAGTCTTTGACGAAAACCCTTCGCAACAAGTCTAGATTTATAGGTTTCAACCCGCCCATCTACACCAATCTTCTTTCTGAAGATCCATTTGCAGCCTACGAGTTTTACCCCTTCTGGAGAAATGTCCAAAGTCCAAACTTTGTTGGTGTACATGGACTCCATCTTGGTCCTCATTGCATCCAACCATCTTACTGAGTCACCGCTCTGAATGGCTTGCTGGAAGCTAATAGGCTCATCATTTTCAATGATGCAATCCTCTCGATCCCCGTTTATGAGAAAACTGTAGTATCTCTCGGGCGGATGAGACTGCCTACTACTCCTGTGGAGTGGCGCTGGGATGTCCGGTTCTCCTGAAATTTCTGGCTCTACCGAGCTTTCAGTAATAGCTTGTGGTTTTGGAATTTCTTCCAGTTCTATTGCGCTCCCACCTATCTGATTTTCTAAAAATTCATTTTCCAAGAAGTGGGGATGCTGAGAAACAAAAACATTTTGTTCCTCCGCGGAATAGAAAAGATACCCCCTGGAGTTCTTGGGGTGTCCCACAAACTTACACAGTACTGAGTGTGCCTCGAGCTTGTCCGCATGCTGCCTTTTTACAAAGGCTGGACATCCCCCTGTCTTAAGATACTTAAGACAGGGTTTCTTCCCACTCCACATCTGATATGGTGTTGTAGGCACAGTCTTGGTTGGAACCTTGTTCAAAAGATATGCAACTGTTTCTAATGCATAACCCCAGAAGGATCGCAGCAACTCAGCCTTACTCATTATGGAACGAACCATATCCAATAGAGTTCGATTCCGCCTTTCCGATACACCGTTGTGTTGCGGTGTGTATGGAGGAGTAAGCTGAGAGAGAATTCCATTCTCTTTGAAGTAGCCCAGGAAGTCGGCACTCAAGTATTCACCACCTCGATCAGATCTTAGTGTCTTGATACTTTTGCCTGTTTGTTTTTCCACTTCATTCTTGTATTCCCGGAATTTCTCAAAGGCCTCGGATTTATGCTTCATCAGGAAGACATGTCCATACCTAGAGAAATCATCCGTAAAAGTAATGAAGTATGAATAACCATTTCGTGCATGTGTAGACATTGGACCACACACGTCACTGTGTATGAGTCCTAAAAGCTCGCTCGCTCTTACTCCTGGTCCAGTGAACGGAGTCTTTGTCATCTTTCCCATGAGACAAGATTCACAAGTAGCATAAGACTGATACTCGAACGGATTCAAATATCCCTCTTTATGTAACTTCGTTAACCGTGTCTCATTGATGTGACCCAGTACAATGCCATAAGAAAGACTGATTTGTTTCCGGAGACTTTTTTTTAAGTGTGTTCTGGACACTGAAAACCTAAGCTTGATTTAATACGTATATTCCGTTTTCTAATGTACCTGACCCAATCAGAACTTGATTTAGGTGGATGTGTACCACATCGCTTACAAAAGTAAAATCATATCCTTCCTTAGAAAGTAAGGATACAGATATGATATTACATGCTAGACTAGGTACATATAAACAGTTACGTAGAATCAATATCTTCCAACTTGTCAATCCTAGGTGATATTCCCCTACGGATTCAACGTTCACGCTCATTCCGTTCGCAACTTTGAGAGTCATATCACCTACCATGATAACTCTACGGTTTCTCGAAGCCTGTAATGAATTACAGATATGAGATCCTGATCCGGTATCTAGTACCCAGGACGTAGAGTTAATTGACATACGGTTTTCTATTACAAACACACCCGAACCCGAAGCCACAACATACTTCTAATCCTGGCTACTGGCTTTGCTAGCCCTGCAATCTCTCTGCCAATGTCCTTTCCCGTAATAATAGGAACGTCCCTCCTTAACCACATCTAGTCCCGAATCTTTTGCCCTTCCCTTTCCTTCTACTTCCCTGGTTTCCTTCAGGGTGTAAGTAAAGGGCAGAGACTGTAGAATCAAGTCTGTATTTGGCCCGTTCTTCAACGTGGTCTTCAGGTCCGTGAGCTCATCAAAATAGGTAGTCTCTGTAAGGACGTTGTCCCCTACAGATAACCTGACAGCCAACCTCGCTTGAAGCAATTCGTTCGAGCTCTCATATCTTGCGATACGAGATTGCTCTCCATATAAATCTTTGTTATGGAGGAAGACAAAAACTAAGTCCATCTTCTCGTACTGCCTCTGGTATGTACCATCAACTGAGGCCAACACGAGGCACTTGGCATTCACACAGTCTTTTTCCGATGTCTTACGGATATCAGTATCCGTGACGATGGAAACTGGTCCTGAGTCGGCAGGGGTTGGATTAGTGAAGAGGTGTCCCAGTTTGTCATGGGTAATGGATATCTGGACAGACCTTTGCCAGTCATTACAGTCAGATTCAGTCATTTTATTATCTAGATGTAACCTATGTCTAGTCCCTGGGTCGCTGCAATTAAGAGAGAGAGAAGAAAACACTTAGCATGATGCTCTTGCTAGTTTAGATTGGTTTCTAATTTATCTAAACAGGATGGCTCTCACTGTTTCTCGAATCCTTCCTCAAACCATAAAAGAAGAATTAGTCAGGACTGATCTCACCGTACAATACTTGCTTAACCGTTCAGCTAGGCTAGTGTCGGTACTTCAAGGGAGGTTTTACGACGCTTTCACGAAGTTCCTTAATTAAATAACCTCTTTCCCTGGAGGCGTAGCCCCGCTAACACTGTTCTAGACACCTACTTGGTTTATAGCATTGATCGTTAAGTGAAGAGTTTCCCAAGGAGTATCGGATACTCACAGTAGGATCGGGATCCAAATATCATTGTGAGATAATGCTAAAAGAATCCTACCAACATTATCAAACTCCAAATGGTATGCAGCACAAGCAAGTTTCAGTTTCTTTAGAAACTCCCGATGTGGATTTTTGCTCCATGCTCTTATGACCTTGACGAAGGTCAACAAATCATAAGTCACATGTCAAGTTCTACCCATCATTGTTCAGGTTAATTTGAACCCACCCGTATATACCCTTGACGAAGGTCAACAAGGTAATACGACTGTCCCAAACCAACGCATCTATCTATACTACATATGAACACCTAACAACTACCAATCACTATGCCGTGACGAAGATCAACAAACATAGCTTGAATACTATTGAATATTCATATGAAATGACGGAGGGCTACGAATGGTTTTGGCGAAACTGTGAACATAGTGAACTTGATATAATCGAAAAAACCTGATAGCTTTTAAAAGGAGTGGTTTAAGCTCCGCGTTTTTAAAACTTTTCTGTTTTTGAAAAAAAACCGTGTGGTTTTGAAATTGTTCCAACGATTCAGCTTTGGTTTGTTTTCTTTGCATTAATATAATGTGTCCCATCAATTAATCCTACCACTGCAGAAAAAAACGAAAATATAACGTATGCTTATGCCATCCGCATTCGCCACGGGGCCCCGTCATCACCCGTTAGGTTACTTAACTAACGACAGAGCGGGGGCTGGACTAGCATGGATGCAAAACATAAGCAACGTCTACTAGATATCATATATAGATATATACATTCATCAAATGCAATGATAGTTATTCCAGATCACATATGAACACATTGGATATACTAGGAATCCGCACATCGTTAGAGCCTGCAACGAAAGACGGATTACATAGTCGCGATGAATAGCCAAACCCCACCCTAGACCCCTACGGGTGCGGCAAACTACCCGCCAAATACCCGAAGCGAAGCAGTCTCCCTCAACAACGTGAGTAGGCCACTTAACACTTCAAAGTACCCGGTAGTTTGTGCACCCCACCTTGGGTCTATCCTAGGAGCAGAAAACAGTAAAAGAAATAATATACAAAGGCGGCTACATCCTCAACCCGGATGTGCGACCCAAAAAAAAATATTACATCAATTTACAATTTACTGTAAGTCCACGTTGCCCACCCCGGTGCTTACGGGGAGGCGGAAAACAGAATAAAAATCGAATTTTTATGAGCTCAGGCAACATGGACTAGACAAAGAAGGATCTTCGCTAAACAAAAACAAGCTAAAGCTAACTAGAAACTAGCTAAGTGCTAGAAAGGTTATACCTTGGGCTTTATGTCCTTCTCTCCTTGCTCCTTGGAGTGGTGGAAGGAGGTCACCTTAGTCGTCTTCTCACGTCGAAGAAAGATCCACCCGAAAGCCTCGACCTTTGGCTTCAACTCCAAGCTAGAAGTAACTAGGGTGCAAGAAGTACTAATCCTTGAACCCTAGATGAGAGTAGAGATTATCAAGAGAGGGTTTTTCTCAAGCTCAAGTGTTTCTCAACACATGAGAGGGGAGAGCTTGAGGGAGAGGAAGAACAAGAGAGAGAATGTGAATGATAGAATGAGAGAATAATATGAAGCATTCTCTCATATATGTGAATTATTGTAATTAGATAATTAGTGAGATAATTGTCATGGCTTAATCAAGACATGACCATTATCATTTCATTTTTAATGCAAATTGCAAGGATCAAAGAGCATCTTCCAAATGAAATGATGATGGTCAAAGTGTCAACAAGGTCAACAAGTCAAGATGGGTCAAATGGTTGTAAGTGCACGGCGGCGCCCCGGCCGTCAATCCGACGCCGGAATGCGGAAGCGGTGATAAACTTAATTTTGCGGACTTTGCAAACCGGCACCACCGCGCACTAAACTCCGGATCGTAACCATTAACAAGTCTAGCTAACCAATAAGAAAGGGAAGAGATGTATACCGACGATCCAAGTCCTCCGGTCTTCATCTCCACTCCGATCTCCTCGCGGGATCTCCGTCCGTCTCCTCCTCGTCGGAAAGGGGCACCACATCGCCTGTAGCTTTTACGGGCTCCCACCTCAATACCGAGGCAACTCGGGCGCGAAGCTGGCGAATCGACGCGTCCAAGATTTGCTGTAGGAATATAGTGTAGAATCGTAGTCTCTTTTTGGGGTCTTGGAGTTGCCTTTAGATGGAGGGAAGAATGAAACTTTGGAGGCAAATGATGCTATCAATTTATGCAAGGAAATGAGATGAACAAATGAAGCACAAAATGAACCTCTCATTTTTCCTCTCCTCACAATGTGTGGCCGGCCAAATCCCATATCAAAATGGTGGAGGAAAACAACATATATCATATGAGGGAGGTGAGTGTAGGAGAAGAAGGAGGTGACCACAACCCAAGACAAGAAAACAAAACACCATGCTTTACCCTTTTTCAAACCATACCCTTTCATGTCACAAATAAAAACAAAAGCATGGTGGAAAACATATGAAAGCTATCACATCAAACAATATGCAAAGAAACCCCCTCCACAAATGTTATTTGCACAATTGCAAATAACCCCCTCCATCGGAAAAGTCCGGCCGGGAAAGAACAAAGGAAAACCGGCCGGAACGGAATGCAAACTGGCAACTCCAGAAAACTGGTCCCGTAATAAATTACAGGAAAACCCCGATACTGTGCATACACACCCGCATCTGTATTCCGTCCGGATACAAATGCAAAGAGACAAAATCTACACTGTACTAAACTAGGACCGGCTTAAACCAAAGCCGGCTAGTAATATCCGTTCGATCCTGATCCGTGCAATACCGCACGTATCTGATCGAACCCTGCCATATACCTATACGGCTACTAGTACAAACCGTCCGATCCTGATCCGTGCAATACCGCACGTATCTGATCGGACCCTGCCATATCTCCATACGGCCTCTACAGCGTTTCGCCCGAAACTTGAGTAACTGAAAGTGTGGTGGACTCTAAAGAATCGTCAATACTATGGCTGTGGATTTAACCACTAGCACGTCAGAGGTATAAGCCAATACGTAACGGGCCACCAGCTATTGACTAAAAGGGACGTCGATGAGCGAACCCATCCTGACACCCTACTGAGCCTGTCAGTGACAATATCCGTGCAGTCCGGTCCGTTC
Source organism: Agapanthus africanus (assembly GCA_030015575.1). Taxonomy (NCBI): domain Eukaryota; kingdom Viridiplantae; phylum Streptophyta; class Magnoliopsida; order Asparagales; family Amaryllidaceae; genus Agapanthus; species Agapanthus africanus. The sequence goes on from CM057342.1 coordinate 385,066,800, forward strand.
GTCTATGAGTATCGCATGGCGGGCCTAGGGGGTTGGTAAAAGTCAGACCCCCAAAAGCGGTACAAGTCGTGTCGGAGTGTAGCCCAGAACACCCTGAGATACTACTGGAATACCTACCAGTAAATCTCCTTGCCTTGGCCAAGGACTTTGTGTAATGGCTCTCCTAGACACAGCACGACCTCACCCCCAATACCGGGAGAGACGAACCCCTGAAGATACGCTCACTGCCTCCATGTGGCTCGGGACTGTACCCAACTAAAACCTGTTTGCACGACTCCTTTGAGCCGTGGTAGGGTAGTAATCAAAGTACAGTGGGAACTCACACGAGACAAATGACGATCCCCAGGTCGATGAACTAACCTGCACACATGTCACCAGGGAACTGCCATCTGACGTCTGGTATATGACCAACTAGCATGTTCCCGGCGAGTCCTGTCCGGTGTACTCATAACCCAATGAGCACCTGTATACATCTTAGGTGATCCAACTGACACCAGTGGCTTGTGAGACCGGCCACCGCCCCTCGTCGGGGTCTCGACTGTATACACTAGTCTACTAATGGAGTATCGATGCCCAGTCTCGAAACTCCCACGACTAGGGACCTTTTAAGGATAAGCTTATAGACCCCCAGCTCCCACTTATATGATCGCCCTCATACTGCTGGTGGTCAAGCAAGAATCCTAGGGGCTCTATCAACGTGTAATAGCGACGTGTCAGGTCACCTAAAGCAGTACACGATGATAAAGGTAAACCAGATAGCATACTATCATCTCGAGTAAGACTGTCCTACCGGGATAGGTCCTCCCTCAATCATTACAATCACGTACCTGTGACCTAATAATTGACTCTGAGGGCACTATCTCCAACAATCTCCCACTTGCACTCAAGGCTAATTATTGCGATGTCGCATACTCACAGCCCGTGTGATACCGAACATCCAACTCCTCTACTAGTCAGTCTCACAAAGCTCGTTTGCGGAACTATTGCGTTCGAGGAATAGCCTTAGTGAGTGGATCCGCCTTGACGTTTCTTTCTATGTCTCTCTATATCTCATGTTCGCGGAGAAACCCATCTCCCGAAATGAGCAATACCTGTCTTAGAATGTGTCTGGATATCTGATGGGACATAGCTCATAAATGAACTCCAAATCCAAACTTCTTAGACTGTATCGTCAACTGAACTTAATCAGTATCCTGCGTGCCATGCCTCCCTCAGTATTGCCTTGGACCACCTGTCCAGAATACTGCCCCTCATCAGAAGGAAAACTATAACTCTGACAACTTCCTTGTCGTCCATGTCACCTTGGAAGCCTGGAGTGATAACCGTCTCCTAAAGGAGGCAGTCATTATCATATCCCTAGAACATCCACTTATGTTCTAAAACTGCTTCCGACTGTTTCTCCAGGATTGGATCAATATCAACTTATTGCATCTAGTGCAAGAACAACATCTGGTGTGGTACTTGACATCTCACGATTGACTCAATTGCCTGAGCAAGTGATCTGCCAATCATGCCCGTCCCTCTCCCCTTTAGTCTGTAAGACACCTTTGGAGAGGGTGACTCCATTACCTGCAGGTACACTACCGTGCCAGGAGTCGTCCATCCTAAATACTCTTAGAATGCTGTCAAGTACCCTGATTGGGAAACCACCCAAATCTAGATCTAAAACCATAGATCTAGTAACCAGTATGTCTGATATAATACCCAATTCCTATGTGGAGAAACTACTGTGTGACGACCAAAGTATGACCGATCGTAGTGTAGGAGTTTCTTTTCCTACTCTGTGTATATCATCCAAATACCAGGATATCACACCCTACTACCTTCTCAACAGATCCATCCCCTATTCTGATGAAGTCAAACCCATGACTGTCACGTCAGAAATAGATGATCTATCTCCGCTACATCTGCTCTAGTCTATAAACAGACAGAAGCAACCTGTCCACCAATGCTTCCGCTGCTCCCACTGACTACGACAACCCTCTGGCAGAGTCATATAGACGTACACTTCTAAAGCTAGTTTAGAACGACGCTATACTCATCCTCCCACCGGGTCTCGCAGCCTGGAACAACAGCAATGGCAAGTGTGGGTAAACAAGAACTTCCCTGTCACCGTCCTTGAGGCTACCGGAGTACCTCTCGGGTGCCTGAAGTTACCCACCGTATCTGCGGAGTGGCCAATGGAATGTCAAATCAGATTGAATCTTTAGGTTCCTTATCAAATCTTCAGTAATCGTTTGCGGTTCTGGAATCACTTCCAGTTCTACCATACTCCCACTACTGTTTTTGGAAAAATAACCATTTCTTTTAAAATGTGGCGAGTTAAGAACAATATCACTATTGATCTTCCAGATGGTAGAAAGTCAACCCTCGTCATAGCCTGGGTCAACCCACAAACAGCCATTACAGAAACGTGCCTTGAGTTATCCAGAGTCTGGTTTTAATCATAAGCCGGACAACTCCCCGTACCTTAACAATGTTAAGATATGAACTGTACTATATCGAATATAGAACCAGAGGCACTGATTTAATTGAACCAGATTCAAATCATGCAACTGTCTCCAGTGCATGTCAACTACATGGAGAGAGGCCGATCAGCGTTACTCAACTTAGGAATGCTTCCAATTATGAGTAACCTGAAAGAGAAGCAATTTCTCTTTGTCATTACTATCAACTGAATACCATACACAAGTATCTACATCTTCGATCACTTGAAGAATCCCGATACTTGCTACACCTGGTTCTCTACTCTATTCAAATACCTATAACTCCTCAAAACTTAGACCCTGTGTTTCTACGAAACACATGTCTAAGAACTAGAGAAGTTAAAAGTAAACAGAATATAGTATGAGGACCAACCCCTCTGTCCCAATGGACACTGGACAACATACAACACTCTGTATAAGTCCGCTGAGTCTAACAACTCTTTCACTGTGCGTCGTAGGTTGAAAACTGTACTTATGGTTAAGAAGAATTACACCGCAGTTTAATGCTCCTTACCTAACCATCCACTGATATAGGTAAATGTCATCGACATAATATCAAAATGTATATCTCACTCTATTAAAATAGACGTACAGATATATCAATTTGAAATTGGTGCACAACAGCGGATATTCAAAACCAAATATTTGCCGACCGGCAAACAGCCCAGATGATCTCCTCAAATATCCCCGATTACAACGAATCCCGATATAATGAGGATGATCACCCTATTCCCAATAACTTACTCCCACTCATCATCTGTAAAACCATACAGATGTGAGAATCAAACCTGGTAAATACATACCCTGGAGCAAGTGTCCAATCGGGAAATCAGTTTTCTTTTAACAGTACACAGTTGAACTGAAACATTGAAATGTTTCGATGGGGTATCCTGGTATTCCTGGTAATGCCTCTTCCATTATCCAGATTCACAACTGTAACCGTGTGTTTCTTTGCCACCTCTCCAAATCCCTTTATATGTCTTTAGTCGTAACCTTCTGTACACCCCTTTAGCCCAAATGGTTTTCTTCCTTCCCTACCGTTCGGCACCAGCCTATGGTTTGGAAGAAGACTATCCAATGAGCATAATGGGTGTACTGTCCCAATCCTAGGAACACTCGCAATGCGAGAGAAGGTGAGGATAAAGGACAACCGAATAAACCTTATTCTTATTTCTCCTGAACCAGAATCCATCCCCGAACTGGAACAAGTTCCTTTCGAGTTCGTATATAACCATACGATGGAATATCCAAATAACTGTGGATCTTCGTAGTGATACGGAGTGTCCTGGAGAAATACAAAGGTGATGTGGGAGTGGTAATGAAATACTTGGTTTGGTCGTGAATATCAGTCGCAATTTACTTTGCCCTCTTACTAATCCCTTGCTTTGTCTTAATCTTAATACCTTCTGCACACCGTTTAGGCTAATTGGTTTTCTTCATTCCCTACCGGTCGGCACCAGCCTAAGGTTTGGAAGAAGACTATCCAATTTGCATAATAGGTGTACTATCTCCTAAACCAAGGAGTACTCACAACTTGAGAGAAGGTAAAAGGGAAAAGACAACTGAATAATCCTATCCGTTTTCTCCAGAACCGGAAACCATCCTCGAATTCCTTCGAGTTCGTATCTAACCATACGATGGTTTTGTCCAATGGAAGTGGACGTTCGTAGTAAAACGGGGTGTCCTGGAGAAAAGGGTAAAAGTAGGAGTGGCAATGAGGTTTGCAACTCTGACAATCCAAAAGCCTGTGTTAAGAAGGTTCGGTCAACTTGGTCACTGAGTCAAAGTCTAGGGTCGGGTCAATGGTCGCTGGCAAAGAAAGAGAGAGAAGAAACACTCAGCGTGCACTCTAACCAAGATCAGAATGGTTACCAATTTATCTAATCTGGAAACCTCCCACTGTACCTCAAATTCTCCTCCAAACCTGAAAGAAGAATTAGTCGGGGTCACCCGAGGAGTAAACCAACTCATCAGTGGGAATCGGGATCCAACTCTCATCGCACGATAACGTGACGGAATCCGCTCACGGTATCACACTCCAGAAGGTATGCGCATATCTGGCAAGTTTCAGTACTTTTGAAACTCCCGATGTGGATTTTTACCCCATGCTCTTATGACCTTGACTTTGGCCAACAAATCATAAGTCACATGTCAAGTTCTGCCCGTCATTCTCCAGGTTAATTTGAGCCCACCCGTACAAGCCCTTGACTTTGGCCAACAAGGCTATACGACTGTCCCAAACCAACGCATCTATCTATGCTGCATATGAATAACCAACAGCTACCAAACACTGTGCCTTGACTTTGGCCAACAAACACAGCTTGAATACTATTGACTACCCATATGAAACGACGGAGGGCTACGAATGGTTTCTGGCGAAAACCTTTAACGTAATGAACTTGATATCGTTGAAGGAACGGATAGCTTTTTAGAAAATATAGTGACGAAAACCTTCGCTAAAGAGGTCACTCCCGGTGAAGGGATCTCGGCTCTTTCCCCGTAGGATGGGGTGCAGGATATTCCAACTGAATACCACGATGCAAAGCAAAAGCAATCGGCTATAGTGAAGTTAATGCCCTGACGCAAACTTCTGTCCAAGGGGTCACTCCCGGTGAAGGGATCTCGGCCCTTGCCTCGTCGACTGAGGAGCAGGATATTCCAAATGAATACCACGATGCAAAACAAAAGTGAACGTCCTTGCAATAACAGCCTTTTGAAAAGTGTTCCAACAACATCAGATTAGGTTTGTTTAACTTGCATTGATCCGAATCAACGCAGTCCCATCAATTGATCACACCACAAAGAACGAAAATATACTGACGTACGTATATGCCATCCGCATTCGCCACTGGGTCCCGTCATCACCCGTTAGGTTAGCTAACTAACGGCAGAGCGGGGACTGGACTAGCGCGGATGAAAAGCATATACAACATCTACTAATATATATACCAATATATAGTATTCGCTTAAGGCGTGAATAAAAATGCAACATCACAGAAATGTACAGCATCACAGAACAATACAGATATCTGGGATCCCCGAGTTTCACAGAGCCACTACTGAAACTCGACGTTCCCCTGGTCGTGTGGATAGCCTGTGCAATGAAATCCTATACCCCCTACGAGTGCGGCGAATAGCCTGCCAATCCTGGAGTGAAGCCCCCTCCGTCTCAATGCCATGAGATGCGGGCTTGTTGCCTTCTAGAACCCGGCTATCCGTGCACCCCTCCGCGGGGTAACCCTAGTACAGAAAGTAAAATATACATACACCGGGTACATCGACCGCAACCAGGTCGTGCCCCAAAATAATAATACAAACAGGCAGTGACGGCAGTCCACATGTCGGACGCTCGCCCCGCAATATCAAATGTACATAATACAACAGCACTGTACTAGCATTGCATCCAGGCTATCCCCCACGACCGATCCGCAACATCACAGCAAATACATAGAACATCAACGTGAAAGTCACGTTCGCAAATCCGTCTAACCGGGCTATAGCAGTTAGACCGGATTTACCGATCGAGTGACATTCACGGTCGCAGATATAATGTAAATACTGTGAAAAATGTGTTTAAAAAATTTCCGATTGATCAAACAATTAACAAGTGGGCCCCAAAGAAAACTGTAGCACTCACAGAAACAATTGGCCCAATTTTAATATTCTAAAACCCATAATTTAAGCCCAGAAAGCCTCTGGAAAAAAAAATGGTGCAGTGATTGCTACAGGACGCGGCGGAAGGGCGGCATAATGGGGGATAGTGCGGCGCTTCCGCGCTCCGAATATGGTATCACTTCATCAAATTTTTACAGAGTGCTTAGATTTTTCAGTACATCAATATTGTACTACCTGAAAAAAATTTCGACACAAAAAATTTCCAACAGAAAACTGATGTGCAAAAATACGGGTTTTTGGACTTTTTGATCGATCGGAAATGCAAACACATTACACAAAGCTAGACGAAGTTAATGGCGAGGCTCTGATACCACTGTAAGTGCACGGCGGCGCCCCGGCCGTCAATCCGACGCCGGAATGCGGAAGCGGTGATAAACTTAATTTTGCGGACTTTGCAAACCGGCACCACCGCGCACTAAACTCCGGATCGTAACCATTAACAAGTCTAGCTAACCAATAAGAAAGGGAAGAGATGTATACCGACGATCCAAGTCCTCCGGTCTTCATCTCCACTCCGATCTCCTCGCGGGATCTCCGTCCGTCTCCTCCTCGTCGGAAAGGGGCACCACATCGCCTGTAGCTTTTACGGGCTCCCACCTCAATACCGAGGCAACTCGGGCGCGAAGCTGGCGAATCGACGCGTCCAAGATTTGCTGTAGGAATATAGTGTAGAATCGTAGTCTCTTTTTGGGGTCTTGGAGTTGCCTTTAGATGGAGGGAAGAATGAAACTTTGGAGGCAAATGATGCTATCAATTTATGCAAGGAAATGAGATGAACAAATGAAGCACAAAATGAACCTCTCATTTTTCCTCTCCTCACAATGTGTGGCCGGCCAAATCCCATATCAAAATGGTGGAGGAAAACAACATATATCATATGAGGGAGGTGAGTGTAGGAGAAGAAGGAGGTGACCACAACCCAAGACAAGAAAACAAAACACCATGCTTTACCCTTTTTCAAACCATACCCTTTCATGTCACAAATAAAAACAAAAGCATGGTGGAAAACATATGAAAGCTATCACATCAAACAATATGCAAAGAAACCCCCTCCACAAATGTTATTTGCACAATTGCAAATAACCCCCTCCATCGGAAAAGTCCGGCCGGGAAAGAACAAAGGAAAACCGGCCGGAACGGAATGCAAACTGGCAACTCCAGAAAACTGGTCCCGTAATAAATTACAGGAAAACCCCGATACTGTGCATACACACCCGCATCTGTATTCCGTCCGGATACAAATGCAAAGAGACAAAATCTACACTGTACTAAACTAGGACCGGCTTAAACCAAAGCCGGCTAGTAATATCCGTTCGATCCTGATCCGTGCAATACCGCACGTATCTGATCGAACCCTGCCATATACCTATACGGCTACTAGTACAAACCGTCCGATCCTGATCCGTGCAATACCGCACGTATCTGATCGGACCCTGCCATATCTCCATACGGCCTCTACAGCGTTTCGCCCGAAACTTGAGTAACTGAAAGTGTGGTGGACTCTAAAGAATCGTCAATACTATGGCTGTGGATTTAACCACTAGCACGTCAGAGGTATAAGCCAATACGTAACGGGCCACCAGCTATTGACTAAAAGGGACGTCGATGAGCGAACCCATCCTGACACCCTACTGAGCCTGTCAGTGACAATATCCGTGCAGTCCGGTCCGTTCGTCTATGAGTATCGCATGGCGGGCCTAGGGGGTTGGTAAAAGTCAGACCCCCAAAAGCGGTACAAGTCGTGTCGGAGTGTAGCCCAGAACACCCTGAGATACTACTGGAATACCTACCAGTAAATCTCCTTGCCTTGGCCAAGGACTTTGTGTAATGGCTCTCCTAGACACAGCACGACCTCACCCCCAATACCGGGAGAGACGAACCCCTGAAGATACGCTCACTGCCTCCATGTGGCTCGGGACTGTACCCAACTAAAACCTGTTTGCACGACTCCTTTGAGCCGTGGTAGGGTAGTAATCAAAGTACAGTGGGAACTCACACGAGACAAATGACGATCCCCAGGTCGATGAACTAACCTGCACACATGTCACCAGGGAACTGCCATCTGACGTCTGGTATATGACCAACTAGCATGTTCCCGGCGAGTCCTGTCCGGTGTACTCATAACCCAATGAGCACCTGTATACATCTTAGGTGATCCAACTGACACCAGTGGCTTGTGAGACCGGCCACCGCCCCTCGTCGGGGTCTCGACTGTATACACTAGTCTACTAATGGAGTATCGATGCCCAGTCTCGAAACTCCCACGACTAGGGACCTTTTAAGGATAAGCTTATAGACCCCCAGCTCCCACTTATATGATCGCCCTCATACTGCTGGTGGTCAAGCAAGAATCCTAGGGGCTCTATCAACGTGTAATAGCGACGTGTCAGGTCACCTAAAGCAGTACACGATGATAAAGGTAAACCAGATAGCATACTATCATCTCGAGTAAGACTGTCCTACCGGGATAGGTCCTCCCTCAATCATTACAATCACGTACCTGTGACCTAATAATTGACTCTGAGGGCACTATCTCCAACAATGGTCAACAACCATAACCATGCACAATTATTAAACTAATATCAATTAACCATAATACACACATAAGCATTAGGGTTAATAAAAATGACAATAGTCATTAACCCTAATCAAAGTCCTCTCCCTCTGTCTCAAGCAACTGTGCATACGCACCCGTATTCGTGATCCGAGGAACACGAATACAAAGAGAAAAAGCCAATCCCAAACCATATACTAGGATCCGGCTTAAACCAAAGCCCGCTAGTATAAGCTGTCCGGACAGCAAACGTGCACAAGTGCATGGATGTGAACGAACCTTGTCGCAAAACCATGCGACCTCTACTCATTTTGCCTAAAGGCGAATAGCTCTCTGTGTGGGACTCTAAAGACTCGACACTACGCTGGCAGTGGGTTTAACCACAGACCGCAAGCGGCACTAGCTGTACGTAACGGTCCCCAGGTAGATGCCGATAAGAAGACTGACGAGATGAACCCCATCTGAACTCCTACTGAGCCTGTATGTGACAGTCTCCGTACAGTCCGGTCTGTTCGTCTGATACATCGCATGGCGGGCCTAGGGGGCGGTGAACGTCAGTCCCCTAATAGCGGTACAAGTCGTGTCGGAGTGTAGCCCAGAACACCCTGAGATAACACTAGAAACCTACCAGTATATCTCGCTTGCCCTGGCCAGGGACTACTCGTGTAATGGCTCTCCTGGACACAGCGCGATGTCAACCCCCAATACCGGGAGAGACGAATCCTGTCCAACCTTCACTGCCTCCAAGTGCTTCGGGACTGCACCCAAAAACTACCTGTTTGCACGACTCCTTTGAGCCGTGGTAGGGTAGTAATCAAAGTGCAGTGGGAACACACTCGAGGCGAAGTGACAGTGTCAAGTCAACGGACTAAGCTGTACTCATGTCACCTGGGAACTGATAACTGACGATAGGTATAATACCAACCAACAGTTCCCGACGAGTCCTGTCCAGTGTACTCATAACCTAACGAGCACCCGCATACTATCTCAAGTACGACGTACTGACGGCTGTGGGACAGACCGTCTCCCACACTGGGATGAGAAGCGCATGCGCTAGTCTACTCCGGAGTATCGATGCCCTGTCTCGATAGTCCAACGACTAGGGACCTGTATAAGGATGTGCTTATAGATCACCCAGCTCCCACGAGTGTGAGCGCCATCACAACACTGGTAATCAAGCAAAGATCCTAAGGGCTCTACTAATATGTATATCAGCGATATGCTAAAAGAAACACATGCACATATTAAAGCAGAGACAAACCAAGTAGCATACTACCATTTCGAGCAAGATTGTATATACAACTGTGAATATCCCAAGCTTCCATCAAGTAATATACAAACTAGTATGATACAGTAATGGCCTCTAGGGCATATACACTAACAATCTCCCACTTGCACTAAGGCCATGTACTGGCGTATCGAAGACCTATCATCTCGATCAGCCGCTCGAACTGAGTCTGGGGCAAGGCCTTGGTGAATGGATCTGCTGTGTTATCTTCTGAAGCAACCCTTCGAACCTCGATCTCCTAGCGATCTACGATCTCCCTGATCAGGTGATACCGCCTCAAGATGTGTCTGGATTTCTAATGGGACCTGGGTTCCTTCGCTAAAGCTATAGCCCCGTTGTTGTCGCAATACAGAGGTATTGGGTCAACAATGGACGGAACCACCTGAAGTTCTCTCAAGAACTTCCTTATCCAGACAGCTTCTTTTGCGGCATCAGATGCAGCGATGTATTCCGCTTCCATAGTCGAGTCAGCAACGGTTTCCTGTTTGGAGCTCTTCCAACACACCGCCCCTCCATTGAGGGTAAAGACAAAACCCGACATGGACTTGGAATCATCCTTGTCACTCTGGAAGCTGGAGTCAGCAAAGGCCTCAATCTGGAGGTCTTTTCCGCCATACACCAAGAACATCTCCTTAGTCCTTCTCAGGTACTTGAGAATGTTCTTTACTACTATCCAATGTTTCTCCCCAGGGTTTGACTGATACCTGCTTACCACACTCAGTGCATAAGCCACATCCGGTCTGGTACACAACATCGCATACATTATAGAGCCTACCGCAGAAGCGTAGGGTATAATAGACATGCGATCCCTCTCTAAATCAGTCTTGGGAGACATCTCTTTGGAGAGGGTGATCCCGTGACAAGCCGGTAGATTACCACGCTTGGAATCTTCCATACTGAATCTCTTCAGTATGGTGTCGATGTACCTGGACTGTGAAAGTCCTAATATCCTCTTGGATCTGTCACGGTAGATCCGGATATCCAGAATGTATGAGGCATCACCCAGGTCTTTCATGGAGAACCTGTGTGACAAGAACCCCTTGACAGATTGTAGCATAGGAATGTCATTTCCTATTAAGAGAATGTCATCCACGTATAAAACGAGGAATACTACAGTTCTCGCTACAAATCTACAATAGATGCTTGGTTCATCTGGATTTTTGATAAAACCAAATTCCTTGACCGTCTCATCAAAACAGATGTTCCAACTCCGTGATGCCTGCTTTAGTCCATAAATTGATTTAAGCAACTTGCACACCTTTCCGCTGCTCCCACTCTGAATGAAACCCTCTGGCTGGTCCATATAGACACACTCCTCTAAATGTCCATTTAGAAAAGCTGTCTTTACGTCCATCTGCCAAATCTCATAATCGTTGAAGGCAGCAATGGCAAGAAGGAACCGAATGGATTTCAGCATGGCTACTGGAGAAAAGGTTTCGTCATAGTCCAAACCAGGTCGTTGACGAAAACCCTTTGCTACCAGTCTAGCTTTATAGGTCTCAACCTGTCCATCTACACCAATCTTCCTTTTGAAGATCCACTTGCATCCTACGGGTTTCACCCCATCTGGAGCAATGTCCAACGTCCATACTTTGTTGGTGTACATGGACTCCATTTCGGTCCGCATTGCATCCAGCCATTTTACCGAGTCGACGCTCTGAATGGCTTGCTGGAAGCTAGTAGGCTCATCAAAGTCTATGATGCAATCCTCTCTATCCCCGTCAATGAGAAAACCGTAGTATCTCTCGGATGGATGAGACTGCCTACTACTCCTGCGGAGTGGCGTGGGATTGTCCTGATCTTTCGAACCCTCTGGTTCTACTAAGCTTTCAGTAATAGCTCGTGGTTCTGGAATTTCTTTCAGTTCTATTGCGCTCCCACTTAATTCTTTTTCTATGAACTGGTGATCTAGAAAGTGGGCATGGCGAGAAACAAACACCTTTTGTTCCTCTTCACAATAGAAGAAATATCCCTTGGAGTTCTTTGGATATCCCACAAACTTGCACTGTACTGAGCGTGCCTCGAGCTTGTCCGCATGCTGCTTTTTTACAAAAGCTGGACATCCCCATGTCTTAATGTGATTAAGATAGGGTCTCTTCCCACACCACATCTGATATGGTGTAGTAGGCACAGTCTTAGTTGGAACTCGGTTCAAAAGGTATGCAGCTGATTCTAGCGCATATCCCCAGAACGATCGCGGTAACTCAGCGTTACTCATCATGGACCGTACTATATCCAATAGGGTTCGGTTCCGTCTCTCCGATACACCGTTATGTTGCGGAGTGTATGGAGGAGTAAGCTGAGAGAGAATTCCATTCTCTTTTAAGTAACCCAGGAACTCGGCACTTAAGTATTCACCACCTCGATCAGATCTCAGTGCCTTGATACTTTTGCCTGTTTGTTTTTCTACTTCATTATTATATTCCTGGAATTTTTCAAAAGCCTCGGATTTATGTTTCATTAAGAAAACATAACCGTACCTTGAAAAGTCATCCGTAAAAGTAATGAAGTAAGAATAACCGCTTCGCGCATGTGTAGACATTGGACCGCACACGTCGCTGTGTACGAGTCCCAAGAGCTCGCTCGCTCTTACTCCATGTCCAGTGAACGGAGTCTTTGTCATCTTTCCCTTGAGACAGGATTGACAAGTTGCATATGATTGATATTCGAACGGATCCAAATATCCTTCTCTATGTAACTTAGTCAACCTTCTCTCATTGATGTGACCCAGTCTACAATGCCATAAGAAAGATTTATTGATTTTTGGAGACTTTCTTTTGTGTGTATTCTGGACATTGAAAATCTGTGGTTGGTTTAATACGTATATACCGTTGTTCAATGTACCTGACCCAATCAAAACTTGATTAAGGTGAATGTTCACTACATTACTTACAAATGCAAATTCATAACCTTCTTTAGATAATAAAGATACAGAAATGATATTACAGGTTGCATTTGGTACATAATAACAACTACGCAAAACCAAAAAGTGTCCATCCGACAATCCCAGGTGATAGTCCCCCACGGCCTCAGCATCCATGCTAGCACCGTTTGCAACTCTGAGGGTCATGTCACCTGCCTTCAAAACTCTACGCTTTCTCAACGCCTGCAAAGAATTACAGATATGAGATCCTGATCTGGTATCCAATACCCAGGACGTAGAGTTTATTGATAGACAGTTTTCAATAACATACACACCTGAAGCTGAAGCTGCAACTCGCTTCAAATCCTGTGTTCTGGCCTTCCAAGCCTTGCAATCCTGTTTCCAGTGACCACTTTTGTGACAATAGAAGCATTCTTCCTTCCCCACTAGCTTTCCCGCTATCTTTGTTGCTTTTCCTTTTCCCTTCGTATCCACTTTACCGACACCGCCTCTTGGTTTGGCGGGGGCTTTCTTCTTCTTGCCCTTGGCTTTCGCCCTGGACCGAGAAGAGGAAGATCCTCCTACAAACAAAGTGGATGTCTTCCTACCCTTCTGTAGGGTGCCCTCAGCACTCCTCAACATGTTCAGAAGTTCAGAAAGTTCAACCTCCTTTCCTTGCATGTTGAAGTTAAGAATAAACTGGGAGTAAGTGGAAGGAAGGGACTGGAGAATCAAATCAGTATAGAGTTCATTCTCCAACGTGGTCCCAAGGTCCGTGAGCTCCTCTATGTATCCAATCATCTTAAGCACGTGTTCCTCTACCGATGATCCGACGGCCAACCATGCCGAAAATAACTTCTTCGACACTTCGTATCTTGCGATACGAGACTGCTCTCCATACAGTTCTTTTGTATGAAGAAATATGGACTCTAGGTCCATATTCTCGTGCCTCCTCTGATGTTCGTTGTCCATCGAGGCTAGTACGAGGCATTTGGCCTTCGCGCAATCTATTTCCCAGGTCTTGTAGATTTCCCTATCTACGACACTGGTTTTGGGACCTGGGACAGGGGGAGCTTTGGTGGTAAGGACATACCCCAACTTGTCATAAGTGATTGCCATCTTGACATTCCTGAGCCAATCTTTGTAGTTTGGCCCTGTCAATATGTTTTTATCTAGTAATAACTTAAGTCCGGTCATGTTGAATGGTTGCTGCAATTAGGAGAGAGAAAAGAAACACTTTAGCATGATGCTCTTGCAAGTTTAGAATGGTTTTTAGTTTGTCTAAACTGGATGGCTCCCATTGTCTCTCGAATCCCTTCTCAAACCGTAAAGAAAGGATTAGTCAGGATCAATCTCACCGTACAATTCTTGCTTAACCGTTCAGCCAGGCCAGTGTCGGTACTTCGAGGGGGGTTTTCCAACGCTTTCGCGAAGTTCCTTAATTAAGTAACCTCTTTTCCCTGGGGACGTAGCCCCGCTAACACCTTTCTAGACATCTACTAAGTTTATAGCATTGATCGTTAAGTGAGAGTTTTTCCGAGGAGTAGCATATACTCACAGTAGGATCGGGATCCAAATATCATCGCGTGATAAAACTGAAGGAATCCTACCAGAATTATCACACTCCAAATGGTATGCAGCGCTAGCAAGTTTCAGTACTTATGAAACTCCCGATGTGGATTTTTGCCCCATGCTCTTATGACCTTGACTTTGGCCAAAATATCATAAGTCACATGTCAAGTTCTACCCATCATTCTCCTGGTTAATTTGGACCCACCCGTACCTACCCTTGACTTTGGCCAAAATGGCAGCACGACTGTCCCAAACCAACGCATCTATCTATGCTGCACATGAATACCCAATAGCTACCAATCACTATGCCTTGACTTTGGCCAAAATACATAGCTTGAATACTTTTGACCATTCATGTGGAATGACGGAGGGCTACGAATGGTTTTGGCGAAACCGTGAACGTAGTGAACTTGATATAATCGATGGAACGAGATAGCTTTTAAAAGGAGTGGTTCAAGCTCCGCGTTTAAAAGTTTAGTTTTGAAAAGAACCGAGTGGTTTTCAAAGTGTTCCAATCGACTTTTACTTGGTTTATTTTCTTGCATTAGTTCTTTTAATGCGTCCCATCATTTAATCCTACCATTGCAGAAAACAACCAAAATATGACGTACGCTTATGCCATTCGCATTCGCCACAGGGCCCCGTCATCACCCGTTAGGTTACTTAACTAACGACAGAGCGGGGGCTAGGCTAGCGCGGCTGTAAAACATAAGCAACGCCTAAATAGTTATCATATATAAATATATAGCAATGATAGACATTACTGATCACAGATGAATACATTGGATATACTAGGAATCCGCAATCCGTTCGAGCCTGCAACGAAAAGCGGATTACACGGTCGCGGTGAATAGCCAATACCCCACCCAAGACCCCTACGGGTGCGGCAAACTACCCTCCAAGTACCCGAAGCGAAGCAACCTCCCTCACCACCGTGAGTAGGCCACTTGGCACTTCGAGATACCCGGTAGTTTGTGCACCCCCTCCATGGGTCTATCCTAGGAGCAAAAACAGTAAAAAGAATTATACAATGAAGCTACAACCCCAACCCGGTTGTGCGGCCATACAAATATTATTACATCAATATACATATAACAATGAATGAAAGAAAAAGCAACACTCATCTCACATCCACCCCGGCTATTCACCCGCGACAATCCAACACATTCATATACACATACCATCATCAATCACAGATCACAGATATGTATAACCCCGACTAATCGACATATAGCGATTAGTCGACGTTCAATACATATAAACATCACAGATATAACCTTTTAGTCAAAGTGTATTGAAGTTCGGAAAAAAATACGGATTTATAGGCCCCCGAAAAAAAATTTCTATTCTGGAAAATCTGGGCACATATAAACCATCTTAAAAATCCTAAAACCAAGCCAGAAATACACTGCACCAAACTCGACCCAGTGAAGAGCCAAGACGGCCGCGGTTGCGCGGCAATAGCTTGCTATTGCCGCGGAACCGCGGCTCTTTGGTCGAATCACTGGATCGTTTTTGGTGGCTTTCTTTACAAAACCCTGAGATGATTTTTGGAGTATGACAAATTTTATTTTGAACAGAAAAAAATTTAACAGAAACTTAGGGTTTTGAATACTCGGTTTTTCGATTTTTTTGATTCGAACTTCGATACACTCTACTACCTAGCTAGTTTATGTTTAGTTAGGCTCTGATACCACTGTAAGTCCACGTTGCCCATCCCGGTGCTTACGGGGAGGCGGAAAACGGAATAAAAATCGAATTTTTATGAGCTTAGGCAACATGGACTAGACAAAGAAGGATCTTTGCTAAATAAAAACAAGATAAAGCTAACTAGAAACTAGCTAAGTGCTAGATAGGTTATACCTTGGGCTTTATGTCCTTCTCTCCTTGCTCCTTGGAGTGGTGGAAGGAGGTTACCTTAGTCGTCTTCTCACGTCGAAGAAAGATCCACCCGAAAGCCTCGACCTTTAGCTTCAACTCCAAGCTAGAAGTAACTAGGGTGCAAGAAGTGCTAATCCTTGAACCCTAGATGAGAGTAGAGATTATCAAGAGAGGGTTTTTCTCAAGCTCAAGTGTTTCTCAACACATTAGAGGGGAGAGCTTGAGGGAGAGGAAGAACAAGAGAGAGAATGTGAATGATAGAATGAGAGAATAATATGAAGCATTCTCTCATATATGTGAATTATTGTAATTAGATAATTAGTGAGATAATTGTCATGGCTTAATCAAGACATGACCATTATCATTTCATTTTTAATGCAAATTGCAAGGATCAAAGAGCATCTTCCAAATGAAATGATGATGGTCAAAGTGTCAACAAGGTCAACAAGTCAAGATGGGTGAAATGGTCAACAACCATAACCATGCACAATTATTAAACTAATATCAATTAACCATAATACACACATAAGCATTAGGGTTAATAAAAATGACAATAGTCATTAACCCTAATCAAAGTCCTCTCCCTCTGTCTCAAGCAACTGTGCATACGCACCCGTATTCGTGATCCGAGGAACACGAATACAAAGAGAAAAAGCCAATCCCAAACTATATACTAGGATCCGGCTTAAACCAAAGCCCGCTAGTATAAGCTGTCCAGACAGCAAACGTGCACAAGTGCACGGATGTGAACGAACCCTGTCGCAAAACCATGCGACCTCTACTCATTTTGCCTAAAGGCGAATAGCTCTCTGTGTGGGACTCTAAAGACTCGACACTACGCTGGCAGTGGGTTTAACCACAGACCGCAAGCGGCACTAGCTGTACGTAACGGTCCCCAGGTAGATGTCGATAAGAAGACTGACGAGGTGAACCCCATCTGAACTCCTACTGAGCCTGTATGTGACAGTCTCCGTACAGTCCGGTCTGTTCGTCTGATACATCACATGGAGGGCCTAGGGGGGCGGTGAACGTCAGTCCCCTAATAGCGGTACAAGTCGTGTCGGAGTGTAGCCCAGAACACCCTGAGATAACACTGGAAAGCTACCAGTATATCTCGCTTGCCCTGGCCAGGGACTACTCGTGTAATGGCTCTCCTGGACACAGCGCGATGTCAACCCCCAATACCGGGAGAGACGAATCCTGTCTAACCGTCACTGCCTCCAAGTGCTTCGGGACTGCACCCAAAAACTACCTGTTTGCACGACTCCTTTGAGCCGTGGTAGGGTAGTAATCAAAGTGCAGTGGGAACACACTCGAGGCGAAAGTGACAGTATCAAGTCAACGGACTAAGCTGTACTCATGTCACCTGGGAACTGATAACTGACGATAGGTATAATACCAACCAACAGTTCCCGATGAGTCCTGTCCAGTGTACTCGTAACCTAACGAGCACCCGCATACTATCTCAAGTACGACGTACTGACGGCTGTGGGACAGACCGTCTCCCATACTGGGATGAGAAGCGCATACGCTAGTCTACTCCGGAGTATCGATGCCCTGTCTCGATAGTCCAACGACTAGGGACCTGTATAAGGATGTGCTTATAGATCACCCAGCTCCCACGAGTGTGAGCGCCATCACAACGCTGGTAATCAAGCAAAGATCCTAAGGGCTCTACTAATATGTATATCAGCGATATGCTAAAAGAAATACATGCACATATTAAAGCAGAGACAAACCAAGTAGCATACTACCATTTCGAGCAAGATTGTATATACAACTGTGAATATCCCAAGCTTCCATCAAGTAATATACAAACTAGTATGATACAGTAATGGCCTCTAGGGCATATACACTAACATTTACATCGAATGAAAAATGAAAAACACTCATCTCACATTCTCGGTTATTCATCCACGACGATCCAACAAGTTCATATACACAATCCAATATCACAGATCACAGATATGTACAACCCCCACTAATCGACGTATAGCGATTAGTAAACATTCAATACATATATCACATCACAGAAGATCTGATTAGCTAAAGTAGTTAGAATTTCGATCGATAACTTGACTTGAAACTACCCCAAGCACAACATAGTACTCAACAAAATCTGGGCAGAAAAAAACTATTGGAAAAATTACAAAATACAAATCTGAACAGACTACAGGAAAAACGAGTTGACTCGGCGTCGACTCGGCCGCGGATCCACGGCTAAACGCTTGGTTTCGCCGCGCTTCCGCGGCGTTCTAACCGATTCACAAGCTCGTTTTTCTTGTGTGTCCTTCAAAAAGCCTGCACGTATTTTTAAGGCCCCTGAAATAATTTTTGGACCAGTTTTAAAATCGACAGAAAACGTGCATTTTTGACTTGTTTTTGCGATTTCTCCGGCGATCGAATTTCTAACACTTTGCTAACATGTTAGTAATGGTTTAGCTAGGCTCTGATACTACTGTAAGTCTACGTTACCCACCCCGGTACTTACAGGGAGGCGGAATAGGTAAAAAACAAATTTTTATCACAAGGTAACATAGACTTTCTTGAGGATCTTTGCCAAACCATTTCTAACAAACAACTAGAGGTTCTATCTACTATGCTTAGGAGATTATATCTCATGCAACAAGTCCTTCGGTTCTTCCCCCCGCTATCCTCCTCGTCCATGCAATCTCCGAGGATCGATCCGGATCTTGGTCACCTCCGCGGCCTCCTAGAGTCGAAGACGATCCACCCGAGAGTCTATAGTCCGAGCTCCACCTCAAGCCGAGGTAACTAGAGCAAAAAGTTTGCTACTCTTGATGCCCTAGGTAATGTAGAGGAAGAAGATGGGTTTGTTTGTCTATTTAGAACCTAATTTGCTCAACACATGAGACTATTAGGAATTTGTAGTGAGGAGGAAGAAGAAGCAAACCATGGGAGCTCTCATTTGATGAGAGAGAATGAGAAGAAGATAATGATCCATAAGAAAAATAATTACCATTCTTTTTTCATGATAAATTGTGATGGTTACAATTGATTTGACCATTATCATGTCAAGTTAAATCCAAGCCATAAGAAGAGTCTAGAGCTCACAAAAAATATCCAACCCAACAATGGTCAACTAGGTCAAATGGTCAACATGGTCAAATGGTCAAAGCAATTAGCCATAACACAATTATCATTAAAAGGATTAGTAAATATTTTCCTCCACCTCATAATGGTTTTGACCAAGTCAATGGTCAAAACCCTAATGAGGCATCTCCTTCTTCGCTCCTCACAACCGTGCATACACACCCGCATCCACATTCCGTAGAATACGAATGCACAGAAGACAAAACTAATCCATCTATACAATACTAGGATCCGGCTTAAACCAAAGCCCACTAGTATTGTCTGCCTGAACATCATACGCGCTCAAGTGCACGTAAGTGATCTTAGCCCTGCCGTAAAACTATACGGCCTCTACACCTTTTGCCCAGTGGAGGGAAACTCTCTGTGTGGGACTCTAAATACTCGACACTATACTGGCAGTGGGTTTAACCACAGACCGCAAGCGGCACTAGCTGTACGTAACGGTCCCCAGGTAGATGTCGATAAGAAGGACGATGAGGTAGACCCCATCCGAACTCCTACTGAGCCTGAATGTGACAATCTCCGTACAGTCCAGTCTGTTCATCTATGAGTATCGCATGTCGGGCCTAGGGGGGTAAACGTCAGACCCCTAATAGCGGTACCAGTCGTGCCGGAGTGTAGCTCAGAACACCCTGAGAAACTACTCGAAACACTACCAGTAAATCTCGCTTGCCCTGGCCAGGGACATTATGTAATGGCTCACCTAGACACAGCGTGATATCAACCCCCAATACCGGGAGAGACGAAACCTATCTAACCGTTACTGCCTCTAAGTGCTTCGGGACTGCACCCAACTAATACCTCTTTGCACGACTCCTTTGAGCCGTGGTAGGGTAGTAATCAAAGTACAGTAGGAACACACTCGAGGCGAAGTAGCAGTGTCAAGTCGATGGACTAAGCTGTACTCCTGTCACCTGGGAACTGTTATCTGACGATAGGTATAGTACCAACCAACAGTTCCCGACGAGTCCTGTCCAGTGTACTCGTAACCTAACGAGCACCTACATACTATCTCCAGTACGACGTACTAATGGCTGTGGGACAGACGATCTCCCCTGCTGGGATGAGAAGCGTATACGCTAGTCTACTGTGGAGTATCGATACCCCATCTTGATAATCCTACGACTAGGTACCTGTATAAGGATGTGCTTGTAGATTACCCACCCCCCACTAGTGTGATTGCCATCACAATGCTGGTAATCAAGCAAAGATCCTAAAGGCTCCACTAATATGTATAAGCGATATGCTAAAAGAAACACATGCAAATATTGAAGTGGAAACAAATCAAGTAGCATACTACCCTTTTGAGCAAGACTGACTATATAACTGTGAATATCCCAAGCTTCCATTAAGTAATATACAAACTAGTATGATACAGTAATGGCCTCTGGGGCATATACACTAACATCATCCACTCCTTGAATCGGGTCTCGAAATCCTACAGAAAATATGAAATCTCATGGTGGACGACACATATATTACGAGAAAACCGCAACTTGCATTTGAAAAATGATGATAATAAGCTTTTATTAAATTCTTGCGTTTTCCCCCCAAAATCCAGAAACCTCATAGAAATCTAAAATCCCAAAATCATGAGTAAGTAAATAATGAGTATCGGCATAAGCCCCACAATACTGCATGATAGTATGAAAATGTAAATGCATGAAGTGTCTAAGTAATAAATGCAATGTCTAAACTAGTACATGCGAGTAATCACACAATATTATATCGGACTAGCATTTAGCTGATTATATCAATAAAAAGATTATATGTTCTAATGTGTACGTAGCATGGCAATTAACGATGATGATGTGTGTGAACCGGCAAATAAGTGTACGTAGAACATACGCATCATCGGTAATGGTGCTGGTGTCCTAACAGGCAGAATTTCATATTAGCTAAAGAAACATATGTATGAATATGCAATGCGATGATTACAACATGAATATAACGGTGAATGTGTAGTAAACGCACAACTAGAAAATACGTACTAATTACGAGTCATACAGTTTGTTGTTTGAAAAAGCACGATTCATTAGTTTTGAAAATAAGTATGACTCGAGCCTAAACTAAGATCTACCTAACCAACTAAGGAACTAACTAAAGACACTAGTCGAAAGGTAAGAAGAATCCTCCTAAAGTCTGAGTCGATATCTCAAGTAGTCGGCGATCCGGCCTCAATAGCATCACGTACGTAGTACGACTTTCTCGAGTCACGGGTGTGGATCAATCATCACATCTATGCCTCGTATGGTAAAATCCATCGTACGACATCCCAACATCGGGGTATGGTCAACTATCATATATACATCATCATTCGTATAGTTTCATCATCAAACAATATCATGGTCATGGGTACAGTACTATAATCGCATACATTCCAATATCATCAAACATATATCATTGTCTGTGTAAATATATATTGTCAAATGATCCACTAGAATATCATGTCATATATCATATCGTGATTAAGTCACATATTACAATCCGGGTTCTATTCTAGAGTCTCGTTCATTTTAATGTCATCTACACATATCATCGTTTATATATTTTCTCATTATTCAACGATCCGCTAATATCATAAAACATTTCATATCATATTTCCGTCATATATCCAATATCTCACGGCATCATGCCCGGTCATATCGACTCATCCCCAAGCATCATATAATAGCTTCATATCACATGTATATGTTGTGTATATATATATATACCTACACACATTCCTATACACACACACACACACATATACACCAAGTCAAGTTTGTGTGTGTGTGTGTGTGTGTGTGTGTGTGTGTGTCTACATAAAACCTATGAATTCCCTCCAAGGCAATCATCCTCTGATTAAGTCTTTCTAAATCAGTCTAATCCAACCTAAAGTCTTCAATAGTACCCTACTCGCCAAGAATCTAAGGTCATGTCCGACTTCCTAATAATAGTACATAATATCCTTATTCTACGTTTGCGGGGGTGCTATACGCCATCCACCTGACTCCCCCGTAGATATACATCTACTCACCTGGTCCTTGTCTGCCGAAATCGATGCCGCCATCCTCTTCTTCATCGTCCGAAGTCCACGTGAGGGGTACCTATACGCAAACATATATAATATTGTAAACCGAATCGCGGATAAAACAAAAACGGCGCACGAAACGCGCATAGGTTAAAACCTATGACCCGCTCATGCAAAAGAACCAAATAACTCTCGATATCGGCGTAAAAATGCCGATTGATCGAGATAAAACACAAACGTACAAATCGTAGTTCCAAAACTCACTAATTATAATATAAAACAGGGTTTGAATCATCAAAACCTTAAAATTAATCAGATCGTTCTATTTCGCAAAAACCTAGAAAGCGTCAATTAGCCGTTTTACTTCAAAACTTGATGTTTAAACAAAACTAGTGGCTACAATATACTCTAAATATCATAACTAAGTCATACAAACCATTTCTATAATTTAATCTCATCAATTTGTATTAATCCAAAATTTCTAGTTTGCAATTTTATCCAATTTTAACAATTTAAAGGTAACACTTAACAAATTAACAACTAAACTAAAATTTTCATATATTAAAATGTTAAACCACTCATGGAAAGCTTAATGATGGGCTAAAAACCCTAACTAGATTTTAATCCCAAATTTTAAAATTAATTTCTAAAACCTAGTTTGCAAAATAGCATAATTAGCAAAATTTTTATTTAACAATTAGCAACTATTAACTAGATTAGGTTTTGCATTCCATTAACATGTTAATCTACACATTAAAACCTTAATCTAATGATAAAAACCCTAATTTTATCACAAACCATTTTCTAGAATTTTCAATCATGCAATTAGAACCAATTTAAAACCAAATTAAACACTTAATAAGCTAATTTAAAGTGATTAACTAAAAATTAAACCAAGGGCTTAGGATTATACCTCAACATTCAAGAGATCAAACTTGCAACATGGCCTCCTTAATTGCCCTCTTGCTTCATGAATCCAAACTAGATAGGTCAAAGAATAATGGGTATGATTTAAATTAGGAATTTGTGGGATTTTTCATGGATTTTTGATGAATTTTTGAAGAGTTTTCAAGCAAGTGAAGTGGGGAAAAATTTTGGGGCAGCTTGAGGGGAGGCTCGGCCACTAGGGGAGAGAAAGAGAGAGAGAGAAAAAAGTGTGTAGAAATGTGTAGAACTTCCCCACTTAAACATATACTTATTCTTTTATTTAATTAATTCATTTCTTAATTAATATTGTGCTAGAATGCTCTAGAAATATAAAGACAAATAGAGAAAAAGAGAATGTATGGTGACATATTATTAAGTTTGTCATGGTCCACACTTGCTAAATTAACCCATTCAAATTTGTAATTTACACTAATTTAATGTATAATTAAAGCTTATGTTAATATTTGAATTTAATTAATTCAGGGAAAATATTTAAGTAAACTAATAATTTATAAGTGACCAAATAATTACCAAATACTAGTAATTACATCGTTAAAATAGGCGTATTTAATTCTATATTGAAAAATAATTATAGTTGTGTTTTATGAAAATACGGCTTATTTTACCGATTATCAGAAAATTTACCTAAAGAATTTTATTTATTTATTTTTAAAACGTTACAAGTATACCGTACGGGATGTTATGAGGCTGGATGCCGATTAATAGATTCACCGACTCGATCATGTTAGATATGTATACCTTATAGCTTTTAGCTGACGATTTACCTTATGATGCATTCAAGTTATTCGCATTGCATTACCTATACCTGTGCTAGCACATTTACACCATTATCGATGATGCGTATGTTACACGTACACAGATTTGCCGGCTCACACACTTCATCATCGATAATTGCCATGCCACTACGCAGTAGGGTTGCTGCATCATGATATACATATTGTACACTCATACATGCGTATTGTTGGAGATAGTGCCCTCAGAGTCAATTATTAGGTCACAGGTACGTGATTGTAATGATTGAGGGAGGACCTATCCCGGTAGGACAGTCTTACTCGAGATGATAGTATGCTATCTGGTTTACCTTTATCATCGTGTACTGTTTTAGGTGACCTGACACGTCGCTATTACACGTTGATAGAGCCCCTAGGATTCTTGCTTGACCACCAGCAGTATGAGGGCGATCATATAAGTGGGAGCTGGGGGTCTATAAGCTTATCCTTAAAAGGTCCCTAGTCGTGGGAGTTTCGAGACTGGGCATCGATACTCCATTAGTAGACTAGTGTATACAGTCGAGACCCCGACGAGGGGCGGTGGCCGGTCTCACAAGCCACTGGTGTCAGTTGGATCACCTAAGATGTATACAGGTGCTCATTGGGTTATGAGTACACCGGACAGGACTCGCCGGGAACATGCTAGTTGGTCATATACCAGACGTCAGATGGCAGTTCCCTGGTGACATGTGTGCAGGTTAGTTCATCGACCTGGGGATCGTCATTTGTCTCGTATGAGTTCCCACTGTACTTTGATTACTACCCTACCACGGCTCAAAGGAGTCGTGCAAACAGGTTTTAGTTGGGTACAGTCCCGAGCCACATGGAGGCAGTGAGCGTATCTTCAGGGGTTCGTCTCTCCCGGTATTGGGGGTGAGGTCGTGCTGTGTCTAGGAGAGCCATTACACAAAGTCCTTGGCCAAGGCAAGGAGATTTACTGGTAGGTATTCCAGTAGTATCTCAGGGTGTTCTGGGCTACACTCCGACACGACTTGTACCGCTTTTGGGGGTCTGACTTTTACCAACCCCCTAGGCCCGCCATGCGATACTCATAGACGAACGGACCGGACTGCACGGATATTGTCACTGACAGGCTCAGTAGGGTGTCTGGATGAGTTCGCTCATCGACGTCCCTTTTGGTCAATAGCTGGTGGCCCGTTACGTATTGGCTTATACCTCTGACGTGCTAGTGGTTAAATCCACAGCCATAGTATTGACGAGTTTTTAGAGTCCACCACACATTCAGTTACTCAGCTTTCGGGCGAAACGCTGTAGAGGCCGTATGGAGATATGGCAGGGTTCGATCAGATACGTGCGGTATTGCACGGATCGTGATCGGACGGTTTTTACTAGCCGGCTTTGGCTTAAGCCGGATCTTAGTATTTGATTGTGTAGTTTTGTCTCTTTACATTTGTATTTCGGTCGAAATACAAATGCGGGTGTGTATGCACAGTATCGGGGTTTTCCTGTAATTTATTATGGGACCAGTTTTCTGGGGTTGCCAGTTTGCATTCCGTTCCGGCCGGTTTTCTCTTTTTCCTTCCCGGTCGGACTTTTCGTTGGAGGGTGTTAATTGCAAGTTTGCAATTAACATTTTGTTGAGGGGGTTTCTTGCAAAAGGATTGATTTTGATATCTTCCCTCCATCTCTTGCATTAAATAAGGTAAGGTTGTGAATGTGACTTGGTGTTGGAAATTGGAGTGGGGCCGGCCACTATTTTGACATGATTGGGTATGGAAATTGTTATGGGCCGGCCACTGTGTGAGGATGAGTGTGCAGGAGAATTCTTGTGGTGTGTGGATTAATTTATTAAAAAGGTGGCATGAGCTTTTTAGTGTGAGTGCTGGAATGATTAAGTCAAGGAATTTCTTTATTCCTTGGATTAATTTATACACACATTCATTCTTAAGTGTGCAGGGCTTCATTTTTCTTTTTCCCAGAGAGCTCATTCTTGTTTTCAAGTGGCCGAGACCATTTTTTGAGGGTATGCTCATTCTTTTTGAGAGCTTGCTCAATTCTTCATCAAGCTTTCATCCTTGATTGTTCTTGCTCAAATCCCTCCAAATTGGCAACCTCCTAAACCCCAGAGAGACAGCTATTCTACGCTATTCTACAGCAAATCTTGGACGCGTCGGCTAGCCCATTTCGCGCCCGAGTTGCCTCGGTATTGAGGCGGGAGCCCGTAAAAGATGCAGGCGATGTGGTGCCCTTCCGGCGAGGAGGCGACGACCGGAGTTTCCGCAGGAGATCGGGACGACGACGAGAAGACCGGAGGACTCGGATCACTCGGTATATCTCTAACCCGTCTTGTTGTTAGCTAGATCTAGTTTAATGGCCCGATCCGGGTGTTTAGTGCGCGGTGGTGCCGGTTTGCTAAGTCCGCAAAATTTAAGTTATTCACCGCTTCCGCATTCCGGCGTCGGATTGACGGCCGGGGCGCCGCCGTGCACTTACACTGGTATCAGAGCCTCGCCATTAACTTAGTCTAGCTTTGTGTAATGTGTTTTTATTTCCGATCGATCAAAAAGTCCAAAAACCCGTATTTTTTGCACATCAGTTTCTGTCGAATTTTTTTTTGAGTCCAAAAATTTTTCAGGTTGTCTCAGAGTGATGTGCAGGGAATTTTAAGGTCACTGTAAAAATTTGGTTCAACGAGCTCATCATACCGCCGCGGAAGGGCGGCCAAACCCCTGTTTTGGCCGCGCTTCCGCCGCTGATGTAACTGTTCACCCCCCCAAATTTTTGCAGTGTGTTCCTGAGTGATAAATGTGGTTTTTGGAATATTAAAATTGGGCCCAGGTTTTCTGTGGTTGCTACAGTTTTGTTTGGGGGCCCACTTGTTAATGTTTAATCAATCGGAAAATTTTAAACACATTTTTCACAGTATTTACATTATATCTGCGACCGTGAATGTTACTCGATCGGTAAATCCGGTCTAACTGCTATAGCCCGGTTAGACGGATTTGCGAACGTGACTTTCACGTTGATGTTCTATGTATTTGCTGTGATGTTGCGGATCGGTCGTGGGGATAGCCTGGATGCAATGCTAGTACAGTTTTTGTTGTATTATGTACATTTGATATTGCGGGGCGAGCGTCCGACATGTGGACTGCCGTCACTGCCAGTTTGTATTATTATTTTGGGGCACGACCTGGTTGCGGTCGATGTACCCGGTGTATGTATATTTTACTTTCTGTACTAGGATTACCCCGCGGAGGGGTGCACGGATAGCCGGGTTCTGGAGGGCAACAAGCCCGCATCTCATGGCATTGGGACGGAGGGGGCTTCACTCTAGGATTGGCGGGCTATTCGCCGCACTCGTAGGGGGTACAGGTTGACCCAGGAGGGGTGCCCAAGTTACCGGATTCCGTGAAGTGCTGGGTGGTCCATTCACGGGGCTGAAGGGGGCTGCCTCGCTTCAGGTTTTGGCGGGTGACTTGCCGCACCCGTAGGGGTCTAGGATTTCTTTGCACAGGCTATCCACACGACCAGGGGAACGTCGGGTTTCAGTAGTGGCTCTGTGAAACCCGGGGATCCCAGATATCTGTATTGTTCTGTGATGCTGTACATTTCTGTGATGTTGCATTTCTTTTCACGCCTTGAGCGAAATATAATATCTTGGTATATATATTAGTAGATGTTGTATATGTTTTTCATCCGCGCTAGTCCAGTCCCCGCTCTGCCGTTAGTAAGCTAACCTAACGGGTGATGACGGGACCCAGTGGCGAATGCGGATGGCATATACGTACGTCAGTATATTTTCGTTCTTTGTGGTGTGATCAATTGATGGGACTGCGTTGATTCGGATCAATGCAAGTTAAACAAACCTATTCTGATGTTGTTGGAACACTTTTCAAAAAGCTGTTATTGCAAGGACGTTCATTTCTGTTTTGCATCGTGGTATTCATTTGGAATATCCTGCTCCTCAGTCGACGAGGCAAGGGCCGAGATCCCTTCACCGGGAGTGACCCCTTGGACAGAAGTTTGCGTCAGGGCATTAACTTCACTATAGCCGATTACTTTTGCTTTGCATCGTGGTATTCAGTTGGAATATCCTGCACCCCATTCTACGGGAAAGAGCCGAGATCCCTTCACCGGGAGTGACCTCTTTAGCAACGGTTTTCGTCACTATATTTTTAAAAGCTATCCGTTCCTTCGACGATATCAAGTTCATTACGTTAAAGGTTTTCGCCAGAAACCATTCGTAGCCCTCCGTCGTTTCAGACGGGTAGCACGTAGTATTCATGCTATGTTTGTTGACCTTCGTCAAGGCATAGTGTATGGTAGCTGCTTGTTACCTTTCTGTTGCATAGATAGATGCGTTGGTTTGGGACAGTCGTATAGCCTTGTTGACCTTCGTCAAGGGCTTGTACGGGTGGATTCAAATTAACCTGGATAATGACGGGTAGAACTTGACATGTGACTTATGATTTGTTGACCTTCGCCAAGGTCATAAGAGCATGGGGCAGAAATCACATCGGGAGTTTCAAAAGAACTGAAACTTGCCAGATATGCGCATACCTTCTGGAGTGTTATACCGTGAGCGGATTCCGTCACGTTATCATGCGATGATAGTTGGATCCCGATTCCCACTGATGAGTTGGTTTACTCCTCGGGTGACCCCGACTAATTCTTCTTTCAGGTTTGGAGGAGAATTTGAGGTACAGTGGGAGGTTTCCAGATTAGATAAATTGGTAACCATTCTGATCTTGGTTAGAGTGCACGCTGAGTGTTTCTTTTCTCTCTCTCTCTGGCAGCGACCATTGACCCGACCCCAAGACTATGACTCAGTGACCAAGTTGACCGAACTTTCTTAACACAGGCTTTTGGATTGTCAGAGTTGCAGACCTCATTGCCACTCCTACTTTTACCCTTTTCTCCAAGACACCCCGTATTACTGCGAACGTCCACTTCCATTGGACAAAACCATCGTATGGTTAGATACGAACTCGAAGGGATTCGAGGATGGTTTCCGGTTCTGGAGAAAACAGATAGGATTATTCAGTTGTCTTTTCTTTTCACCCTCTCTCAGGTTGCGAGTACTCCTTAGTTTAGGAGTAGTACACCTATTATGCAAATTGGATAGTCTTCTTCCAAACCATAGGCTGGTGCCGACCGGTAGGGAATGAAGAAAACCAGTTGGCCTAAACGGTGTACAGAAGGTATTAAGTTCAGACAAAGAAAGGGATTAGTAAGAGGGCAAAGTAAATTGCGACTGATATTCACGACCAAACCAAGTTTTTCTTCGCCAATCCTAAATCACATTTGTATTTCTCCAGGACACTCCGTATCACTACGAAGATCGACAGTTTATTGGATACTCCATCGTATGGTTATATACGAACTCGAAAGGAACTTGTTCCAGTTCGGGGATGGATTCTGGTCCAGGAGAAATAGGAATAAGGTTTATTCGGTTGTCCTTTATCTTCACCTTCTCTCGCATTGCGAGTGCTCCTAGGATTGGGACAGTACATCCATTATGCTTATTGGATAGTCTTCTTCCAAACCATAGGCTGGTGCCGAACGGTAGGGAAGGAAGAAAACCATTTGGCCTAAAAGGGTGTGCAGAAGGTAAAGACTAAAGACATATGAAGGGATTTGGAGAGGTGGCAAAGAACTATACGGTTACAGTCGTGAATCTGGAAGAGGCATTACTAGGAATACCAGGATACCCCAACGAAACATTTCAATGTTTCAGTTTCACTGTGTACTATTAAAAGAAAACTGATTTCCCAATTAGACACTTACTCCAGGGTATGTATTTACCAGGTACGATTCTCACATCTGTATGGTTTTACAGATGATGAGTGGGAGTAGGTTATTGGGAATTGGGTGATTATCCTCATTATATCGGGATTCGTTGTAATCGGTGATATTTGAGGAAATCACCTGGCCTGTTTGCCGGTCGGCAAATATTTGGTTTTGAATA
The DNA here is from genome assembly GCA_030015575.1 of Agapanthus africanus. Classification (NCBI taxonomy): domain Eukaryota; kingdom Viridiplantae; phylum Streptophyta; class Magnoliopsida; order Asparagales; family Amaryllidaceae; genus Agapanthus; species Agapanthus africanus. Next base: position 385,096,893 of record CM057342.1, read on the forward strand.
TCCGCTGTTATGCACCAATTTCAAATTGATATATCTGTACGTCTATTTTCATAGAGTGAGATATACCTTTCTGAAATTATGTCTACGACATTTACCTATATCAGTGGATGGTTAGGTAAGGAGCATTAAACAGCGGTGTAATTCTTCTTAACTATAAGTACAGTTTTCAACCTACGGCACACAGTGAATGAGTTATCAGACTCAAGGGACTTATACAGAGTATTGTATGTTGTCCAGGGTCCATCAGGACAGAGGGGTAGGTCCTCGTACTATATTCGGTTTACTTATGACTTCTCTAGTTTTTAGACCGGTGTTTCGTGGAAACACAGGGTCCGAATTTTGAGAAGTTACAGGTATTTGAATAGAGTAGAGAACCAGGTGTAGCAAGTATCGGGATTCTTCAAAGAGATCGAAGATGTAGATACTTGTGGTATTCAGTTGAAAGTGATGATTAAGAGAACTTGCTTCTATTTCAGGTTACTCATAATTGGAAGTGTTCCTAAGTTGAGTAACGCTGATCCGCCTCCTTCCATTTAGTTGACATGCGCTGGGGACAGCTGCATGATTTGAATCTGGTTCAATTAAATCTGTGCCTCTGTTTCTATATTGGATATAGAACAGTTCATATCTTAACGATGTTAAGGTACGGGGAGTTGTCCGGTTTATGATTAAAACCAGACACTGGACAACTCAAGGCACGTTTCTGTAATGGCTGTTTGTGGGTTGACCCAGGCTATGGCGAGGGTTGACTTTCTACCATCTGGAAGATCAATAGCAATATTGTTCTTGACTCGCCACAGTTTTAAATTAAAAATGGATTTTTTCAGGAAAACAGTAGTGGGAGTATGGTAGAACTGGAAGTGATTCCAGAACCACAAACGATTACTGAGGATTTGATAAGAAACCTAAAGATTCAATCTGGATTGACATTCCATTGGCCACTCCGCAGATAAGGTGGGTAACTTCAGGCACCCGAGAGGTACTACGGTAGCCTCAAGGACGGTGACAGGGAAGTTCTTGTTTACCCACAATTACCATTGCTGTTGTTCCAGGCTGCGAGACCAGGCGGGAGGATGAGTATAGCGTCGTTCTAAACTAGTTTTAGAAGTGTACGTCTATATGACTCTGCCAGAGGGTTGTCGTAGTCAGTGGGAGCAGCGGAAGCATTGGTGGACAGGTTGCTTCTGTCTGTTTATAGACTAGAGCAGATGTAGCGGAGATAGATCATCTATTTCTGACGTGACAGTCATGGGTTTGACTTCATCAGAATAGGGGATGGATCTGTTGAGAAGGTAGTAGGGTGTGATATCCTGGTATTTGGATGATATACACACAGTAGGAAAAGAAACTCCTACACTACGATCGGTCATACTTTGGTCGTCACACAGTGGTTTCTCCACAAAGGAAATGGATTTTATATCTGACATACTGGTTACTGGATCTATGGTTTTAGATCTAGATTTGGGTGGTTTCCCAATCAGGGTACTTGACAGCATTCTAAGAGTATTTAGGATGGACGACTCCTGGCACGGTAGTGTACCTGCAGATAATGGAGTCACCCTCTGTTGGAGATAGTGCCCTCAGAGTCAATTATTGGATCACAGGCACGTGATTGCAATGATTGAGGGAGGACCTATCCCGGTAGGACAGTCTTACTCGAGATGATAGTATGCTATCTGGTTTATCTTTATCATCGTGTACTGCTTTAGGTGACCTGACATGTCGCTATTACACGTTGATAGAGCCCCTAGGATTCTTGCTTGACTGCCAGCAGTATGATGGCGATCATATACGTGGGAGCTGGTGGTCTATAAGCACATCCTTAAAAGGTCCCTAGTCGTAGGAGTTTCGAGACAGGGCATCGATACTCCGTTAGTAGACTAGTGTATACAGTCGAGACCCCGACGAGGGGCGGTGGCCGGTCTCACAAGCCACTGGTGTCAGTTGGTTCACCTAAGATGTATACAGGTGCTCATTGGGTTATGAGTACACCGGACAGGACTCGCCGGGAACCTGCTAGTTGGTCTTATACCAGATGTCAGATAGCAGTTCCCTGGTGACATGTGTACAGGTTAGTTCATCGACCTGAGATCGTCATTTGTCTCGTGTGAGTTCCCACTGTGCTTTGATTACTACCCTACCACGGCTCAAAGGAGTCGTGCAAACAGGTTTTAGTTGGGTACAGTCCCGAGCCACATGGAGGCAGTGAGCGGATCTGCAGGGGTTCGTCTCTCCCGGTATTGGGGGTGAGGTCGCGCTGTGTCTAGGAGAGCCATTACACAAAGCCCTCGGCCGAGGCAGGAGATTTACTGGTAGGTATTCCAGTAGTATCTCAGGGTGTTCTGGGCTACGCTCCGACACGACTTGTACCGCTTTTGGGGGTCTGACTTTTACCAACCCCCTAGGCCCGCCATGCGATACTCATAGACGAACGGACCGGACTGTACGGCTATTGTCACTGACAGGCTCAGTTGGGTGTCGGGGTGAGCTTCCTCATCGACGTCCCATTTGGTCAATACCTGGTGGCCCGTCACGTATTGGCTTATACCTCTGACGTACTAGTGGTTAAATCCACAGCCAAGGTATTGACGAGTCTTTAGAGTCCACCACACTCCGTTTCAGTTACTCAAGTTTCGGGCGAAACGCTGTAGAGGCCGTATGGAGATATGGCAGGGTCCGATCAGATACGCGCGGTATTGCACGGATCAGGATCGGACAGTTTTGTACTAGTGGCCGTATAGTAATATGGCAGGGTTTGATCTGATACGTGCGGTATTGCACAGATCAGGATCGAACGGATTTAACTAGCCGGCTTTGGCTTAAGCCGGTCCTAGTCTAGTACAGTGTAGATTTTGTCTCTTTGCATTTGTGTTCAGTGGGAATACAAATGCGGGCATGTATTTGCAGCAGTGGGGTTTTCCTGTAATTTATTACGGGATCGGTTTTCTGAAGTTGCCAGTTTGCATTCCGTTCCGGCCGGTTTTCCTTCATTCCTTCTCGGTCGGACTTTCTTGGTGGAGGGTGTTAATTGCACGTTTGCAATTAACAATTTGTGAGGGGTTTCTTTGCATATTTGTGGCATCATGATTGCTATTTCATCATGAGATCCTTTTTGGGTCTTCTCACTTGCTTTCATTGTGATGGTTGTTTGATATGATATGAAAAGAATTGAGAGTGACCATTTCCATTATTGGTTTTTCCATTTTATTTGATATACTTGGAGAATTCTTTTTCTCTCTCCAATCTTCTTCATTTCTTGAGAGGGGCCGGCCATTCTTGAGGGAGAAAATGAGAGGATCATTTTTCTAGTGGTGGAAAATGTCATCTCATTCTCATGCTTGCTTGCTTGAAAAAACACACAAATCCCTCCATAGCTTTGATTCCTTTCCTCCACCTCCACATCCATGGCAACTTCAAGAACCCTAAAGAGACAAGTTCACTACACTATTCTATAGCAAGCCTTGGACGCGTCGGCTAGCCAACTTCGCGCCCGAGTTGCCTCGGTCAAGAGGCGGGAGCCCGTAAAAGATTCCGGCTACGTGGTGCCCTTTCCGACGAGCGAGGAGGTGACGGAGATTCCGCAAGAGATCGGAGTGGAGATGAAGACCGAAGGACACGGATCGCTTGGTATATCTCTCACCCTATCTCTCTAGTTAGCTAGTATAGGTTAATGGTTTCGATCCGGGTAATTGTCCGCGGTAGCGCCGGATTCCGAGTAAGGGAAAAAATTTTATTCCGCATTTTGGCCTCGGGATAGAGGCCGGGGCGCTGCCGTGGCGCAACATGGTATCAGAGCCACGCCATTAACCTTACCTAGCTTGTTCTAATGCGTTTTACTTATCCGATCGACCAAAATCTCAAAAAACCGTATTTTGTTCACATCAGTTTTCTGTTGGAATTTTTTGGTGTCTAAAAATTTTTCAGGTTACAAAAAAATAATGTGCACGAAATTCTAAGACCACTGTAAAAAGTCGACAGTGTCAGTCGTACAGTTGACCGCGGAAGCGCGGCCAAACCCCACTTTGGGCCGCGCTTCCGCCGCAGTCTACTGTGCTCACACTGTGGAAATTTTACAGTGGGCTTTTGGGCTAATTTTGAGGGTTTTGGAATATTAATTTAGGGCCCAGGTTTTCTGTGACTGCTACAGTATTGGTTTGGGGCCCGCTTGTTAATTGTTTGATCGATCGGATATTTGAAACACATTATTTCACAGTATTTACATTATATCTGCGACCGTGAATGTCACTCGATCGGTAAATCCGGTCTAACTGCTATAGCCCGGTTAGACGGATTTGCGAACGTGATTTTCACGTTGATGTTCTATGTTTATGCTGTGATGTTGCGGATCGGTCGGTGGGGATAGCCTGGATGCAATGCTAGTACTGTTTTGTTGTATTATGTACATTTGTTATTGCGGGACGAGCGTCCGACATGTGGACTGCCGTCACTGCCTGGTTGTATTATTCTTTTGGGGCACGACCTGGTTGCGGTCGATGTACCCGGTATATGTATATTTTACTTTCTGTACTAGGATTACCCCGCGGAGGGGTGCACGGATAGCCGGGTTCTAGAGGGCAACAAAGCCCGCATCTCATGGCATTGAGACGGAGGGGGCTTCACTCTAGGATTGGCGGGCTATTCGCCGCACTCGTAGGGGGTACAGGTTGACCCAGGAGGGGTGCCCAAGTTGCCGGATTCCGTGGAGTGCTGGGTGGTCCATTCACGGAGCTGAAGGGGGCTGCCTCGCTTCAGGTTTTGGCGGGTGACTTGCCGCGCCCGTAGGGGTCTAGGATTTCATTGCACAGGCTATCCACACGACCAGGGGAACGTCGGGTTTCTGCAGCGGCTCTGTGAAACCCGGGGTTTCCAGATATCTGTATTGATCTGTGTTGCTATACATTTCTGTGATGTTGCATTTTATTCACGCCTTGAGCGAAATACTATATATTGGTATATATATTAGTAGATGTTGTATATGTTTTTCATCCGCGCTAGTCCAGTCCCCGCTCTGCCGTTAGTTAGCTAACCTAACGGGTGATGACGGGACCCAGTGGCGAATGCGGATGGCATATACGTACGTCAGTATATTTTCGTTCTTTGTGGTGTGATCATTTGATGGGACTGCATTGATTCGGATCAATGCAAGTTAAACAAACCTATTCTGATGTTGTTGGAACATTTTTTCAAAAAGCTGTTATTGCAAGGACGTTCACTTTTGTTTTGCATCGTGGTATTCATTTGGAATATCCTGCTCCTCAGTCGACGAGGCAAGGGCCGAGATCCCTTCACCGGGAGTGACCCCTTGGACAGAAGTTTGCGTCAGGGCAATAACTTCACTATAGCCGATTACTTTTGCTTTGCACCGTGGTATTCAGTTGGAATATCCTGCACCTCATTCTACGGGGAAAGAGCCGAGATCCCTTCACCGGGAGTGACCTCTTTAGTAAAGGTTTTCGTCACTATATTTTATAAAAGGCTATGCAGTTCCTTCAACGATATCAAGTTCATTACGTTAAAGGTTTTTCGCCAAAAACCATTCGTAGCCCTCCGTCATTTCTTATGGGTATTATTTAGTATTCGTGCTGCGTTTGTTGACTCCGTCAAGGCGTAGTGTACGGTAGCTAAGTGGTGCTTGTTTGTTGCATAAGTGGGATTGGTTAGGACAGTCGTGCGGCCTTGTTGACTCCGTCAAGGGCACGTACGGGTGGGTTTAATGCAATCCAGATAATGACGGGTTGAACTTGACTAGGACTCTTTGATTTGTTGACTCCGTCAAGGTCACTTGAGTCCTAGGGGTAAAAATCACATCGGGAGTTTCAAAAGAACTGAAACTTGCCAGGCATGCGCATACTTTCTGGAGTGTGGTGACTTGAGTGGATTCCGTCAAGTTATCATGCGATGATAGTTGGATCCCGATTCCCACTGATGAGTTAGTTTACTCCTCGGGTGGCCCCGACTAGTTCTTCTTTCAGGTTTGGAGGAGAATTTGAGGTACAGTGGGAGGTTTCCAGATTAGACAAAGTGGTAACCATTCTGATCTAGGTTAGAGTGCACGCTGAGTGTTTCTTTTCTCTCTCTCTGGCAGCGACCATTGACCCGACCCTGGACTATGACTCAGTGACCAAGTTGACCGAACCTTCTTAACACTGGCTTTTGGATTGTCAGAGTTGCAAACCTCATTGCCACTCCTACTTTTACCCTTTTCTCCAGGACACCCCGTATTACTACGAACGTCCACTTCCATTGGACAAAACCATCGTATGGTTAGATACGAACTCGAAGGACTTCGAGGATGGTTTCTGGTTCTGGAGAAAACGAATAGGATTATTCAGTTGTCTTTTCTTTTCACCTTCTCTCAGGTTGCAAGTACTCCTTGGTTTAGGAGTAGTACACCTATTACGCAAATTGGATAGTCTTCTTCCAAACCTTAGGCTGGTGCCGACCGGTAGGGAATGAAGAAAACCAATTAGCATAACGATGGTGTGCAGAAGGTATTAAGTTAAGACAAAGCAAGGGATTAGTAGGAGGGCAAAGTAAATTGCAGCTGATATTCACGACCAAACCAAGTATTTCTTCGCCAATCCTAAATCACCTTTGTATTTCTCCAGGACACTCCGTATCACTACGAAGATCCCATTTTATTGGATAATCCATCGTATGGTCATATACGAACTCGAAAGGAACTTGTTCCAGTTCGGGGATGGATCCTGGTTCAGGAGAAATAGGAATAAAGTACATTCAGGTGTCTTTTATCTTCACCTTCTCTCGCATTGCGAGTGTTCCTAGGATTAGGACAGTACACCCTTTATGCTTTTTGGATAGTCTTCTTCCAAACCATAGGCTGGTGCCGAACGGTAGGGAAGGAAGAAAACCATTTGGCCTAAAGGAGTGTACAGAAGGTAATGACTAAAGACATATGAAGGGATTTGGAGAGGTGGCAAAGAATTATACGGTTATAGTTGTGAATCTGGATAATGGAAGAGGCATTACTAGGAATACCAGGATACCCCGACGAAACATTTCAATGTTTCAGTTTCACTGTGTACTGTTAATAGAAAACTGATTTCCCGATTAGACACTTACTCCAGGGTATGTATTTACCAGGTTGGATTCTCACATCTGTATGGTTTTACAGATGATGAGTGGGAGTAAGTTATTGGAAATTGGGTGATCGTCCTCATTATATCGGGATTCGTTGTAATCGGTGATATTTGAGGAAGTCACCTGGGTTGTTTGCCGGTCGGCAAATATTTGGTTTTGAATATCCGCTGTTGTGCACCAATTTCAAATCGATATATCTGTACGTCTATTTTCATAGAGTGAGATATACCTTTTGATATTATGTCGATGACATTTACCTATATCAGTGGATGGTTAGGTAAGGAGCATTGAACAGCGGTGTAATTCTTCTTAACCATAAGTACAGTTTTCAACCTACGACGCACAGTGAAAGAGTTGTTAGACTCAGCGGACTTATACAGAGTATTGTATGTTGTCCAGTGTCCATTAGGACAGAGGGGTTGGTGCTCGTACTATATTCGGTTTACTTATGGCTTCTCTAGATCTTAGACATGTGCTTCGTGGAAACACAGTGTCTAAGTTTTGAGGAGTTATAGGTATTTGAATACAGTAGAGAACCAGGTGTAGCAAGTATCGGGATTCTTCAAGGTGATCGAAGATGTAGATACTTGTGTATGGTGTTCAGTTGATAGTAATGATAAAGAGAAATTGCTTCTCTTTCAGGTTACTCATAATTGGAAGCATTCCTAAGTTGAGTAACGCTGATCGGCCTCTCTCCATTTAGTTGACATGCACTGGAGACAGCTGCATGATTTGAATCTGGTTCAATTAAATCAGTGCCTCTGGTTCTATATTGGATATAGAACAGTTCATATCTTAACGATGTTAAGGTACGGGGAGTTGTCCGGCTTATGCTTAAAACCAGACTCCGGATAACTCAAGGCACGTTTCTGTAATGGCTGTTTGTGGGTTGACCCAGGCTATGACGAGGGTTGACTTTCTACCATCTGGATGAACTATAGCAATATTGTTCTAGACTCGCCACAGTTTTATTAAAAATGGATTTTTTCAAAAACAGCAGTGGGAGTATGGTAGAACTGGAAGTGATTCCAGAACCACAAACGATTACTGAAGATTTGATAAGGAACCTAAAGATTCAATCTGGTTTGACATTCCATTGGCCACTCCGCAGATAAGGTGGGTAACTTCAGGCACCCGAGAGGTACTCCGGTAGCCTCAATGACGGTGACAGGGAAGTTCTTGTTTACCCACAATTACCATTGCTGTTGTTCCAGGCTGCGAGACCCGGCAGGAGGATGAGTATAGCGTCGTTCTAAACTAGCTTTGGAAGTGCACGTCTATGTGACTCTGCCAGAGGGTTGTCGTAGTCAGTGGGAGCAGCGGAAGCATTGGTGGACATCAGGCTTATGTCTATTTATAGACTAAAGCAGATGTAGCGGAGATAGATCATCCATTTCTGATGTAACAGTCATAGGTTTGACTTCATCAGAATAGGGGATGGATCTGTTGAGAAGGTAGTAGGAAGTGATATTCCTATACTACAATCGGTTATACTTTGGTCGTCACACAGTGGTTTCTCCACAAGGGGCTTGGATATTATATCAGACATACTGGTTACTAGATCTATGGTTTTAGATCTAGATTTGGGTGGTTTCCCAATCAGGGTACCTTGACAGCATTCTATGAGTATTTAGAATGGACGACTCCTGGCACGGTAGTGTACCTGCAGGTAATGGAGTCACCCTCTCTAAAGGTGTCTTACAGACTAAAGGGGAGAGGGATACGCATGATTGACAGATCACTTGCTTAGGCAATTGAGTCAATCATGAGATGTCAAGTACCACACCAGATGTTGTTCTTGCACTAGATGCAATAAGATGATATTGATCCAATCCTGGAGAAACAGTCGGAAGCAGTGTTAGAACATAAGTGAATGTTCTAGGGATATGATAACGACAGCCTCATTTGGGAGACAGTTATCATTCCAGGCTTCCAAGGTGACATGGACGACAAGGAGGTTGTCAGAGTTATAGTTTTCCTTCTGACGAGGGGCAGTATTTTGGACAGGTGGTCCAAGGCAATACTGAGGGAGGCTTGGCGCAGGATACTGATTAAGTTCAGTTGACGATACAGTCTAAGAAGTTTGGATTTGGAGTTCATTTATGAGCTAGGTCCCATCAGACATCCAGACATTCTAAGACAGGTATTGCTCTTTTCGGGAGATGGCTTTCTCCGCGAACTTGAGATATAGAGAGACATAGAAAGAAACAGCTGAGCGGATCCACTCACTGAGGCTATTCCTCGAACGCAATAGTTTCGCAAACGAGCTTTGTGAGACTGACTAGTAGAGGAGTTGGGTGTTCGGTATCACACGGGCTGTGAGTATGCGACATCGCAATAATTAGCCTTGAGTGCAAGTGGGAGATTGTTGGAGATAGTGCCCTCAGAGTCAATTATTGGATCACAGGCACGTGATTGCAATGATTGAGGGAGGACCTATCCCGGTAGGACAGTCTTACTCGAGATGATAGTATGCTATCTGGTTTATCTTTATCATCGTGTACTGCTTTAGGTGACCTGACATGTCGCTATTACACGTTGATAGAGCCCCTAGGATTCTTGCTTGACTGCCAGCAGTATGATGGCGATCATATACGTGGGAGCTGGTGGTCTATAAGCACATCCTTAAAAGGTCCCTAGTCGTAGGAGTTTCGAGACAGGGCATCGATACTCCGTTAGTAGACTAGTGTATACAGTCGAGACCCCGACGAGGGGCGGTGGCCGGTCTCACAAGCCACTGGTGTCAGTTGGTTCACCTAAGATGTATACAGGTGCTCATTGGGTTATGAGTACACCGGACAGGACTCGCCGGGAACCTGCTAGTTGGTCTTATACCAGATGTCAGATAGCAGTTCCCTGGTGACATGTGTACAGGTTAGTTCATCGACCTGAGATCGTCATTTGTCTCGTGTGAGTTCCCACTGTGCTTTGATTACTACCCTACCACGGCTCAAAGGAGTCGTGCAAACAGGTTTTAGTTGGGTACAGTCCCGAGCCACATGGAGGCAGTGAGCGGATCTGCAGGGGTTCGTCTCTCCCGGTATTGGGGGTGAGGTCGCGCTGTGTCTAGGAGAGCCATTACACAAAGCCCTCGGCCGAGGCAGGAGATTTACTGGTAGGTATTCCAGTAGTATCTCAGGGTGTTCTGGGCTACGCTCCGACACGACTTGTACCGCTTTTGGGGGTCTGACTTTTACCAACCCCCTAGGCCCGCCATGCGATACTCATAGACGAACGGACCGGACTGTACGGCTATTGTCACTGACAGGCTCAGTTGGGTGTCGGGGTGAGCTTCCTCATCGACGTCCCATTTGGTCAATACCTGGTGGCCCGTCACGTATTGGCTTATACCTCTGACGTACTAGTTGTTAAATCCACAGCCAAGGTATTGACGAGTCTTTAGAGTCCACCACACTCCGTTTCAGTTACTCAAGTTTCGGGCGAAACGCTGTAGAGGCCGTATGGAGATATGGCAGGGTCCGATCAGATACGCGCGGTATTGCACGGATCAGGATCGGACAGTTTTGTACTAGTGGCCGTATAGTAATATGGCAGGGTTTGATCTGATACGTGCGGTATTGCACAGATCAGGATCGAACGGATTTAACTAGCCGGCTTTGGCTTAAGCCGGTCCTAGTCTAGTACAGTGTAGATTTTGTCTCTTTGCATTTGTGTTCAGTGGGAATACAAATGCGGGCATGTATTTGCAGCAGTGGGGTTTTCCTGTAATTTATTACGGGATCGGTTTTCTGAAGTTGCCAGTTTGCATTCCGTTCCGGCCGGTTTTCCTTCATTCCTTCTCGGTCGGACTTTCTTGGTGGAGGGTGTTAATTGCACGTTTGCAATTAACAATTTGTGAGGGGTTTCTTTGCATATTTGTGGCATCATGATTGCTATTTCATCATGAGATCCTTTTTGGGTCTTCTCACTTGCTTTCATTGTGATGGTTGTTTGATATGATATGAAAAGAATTGAGAGTGACCATTTCCATTATTGGTTTTTCCATTTTATTTGATATACTTGGAGAATTCTTTTTCTCTCTCCAATCTTCTTCATTTCTTGAGAGGGGCCGGCCATTCTTGAGGGAGAAAATGAGAGGATCATTTTTCTAGTGGTGGAAAATGTCATCTCATTCTCATGCTTGCTTGCTTGAAAAAACACACAAATCCCTCCATAGCTTTGATTCCTTTCCTCCACCTCCACATCCATGGCAACTTCAAGAACCCTAAAGAGACAAGTTCACTACACTATTCTATAGCAAGCCTTGGACGCGTCGGCTAGCCAACTTCGCGCCCGAGTTGCCTCGGTCAAGAGGCGGGAGCCCGTAAAAGATTCCGGCTACGTGGTGCCCTTTCCGACGAGCGAGGAGGTGACGGAGATTCCGCAAGAGATCGGAGTGGAGATGAATACCGAAAGACACGGATCGCTTGGTATATCTCTCACCCTATCTCTCTAGTTAGCTAGTATAGGTTAATGGTTTCGATCCGGGTAATTGTCCGCGGTAGCGCCGGATTCCGAGTAAGGGAAAAAATTTTATTCCGCATTTTGGCCTCGGGATAGAGGCCGGGGCGCTGCCGTGGCGCAACATGGTATCAGAGCCACGCCATTAACCTTACCTAGCTTGTTCTAATGCGTTTTACTTATCCGATCGACCAAAATCTCAAAAAACCGTATTTTGTTCACATCAGTTTTCTGTTGGAATTTTTTGGTGTCTAAAAATTTTTCAGGTTACAAAAAAATAATGTGCACGAAATTCTAAGACCACTGTAAAAAGTCGACAGTGTCAGTCGTACAGTTGACCGCGGAAGCGCGGCCAAACCCCACTTTGGGCCGCGCTTCCGCCGCAGTCTACTGTGCTCACACTGTGGAAATTTTACAGTGGGCTTTTGGGCTAATTTTGAGGGTTTTGGAATATTAATTTAGGGCCCAGGTTTTCTGTGACTGCTACAGTATTGGTTTGGGGCCCGCTTGTTAATTGTTTGATCGATCGGATATTTGAAACACATTATTTCACAGTATTTACATTATATCTGCGACCGTGAATGTCACTCGATCGGTAAATCCGGTCTAACTGCTATAGCCCGGTTAGACGGATTTGCGAACGTGATTTTCACGTTGATGTTCTATGTTTATGCTGTGATGTTGCGGATCGGTCGGTGGGGATAGCCTGGATGCAATGCTAGTACTGTTTTGTTGTATTATGTACATTTGTTATTGCGGGACGAGCGTCCGACATGTGGACTGCCGTCACTGCCTGGTTGTATTATTCTTTTGGGGCACGACCTGGTTTTATTCCGCATTTTGGCCTCGGGATAGAGGCCGGGGCGCTGCCGTGGCGCAACACCCTCTCCAAAGGTGTCTTACAGACTAAAAGGGAGAGGGACGGGCATGATTGGCAGATCCCTTGCTCAGGCAATTGAGTCAATCGTGAGATGTCAAGTACCACACCAGATGTTGTTCTTGCACAAGATGCAATAAGTTGACATTAATCCAATCCTGGAGAAACAGTCGGAAGCAGTTTTAGAACATAAGTGGATGTTCTAGGGATATGATAACGACAGCCTCATTCAGGAGACAGTTATCATTCCAGGCTTCCAAGGTGACATGGACGACAAGGAGGTTGTCAGAGTTATAGTTTTCCTTCTGATGAGGGGCAGTATTTTGGACAGGTGGTCCAAGGCAATACTGAGGGAGGCATGGCGCGCAGGATACTGATTAAGTTCAGTTGACGATACAGTCTAAGAAGTTTGGATTTGGAGTTCATTTATGAGCTATGTCCCATCAGACATCCAGACACATTCTAAGACAGGTATTGCTCATTTCGGGAGATGGGTTTCTCCGCGAACATGAGATATAGAGAGACATGGAAAGAAACAACAAAGCGGATCCACTCACTGAGGCTATTCCTCGAACGCAATAGTTTCGCAAACGAGCTTTGTGAGACTGACTAGTAGAGGAGTTGGGTGTTCGGTATCACACGGGCTGTGAGTATGCGACATCGCAATAATTAGCCTTGAGTGCAAGTGGGAGATTGTTGGAGATAGTGCCCTCAGAGTCAATTATTAGGTCACAGGTACGTGATTGTAATGATTGAGGGAGGACCTATCCCGGTAGGACAGTCTTACTCGAGATGATAGTATGCTATCTGGTTTACCTTTATCATCGTGTACCGTTTTAGGTGACCTGACACGTCGCTATTACACGTTGATAGAGCCCCTAGGATTCTTGCTTGACCACCAGCAGTATGAGGGCGATCATATAAGTGGGAGCTGGGGGTCTATAAGCTTATCCTTAAAAGGTCCCTAGTCGTGGGAGTTTCGAGACTGGGCATCGATACTCCATTAGTAGACTAGTGTATACAGTCGAGACCCCGACGAGGGGCGGTGGCCGGTCTCACAAGCCACTGGTGTCAGTTGGATCACCTAAGATGTATACAGGTGCTCATTGGGTTATGAGTACACCGGACAGGACTCGCCGGGAACATGCTAGTTGGTCATATACCAGACGTCAGATGGCAGTTCCCTGGTGACATGTGTGCAGGTTAGTTCATCGACCTGGGGATCGTCATTTGTCTCGTATGAGTTCCCACTGTACTTTGATTACTACCCTACCATGGCTCAAAGGAGTCGTGCAAACAGGTTTTAGTTGGGTACAGTCCCGAGCCACATGGAGGCAGTGAGCGTATCTTCAGGGGTTCGTCTCTCCCGGTATTGGGGGTGAGGTCGTGTTGTGTCTAGGAGAGCCATTACACAAAGTCCTTGGCCAAGGCAAGGAGATTTACTGGTAGGTATTCCAGTAGTATCTCAGGGTGTTCTGGGCTACACTCCGACACGACTTGTACCGCTTTTGGGGGTCTGACTTTTACCAACCCCCTAGGCCCGCCATGCGATACTCATAGACGAACGGACCGGACTGCACGGATATTGTCACTGACAGGCTCAGTAGGGTGTCTGGATGAGTTCGCTCATCGACGTCCCTTTTGGTCAATAGCTGGTGGCCCGTTACGTATTGGCTTATACCTCTGACGTGCTAGTGGTTAAATCCACAGCCATAGTATTGACGAGTTTTTAGAGTCCACCACACATTCAGTTACTCAGCTTTCGGGCGAAACGCTGTAGAGGCCGTATGGAGATATGGCAGGGTTCGATCAGATACGTGCGGTATTGCACGGATCGTGATCGGACGGTTTTTACTAGCCGGTTTTGGCTTAAGCCGGATCTTAGTATTTGATTGTGTAGTTTTGTCTCTTTACATTTGTATTTCGGTCGAAATACAAATGCGGGTGTGTATGCACAGTATCGGGGTTTTCCTGTAATTTATTATGGGACCAGTTTTCTGGGGTTGCCAGTTTGCATTCCGTTCCGGCCGGTTTTCTCTTTTTCCTTCCCGGTCGGACTTTTCGTTGGAGGGTGTTAATTGCAAGTTTGCAATTAACATTTTGTTGAGGGGGTTTCTTGCAAAAGGATTGATTTTGATATCTTCCCTCCATCTCTTGCATTAAATAAGGTAAGGTTGTGAATGTGACTTGGTGTTGGAAATTGGAGTGGGGCCGGCCACTATTTTGACATGATTGGGTATGGAAATTGTTATGGGCCGGCCACTGTGTGAGGATGAGTGTGCACGAGAATTCTTGTGGTGTGTGGATTAATTTATTAAAAAGGTGGCATGAGCTTTTTAGTGTGAGTGCTGGAATGATTAAGTCAAGGAATTTCTTTATTCCTTGGATTAATTTATACACACATTCATTCTTAAGTGTGCAGGGCTTCATTTTTCTTTTTCCCAGAGAGCTCATTCTTGTTTTCAAGTGGCCGAGACCATTTTTTGAGGGTATGCTCATTCTTTTTGAGAGCTTGCTCAATTCTTCATCAAGCTTTCATCCTTGATTGTTCTTGCTCAAATCCCTCCAAATTGGCAACCTCCTAAACCCCAGAGAGACAGCTATTCTACGCTATTCTACAGCAAATCTTGGACGCGTCGGCTAGCCCACTTCGCGCCCGAGTTGCCTCGGTATTGAGGCGGGAGCCCGTAAAAGATGCAGGCGATGTGGTGCCCTTCCGGCGAGGAGGCGACGACCGGAGTTTCCGCAGGAGATCGGGACGACGACGAGAAGACCGGAGGACTCGGATCACTCGGTATATCTCTAACCCGTCTTGTTGTTAGCTAGATCTAGTTTAATGGCCCGATCCGGGTGTTTAGTGCGCGGTGGTGCCGGTTTGCTAAGTCCGCAAAATTTAAGTTATTCACCGCTTCCGCATTCCGGCGTCGGATTGACGGCCGGGACGCCGCCGTGCACTTACACATTACTATCAACTGAACACCATACACAAGTATCTACATCTTCGATCACTTTGAAGAATCCCGATACCATACCCACTTGTACATCCATATTGGCGCATATACATATTGTACACTCATACATGCGTATATACCACTTGTACATCCATATTGGCGCATATACATATTGTACACTCATACTTGCGTATATACCACTTGTACATCCATATTGGCGCACATACATTTTGTACACCCATACTTGCGTACACACATATTGTACACCCATACTTGCGGACATACACATTTGTACGTCCATACTTGCGTACATACATATTGTACACCCATATTTGCGGACATACACATTTGTACGTCCATACTTGCGTACATACACATATGCACCTTTATACGATATTGCATTAGATTTTGGAGATTTGGGAACCACATGTTAGATATGTATACCTTATAGCTTTTAGCTGACGATTTACCTTATGATGCATTCATGTTATTCGCATTGCATTACCTATACCTGTGCTAGCACATTTACACCATTATCGATGATGCGTATGTTACATGTACACAGATTTGCCGGCTCATACACTTCATCATCGATAATTGCCATGCCACTACGCAGTAGGGTTGCTGCATCATGATATACATATTGTACACTCATACATGCGTATATACCCACTTGTACATCCATATTGGCGCATATACATATTGTACACTCATACATGCGTATATACCATTTGTACATCCATATTGGCGCATATACATATTGTACACTCATACATGCGTATATACCATTTGTACATCCATATTGGCGCATATACATATTGTACACTCATACATGCGTATATACCACTTGTACATCCATATTGGCGCATATACATATTGTACACTCATACTTGCGTATATACCCACTTGTACATCCATATTGGCGCACATATATATTGTACACTCATACTTGCGTATATACCACTTGTACATCCATATTGGCGCAGATATATTTTGTACACCCATACTTGCGTACGCACATATTGTACACCCATATTTGCGGACATACACATTTGTATGTCCATACTTGCGTACATACATATTGTACACCCATATTTGCGGACATACACATTTGTACGTCCATACTTGCGTACATAAACATATGAACCTTTATACGATATTGCATTCGATTTTGGAGATTTGGGAACCACATGCTATATTTTAAAAACTGGATCCATTTAAAATAGCGGTTTTCCCTTAATATGTCATATCACTGTTCCATGTTGCATGATATTCGGATATGCTTACATTTCTGTTATATATCACATACATCATGCTTTATGATTACACGCATTAAGATATGTTGTTTTCATGAGATTTCTGGATTTGAGAACCGTGGCTATTTCAAAAAAAAACATGTACTGTTTTAAAAACCCGGTTTCTCTTGATATGATATTTCAGTGCGTCCACCATGCGTTTTCTCGGTTCTGAGACGTATGACATGTGAAACCCGATTCGAGGAGCGGTAAGCACCGTCTGCGGGTACATGGTGGACCCGGTGTGGTACCCCGGGGCAAGAAGACTCGTATTGTTAGACGGTGAGCCTGGCATCACTACCTATCGGTGATAGTATTGGGACCCGTCGGTTATCCGGAGTGTTGGATATAGTGCCCTCAGGGTCAATTATTGGATCACAGGCACGTGATTGCAATGATTGAGGGAGGACCTATACCGGTAGGACAGTCTTACTCAAAATGATAGTATGCTATCTCGTTTATCTTTATCATCGTGTACTACTTTAGGTGACATTACAGATCACTATTGCACGTGGGTAGAGCCCTTAGGATTCTTGCTTGACGGCCAGCAGTATGATGGCGATCATATACGTGGGAGCTGGGGTCTATAAGCACATCCTTAAAGTGATCCCTAGTCGTGGGAGTTTTCGAGACAGGGCATCGATACTCCGGAGTAGACTAGTGTATACAGTCGAGACCCCGACGAAGGGCGGTGGCCGGTCTCACAAGCCATTGGTGTCAGTTGGTTCACCTAAGATGTATACAGGTGCACATTGGGTTATGAGTACACTGGACAGGACTCGCTGGGAACATGCTAGTTGGTATTATACCTGATGTCAGATAGTAGTTCCCTGGTGACATGTGTACAGGTTAGTTCATTAACCTGAGATCGTCATTTGTCTCGTGTGAGTTCCCACTGTGCTTTGATTACTACCCTACCACGGCTCAAAAGAGTCGTGCAAACAGGTTTTAGTTAGGTACAGTCCCGAGCCACATGGAGGCAGTGAGCGGATCGGCAGGGGTTTCGTCTCTCCCGGTATTGGGGGTGAGATCGCGCTGTGTCTAGGAGAGCCATTACAGGAAGTCCTTGGCCAAGGCAGGTGATTTACTGGTAGGTATTCCAGTAGTATCTCAGGGTGTTCTGGGCTACACTCCGACACGACTTGTACCGTTTTTGGGGGTCTGACTTTTACCAACCCCCTATGCCCGCCATGCGATGCTCATAGACGAACGGACCGGACTGTACGGATATTGTCACTGACAGGCTCAGTAGGGTGTCAGGATGAGTTCGCTCATCGACCTCCCTTTTGGTCAATACCTTGTAGCCCGTTACGTATAGCTATTACCTCTGACGTGCTAGTGGTTAAATCCACAGCCAAAGTATTGACGAGTCTTTAGAGTCCCCCACAGACAGTTTCTCAAGTTTCGGGCGAAACGTTGTAGAGGCCGTATGATATATGGCAGGGTTCGATCTTATACGTGCGGTATTGAATGGATCATGATCAGACGGATCATACTAGTCGGCTTTGGTTTAAGACGGATCCTAGTATTAGATTTGTTGGATTACTTTAGTCTCATCGCATTCGCATTCAGTCAGAATGCGGATGCAGGTATGTATATACAGGTTAAGGGTATCCTTGTGATCCGTCACGAGTATACTTTAGATGTTGCCATATCTTTTTGTTGTGCCAAACATTTGGATTAATGTTTGGATGGTGGAAATAATGAGCTATAATTTCATCATAACATGCATTAATGTGACATGGACATATATATGACCCATGGTCTCTTTTTTGTAAAAATATGTCACATTAGTGATTGTTTTGTGTTGATATGATGAGAGGAGAGAGAGAGGGGTTGCCATATATGTGTTTGGTCTTGTATTTCTCTCACTCTCTCACACTCTCATTTTTATGACATCACAAGAAAAGGAAAAGAAAAAGAAAAGAGCTCTCTCTTCTTCTTCTTCTTCCTCTAGTTCATTTTCTCCATCAATTGCAACATCTTCAACCTCCATCCAAACTCATGGATGCAAGAGGCAAAGTGATCACAAACATTCTCTACAACATCTTGGACACGTCGGCTAGCACACTTCGTGCCCGAGTTGCTTCGGATGAAGCGGGAGACCGTAAAAAGAATCGATGATGTGGTGCCCTTTCCGACGAGGAGATCGAGACCGGAGTTGCCGCGAGGAGCTTGGGATGGTGGCCAAAGACCGCAGGACACGGATCGATCGGTATAGCTTTCCAACCCTCTCTAGTTAGCTAGTAGTAGGTTAATGGTCCGATCCGGGTTTTAAGCCCGCGGTAGCGCCGGTTTTTAAGTTAAGAAAAAGTTTTTCGTTTCCGCATTTTGGCCTCGTACAGACGGCCGGGGCGCTATCGTAGACTCACATGGTATCAGAGACACGCCATTAACCTTTACTAGCTTGCTCTAACGTGTTTAGAACTTCGATCGGATGAAATATCCAAAAACTCCATTTCCAATATTGAACTTTCTGTCGAATTTTTTTTGTGCTCGAAAAATTATTTTGAGTGTTGCAGAAATACGTGCAGGGTTTTCAGAGAACACTGCAGAAAATTGGTACCATGATCTTACTGTAGCGCCGCGGAACCGCGGCCTTAACCCCGTTTTGGCTGCGGTTCCGCCGCTGAACAGTAGCTTCATTGCACCATTTTTCCTACAGTGCTCCCTGACTTGGAAATGGGATTTTTGGTAATTTTTGTTTGGGCCCAGATTTTTCTGAGTACTGGGTATTGTGCTTGGGGCCCACTTAAGGAAATTTTGTCGATCGAAAATTTTAAACATGTTAGTTCACAGTATTTACATTATATCTGCGACTGTGAATGGCATTTGATCGGTAAATCCTGTCTAATTGCTATAGCCCTTTTAGACGGATTTGCGAACGTGACATTCACGTTGATGTTCTGTGTTGTGCTATGATGTTGCGGATTTGTCGTGGTGGATAGCCTGGATGCAATGGTAGTACAGTTTGGTTGTATTTGTACATTTGATATTGCGGGCGAGCGTCCGACATGTGGACTGCCGTCACTGCCTGTTTGTATATTATTCTTTTGGGGCACGACCCGGCTGAGGTCGATGTACCCGTTGTATATTTTACTTTCTGTACTAGGATTACCCCGTGGTGGGGTGCACGGATAGCCGGGTTCTAGAGGGCAACGGGCCCACATCTCATGGCTTTGAGACGGAGGGGGCTTTACTCTAGAATTGGCGGGCTATTCGCCGCACTCGTAGGGGGTACAGGTTGACCCAAGGAGGGGTGCTCAAGTTACCGGATTCCGTGAAGTGCTGGGTGGTCCATTCACGTTGTTGAAGGGGGCTGCCTCGCTTCAGGTTTTGGCGGGTAACTTGCCGTGCCCGTAGGGGTCTAGGATTTCATTGCACAGGCTATCCACACGACCAGGGGAACGTCGAATTTCAGTAGCGGCTCTATGAAACCCGGGGATCCCAGATTATCTGTATTGTTCTGTGATGCTGATTACTCTCTGTGATGTTGCATTTTCACGCCTTGAGCGAAAATTATATATTGCTATATATATACTAGTAAATGTTGTATATGTTTTGTATCCGCGCTAGTCCAGTCCCCGCACTGTCGTTAGTTAAGTAACTTAACGGGTGGTGACGGGACCCAGTGGCGAATGCGGATGGTATATACGTACATCATATTTTCATTCTTTTGTGGCGTGATCAATTGATGGGACTGCATTGATTCGGATCCATGCAAGCTAAACAAACCTATTCTTATGTTGTTGGAACATTTTTCAAAAAGCTGTTATTGCAAGGACGTTCTCTTTTGTTTTGCACAGTGGTATTCGCTTATGAATATCCAGCACCTCAGTCGACGAGGCAAGGGCCGAAATCCCTTCACCGGGAGTGACCCCTTGGACAGAAGTTTGCGTCAGGGTAATAACCTCACTATAGCCGATTGCCTTTTGCTTTGCATCGTGGTATTCAGTTGGAATATCCTGCACCTCATTCTATGGGGAAAGAGCCGAGATCCCTTCACCGGGAGTGACCTCTTTAGCAAAGGTTTTCGCCACTATATTTTTATAAAGCTATCCGGTTCCTTCAACGATATGAAGTTCATTACGTTAAAGGTTTTTCGCCAAAAACCATTCGTAGCCCTCCGTCATTTCAGACGGGTAGCACTTAGTATTCATGCTATGTTTGTTGCACAAAGTCAAGGCATAGTGTATGGTAGCTATTTGTTACTTTTCTGTTGCATAGATAGATACGTTGGTTTGGGACAGTCGTACTGCTTTGTTGGCCAAAGTCAAGAGTAGGTATGGGTGGGTTCAAATTAACCTGGATAATGACGGGTAGAACTTGACATGCGACTTATGATTTGTTGGCCAAAGTCAAGGTCATAAGAGCATGGGGTAAAAATCACATCGGGAGTTTCTAAAGAAACTGAAACTTGCCAGATATGCGCATACCTTCTAGAGTGTGATAACGTGAGTGGATTCCATCACGTTATCATGCAATGATAGTTGGATCCCGATTCCTACTGATGAGTTGGTTTACTCCTCGGGTGATCCCGACTAATTCTTCTTTCAGGTTTGGAGGAGAATTTGAGGTTACAGTAGGAGGTTTCCTGATTAGATAAAGTGATAACCATTCTTATCTAGGTTAGAGTGCACGCTGAGTGTTTCTTTTCTCTCTCTCTTTGGCAGCGACCATGGCCCGACCCTTGACTATGACTCAGTGACCAAGTTGACCGAACCTTTTATAAACACTGGCTTTTGGATTGTCTGAGTTGCATACCTCATTGCCACTCCTACTTTTACCCTTTTCTCCAGAACACCCCGTATTACTACGAACGTCCACTTCCATTGGATAAAACCATCGTATGGTTATATACGAACTTGAAGGAACTTATTCGAGGATGGTTTCCGGTTCTGGAGAAAACGAATAGGACTATTCAGTTGTCTTTTCCTTTTACCTTCTCTCAGGTTGCGAGTGTTCCTTGGATTAGGATGGTACACCTATTACGCTAATTGGATAGTCTTCTTCCAAACCATAGGTAGGTGCCGAACGGTAGGGAATGAATAAAACCAATTAGCCTAATGAAGGTGTGTAGAAGGTATTAAGTAAAGACAAATAAAAGGATTAGTAAGAGGGCAAAGTAAACTGCGACTACTATTCACGATAAAACCAAGTATTTCATCGCCACTCCTACTTCACCTTTGTATTTCTCCAGGACACTCCGTATCACTACGAAGATCCAAAGTTATTTGGATACTCCATCGTATGGTTATATACGAACTCGAAGGAACTTGTTCCAGTTCGGGGATGGATTTTGGTTCAGGAGAAATAGGAATAAGGTTTTATTCAGTTGTCTTTTATCTTTACCTTCTCTCGGGTTATGAGTGCTCCTAGGATTAGGAGAGTACACCCATTAAGCTTAATGGATAGTCTTCTTCCAAACCATAGGCTGGTGCCGAACGGTAGGGAAGGAAGAAAACCATTTAGCCTAAAGGGGTATACAGAAGGTAATGACTAAAGACATATAAAGGGATTTGGAGAGATGACAAAGAAATATATGGTTACAGTTGTGAATCTGATAATGGAAGAGGCATTACTAGAAATACCCGGATACCCCTTCAAAACATTTATATGTTTCAGTTTCACTATGTATTGTTAAAAGAAAACTGATTTCCCAATTAGCACTTGCTCCGGGGTATGTATTTACCAGGTATGATTCTCACATCTGTATGGTTTTACAGATGATGAGTGGGAGTAAGCTATTGGGAATTAGGTGATTGTCCTCATTATATCGGGATTCGTTGTAATTGGTGATATTTGAGGAAATCGCCTGTGTTGTTTGCCGGACGGCAAACATTTTAGTTTTGAATATCCGTTGTTATGCACCAATTTCAAATTGATATATCTGTACGTTTATTTTTATAAAGTGAGATATAACTTTTTGAAATTATGTCTATGACATTTACCTATATCAGTTGATGGTTAGGTAAGGAGCATTCAACAGCGGTGTAATTCTTCATAACCATAGTACAGTTTTCAACCTACGACACACAGAGAATGAGTTATTAAACTCAGGGGACTTATACAGAGTATTGTATGTTGTCCAGTGTCCATGAGGACAGAGGGGTTGGTACTCGTACTATATTTTGTTTACTTGTGACTTCTCTAGTTCTTATACATGTGTTTCGTAGAAATGCATGGTCCAAGTTTTGAGAAGTTATAGGTATAAGAATAAAGTAGAGAACCAAGCGTTGCAAGTATCAGGATTCTTCAAGGTGATCGAAGATGTAGATACTTGTGTATGGTATTCAGTTAATAGTAATGATTAAGAGAACTTGCTTCTCTTTCAGGTTACTCATAATTGGAAGCACTCCTAAGTTGAGTAATGCTGATCGACCTCTTTCTATTTAGTTGACATGCACTAGAGACAGCTGCATGATTTGAATCTGGTTCTAATTAAATCAGTGTCTCTGTTTCTATATTGGATATAGAATAGTTCATATCATAACAATGTTAAGTTACGTGGAGTTGTCCGGCTTATGCTTAAAACCAGACTCTGGATAACTCAAGGCACGTTCTGTAATGGCTTTTTGTGGGTTGACCCGGGTTATGACGAGGGTTGACTTTCTACCATCTGGAAGATCAATAGTGATATTGTTCTTAACTCGCCACAGTTTTAATAAAAATGGATTTTTTCAGAAAACACTAGTGGGAGTATGGTAGAACTGGAAGTGATTCCAGAACCGCAAACGATTACTGAAAATTTGATAAGAACATAAGGATTCATTCTGGTTTGACATTCAATTAGCCACTCCGCAGATATGGTGGGTAACCTCAGGCACTCGTGAGGTACTTTGGTATGCTCAAAGACGGTGACAGGGAGGTTCTTGTTTACCCAGACTTGCCATTGCTGTTGTTCCAGACTGTGAGACCCGGCAGGAGGATGAGTATAGCGTCGTTCTAAACTAGTTTTAGAAGTGCACGCGTATATTATTCTGCCAGAGGGTTGTCGTAGTCAGTGGGAGCAGCGGAAGCATAGTGGACAAGTGGCTTATGTCTATTTATAGACTAAAGCAGATATAGCGGAGATAGATCATCTATTTCTCATGTGACAGTCATGGGTTTGACTTCATCAGAATAGGGGATGGATCTGTTAAGAAGGTAGTAGGGTGTGATGTCCTGATATTTGGATGACATACACAGAGTAGGAAGTGATATTCCTATACTACGATCGGTTATACTTTGGTTGTCACTTAGTGGTTTCTCCACATAGGATATAGATATAATATCAGACATTCTGGTTACTGGATCTATGGTTTTAGATCTAGATTTGGGTAGTGTCCCAATCAGGGTACTTAAACAGCATTCTAAAGGTATTTAGAATAGACGACTCCTGGCACGGTAGTGTACCTACAGGTGATGGAGTCACCCTCTCTAAAGGTGTCTTGCAGACTAAAGGGGAGAGGGATGCGCATGATTGGCAGATCACTTGCTTAAACAATTGAGTTGATCATGAGATGTCAAGTACCACACCGGATGTTGTTTTTGCACGAGATGCAAGATGTTGATATTGATCCAATCCTGGAGAAATGATTGGAAGCAGTTTTAGAACACAAGTGGATGTTCTAGGGATATGATAACGGCAATCCTCCTTCGGGAGACAGTTATCATTCCAGGCTTCCAAGGTGACCTGGATGACAGAGTGACTGTCAGAGTTATAGTTTTCCCTCTGACGAGGGGTAGTATTTTGGACAGGTGGTCCAAGGGGATATTGAGGGAGGCATGGTGTAGGATACTGATTAAGTTCAGTTGACGATACAGTCTAAGAAGTTTGGATTTGGAGTTCATTTATGAACTAGGTCCCATCAGATATCCAGACATATTCTAAGCCAGGTATTGCTCATTTCGGGAGATGGCTTTCTTCGCGAACTTGAGATAAAGAGAGACATAGAAAAAAACATCAGGGTGGATCCACTCACTGAGGCTATTCCTCGAACGCAATAGTTTCGCAAACGGGCTTTGTGAAACTGATTAGTAGAGGAGTTGGGTGTTCGGTATCACACGGGCTGTGAATATGCGACATCGCAATAATTAGCCTTGAGTGCAAGTGGGAGATTGTTGGATATAGTGCCCCCAGGGTCAATTATTGGATCACAGGCACGTGATTGCAATGATTGAGGGAGGACCTATACCGGTAGGACAGTCTTACTCAAGATGATAGTATGCTATCTGGTTTATCTTTATCATCGTGTACTGCTTTAGGTGCCATTACAGATCACTATTGCATGTTGGTAGAGCCCTTAGGATTCTTGCTTGACGGCCAGCAGTATGATGGCGATCATATACAT
Source organism: Agapanthus africanus (assembly GCA_030015575.1). Lineage (NCBI taxonomy): Eukaryota > Viridiplantae > Streptophyta > Magnoliopsida > Asparagales > Amaryllidaceae > Agapanthus > Agapanthus africanus. Next base: position 385,121,911 of record CM057342.1, read on the forward strand.
GGGAGCTAGGGTCTATAAGCACATCCTTAAAGTGGTCCCTAGTCGTGGGAGTTTTCGAGACAGGGCATCGATACTCCGGAGTAGACTATGTATACAGTCGAGACCCCGACGAGGGGCGGTGGCCGGTCTCACAAGCCATTGGTGTCAGTTGGTTTACCTAAGATGTATACAGGTGCTCATTTGGTTATGAGTACACCGGACATAACTCGCTAGGAACATGCTAGTTGGTATTATACCTGACGTCAGATAGTAGTTCCCTGGTGACATGTGTACAGGTTATTTCATCGACCTGAGATCGTCATTTGTCTTGTGTGAGTTCCCACTGTGCTTTGATTACTACCCTACCACGGCTCAAAGGAGTCGTGCAAACAGGTTTTAGTTGGGTACAGTCCCGAGCCATATCGAGGCAGTGAGCGGATCGGCAGGGGTTTCTTCTCTCCCGGTATTGGGGGTGAGATCGCGCTGTGTCTAGGAGAGCTATTACACGAAGTCCTTGTCCAAGGCAGGAGATTTACTGGTAGGTATTCCAGTAGTATCTCAGGGTGTTCTGGGCTACACTCCGACACGACTTGTACCGCTTTTGGGGGTCTGACTTTTACCAACCCCCTAGACCCGCCATGCGATGCTCATAGACGAACGGACCGGACTGTACGGATATTGTCACTGGCAGGCTCAGTAGGGTGTCAGGATGAGTTCGCTCATCGACCTCCCTTTTGGTCAATACCTGGTAGCCAGTTACGTATAGCTAGTACCTCTGACGTGCTAGTGGTTAAATCCACAGCCAAAGTATTGACGAGTCTTTAGAGTCCCCCACAGACAGTTCTCAAGTTTCGGGCGAAACGTTGTAGAGGCCGTATGATATATGGTAGGGTTCGATCTTATACGTGCGGTATTGCACGGATCATGATCGGACGGATCATACTAGTGGGCTTTGGTTTAAGCCGGATCCTAGTATTAGATTTGTTGGATTACTTTAGTCTCATCGCATTCGCATTCAGTCGGAATGCGGATGCAGGTATGTATATACAGGTGAGGGGTGACCTTGCGGATGACATCACAAGAAAAGGAAAAGAAAAAGAAAAAGAAAAGAGCTCTCTCTCTCTCTTCTTCTTCTTCCTCTAGTTCATTTTCTCCATCAATTGTAACATCTTCAACCTCCGTCCAAACTCATGGATGCAAGAGGCAAAGTGATCATAAACATTCTCTACAACACCTTGAATACGTCGGCTAGCACACTTCGTGCCCGAGTTGCTTCGGATGAAGCGGGAGCCCGTAAAAAGAATCGATGATGTGGTGCCCTTTCCGATGAGGAGATCGAGACCGGAGTTGCCGCTAGGAGCTTGGGATGGTGGCCAAAGACCAAAGGACACGGATCGATCGGTATAGCTTTCCAACCCTCTCTATTTCGCTAGTAGTAGGTTAATGGTCCGATCCGGGTTTTAAGCCCGCGGTAGCGCCGGTTTTCAAGTTAAGAAAAAGTTTTTCGTTTCCGCATTTTGGCCTCGTACAGACGGCCGGGGCGCTACCGTAGACTCATACGGAGGATACCGACTGGAGTCATGAGATGGATATGAGGGCCGACCAGAGTAGGCGGCACTTGAGACGAGATATTTGAGGGCCGATCTGAGGATGCGGCGCCTGAGATATGAGGATTTACGTGTCGATGCTGGACACGGGTTTTCATGATGTTTCGAGTGTCGATGCTGAACACTCAGGTTCCATGATTTGATGTGTCGCGAGGGGCACACGTTGATTTATATCCTCATACTTTCATGCATATGCTTTTTATGATATTTACATACATTGATTATATGGGTGGACGAGATCTACATGCATACATACATTGATTATATGAGTGGACGAGATCCACATGCATTCATACACTGATTATATTGTTGGATAATATCCACATACAGATAGACCATGAGTTTATTATTGGCACATATGTAGATACGGTCACCCTAGATATTATAGTATTACCTTCATGATATAGTTGACCTAGGAGTCATTGTTTATTCGATTTCTACTTGTTGATGTTTTTCTACTCACGAGTTGGCAACTCACCCCCGTTGTGCTACAGTTCTTACAGGTTGACCGCACGGATACGTAGCGACATCGCTGGCACATAGCTTCATTTAGGTGTTTTGCATTGGTAGATGGGGCATTTGTATCGTACCCACTCTTATATTTATATTTCATATTGTATCTAGTCAACTCCATCAATCAAAATTAGTATTTGTGTAAGTAATGAGACTCAGTGAGATTTGTGGTTGCGAGACTTAGAGCGAGGGTATTTCCGCTACTTGTGGTTTTGAGGTCTTGCTTATTTATTTATCTTTGGTGGTGAATTTTGCCGTTGGGCGTCGTATACTTACATATACTGTCTTGCGTGGTTGTGATCCGCCGTTTGGCGAAGAGCTAGCTCCCACTTGGGGATGCCATTATTCTTGTTATGTATTTGTAGTTTTGGATCAAAATATACAAAGGAGGTGCTGCCCAAATTTTTAAAAGACGAAATACGTTTTCAAACTAGTAAATTTCACTTGCATTTTTATATTCCTTTTTTTATGCATTAAGAAAACTTGATTTCATTATACCTTTATTTCAAAACTTCACGTCCTTTATTTTCTTAAAAAGGTTTAGATTTTTGGGTTTCAGCTTACTTGAATTACGTTACGCCTTTAGACGTTGCGTAATTTAAGTGCTGGTCACAAGATAATATTTCGGGTCGTGACACATTATGTGTTTGGGCTAGATATGATATGACATTAGCCGCATGTCTATTTGCATATATAGAGATTGTGCATGAACTCATTTCATATCATTACATGTTGTGCTTAGACTTGTACCCATTGGACACTGCACTATTATTCACGGTTCATGTTGCACGAGTACTGATTGTATACCACACACACCGTCGATAATTGCCATGACACGCACAACACACATACCTACGTGATATTGTATGGTTAGTGAAATTTAGATATTTATTCATGTCCTTTGCGCATATGACATATAGCATACCTACATGCTTACACATATGCCTTGCCATACCTACATGCTAGCTACACATATACCTATATGGTAGGGTACCATTAGTGACATGTATATACACATATGAGATATAGCTACATGTACATTTTGCATACATACTAACATGTACACCAATATACCTTGTTATAGTTACATGTTCACCTTTATATGCTCATATTACTGTTTATGTTGCGTATATTATATTTCATGGATTTTTGCATTGAGATATGGATTTCCTATGATATTTTCTGGATTTGAGGACTGTGGTAGTTCATGAAATTATGCATTATTTGAAAGACCCGATTTCTCTTGATATGATATTTCAGTGCGTCCACCATGAGATTTCTCGGTTATGAGATTTGTGATATATACTTGATGCGAGGAGTGGAGTGGGCCGTATGCGTTTACATGGTGGGGCCCGGAGGTACCCTGGGGCAAGATTGTTGCAGATGATGGCGATGAGCTCGAGGCAGGGGAGTACTACCTAACCGGTGACAGTATTGGACTCGGCGGTGATCGCGGAGATACCGACCGGAGTCATGTACGTATGGATACGTAGAATTTCGAGTGTCGAAGCTGGGCATTCGGGTTTTGGTAGCGTATGATACGTACTTATCAAGGCCAGTCGTGGTGACGATGCCTGATAGATCAGTTTTTATGTGTCGATGCTGGGCACTAGTTTTCATGATGTTTTCGGGTGTCGATGTTTGACACTCCGGTTCCATGATACTTACAGGATATGAGGGCCGATATTATGGTCGCTATGAGTACCGATATTATGGTCGATATGAGGGCCGATATTATGGTCGTTATGAGGACCGACATTATGGTCGATATGAGGGCCGATTTTATGGTCGATATGAGGGCCGATATACTGGTCCTGCCACGATGATGATTCCGTGAGGATGACATGTTTTATCCCATACTCCGCATTTATTTTATATGCATTGCTTCATGTATTAGTAGTACCTGATAGAGTACCTTTCATGACGGTTGCATATATATATTGCCATATTATTGCTTCAAGTATTAGTTGTACCTGATAGAGTACCTTTCATGACTGTTGCATACATATGGCCATTTATTGCTATCAGCTTGCATGTGATAGACTATCGCAGTACGTGCATACTTGCGATTACCTGCATATGTCATTTACTATTCACGAGTTGGCAACTCATCCCCGTTGTGCCACAGGGTTATACAGGTTGTCCCTCAGAGCAGTCAAAGGCAGGGCTTTCTTCTTCATCACATTGTATCATCTTTTGCTGCGGATACCGCTACGGCTGACTGGGTGCAGTTTTGCTATAGGTGGGTTTTGCGGTTATCCGATGTTGCTCATTGTTTATTCGTTGTATCCAGTACTCTCCATCTACCATTTTCATGTATTGATTTAGAGACGAGTTGTGAGGACGATATTGTATATTATTTGTGTAAGTCCACAGTACCGCCCCGGCCGTCTAACAGATGCCAAATACGGAACAAAAACTTTTTACAAACTGGCACTATCGCGTACTATAACCCGTATCTGCCATTAAAGCTAAACTAACAAACTACAAAGTGGGTAGAAATGTTATACCGAACGATCCGAGTCCTTCGGTCTTCAACCATCATCCCACGCTTTGTTGCGGCTGCTCCGATCTCCTCGATCTCCAGTCTTCTCGTCCAGGTGGCACCACGTCGACGGATCTTTAAACGGGCTCCCGCCTCTGAACCGAAGCAACTCGATCATCAAGTTTGCTAAAAGAGATGACCAAGATTGATATAGAGAATGAGTAGAACACTCTGTCTCACTTCGTCCAAAGCCATAGACGAACGGCTAATGAAGTTGCTTTTTGAATCAGGGAATTGAGAAATGGGCATATGAAATTTCCATGAAACAAATTCCTAATCTTCTTTTCCAAATGAACAACCATCTCTTTTTCAAGAAAGGGGGCCGGCCATATATAAGGAGGTGGGGGGTGAGTGTAGGAGAGGAGTGGTGACCATAATGATATGATACTTATCATAACACACTTAAAGAAACATGACTCACTAATGACACCTAGTATGAACATATTAAAAGCAAAGGATCAATCATAAACCTAGTCACCCTTGCATTAAATGAATCATTAAATGCACTAATGAGTCACTTAACACCTCACCATCCTAGTCACTTTTTAGAAGCTTCCACACTCATCTCAAGAAAAGATAAATCCGCATTTAACCGAATGTAAAATACGGGTGATAGAAAACTGGAAACTGGCAACTTCCAAAAGTGATCCTGAAACGAATTTCAGGATAACCCCGTAACAGTATAAACATACCCGCATTTGTATTACGACCGAATACAAATGCAACTGAGACAAATATATTATATCTACACAGTATAATACTGGGATCCGGCTTAAACCAAAGCCTACCGGTATTATCTGCCCGAAAAATGACACGTGCGAAAACGCATGTGCATTTTCCGAACCCTGCCATAAAACCATACGGCCTCTAAAACGTTTAGCCCGAACTTGGGAAAGTGTCCGTGGGGGACTCTAATGACTCATCAACACACTGGCACTGGGTATAACCACTAGCATGTCAGAGGTACTAGCTGTACGTAACGGTTGCCTATGTATTATTTGGAAAGGAAGCTGACGAGCGAACTCATCCATAAACCCTACTGAGCCTAACAGTGACAATATACATACAGTCTGGTCGGTTCGTCTATGAGTATCGCATATCGACCTAGGGGCTGGTAACGTCAGACCCCCAATAGCGGTATAAGTCGTGTCAGAGAGTGGCCCAGAACACCGTGAGATACTAATGGAGTACCTATCAGTAAATCTCCTGCCTCGGCCGAGGGCTTTGTGTAATGGCTCTCCTAGACACAGTGCGATCTCACCCCCAATACCGGGAGAGACGAATCCCCTGCCGATCCGCTCACTTGCCTCCATGTGGCTCGGGACTGTACCCAAAAAAGACCTGTTTGCACGACTCCTTTGAGCCGTGGTAGGGTAGAAATCAAAGCACAGTGGGAACTCACACGAGAAAAATGACGACCTCAGGTCAATGAACTAACTTGTACACATGTCACCAGGGAACTGCAATCTGACGATATGTATAATACCAACTAGCATGTTCCCGGCGAGTCCTGTCCGGTGTACTCATAACCTAATGAGCACCTGTATACATCTTAGGTGATCCTACTAACACCAGTGGCTTTTGAGACCGGCCACCGCCCCTCGTCGGGGTCTCGATTGTATAAACTAGTCTACTCTGGAGTATCGATGCCCTGTCTCGAAACTCCTACGACTAGGGACTCTTTAAGGATGTGGTTACAGACCCCAGCTCCCACGTATATGATCGCCACCATACTGCTGGCAGTCAAGCAAGAATCCTATGGGCTCTATCAATATGTAATAGCGAACTAAAGCATGTATACGATGATAAAGACAAACCAGATAGCATACTATCATCTCGAGCAAGACTGTCATATCGGTATAGGTCCTGCCTCAATCATTGCAATCACGTACCTGCGATCGAATAATTGACTTTGAGGGCACTATATCCAACAATCTCCCACTTGCACTTAAGGCTAATTATTTCGATGTCGCATACTCACAGCCCGTGTGATACCGAACATCCAACTCCTCTACTAATCAATTTCACAAAGCTAGTTTGTAAAACTCTTGTGTTCGAGAAATAGCCTTTGTGAGTGAATCCGCCCTGATGTTTCTTTCTATGTCTCTCTTAATCTTAAGTTCGCGGAGAAAGCCATCTCCCGAATCGAGTAATTCCTGTCTTAGTGTAGGGTCCCTAGGCACCCTAATGAGGTCTCACAAGGCATCAACCATGCCAATTTCAAAAATACGGTGCCGAGAAACCCTAGACTACGGATCGTTAGCTAGATGTCTAGGCGAAACAATAAACTAGTTAACACTTAACTAAGAGATACGGAAATACAACCTTTGTAGATCCTCGCTGTCCATAACAAGTCCCGGGCTCTAGCGTCGACTTCATCGGAGAATGGACGGGCTAGGTCATCGATGTCCATGCCGAAGATGATCTACGTCGAGGCATCGCTAAATCAAGCTCCGACTTCACCAAGTCAAGAAACTTGTGAAGAAAACACACTCTACTACTTGGCAAGAGGTAGAGGATGAAGAAATAGGAAGTGAGTAGACTTTAGAATTGGATTTCTCACTTGTTTTCATCAATCACCATTGATGAAGTAAGCTTCTTCATGTGAAGAAGATGAAGAAGAAGAAGATCATTGTTATGATAAGTTAATTGAAAAGAATAATAAAAATGATTCTTATTATAAAATTAACCATGGTCAAGTGTAGAGACTAAACTAGGGTTAGTGGGAATGGTTAGGGTTAAGGATGAGATAAGAATGGTTGACTTGATCAAAGCTTCATGAAGCTTCAACTAAAGAACAAATAAAGCCAACATTCTTTTCTCTTTTCCATTTATTTTCCAAAATGTATAAACAAATAAACAAATGAATAAATAAGTAATGGAAAATAAAACCCTAACCACTCTCACAACCATGGTTTAATCTTCACACAAATCCAAGTTAACATGTATCATCAAACATGACACAAACATGTGCACAAAATCATATCGCATATATAATGCGCACATCCGAGTGAGAAAATCCATCTTAAGTGAACCGATACTAGTTAATGCAAAGTAATATATCAAATATATAATTATGTATTAAATCACTAAATCAACACTTGATTCAATGATCCGGTCATGTCGCACATAACCGACTGGTATCATCAGTAACAACTTATCGAATCAACACTTGATCCGATAACCCGGCTATATCGCATATAACCGATCAATGTCACATCTCGAGAATGAAATATGGTATCACATACACGCATTATTCTCGGTCCCGCACATATCTCATATGCGCTCCTATTTCGTTTCGCTTGAGCCAGGAAACCTCTGTGTAGGACTCTAAAGACTCGTCAATACGCCGGCAGCGGATGATGATCATATCAAACATCCACAAGCGGTCTGCTAAACGTAACGGCCACCCGGGTATTGAGCGATCTGAAGATCGACAAGCAAGCCCGCTCACACTCCAGTGAATCCAACCAGTAACACTACCGTACAGTCCGGTCTGATCGTCTGATATGTCACATATCTTGCCTAGGGGTGGTAAACGTCAGACCCCAATAGCTCGATAAGTCGTGTCGGTATGAGGTCTATAACATTTCGAGAAACTACTGGTAACACTTACCAGTAAATCTCAGCAACCCTGGCCAGGGATTTCCTGTTATAGCCAATCGAACACAGCGCAACATCAACTCCCTATACCGGGAGAGACGAATCCCCTCCTATCGCTCATTGCCTCTATGTGACTCGGGACTGTACCCAAAAACCACCGTTTTGCACGCCCTCTTGGACGTGGTAAGATGGAAATCAAAGCACAGTGGGAACCACACAAGACTCTATGATGATCTCGGGTCAACAGACTACTCTGTACCAGTGTCACCAGAGAACTGCCATCTGACGTGAGGTATAATACCATCTGGGAGTTCTCGGCGAGTCCGTCCAGTGTACCCAGTCTCTACTGAGCACCCGTATATCATCTCTAATGTCAAACACCGATGGATATGGGATCATCCATCGCCCATTTGTATGGGTCGAGAAGGTATACGCTAGTCTACTCTGGTATATCGATGCCCCATCTCGATATACCCACGACTAGGGACTGTGAAGGATGTACTTATGGACTACCATGTCCCCACTAGTATGATCCGCATCATAGTCCAGGTAGTCAAGTACAGATCCTAAGGGCTTTACCAACATGTAACAGAGAGACAATCAGTGTACACGTTAAGGTAAAGAGTAACCAGATAGCATACTATCATGTCGAGCGAGAAAGTCCTCCCTATATATGTCCCAGCATCCACTACAATATACATCCTATGTATAGTAATGGCCTCTAGGGCATACATATAACTAACAATCTCCCACTTGCACTAGGGCCATCTGTAGCAGTGGTTGCAGTATCTCATACTCAACCATCCCATGAAAGTCTCTCTCTGGGAAAAGTCCTTCGTGAGTGGATCCGCCGTGTTATCCTCTGAGTCTACTCTCCTATCCTCGATCACCCTGGAGATCAACCATCTCCATGATCAGGTGATACAGCCTTAGAATATGTCTGGATCACTGATGGGACCGACGTTCCTTGGCATAAGCCACAACTCCATTGTCTCACAATGGTTGGAACGTAGTTCATCTCATGAACCAATATACACCCAAACAGCCTCTTTGGTAGCGTCTTAAGTAGCGATGTATCCAGCCTTTATCGTCTAGTATGCCACGGTATCTAGCTTGGAACTCTTCCAACATACCGTCCCTTTACTGAGGGTAAAGACAATGCCTGCGACTGATATTCAGTCGTGTTTATCATCCTGGAACCCTTCCAGTGATTCTCCCCAGGATCGATTGATACCATCTCACTACTTCTAGTGAGATTCCTAACATCCAATTAGATCTATCTCATAGATCCAAAATCCAGGATTTAGTAGGTAACACTTTGATCTTATATGGAGAATCTTTGTGATAATCGGAGATTGATCGAGCGTAGCATAGGAAACTACTTCCCTATCAAGAGTATGTCATCCACGTACTCTACGAGGATCGTCACCATACTCCCTACTACCTTTTTGTTTATACAAGGTTCATCTACCATTTTGATGATGTCAAACTCTTTGACTAATCCATCAAAACAGATGTTCCAACTCCGCGATGCCTGCTTTATCCTATAAAGCATCTTGCACACGTTTCCGCTGCTCCCACTGTCTACGAAGCCCTCTGGCTGTGTACTTATAGACGCACTCTTCTAAAACATCATTTAGAAAAGCAGTCATGACACCCAACCACCAGATATCGTAGTCATGGTATGTAGGCGTGACAAGTAGGATCTGGATGGACTTAAGTATAGCTACTTGAAAAATGTTTCATCATTATCCACACCTGGTCAATGATGCACACTTTTAACAAGTCTAGCTTTGAAAGTCTCAACTTTTCGATGTACACCAAGTAATCTTCTCAAGATATACTTGCTCCTGATGGGGATTTAACCCTTCAGATATAGCAACCAAAGTCCATACTTTGTTGGTATATAAGGATTCCATCTCAGATCGCTAAGCATCCAGCCATTCTTACAGAGTCTCACTCTTGATGGCCAGCTCGGAACTAGTTGGGTCATCATCTCATGATGCAGTCCTTGCTCCCACTGTCATAGAGAAACCGAAGTATCTCTCAGGTGGGTGAGGAACCCTACTAGATCAGCGGAGAGGCTGAGGTTCATTGGAATCTACTGAATCCTTTGGCTCTATCAAATCATCTACTGTAGTTTGTATAGCTGGAACCTTTCCAGTTCTACATAACAGACTTTGCCTCGAGCTTGTCCAGATTTTGCTTTTAGACATAGGCCGGACAACCCCAAATCTTAACTGGCTTAAGACATGGGCTCTTCCCATACCATATCACATATGAAGTGGTAGGCAACTGATTTGATTCGAACCTAATTCAATAGGTATGCAGCTTCTCAAGTGCATAACACCCAAAAGGAAATAGGTAACTCAGTAGTACTCATCATAGAGCACACCTTATCATATAGGGTGTGATTGCTCCGCCCCGATATACCATCGTGCTATGGTGTATTCGGAGGAGTAATGCTGAGAGAGAATCTCATTCTCCTTTAGAAAAGTCCAGGAATTTCGTGTTCAAGTATTCTCCTCCTTGATCACATCAAAGGACATAATACTTATACTCGTTTTGGTTCTCTACTTCTAACTTATATTCCGTGAATATCTCAAAAGGTTCGGACTTGTGTTTCAACAAGAACATATGTCTGAATCTTGAGAGATTATCAGAGAATATAACGAAGTACAAAGAACCAGTCCTGGCATATATAGACAGGGGACCTACATACATCAACATGTATCATCCTAAGAGTTCACTAACTCTTTCTCTGTTTCCAATAAACAGAGCTGTGGTCATCTTATCTTTGTGACATGACTGGCGAGTTTCACAAGATGTAAATTCAAACTGATTTAAATATGCATCTAAATGTAACTCAGCCAGTCGGGTCGCATTGATTTGACCTAGTCTACAATACCTCAAGAAGGATTCGTTCATTTCTGAACTCTTCCTCTTGTGTGTGTTCTGTATACTAAAGAACTGTAGTTTGATTTAGAACGTCAATGCTTTTAGATAACGTGCCTGAACCGATCAACTTTTGATATAGGAAATGTTCAAAACATTATCCAACTATACAAAATTTTATCATTTCTTTACTAATAAAGAGATAGATATGATTTTGTATTATGATTTTGTATATCAGGTTCGGTATCTAATAACATTTGTTCAGAATCAATGTATTCGCAATACAGGGTGACAGTGACCAACAGACTTGGCTGCAACACTTGCCCCGTTTTCTGCCTCATGAAACTTATCACCCGTTCTCAGTTCTGTACCTTTCTGTAGCCTTATGTAACAAATTACATATCTGGGATCCTGATCTGGTATCACATACCCAGGACGTAAAGGATACTGAGAAACAGTTCTCTGTAATGAACACACCCGAAGATGATGCATCAGCATGCACTCTCTTCGTTTGGGCGGCACGGGAATTCTGGTAATCCTCAATTTCCTGCTCTGTCTTATAATAATTATAAGTTGGAGCGGGACCAACGTTCCCCAGCTCAGTATAACAAGCGGGTTCGGTCAAATATCCGTATTATTATCTTGATTAAGGCGTGATATGGTCGCTACCAGGAGAGAGAGAGAAGAAAACACTCAGCGTGCGCTCTTGCAAGAATAGATTGGTTATTATTTTATCTAATCAGGATGGCTCCCACTGCTTTTTATCAAATCTTCCTTCAAACCCTAAAAGGAAAGACTAGCCGGGATTAATTACACACTACAAGTTCGCCAATCTTTCAGCCAGGCCAGTGTCGGTACTTTGAGGGAGGTCCCCCGTGCTTTCGCACGAACCTAATTAATGTAAACCTCGTTTTCCCAGAGGCGTAACCCCGTTGACACCTTTCTAGACACCTACTTGATCGGCTAATTGTAATGTATAAAACTCTCCCAGGAGTAACTCTTACTCGCAGCGGGTATCGGGATCCAACTATCTCATAGAAGGTATGCAATCTCATTGCAAATTTCAACACTTGAAATTCCCGATAATATTTTTCCCCTAGCTCACTATGACCTTGACGAATGCCAAACAACCCATAGTCCACTAGTCAAGTTCAACCCGTACATTTCTTGATTGAATTAAACCCACCCGCACGACCCTTGACGAATGCCAAACAACGCCGTACGAATACCCTAATCCAATCGCATCATATGCTCAAGCAGATAAATACTAGTTAGCTACCGTACACTACGCCTTGACGAATGCCAAACTACCGCAGCACGAATACTAACTAGTACATATCTGAAATGACGGAGGGCTACGACAGGTTTTTCTGAAAACCTATTGCGTAATGAACTTGATATCGTTGTAGAATCAAATGAATTTTAAAATGGAGTGCTTTTGAGGCTTTTCTAGTTTTGCTAAAGGAGTCACTCCCGGTGAAGGGATCGTCGGTCCTTTTCTCGTCGAATGAGGTGCGGGATATATCGTATATATCACTGTGCAAAGCAAAAACACTTAAAAGCAATCAAAAGACAAACCGAGTGTGTAGCATCTGCCAGTTATTGCTAAAGGAGTCACTCCCGGTGAAGGGATCTCGGTCCTTTCCTCATCGAATAAGGTGCAGGATATATCACATATACCTCTGTGCAAAGCAAGAACTGTAGCTACCTGTTTTATTTTGAAATTCGATTCTACAACATCTTAGGTTTCTTTTAATTCATTAATCACATTAATGAAGTCCCATCATTTAAGTACCTAATCATCACAGATAAATACGACGTACACTTATGCCATCCGCATTCGCCTCGATGTCCCCTCGTGCACCGTTAGGTTAGGTAACTAACGGCAGAGCAGGGCAGGGCTAGCGCGGGTGTAAAACATAAGTAACGTCTATATAATATATCATATATACTATATAGTATATCTATCACAGGACATCACATGATCATATCACAGATATCGCAGCAGAAGAAACATATGAAACATTGGATATACTAGGACGTCCGTGTTTTCAATACGAGCCAGTATAAAACACGGATTCCACGGTCGCGATGAATAGCCAAACCCACACCCCTAGACCCCTACGAGAGCGGCAAGCAACCCTACCAATTCTAGAGTTAGGAGACCCGGACTCGACTCCTCGAGTTGGTCTCCTACTGGACTCTAGAACCCTGTTACTTGTGCCCTCCTCCTTGGGTCTATCCTAGTGCAGAAAAGTAAATAATATACAAGAGGTGACAACTTCCGCAACCTGGAAGCGCCCCAATAAAAGAATATTACATACAAGTTTTTACATGAATGAAAATGAAAAACACTCATCTCACATAAAAACCCCCGGCTATTCAAACACGACGATCCAATATAACATATCCAGCAACACATAACATCACATGTCATCAACGTAAGTAAATATGCGCATCCCAATTGTCGTTGACATATAGCAACGAAACCGACGATATCACATATTACACTTACGGTCACAGAAAAGAAAGTGTAAAACTACAACAGTTGGAATCCGCAATCACCTCAGACATCGCATGCCTGACCAAATGAATTACTTAGACATCGCATGCCTAACAATTATAAACCCCGCATTTTAGTCTCAAAATCGAAAACTCTTTTCAATATCAAGTCGGGGAATTCAACAGGATTCCCGACATCCTGATCGAATGCTCGTCGCAAACTTCAGTAGACAGCCGCACCCCTGATACCGTCGACGAAGTGCACCAAGGCGGAACACCGCTGCCGCGAGCACCCGAACGGATGCTTTCGGCGACGGGGATCTCCTACAGTCACTTGGTAGGGGCTATGGAGTGAGGCTGTCTATTAAGTTTACCCGGCGAGTATCCGCGTACGCTACGTGATTGCGACGGACTTTTGATCACATCAAAATTCCGTGGCAACCGATCAAGTGAGTCTAAACTGCTATGTTTATAATATTCATTCCGTTATCTCATAACTTCTTGTGAATTCCAATTATTGTATCACATTCCAGATAAACAGAAAATGTTAAACTTTCCGATCGAACAATCGAACACCTAAGTTTTCCAACACATGAAATAAGTCTAACAACATTCAGTTTGTGCCTCAGTACCAACGGTCCAGCCGTAGAAGGGTCAAGCCAACGCCTCACATGTGGCACGCCGTACTGCCCCAAACCCGAAGGTTCAAAGGGCAGTTCAAGACGGTCACATAATCGAGTTAAGGTTTGTTGTCTTCTAGAGGGACCATCGCGTTACTTGCACTACTTAGAACGTCGTTAAACTACAGAAAAATCCAACACTTGGAAATTTCCCGACAGGGGAAAAAGTGGGTATTTATATCCGGTCGAACTTTTTAACATATTCTAAAATTTATCCGGAAAGCCACATAGACAAAATCTGATAATCCGATCGAACATTCGAATCCCCAAAACAACCCAGAAAATTCAACACTTGAATAAATATTAAAAATTCCCAGAAAAATCAGCATCTGAAAACATGAATTACTGTGCAGAAAGGGGAGGATGACGTCACCTTGTTGCCGCGGAACCGCCGCAGAAGCAAGGCTTCTGCCGCGGTTCCGCCGCCATTTACACTGTTCATGAATAAATTTTTGTGCCGTAATTCTTAGAATTCCCTGCTGAATTTTTTACGAATTTTTAATTTGGAAAAATCCCAGTTTTTGAAAAAAGGACAGAGAGCTATTTTGGGTTTGGGTTTTCGGGTCGTTCGGACTTCAAACTCTGTCTAGAGTTCGCCTAAGGCTCTAGCTAGGCTCTGATACCACTGTAGGGTCCCTAGGCACCCTAATGAGGTCTCACAAGGCATCAACCATGCCAATTTCAAAAATACGGTGCCGAGAAACCCTAGACTACGGATCGTTAGCTAGATGTCTAGGCGAAACAATAAACTAGTTAACACTTAACTAAGAGATATGGAAATACAACCTTTGTAGATCCGGTTCTCCACCTCCATAGCTCCGCAATGAAGTCTCCTCGCTGTCCATAACAAGTCCCGAGCTCTAGCGTCGGCTTCATCGGAGAATGGACGGGCTAGGTCATCGATGTCCATGCCGAAGATGATCTACGTCGAGGCATCGCTAAATCAAGCTCCGACTTCACCAAGTCAAGAAACTTGTGAAGAAAACACACTCTACTACTTGGCAAGAGGTAGAGGATGAAGAAATAGGAAGTGGGTAGACTTTAGAATTGGATTTCTCACTTGTTTTCATCAATCACCATTGATGAAGTAAGCTTCTTCATGTGAAGAAGATGAAGAAGAAGAAGATCATTGTTATGATAAATTAATTGAAAAGAATAATAAAAATGATTCTTATCATAAAATTAACCATGGTCAAGTGTAGAGACTAAACTAGGGTTAGTGGGAATGGTTAGGGTTAAGGATGAGATAAGAATGGTTGACTTGATCAAAGCTTCATGAAGCTTCAACTAAAGAACAAATAAAGCCACCATTCTTTTCTCTTTTCCATTTATTTTCCAAAATGTATAAACAAATAAACAAATGAATAAATAAGTCATGGAAAATAAAACCCTAACCACTCTCACAACCATGGTTTAATCTTCACACAAATCCAAGTTAACATGTATCATCAAACATGACACAAACATGTGCACAAAATCATATCGCATATATAATGCGCACATCCAAGTGAGAAAATCCATCTTAAGTGAACCGATACTAGTTAATGCAAAGTAATATATCAAATATATAATTATGCATTAAATCACTAAATCAACACTTGATTCAATGATCCGGTCATGTCGCACATAACCGACTGGTATCATCAATAACAACTTATCGAATCAACACTTGATCGGATAACCCGGCTATATCGCATATAACCGATCAATGTCACATCGCGAGAATGAAATACGGTATCACATACACGCATTATTCTCGGTCCCGCACATATCTCATATGCGCTCCTATTTCGTTTCGCTTGAGCCAGGAAACCTCTGTGTAGGACTCTAAAGACTCGTCAATACGCCGGCAGCGGATGATGATCATATCAAACAGCCACAAGCCGCAAGCTGTCTGCTAAACGTAACGTCCACCCAGGTATTGAGCGATCTGAAGATCGACGAGCAAGCCCGCTCACACTCCAGTGAATCCAACCAGTAACACTACCGTACAGTCCGGTCTGATCGTCTGATATGTCGCATATCTTGCCTAGGGGTGGTAAACGTCAGACCCCAATAGCTCGATAAGTCGTGTCGATATGAGGTCTATAACATTTCGAGAAACTACTGGTAACACTTACCAGTAAATCTCAGCAACCCTGGCCAGGGATTTCCTGTTATAGCCAATCGAACACAGCGCAACATCAACTCCCTATACCGGGAGAGACGAATCCCCTCCTATCGCTCATTGCCTCCATGTGACTCGGGACTGTACCTAAAAACCACCGTTTTGCACGCCCTCTTGGACGTGGTAAGATGGAAATCAAAGCACAGTGGGAACCACACAAGACTCTATGACGATCTCGGGTCAACAGACTACTCTGTACCAGTGTCACCAGAGAACTGCCTTCTAACGTGAGGTATAATACCATCTGGGAGTTCTCGGCGAGTCCGTCCAGTGTACCCAGTCTCTACTGAGCACCCGTATATCATCTCTGATGTCAAACACCGATGGATATGGGATCATCCATCGCCCATCTGTATGGGTCGAGAAGGTATACGCTAGTCTACTCTGGTATATCGATGCCCCGTCTCGATATACCCACGACTTGGGACTATGAAGGATGTACTTATGGACTACCATGTCCCCACTAGTATGATCCGCATCATAGTCCAGGTAGTCAAGTACAGATCCTAAGGGCTTTACCAACATGTAACAGAGAGACAATCAGTGTACACGTTAAGGTAAAGAGTAACCAGATAGCATACTATCATTTCGAGCGAGAAAGTCCTCCCTATATATGTCCCAGCATCCACTACAATATACATCCTATGTATAGTAATGGCCTCTAGGGCATACATATAACTAACACTTAGAATATGTCTGAATATCTTATGGGACCTAGTTCATAAATGAACTCCAAATTCAAACTTCTTAGACTGTATCGATGACTGAACCTAATCAGTATCCAGCACCATGCCTCCCACAGTATCCTCTTGGACCACCTGTCCATAATACTGTCCCTCGTCAGAGGGAAAATTATAACTCTGACAATCACTCTGTCATCCATGTCACCTTTGAAGCCTGGAATGATAACCATCTCCCGAAGGAGGCTGCCGTCATCAAATCCGTAGAACATGCACTTATGTTCTAAAACTGCTTCCTTATGTTTCTTCAGGATTGGATTAATACAAACTTATTGCATCTAGTGCAAAAACAACATCTGGTGTGATACTTGACATCTCACGATTGACTCAATTGCCTAAGCAAGTGATCTGCCAATCATGCACATCCCTCTCTCCTTTAGTCTCTAAGACACCTTTAGAGAGAGTGACTCCATCACCTGCACGTACACCATCATGCCAGGAGTCATCTATTCTAAAATACTATTAGAATATTGTCAAAGTACCCATATTGGGAAACTACCCAAATCTAGATCTAAAACCATAGATCTAGTAACCAGAATGTTTGATATTATATCCATATCCTTTGTGGAGAAACAACTGTATGACGACCACAATATAACCGATCGTAGTATAGGAATTTTACATCCTACTCTGTGTATGTCATCCAAATACCAGGACATCACACTCTACTACCTCCTTAACAGATCCATCCCCTATTATGATGAAGTCAAACCCATGACTGTCACATCAAATATAGATGATCTTATCTCCGCTATATCTGCTCTAGTCTATAAATAGACATAAGCTACTTGCCCACTATGCTTCCGCTGCTCCCACTGACTACGACAACCCTCTGGCAGAATAATATCTACGTACACTTCTAAAGCTAGTTTAGAACGACGCTTAACCTCCTGCCTGATCTCATAGCCTGGAACAACAGTAGTGTCAAGTCTGGGTAAACAAGAACCTCCCAGTCTCCGTCCTTGAGGCTACCGGAGTACCTCTCGGGTATCTGAGGTTACCCACCATATCTGCGGAGTAGCTAATGGAATGTCAAACTTGATTGAATATATAGGTCATATTAAATTTTCCGTAATCGTTTGCGGTTCTGGAATCACTTCCAATTCTACCATACTCCCACTACTGTTTTCTGAAAAAAAATCCATTTTACTAAAACTGTGGCATGTCAGGAACAATATCACTATTGATCTTCCAGATGGTAGAAAGTTAACCCTCGTCAAAGCCAGGGTCAACCCACAAACTGCTATTACAGAAACGTGCCTTGATCTATCCGGTGTCTGGTTTTAAGCATAAGCTGGATAACTCCCCATATCTTAACATCGTTAAGATATGAACTATTCTATATACAATATAGAAATAGAGGTACTAATTTAATTGGAACCAGATTCTAATCATGCAGCTGTCTCCAGTGTATATCAACTTAATGGTGAGAGACTAATCAGCATCACTTAACTTAGGAATATATCCAATTATGAGTAACCTGAAAGAGAAACAAGTTTCTCAAAACCATTACTATCAACTGAATACCAATCGTAAGTATCTACATCTTCGATCTCTTTGAAGAATCCTGATACTTGCGACATCTGGTTCTCTACTTTATTCTTATACCCACAACTTCTCAAAACTTAGACATTGTATTTCTATGAAACACTTGTCTAAAAACTAGAGAAGTTACAAGTAAACAGAACAGAGTACGAGGACCAACCCCTTTGTCCTGATGGACAGTGGACAACATACAATACTCTGTATAAGTCCACTGAGTTGAATAACTCAAAACCTGTGCGTCGTAGGTTGAAAACTATACTTATGGTTAAGAACTACTCCGTTGTTCAATGCTCCTTACCCAATCGTATCTGATATAGGTAAATGTCTCGGACATAATCTCAAAAAGTTATATCTCACTTTATAAAAATAAACGTACGGATATATCATTTTGAAATTGGTGCAAAACAACGGATATTCAAAACCAAATACATGCCGTCTGGCAAAAACTTAGGCGATTTCCTCAAATATCACCAATTACAATGAATTCCGATATAATGAGGATGATCACCTTATTCCCAATAAGCTACTCCCACTCATCATCTGTAAAACCATACAGATATGAGAATCATACCTGGTAAATACATACCCTGGAGTAAGTATCTAATCGGGAAATCAGTTTTCCTTTAACAATACACTGAAACATGAAAATGTTTCGTAGTGGTATCATGGTATTCTTAGTAATGTCTCTTCCATAATCCAATTCATGACTATAACCGTATATTTCTTTGCCACCTCTCCAAATCCCTTTATTTGTCTTTAGTCGTTACCTTCTGTACACCATCGTTGGGCTAAATGGTTTTCTTCCTTCCCTACCATTCGGCACCAGCCTATGGTTTAGAAGAAGACTATCCAGTAAGCATAATAGGTGTACTCTCCTAATCCTAGGAGTACTCGCAACTTGAGAGAAGGTGATGATAAAAGACAACTGAATAATACCTTATTCTATTTCTCCCGAACTGGGGAAAAAAGCAAAGGTGAAATAGGAGTGGCGATGAAGTACGCGGTTTGGTCATGAATGATAG
Source organism: Agapanthus africanus (assembly GCA_030015575.1). NCBI lineage: Eukaryota > Viridiplantae > Streptophyta > Magnoliopsida > Asparagales > Amaryllidaceae > Agapanthus > Agapanthus africanus. The sequence continues at coordinate 385,141,709 of CM057342.1, forward strand.
CGGTCGCAATTTACTTTGCCTTCTCTTTCTAATCCCTTTATCTTGTCTTTACATATTACCTTCTGCACACCCTACTTAGGCTAATTGGTTTTCTTCATTCCCTACCTTTCGGCACCAGCCTATGGTTTGGAATAAGACTATCCAATGGGCGTAATGGGTGTACTCTCCTAAACTAAGGAGCCCTTGCAACCTGAGAGAAGGTGATAATAAAAGACAACTGAATAAACCAATTTTATTTCTCCTGAACCTGGATCCATCCTTGAGGAAGTCCTTCGAGTTCGTATATAACCATACGATGGATCTATCCAATGGAAGTGGATATCCGTAGTAATACGGGTTTTTCTGAGAAATGCAAAGGGTAAAAGAACGAGCGGTAATGACTTATGCAACTTTAGACAATCCAAAAGCCAGTATTTCAAGAAGGTTCGGTCAACTTGGTCACTGAGTCATAGTCTAGGGTCGGTCAAAGGTCGCTGCCAAAGAGAGAGAGAGAGAGAAAAAGAAACACTCTGCGTGCACTCTTACCTAGATTAGAATGGTTATCACTTTATCTAATCAGGAAACCTCCCACTGTTATCTCAAATTCTCCTCCGAACCTGAAAGAAGAATTAGTCGGGATCACCCGAAGAGTAAACCAACTCATCAGTGAGAATCGGGATCCAACTATCATCGCATGATAACTTGATGGAAGCCACTCAAGTTATCACACTCCAGAAGGTATGCGCATACTTGGAAAGTTTCAGTTTCTTTAGAAAACTCCCGATATTATTTTTGCCTCATGCTCTTATGACCTTGACTTTAGCCAACAAATCATAAGTCACATGTCAAGTTCTACCCGTCATTATCCAGGTTAATTTGAACCCACCCGCACATGCCCTTGACTTTGGCCAACAAAGCAGAACGACTGTCCCAAACCAACGCATCTATCTGTAGGGTTCCTAGGCACTCTAATGGAGTCTCACAAGTGATCAAACATGCACAAATCAAATTTTACAAGTACCTACAAACCCTAACACGGATCGTTAACTAGATAATGAGGCGATGCAAGCATGTAAACGGAAATATAGCTAAAGGGAAGGGGCTACAACCTTTGTAGATCCGGTCCTCCACCTCCTAGGCTCCGCAATGAAGTCCCCTTGCTGTCCAAATCGGATCTTGGGCTCTAGCGTCGGCTTCATCGGAGAGAAAGCGGGCTAGGTCATCGACGACGATGCCGTAGATGATCTACGTCGAGGCATCGCTAGATCAAGCTCCAACTTCACCAAGTCAAGAAAACTTATGAAGGAAACACCCTATACTACTTGGCAAGAGGTAGAGGATGAAAAAATAGGAAGTTGGTACACTTTAGAATTGGATTTCTCACTTGTTTTGGTTAGTTGCCATTAAAGGTTGCAAGCTTTTTCTTTTGTTGAAGAAGAAGAAGATGAAGAAAAAGAATATGATAAGTATTATGTAAATGATAAATAAATCAATACTTATCATTTACTAACCCTTGGTTAGTTGTAGAGAATGGATCATGGTTAACTTGAATGGTTAGGGTTAAGGATGAGACAAGCATGGTGACTTAGTCAAAGTTTCAAGAAACTTCAACTACAAACAAAACAAGCCACCATTCTATTTTCTTTATCATTTTCTTTTTCCAAAATAAACAAAAAGAATAAATAAATGAATAAGTAAATAAAAAGAAAACCCTAATCATAAACTTAACCATGGTCTAATTCTTTACACTAACCCTAGCTTGCATGTATCATCAAACATGATACAATCATGTGCACAAAATATATCACATATACAATGTGCACAAACCAAGTGAGTAAATCCATTTAAAGTGAACCAATACTAGTTAATGCAAAGTAATATATCAAATATATAATTCTACATTAAATCATTAAATCAACACTTGATTTAACGATCCGGTCATGTCGCATATAACCGGCTAGTATCCAATGTATCGGCTTATCGAGTCAATCCTTGATTCGATAACTAGGTTATATCGCATATAACCATTCGATACATTCATCACGAGAATAGAATACGGTATCACATACACGCATTATTCTCGGTCCCGCACATATCTCATATGCGCTCCTATTTTGTTTCGCTTGAGCTAGGAAACCTCTGTGTAGGACTCTAAAGACTCGTCAATACGCCGGCAGCAGATGATGATCATATCAAACACCCACAAGCCGCAAGCGGTCTGCTAAACGTAACGGCCACCCGGGTATTGAGCGATCAGAAGATCGACGAGCAAGCCCGCTCACACTCCTGTGAATCCAACCAGTAACACTTACCGTATAGTCCGGTCTGTTCGTCTGATATGTCGCATATCTCGCCTAGGGGTGGTAAACGTCAGACCCCAGTAGCTCGATAAGTCATGCCGACTTGAGGTCCATAACATTCGTGAAACTACTGATAACTCTTACCAGTATATCACTGCAACCCTGGCCAGGGATTTCCTGTTATGGCCAGTCGAGCATAGCGCAACATCAACCCCCAATACCGGGAGAGACGAATCCCCTCCTATCGCTCATTGCCTCCATGTGAATCGGGACTGTACCCAAAAACCACCTGTTTGCACGACTCAGTAGAGCCGTGGTAGGGTGGAAATCAAAGCACAGTGGGAGACACACAAGACTCTATGACGATCTCGGGTCAACAGACTAAGCTGTACCAGTGTCACCAGAGAACTGCCATCTAACGTGAGGTATAATACCATCTGGGAGTTCTCGGCGAGTCCGTTCAGTGTACCCAGTCTCCACTGAGCACCCATATACCATCTCTGATGTCAAACACCAATGGATATGGGATCATCCATTGCCCAACACATGGGTCGAGAAGATATACGCTAGTCTACTCTGGAATATCGATGCCCCGTCTCGATATTCCCACGACTAGGAACAATGAAGGATGTACTCATTGACTACCCAGGCCCCACTAGTATGATCTGCATCATAGTCCTGGAAGTCGAGTACTCATCCTAAGGGCTTTATCAACATGTAATCAGAGAGACAGAAAGTATACATGTTAAGACAAAGAGCAACCAGATAGCGTACTATCATGTCGAGCAAGAAAGTCCTACCTATATATGTCCCAGCATCCACTACAATATACATCCAATGTACAGCAATGGCCTCTAGGGCATACATATAACTAACAATCTCCCACTTGCACTAGGGCCATCTGTAGCAGTGGTTGTAATATCTAATACTCAACCATCCCCTAAAAGTCTCTCTCTGGGAATAGGCCTTCGTGAGTGGATCCGCCGTGTTATCCTCTGAGTCTGCTCTCCTTCCCTCGATCACCCTGGAGATCAACTATCTCCATGATCAGGTGATACTGCCTTAGATTATGTCTGGGTCACTGATGGGACCGGGGTTCTCGGGCCAAAGCCACACTTCCATTGTCACACAATGGTAGGAACCTAGTTCATTTTATGAACCAATATACACCCAAACTGCCTCTTTGGTAGTATCTTTAATAGCGATGTTACCAGCCTTTATCGTTTAGTTTGCCACGGTATCGAGCTTGGAACTCTTCCAACATACCGTCCCTTTACTGAGGGTAAAGACAGTGCCTGTGACTGACATTCAGTCGTCTTTATCACCCTGGAACACTTCCAGTGATTCTCCCCACGATCGATTGATACAATCTCACTACAACTAGTGAGTATCCTAATATCCAATTAGATCTATCTCATAGATCCAAAGCTTAGGATTTAGTATGTATCACTTTGATCCTATATGGAAAATCATTGTGATAAGTGGAGATTGATCGAGCGTAGCATAGGAAACTCCTTCCCTAACAAGAGTATGTCATCTACGTACTCTACAAGGATCGTCACCATACTCCCTACTACCTTTTTATTTATACAAGGTTCATCTACCATTTTGATGATGTCAACTTCTTTGACTAATCCATCAAAACAGATGTTCCAACTCCGCGATGCCCGCTTTATCCTATAAAGCATCTTGCACACGTTTCCGCTGCTCCCACTGTCTACGAGGCCCTCTGGCTGTGTTCTTATAGACGTTCTCTTCTAAATCAATATTTAGAAAAGTAGTCATGGCACCCAACCACCAGATATCGTAGTCGTGGTATATAGCCGTGGCAAGTAGGATCTGGATGGATTTAAACATAGTCCTTGGAAAAGGTTTCATCATTATCCGTGCCTGGTTGATGACGAAAACCTTTAACAAGTCTAGCTTTGAAAGTCTCAACTTTTCCATGTACACCAAGCAATCTTCTCAAGATATGCTTGCTCCTGATGGGGATTTAACCCTTCAGTTATAGCAACCAAAGTCCATACTTTGTTGGTGTATAAGGATTCCATCTCAGATCACTAAGCATCCAGCCATTCTTACAGAGTCCCTACTCTCGATGGCCTGCTCGAAACTGGTTGGGTCATCATCTCATGATGCAATCCTCGCTCCCACTGTCATCGAGAAACCGAGGTATCTCTCAGGTGGGTGAGGAACCTTACTAGATCGGCGGAGAGGCTGAGGTTCGTCGGAAACTATTGAATCCTTTGGTTCTGTCAAATCATTAGCAGTTTTGTACAGCTGGAACCTTTCCAGTTCTACAGAACTGACCTTGCCTCGATCTTGTCCGGATTTTTCTTTTGACATAGGTCGGACAATCCCAAATCTTAACTAACTTAAGAGATAGGCTCTTCCCTTTCCATATCACATATGAAGCGGTAGGCAACTGATTTGATTGGAACCCTATTCAATAGGTATGCAGCTTCTCAAGCGCATAACTCCCAAAAAGGAAATAGGTAACTCAGTAGTACTCATCATAGAGCACACGATATCTAATATTGTGTGATTGCTCCGCCCCGATACACCGTTGTGCTGTGGTGTATTCAGAGGAGTAATACTGAGAGAGAATCTCATTTTCCTTTAGAATAGTCCAAGGATTCCATGCACAAGTATTCTCCTCCCTGATCTCATCATAGGACATAATACTTATACCCGTATTTTGGTTCTCTACTTCCTAGTTATATTCTGTGAATGCCTCAAAAGGTTCGGACTTATATTTCAACATGAATATATGACTGAATCTTGAGAGATTATCAGAGAATATAATGAAGTATAAAGAACCTGTCCTGGCATGTGTAGATAGGAGACCTTACATACATCATCATGTATCAGTCCCAAGAGTTCATTAACTCTCTTTCTGTTTCCAATAAACAGGGCTAAGGTCATCTAATCTTTGTGACATGACTGGCAAGTTTCACAAGATGTAAATTCAAACTGATTTAAATATGCATCTATTATGTAACTTCAGCCAGTCGGGCCGCTTAGATATGACCTAGTCTACAATGCCTCAAGAAGAATTCGTTCATTTCTGAACTCTTCTTCTTGTGTGTGTTCAGTATACAAGGAACTGTAGTTTGATTTAGAACGTCAATGCTTTTAGATAACGTGCCTGAACCGATCAACTTTTGATATAGGAAATGTTCAAAACATTATCCATCAATACAAAATTTTAACATTTCTTTACTAAATAAAGAGAGTGATATGATTTTGTATATCAGGTTCGGTATCTAATAGCATTTGTTCAGAATCAATGTATTAGTAATACAGGATGACAGTGACCAACAGACTTGGCTGCAACACTTGCCCCGTTTTCTGCCTCATGAAACATTATCACCCGTTCTCAGTTTTTCTACCTTTTTGTAGCCCTATGTAACAGATTACATATCTGGGATCCTGATCCGGTATCAAATACCCAGGATGCAGAGGATACTGAGAAACAGTTCTTTGTAACGAACACACCAAAAGATGATGCATCAGCATGCACTCTCTTCGTTTGGGCGGCACCGGAATCCTGGTATTCCCCTTATTTCCTGCTCTGTCTTATAACAATTATAAGTTGGAGCGGGACCAACGTTCCCCAGCTCAGTACAGCAAGCGGGTTCGGTCAATTATCCGTATTATTATCTTGATTAAGGCGTGATATGGTCGCTACCTGGAGAGAGAGAGAAGAAAACACTCAGCGTGCGCTCTTGCAAGATTAGATTGGTTATGTATTTTATCTAATCAGGATGGCTCCCACTGTTTTTATCAAATCTTCCTTCAAACCCTAAAAGGAAAGACTAGCTGGTATTAATTACACTCTACAAGTTCGCCAATCTTTCAGCCAGGCCAGTGTCGGTACTTTGAGGGAGGTTCCCCGTGCTTTCGCACGGACCTAATTACAGTAAACCTCGTTTTCCCAGAGGCGTAACCCCGTTGACACCTTTCTAGACACCTACTTGATCGGCTAATTGTAAAGTGCAAAACTCTCCCAGGAGTAACAATTACTCGCAGTGGGTATCGGGATCCAACTATCATATAGAAGGTATGCAATCTCATTGCAAATTTCAACACTTGAAACTCCCGATAAAGGTTTTTACCCCCAGCACCTATGACCTTAACTATGGTCAACAAATCATAAGTACTAGTCAAGTTCTACCCGTCATTTCGTGATTAATTAGACCCACCCACATGACCCTTAACTAAGGTCTACAAAGTCACGCGACTGTCCTAACTAATCGCATCATATGCGGTGTAGGAAGACATCACTTAGCTACCGTACACTGTGCCTTGACTATGGTCAACAAACACAGCACGAATACTAAGTACTCTACTTCCTAAAATGACGGAGGGTTGCGAATGGTTTTTGTGAAAACCTTTAACGCTTTGAACTTGATCTCGTTGCGGAATCAAATGGTTTTTAAATGGAATGTTTTCGAGGCTTTTCTAGTTTTGCTAGAGGGGTCACTCTCGGTGAAGGGATCGTCGGCCCTTTCCTCGTCGAATGAGGTGCGGGATATATCATATATATCACTGTGCAAAGCGAAAACTATAGAAGCGATCAAAGATAAACCGAGGGTTGTAGCATCTGCCAGTTATTGCTAAAGGAGTCACTCCCGGTGAAGGGATCTCGGTCCTTTCCCCATCGAATAAGGTGCAGGATGTTCTACAATGAACACCGTGATGCAAAGCAAGAACTGTAGCTACCTGTTTTTATTTTGAAATTCGATTCCACAACATCAATTAGGTTTATTTTCTTTCATTAATCTCATTAATGAATATCCCATCATTAAATTACACCTAAACATCACAGATAAATATAACGTACGCTTATGCCATCCGCATTCGCCTCGATGTCCCGTCTGCACCGTTAGGTTAGGTAACTAACGCCAGAGCGAGGCAGGGCTAGCGCGGGTGTAAAACATAAGCAACGTCTATATAATATATCATATATACTATATATAATATCTGTCACAGAACATCACATGATCATATCATAGATAAAACACAGCAGAAGAAACATATGAAATATTGGATCTACTAGGACGTCCGTGTTTTCAATACGAGCCAGTATAAAACACGGATTCCACGGTCGTGATGAATAGCCAATCCCACACCCCTAGACCCCTACGAGAGCGGCAAGCAACCCTACCAATTCTAGGGTTAGGAGACCTGGATTCGACTCCTCGAGATGGTCTCCCACTGGACCCCAGAACCCGGTTACTTGTGCTCCCCTCCTTGGGTCTATCCTAATGCGGAAAAGTAAATAATATACATCAACGGTGACATCTTCCGCAACCTGGAAGTGCCCCAATAAAAGAATATTACATACAAGTTTTTACATGAATGAAAATGAAAAACACTCATCTCACATAAAAACCCCCGGCTATTCAAACAAGACGATCCAATATAACATATCCAGCAACACATAACATCACATGTCATCAACGTATGTAAATATGCGCATCCCAATTGTCGTTGACATATAGCAACGAAACCGGCGATATCACATATTACACTTACGGTCACAGAAAAGAAAGTGTAAAACTACAACAGTTGGAATCCGCAACCACCTCAGACATCGCATTCCTGACCAAATGAATTCTTTAGACATCGCATGCCTAACAATTATAAACCCCGCATTTTAGTCTCATTATCGAAAACACTTTTCAATATCAAGTCGGGCAATTCAACAAGATTCTCGACATTCTGATCGAATGCTTGTCGCAAACTTCAGTAGGCGGCCGCACCCCCGATGCCGTCGACGAAGTGCACCAAGGCGGAACACCGCTACCGCGAGCACCCGAACGGATGCTTTCGGCGACGGGGTTCTCCTACAGTCACTTGGTCGGGGCTATGGGGTGAAGCTGTCTATTAAGTTTACCCGGCGAGTATCCGCGTACGCTATATGTTTACGACGGACTTTTGATCACATCAAAACTCCGTGGCAACCGATCAAGTGAGACTAAATTGCTATGTTTATAACATTCATTCAGTTATCTAATAACTACTTGTGAATTCCAATTATTGTATCACATTCTGGATAAACAGAAAATGTTAAACTTTCCGATCGAACATTCGAACACCCAAGTTTTCCCGATACGGCTCAACGCATGAAATAAGTCTAACAGCATTCAGTTCATGCCTCAGTACCAATGGTCCAGCCGTAGAAGGGTCAAGCCAACGCCTCACATGTGGCACGCCGTACTGCCCCAAACCCGAAGGTTCAAAGGGCAGTTCAAGACGGTCACATAATCGAGTTAAGGTTTGTTGTCTTCTAAAAGGTCCATCGCGTTACTTGCACTACTTTAGAACGTCGTTAAACTACGGAAAAATCCAACAATTGGAAATTTCCCGGCAGGGGAAAAAGTGGGTATTTATATCCGATCGAACTTTTTAACATATTCTAAAAAATACCCGGAAACACACACAGACAAAATTAGACAGTCCGATCGAATCTCCGAATCCCCAATACAACCCAGAAAATTCTACTCTTGAAATGCAAATTAAAAATTCCCAGAAAACTCAGGAATATTAATATGAAATTACTGTGCAAAATAAATTGGCAGAACAGGGCGTACGGCCGCGGAAGCGCCGCACAAGCCAGCTTGTGCCGCTCTTCTGCGGCTACTTAATCGATTTAGGCGTTCCGTTTTGTACAGTAATTCTTACAATATTCTTCTTAATTTTCTGCATATTTTTAATTCACAAAAATCCATGAATTTCAAAAATGTCCAGAGAGCATGTTAAAATCGGGGTTTCGGGTCGATCGGACTTCTAACTCCGTCTACGCATCGCCTTAGGCTCTAGCTAGGCTCTGATACCACTGTAGGGTTCCTAGGCACTCTAATGGAGTCTCACAAGTGATCAAACATGCACAAATCAAATTTTACAAGTTCCTACAAACCCTAATACGGATCGTTAACTAGATAATGAGGCGATGCAAGCATGTAAACGGAAATATAGCTAAAGGGAAGGGGTTACAACCTTTGTAGATCCAGTCCTCCACCTCCTAGGCTCCGCAATGAAGTCCCCTCGCTGTCTAAATCGGATCTTGGGCTCTAGCGTCGGCTTCATCGGAGAGAAAGCGGGCTAGGTCATCGACGACGATGCCGAAGATGATCTACGTCGAGGCATCGCTAGATCAAGCTCCAACTTCAACAAGTCAAGAAAACTTGTGAAGGAAACACCCTATACTACTTGGCAAGAGGTAGAGGATGAAGAAATAGGAAGTGGGTACACTTTAGAATTGGATTTCTCACTTGTTTTGGCTAGTTGCCATTAAAGGTTGCAAGCTTTTTCTTTTGTTGAAGAAGAAGAAGATGAAGAAAAAGAATATGATAAGTATTATGTAAATGATAAATAAATCAATACTTATCATTTACTAACCCTTGGTTAGTTGTAGAGAATGGACCATGGTTAACTTGAATGGTTAGGGTTAAGGATGAGACAAGAATGGTGACTTAGTCAAAGTTTCAAGAAACTTCAACTACAAACAAAACAAGCCACCATTCTATTTTCTTTATCATTTTCTTTTTCCAAAATAAACAAAAAGAATAAATAAATGAATAAGTAAATAAAAAGAAAACCCTAATCATAAACTTAACCATGGTCTAATTCTTTACACTAACCCTAACTTGCATGTATCATCAAACATGATACAATCATGTGCACAAAATATATCACATATACAATGTGCACAAACCAAGTGAGTAAATCCATTTAAAGTGAACCAATACTAGTTAATGTAAAGTAATATATCAAATATATAATTCTACATTAAATCATTAAATCAACACTTGATTTAACGATCCGGTCATGTCGCATATAACCGGCTAGTATCCAATGTATCGGCTTATCGAGTCAATCCTTGATTCGATAACTAGGTTATATCGTATATAACCATTCGATACATTCATCGCGAGAATAGAATACGGTATCACATACACGCATTATTCTCGGTCCCGCACATATCTCATATGCGCTCCTATTTCGTTTCGCTTGAGCTAGGAAACCTCTGTGTAGGACTCTAAAGACTCGTCAATACGCCGGCAGCAGATGATGATCATATCAAACACCCACAAGCCGCAAGCGATCTGCTAAACGTAACGGCCACCCGGGTATTGAGCGATGAGAAGATCGACGAGCAAGCCCACTCACACTCCTGTGAATCCAACCAGTAACACTTACCGTATAGTCCGGTCTGTTCGTCTGATATGTCGCATATCTCGCCTAGGGGTGGTAAACGTCAGACCCCAGTAGCTCGATAAGTCATGCCGACTTGAGGTCCATAACATTCGTGAAACTACTGATAACTCTTACCAGTATATCACTGCAACCCTGGCCAGGGATTTCCTGTTATGGCCAGTCGAGCATAGCGCAACATCAACCCCCAATACCGGGAGAGACGAATCCCCTCCTATCGCTCATTGCCTCCATGTGAATCGGGACTGTACCCAAAAACCACCTGTTTGCACGACTCAGTAGAGCCGTGGTAGGGTGGAAATCAAAGCACAGTGGGAGACACACAAGACTCTATGACGATCTCGGGTCAACAGACTAAGCTGTACCAGTGTCACCAGAGAACTGCCATCTGACGTGAGGTATAATACCATCTGGGAGTTCTCGGCGAGTCCGTTCAGTGTAACCAGTCTCCACTGAGCACCCGTATACCATCTCTGATGTCAAACACCAATGGATATGGGATCATCCATCGCCCATCACATGGGTCGAGAAGATATACGCTAGTCTACTCTGGAATATCGATGCCCCGTCTCGATATTCCCACGACTAGGAACAATGAAGGATGTACTCATTGACTACCCAGGCCCCACTAGTATGATCTGCATCATAGTCCTGGAAGTCGAGTACTCATCCTAAGGGCTTTATCAACATGTAATCAGAGAGACAGAAAGTATACATGTTAAGACAAAGAGCAACCAGATAGCGTACTATCATGTCGAGCAAGAAAGTCCTACCTATATATGTCCCAGCTGTAGGGTTCCTAGGCATCCTAATGAAGTCTCACAAGGCATCGAACATGCCAATTTAAAATTTTATGGGTGCCGAGAAACCCTAATACGGATCGTCGGCTAGATTTCTAGGCGAAACGGGAATCTAGTTAACTACTTAACTAAAAGTTAGATGCTACAACCTTTGTAGATCCGGTTCCCCATTTCCTTAGCTACACGTGGGTGTGCTCTCGCTGTCCATCACGAATCCTAGACTCCTTCGTCGGCTTCATCGGAAAAACGGGCGAGCAAGGTCGTCGGCTTCGTGTCAAAGACGATCTACGTCGAGGTTGCACAAGTTCAAGCTCCGACTTCACTAAGTTGTGAAACTTGTGAAGAAAACACCCAAAACCACTTGGCAAGAGGTAGAGGATGAAGAAATAGGAGGTGGGTTCACTTTAGATTTGGATTTCACTCACTTTTGCTCAAGTTGCCATTGATGGCATCTTGTTTTCTCTTTTGAAGAAGAAGGAGATGAAGAAGAAAGAATATGATAAGTATTGTGAAAAAGAATAATAAAATCAAATACTTATCATGTTCTAACCTAGGTTAAGTGTAGAGAATAAACCATGGTCACTTGAGAGGGTTAGGGTTAAGCATGAAGATAAGGATGGTTACAAAAGTCAAAGCTTCATGAAGCTTCAACTTAAAACAAAAAAGGCCACCATTCTTATCATAATCCTTTTCAAATAAATAAACAAATAAATAAATAAAAAGGCAAAACCCTAATCATCTCTTAACCATGGTTTAATACTTCACACTTAACCTAATGAGCAAGCATCATCAAACATGATACAAAGATGTGCACAAAAGTATATCACATATACAACATGTACATCAAGTGAGAAAATCCATTTAAAGTGAACCAATACTAGTTAATGTAATGCAATATATCAAATATATAATTATGCATTAAATCATTAAATCAACATTTGATTCAATGATCCGGTCATGTCGCACATAACCGACTAGAATCCAATGTATCGATTTATCGAATCAATGATTCGATAACTAGGTCATATCGAATATAACCAATCGAAACATATATCGCGAGAATGAAATGCGGTATCACATACACGCATTATTCTCGGTCCTGCACATATCTCATATGCGCTCCTATTTCGTTTCGCTTGAACCAGGAAACCTCTGTGTAGGACTCTAAAGACTCGTCAATACGCCGGTAGCAGATGATGATCATATCAAGCACCCACAAGCCGCAAGCGGTCTGCTAAACGTAACGGCCATCCGGGTATTGAGCGATCAGAAGATCTACGAGCTAGTCCGCTCACACTCCTGTGAATCCAACCGGTAACACTTACCGTACAGTCCGGTCTGTTCGTCTGATACGTCGCATATCAAGTCTAGGGGTGGTAAACGTCAGACCCCAATAACCGATAAGTCGTGCCGATGTGAGGCTCGTAACGGGTCGAGAAACTACTGGTAACACTTACCAGCAAATCTCTGATCAGCCCTGGCCAGGGACTTCCCTGTTACGGCCAATCGAGCACAGCGCAACATCAACCCCCAATACCGGGAGAGACGAAACCCCTCCTATCGCTCATTGCCTCCATGTGACTCGGGACTGTATCCAAAGACCACCGTTTTGCACGCCCTCATGGACGTGGTAAGGTGGAGATCAAAGCAAAGTGGGAATCACACAAGACTCTATGACGATCTCGGGTCTACAGACTAACCTGTACAAGTGTCACCTGAGAACTGCCATCTGACGTGAGGTATAATACCATCTGGGAGTTCTCGGCGAGTCCGTCCAGTGTACCCAGTCTCCACTGAGCACCCGTACACCATCTCTGATGTCAAACACCAATGGATATGGGATCATCCATCGCCCATCTCATGGGTCGAGAAGCGTATACGCTAGTCTACACTGGTATATCGATGCCCCGTCTCGATACACCCACGACTAGGGACCATGAAGGATGTACTTATAGACTACCATGTCCCCACTAGTATGATCTGCATCACAGTCCAGGTAGTCAAGTACATATCCTAAGGGCTTTACCAACATGTAACTATAAAACAGTATAAAGAGACTAGTGTACATGTTAAGATAAAGAGTGACCAGATAGCATACTATCATATCGAGCAAGAAAGTCATCTCTATATATGTCCAAGCATCCAATATAATATACATCATCTGTACAATACTGGCCTCCAGGGCATACATACAACTAACAATCTCCCACTTGCACTAGGGCCAGCTGCTGTAGTATCGCATACCGAGCATCCCGAAGAGTCTCTCAAACTGTATCTGGGGAATGGCCTTCGTGAGTGGATCCGCGGTGTTGTTCTTCGTGTCAACCCTCCTGACCTCGATCTCCTGGCGATCAATTATCTCCCGGATCAGGTGATACCGCCTCAGAATATGCCTGGATCGCTGATGGGACCTGGGTTCCTTGGCCAAAGCCACCGCTCCATTGTTATCGCAATACAAAGGTATTGGATGCTCAATGGATGGAACCACTCCAAGTTCAGAAATGAACTTCTTGATCCAGACAGCTTCTTTAGCAGCATCGTTGGCAGCAATGTATTCAGCCTCCATCGTCGAGTCTGCCACGGTTTCCTGCTTGGAACTCTTCCAGCTAACCGCCCCTCCGTAAAGGGTAAAGACAAAGCCCGACTGCGACTTAGAGTCGTCCTTATCACTCTGGAAGCTCGAATCGGTAAAGGACTCCACTTGGAGTTCTCCGTTACCATACACCAAGAACATATCTCTAGTCCTTCGTAAGTACTTGAGAATGCTCTTCACAGCTGTCCAGTGACTCTCTCCAGGATCAGCTTGATACCTGCTCACTATACTTAGTGAGTATGCTACATCAGGTCTGGTACATAGCATCGCATACATGATAGAGCCTACTGCCGAAGCATAGGGTATCCCTTGCATGCGAGCTCTCTCCAAATCAGTCTTGGGAGACATCTCTTTGGAGAGAGTGACTCCAGAGATCGTGGGCAAGTTCCCACGCTTGGACTCTTCCACACTAAACCTTTTTAGTATGGTGTCAATGTACCTGGATTGGGACAATCCCAAAATCCGTTTGGATCTATCTCTATAGATCCTAATCCCCAATATGCAGGAGGCATCACCAAGATCTTTCATTGAGAATCTTTGTGATAAGAAGAGCTTGACCGATTGCAGCATAGGAATGTCATTTCCTATCAAGAGTATGTCGTCCACGTACAATACGAGGAAGACAACCTTACTCTCTGCCACCTTCTTGTAGATACAAGGTTCATCTGGATTTTTGACGAAATCAAACTCTTTGATAACGACGTCAAAGCAGATGTTCCAACTCCGCGATGCTTGCTTTAATCCATAAATGGATTTAAGCAGCTTGCACACCTTCCCGCTGCTCCCACTGTCTATGAAGCCCTCTGGCTGAGTCATGTACACGCACTCTTCTAAATCACCATTTAGAAAGGCGGTCTTAACATCCATTTGCCAGATTTCGTAATCATGATAAGCAGCGATGGCAAGCATGATCCGGATGGATTTAAGCATAGCCACTGGAGAAAAGGTCTCGTCATAGTCCACACCTGGTCTTTGACGAAAACCCTTTGCTACAAGTCTAGCTTTGAAAGTCTCCACTTTCCCATCTACACCAAGTTTTTTCTTGAAGATCCATTTGCTCCCAATGGGTTTTACCCCTTCAGGAGCAACTTCCAAAGTCCATACTTTGTTGGTGTACATGGATTCCATCTCGGACCGCATTGCATCCAGCCATTTCACTGAGTCCCTACTCGTGATGGCCTGCTCGAAGCTAGTTGGGTCATCATCCTCCATGATGCAATCCTCGCTCCCACCATCCATGAGAAAACCGTAGTATCTCTCAGGCTGGCGAGGAACCCTACTAGATCGGCGGAGAGGCTGAGGTTCATTGGGAGCTACTGAATCTTCTGGTTCCACTAAATCTTCAGTTACTGTTTGTGTATCTGGAACCTCTTCCAGCTCTACCACTTTGCCACTAATTTCTTTTTCAAGAAATTCCTTTTCTAAAAAGGTGGCATATTGAGAAACAAACACTTTTTGTTCTTCAGCATGGTAGAAAAAATATCCTTGGGAATTCTTAGGATATCCCACAAACTTGCAAAGAACTGACCGTGCCTCGAGTTTGTCTGGATTTTGTCTTTTGACATAGGCCGGACAACCCCATATTTTAACTCGTTTAAAATATGGTCTCTTCCCACTCCATATCTCATATGGTGTGGCAGGTACAGATTTAGATGGAACTTGATTCAATAGGTATGCTGCTGTCTCCAGCGCATATCCCCAGAAGGAAATAGGTAACTCAGCTGTGCTCATCATAGAGCGCACCATATCTAATAGGGTGCGGTTCCTCCGTTCAGATACACCGTTGTGCTGTGGTGTATATGGAGGAGTCAGCTGAGAGAGAATCCCATTCTCTTTTAGGAAGTCCAGGAATTCATTGCTCAAGTATTCACCTCCTCGATCAGATCGAAGGATTTTAATACTTTTTCCGGTTTGGTTCTCGACTTCTTGTTTATATTCTCTAAATTTCTCAAAAGCTTCTGATTTGTGTTTCATCAGGAACACATATCCGAATCTAGAGAGATCGTCAGTGAATATAATGAAGTATGAAGAACCATCCCTGGCATGTGTAGACATGGGACCACATACATCACTATGTATCAGTCCCAAGAGTTCGGTAACTCTTTCTCCGTGTCCCGTAAATGGAGTTTTGGTCATCTTGCCTTTGAGACATGACTGGCAAGTGTCATAAGATGAAAATTCGAAAGGTTTGAAATATCCATCTTTATTCAACTTAGCTAGTCGTGTCGCATTGATGTGACCCAGTCTACAATGCCACAAGAAGGATTCGTTGAGTTCAGAACTCTTCCTCTTATGTGTGTTTGTTATGCTCAGAACTGTTGATTGATTTAGAACATAAATGCCATTGCACAGCGTGCCTGATCCAACCAACTTTTGGTTATGGAAAATGTTCATAACATTGTCCTGTAATACAAAATTATATCCCTCTTTACTTAATAAAGAAACCGATATAATGTTGCATATCAGGTTCGGCATGTAATAGCATTCGTTCAGAACCAATGTATTACCTGTTGGTAATACAAGGTGATATTCCCCGACAGTCTTAGCTGCAACAATTGCACCATTTCCAACTCTAATGTCTTTATCACCTTCTCCAAGTTCTCTACCTTTCCTAAGCCCATGTAACTGATTACATATATGGGATCCTGATCCGGTATCTAATACCCAGGACGTAGAGCAAATGGAGAAACAGTTCTCAGTAACGAACATACCAGAAGAAAATGCATCAACATGTACTTTCTTCATTCGGGTGGCATGGGAATCCTGGTATTCCCCTATATCCTGTTCATTCCTATAACTCTTATAAGAAAGAACGGAACCAACGTTCCCCAGCACTGTATAACATGCGGGTTCGGTCAATACATCCATATTATTATCTTTATTAGGGCATGAAATGGTCGCTACCTGGAGAGAGAGAGAAGAAAATACTTTAGCGTATGCTCGTGCAAGATCAGATTGGTTATTATCTTATCTAATCAGGATGGCTCCCACTGCTTTTTATCAAATCTTCCTTCAAACCCTAAAAGGAAAGACTAGCCGGAATTAATTACACACTACAAGTTCGCCAATCTTTCAGCCAGGCCAGTGTCGGTACTTTGAGGGAGGTTCCCCGTGCTTTCGCACGAACCTAATTACTGTAAACCTCGTTTTCCCAGAGGCGTAACCCCGTTGACACCTTTCTAGACACCTGCTTGATCGGCTAATTGCAATGTGTAAAACTCTCCCAGGAGTAACTCTTACTCGCAGTGGGTATCGGGATCCAACTATCTCATAGAAGGTATGCAATCTCATTGCAAATTTCAACACTTGAAATTCCCGATAATCTTTTGCCCCTAGCAGCTATATGACCTTAACATAGTCAACAAATCATAAGTGCTAGTCAAGTTCAACCCGTCATTTCCCGATTGAATTAAACCCACCCGCACGACCCTTAACATAGTCAACAAAGTCGCACGACTACCCTAATCCAATCACATCATATGCTTATACAGATAAGCACTAATTAGCTACCGCACACTACGCCTTAACATAGTCAACAAACGTAGCACGAATACTAACTAGTACTTATCTGAAATGACGGAGGGCTACGTCAGGTTTTTCTGAAAACCTATTGCGTAATGAACTTGATATCGTTGTATAATCAAATGAAGTTTTAAAATGGAATGATTTTGAGGCTTTTCTAGTTTTGCTAAAGGGGTCACTCCCGGTGAAGGGATCGTCGGCCCTTTCCTCGTCGAATGAGGTGCAGGATATATCATATATATCGCTGTGCAAAGCAGAAACTATAGAAGCAATCAAAAACAAACCGAGTGTGTAGCATCTGCTAGTTATTGCTAAAGGAGTCACTCCCGGTGAAGGGATCTCGGTTCTTTCCTCATCGAATAAGGTGCAGGGTATATCATAGATACCGCTATGCAAAGCAAGAACTGTAGCTACCTGTTTAGTTTAAAATTTGATTCTACAACATCTTAGGTTTCTTTTCTTTCATTAATCACATTAATGAAGTCCCATCATTTAAGTACCTAAACATCACAGATAGATATGACGTACACTTATGCCATCCGCATTCGCCTCGATGTCCCCTCGTGCACCATTAGATTAGGTAACTAACGACAGAGCAGGGCAGGGCTAGCGCGGGTGTAAAACATAAGTAACGTCTATATAATATATCATATATACTATATCCATCACAGAACATCACATGATCACATCACAGATATCGCAGCAGAAGAAACATATGAAATATTGGATATACTGGGACGTCCGTGTTTTCAATACGAGCCAGTATAAAACACGGATTCCACGGTCGTGATGAATAGCCAATCCCACACCCTAGACCCCTACGAGAGCGGCAAGCAACCCTGCCAATTCTAGGGTTAGGAGACCCGGACTCGACTCCTCGAGTTGGTCTCCCACTGGACCCCAGAACCCGGTTACTTGTGCTCCCCTCCTTGGGTCTATCCTAATGCGGAAATGTAAATAATATACAAAAGGTGACAGCTTCCGCTACCTGGAAGTGCCCCAAATACAAGAATATTACATACAAGTTTTTACATGAAAGAAAATGAAAAACACTCATCTCACATAAAAACCCCCGGCTATTCAAACACGACAATCCAATATAACATATCCAGCAACACATAACATCACATGTCATCAACGTAAGTAAATATGCGCATCCCAATTGTCGTTGACATATAGCAACGAAACCGGCGATATCACATATTACGCTTACGGTCACAGAAAAGAAAGTGTAAAACTACAACAATTGGAATCCGCAACCTTTTTAGACATCACATGCCTAACATTTATAAACCCCGCATTTTAGTCCCATTATCGAAAGCTCTTTTCGATATCAAGTGAAACTAAACCGCTAGATTTATAACATTCATACAGTTATCTCATAACTACTTGTGAATTCCAATTATTGTATCACATTCCAGATAAACAGAAAATGTTAAACTTTCCGATCGAACAGTCGAATACCCAAGTTTTCCCAATACAGCTCAACACATGAAATAAGTCTAGCAACATTCAGTTCGTGCCTCAGTACCAACGGTCCAGCCGTTGAAGGGTCAAGCCAACGCCTCACATGTGGCATGCCGTACTGCCCCAAACCCGAAGGTTCAAAGGGCAGTTCAAGACGGTCACAAAATCGAGTTAAGGTTTGTTGTCTTCTAGAGGGTCCATCGCGTTACTTGCACTACTTAGTACGTCGTTAAACTACGGAAAAATCCAACACTTGGAAATTTCCCGACAGGGGAAAAATTGGGTATTTATATCCGGTCGAACTTTTTAACATATTCTAAAATTTATCCGGAAAGCCACAAAGACGAAATTTGATACCCCGATCGAAACACCGAATCCCCAAAGCATCCCAGAAAATTCAACTCTTGAATAATTATTAAAAATTCCCATAAAACTCAGCACCAGAAAAGAAGAATTAATGTGCAAACAAAATTGAGCAAAGTGAACAGTCGGCGGCGGAACCGCGGCAGAAGCCATGATTCTGCCGCGTTTCCGCGGCTGTTTGGAGGCCTCATGATCTCGTGTTTCACCAGATTTCTTAAATCTTCCTGCTGAATTTTTTAGGCATTTTTAATCTGGAAAAATCCACGTTTTCAGAAAAAGTCCAGAGAGCGTGTAAAAAATGCGGTTTCGGGTTCGATCGGACTTCAAATTCCGTCTAGACTTCGCCTAAGGCTCTAGCTAGGCTCTGATACCACTGTAGGGTTCCGAGGCATCCAAATGAAGTCTCACAAGGCATTGAACATGCCAATTTAAAATTTTATGGGTGCCGAGAAACCCTAATACGGATCGTCGGCTAGATTTCTAGGCGAAACGGGAATCCAGTTAACTACTTAACTAAAAGTTAGATGCTACAACCTTTGTAGATCCGGTTCCCCACTTCCTTAGCTCCACGTGGGTGTGCTCTCGCTGTCCATCATGAATCCTAGACTCATTTGTCGGCTTCATCGGAAAAACGGGCGAGCAAGGTCGTCGGCTTCGTGTCAAAGACGATCTATGTCGAGGTTGCACAAGTTCAAGCTCCGACTTCACCAAGTTGTGAAACTTGTGAAGAAAACACCCAAAACCACTTGGCAAGAGGTAGAGGATGAAGAAATAGGAGGTGGGTTCACTTTAGATTTGGATTTCACTCACTTTTGCTCAAGTTGCCATTGATGGCATCTTGTTTTCTCTCTTGAAGAAGAAGGAGATGAAGAAGAAAGAATATGATAAGTATTGTGAAAAAGAATAATAAAATCAAATACTTATCATGTTCTAACCTAGGTTAAGTGTAGAGAATAAACCATGGTCACTTGAGAGGGTTAGGGTTAAGCATGAAGATAAGGATGGTTACAAAAGTCAAAGCTTCATGAAGCTTCAACTTAAAACAAAAAAGGCCACCATTCTTATCATAATCCTTTTCAAATAAATAAACAAATAAATAAATAAAAAGGAAAAACCCTAATCATCTCTTAACCATGGTTTAATACTTCACACTTAACCTAATGAGCAAGCATCATCAAACATGATACAAAGATGTGCACAAAAGTATATCACATATACAACATGTACATCAAGTGAGAAAATCCATTTAAAGTGAACCAATACTAGTTAATGCAATGCAATATATCAAATATATAATTATGCATTAAATCATTAAATCAACATTTGATTCAATGATCCGGTCATGTCGCACATAACCGACTAGAATCCAATGTATCGATTTATCGAATCAATGATTCGATAACTAGGTCATATCGAATATAACCAATCGAAACATATATCGCGAGAATGAAATGCGGTATCACATACACGCATTATTCTCGGTCCTGCACATATCTCATATGCGCTCCTATTTCGTTTCGCTTGAACCAGGAAACCTCTGTGTAGGACTCTAAAGACTCGTCAATAGGCCGGTAGCAGATGATGATCATATCAAGCACCCACAAGCCGCAAGCGGTCTGCTAAACGTAACGGCCATCCGGGTATTGAGCGATCAGAAGATCGACGAGCTAGTCCGCTCACACTCCTGTGAATCCAACCAGTAACACTTACCGTACAGTCCGGTCTGTTCGTCTGATACGTCGCATATCAAGTCTAGGGGTGGTAAACGTCAGACCCCAATAACCGATAAGTCGTGCCGATGTGAGGCTCATAACGGGTCGAGAAACTACTGGTAACACTTACCAGCAAATCTCTGATCAGCCCTGGCCAGGGACTTCCCTGTTACGGCCAATCGAGCACAGCGCAACATCAACCCCCAATACCGGGAGAGACGAAACCCCTCCTATCGCTCATTGCCTCCATATGACTCGGGACTGTACCCAAAGACCACCGTTTTGCACGCCCTCATGGACGTGGTAAGGTGGAGATCAAAGCACAGTGGGAATCACACAAGACTCTATGACGATCTCGGGTCTACAGACTAACCTGTACAAGTGTCACCTGAGAACTGCCATCTGACGTGAGGTATAATACCATCTGGGAGTTCTCGGCGAGTCCGTCCAGTGTACCCAGTCTCCACTGAGCACCCGTACACAATCTCTGATGTCAAACACCAATGGATATGGGATCATCCATCGCCCATCTCATGTGTCGAGAAGCGTATACGCTAGTCTACACTGGTACATCGATGCCCCGTCACGATACACCCATGACAAGGGACCATGAAGGATGTACTTATGGACTACCTTGTCCCCACTAGTATGATCTGCATCACAGTCCAGGTAGTCAAGTACATATCCTAAGGGCTTTACCAACATGTAACTATAAAACAGTATAAAGAGACTAGTGTACATGTTAAGATAAAGAGTAACCAGATAGCATACTATCATATCGAGCAAGAAAGTCATCTCTATATATGTCCAAGCATCCAATATAATATACATCATCTGTACAATACTGGCCTCTAGGGCATACATACAACTAACACCAGCATCCACTACAATATACATCCAATGTACAACAATGGCCTCTAGGGCATACATATAACTAACACTATCTATGCAGCAGATGAATATTCAGCAGCTACCAAGCACTATGCCTTGACTTTGGCCAACAAACATAGCTTGAATACTACTGACTATCCATAAGAAATGACGGAGGGCTATAGCTGGTTTTTGGCGAAAAAACGTTTAACGTAACGAATTTGATTTTGTTGAAGGAACCTGATAGCTTTTTATAAAAATATAGTGGCGAAAACCTTTTGCTAAAGAGGTCACTCCCGGTAAAGGGATCTTGGCTCTTTCCTCGTGGAATGAGGTGCAGGATATTCTAACTGAATACCGCGATGCAAAGCAACTTGTAATCGACTATAGTGAAGTTATTACCCTGACGCAAACTTCTGCCCAAAGGGTCACTCCCGGTGAAGGGATCTCAGCCCTTGCCTCGTCGAATGAGGTGCAGGATATTCCAACTGAATACCACTATGCAAAACAAAAGGAAACATCTTTGTAATAACACCTTTTAAAATTTGTTCCAACAACATCAAATATAGGTTTGTTTTACTTTGCATTGATCAGAATCAACGCAGTCCCATCAATCAATCACACTAGAAAAGAACGAAAAAAAATTGTACATATATGCCATCCGCATTCGCCACAGGGTCCCGTCATCACCCGTTAGGTTACTTAACTAACGACAGAGCGGGGGCTGGACTAGCGCAGGTGTAAAACATATACAACATCTAATAGTATATATACCAATATACAATAATCGCTCCAGGTTTGATAATATGCAACATTACAGAAAAGTAATAAGCATCACAGAATAATACAGATAATCTGGGATCCCCGGGTTTTACAGAGCCGCTGCCGAAACTCGACGTTCCCCTGGTAGTGTGGATAGCCTGTGCAATGAAACCTAGACCCCTACGGGTGCGGCAAGTTACCCGCCAAAACCTGAAGCGAGGCAGCCCCTACAGCAAAATGAATGGACCACCCGGCACTTCACGGTATCCGGTAACTTGAGCACCCCTCCTTGGGTCAACCTGTACCCCCTACGAGTGCGGCGAATAGTCTGCCAATTCTAGAGTGAGGCCCCTCTGCCTCTCAAAGCCATGAGATACGGACCCGTTGCCCTCCAGAACCCGGCTATCCGTGCACTCCTTCACGGGATAAACCTAGTACAGAAATAAAAACATGTACAACGGGTACATCGACCTCAGCCCGGTCGTGCCCCAAAAGAATATTATACAAACAGGCAGTGACGGCAGTCCACATATTGGACGCTCGTCCCGTAATATCAAATGTACAAATAAATCCAAATGCACTACCATTGCACACTGTTATCCACCACGACATATCCGCAACATTACAGCACAACACAGAATATCAACGCGAATGTCACGTTCGTAAATCCGTCTAAAAGAGCTATAGCAATTAGACGCAATTTACAGCTCAAATGACATTCCCGGTCGGAGATATAAAGTAAGTACTGTATACTAACAAGTTTAAAATTTCGATCGACAAAATTTCCCGAAGTGGGCCCTACGTACATCTGCTGTACAGTAACAAAATCTGGGCCCAAAAGAACTATACCAAAAACCACAATTTTATCTGTAGAAGCTACTGTAGAAATTTGGCTAATTGATCTCCTAATGCTGCGGCGGATCCGCGGCCAAACTCTAGCTTGGGCCGCGGATCCGCGGCCGTACAGAGAGATCACAAAGCCAATTTTCTCCAGTGTTCTAAGAAAACCCTGCTTTATTTTCTGAGATGCTCAAAATAATTTTTAGGCCTGATTTAAAATCGACAGAAAGTTTGAACAGAAAATTGTAGTTTTGCGAAAATCCGTTCGATCGATATTTTAAACGCGTCAGCATAAGTTAGTAAAGCTTAATGGTGAGGCTCTGATACCACTGTAAGTCCACGGTAGCGCCCCGGCCGTCTAACAGACGCCAAATGCGGAACAAAAACTTTTTACAAACTGGCGCTATCGCGTACTATAACCCGGATCTGCCATTAAAGCTAAACTAACAAACTACAAAGTGGGTAGAAATGTTATACCGAACGATCCGAGTCCTTCGGTCTTCAACCATCATCCCACGCTTTGTTGCGGCTGCTCCGATCTTCTAGATCTCCAGTCTTTTCGTCCAGGTGGCACGACGTCGACGGGTCTTTAAACGGGCTCCCGCCTCTGAACCGAGGCAACTCGATCATCATGTTTGCTAAAAGAGATGACCAAGATTGATGTAGAGAATGAGTAGAACACTTTGTCTCGCTTCGTCCAAAGCCATGGACGAACGGTTAATGAAGTTGCCCTTTTGATTGATGTGGAAAGAGTTGTGTTTGTAGTGTAACCGCAATCAGAACGGTGCCGCGCGTAGCTAGACCGAGGTGAGTACGGGTCGTCCTCAGGGAAACGTTGAATATTTTAATCTTACTTTAGATGTGTTGAAAAAGAGAGGAGGGATAAAGAATATTGTAGAATGGCTGTAGAATCTAGATCTACGTTAAACAAGAATGCAAAATATAGATCTAAATTAACTACGGATGTAAGTTTATATAAGAAGAAGGCTTGTAGGGTTCATTAGGATTTAGTAGTTATGGATGATTAATTAAAAATTACCCTTTTTATCCTTTAATAGATTTAAAACTAGAACGACGGTGATGCGTGTAGATTAGGGTTTCTGGAGGGAAAAGGAATCCCACTCTTAACCCTTATCTCGACACGGAACTCCGTTCATATCCAGCCTTTACCAAAACAATCATTAATCTAATCACTAATCGCGGTCGGAACTAACAAGGAATTGTTAGCGCGCCCGATTAGGATGTTAATGATTCTTTTGATAAAGTTCATAAACTTTATAGGACTTAAAAAAGGTTTAGGGATGTTCATCATCCATTAGCCTACCATAATCTTACGAACCCTAACAAGCGGAGAATTACTCGCGCATGTTGGGAGAAAAAGAGATGGAGAGAAAATGCATAATTAAACTACGAAGAAATAGAATAAGAAAAAGAAAGCTACCTTTATTAATCAACAATATTCATTACACTTTGATCCCTTAGAAAATGATTACAAATACTAGTTTGCTTCTCGATCTCTTCTAAGGAGGTAGACGAACCGTTGATGATCAGCCTGGATGCGTGAGCCGTCTTGGACTTCGTGATCTTGTCGGCTTGATAAATTTTTCAAGAGGCTCTCGGTCCCTTTTTATAGTGCCAAAGCCAGAATCCAAGCTTCTAAATTAGGAAGTAAGCAACAAAAGATTCACCCTAAAATTTTTGAGCACCTAACTCCATAATATTGCTGCGGATCCGTGGCACCAAGGGGCTTGGGCCGCGGATCCGCGGCTTGATGATCATGGCCCTTGATCAATTTTTAGGGGCTGTCTCGTAGTGACATTTGGCGATCCTTGGAACCTTCAGAATTTGGAAATCTTTTCGTGGTTGCTGCCAGACTTGGTCTCCAAGTTTTGATTCTTAATTAGGCAAGTCTTCTTCAACAACTTGATTTGCTTGATTCTAGTCTTTGAAAAATTCTGCACAACTTGGAAAAATTCTGCACAACAACTCAAATAATATTTAGTAGACTTTGTTCTGCTAGGATTTGGTCAATGAATTTATTTGCATACATTTTCCTACCAAATGCTAATTATAATATATCAACACATGGAAAATAGTATTTTTACACATAAACCCTCATATGTATGATATATTATAATAAAGTCCCTTTTTAATATGAAAATGGTAGGAAAAATGTAATAACAAATGTGCAGTTTTATCAACTGAACAAATACCCCCAAACCTATCTTTGATCGTCCCGAGCAAACTAGTTTATTCAAGAGGAGAAAAAGAAAGGAGAAAACTAAGCACACTTTCGTAGGCAGACACGATTACACTGAGCACGTGCAACAAGTCATTAAACCTCTAGGTGTCCCTAGTAGGAGGAGTGTTGTCTCCTGAGGGTTTTCAGCGGATTACACCCACAAAATCCTATAACAAAAGAGAGATGGTGAAATTTACATATAAAGATAAGAACAATAAAAGAAAGACTTTGAAAATAAGAGTTTCCAACTACACTAGCTTTTCAGTTGTCATGAGCCCTATCTTAATAGTCATGAAAAGATGTTAGAAATCACATTATCCCTCAATAAAACATCGTCTTTATTCTTCATCTCTACCTTTCATCCAAACATTGATCATATACCCCAACGTGTGTGAAATGGACATCCCTACACTCGGAGAATTCAATTCAAGCAATCATACTCTTGTCCATCTACCTCAGCACTTTTTAACTTGATGAATATTTAGGGATTTGCTCACACTTTTTTATGCGACCGTTAATACTTCTTGAGGTACTAACCGACCGATTACTCATGTGCTTGCTGATTAGGTGATAATATTTTCCTCGTCTTGCACCACCTAAGGCTTAACAGTGACTCCCAGACCAGTTGGCCTTAGGGCACTAGGTGAAGAGGCACCCTCGCTATATTTTTTTATTGCTGCCTTGGCGATAACAAAACCAGTGTTCATTTTTTTCTTTTCACCATTTTTATATTTTCTTCATTTATTTTCTTTTATTTTCTTCATACTTTGGCTTTTAGACAAGAGCATTTCAAGGTATCTGTAAGTGCATGGCGGCGCCCCGGCCGTCAATCCGACGGCCAAATGCGGAAGCGGTGATAAACTTTAAATTTTCTTTGAACTGGCAAACCGCCGCGCACTAAAACCCGGATCGAACCATTAATTAGTCCTAGCCAATTATAAGAAAGGGAATAGAGATATACCGACGATCCAAGTCCTCCGGTCTTCTCGTCGTCGTCCCGATCTCCTGCGGAATGTCCTGTCTCCACCTCGTCGCCGGAAGTGCACCACATCGCCTACTTCTTTTACGGGCTCCCACCTCAATGCCGAGGCAACTCGGGCACGAAGCCGGCTACTCGACGTGCCCAAGATTTACTGTAGAATATCATGTAGAGGCTTGTGTCTCATTTGGGGTTATCGGAATTGCCTTTTGGTGGAGGGATGAAAACAAGAAGTATGTGGAGGAGCTTGGAGAATTTTGGTGCATGAAATGAACAACAAATCCCACTCCAACAATATGGGCAGCCCCCTCCTATACATGGCCGGCCATCTCAAGTGAGTGAGGGAGAGAATGAGATAGAATACCATGAGGGAGTGAGTGGCTTGAACAATAATGCAAGGCATCAAAAACAAATCATGAAAGAATATGATCATAAGCAAAACCACACACAACTCCAACCATCAACAACCATCATGACCACTAAAAGTCAAGCTATCATGAAGCTAGAAGTCAAGGTCAATGAGAGACTATCATGATACAACAATAAGCAAAGAACCCCTCCACAAATGCTTATTTGCAACAATGCAAATAAGCCCTCCTCCACCAATCTTCGGCCAATGAACGATACAAAGGAAATCGGCCGAAACGAAAAGCAAACTGGCAACTCCAGAAAACTGGTCCCGTAATAAATTACAGGAAAAACCCCGATACTGTGCATACACACCCGCATCGGTATTTCGACTGAAATACAAATGCAATGAGACAAAATCTACACTGTACTATACTAGGATCCGGCTTAAACCAAAGCCGGCTAGTAATATCTGTTCGATCCTGATCCATGCAATACCGCACGTATCTGATCGAACCCTGCCATATAACCATACGGCCTATAGTACAAACTGTCCGATCCTGATCCGTGCAATACCGCACGTATCTGATCGGACCTTGCCATATCTCCATACGGCCTCTACAACCTTTCGCCCGAAAGCTGAGTAACTGAATGTGGGGGACTCTAAAGACTCGTCAACACCTTGGTTGTGGATTTAACCACTAGCACGTCAGAGGTATAAGCCAATACGTAACGGGCTACCAGGCATTGACTAAAAGGGACGTCTGTGAGCGAACTCAGCCCGACAACCCTACTGAGCCTGTCAGTGACAATATCCGTACAGTCCGGTCCGTTCGTCTATGAGCATCGCATGGCGGGCCTAGGGGGTTGGTAAAAGTCAGACCCCCAAAAGCGGTACAAGTCGTGTCGGAGTGTAGCCCAGAACACCCTGAGATACTACTGGAATACCTACCAGTAAATCTCCTTGCCTCGGCCGAGGGCTTCGTGTAATGGCTCTCCTAGACACAGCACGACCTCACCCCCAATACCGGGAGAGACGAACCCCTGAAGATACGATCACTGCCTCCATGTGGCTCGGGACTGTACCCAACTAAAACCTGTTTGCACGACTCCTTTGAGCCGTGGTAGGGTAGTAATCAAAGTGCAGTGGGAACTCACACGAGACAAATGACGATCCCCAGGTCGATGAACTAACCTGCACATATGTCACCAGGGAACTGCCATCTGACGTCTGGTATATGACCAACTAGCATGTTCCCGGCGAGTCCTGTCCGGTGTACTCATAACCCAATGAGCACCTGTATACATCTTAGGTGATCCAACTGACACCAGTGGCTTGTGAGACCGGCCACCGCCCCTCGTCGGGGTCTCGACTGTATACACTAGTCTACTCTGGAGTATCGATGCCCTGACTCGAAACTCTCACGACTAGGGACCATTTAAGGATATGCTTATAGACCCCAGCTCCCACTTATATGATCGCCCTCATACTGCTGGTGGTCAAGCAAGAATCCTAGGGGCTCTACCAACGTGTAATAGCGACTTGTCAGGTCACTTAAAGCAGTACACGATGATAAAGGTAAACCAGATAGCATACTATCATCTCGAGTAAGACTGTCCTATCGGGATAGGTCCTCCCTCAATCATTACAATCACGTGCCTGTGACCTAATAATTGACTCTGAGGGCACTATCTCCAACAATCTCCCACTTTCACTCAAGGCTAATTATTGCGATGTCGCATACTCACAGCCCGTGTGATACCGAACACCCAACTCCTCTACTAGTCAGTCTCACAAAGCCTGTTTGAGAAACTATTGCGTTCGAGGAATAGCCCCAGTGAGTGGATCCGCCTTGATGTTTCTTTCTATGTCTCTCTATATCTCAAGTTCGCGGAGAAAGCCATCTCCCGAAAAGAGTAATACCTGTCTTAGAATATGTCTGGATGTCTGATGGGACCTAGCTCATAAATGAACTCCAAATCCAAACTTCTTAGACTGTATCGACAACTGAACTTAATCAGTGTCCTGCGCCATGCCACCCTCAGTATTGCCTTGGATCACCTGTCCAAAATAATGCCCTTCGTTAGAAGGAAAACTATAACTCTGACAACCTCCTTGTCGTCCATGTCACCTTGGAAGCCTGGATTGATAACTGTCTCCTGCATGAGGCTGTCGTTATCATATCCCTAGAACAGCAACTTATGTTCTAAAACTGCTTCCGACTGTTTCTCCAGGATTGGACTAATGTCAACTTATTGCATCTAGTGCAAGAACAACATCTGGTGTGGTACTTGACATCTCATGATTGACTCAATTGCCTGAGCAAGTGATCTGCCAATCATGCACATCCCTCTCCCCTTTAGTCTATAAGACACCTTTAGAGAGGGTGACTCCATCATCTGCAGGTACACTACCGTGCATGGAGTCGTCCATTCTAATTAGAATGCTGTCAAAGTACCCTTAATTGGGAAACCACCCAAATCTAGATCTAAAACCACAGATCTAGTAACCAGTATGTCTGATATAAAATCCATTTCTTTTGTGGAGAAACCACTGTGTGACGACCAAAGTATAACCGATCGTAGTATAGGAGTTTCTTTTCCTACTCTGTGTATGTCATCCGAATACCAGGATATCACACCCTACTACCTTCTCAACAGATCCATCCCCTATTCTGATGAAGTCAAACCCATGACTGTCACGTCAGAAATAGATGATCTTTCTCCGCTATATCTGCTTTAGCCTATAAATAGACATAAGCTACTTGTCCACCAATGCTTCCGCTGCTCCCACTGACTACGACAACCCTCTGGCAGAGTCATATACACGTACATTTCTAAAACTAGTTTAGAAAGACGCTATACTCATCCTCCTGCCGGGTCTCACAGTCTGGAACAACAGCAATGGTAAGTCTGGGTAAACAAGAACTTCCCTGTCACTGTCCTTGAGGCTACCGTAGTACCTCTCGGGTGCCTGAAGTTACCCACCTTATCTGCGGAGTGGCCAATGGAATGTCAATCCAGATTGAATCTTTTGGTTCCTATGAAATCTTCAGTAATCGTTTGTGGTTCTGGAATTACTTCCAGTTCTACCATACTCCCACTACTGTTTTCTGAAAAAATCCATTTTTAATAAAAC
This sequence comes from Agapanthus africanus, assembly GCA_030015575.1. Classification (NCBI taxonomy): domain Eukaryota; kingdom Viridiplantae; phylum Streptophyta; class Magnoliopsida; order Asparagales; family Amaryllidaceae; genus Agapanthus; species Agapanthus africanus. Next base: position 385,171,848 of record CM057342.1, read on the forward strand.
TGTGGCGAGTCTAGAACAATATCGCTATTGTTCATCCAGATGGTAGAAAGTCAACCCTCGTCATAGCCTGGGTCAACCCACAAACAGCCATTACAGAAACGTGCCTTGAGTTGTCCAGTGTCTGGTTTTAATCATAAACCGGACAACTCCTCGTACCTTAACATCGTTAAGATATGAACTGTTCTATATCCAATATAGAACCAGAGGCACTGATTTAATTGAACCAGATTCAAATCATGCAGCTGTCTCCAGTGCATGTCAACTAAATGGAAGGAGGCCGATCAGCGTTACTCAACTTAGGAATGCTTCCAATTATGAGTAACCTGAAAGAGAAGCAATTTCTCTTAATCACTACTATCAACTGAATACCATACGCAAGTATCTACATCTTCGATCTCTTTGAAGAATCCCGATACTTGCTACACCTGGTTCTCTACTCTATTCAAATACCTAAAACTTCTCCAAATTCGGACCCTGTGTTTCCACGAAACACTTGTCAAAAAACTAGAGAAGTCATAAGTAAACCGAATATAGCATGAGGACCAACCCCTCTGTCCTGATGGACTCTGGACAACATACAATACTCTGTACAAGTCCCTTTAGTCTGATAACTCATTCACTGTGTGTCGTAGGTTGAAAACTGTACTTATGGTTAAGAAGAATTACACCGCTGTTTAATGCTCCTTACTTAACCATCCACTGATATAGGTAAATGTCGTAGACATAATTTCAAAAAGGTATATCTCACTCTATGAAAATAGACGTACAGATATATCAATTTGAAATTGGTGCATAACAGCGGATATTCAAAACCAAATATTTGCCGACCGGCAAACAGCCCAGGTGATTTCCTCAAATATCACCGATTACAACGAATCCCGATATAATGAGGATGATCACCCAATTCCCAATAACTTGCTCCCACTCATCATCTGTAAAACCATACAGATGTGAGAATCAAACCTGGTAAATACATACCCTGGAGTAAGTATCTAATCGGGAAATTAGTTTTCTTTTAACATTACACAGTGAAACTGAAACATTGAAATGTTTCGATGGGGTATCCTGGTATTCCTAGTAATGCCTCTTCCATTATCAGATTCACAACTGTAACCGTATAATTCTTTGCCACCTCTCCAAATCCCTTCATATGTCTTTAGTCTTTACCTTCTGCACACCCCTTTAGGCCAAATGGTTTTCTTCTTTCCCTACCGTTCGGCTCCAGCCTATGGTTTGGAAGAAGACTATCCAATAAGCATAATGGGTGTACTATCCTAATCCTAGGAACACTTGCAATGCGAGAGAAGGTGAAGTTAAAAGACACCTGAATAAATCTTATTCCTATTTCTCTTGAACCAGAATCCATCCCCGAACTGGAACAAGTTCCTTTCGAGTTCGTATATAACCGTACGATGGAGTATCCAATAAACTGAGGATCTTCGTAGTGATACGGAGTGTCCTGGAGAAATACAAAGGTGATGTGGGAGTGGTAACGAAATATCTGGTTTGGTCGTGAATATCTGTTGCAATTTACTTTGCCCTCTTACTAATCCCTTGCTTTGTCTGAACTTAATACCTTCTGTACACCATCGTTAGGCTAATTGGTTTTCTTCATTCCCTACCGGTCGGCACCAGCCTAAGGTTTGGAAGAAGACTATCCAATTTGCGTAATAGGTGTACTATCTCCTAAACCAAGGAGTACTCGCAACCTGAGAGAAGGTAAAATGAAAAGACAACTGAATAGTCCTATTCGTTTTCTCCAGAACCGGAAACCATCCTCGAATAAACCCCTTCGAGTTCGTATCTAACCATACGATGGTTTTGTCCAATGGAAGTGGACATTCGTAGCAATACGGGGTGTCCTGGAGAAAAGGGTAAAAGTAGGAGTGGCAATGAGGTCTGCAACTCTGACAATCCAAAAGCCAGTGTAAAGAAGGTTCGGTTGATCTTGGTCACTGAGTCATAGTCTTAGGGTCGGGTCAATGGTCGCTGCCAAAGAGAGAGAGAAAAGAAACACTCAGCGTGCACTCTAACCTAGATCAGAATGGTTACCAATTTATCTAATCTGGAAACCTCCCACTGTACCTCAAATTCTCCTCCAAACCTGAAAGAAGAATTAGTCGGGAACACCCGAGGAGTAAACTAACTCATCAGTGGGAATCGGGATCCAACTATCATCGCATGACAACGTGACGGAATCCGCTCACGGCATCACACTCCAGAAGGTATGCGCTGAAAGGTTCTTAGGCACCCTAGTGGGTTCTCACAAGGCATCGAACATGCCAAATTAAAATTTTTAGTGCCGAGAAATCCTAGACTACGGATCTTCAACTAGATGTTTAGGCGAAACTATAAGCTAGTTAACAGTTAACTACTAGGATACGGAAATTACAACCTTTGTAGATCCGGATATCCACCTCCACGGCTCCGCAACGAAGTCTTCTCGCTGTCCATTTTGAAGCTTGGACTCTCGTGACGGCTTCATCAGAGAAACGTGCGGTATAGGTCGTCGGCTTCGTGTCAAAGACGATCTACGTCGAGGTTGCACAAACTCAAGCTCCGACTTCACAAACTTATGAAACTTGTGAAGTAAACACCCAAAACAACTTGGCAAGAGGTAGAGGGTGAAGAAATAGCAGGTGGGTTCACTTTAGAATTGGATTTATCTCACTTTAACTCAAGATGCCATTGGAGTAGCAAGCTTGAAGAAGAAGAAGATGAAGATGAAGCAAGAATGATAAGTGTTCTATTTTAAAAATAAAACTAATATGAATACTTATCATATCTTGACCATGGTCAAGTGTAGAGATTAAACCAAGGTTAGTAAGTGTGGTTAGGGTTAAGGATGAGATAAGGATGGTGGACTTTGTCAAAGCTTCATGAAGCTTCAACATAGCTCCAAAATTAGCCACCATTCTTAACTTAATCCTTTTAAATAAATAAACAAATAAATAAATGATAAACCAAAACCCTAATCATCACTTAACCATGGTTTAACCCTTTACACTTAACCACATTATCAAGTATCATCAAACATGATACAAAGTAGTGCACTAAAGCATATCATATATACAATGTGCATCAAGTGAGAAAAATCCGTTTAAAGTGAACCAATACTAGTTAATGCAAAGTAATATATCAAATATATAATTATACATTAAATCATTAAATCAACACTTGATTCAATGATCCGGTTATATCGCATACAACCGACTAGTATGTAATGTATCGATTTATCGAATCAATGATTCGATAACTAGGTCATATCGAATATAACCAATCGAAACATTTATCGCGAGAATGAAATGCGGTATCACATACTCGCATTATTCTCGGTCCCGCACATATCTCATATGCGCTCCTATTTCGTTTCGCTTGAGCCAGGAAACCTCTGTGTAGGACTCTAAAGACTCGTCAATACGCCGGTAGCAGATGATGATCATATCAAGCACCCACAAGCCGCAAGCGGTTTGCTAAACGTAACGGCCACCCGGGTATTGAGCGATCAGAAGATCGACGAGCTAGCCCGCTCACACTCCTGCGAATCCGACCAGTAACACTTACCATACAGTCCGGTCTCTTCGTCTGATATGTCGCATATCAAGTCTAGGGGTGGTATACGTCAGACCCCAATAACCCGATAAGTCGTGCTGATGTGAGGCTCGTAACGGGTCGAGAAACTACTGGTAACACTTACCAGCAAATCTCTGATCAGCCCTGGCCAGGGACTTCCCTGTTACGGCCAATCGAGCACAGCGCAACATCAACACCCAATACCGGGAGAGACGAAACCCCACCTATCGCTCATTGCCTCCATGTGACTCGGGACTGTACCCAAAGACTACCGTTTTGCACGCCCTCATGGATGTGGTAAGGTGGAGATCAAAGCACAGTGGGAACCACACAAGACTCTATGACGATCTCGGGTCTACAGACTAACCTGTACAAGTGTCACATGAGAACTGCCATCTGACGTGAGGTATAATACCATCTGGGAGTTCTCGGCGAGTCCGTCCAGTGTACCCAGTCTCCACTGAGCACCTGTATACCATCTCTGATGTCAAACACCAATGGATATGGGATCATCCATCGCCCATCACATGGGTCGAGAAGCGTATACGCTAGTCTACTCTGGTATATCGATGCCCCGTCTCGATACACCCACGACTAGGGACCTTGAAGGATGTACTTATGGACTACCATGTCCCCACTAGTATGATCTGCATCATAGTCCAGGTAGTCAAGTACACATCCTAAGGGCTTTACCAACATGTAACTATAAGACAGTACAAAGAGACTAGTGTACATGTTAAGATAAAGAGTAACCAGATAGCATACTATCATGTCGAGCAAGAAAGTCATCTCTATATATGTCCAAGCATCCAATATAATATACATAATCTGTACAATACTGGCCTCTAGGGCATACATACAACTAACAATCTCCCACTTGCACTAGGGCCAGCTGCTGTAGTATCTCATACCGAGCATCCCGAAGAGTCTCTCAAACTGTATCTGGGGAATGGCCTTCGTGAGTGGATCCGCCGTGTTGTTCTTCGTGTCAACCCTCCTGACCTCGATCTCCTGGCGAACAACTATCTCCCGGATCAGGTGATACCGCCTAAGAATATGCCTGGACCGCTGATGGGACCTGGGTTCCTTGGTCAAAGCCACCGCTCCATTGTTATCGCAATACAAAGGTATTGGAAGCTCAATGGATGGAACCACTCCAAGTTCAGTAATGAACTTCTTGATCCAGACAGCCTCTTTGGCAGCATCATTGGCAGCGATGTATTCAGCCTCCATCGTCGAGTCTGCCACGGTTTCCTGCTTGGAACTCTTCCAGCTAACCACCCCTCCGTAAAGGGTAAAGACAAAGCCCGACTGCGACTTAGAGTCGTCCTTATCACTCTGGAAGCTGGAATCGGTAAAGGACTCCACTTGGAGTTCTCCGTTACCATACACCAAGAACATATCTCTAGTCCTTCGCAAGTACTTGAGAATGCTCTTCACAGCTGTCCAGTGACTCTCTCCAGGATCAGCTTGATACCTGCTCACTACACTTAGTGAGTATGCTACATCGGGTCTGGTACATAGCATCGCATACATGATAGAGCCTACTGCCGAAGCATAGGGTATCCCTTGCATGCGAGCTCTCTCCAAATCAGTCTTGGGAGACATCTCTTTGGAGAGAGTGACTCCAGAGATCGTGGGCATATTCCCACGCTTGGACTCTTCCATACTAAACCTCTTTAGTATGGTGTCAATGTACCTGGATTGGGACAATCCCAAAATCCGTTTGGATCTATCTCTATAGATCCTAATTCCCAATATGCAGGAGGCATCACCAAGATCTTTCATTGAGAATCTTTGTGATAAGAAGAGCTTGACCGATTGCAGCATAGGAATATCATTTCCTATCAAGAGTATGTCGTCTACGTACAATACGAGGAAGACAACCTTACTCTCTGCCACCTTCTTGTAAATACAAGGTTCATCTGGATTTTTGACGAAATCAAACTCTTTGATAACGACGTCAAAGCAGATGTTCCAACTCCGCGATGCTTGCTTTAATCCATAAATGGATTTAAGCAGCTTGCACACCTTCCCGCTGCTCCCACTGTCTACGAAGCCCTCTGGCTGAGTCATGTACACGCACTCTTCTAAATCACCATTTAGAAAGGCGGTCTTAACATCCATTTGCCAGATTTCGTAGTCATGAAAGGCAACAATGGCAAGCATGATTCGGATGGATTTAAACATAGCCACTGGAGAAAAGGTCTCGTCATAGTCCACACCTGGTCTTTGACGAAAACCCTTTGCTACAAGTCTAGCTTTGAAAGTCTCCACTTTCCCATCTACACCAAGTTTCTTCTTAAAGATCCACTTGCTCCCAATGGGTTTTACCCCTTCAGGAGCAACTTCCAAAGTCCATACTTTGTTGGTGTACATGGAATCCATCTCGGACCGCATAGCATCCAGCCATTTCACTGAGTCCCCACTCGTGATGGCCTGCTCGAAGCTAGTTGGGTCATCATCCTCCATGATGCAATCCTCGCTCCCACCATCCATGAGAAAACCGTAGTATCTCTCAGGCTGGCGAGGAACCCTACTAGATCGGCGGAGAGGCTGAGGTTCATTGGGAGCTACTGAATCTTCTGGTTCCACTAAATCTTCAGTTACTGTTTGTGTATCTGGAACCTCTTCCAGCTCTACCACTTTGCCACTAATTTCTTTTCCAAGAAATTCCTTTTCTAAAAAGGTGGCATATTGAGAAACAAACACTTTTTGTTCTTCAGCATGGTAGAATAAATATCCTTGAGAATTCTTAGGATATCCCACAAACTTGCAAAGAACTGACCGTGCCTCGAGTTTGTCTGGATTTTGTCTTTTGACATAGGCCGGACAACCCCATATTTTAACTCGTTTAAAATATGGTCTCTTCCCACTCCATATCTCATATGGTGTGGTAGGTACAGATTTAGATGGAACTTGATTCAATAGGTATGCTGCTGTCTCCAGCGCATAACCCCAGAAGGAAATAGGTAACTCAGCTGTGCTCATCATAGAGCGCACCATATCTAATAGGGTGCGGTTCCTCCGCTCCGATACACCGTTTTGCTGTGGTGTATATGGAGGAGTTAGCTGAGAGAGAATCCCATTCTCTTTTAGGAAGTCCAGGAATTCATTGCTCAAGTATTCACCTCCCCGATCTGATCGAAGGATTTTAATACTTTTTCCGGTTTGGTTCTCGACTTCTTGTTTATATTCTCGAAATTTCTCAAAAGCTTCTGATTTGTGTTTCCTCAGGAACACATATCCGAATCTAGAGAGATTGTCAGTGAATGTAATGAAGTATGAAGAACCATCCCTGGCATGTGTAGACATGGGACCGCATACATCACTATGTATCAGTCCTAAGAGTTCGGTAACTCTTTCTCCGTGTCCCGTAAACGGAGTCTTGGTCATCTTGCCTTTGAGACATGACTGGCAAGTGTCATAAGATGAAAATTCGAAAGGTTTCAAATATCCATCTTTATGCAACTTAGCCAGTCGTGTCACATTGATGTGACCCAGTCTACAATGCCACAAGAAGGATTCGTTGAGTTCAGAACTCTTCCTCTTGTGTGTGTTTGTTATGTTTAGAACTGTTGATTGATTTAGAACATAAATGCCATTGCATAACGTGCCTGATCCAACCAACTTTTGGTTATGGAAAATGTTCATAACATTGTCCTGTAATACAAAATTATATCCCTCTTTACTTAGCAAAGAAACCGATATAATGTTGCATATCAGGTTCGGCATGTAATAGCATTCGTTCAGAACCAATGTATTACCAGTTGGTAATACAAGGTGATATTCCCCGACAGTCTTAGCTGCAACAATTGCACCATTTCCAACCCTAATGTCTTTATCACCTTCTCCAAGTTCTCTACCTCTCCTTAGCCCATGTAACTGATTACATATATGGGATCCCGACCCGGTATCCAATACCCAGGACGTAGAGCAAATGGAGAAACAGTTCTCAGTAACGAACACACCCGAAGAAAATGCATCATCATGTACTTTCTTCATTCGGGTGGCATGGGAATCCTGGTATTCCCCTATATCCTGTTCATTCCTATAACTCTTATAAGAATGAACGGAACCAACGTTCCCCAGCACAGTATAACATGCGGGTTCGGTCAATACATCCATATTATTATCTTTATTAAGGCATGAAATGGTCGCTACCTGGAGAGAGAGAGAAGAAAACACTTTAGCGTAAGCTCGTGCAAGATCAGATTGGTTATTATCTTATCTAATCAGGATGGCTCCCACTGCTTTTTATCAAATCTTCCTCCAAACCCTAAAAGGAAAGACTAGCCGGGATTAATTACACACTACAGGTTCGCCAATCTTTCAGCCAGGCCAGTGTCGGTACTTTGAGGGAGGTCCCCCGTGCTTTCGCACGAACCTAATTAATGTAAACCTCGTTTTCCCAGAGGCGTAACCCCGTTGACACCTTTCTAGACACCTACTTGATCGGCTAATTGTAATGTGTAAAACTCTCCCAGGAGTAACTCTTACTCGCAGTGGGTATCGGGATCCAACTATCTCATAGAAGGTATGCAATCTCATTGCAAATTTCAACACTTGAAATTCCCGATAATATTTTGCCCCTAGCAGCTATATGACCTTAACATAGTCAACAAATCATAAGTGCTAGTCAAGTTCAACCCGTCATTTCCCGATTGAATTAAACCCACCCGCACGACCCTTAACATAGTCAACAAAGTCGCACGACTACCCTAATCCAATCGCATCATATGCTTATACAGATAAGCACTAATTAGCTACCGCACACTACGCCTTAACATAGTCAACAAACGTAGCACGAATACTAACCAGTACTTATCTGAAATGACGGAGGGCTACGCAGGTTTTCATAAAACCATGAGCGTAATGAACTTGATATCGTTGTAGAATCAAATGAAGTTTTGAAATGGAGTGATTTTGAGGCTTTTCTAGTTTTGCTAAAGGAGTCACTCCCGGTGAAGGGATCTCGGTCCTTTCCTCGTCGAATGAGGTGCGGGATATATCATATATATCGCTGTGCAAAGCAAAAACCCAAAAGCAGTCAAAAGCAAACCGAGTGTGTAGCATCTGCCAGTTATTGCTAAAGGAGTCACTCCCGGTGAAGGGATCTCGGTCCTTTCCTCATCGAATAAGGTGCGGGGTATATCATATATACCGCTGTGCAAAGCAAGAACTGTAGCTACCTGTTTTATTTTAAAATTCGATTCTACAACATCTTAGGTTTCTTATCTTTCATTAATCACATTAATGAAGTCCCATCATTTAAATACCTAAACATCACAGATAGATATGACGTACACTTATGCCATCCGCATTCGCCTCGATGTCCCCTCGTGCACCGTTAGGTTAGGTAACTAACGACAGAGCAGGGCAGGGCTAGCGCGGGTGTAAAACATAAGTAACGTCTATATAATATATCATATATACTATATACTATATCCATCACAGCATCACATCACAGATATCGCAGCAGAATAAACATATGAAATATTGGATATACTAGGACGTCCGTGTTTTCAATACGAGCCAGTATAAAACACGGATTCCACGGTCGTGATGAATAGCAAATCCCACACCCCTAGACCCCTACGAGAGCGGCAAGCAACCCTTCCAATTCTAGGGTTAGGAGACCCGGACTCGACTCCTCGAGTTGGTCTCCCACTGGACCCCAGAACCCGGTTACTTGTGCTCCCCTCCTTGGGTCTATCCTAATGCGGAAAAATAAATAATATACAAACGGTGACAACTTCCGCTACCTGGAATTGCCCTAAATAAAAGAATATTACATACAAGTTTTTACATGAAAGAAAATGAAAAACACTCATCTCACATAAAAACCCCCGGCTATTCAAATACGACGATCCAATATAACATATCCAGCAACACATAACATCACATGTCATCAACGTAAGTAAGTATGCATACCCCAATTGTCGTTGACGTATAGCAACGAAACCGGCGATATGAACATACTACACTTACGGTCACAGAAAAGAAAGTGTAAAACTACAACAATTGGAATCCGCAACTACTTTAGACATCACATGCCTAACAGTTATAAACCCCGCATTTTAGTCCCATCATCGAAAACTCTTTTCGATATCTTGTGAAACTAAACTGCTAGATCTATAACATTCATCCAGTTATCTCATAACTGTTTATGAATTCCAATTATTGTATCCAATTCCGGATAAATAGAATATATTAAACTTTCCGATCGAACATTCGAACACCCAAGTTTTCCCGACACCGATCAACACATGAAATAGGTTCAAAGACATTCACTTCATGCCTCAGTACCAACGGTCCAGCCGTAGAAGGGTCAAGCCAACGCCTCACATGTGGCACGCCGTACTGCCCCAAACCCGAAGGTTCAAAGGGCAGTTCAAGACGGTCACATAATCGAGTTAAGGTTTGTGTCTTCTAGAGGGACCATCGCGTTACTTGCACTACTCAGAACGTCTTTTAACCACAGAAAAATCCAACACTTGGAATTATTCCGGCAGGGGAAAACCTGGGTATTTGTATCCGGTCGAACTCTTTAACATATTCTACAGTTATCTGGAAAAACACTAAAGACGAAATTTGATAATCCGATCGAAATACTGATTCCCAATAGTATCCCAAAATACTCTTCTGTAAAGTCACAATAAAAATATCCCAGAAAACACAGCATTGAATTATATGAGTTACTGTGAAGAAAAAATTACACAAAGGAATAGTACGGCCGCGGAAGCGCCGCACATGCCTAGCATGTGCCGCGCTTGCGCGGTGGAAAAGTCGAATTAGGTCCTCGTATTTCACAGTAATTCACATAGCACCCTGCTTGATTTTCTACATATTTTTAATTGACAAAAATCCGAATTTTTAGAAAAAGTCCAGAGAGCATTTTTAGGTTTTGGATTTCGGTTCGATCGGGTTTCAAACGTCGTCGGGACTTCGCCTAAGGCTCTAGCTAGGCTCTGATACCAGTGAAAGGTTCCTAGGCACCCTAGTGGGTTCTCACAAGGCATCGAACATGCCAAATTAAAATTTTTAGTGCCGAGAAACCCTAGACTACGGATCTTCAACTAGATGTTTAGGCGAAACTAAAAGCTAGTTAACAGTTAACTACTAGGATACGGAAATTACAACCTTTGTAGATCCGGATATCCACCTCCACGGCTCCGCAACGAAGTCTTCTCGCTGTCCATCTTGAAGCTTGGACTCTCGTGACGGCTTCATCGGAGAAACGTGCGGTATATGTCGTCGGCTTCATGTCAAAGACGATCTACGTCGAGGTTGCACAAACTCAAGCTCCGACTTCACAAACTTGTGAAACTTGTGAAGTAAACACCCAAAACAACTTGGCAAGAGGTAGAGGGTGAAGAAATAGGAGGTGGGTTCACTGTAGAATTGGATTTATCTCACTTTAACTCAAGATGCCATTGGAGTTGCAAGCTTGAAGAAGAAGAAGATGAAGATGAAGCAAGAATGATAAGTGTTCTATTTTAAAAATAAAACTAATATGAATACTTATCATATCTTGACCATGGTCAAGTGTAGAGATTAAACCAAGGTTAGTAAGTGTGGTTAGGGTTAAGGATGAGATAAGGATGGTGGACTTTGTCAAAGCTTCATGAAGCTTCAACATAGCTCCAAAATTAGCCACCATTCTTAACTTAATCCTTTTAAATAAATAAACAAATAAATAAATGATAAACCAAAACCCTAATCATCACTTAACCATGGTTTAACCCTTTACACTTAACCACATTATCAAGTATCATCAAACATGATACAAAGTAGTGCACTAAAGCATATCATATATACAATGTGCATCAAGTGAGAAAAATCCGTTTAAAGTGAACCAATACTAGTTAATGCAAAGTAATATATCAAATATATAATTATACATTAAATCATTAAATCAACACTTGATTCAATGACCCGGTTATATCGCATACAACCGACTAGTATGTAATGTATCGATTTATCGAATCAATGATTCGATAACTAGGTCATATCGAATATAACCAATCGAAACATTTATCGCGAGAATGAAATGCGGTATCACATACTCGGATTATTCTCGGTCCCGCACATATCTCATATGCGCTCCTATTTCGTTTCGCTTGAGCCAGGAAACCTCTGTGTAGGACTCTAAAGACTCGTCAATACGCCGGTAGCAGATGATGATCATATCAAGCACCCACAAGCCGCAAGCGGTCTGCTAAACGTAACGGCCACCCGGGTATTGAGCGATCAGAAGATCGACGAGCTAGCCCGCTCACACTCCTGCGAATCCGACCAGTAACACTTACCATACAGTCCGGTCTCTTCGTCTGATATGTCGCATATCAAGTCTAGGGGTGGTCTACGTCAGACCCCAATAACCCGATAAGTCGTGCTGATGTGAGGCTCGTAACGGGTCGAGAAACTACTGGTAACACTTACCAGCAAATCTCTGATCAGCCCTGGCCAGGGACTTCCCTGTTACGGCCAATCGAGCACAGCGCAACATCAACTCCCAATACCGGGAGAGACGAAACCCCTCCTATCGCTCATTGCCTCCATGTGACTCGGGACTGTACCCAAAGACCACCGTTTTGCACGCCCTCATGGACGTGGTAAGGTGGAGATCAAAGCCCAGTGGGAACCACACAAGACTCTATGACGATCTCGGGTCTACAGACTAACCTGTACAAGTGTCACCTGAGAACTGCCATCTGACGTGAGGTATAATACCATCTGGGAGTTCTCGGCGAGTCCGTCCAGTGTACCCAGTCTCCACTGAGCACCCGTATACCATCTCTGATGTCAAACACCAATGGATATGGGATCATCCATCGCCCATCACATGGGTCGAGAAGCGTATACGCTAGTCTACTCTGGTATATCGATGCCCCGTCTCGATACACCCACGACTAGGGACCTTGAAGGATGTACTTATGGACTACCATGTCCCCACTAGTATGATCTGCATCATAGTCCAGGTAGTCAAGTACACATCCTAAGGGCTTTACCAACATGTAACTATAAGACAGTACAAAGAGACTAGTGTACATGTTAAGATAAAGAGTAACCAGATAGCATACTATCATGTCGAGCAAGAAAGTCATCTCTATATATGTCCAAGCATCCAATATAATATACATAATCTGTACAATACTGGCCTCTAGGGCATACATACAACTAACATGCGCATATCTGGCAAGTTTCAGTTCTTTTGAAACTCCCGATGTGATTTCTGCCCCATGCTCTTATGACCTTGACGAAGGCCAACAAATCATAAGTCACATGTCAAGTTCTACCCGTCATTCTCCAGGTTGATTTGAACCCACCCGCACAAGCCCTTGACGAAGGCCAACAAGGCTATACGACTGTCCCAAACCAACGCATCTATCTATGCTGCAGAAAGGCAACAAGCAGCTACCATACACTATGCCTTGACGAAGGACAACAAACATAGCATGAATACTACGTGCTACCCGTCTGAAATGACGGAGGGCTACGAATGGTTTCTGGCGAAAACCTTTAACGTAAAGAACTTGATATCGTTGAAGGAACTGATAGCTTTTAAAAATATAGTGACGAAAACCGTTGCTAAAGAGGTCACTCCCGGTGAAGGGATCTCGGCTCTTTCCCCGTAGAATGAGGTGCAGGATATTCCAACTGAATACCACGATGCAAAGCAAAAGTAATCGGCTATAGTGAAGTTATTGCCCTGACGCAAACTTTTTATCCAAGGGGTCACTCCCGGTGAAGGGATCTCGGCCCTTGCCTCGTCGACTGAGGAGCAGGATATTCCAACTGAATACCACGATGCAAAACAAAAGTGAACGTCCTTGCAATAACAGCTTTTTGAAAAGTGTTCCAACAACATCAGTTTAGGTTTGTTTTTAACTTGTATTGATCCAAATCAACGCAGTCCCATCAATTGATCACACCACAAAGAACGAAAATATACTGATGTACGTATATGCCAACCGCATTCGCCACTGGGTCCCGTAATTACCCGTTAGGTTAGCTAACTAACGACAGAGCGGGGACTGGACTAGCGCGGATGTAAAACATATACAACATCTACTAATATATATACCAATATATTATATTCGCTCAAGGCGTGATAAGAAATGCAACATCACAGAAATGTACAGCATCACAGAAACAATACAGATATCTGGGATCCCCGGGTTTCACAGAGCCACTACTGAAACCCGACGTTCCCCTGGTCGTGTGGATAGCCTGTGCAATGAAATCCTAGACCCCTACGGGCGCGGCAAGTCACCCGCCAAAACCTGAAGCGAGGCAGCCCCCTTCAGCACCGTGAATGGATCACCCAGCACTTCACGGAATCCGGTAACTTGGGCACCCCTCCTGGGTCAACCTGTACCCCCTACGAGTGCGGCGAATAGCCCGCCAATCCTAGAGTGAAGCCCCCTCCGTCTCAATACCATGAGATGCGGGCTTGTTGCCCTCCAGAATCCGGCTATCCGTGCACCCCTCCGCGGGGCAATCCTAGTACAGAAAGTAAAATATACATACAACGGGTACATCGACCGCAACCTGGTCGTGCCCCAAAATAATAATACAAACAGGCAGTGACGGCAGTCCACATGTCGGACGCTCGCCCCGCAATATCAAATGTACATAATACAATCACAACTGTACTAGCATTGCATCCAGGCTATCCCCACGACCGATCTGCAACATCACAGCAAAAACAGAACATCAACGTGAAATTCACGTTCGCAAATCCGTCTAACCGGGCTATAGCAGTTAGACAGGTTTTACCGATCAAGTGACATTCACGGTCGCAGATATAATGTAAATACTGTGAAATAATGTGTTTAAAATATCCGATCGATCAAATTTTAACAAGTGGGCCCCCAAGCACTACTGTAGCAGATCAGGAAATTCTGGGCCCAATATTAATATTCCAAAACCCCAATTTTAACCCCATAAAGCCTCTGTAAAAAATTAGTGCAGCAAACCCAAAATAGTGCGGCGGAACCGCGGCCCAAGGGGGGGTTTGGCCGCGGTTCCGCGCTCCTACAGAGGAGTTACGTCATCGAATTTTCACAGAACTCTTAGATTTTCCAGTACATCACTTTTCTGTAACCTGAAAAAATTTTCGACACCAAAAAATTTCAACAGAAAACTGATGTGAACAAAAATGTAGATTTTGGAATTTTGGTCGATCGGAAATGCAAAACACATTAAACCAAGCTAGACTAAGTTAATGGCGAGGCTCTGATACCACTGTAAGTGCATGGCGGCGCCCCGGCCGTCAATCCGACGGCCAAATGCGGAAGCGGTGATAAACTTTAAATTTTCTTTGAACTGGCAAACCGCCGCGCACTAAAACCCGGATCGAACCATTAATTAGTCCTAGCCAACTACAAGAAAGGGAATAGAGATATACCGACGATCCAAGTCCTCCGGTCTTCTCGTCGTCGTCCCGATCTCCTGCGGAATGTCCTATCTCCACCTCGTCGCCGGAAGTGCACCACATCGCCTACTTCTTTTACGGGCTCCCACCTCAATGCCGAGGCAACTCGGGCACGAAGCCGGCTACTCGACGTGCCCAAGATTTACTGTAGAATATCATGTAGAGGCTTGTGTCTCATTTGGGGTTATCGGAATTGCCTTTTGGTGGAAGGATGAAAATAAGAAGTATGTGGAGGAGCTTGGAGAATTTTGGTGCATGAAATGAACAACAAATCCCACTCCAACAATATGGGCAACCCCCTCCTATACATGGCCGGCCATCTCAAGTGAGTGAGGGAGAGAATGAGATAGAATACCATGAGGGAGTGAGTGGCTTGAACAATAATGCAAGGCATCAAAAACAAATCATGAAAGAATATGATCATAAGCAAAACCACACACAACTCCAACCATCAACAACCATCATGACCACTAAAAGTCAAGCTATCATGAAGCTAGAAGTCAAGGTCAATGAGAGACTATCATGATACAACAATAAGCAAAGAACCCCTCCACAAATGCTTATTTGCAACAATGCAAATAAGCCCTCCTCCACCAATCTTCGGCCAATGAACGATACAAAGGAAATCGGCCGAAACCAAAAGCAAACTGGCAACTCCAGAAAACTGGTCCCGTAATAAATTACAGGAAAAACCCCGATACTGTGCATACACACCCGCATCTGTATTTCGACTGAAATACAAATGCAATGAGACAAAATCTACACTGTACTATACTAGGATCCGGCTTAAACCAAAGCCGGCTAGTAATATCTGTTCGATCCTGATCCGTGCAATACCGCACGTATCTGATCGAACCCTGCCATATAACCATACGGTCTATAGTACAAACTGTCCGATCTTGATCCGTGCAATACCGCACGTATCTGATCGGACCTTGCCATATCTCCATACGGCCTCTACAACCTTTCGCCCGAAAGCTGAGTAACTGAATGTGGGGGACTCTAAAGACTCGTCAACACCTTGGTTGTGGATTTAACCACTAGCACGTCAGAGGTATAAGCCAATACGTAACGGGCTACCAAGCATTGACTAAAAGGGACATCTGTGAGCGAACTCAGCCCGACAACCCTACTGAGCCTGTCAGTGACAATATCCGTACAGTCCGGTCCGTTCGTCTATGAGCATCGCATGGCGGGCCTAGGGGGTTGGTAAAAGTCAGACCCCCAAAAGCGGTACAAGTCGTGTCGGAGTGTAGCCCAGAACACCCTGAGATACTACTGGAATACCTACCAGTAAATCTCCTTGCCTCGGCCGAGGGCTTCGTGTAATGGCTCTCCTAGACACAGCACGACCTCACCCCCAATACCGGGAGAGACGAGCCCCTGAAGATACGCTCACTGCCTCCATGTGGCTCGGGACTGTATCCAACTAAAACCTGTTTGCACGACTCCTTTGAGCCGTGGTAGGGTAGTAATCAAAGTGCAGTGGGAACTCACACGAGACAAATGACGATCCCCAGGTCGATGAACTAACCTGCACACATGTCACCAGGGAACTGCCATCTGACGTCTGGTATATGACCAACTAGCATGTTCCCGGCGAGTCCTGTCCGGTGTACTCATAACCCAATGAGCACCTGTATACATCTTAGGTGATCCAACTGACACCAGTGGCTTGTGAGACCGGCCACCGCCCCTCGTCGGGGTCTCGACTGTATACACTAGTCTACTCTGGAGTATCGATGCCCTGTCTCGAAACTCTCACGACTAGGGACCATTTAAGGATATGCTTATAGACCCCAGCTCCC
The DNA here is from genome assembly GCA_030015575.1 of Agapanthus africanus. Taxonomy (NCBI): domain Eukaryota; kingdom Viridiplantae; phylum Streptophyta; class Magnoliopsida; order Asparagales; family Amaryllidaceae; genus Agapanthus; species Agapanthus africanus. The sequence goes on from CM057342.1 coordinate 385,188,672, forward strand.
ACTTATATGATCGCTCTCATACTGCTGGTGGTCAAGCAAGAATCCTAGGGGCTCTACCAACGTGTAATAGCGACTTGTCAGGTCACTTAAAGCAGTACACGATGATAAAGGTAAACCAGATAGCATACTATCATCTCGAGTAAGACTGTCCTATCGGGATAGGTCCTCCCTCAATCATTACAATCACGTGCCTGTGACCTAATAATTGACTCTGAGGGCACTATCTCCAACAGTATCCTCTACTATCTCGAGTTTCAAGACGTGTGTAAGTGCATATAATAGGGTATCAACATTCAAATGTTTGGCTTCCGGAATAGAAACTATTTTTCCGACTTAATTTTATCCTCAGATTAGTGACTTCCTTCAGCTTACTAACCCTTGGGACAACAGCTCATAACTACTTATTACTAGTTCGTTTAAGAAAACTTCTAATTTTCTTGGTTTTCTTAAACTATTCCTATCTTTTGGATGTAATTTTTCACTTTCTACTCTTTTGTTAAAAAAAATATTTAATGCCCAGTGTCAAAGATAATTCAGTGAATACAAACCACCCCCAAACCTGTTTTCAGCAGTGTCAGCTTTTTGAGAACAAGGACCTGTATACTAGGAGCGAGATACAAGGGGTAAAATAATAGTTAAATGAAAACTACCCCCAAACTTGATCTTTGACATGCACAGATATTCAATCAAATCCATTTTTACTCACCTCCATTCTTAAAATGAGAAAATGTTACAAAAACATGGAGGTGAGGCGGAAGAATTTTAGTTTTGATAAAGCGGCTCCTGTAAAAACAGGAGCTCCTCCGCTGGGTCAGCAGAAAAATACGGTTTTTATCTATCCCCATTTACTTTAAAAATTGAACCGTTTTTCAAATTTTCGACTTCAACTGCCCCGTGCGGGTGTACATACCGCACCACAAAAGGTCCTTTCCAACGAGATTTAAGCTTACCCGGATGAAGATGGAGACGGGAGTCGTAAAGAAGGACTTGTTGCCCCGATGTGAAGGTTTTTCTAAAAAGATTTTTATCGTGGAACACTTTAGTCCTGTTCTTTACTATCACCGCATTATCGTAAGCTTCATCGCGAAGTTCGCTTTGCTCATTCAATTGCAGCTTCTGATAGCTGCCTGCATGATCAAGATCAAAATTAAGCTCTTTAATAGCCCACATAGCTTTATGTTCGATCTCGACGGGAAGGTGGCATACCTTCCCAAATACAAGGCGGTATGGAAACATACCAAGATCGGTCTTATAAGCGGTGCGGAATGCCCAAAGAGCATCCGTCAATTTGGTTGACCAATCTTTACGGTTTTTCGAAACCGTCTTCTTCAATATCTGTTTGATCTGCCTATTTGAGATCTTAGCCTGCCCGTTTGTTTGGGGATGATAGGGCGTAGAAAGCTTGTGAGTGATTGAATATTTCCGCATCAAGGCCTCGGAAGACCTATTGCAGAAATGTGTCCCGTTATCGCTAATTATAGCGCGAGGGTGTCCGAATCGCGAAAAGATATTTTCTTTAAGGAACTTAATGACAACTTTGTTGTCATTAGTACGACACGGTATAGCTTCCACCCACTTCGAGACATAATCAACCGCTAACAAGATATATAGATTCCCAAAGGAGTTGGGAAAAGGGCCCATAAAATCAATACCCCAAACGTCAAATATTTCCACAACCAATATAGGTTGGAGCGGCATCTCGTTCCTTCGTGAAATCCGACCCAAATGCTGACATCGCGGACAAGTTTTGCAATGTTCAAATGCATCTTTAAATAATGTTGGCCAATAAAAGCCACATTGCAAAACTTTCTCCGATGTTTTGCGAGGACCAAAATGACCGCCGCATGCCTGATCATGACAAAATGATAACACGCTCTTGAATTCATCGTTAGGGATACACCTGCGAATGATTTGATCGGAACAAAACTTGAATAGATAAGGTTCATCCCAGTAAAAATATTTTACTTGGGATAGAAATCGAAGTTTTTCTTGTTTTGACCAATCGCTAGGAATAAGTCCTGTCGCAAGGTAGTTCACGATATCCATGAACCAAGGTTCGTAGGATACAGTCAAGAGCTGTTCGTCAGGAATTGAGTCATTTATCGGCACGGTCAAAGTTGGTGAAGAAGTGATGCATGAAAGATGGTCGGCTACAACGTTTTCACATCCACTCTTGTCTCGGATGACAAGATCAAATTCTTGTAACAACAGGATCCAACGTATTAGCCTGGCCTTTGCATCCTTCTTCGATAAAAGATGTCGTAGGGCGGAGTGATCTGTGTAAACCACAATAGGCGAGCCGATCAAGTAGGGCCTGAATTTCTCTAATGCAAATACAACTGTCAAGAGTTCTTTCTCGGTAGTTGTGTAATTTATTTGTGCATCATTCAAAGTCCCACTTGCATAGTAAATTACATGTGGCATCTTATCAATATGCTATCCTAAGACAGCACCAATAGCAAAATCTGATGCGTCACACATAAGCTCGAACGGGTGGTTCAAATCCGGAGATGATAGAACGGGGGCTGTAGTGAGTGATTCTTTAAGCGATTCAAAAGCAGCCTCACAATCCGAATCGAAGTGAAAATTAGTGTCCTTGGCCAATAGAAGGGTTAAGGGTCTAGCAATTTTGCTAAAGTCCTTAATAAATCTCCTATAAAATCCTGCATGGCCAAGGAAGGATCGTATATCTTTGACGCAGTTAGGACGAGGGAGGTTATGAATGACATCTATTTTAGCTCTGTCAACCTCAATACCTTTTCGTGAAATTATATGTCCAAGTACAATACCTTCTTGGACAATAAAATGGCATTTTCCCCAATTTAAAGTCAAGTTCTTATCCTTACAGCCGGTAAGAACCGCGTCAAGATTACGAAGGCAATCCTCAAAGGAGTCCCCAAAAATGGAGAAATCGTCCATAAAAATTTCTAGAAAATTTTCCACCATATCTAAAAATATCCCCATCATGCACCGCTGAAATGTAACGGGAGCGTTGCATAACCCTAAGGGCATGCGTCTATAAGCAAAGGTTCCGAAAGGACAAGTAAAAGTGGTTTTATCTTGATCCTTTTCGGTGATGGGGACCTGGTTGTAGCCAGAGTATCCGTCCAAGAAACAGTAGTAATCGTGTCCCGCTAATCGTTCCAACATCTGGTCAATGAAAGGTAGAGGGAAGTGATCTTTCCTCGTCGCGGCATTGAGTTTCCTATAATCAATGCATACGTGCCACCCAGTTTGGGTGCGTGTTTGGATTAACTCATTAGCCTCATTAGTGATGACCGTGATGCCAGACTTTTTAGGGACCACATGAATTGGACTTACCCATTGGCTATCAAATATGGGGTAAATTATTCCACTATCAAGACACTTGACGATTTCTTTCTTTACCGCCTCCTTCATAACGGGATTTAACCGTCTTTGTGGGTCTCGGGTTGGTTTGGCTTCATCCATCAGATGTATGTTATGTTCAACAATTAAGGGACTAATCCCTTTGATGTCGGCCATTGTCCAACCAAATGCTTACCGATTCGATCTCAACACAGCCAAAAGTGCGTTCTCTTGCTCTAGGGCTAAAGAAGCGGATATAATCACTGGCAAAGTCTCATTCTCTCCTAAATATGCATATTTAAGATGAGAAAGTAGCGGTTTGAGATCAAGAATTGGCGGAGAGATAATAGAAGGTGGGGTAATGGAATGATATTCGGACTCCTTAAGAGGTTCAAAACTTGCATAAGATATTGACTCGGAAAGTGCTGCTGACTTTTGCAATGAGTCAACGGGTTCAATCTCAAGGTCAGACTGATTGAACATATCCTCACTGTGAAGTGGTGCAAGATCAAACGATGTCTCATTAGTGTTGTCGAGAACATCAAAGCAAAGTTCCTCATCCATGCTGCTTTCGGAAGCTATCTCGTGGATGGAACAAACATCCAGCAAATGAGCAGAAGGTTCTGACGGCTGACTTCCCAGCTTGTAAATATTAAGCTCAATTGTCATTTTCCCGAAGGATAAGTTCATAGAACCGTTACGACAATTAATTACAGCGTTAGAAGTTGCTAGGAAGGGTCGGCCAAGTATCACCAGGATTTGATTGCGTGGGTTTGCCACAGGTTGTGTATCTAAAACAATAAAGTCCACGGGAAATATGAATTCCCCGACTTTAATTAACACATCCTCTAGTTCGTCCCGAGGTTTGGTGATAGATCGGTCTGCCATCTGGAGAGTACAATGAGCGGGATTTAACTCTCCAATTCCTAACTGCTCGTATACTGAATAAGAAAGCAAGTTGACGCTAGCGCCTAGATCGAGTAAAGCACGATTAATATTTTTACCCCCAATAGAAATAGAGATTGTAGGACAGCCGGGGTCCTTACGTTTCTTTGGTATTTGTTGGGTAAAAGTTGTGCTAACATTACTCGTCATGAAAACCTTCTTAGGCACTTGAGTTTTTCTCTTCCTAGTGCACAAGTCTTTAAGGATTCTTGCATAAGATGGGACTTGTTGATGTAGGGTTCCTGGGCACACTAAGGAGGTTCCACAAGGCATCAACCATGCCAAACAAAAATTTTCCGGTGCCGAGAAACCCTAATATAGATCGTTAACTAGAAGTTAAGGCGAAAAGTAAACAAGCAAACGACTTTGCTACTAAGTGAAAGGGATTACAACCTTTGTAGATCCGGTCCACCACTTCTTTAGCTCCGTGTTGACGTCCCTCCGCTGCGATCATCGGATCCCGGACTCTAGAAATGGTTTCGTCGGAGAAATGATCGGGCTAGGTCATTGACTTCGAGGCCGAAGATGATCTACGTCGGGGAGACTCAAACTCAAGCTATTCCTTCACTTGGTCGAAAACTTTGTGAAGAGAACACCCTATACTACATGGCAAGTGGTAGAGGATGAAGAAATAGGAAGTGGGTTCACTTTAGAATTGGATTTCTCACTCTTTTTCTCATGATTGCATTGGAGCTAACAAGACTTTTCAAGCTTGATGAAGATGAAGAAGAAAAGAAATTATCATATGAATAATATCCAAAGTGAAACTTATCCAAATGAATGATGGCACCATGGTTGAGTTAAGCCCTCATGCTTAACTCATGTAGAGATTTAACCATAGCATAGGGTTAAGGGTTGGGTTAGCTAATATCTTAAGCAAATGACAAAAGAGTTGACTTTGTCAATGTTCATCAAGCTTCATGAAGCTTGATAACTTTGACCAAAGTCACACTCTTTTGTTATATGCTAATGAAAATAGTAAACCCTAATTTAACCTTGATATGGTTCAAGTCTCATACACACAACTTGTTTGTATCATCAAGCATGATACAAACATGTACATTTGCATATATCACATATAAACAATGTAAACTTTCAAGTGAGAAAATCAAGCTTAAGTGAACCAATACTAGTTAATGTAAAGTAATATATCAAATATATAATTATACATTAAATTATTAAATCAACACTTGATTTAACGATCCGGTCATATCGCATATAACCGACTAATATCAATAGTAACAACTTATCGAATCAACACTTGATCCGATAACCCGGCTATATCGCATATAACCGATCAATGTCACAAATTGCGAGAATAGAATACAGTATCACATACTGGTATTATTCTCGGTCCCGCACATATCTCATATGCGCTCCTATTTCGTTTCGCTTGAGCCAGGAAACCCCTGTGTAGGACTCTAAAGACTCGTCAATACGCCGGCAGTAGGTGATGAACATATCAAACACCCACAAGTCGCAAGCGGTCTGCTAAACGTAACGGCCACCCGGGTATTGAGCGATCAGAAGATCAATGAGCAAGCCCACTCACACTCCTGTGAATCCAACCAGTAACACTACCGTATAGTCCGGTCTGTTCGTCTGATATGTCGCATATCTTGTCTAGGGGTGGTAAACGTCAGACCCCAATAACTCGATAAGTCGTGTCGATATGAGGCTCATAACGGGTCGAGAAACTACTGGTAACACTTACCAGTAAATCCCTAATGCAGCCTTGGCCAAGGACTTCCTGTTATAGCCAATCGAACACTGCGCAACATCAACTCCCTATACCGGGAGAGACGAAACCCCTCCTATCGCTCATTGCCTCCATGTGATTCGGGACTGTACCCAAAAGCCACCTTTTTGCACGCCTTCTTGGACGTGGTATGATGGAAATCAAAGCACAGTGGGAATCACACAAGACTCTATGACGATCTCGGGTCTACAGACTAACCTGTACCAGTGTCACCAGAGAACTGCTATCTGACGTAAGGTATAATACCATCTGGGAGTTCTCGGTGAGTCCGTCCAGTGTACCCAGTCTCTACTGAGCACCCGTATATCATCTCTGATGTCAAACACCAATGGATATGGGATCATCCATCGTCCATCTGTATGGATCGAGAAGGTATACGCTAGTCTACTCTGGTATATCGATGCCCCGTCTCGATACACCCACGACTAGGGACCTTGAAGGATGTACTTATGGACTACCATATCCCCACTAGTATGATCCGCATCATAGTCCAGGTAGTCAAGTACACATCCTTAGGGCTTTACCAACATGTAACAGAGAGACAATCAGTGTACACGTTAAGGTAAAGAGTAACCAGATAGTATACTATCATATCGAGCAAGAAAGTCATCCCTATATATGTCCAAGCATCCACTACAATATACTTCCTATGTATAGTAATGGCCTCTAGGGCATACATATAACTAACAATATCCCACTTGCACTAGGGCCATCTGATAGCAGTGGTTGTAGTATCTCATACTCAACCATCCCATAAAAGTCTCTCTCTGGGAAAGGGCCTTTGTGAGTTGATCCGCCGTGTTATCCTCTGAGTCTACTCTCCTAACCTCGATCCCCTGGAGATCAAACATCTCCACGATCAGGTGATACTGCCTAAGAATATGTTTGGATCACTGATGGGAAGGGAATTCCTAGGCATAAGCCACAACTCCATTGTCACACAATGGTAGGAACAAAGTTCATCTCATGAACTAATATACACCCAGACTTCCTCTTTGGTAGCATCTTTGGCAACGATGTATCTCGCCTTTAATCGTCTAGTATGTCACGGTATCTAGCTTGGAACTCTTCCAACATACCGTCCCTCCACTGAGGGTAAAGACAATGCCTGTGACTGACATTCAGTCGTCCTTATCACCTTGGAACCTTTCCAGTGATTCTCCCCAGGATCCATTGATACCTTCTCACTACAACTAGTGAGTATCCTAACATCCAATTAGATCTATCTCATAGATCCAAAACCCAGGATTTAGTAGGTATCACTTTGATCCTATATGGAGAATCCTTGTGATAAGCGGAGATTGACCGAGCGTAGCATAGGAAACTCCTTCCCTATCAAGAGTATGTCATCCACGTACTCTACGAGGATCACCACCATACTCCCTACTACCTTTCTGTATATACAAGGTTCATCTACCATTTGGTGATGTCAAACTCTTTGACTAATCTCATCAAAACAGATATTCCAACTCCGCGATGCCTGCTTTATCACATAAAACATCTTGTGTAACATTTTAAAAATAATTAAATAAATAATTAAATAAATAATTAAATGAATAAAAGTGTTTAAGCGAATTTTATGATTTTCGGTAAAGCAAAATGTATTTTTCGTAAAATCAAACCGCAATTGTTTTTCATTATAAATTCAAAAATACCTATTTAATTATGTAATTACTAGTAAATAGTGTTTATTTAGCCACTTATAAATTTTTAGTTTAATAAAATATTTTTCCTAAATTAATTATTTTAAATATTAACATAAGCTTTATTTTTTACACTAAATTAGTGTAAATTACAAATTTAAATGGTTTTAATTTGTAAAAATGAACCATGGCATGTTAGAAATTAGTGTGTATCATGCAAAATTTATTTGCAAATTTTTCCTATTTTCTAGAGTTTTCTTGAGTTGCTATAGTAAACAAATAAATAAATAATTAAATAAACCATGAAAAGACCTTTAAGTGATATTTCTCCTCTTGAAACTTCTACACTTTTCCTTAATCATTTCTTTCTCTCCCTCACTCCCTCAAGGCCGATCCGGACTGACGGAGCCCGAGATATTGAGACTTGAGATTACATGTGTTGTGTCGATGTTTGACACGGATTTCCATGGATTTCATTATTGAGATTTCAGATTCTTATACACATTCTACTATGATAACAGCTAAAGATTTCTTATACATATATATCTGGACTTTAGGATTTGTTACTTTACATTCATGGTGCATGCATTTCATTCATATGACATAGTATTATATGAGGTACTGACACGACACGGAGTAGTTGCACTTACACGTAGTATTACCCTGCTATTACTAGATGTTTGGGATATAGTAGTGTATTATTATGACCTAGAATAGCGTCGTGCATTCGATTTCTTTTCGTAGATGTCTTCTACTCACGAGTTGGCAACTCACCCCCGTTGTGCCAAATTCTTTACAGGTTCGATGTACAGGTTTCCGTGGCAGCTTGTTGGCACATCTTTTCTTCAGGGTGATTTGCACGATAGGTTGGTTCACTTGTATCCGAACCACCATTGTACTTTTATTCATTCATTTGTATCTAGTAAGCTCCATCAACCATATTTGTATTACTTGATAAGTTTATTGGACCAGTTGTTTATTTCGACCTTAGAGTCGCGCATGTGTTATTCAGATCTGGTGGTTTTGTTTTCTTTTGAGTTTTGAGCCTCGCCTATTGGCGTTGTATATTATTGTGCTTGCTGTGGTTGTTTCCGCCTGTTGGCGTTGATGCTAGCTCCCGTTTGGGGATGCTTTTTATTGTTTATGTATATTATACTTGTTGTACCCGTTTGGGGGCCAGTTTTTACAGAGGAGACTCTGCCGAAATTTTTGGTAAAATTTGCTGATGATTTTATACTTGTTTTCTTTTACTGCTTCTTCTTCTTTTTTTTGGTTTAGATTTCTGGCTTCGGCTTACTTAGGTTACGTGGCGCCTCTAGACGCTTCGTAATCTAAGTGCCGGTCATGTTCCGTACTTTCGGGTCGTGACAAAGTTGGTATCAGAGCGCTAGGTTTAACCTTGTATAAGTCTAGGTGACCCTTGGTTGATGGAGTAGGCGAGTTAGGTAGAGTAACGTACCGTGGGTATGGTCCGCGGCATACTTACGATACGCTACTCTGCATAAGGAGCCCTAGGATTTACATTGTTTGCACCGTATTCCATTCGTTCTTTTGATCTATCTTCGTCAATGTCGGATGGTGGTTTCTGTTACCACGGGCGCACGAGCAGAGGAAGCTGCGGCTCGAATGCGATAACCATTAGAGTATTGGTTATTCTTGAGGATTGAAGCATTGCTTAGTGTGCGGACGAAGGGTATTCACATGCCGTCCGGATAAAGTTAAAGGGTTCGAACGATTATCAGAAAACCATTTTCCTAAGTTTAAAGTATTCGGAAGAACATGCAGGTATTTCGATGGACCCTCTAGAAGAATGAAACCCTAACTCGACATAATGACCACGAGAACGCCCTTGAACCTTAGGGTTTACGGCAGTTTCGCAGTGTCATTAGTGAGGCTTGGGTTTGCCCTTCTACAACTGGATCATCGATGCTGGGGTATGTACCGGATATTTTTAAACTGTACTTGAGTGTTGAGCTCTCGAGGAATTATGGGATTTTGATGGATCGATCGAAAAGTTTAATGTAGTCCGGATATCAGGTGAAGGGATCGACTACGTGGGAGACTCTAGATATGAGTATTGCCGTTGGTAGCGCAGTCAGCACACCTATGAAAGAACGAGTTCGAAGCAGTCGACATCAGAGGAAAGAGGCAGACATTGACGATCGTGCTTACGATTGTGCTTTAGTGATTTGAATTTCATATTTTCTGTTATTGGATTTTGGCAATTTGAGGAATTCGTTTTACGATTGGTATTTCATGTGTGTACCTTCATTACATTCTAGTTGTGTTTCATATACCGGTTGTATTGATGTTGTTTAGTACATACCCAGTGCACTTGATTTTGTTTTAATACCTTTTGTGATTTTGATTTGATTTCGTGCATATGGGTTACACATGATTTTGATATATGCTTCGACCTAGTTTTTATCCATTTTCGTACTGTGATTCGAGTCTGATATTCGATGTATGTTTTCGTGCTCCATGTGCACCTGATTAGGATTCTTGCGCATACTTGGCGCACTTGATACGATTTTGTGCACACCAGATGCACTAAATCGGGGTTTTGTGCAGATTAGATGCACCTGATTTTGAGTCGTGCACGCCCGTTGCACTTGACATATGTTTTTGGTGCACACCTGTTGCACTTAGTTTTGTTTTGTGGGTATTCATGGTTTCTGCATTTGGTTTCGATTTCAGTGCGCACCGGACGCACATGACATTTTATTGATGTGATTGGGATTGATTTTAGTTTGAGCAGTATGTTTTCATAATCATTATTATTTGATTTAGTAACCAGGCGGGACGTGTATGTTAAATAAAAGATATATATATAGTTATTTTTTTAAATTAAACGTCCGCTACTTAGACCGTGACATGTGCATTGCACGGCGATTTTCAAGAAGGAGTTTTTGTATGCTTCTTTATTATGATGATTCGGCGATTTTACTAGGATGCGAACTATATATAAGTTATAGATTGATGTATATTATGATGGTTTTCACATTGGGTTATGATATTTTATTATCGCCATAACTCCGATGATTGCGTCATGCTTGACGGAGTTGATTTTTGTCATATATTGATGATTTCGGAGCCCGACGATTTGAGTGTTTTGCTAAATGTTTTAGTATTTGGAAGGGGAGTTTTAATTTAAATTCAGGGACCGAATTTCTTAAAGGGGGGAAGATTGTAACGTTTTAAAAATAATTAAATAAATAATTAAATAAATAATTAAATGAATAAAAGTGTTTAAGCGAATTTTATGATTTTCGGTAAAGCAAAATGTATTTTTCGTAAAATCAAACCGCAATTGTTTTTCATTATAAATTCAAAAATACCTATTTAATTATGTAATTACTAGTAAATAGTGTTTATTTAGCCACTTATAAATTTTTAGTTTAATAAAATATTTTTCCTAAATTAATTATTTTAAATATTAACATAAGTTTTATTTTTTACACTAAATTAGTGTAAATTACAAATTTAAATGGTTTTAATTTGTAAAAATGAACCATGGCATGTTAGAAATTAGTGTGTATCATGCAAAATTTATTTGCAAATTTTTCCTATTTTCTAGAGCTTTCTTGAGTTGCTATAGTAAACAAATAAATAAATAATTAAATAAACCATGAAAAGACTTTTAAGTGATATTTCTCCTCTTGAAACTTCTACACTTTTCCTTAATCATTTCTTTCTCTCCCTCACTCCCTCAAGGCCGGCCACAACCCTCCCATGGCTGCCCCCCCCAATTTTCCACCTCATTTTGTTCAAAATTCATCAAAAATACTTCAAAAATTCAATTAAAATTCCACAAAATCCTAATTTCTTCATACCCTTTATTCTCTACCTTTTTTTATATGGATTTTGGAGTGGGAAAGCATGTATTTTGGAGGCTCATTTCTTGTTGGGATTTCATATTTTGGGAGGTACCCTTCAAGTGGACTGCGGGCGATGAAGAGGAGGATGGCGACACCGTCGTCGGCAGACATGGACCAGGTGAGTAGATGCATATCTACGGGGGGAAGTCGGGTGGATGGCGTTTAGCACCCCCGCAACGTAGAATAGGAATAGTACTTATTGATATTAGGAAACCAGATGTGACCCTAGTAGGACCCTAGTATTGACCCTAGGCTGGACTAGACTGATTTAGGAAAACCATATCAGAGGATGAGTACTTTGGGAAAGGTTCGTAGGTTTCTGATAGAAACACACACGCACACACTAAAACTCAACATGGAGTATACGTATATGCGTATAAGTATATAAAACTCGGTATAAGTATATATATATATATATATACAACACGTATATGGGATTCATTGATGTGATATGATATCTGAGGCATGATGAAACAGTATAACTGGGCTTGATGCCGTGATTCTTGACTATACAGTCGTATTAAAGTGTTAGCGGATCATTAGAGAATGAGATAATGAACATGAATATATATAAATTATAAAGAGTGGTGGTGATATTGATGTACATGGGACGCTAGAATAGTACCCGGACTGTAACTTGTGACTGATCACGATATGATATATGTATAACTTGATTACGACATTATATTGGTGTGACCTGATGCCGATATCATATAAGTATGACCTAGTCACAATACGATACATATGACATGATATTTCTGAGGATAAACTAATGATGCTTATCATGATGGCAATGATATATGATTGATGTATGCGATCACAGTTTAACACCTTGATCATGAGATGTGCTGATGATGACATTATACGAATGAGGAGACACCTAGGAGATACTTGACCGTACCCCGATATTGGAATGCCGTACGATGGATTTTACCGTACGAGGCTTAGATTTGATGATTGATCCGCACTCTTGATTCGAGGAAGCAGTACTACGTACGTGACGCTATTGAGGCGGGATCGCCGACTATTAGAGATATTGATTCAGACCTTAGGTAGACTCTAGTTTCTTACTGACTAGTTTATTAGGTTTAGTTCTTTAGGATGTTAGATGGACACTGGTTTAGGTTCGACTCACATAGTGGTAGTTGTACTCGTATCTCGCAGAGGAGTGGATAATGCACATCTGTATTTACATTCATACTGTAATTATCATGGTGCATGTTCTTTTATATGTTGCTATAATCAGTATAAACTTTACTTGTTAGGACACCAGCACTATTACCGATGATGCGCATATTCCACGCACACTTATTTGCCGGCTCACACACATCATCATCGGTAATTGCTAAATCACGTACACTTTAGATCATATTGACTTTTATGGATAGAATCAGTTAACAACTAGACCGCTATAATATTGTGATTATTCTCTGACATTAGTACAGACATGATATTTATTGCTTAGACATTCATGCATTCATATTTTCATGTTATCATGCAGTATTACGGGCATATGCCGACACTTATCATATACTTACTCATGATTTTGAGATTTGGATTTCTATGAGAATTCTGGATTTTTGGGGAAAACCGCAAAAATATATAAAACTTCTCTCTCTCTCTCCTCTTCTTTTTTTAAAATAAGATGCGGTTTTCTCGTGATGTATGTGTCGTCCACCATGAGATTTCATGTTTTCTGTTGGATTTCGAGACCCGATTCGAGGAGTGGATGAACCGTTTCGGGTACATGGTGGGCCCGGTATGGTACCCCGGGGCAAGAAGATCGAGTTGTAGACGATGAGCCTGGTAGGGGAAGGCTACCTACCGGTGATGTCTGGCGCGGCGGATATCCGGAGGATACCGACCGTTGTCGTGAGATTTGATGATATGGGCCGATCCGGACTGACGGAGCCCGAGATATTGAGACTTGAGATTACATGTGTTGTGTCGATGTTTGACACGGATTTCCATGGATTTCATTATTGAGATTTCAGATTCTTATACACATTCTACTATGATAACAGCTAAAGATTTCTTATACATATATATCTGGACTTCAGGATTTGTTACTTTACATTCATGGTGCATGCATTTCATTCATATGACATAGTATTATATGAGGTACTGACACGACACGGAGTAGTTGCACTTACACGTAGTATTACCCTGCTATTACTAGATGTTTGGGATATAGTAGTGTATTATTATGACCTAGGATAGCGTCGTGCATTCGATTTCTTTTCGTAGATGTCTTCTACTCACGAGTTGGCAACTCACCCCCGTTGTGCCAAATTCTTTACAGGTTCGATGTACAGGTTTCCGTGGCAGCTTGTTGGCACATCTTTTCTTCAGGGTGATTTGCACGGTAGGTTGGTTCACTTGTATCCGAACCACCATTGTACTTTTATTCATTCATTTGTATCTAGTAAGCTCCATCAACCATATTTGTATTACTTGATAAGTTTATTGGACCAGTTGTTTATTTCGACCTTAGAGTCGCGCATGTGTTATTCAGATCTGGTGGTTTTGTTTTCTTTTGAGTTTTGAGCCTCGCCTATTGGCGTTGTATATTATTGTGCTTGCTGTGGTTGTTTCCGCTTGTTGGCGTTGATGCTAGCTCCCGTTTGGGGATGCTTTTTATTGTTTATGTATATTATACTTGTTGTACCCGTTTGGGGGCCAGTTTTTACAGAGGAGACTCTGCCGAAATTTTTGGTAAAATTTGCTGATGATTTTATACTTGTTTTCTTTTACTGCTTCTTCTTCTTTTTTTGGTTTAGATTTCTGGGCTTCGGCTTACTTAGGTTACATGGCGCCTCTAGACGCTTCGTAATCGAAGTGTCGGTCACGTTCCGTACTTTCGGGTCGTGACATCTTGCCTACGTTTTCGCTGCTCCCACTGTCTACGAAGCCCTCTGGTTGTGTACTTATAGACTCTGTCTTCTAAATCATTATTTAGAAAAACAGTCATGACACCCAACCGCCAGATATCGTAGTCATGGTATGTAGCCGTGGCAAGTAGGATCTGGATGGACTTAAGCATAGTTACTTAGAAAAGGTTTCATCACAATCTATACCTGGTCAATGATGCAAACTTTTAACAAGTCTAGCTTTGAAAGTCTCAACTTTTCCATGTACACCAAGTAATCTTCTCAAGATATACTTGCTCCTGATGGGGATTTAACCCTTCAGATAAAGCAACCAAAGTCCATACTTTGTTGGTGTATAAGGATTCCATCTCAGATCGATAAGCATCCAGCCATTCTTACAGAGTCCTACTCCTGATGGCCAGCCCGAAACTAGTTGGGTCATCATCTCATGATGCAATCCTCACTCCCACTGTCATAGAGAAACCGAAGTATCTCTCAGGTGGGTGAGGAACCCTACTATATCGGCGGAGAGGCTGAGGTTCGTTGGTTGCTATTGAATCCTTTGGTTCTGCCAAATCATCAGTTGCAGTTTGTATAGCTGGAACTCTTTCCAGTTCTACTTCATGACCACTAATTTCTTCACAAGAAATTCCCTTTCACAAAGGTGGCATGCTGAGAAACAAAACATTTTTGTTCCTCGGTTAGGTAGAAGATATTCCCTTGCGAATGCTTGGGATATCCAACAAACTTCTACAGATCTGACTTTGCCTCGAGCTTGTCCGGATTTTGCTTTTTAGACATAGGCCGGACAACCCCAAATCTTAACTGACTTAAGAAATGGGCTCTTCTCTTTCCATATCTCATATGAAATGGTAGGCAACTGATTTGATCGGAACCTTATTCAATAGGTATGCAACTTCATAAGTGCATAACTCCCTAAAAGGAAATAGGAAACTCAGTGGTATTCATCATAGAGCACACCATATCATATAGGGTGTTATTGCTCCGCCCCGATATACCATCGTGCTATGGTGTATACGGAGGAGTAATGCTGAGAGAGAATCTCATTCTCCTTTAGAATAATCCAGGAATTCCGTGTTCAAGTATTCTCCTCCTTGATCACATCAAAAGACATAATACTTTTACCCGTATTTTGGTTCTCTACTTCTAACTTATATTCTGTGAATATCTCAAAAGGTTCAGACTTGTGTTTCAGCAGGAACATATGTCTGAATCTTGAGAGATTATCAGAGAATATAATGAAGTACAAAGAACCGGTCTTGGTACGTGTAGACAGGGGACCTTATATACATCACTATGTATCAATCCCAAGAGTTCACTAACTCTTTCTCTATTTCCAATAAACAGAGCTATGGTCATCTTATCTCTGTGACATGACTGGCAAGTTTCATAAGATGTAAATTCAAACTGATTTAAATATGCATCTTCAATGTAACTTAAGCTAGTCGGGTCGCATTGATATGACCTAGTCTACAATACCTCAAGAAGGATCCGTTCATTACTGAACTCTTCCCCTTGTGTGTGTTCTTTATATTAGGAACTGTAGTTTGATTTAGAACGTTAATGCTTTTAGATAACGTGCCTGAACCGATCAACTCTTGATTTAGGAAATGTTCAAAACATTATCCAACAATACAAAATTATATCCTTCTTTTTCTAAATAAAGAGACTAATATGATTTTGTATATCAGGTTCGGTATCTAATAACATTTGTTCAGAATCAATGTATTCTGGTAATACAGGGTGACAGTGACCAACAGACTTGGCTGCAACACTTGCACCGTTTTCTGCCTCATGAAACTTATCACCCGTTCTCAGTTCTCTACCTTTCTGTAGCCCATGTAACAAATTACATATGCGGGATCCTGATCTGGTATCACATACCCAGAACGTAAAGGATACTGAGAAACAGTTCTGTGTAACGAACACACCCGAAGATGATGCATCAACATGCACTTTCTTCGTTTGGGCGGCACGAGAATTCTGGTAATCCCCAATTTCCTGCTCTGTCTTATAACATTTATAAGTTGGAGCGGGACCAACGTTCCCCAGCTCAGTATAACAAGCGGGTTCGGTCAATATATCCATTTTATTATCTTGATTAAGGCGTGACATGGTCGCTACCTGGAGAGAGAGAGAAGAAAACACTCAGCGTATGCTCTTGCAAGATCAGATTGGTTATTATTTTATCTAATCTGGATGGCTCCCACTGTTTTTATCAAATCTTCCTTCAAACCCTAAAAGGAAAGACTAGCCGGGATTAATTACACGCTATAAGTTCGCCAATCTTTCAGCCAGGCCAGTGTCGGTACTTTGAGGGAGGTCCCCCGTGCTTTCGCACGAACCTAATTAATGCAAACCTCGTTTTCCCAGAGGCGTAACCCCGTTGACACCTTTTTAGACACCTACTTGATCGGCTAATTGTAAAGTGTAAAACTCTCCCAGGAGTAACTCTTACTCGCAGTGGGTATCGGGATCCAACTATCTCATAGAAGGTATGCAATCTCATTGCAAATTTCAACACTTGAAATTCCTGATAATATTTTGCCCCTAGCGTCCTATGACCTTGACAGAGGTCAACAAACCATAGGCTACTAGTCAAGTTCAACCCGTCATTTCCTGATTGAAGTAAACCCACCCGCACCACCCTTGCCAGAGGTCAACAAGGTCACACGACTACCCTAAATCAATCACATCATATGCTTATACAGATAAGCACTAATCAGCTACCGCACACTACGCCTTGACAGAAGTCAACAAACGCAGCACGAATACTAATCAGTACCTATCTAAAATGATGGAGGGCTACGACCGGTTTTTCTGAAAACCTTTTGCGTAATGAACTTGATATCGTTGTAGAATCAAATGATTTTTAAAATGGAGTGTTTTTGAGGCTTTTCTAGTTTTGCTAAAGGGGTCACTCCCGGTGAAGGGATCGTCGGCCCTTTCCTCGTCGAATGAGGTGCAGGATATATCATATACATTGCTGTGCAAAGCAAGAACTATAGGAGCAATCAAAAGACAAACCGAGGATTGTAGCATCTGCCAGTTATTGCTAAAGGAGTCACTCCCGGTGAAGGGATCTCGGTCCTTTCCTTATCGAATAAGGTGCAGGATGTTCTACAAGGAACACCGCGATGCAAAGCAAGAACTGTAGCTACCTGTTTTTGAAAATTCGATTCCACAACATCTTTAGGTTTATTTTCTTTCATTAATCACATTAATGAAGTCCCATCATTTAAATCACCTAAACATCACAGATAAATACGACGTACACTTATGCCATCCGCATTCGCCTCGATGTCCCCTCGTGCACCGTTAGGTTAGGTGACTAACGGCAGAGCGGGACAGGGCTAGCGCGGGTGTAAAATATAAGTAACGTCTATATAATATATCATATATACTATATACAGTATTTATCACAGAACATATCAAATGATCACATCACAGATATCGCAGCAGAAGAATCATATGAAATATTGGATATACTAGGACGTCCGTGTTTTCAATACGAGCCAGTATAAAACACGGATTCCACGGTCGCGATGAATAGCCAAACCCACACCCCTAGACCCCTACGAGAGCGGCAAGCAACCCTACCAATTCTAGAGTTAGGAGACCCGGACTCGACTCCTCGAGTTGGTCTCCCACTGGATTCCAGAACCCGGTTACTTGTGCCCTCCTCCTTGGGTCTATCCTAGTGCGGAAAAGTAAATAATATAAAATGGGTGACATCTTCCACTACCTGGAAGTGCCCCAATAAAAGAATATTACATACAAGTTTTTACATGAATGAAAATGAAAAACACTCATCTCACATAAAAGCCCCGGCTATTCAAACACGACGATCCAATATAACATATCCAGCAACGCATAACATCACATGTCATCAACGTAAATAAATGTGCGCATCCCAATTGTCGTTGACATATAGCAACGAAACCGGCGATATCACATATTACACTTACGGTCGCAGAAAAGAAAGTGTAAAACTACAACAGTTGGAATCCGCAACCTCCTTAGACATCGCATGCCTAACCATCTGAATTCCTTAGACATCACATGCCTAACAATTATAAACCCCGCATTTTAGTCTCATTTATCGAAAACACTTTTCAATATCTAGTCGGGCAATTCAACAAGATTCCCGACATACTGATCGAATGCTCGTCGCAAACTTTAGTAGACGGCCGCACCCCCGATGCCGTCGACGAAGTGCACCAAGGCGGAACACCGCTGCCGCGAGCACCCGAACGGATGCTTTCGGCGACGGGGTTCTCCTACAGTCACTTGGTCGGGCTATGGGACATGGCTGTCTATTAAGTTTACCCGGCGAGTATCCGCGTACGCTACGTGATTGCGACGGACTTTTGATCAGATCAAAATTCCGTGGCAACCGCTCAAGTGAAACTAAAGTGCTATGTTTATAACATCCAAATCAGTTATCTCATAACTAGTTGTGGATTCCAAATATTGTATCACATTCCAGATAAATAGAAAATGTTAAACTTTCCGATCGAACAATCAAACACCAAAGTTTTCCCGAAATAGATCAACACATGAAACAAGTTTAAAAACATCCAGTTCATGCCTCAGTACCAACGGTCCAGCCGTAGAAGGGTCAAGCCGACGCCTCACATGTGGCACGCCGTACTGCCCCAAACCCGAAGGTTCAAAGGGCAGTTCAAGACGGTCACATAATCGAGTTAAGGTTTGTTGTCTTGTAGAGGGTCCATCACGTTACTTGCACTACTTAGAACGTCTTTAAACTACGGAAAAATCCAACACTTGGAAATTTCCCGGCAGGGGAAAAATTGGGTATTTATATCCGGTCGAACTTTTTAACATATTCAAAAATTATCCGGAAAACACATAGACAAAATTAGACAATCCGATCGAATGATCGAATCCCCAAAACAACCCCAGAAAAACTCAACTGTTGAGTAAAATATAAAAATTCCCATAAGACTCAGCACTACCAGACAAGAATTACTGTGCAAGCCACGTGGCCTAACTCACCAATATGGCCGCGGAACCGCCGCGAAACCCAGGGTGGGGCCGCGGTTCCGCAGCTCTTTGGTCGACTTAGCGTCACGTGCTTCACAGTAACTCCTACAATTCCCTGCTGAATTTTTTGGCAATTTTTAATTCACAAAAATCCAAATTTTCAGAAAATTTCCAGAGAGTGGTTTGAGTTAGGGTTTCGGGGTTCGTTCGGATTTCTAACGTCGTCTACACTTCGCCTAAGGCTCTAGCTAGGCTCTGATACCACTGTAGGATTCCTGGGCACACTAAGGAGGTTCCACAAGGCATCAACCATGCCAAACAAAAATTTTCCGGTGCCGAGAAACCCTAATATAGATCGTTAACTAGAAGTTAAGGCGAAAAGTAAACAAGCAAACGACTTTGCTACTAAGTGAAAGGGATTACAACCTTTGTAGATCCGGTCCACCACTTCTTTAGCTCCGTGTTGACGTCCCTCCGCTGCGATCATCGGATCCCGGACTCTAGAAATGGTTTCGTCGGAGAAATGATCGGGCTAGGTCATTGACTTCGAGGCCGAAGATGATCTACGTCGGGGAGACTCAAACTCAAGCTATTCCTTCACTTGGTCGAAAACTTTATGAAGAGAACACCCTATATTACATGGTAAGTGGTAGAGGATGAAGAAATAGGAAGTGGGTTCACTTTAGAATTGGATTTCTCACTCTTTTTCTCATGATGCCATTGGAGCTAACAAGCCTTTTCAAGCTTGATGAAGATGAAGAAGAAAAGAAATTATCATATGAATAATATCCAAAGTGAAACTTATCCAAATGAATGATGGCACCATGGTTGAGTTAAGCCCTCATGCTTAACTCATGTAGAGATTTAACCATAGCATAGGGTTAAGGGTTGGGTTAGCTAATATCTTAAGCAAATGACAAAAGAGTTGATTTTGTCAATGTTCATCAAGCTTCATGAAGCTTGATAACTTTGACCAAAGTCACACTCTTTTGTTATATGCTAATGAAAATAGTAAACCCTAATTTAACCTTGATATGGTTCAAGTCTCATACACACAACTTGTTTGTATCATCAAGCATGATACAAACATGTACATTTGCATATATCACATTTAAACAATGTACACTTTCAAGTGAGAAAATCAATCTTAAGTGAACCAATACTAGTTAATGTAAAGTAATATATCAAATATATAATTATACATTAAATCATTAAATCAACACTTGATTTAACGATCCGGTCATATCGCATATAACCGACTAATATCAATAGTAACAACTTATCGAATCAACACTTGATCCGATAACCCGGCTATATCGCATATAACCGATCAATGTCACAAATCGCGAGAATAGAATACAGTATCACATACTGGTATTATTCTCGGTCCCGCACATATCTCATATGCGCTCCTATTTCGTTTCGCTTGAGCCAGGAAACCCCTGTGTAGGACTCTAAAGACTCGTCAATACGCCGGCAGTAGGTGATGATCATATCAAACACCCACAAGCCGCAAGCGGTCTGCTAAACGTAACAGCCACCCGGGTATTGAGCGATCAGAAGATCAATGAGCAAGCCCACTCACACTCCTGTGAATCCAACCAGTAACACTACCGTACAGTCCGGTCTGTTCGTCTGATATGTCGCATATCTTGTCTAGGGGTGGTAAACGTCAGACCCCAATAACTCGATAAGTCGTGTCGATATGAGGCTCATAACGGGTTGAGAAACTACTGGTAACACTTACCAGTAAATCCCTAAAGCAGCCTTGGCCAAGGACTTCCTGTTATAGCCAATCGAACACTGCGCAACATCAACTCCCTATACCGGGAGAGACGAAACCCCTCCTATCGCTCATTTCCTCCATGTGATTCGGGACTGTACCCAAAAGCCACCTTTTTGCACGCCCTCTTGGACGTGGTATGATGGAAATCAAAGCACAGTGGGAATCACACAAGACTCTATGACGATCTCGGGTCTACAGACTAACCTGTACCAGTGTCACCAGAGAACTGCCATTTGACGTAAGGTATAATACCATCTGGGAGTTCTCGGTGAGTCCGTCCGGTGTACCCAGTCTCCACTGAGCACCCGTATATCATCTCTGATGTCAAACACCAATGGATATGGGATCATCCATCGCCCATCTGTATGGGTCGAGAATGTATACGCTAGTCTGCTCTGGTATATCGATGCCCCGTCTCGATACACCCACGACTAGGGTCCTTGAAGGATGTACTTATGGACTACCATGTCCCTACTAGTATGATCCGCATCATAGTCCAGGTAGTCAATTACACATCCTAAGGGCTTTACCAACATGTAACAGAGAGACAATCAGTGTACACGTTAAGGTAAAGAGTAACCAGATAGCATACTATCATATCGAGCAAGAAAGTCATCCCTATATATGTCCAAGCATCCACTACAATATACATCCTATGTATAGTAATGGCCTCTAGGGCATACATATAACTAACAGTTGAATAGCATCTAGGAGAGTAATATTCACGCTAACTTGCTTAAACATTTCCACAATCTTCTCCATTTGCGGGTTAGGTCTGTTGGCCCTTAATCTGTTTCGAAATGGAGCTCGATCAATAAGTTTTGGGTCCAACGTTTGTGGAGAAGACTGTGGGGACGGATTCGATCCCAAAATTGGAGTGGGAATCGACTTAGATAGATTTGGCGAAATGTTCGAGCCTTGGCGAAAACGGAGAATAGGCTCGGATGAAGGTGGGAGACTAGACGAATTAGGGGAAGAAGAAGAAGAAGCTGGGGTATCAAATGTGTCACTAACATCAAATTGCTCACCCACTCGCTTATTCAGCACTCTCCCCGATCTCAACGTAGTAACAGCATTCACATTATGATTTTGTGAATGGCCAGGATTCGGTAGGTGTTGAGATGGGAGTTTCCCTTTCTCTCTCACACTCATTACGGCGTTAAACTGTGCGATTTGGTTTTCTAATGATTTAATACTCTCACCATGGGAGGCAGAGTTTTTCGTTATGGTATCAATAGAAGACTTCATCTCAGCCGACAATTGCATGGATTGTTTCATGAACATATCCAAAGTTTGTGCAAGTGAGTTGTCAGTACCGGCCACTTGAGATGTAGAAATGTTAGCCGGATTTTGGAAATTCTGTGACTGAAAGGGGGGCTGATTCTGAGGTTGTGGTTGCTGTGGAGGAGGTCTTTGATAATTGCTTTGTTGGTTTTGGTTCCAAGCAAAGTTAGGATGATTCCTCCATCCTTGATTGTACGTGGAAGAATAAGGGTCATTTCTAGGTCGCTGCTGAAAAGCAGCATTAGCTTGAAACGATGCATTCATAGGACATTCTTCCGTTAAGTGTGAAGGATCCGAACAGCAACCACAGACGGTCTTAGGAAGCGTGACCT
The DNA here is from genome assembly GCA_030015575.1 of Agapanthus africanus. Classification (NCBI taxonomy): domain Eukaryota; kingdom Viridiplantae; phylum Streptophyta; class Magnoliopsida; order Asparagales; family Amaryllidaceae; genus Agapanthus; species Agapanthus africanus. The sequence goes on from CM057342.1 coordinate 385,211,524, forward strand.
AATTTAGGGAGAATGATGAGAACTTGTTTTCAATAGCGTCGAGTTTCTTCTGTATCGCTGCCATTTCGTCTTTTACTGCGATAGAAACATCGAGCTGGTGAATACCTCCCTTAGTTGAAGGTGGTCTTACGCTTTCCCACCGAAACGTGTGTTCAGCAAGGTCTTCCAGATATTTCCACGCTTCACCGTCATCTTTAGACATGAAATTGCAATTACACATTGTTTCAAGCATCTGCTTTGTCGCTGGATTAATGCCCTCATATATAATCCGACATAAATCCCATCTTTGTATTCCGTGATGGGGGCATTGGACAAGCAGATCTTTGAAACGTTCAAAGCACTTCCAAAATGGTTCATTGGGAAGCTGGGTGAACTGGTTGATCTCGCTCCTAATATGGGCAGTCTTATGGTTTGGGTAAAACTTCTTAAGAAATGCTATGACGAATTCATCCCAATTAGTGATAGTGTGTGCGGCAGTATTGTAAAGCCATTTTTCTGCCAAGTCGCACAGTGTGAATGGGAGAAGACGTAAGCGCATAGCATCTAAAGTCAATTGCGAAGTACCCATCATTGCGCATACGTTCTCGAATTTGGTGATGAAAACGTACGCGTCTTCCGACTCAAGCCCGTGAAATTTGGGCAGCAGATTGATGTAGTGGGGTTTAATTTCAAAATTATCCCCATCAGGTGGTGGAAGAGATAGACAAGTGGGAAGAGGACCACGGATAGGATAGCATCTCTCTTGGAGAGAGATGCGCGGTGGATTCTGCGCACCTACGGGTGGTGGCAGCGTAGTGTTATAATCTGATGGAGTGCCGTCCATCTCGGTCGTGGTGTGTGGTGGGGGAAAAGAAGATGAAGAAGTACCGACTTCGGCGTCGATAGCAGGAACGCGGACAAGACGGGTACTAGGATCCCGTGTCCAGCCGAGCATGCACTAAGCAGGTTTAGTGCAAGTGGCAACGTGTGTGTGATTTAAAATTTGGTCTGTTTTGAAAAAGTGGGACTCAAGAAAAATCACCCTAAGATGCACAAGCAACTCTAGAACTAAGGTCACCTAGGTCCAGTCTCTAGACCGCTCCTAGACTTCCAAAGGACAAGCCGCAGGATAAATCCTCTACCATCTCTTTACTACTCTTGTGGCCAGATAAGTGCCAGGTAAGTGGGAGGCTCCCCACTACGAAAGTAGTGGTCCTAATTAAGTAACCACTTGCCTATGACACACTTGCCTAGGCATCACAAAAGTAATGCGGATAAGCGATAGATTACCCACGACCTTCCTCTGTCCTTAATGAGCGCGACAGTCCTTAGAGTCTGGTCTAGATATTTTTTAAATTAATGAAGGGTTGATCTAGATGCTTGGTTTGTGATTTGTGGGGCTTAGGAAGGGTGATGAAATCCCCACCTAATCTTGATTTGGTCTTTGCCCCTTAAAGTCCGTATTAAAATATGCAAAACAAAACCAATCACAAAACTTTTGCAAAAAGATTTTTGAGCGGCGCTATTTTGCAAAGAATCCTGCAGAAAATAGATTTTATTGGATTTTAGAGGAGAGAGAAAGAGTTAAGAAAGATACCAGAGAAGTGTGAAACCCTAGATCTCCTGTTTCCTCAAGTCCGTGACTCCAGATCTCCTTGCAAAAATTCACGCACAAATTGTTAAATATGCAATTTACAGTTTTGTTTTAATAATGATATGAATCGTCTAAGAATTCAACACAAATAGTAAGAATAAAAAATTACGCACGTATCCCCGGCAACGGTGCCATTTGATTGATGTGGAAAGAGTTGTGTTTGTAGTGTAACCGCAATCAGAACGGTGCCGCGCGTAGCTAGACCGAGGTGAGTACGGGTCGTCCTCAGGGAAACGATGAATATTTTAATCTTACTTTAGATGTGTTGAAAAAGAGAGGAGGGATAAAGAATATTGTAGAATGGCTGTAGAATCTAGATCTACGTTAAACAAGAATGCAAAATATAGATCTAGATTAACTACGGATGTAAATTTATATAAGAAGAGGGCTTGTAGGGTTCATTAGGATTTAATAGTTATGGATGATTAATTAAAAATTACCCTTTTTATCCTTTAATAGATTTAAAACTAGAACGACGGTGATGCGTGTAGATTACGGTTTCTGGAGGGAAAAGGAATCCCACTCTTAACCCTTATTTCGACACGGAACTCCGTTCATATCCAGCCTTTACCAAAACAATCATTAATCTAATCTCTAATCGCGGTCGGAACTAACAAGGAATTGTTAGCGCGCCCGATTAGGATGTTAATGATTCTTTTGATAAAGTTCATAAACTTTATAGGACTTAAAAAGGGTTTAGGATGTTCAACATCCATTAGCCTACCATAATCCTATGAACCCTAACAAGCGGAGAATTATTCGCGCATGTTGGGAGAAAAAGAGATGGAGAGAAAATGCATAATTAAACTACGAAGAAATAGAATAAGAAAAAGAAAGCTACCTTTATTAATCAACAATATTCATTACACTTTGATCTCTTAGAAAATGATTACAAATACTAGTTTGCTTCTCGATCTCTTCTAAGGAGGTAGACGAACCGTTGATGATCAGCCTGGATGCGTGAGCCGTCTTGGAATTCGTGATCTTGTCGGCTTGATAAATTTTCCAAGAGGCTCTCGGTCCCTTTTTATAGTGCCAAAGCCAGAATCCAAGCTTCTAAATTAGGAAGTAAGCAGCAAAAGATTCACCCTAAAATTTCTGAGCACCTAACTCCATAATATTGCGGCGGATCCGCGGCACCAAGGGGCTTGGGCCGCGGATCCGCGGCTTGATGATCATGGCCCTTGATCAATTTTTAGGGGTTGTCTCGTAGTGACATTTGGCGATCCTTGGAACCTTCAGAATTTGGAAATCTTTTCGTGGTTGCTGCCAGACTTGGTCTCCAAGTTTTGATTCTTAATTAGGCAAGTCTTCTTCAACAACTTGATTTGCTTGATTCTAGTCTTTGAAAAATTCTGCACAACTTGGAAAAATTCTGCACAACAACTCAAATAATATTTAGTAGACTTTGTTCTACTAGGATTTGGTCAATGAATTTATTTGCATACATTTTCCTACCAAATGCTAATTATAATATATCAATACATGGAAAATAGTATTTTTACACATAAACCCTCATATGTATGATATATTATAATAAAGTCTCTTTTTAATATGAAAATGGTAGGAAAAATGTAATAACAAATATGCAGTTTTATCAACTGAACACCTTTGAATTGGGGAAATGAGAAATGGGCATATGAAATTTCCATGAAAAAATTTCCTAATCTTTTCTTCCAAATGAACAACCATTTCTTTTTCAAGAAAGGGGGCCGGCCATATATAAGGAGGTGGGGGTGAGTGTAGGAGAGGAGTGGTGACTATAATGATATGATACTTATCATAACACACTCAAAGAAACATGACTCACTAATGACACCTAGTATGAACACATTAAAAGCAAAGGATGAATCATAAACCTAGTCACCCTTGCATTAAATGAATCATTAAATGCATTAATGAGTTACTTAGCACCTCACCATCCTAGTCACCTTCTAGAAGCTTCCACACTCATCTCAAGAAAAGATAAATCCGCATTTAACCGAATGTAAAATACGGGTGATAGAAAACTGGAAACTGGCAACTTCCAAAAGTGATCCTGAAACGAATTTCAGGATAACCCCGTAACAGTATAAACATACCCGCATTTGTATTACGACCGAATACAAATGCAACTGAGACAAAGATATTATATCTACACAGTATAGTACTAGGATCCGGCTTAAACCAAAACCTACCAGTATTATTTGCCCGAAAAATGACACATGCGAAAACGAACGTGCATTTTCCGAACCCTGCCATAAAACCATACGGCCTCTACAACGTTTCGCCCGAACTTGGGAAAGTGTCTATGAGGGACTCCAATGACTCATCAACACACTGGCACTGGGTATAACCACTAGCACGTCAGAGGTACTGGCTGTACGTAACGGTTGCCTATGTATTGATTGAAAGGGAAGCTGACGAGCGAACTCATCCATAAACCCTACTGAGCCTAACAGTGACAATATACATACAGTCCGGTCCGTTCGTCTATGAGTATTGCATATCGGCCTAGGAGCTGGTAACGTCAGACCCCCAATAGCGGTATAAGTCGTGTCAGAGAGTGGCCCAGAACACCCTGAGATACTACTAGAGTACCTACCAGTAAATCTCCTGCCTCGGCCGAGGGCTTTGTGTAATGGCTCTCCTAGACACAGCGTGATCTCACCCCCAATACCGGGAGAGACGAATCCCCTGCCGATCCGCTCACTTGCCTCCATGTGGCTCGGGACTGTACCCAAAAAAGACCTGTTTGCACGACTCCTTTGAGCCATGGTAGGGTAGAAATCAAATCACAGTGGGAACTCACACGAGACAAATGACGACCTCAGGTCGATGAACCAACCTGTACACATGTCACCAGGGAACTGCTATCTGACGATATGTATAATACCAACTAGCATGTTCCCGGCGAGTCCTGTCCGGTGTACTCATAACCTAATGAGCACCTGTATACATCTTAGGTGATTTTACTGATACCAGTGGCTTGTGAGACCGGCCACCGCCCCTCGTCGGGGTCTCGACTGTATACACTAGTCTACTCTGGAGTATCGATGCCCTGTCTTGAAACTCCCACGACTAGGGACTCTTTAAGGATGTGCTTACAGACCCCATCTCCCACATATATGATCGCCATCATACTGCTGGCAGTTAAGCAAGAATCCTATGGGCTCTATCAACATGCAATAGCGAACTAAAGCATGTATACGATGATAAAGACAAACCAGATAGCATACTATCATCTCGAGCAAGACTGTCATATCGGTATAGGTCCTGCCTCAATCATTGCAATCACGTACCTGCTATCCAATAATTGACTTTGAGGGCACTATATCCAACAATTTGTGACTTGGAGATTTTCATGATGTTCACTTTATATCATTTTTTTTTGCTATGGCGTGGTATATCTGTTGTGGTGGTTGTTTTCGGCCTTTGGGCGTGGATTTTCTCCCGTTTGGGGATGCTTTACTTATATTTTTTGTTGTACCCTTTTGGGGGCTTGTTTTATAAAGGAGGTGCTGCAAAATTTTTAAAGGAAGTAAATTTGGACTTTAAAGAATTTTGATTGAGATTTCAAAAGTTTTAACAATGTTATTATCACTTACTACTTTTGATGGTTTAGATTGCTGGGTTTTCGGCTTACATGAATTATGTTACGCCTGGAGAAGTTACGTAGTTTAAGGGCCGTCACGTGCCAAATTTTGGGTCGTGACATCTAGGCTCAGGTCGGTGAGGTCAATGAGCTCTTTGACGCTATGCGGAAGCAAAGTGACTCGCTTAAGAGGGACACCTGGACGGCCAACGAGGCGGCGAAACGGGCTGAGGAGAGGGTGGAGAAGGCTGTGGAGGACTACAAGATGTCCGACCAGTTTTACGTCGACCTGGCTGATTCCGCGGCTGTTGACATAATGCTCTTGACGTCGTCAAGAAGATGACACCCGGGTTCGATGATCGGGAGCTTCGCACGAGGTACCCCTTTGTGGAGGAAGAGACAAAGGGCGGAGATGTCGAGCAGTCGGGCGGAAGCGAACAGGCTGGCGGAGGCACCGAGCAGGTTGGCGGAAGAGAACAGGCTGGCAGAGGTGCCGGGAAGAATGGCGGCGAGGAGACCTTGACCGAGAAGATGCTTTGAGGTCGTTGCTCTCCCTGTTCTCTCTCCCCCTTCTTTTTTGTAAGCCCGCGGGCATTTTGTAGCAATTTTGTACAGCTAAGGAGCGTATAATATCTTGCACATAATTTTGGAATTTAATGATCTTTGATTTGTCTGATTAGAAATTCTCGCTTTTATTTTTACTTTATCAAGTGTGGATAGGCCGGTGTCTCCCTTACCCCGGAGACGAGGTAACGTGAGTCGAGCGATCACTAGGCTTATTCATCCAAGTGTAGATAGACTGGTGTCCTCTTGTAAACTCTTAGAAACTCGGACTAATCTCAGCAAAGCTCGGTGATATCCCCTCTTCGAGTTCAAGTAGAATTAGAGTTGGCCCGGCTCTCGACCGTGGGTCAGCTTTCTTTAGTTGGGCTATGCAGAAGTCTGCCTAGCTTGAGTATGTGTTCTGGATGGAGGTCTGTCTGCTGGTTTAATGCGAGATCTTAGGATCCATCATTTAGGCCGAGCAGGAATCTGATCGCTGCAAATTGGCTAAATAGGAAGCTACCAAGCGGTCTACTAAGAGTGCTCCCGAGCAGGAATCTACTTGTAACATTTCAGAAAATATAAAATAATATTTTTGGAATTTAATATTAAAATAATATATTTCGCGAAAACTGGTCGATTTGCGAAATGGGGATTTTCGTAAAATGGTATAATTATATACCAATATTTGGAAAATAATGGGAGATTAAAATGATTTATTCATTTAAAAATATATTTATCGGATTTTGGTATTTTTATAATTATTTATATGCAGTTTAAATAAAAATTGGTTAGTGCACTACTAATCACGATTAGACCAAATCCGTATTTTTAAATAGTCATGGATAGTGCACCATGACATGTTGTATTTCGTTGCATGTTTGTTTCATTTTATTTGTGTTATGTGTTTGGTTTTAAATGAGTGAGGGAAAAAGAAAAGAAAAGGAAAAGTGAAGATAAGAGAGAATAATTGAGGGGGGAGAGAGAGGGAGGGGACCCATGGTGGCATGGCATGCCAAATGAGAGAGTGAGGGTGAGAGAGAGAGAGAGAGAGACCTTGACCTCTTTATTTTTCCATTCATCATCTTCATCTCCTTCTTCATCTCTTCCTCCACCTTCTCTACCCCATGAAATCATCTCAATTTCTTAACCAAAACCCTAGACTCCCTTCATTAAAAAGATGCTCAACTTCATCCTCAACACTTTGGACCTTTCAAAGATAGATTTTGAAAACTTTGAGCAACTCAAGAAAATTCTTGAGTTGCCAAATGAGGTATAATTCTAGAATTTAGTTAAGTTATTGTGTTTAGTTTATCCTATTGTTAGTTTAGAGTTAAATCGATATTGATTAGTGATGTTTGGAATTTTCCAAGAGAAGATTGGGTGATTGTGTGGACTTGTGTTATGTAGTGGCTATTTATAATGACCTTGGTGTTGATTTTATGGCCCATAACACCGAATAGAAACCAAAATACGAACTTAAAAACTTTCTGTGTCGGTTTTGTGACATTTTTGGAGGTCTACAGGGAATATGGAGCAACCCGAGACCTTTATAAAAAAATCAAACATATACATTAATCTAGTTAGACCAATAGGAGACCGCCACGAGAAGACGAGACCCAAACTCCAAGGTGGGGCCGGCGGGGCCGGTTACTGTAGCAGTTAGGGCGTTACTGTAGCAGCTTTGGTGTTGGGGTTTTGGCTGTAGCTCACATACCTTATAACACAGCTACTGTATTTTTTGTTTTGTCCCAGATTACCTGAGCAAGAATCTGGGAGTGATTCCCTCAGTTGCCGTATTATGTTTTCCGGTATTTGAAATTCTTGGTTTTGGTATTTGATATTGTATTGGGTCGTTGGATATTTGTACGTCAACGACGAGGGTTGTTTGGTTGTTTTTGCATGCGTAGGCTATAGGTTCTAACCTATGAGCGCACCGTGTGCCGTATCGGTATTCCGGATTTGGTTTTCATAACGTTGTGATATGTGTTGATTTATAGGTACCTTCACGTGGATTCTGAGACGACGAAGCACATCAACTACGGCTGAACAAGGAGTTCCGCAGGTGAGTAGATTTATATCTATGGGGGAAGTCGGATGGATGGCGTATAGCACCCCCGCAACCACTGATATGTGAATTATAATTTGGAGACAAGATATGCCATGACTTAAGGTTATAATTAATGGTTTAGTGTGAAATGATGTGATAGAAAGGATGTCTCGAAGTGATATATAAGGATATGAAACGTGAATGTTAATCACGATATATACATATGTAATTGCAAGAGAATCAGTATGAGATTATAGTGGCATGTTATGAGGTCGATTAATACGGCATGAAATTAATAAGATGACTTGATGTGAGATATTGATGTGGTGAAAAGAGCATACGATGAGATATGATGACTTAGTTTGATACGTCGTTGCGGATGCGAGGCGATATGAGATAATTGATACCTTTGTTGGTCCCCTGATATGAGATTGATATGGATGTGACCTGAGATATAGGTATACATATATAATTATGTGAATGATGAGTGAGATGTCGTACGAGACTTTAGACCCGTACCTTCAATGTTGTATAGGTCGATAGAATCCCTATTCTGTTTGTTGTCGCCGCACGCGATGCTTTACCGGATGATTGATCTATACCCTTGACTAGAGGATGCCGTACGAGGATTATACCGTACGTGATGTGGTGAGGCTGGATGCCGATTGATAGATTCACCGACTCGGAGATGTTATAGATATCTAATCCCTGTCTATACCGCTTTGTTTAGCCTTTACGTAGATGTTAGATTAGATACGTATACCCTATAACATTTTGCGTACGATGTACTTTATGGTTCGTGCATGATATTCTCATTGCATTACATATATCTGTGCTAGTATACCTACACAATTATCGATGATGCATATGTTACACTTACACAGATTGTCGGCTCACACACTTTCATCATCGATAATTGCTATGTCACTTACACAGTAGAATTGCTACATCATGCTATTACTCTTAATTGTTCAGTACTGTCACATGACTTGTTGGCATGATATACTTGCTATGCTCACATTATTATGCTATGTTGCATGATATACTTGATATGCTCACATTTCTATTCTATCTTTGCATACATCATGCTTTACGATTATATGCATTGAGATGCCGTTTTCATTAGATTCTGGATTTGAGAACAGTGGTTATATTTAAAAAGAAAGTATGTATTGTTTTAAAAAACCCAGTTTCTCTTGATATGATGTTTCGAGACGTCCACCATGAGTTTTCTCGGTTCTGAGATTGGTATGTGAAACTCGATTCGAGGAGCGGTAGGCACCGTCTGTGGGTACATGGTGGACCCGGTGAGGTACCCCGGGGCAAGAAGACTCATATAGTTAGTGTTGGAAATAGTGCCCTCAGAGTCAATTATTGGATCACAGGCACGTGATTGCAATGATTGAGGGAGGACCTGTCCCAGTAGGACAGTCTTACTTAAGATGATAGTATGCTATCTGGTTTATCTTTATCATCGTGTACTGCTTTAGGGGACCTTACGAGTCGCTATTGCACGTTGATAGAGCCCCTAGGATTCTTGCTTGACTACCAACAGTATGAGGGCGATCATATACGTGAGAGCTGGAGTCTATAAGCACATTCTTAAAAGGTCCCTAGTCGTGGGAGTTTCGAGACAGGGCATCGATACTCCATTAGTAGACTAGTGTATACAGTCGAGACCCCGACGAGGGGCGTTGGCCGGTCTCACAAGCCATTGGTGTCAGTTGGTTCACCTAAGATGTATATAGGTGCTCATTGGGTTATGAGTACACCGGACAGGACTCGCCGGGAACTTGCTAGTTGGGATTATACCAGACGTCAGATAGTAGTTCCCTGGTGACATGTGTACAGGTTAGTTCATCGACCTGAAATCGTCATTTGTCTCGTATGAGTTCCCACTGTGCTTTGATTACTACCCTACCATGGCTCAAAGGAGTGTTGCAAACAGGTTTTAGTTGGGTACAGTCCCGAGCCACATGGAGGCAGTGAGCGGATCTGCAGGGGTTCGTCTCTCCCGGTATTGGGGGTGAGGTCGCGCTGTGTCTAGGAGAGCCATTACATAAAGCCCTCGGCCGAGGCAGGAAATTTACTGGTAGGTATTCCAGTAGTATCTCAGGGTGTTCTGGACTACACTCCGACACGACTTGTACCGCTTTTGGGGGTCTGACTTTTACCAACCCCCTAGGCCCGCCATGCGATACTCATAGACGAACGGACCGGACTGTACGGATATTGTCACTGACAGGCTCAGTAGGGTATCAGGATGAGTTCGCTCATCGACGTCCCTTTTGGTCAATAGCTGGTAGGCCGTCACGTATGGCTAATACCTCTGACGTGCTAGTGGTTAAATCCACAACCATAGTATTGACGATTCTTTAGAGTCCACCACACACAGTTACTCATGTTTCGGGCGAAACGCTGTAGAGGCCGTATGGAGATATGGCAGGGTTCGATCAGATACGTGCGGTATTGCATGGATCGTGATCGGACGGATTCTACTAGCCGGCTTTGGTTTAAGCCGGATCCTAGTATTAGACAGTGTAGATTTTGTCTCTTGGCATTTATATTCAGTGGGAATACAAATGCAGGCATGTATTTGCAGTAGCCGGGTTTTCCTGTAATTTATTACGGGATCAGTTTTCTGAAGTTGCCAGTTTGCATTCCGTTCCGGCCAGTTTTCTTTTGTTCCTTCACGGCCGGACTTTTCGATGGAGGGGGTTATTTGCAATTTTGCAAATAACATTTGTGGAGGGGGTTTCTTGCATTTGTGGCATTGTGATAAGTTAAGCATCTTTGCTTTTTCATGATGGCTTGCTTTATTGAGATTAGAAAGGATTAGGATGGATTTGATTTTGATTTGATATTGTTATCATTGCTTGGGGGTGTGGTCAGCATTCTTCTCTTCCTACACTCACCTCCCTTCTTGTGTTTGTTTTTCCTCCACTATATTTGATGGCCGGCCACTTGAGTGAGAGTGAGAGAGAGATTTTCATTTTTGTGGTGGCACATATTTCTTCATCTCATTCTTCTTGTTTGGGAAAAAATGAAAGCACCATTTTTCTTAACCTCATTCCTCCATCACCAATGGCAACATAAACCCCAATGAGACAAAGGTTCTACACTACAACCTACAGTACCCTTGGACGCGTCGGCTAGCCAACTTCGCGCCCGAGTTGCCTCGGTCCAGAGGTGGGAGCCCGTAAAAGAATCCGGCTACGTGGTGCCCTTTCCGGAGAGGAGATGAAGATCGGAGATTCCGCGGGAGATCGGGACGACGACGAGAAGACCGGAGGACACAGATCACTCGGTATATCTCTCACCCCTTCTCTTGGTAGCTAGGATTAGGTTAATGGTTACAATCCGGGTTTATTGTCCACGGTAGCGCCGGTTTAAAGTTAAGAAAATTTTTGATTCCGCATTTTGGCCTCAAGTAGAAGGCCGTGGCGCTGCCGTGGCGCAACAGTTAGGTGATGAGCCTGGCAGGGGAGCACTACCTACCGGTGATAGTATTTGGACTCGGCGGTTATCCGAAGGATACCGACCGGAGTCGTGAGATGGATATGGGCCGATCCGGACTGACGGAGCCCATGGACCGATCCGGACTGACGGAGCCCGAGATGTGAGGATTTGCATGTCGATGATGGACACTCAGGTTCCATGATGTTGTTGTGTCATTGATGGACACGTGGATGATATCCACATGCATACAAGCATTGATTATATTGTTGGCATCTATGCAGATATGGTCACCCTAGATATCATAGTATTACCTTTATGATATAGTTGACCTAGGAGTCAGTTGTTTTATTCAATTTCTACCTGCTGATGTTTTCTACTCACGAGCTGGCAACTCACCCCTGTTGTGCCACAGTTCTTGCAGGTTTGACCGCATGGATCAGTAGCGGTATCGCTAGCACACAACTTGCTTCGGGTGATTTGCTTTGGTAGGTGGGACATATTGGATCGTGCCCACCCTTGTATTATTATTCATGTTGTATCTACTTAACTCCATCAATCAGAAACTAGTTTTTGTATAAGTAGTAAGACTTAGCAAGACTTGTGGTTGTGAGACTTAGAGCGAAGGGTTATATGTTCGCTTGGTGGGTTGATGTCTTGCTTTATTCATTATCTTTTATGTTGATCTTCGCCGTTGGGTGTCGTATACCTATAATTCTGACTTGCGTGGTTGTGATTCCTCCGATTGGCGAAGTGCTAGCTCCCGCTTGGGGATGCCTTTTATATTATCATGTATATGTGGTTTTGGATCAAAATATACAAGGGAAGTTCTGCCCAAATTTTTAAAAAGACGAAACATGTTTTTCAACTAGTAAAAATCCACTTGCATTTTCATGTTCTATTATCTATGCATTTAAGAAAATATTTGATTTCATCATACCTTTATTTCAAAATTTCACCTCTTTTATTTTCTTTAAAAGGTTTAGATTTCTGGGCTTCGGCTTACTTAATTTACGTTACGCCTTTAGACGTTGCGCGATTTAAGTGCCGGTCATGAACTAAATTTTCGGGTCATGACAAAGTTGGTATCAGAGCGTTAGGTTTAACCGTGGTTCGAGTTTAGGTTTGACTATGTGGAGTCTGGGGCGTAATCTATTTCGGAACCTAGGCTTGACCTTACAGAACTTAGACTTGAACAGGGGGGTATTAGACCCGAACTTTCGTTACATAGGCTGACCCTGATTGATGGAGTAGGTAACTCAAGTAGAGTGACGTACCGTGCATATGTTCCGCGGCATACTTACGATACGATAATCCGCTTAAGTGACCTTAGGATGTGCATATCTTAAGATCTGTGATTCTCTTCGTTCCCATGGTTATACATCCATTTGAGATCCTTGATACTATTCGTTCTAGTGATCATACTCTCATTGATTCCGTTCCTCCTTATGATCATGTACCCATTTTGGGATCTGTTGAGTCTTTCCATCCTTTTGATCTATTTTCATCGATACATGCTTGAGGTTCCTGTCACCATGGTTTGAGCGCAGATTGAGCTGCTGCTAGTGATGCGGTCAGGGCGAGCTCGTCGTGGACGAGGACTGACCACCGTATTTTCTGGTGACATGGGAACGTATCGATTTAGTGTTTGTGTTGTGACCTTTCGTTTGAGGCGAGTGTTCGGTTTTGCACCGGATGATCATGCCATTGTTAGAGGCTGCCAGTTGTGAGAGGACTGTTGATGTACGGCCTACCTCAGAGATCGTGATGTCGTCTATCTTGCCGACAGATGACCCAGCTGTTCCTGAGATTGATGGGATGTCGCCTCCAGACTTTATGAGATGAGATCGCTGGAGCTTTCAGGCAGAAATGCGACAGAAGATAGCTAGTCTATCTTGAGTTGAGTTGACCGATTGAGATGATTCGTCTTATTTGATGCGTCGACGCAGCCCCAGTTGAGTTGAAGATTTCCAGTGTGGAGAATCTTACTCAGATCTTGAGTAGATCGATACAGAGATGACGTTGTTTGTTGGATGCTCCGATAAGAGATCAATAAGTTGACCAGCTTCGGATAGAGGACCTCACCTAGATGCGTGGTGAGTTGATCGAGAACAGATGAATATCAAGTATTCCTCCGATGGTTGGGACGAGTTCCCGAGGACGTGTTCGGCTAGATATTTTCTACAGAGTGATGAAGATACCGAGTTCGTAATTTCGAGTCCGTATGAGAGACTCCGGATTGACTGTAGCCGAGAACAATTGCAGTACACAGATAGCATGACATGATGTTGAAGTGGACGATAATAAAGACGAGTGGAACAAGAGGTTCGTGCGAGATGTTAATGAACTGTTGTTACTCCCCGTTTAGATTGGAGATCGGATATGTATACAGATGTTAGTTGTATGTATGCCCTAGAGGCCAGTATTGTACAGATGATGTATATTATATTGGATGCTTGGACATATATAGAGATGACTTTCTTGCTCGATATGATAGTATGCTATCTGGTTACTCTTTATCTTAACATGTACACTAGTCTCTTTAAACTGTCTTATAGTTACATGTTGGTAAAGCCCTTAGGATGTGTACTTGACTACCTGGACTATGATGCAGATCATACTAGTGGGGACATGGTAGTCCATAGGTACATCCTTCAAGGTCCCTAGTCGTGGGTGTATCGAGACGGGGCATCGATATACCAGTGTAGACTAGCGTATACGCTTCATGACCCATGAGATGGGCGATGGATGATCCCATATCCATTGGTGTTTGACATCAGAGATGGTATACGGGTGCTCAGTGGAGACTGGGTACACTGGACGGACTCGCCGAGAACTCCCAGATGGTATTATACCTCACGTCAGATGGCAGTTCTCAGGTGACGCTTGTACAGGTTAGTCTGTAGATCCGAGATCGTCATAGAGTCTTGTGTGATTCCCACTGTACTTTGATCTCCACCTTACCACGTCCATGAGGGCATGCAAAACGGTGGTTTTTGGGTACAGTCCCGAGTCACATGGAGGCAATGAGCGATAGGAGGGGTTTCGTCTCTCCCGGTATTGGGGGTTGATGTTGTGCTGTGCTGGATTGGCCGTAACAGGGAAGTCCCTGGCCAGGGCTGATCAGAGATTTGCTGGTAAGTGTTACCAGTAGTTTCTCGACCCGTTATGAGCCTCACATCGGCACGACTTATCGGTTATTGGGGTCTGACGTTTACCACCCCTACACTTGATATGCGACATATCAGACGAACAGACCGGACTGTACGGTAAGTGTTACTGGTTGGATTCACAGGAGTGTGAGCGGGCTGGCTCGTCGATCTTCTAATCGCTCAATACCCGGATGGCCGTTACGTTTAGCAGACCGCTTGCGGCTTGTGGGTTCTTGATATGATCATCATCTGCTGCCGGCGTATTGACGAGTCTTTAGAGTCCTACACAGAGGTTTCCTGGCTCAAGCGAAACGAAATAGGAGCGCATATGAGATATGTGCAGGACCGAGAATAATGCGTGTATGTGATACTGTATTCCATTCTCGCGATGAATGTATCGATTGGTTATATACGATATAACCTAGATATCGAATCAAGGATTGATTCGATAAGCCGATACATAGGATACTAGTCGGTTATATGCGATATGATCGGATCGTTAAATCAAGTGTTGATTTAATAATTTAATGTATAATTATATATTTGATATATTACTTTGCATTAACTAGTATTGGTTCACTTTAAAAGGTTTTTCTCACTTGAAGTTCACAAGTTGTATATGTGATATACTTTTGTGCACTTGATTGTATCATGTTTGATGATGCATGCTCACTTGGGTTTGTGTAAAGAATTATACCATGGTTAAGTTAATGATTAGGGTTTTGTTTATTTGATTTATTTGATTTATTTGTTTATTCATTTTTGATAGATAAACATGAATGGTGGCTTTGTTTGTTTTTAGTTGAAGATTCATGAAGCTTTAACTTAGTCACTATTCTTGTCTCATGCTTAACCCTAACCATTTGAACTAACCCTAGTTCATTCTCTACACTTAACTATGGTTAAGAATATGATAAGATTGAATTCTTTTTCAATTATTCTATAACACTTATCATATTCTATCTTCTTCATCATCTTCTTCTTGAAGAAAAAGCTTACTAGCTTTAATGGCACTTTGAGCAAAAGAGTGAGAAATCCAATTCTAAAGTGAACCCACCTCCTATTTCTTCATCCTCTACCTCTTGCCAAGTAGTTTTGGGTGTTTTCTTCACAAGTTTCACGACTTGGTGAAGTTGGAGCTTGATCTTGTGTAACCTCGACGTAGATCATCTTCGGCATCGTAGCCGACGACTAGTCCGTTCATTTCTCCGATGAAGCCGATGTTAGAGTTCGAGATCCGACTTGGACAGCGAGAGGACGACTACGTGGAGCTAAGGAAGTGGATAACCGGATGTACAAAGGTTGTAGCTTCTTAACTTTAGTTAAGTTGTTAACTAGTTTTTTGTTTCGCCTAAAATTCTAGTTAACGATCCGTATTAGAGTTTCTCGGCACTTGTAAAATTTGAAATTGGCAATGTTGATGCCTTGTGAGACCTCTTTAGAGTGCCTAGGAACACTACAGTGGTATCAGAGCCTAGCTAGAGCCTTAGGCGAAGTCTTGACGACGTTTGAAATCCGAACGAACATCGAAACCCATTTCCAAAATGCTCTCTGGAAATTTTCTGAAAATTTGGATTTTTGTCAATTAAAAATATGCAGAAAAATAAGCAGGTTCTTATTTGAATTACTGTGAAAAACGAGGGTCTAAATCGATAAATCCACCGCGGAACCGCGGCACAAGCTTGGCATGTGCGGCGGTTCCGCGGCCGTACTGTCCCCTTGTCCAATGATTTCTGCACAGTAATTCATATAATTGAATGCTATATTTTCTGGGTATTTTTATTATGACTCTACAGATGAGTATTCTGGGGTTGTATTGGGAATCAAAGATTCGATCGGATTATCAAATTTTGTCTGTGTGTTTTTCCGGAAAATTTAAGAATATGTTAAAAGGTTCGACCGGATATAAATACCCAACTTTTCCCCTGCCGGAAAATTTCCAAGTGTTGGATTTTTCTGTGGTTTAAAGACGTTCTGAGTAGTGCAAGTAACGCGATGGTCCCTCTAGAAGACAACAAACCTTAACTCGATTATGTGACCGTCTTGAACTGCCCTTTGAACCTTCAGGTTTGGGGCAGTACGGTGTGCCACATGTGAGGCGTTGGCTTGACCCTTCTACGGCTGGACCGTTGGTACTGAGGCATGAAGTGAAAGTCTTTGAACCTATTTCATGTGTTGAACGGTTTCGGGAAAACTTGGGTGTTCGAATGTTCTATCGGAAAGTTTAATATTTTCTATTTATCCGGAATGGGATACAATAATTGGAATTCACAAACAGTTATGAGATAACTGAATGAATGTTATAAATCTAGCGGTTTAGTCTCACTTCATATTGGAAAGAGTTTTCGATAATGGGACTAAAATGCGGGGTTTATAATTATTAGGCATGTGATGTCTAAGTATTTCGTTTTATTAGGCATGCGATGTCTAAAAAGGTTGCGGATTCCAACTGTTGTAGTTTTACACTTTCTTTTCTGTGACCGTAAGTGTAATATGTGATATCGCCGGTTTCGTTGCTATATGTCAACGATAATTGGGATGCGCATATTTACTTACGTTGATGACATGTGATGTTATGTGTTGCTGGATATGTTATATTGGATCGTCGTGTTTGAATAGCCGGGGGTTTTTATGTGAGATGAGTGTTTTTCATTTTCATTCATGTAAAAACTTGTATGTAATATTCTTTTATTGGGGCACTTCCAGGTTGCGGAAGTTGTCACCTTTTGTATATTATTTACTTTTCCGCATTAGGATAGACCCAAGGAGGGGAGCACAAGTAACCGGGTTCTAGGGTCCAGTGGGAGACCATCTCGAGGAGTCGAGTCTGGGTCTCCTAACCCTAGAATTGGTAGGGTTGCTTGCCGCTCTCGTAGGGGTCTAGGGGTGTGGGATTGGCTATTCATCACGACCGTGGAATCCGTATTTTATACTGGCTCGTATTGAAAACACGGACGTCCTAGTATATCCAATATTTCATATGATTCTGCTGCTGCGATATCTGTGATGTGATCATGTGATATGTTCTGTGATGGATACTTTATATAGTATATATGATATATTATATAGACGTTACTTATGTTTTGCACCCGCACTAGCCCTGCCCTGCTCTGTCGTTAGTTACCTAACCTAACAGTGCACGAGGGGACATCGAGGCGAATGCGGATGGCATAAGTGTACGTCGTATTTATCTGTGATGTTTAGGTGACTAAAATGATGGGACTTCATTAATGTGATTAATGAAAGAAAAGAAACCTAAAAGATGTTGTAGAATCAAATTTTAAATAAAAAGGGTAGCTACAGTTTTGCTTTGCGTAGTGGTATATATGATATACCCTGCACCTTATTCGATGAGGAAAGGGCCGAGATCCCTTCACCGGGAGTGACCCCTTTAGCAATAACTGGCAGATGCTACACACTCGGTTTGCTTTTGATTGTTTTTGGAGTTTTGCTTTGCACAGCGATATATATAATATATCCCGCACCTCATTCGACGAGGAAAGGGCCGACGATCCCTTCACCGGGAGTGACCCCTTTAGCAAAACTAGAAAAGGCTCAAAATCACTCCATTTCAAAACTTCACTCGATTCTACAACGATATCAAGTTCATTACGCTCATGGTTTTTCTGAAAAACCTGCGTAGCCCTCCGTCATTTCAGATAAGTACTACTTAGTATTCATGCTGCGGTAGTTTGGCCTCCGTCAAGACGTAGTGTATGGTAGCTAACTAGTGCTTATCTTCCAGCATATGATGCGATTGGATTAGGGTATTCGTACGGCGTAGTTTGGCCTCCGTCAAGGGTCGTACGGGTGGGTTTAATTCAATCAAGAAATGACGGGTTGAACTTGACTAGAGCCCTGTGGGTAGTTTGGCCTCCGTCAAGGTCATAGGACGCTAGGGGCAAAAGAATTATCGGGAATTTCAAGTGTTGAAATTTGCAATGAGATTGCATACCTTCTATGAGATAGTTGGATCCCGATACCCACTGCGAGTAAGAGTTACTCCTGGGAGAGTTTTACACATTACAATTAGCCGATCAAGTAGGTGTCTAGAAAGGTGTCAACGGGGTTACGCCTCTGGGAAAACGAGGTTTACTTTAATTAGGTCCGTGCGAAAGCACGGGGAACCTCCCTCAAAGTACCGACACTGGCCTGGCTGAAAGATTGGCGAAGTTGTAGGGTGTAATTAATCCCGGCTAGTCTTTCCTTTTAAGGTTTGAAGGAAGATTTGATAAAAACCAGTGGGAGCCATCCTGATTAGATAAGATAATAACCAATCTGATCTTGTAAGAGCATACGCTAAAGTGTTTTCTTCTCTCTCTCTCCAGGTAGCGACCATGTCATGCCCTAATAAAGATAATAATATGGATGTATTGACTGAACCCGCATGTTATACTGTGCAGGGGAACGTTGGACCCGTTCTTTCTTATAAGAGTTATAAGACTGAACAGGAATCAGGAGAATATCTGGATTCTCACACTGCCCAAACGAAGAACATGCATGTTGATGCATCATCTTCGGGTGTGTTTGTCATTGAGAACTGTTTCTCAGTTCACCCTACGTCCTGGGTATTAGATACCGGATCAGGATCCCACATATGTAAAATGTTACATGGGCTACGGAAAGGTAGAGAACTGGGAAAAGGTGATCATTCCGTTCAAGTAGGGAATGGGGCAAATGTTGCAGCCAAAGCAGTTGGCGAATATCACCTAGTATTACCAAGTGGTGATACACTGATTCTAAATGAATGCTATTATATACCGAACATGATGTGCAATATTATATCAGTTTCTTTATTAAGTAAAGAAGGATATAATTTTGGAGTAAAGGATAATGTTATGAACATATTCCTGAATCAAAAATTGATTGCATCAGGCTCGTTATATAATGGCATATTCATTCTTAATCAAAATACAGTCCTCAATTTACAAAACACACACAAGAGGAAAAGTTCAGAAATGAATGAATCTTTCTTGTGGCATTGTAGACTTGGTCACATCAATGCGACACGACTAGCTAAGTTACATAAAGATGAATATTTGAAACCGTTCGAATTATCATCTTATGACACTTGCCATTCATGTCTCAAAGGAAAAATGACCAAAACTCCGTTTAGTGGACACGGAGAAAGAGATACGGAACTCTTAGGACTGGTGCATAGCGATGTATGCGGTCCCATGTCTACACATAGCAGGGATGGTTCTTCATACTTCATTACATTCACCGACGATCTCTCTAGGTTCGGGTATGTGTTCCTGATGAAACACAAATCAGAAGCTTTTGAGAAATTCAGAGAATATAAAAACGAAGTAGAGAACCAAACGGGCAAAAGTATTAAGATTCTTCGATCTGATCGAGGAGGAGAATACTTAAGTAACGAATTCAGAGATTATCTAAAAGAGAATGGGATTCTCTCTCAGCTTACTCCTCCTTATACACCGCAGCACAACGGTGTATCGGAGCGGAGAAACCGCACCTTGTTAGATATGGTGCGCTCTATGATGAGTGCAGCTGAGTTACCTATTTCCTTATGGGGATATGCACTGGAGACTGCTGCATACCTATTGAATAGAGTTCCAACCAAATCAGTGCCTACCACTCCATATGAGATATGGAATGGTAAGAGACCATGTCTTAATTTTATTCAGATATGGGGTTGTCCGGCCTATGTTAAAACATAAAATCCGGACAAGCTCGAGGCAAGGTCTGTTTTATGTAAGTTTGTTGGATATCCCAAACATTCGCGAGGGTATATCTTCTACCACTCCGAGGAACAAAAAGTGTTTGTTTCTCGACATGCCACTTTCTTAGAAAAGAGTTTTCTTATGAAACAGACAAGTGGCATAGAGGTAGAACTGGAAGAGGTTCCAGCGACACAAACTATAACAGAGGACTTGGTAGAACCAGAGGATTCAGTAGTACCCGACGACCCCAGCCTCTCCGCAGATCTAGTAGGGTTTCTCGTCCACCTGAGAGATACTACGGTTTTCTCATTGACGGTGGAAGCGAAGATTGCATCATGGAGGATGATGACCCAACTAGCTTCGAGCAGGCCATCACGAGTAGCGACTCAGTGAAATGGCTGGATGCTATGCGGTCCGAGATGGAATCCATGTACACCAACAAAGTATGGACTTTGGAAGTTGCTCCTGAAGGGTAAAACCCATTGGGAGCAAATGGATCTTCAAGAAAAAACTTGGTGTAGATGGGAAAGTGGAGACTTTCAAAGCTAGACTTGTTGCAAAGGGTTTTCGTCAAAGACCAGGTGTGGACTATGACGAAACCTTTTCTCCAGTGGCTATGCTTAAATCCATCCGGATCATGCTTGCCATCGCTGCATATCATGATTACGAAATCTGGCAAATGGATGTTAAGACCGCCTTTCTAAACGGTGATTTAGAAGAGTGCGTGTACATGACTCAGCCAGAGGGCTTCGTAGACAGTGGGAGCAGCGGGAAGGTGTGCAAGCTGCTTAAATCTATTTATGGATTAAAGCAAGCATCGCGGAGTTGGAACATCTGCTTTGACGTCGTTATCAAAGAGTTTGATTTCGTCAAAAACCCAGATGAACCTTGTATTTACAAGAAGGTGGCAGAGAGTAAGGCTGTCTTCCTCGTATTGTACGTGGACGACATACTCTTGATAGGAAATGATATTCCTATGCTGCAATCAGTCAAGCTCTTCTTATCACAAAGATTCTCAATGAAAGATCTTGGTGATGCCTCCTGCATATTGGGAATCAGGATCTATAGAGATAGATCCAAACGGATATTGGGATTGTCCCAATCCAGGTACATTGACACCATACTAAAGAGGTTTAGTATGGAAGAATCCAAGCGTGGGAACTTGCCCACGATCTCTGGAGTCACTCTCTCCAAAGAGATGTCTCCCAAGATTGATTTAGAGAGAGCTCGCATGCAAGGGATACCCTATGCTTCGGCTGTAGGCTCTATCATGTACGCGATGCTATGTACCAGACCCGATGTAGCATACTCACTAAGTGTAGTGAGCAGGTATCAAGCTGATCCTGGAGAGAGTCACTGGACAGCTGTAAAGAGCATTCTTAAGTACTTACGAAGGACTAAAGAGATGCTCTTGGTGTATGGTAACGGAGAACTCCAAGTGGAGTCCTTTACCGATTCAAGCTTCCAGAGTGATAAGGACGACTCTAAGTCGCTGTCGGGATTTGTCTTTACCCTTTACGGAGGGGCGGTTAGCTGGAAGAGTTCCAAGCAGGAAACCGTGGCAGACTCGACAATGGAGGCTGAATACATCGCTACCAACGATGCTGCTAAAGAGGCTGTCTGGATCAAGAAGTTCATTACTGAACTTTGAGTGGTTCCATCCATTGAGCATTCAATACCTTTGTATTGCGATAACAATGGAGCGGTGGCTTTGGCCAAGGAACCCAGGTCCCATCAGCGATCCAGGCATATTCTGAGGCGGTATCACCGGATCCGGGAGATAGTTGATCGCCGGGAGATCGAGGTCAGGAGGGTTGACACGAAGAACAACACGGCGGATCCACTCACGAAGGCCATTCCCCAGATACAGTTTGAGAGACTCTTCGGGATGCTCGGTATGCGATACTACAGCAGCTGGCCCTAGTGCAAGTGGGAGATTGTTAGTTGTATGTATGCCCTAGAGGCCAATATTGTAAAGATAATGTATATTATATTGGATGCTTGGACATATATAGAGATGACTTTCTTGCTCGATATGATAGTATGCTATCTGGTTACTCTTTATCTTAACATGTACACTAGTCTCTTTAAACTGTCTTATAGTTACATGTTGGTAAAGCCCTTAGTTTGTGTACTTGACTACCTGGACTATGATGCAGATCATACTAGTGGGGACATGGTAGTCCATAGGTACATCCTTCAAGGTCCCTAGTCGTGGGTGTATCGAGACGGGGCATCGATATACCAGTGTAGACTAGCGTATATGCTTCTCGACCCATGAGATGAGCGATGGATGATCCCATATCCATTGGTGTTTGACATCAGAGATGGTATACGGGTGCTCAGTGGAGACTGGGTACACTGGACGGACTCGCCGAGAACTCCCAGATGGTATTATACCTCACGTCAGATGGCAGTTCTCAGGTGACACTTGTACAGGTTAGTCTGTAGACCCGAGATCGTCATAGAGTCTTGTGTGATTCCCACTGTACTTTGATCTCCACCTTACCACGTCCATGAGGGCGTGCAAAACGGTGGTTTTTGGGTACAGTCCCGAGTCACATGGAGGCAATGAGCGATAGGAGGGGTTTCGTCTCTCCCGGTATTGGGGGTTGATGTTGCGCTGTGCTGGATTGGCCGTAACAGGGAAGTCCCTGGCCAGGGCTGATCAGAGATTTGCTGGTAAGTGTTACCAGTAGTTTCTCGACCCGTTATGAGCCTCACATCGGCACGACTTATCGGTTATTGGGGTCTGACGTTTACCACCCCTAGACTTGATATGCGACATATCAGACGAACAGACCGGACTGTACGGTAAGTGTTACTGGTTGAATTCACAGGAGTGTGAGCGGGCTGGCTCGTCGATCTTCTAATCGCTCAATACCCGGATGGCCGTTACGTTTAGCAGACCGCTTGCGGCTTGTGGGTTCTTGATATGATCATCATCTGCTGCCGGCGTATTGACGAGTCTTTAGAGTCCTACACAGAGGTTTCCTGGCTCAAGAGAAACGAAATAGGAGCGCAAATGAGATATGTGTAGGACCGAGAATAATGCGTGTATGTGATACCGTATTCCATTCTCGCGATGAATGTATCGATTGGTTATATGCGATATAACCTAGATATCGAATCAAGGATTGATTCGATAAGCCGATACATAGGATACTAGTCGGTTATATGCGATATGACCGGATCGTTAAATCAAGTGTTGATTTAATAATTTAATGTATAATTATATATTTGATATATTACTTTGCATTAACTAGTATTGGTTCACTTTAAAAGGTTTTTCTCACTTGAAGTTCACAAGTTGTATATGTGATATACTTTTGTGCACTTGATTGTATCATGTTTGATGATGCATGCTCACTTGGGTTTGTGTAAAGAATTATACCATGGTTAAGTTAATGATTAGGGTTTTGTTTATTTGATTTATTTGTTTATTCATTTTTGATAGATAAACATGAATGGTGGCTTTGTTTGTTTTTAGTTGAAGATTCATGAAGCTTTGACTTAGTCACCATTCTTGTCTCATGCTTAACCCTAACCATTTGAACTAACCCTAGTTCATTCTCTACACTTAACTATGGTTAAGAATATGATAAGATTGAATTCTTTTTCAATTATTCTATAACACTTATCATATTCTATCTTCTTCATCATCTTCTTCTTGAAGAAAAAGCTTACTAGCTTTAATGGCACTTTGAGCAAAAGAGTGAGAAATCCAATTCTAAAGTGAACCCACCTCCTATTTCTTCATCCTCTACCTCTTGCCAAGTAGTTTTGGGTGTTTTCTTCACAAGTTTCACGACTTGGTGAAGTTGGAGCTTGATCTTGTGTAACCTCGACGTAGATCATCTTCGGCATCGTAGCCGACGACTAGACCGTTCATTTCTCCGATGAAGCCGATGTTAGAGTCCGAGATCCGACTTGGACAGCGAGAGGACGACTACGTGGAGCTAAGGAAGTGGATAACCGGATGTACAAAGGTTGTAGCTTCTTAACTTTAGTTAAGTTGTTAACTAGTTTTTTGTTTCGCCTAAAATTCTAGTTAACGATCCGTATTAGAGTTTCTCGGCACTTGTAAAATTTGAAATTGGCAATGTTGATGCCTTGTGAGACCTCTTTAGAGTGCCTAGGAACCCTACAACAGAGGCGTTGGGATGCGGCCAGTTCCCGAGGAAATGTTGTGCTGAGAACGCAGATGTCCAGAAAACGAGAAAAGATTATGTAAGAGTACCAGCCTCCATACAGTTCGGTATAGGCGAGATTGGAAGAAACCTTGAACAGGTTCTTTCCAGGACACTGCTGCGATAAGATTTGCACCGAGGATCAGTTGTGTCACTTGTATTGAGAAGGCCAGAGGCCGATGCTAGTGACATGCTTCTTTACAAGTGGTCATGCTAATTGGCCGAGAGATGACCAGAGGAGTGCCAGAGCGGAATCGTTTCCGTTAGTACACCTGACCGGGCCGACGAGCCGATGGATTGCGAGATTGGTAATCCACATAGAAATGAGGACCTAGACACAGAGGACGCCAGACCGTGAGCAGGAGGCAAGCGCATGTTCTTGCTCTGCCAGTTTTGGGCGCACCGACATTTTTCGACATTGTAGGAGGTGTACCTCAATGTCATTTGTTGCAATTTGTGTTTTGTGATCCGAGTATCACACTTTTATCACTTGGATTGAGTTTCGACGATTGGGTTTCGTTATTTATGTGTTCGTGCACTATGGCTGCACCTATTGGATATTTTCTTTTGTGCACAGTTATTCCACTTGATTTATGTTTATACACCGCTACATCGGTTTGTGATTTGTGCATATCTATTGCACTTGATATTGATTTTGTGCCTTAGCTGCTCGTACTTCTGATTTTGGATTTCGATGCCATCGATTTGATTTTGTACATGTGATTCGCGATCGATTTGGTTTTTTTGCACTCGGTATAGCTTATATGTGCTTTCAGTGCATTGGGATGGATTTTGTGCACACAGTTGCACACGCTTATGATTTTAATACACCTTGGCATGCTCGGTGTTGTTTTTGTGAGCCTTTAAGATATCGATGAGTATTCCGTGCACTTGTTGCACCCGATTTGTATTTCGTGCATTGCTTACACTAGTCTTATACTCCGTACATTGGTTGCACCCGATTTATGTCTTTAAGCATTATTTCCACCAGATTTATGTTTTTGTGCGCGTTGCACTTGACGTTTGTTTTTGTGTATGCTACTGCACTAGATGCTTTAGACGGACCTGACGCGCTTGGGATGAATTTTGCGTATCTCAGGCGCATGGTGCGGGATTTTGTGCTCACCAGATGCACTTGATTTAGATTTTTTTTTATTCGTCCATGTTAGATGCACTTGATTTGTTAGTTATATGTATGCCCTAGAGGCCATTACTGTACATATGATGTATATTGTAATGGATACTTGGACATATATAGGGAGGACTTTCTTGCTCGATATGATAGTATGCTATCTGGTTGTACTTTATCTTAACATGTACTCTGATTGTCTCTATATTACATGTTGATAAAGCCCTTAGGATATGTACTCGACTATTGGGACTATGATGAGATCATACTAGTAGGGCCATGGTAGCCGACAAGTACATCCTATAACTATTCCTAGTCGAGGGTGTATCGAGACAGGGCATCGATACACCAGAGTAGACTAGCGTATACGCATCTTGACCCATATGATGGTCGATGGATGATCCCATATCCATCGGTGTTTGACATCAAGGATAGCGTACGGGTGCTCAGTAGAGAATGGGTACACCGGACGGACTCGTCGAGAACTCCCAGATGGTATTATACCTCACGTCAGATGGCAGTTCTCTGGTGATACTGGTTCAGAGTAATCTGTAGACCCGAGATTGTCATAGAGTCTTGTGTGATTCGCACTGTGCTTTGTGTTAGTGTATATGCCCTAGGGGCCATTATTGTATCATACTAGTTTGTATATTACTTAATGGAAGCTTGGGATATTCACATGTATATAACAGTTTTGCTAAACATGGTAGTATGCTACTTGGTTTTTCTATCTTAATATGTGAGTATACGTATTGATAGAGCTCTTAGGATCTTGCTTGACTACCAGCGTTGTGATGGCAGTCACACTAGTGGGGGCTGGGTAGTCTACAAGCACATCCTTATTCAGGTCCCTAGTCGTTGGATTATCGAGACAGGGCATCGATACTCCGGAGTAGACTAGTGTGTACGCTTCTCATCCCAGTTAGGGAGATGGTCTGTCCCACAGCCGTCAGTACGTCATACTGGAGATAGTATGCAGGTGCTCGTTAGGTTACGGGTACACCGGACAGGACTTATAGGGAACTGTTGGTTGGTTTTATACCAGTCGTCAGTGAACAGTTCCCAGGTGACATGAGTACAGCATAGTCCGCAGACTTGTCACTGCTACTTCGCCTCGAGTGTGTCCCACTGTTCTTAGATTGCTACCCTACCACGGCTCAAAGGAGTCATGCAAACAGGTAGCAGTTGGGTGCAGTCCCGAGCACTTGGAGGCAGTGGCGGTTAGACAGGATTCGTCTCTCCCGGTATTGGGGGTTGATATCGCGCTGTGTCAGAGAGCCATTACGCAAAGTCCCTGGCCATGGCAAGCAAGATTTTCTGGTAGGTTCCAGTAGTTTCTCAGGGTGTAATGGGCTTCGCTCCGACACGACTTATACCGCTATTAGGGGACTGACGCCTGCCGCCCCCTAGGCCCGATTTGCGATAGTCTTAGACGAACGGACCAGACTGTACGGAGATTGTCACATCAGACTCAGTAGGAGTTCGGATGGGTTTCCTCATCGGCCTTCTTATTGACATCTACTTGGGGACCGTTACGTACAGCTAGTGCCACTTGCGGTCTGTGGTTAAACCCACTGCCAGCGTAGTAGTCGAGTCTCTAGAGTCCCACACAGAGAGTTTCCCTACTCCAGGCGAAACGATATAGAGGTCGTATGGTTTTACGACAAGGGTTCGGACGCATACGTGTGTTTACGCACGTATGACTTTCCGACAGTTTTTACTAATTGGCTTTGGTTTAAGCCAGTTACTAGTATCCGGTTATTGGATTTATACAGTCTAAAGTTTTTCCGTGTTTTCATGGATAGGAGGGGCGTTCTCGTAATTGCGTGAGAAGCTTCTAGAAGATGGTGACTAAGGAGGTTTAGGTGGCATATACATTGAATGAGATTAGTGAGTCATATGGATGATTCATCCATGTCATTAATGCTTCATAATTGCTTAATGACTCATGGAGATGAATCACCATAAGATATTTATCAAGCATGGTTGTAAATCATTTTCTTTTCTTTTCTTGATAAAAAAAATGCTTGATATATATTATGATAACTCATTTTCTCTTCTCATTATGATGTTCATCTTCTCTCTCCTCAAGCTCTCTCTCTTCAAACCCTAATCCTCCCCTCTCATGTGTTGAGTACAAGGATTAGTTAGACTACTTAATCCATAACCATACTCTATTTCATCTAGGTACTTTGATTAACACTGAAAGATACCTTGTTGCCTCAAGTTTAGAGGCAAAGCTTGGAGTTTAGCTCTCGTGGTGGATCGTCTACTACTTGGAGAAGGCCGAGGAGGAGGTGGAGTTCGTAAAGACGAAGGACACGGTTCTTTAGGTATAATCCCTTTACATAGTAGTTGTTAACTTCTATGTTTGATGTTAGTTATCGTTTAGCTTCGATTCATGCGGTTAGTCAATGTTTAGCATAAAACAAGATCGTTTTTCATATTTCCGCCTCCCCGCAAGTCGTGGGGTGTTGTACATCGACTTACAGTGGTATCAGAGCCTCGCTAAACAATAATTAACTCACTTGCAAAATTGTATGAATTTCGAACGGAAAAAACAAAACCGGAAAACCCCGATATCATGGTATTCTGTCGATTTTTAAATGTGGTCCAAAAATTTTTCAGGGACCTTCAGAAAGCTCAAAAGGATAGTATTAGAACACCCAAGAAAACTGGGCTCATGAATCGACTAAAGCGCCCTGGAACCGCGGCGGATCCCTCCGATCCGCCGCGATTCCACCGCCGAGTTGCCGATTCATCAGCCCAAGTTTCCTGTGTTGGTTCTCTGTGATATTTGATATTTTCTGGAAGTTTTTAATTTTTTCTCAGGTTTCAGATTTACAGAGAAGTATTGGAGCAAAATTAAATGTGTTTAATCGATCGAAATTATACGGTATTTGCTTGTTGGATTATATCTGTGTTTGTATAATGTGTTCGTAAACCTCCCCTAACTGCTAGTATGTCGGTTGGCAGGGGGTTGCACATTTCTGTAATGGATTTTACTGTTTGTGGATGTGAACTGTATTGGACTATTGTGATGATTAGCCGGGGTTATGTGATGGGTTATTATTTAATTCAATTGATGTAAATGTAATTTGTTGTAATATTATTTTGCGGGGCACATCCAGGTTGCGGTTGTAGCCACCGTTGTATTATTTAATTTTACTGTTTTTGCTCCTAGGACAGACCCAAGGTGGGGTGCACAAACTGCCGGGCGGGTAGTTTGCCGTACACGTTGGGGTCTTGGGTGGGGTAATGGCTATTCATCACAACTGTGTAATCCGTCTTTTGTTGCAGGCTCTAAACAAACGCGGATTGCTTGCAAAGCCCATAAAGTTCATATGAGATCTGGAATGCCTATTATTGCGTCTGACGAATGTACAATATCTATATATGATAGCTATTTAGACGTCACTTATATTTTACACCCGCGCTAGCCCAGCCCCCGCTCTGTCGTTAGTTAAGTAACCTAACGGGTGATGACGGGACCCCGTGGTGAATGCGGATGGCATAAGAGGACGTTGTATTTTCGTTGTTTTCTGCAATGATAGGTTAATGATGGGACGCATTATTTATAATGCAAAGAAAATAAACCAAAAGTTTAATCGTTGGAACAATTTAAAAGAAACCACTCGGTTAATTTTAAAAACAGATATTTTTAAATGCGGAGCTTTAACCACTCCTTTTAAAAGCTATCAGGTTCCTTCGGTTATATCAAGTTCACTACGTTCACGGTTTCGCCAAAACCATTCGTAGCCCTCCGTCATTTCATTTGGGTATTCAGTAGTATTCAAGCTATGCATTTTGGCCAAAGTCAAGGCATAGTGTTTGGTAGCTGCTGGGTTTTCATTTGTTGCATAAGATAAATGAGTTGGTTTGGGACAGTCGTATTATCATTTGACCAAAGTCAGGGGTATATACGGATGGGTTCAAATTGACAAGATAATGACGGGTAGAACTTAACATGTGACTTATGACATTTTGACCAAAGCCAAGGTCATAAGAGCATGGGGCAAAAACTTATATCGGGAATTTCTAAAGAAACTGAAATTTGCAAAGAGATGAATACCATTTGGAGTTTGATGAATGTTGGTAGCATTCCTTCAACATTATCATACGATGATATTTGGATCCCGATCCTACTGTGAGTATATGCTACTTATCAGGATATTCGTCACTTAACGATCAATGTTATAAACCAAGTAGGTGTCAAGAAAGGTGTCAGCGGGGTTACGCCCCCAGAGAAAAGAGGTTATTTAATTAAAGAACTTCGCGAAAGCGTTGGAAAACCTCCCTCGAAGTATCAACACTAGCCTGGCTGAACGGTTAAGCAAGTATTGTACGGTGAGAATAGTCCTGGCTAATTCTTCTTTTATGGTTTGAGGATGGATTCGAGAAACAGTGGGAGCCATCCAGTTTAGATAAACTAAAAACCACTCTAAATTTGCAAGAGCATCATGCTAAAGAGTTTTCCTTCTCTCTCTCCTAATTGCAGCGACCCTGAAAATGACTGGACTTAAGTTACTTTTAGAGAAAAATATACTGACAGGGCCAAACTATAAAGATTGGCTGCGGAATGTCAAAATGGCTTTGACCTATGACAAATTGGGGTACGTCCTCACCGCTACGGCACCTGCTGTTCCTGGTCCCAAATCCAGTAATGCGGATAAGGAAATCAGCAATACCTGGGATTTCGATTGCGCGAAAGCCAAGTGCATCGTGCTTGCCTCGATGAACAATGAACATCAGAGGAGGCACGAGGATATGGAACTAGATGCCATATTTCTCCATACAAAGGAACTCTATGGAGAGCAATCTCGTATAGCAAGATACGAGACCTCTAAGAACTTGTTTCGAGCGAGGTTGGCTGTCGGGTCATCGGTAGGAGAACATGTCCTAAAGATGATCGGCTATATAGAAGAGCTCGCAGACCTTGGGACGACTTTGGATAATGAGCTCTATACAGACCTTATTCTCCAGTCCCTTCCTTCCACCTACGCCCAGTTTATCCTGAACTTCAACATTCAAAGAAAAGAAGTTGAACTTCCGGAACTCCTAAACATGTTAAGGAGTGCAGAGGGCACCTTGCAGAAAGCAAGGGAAACACCAGCTATGTTTGTTAGCGGTGCATCTTCTTCCGGGTCCAAGGCTAGGGCCAAAGGAAGGAAGTAGAAGGCCGCCACCAAACCTAGAGGAGGTGTTAGTAAGGTGGGAGGGAAGGGAAAGAAAAAGTTTGCGGTACCGGTAGTGGGCCAGGATGAGTGCTTCCATTGTCACAGGAAAGGGCACTGGAAGAAAGATTGCAAGGCGTGGAACGCCAAGAACCAGGAACCGAAGGAAGCTGTGGCTTCGACTTCAGGTGTGTTTGTGATTGAGAATTGTCTATCAATTAACTCTACTTCCTGGGTATTGGATACCGGATCAGGATCTCATATTTGCAATTCATTGCATGCACTGAGAAACCGTAGAGTGCTGAAGGAAGGTGATATGACCCTAAAGGTTGCTAACGGAGCTAGCATGGGAGCTGCGTCCGTCGGGGATTATCACCTGGGATTGACAAGTGGACACATTTTGGTTTTACATAACTGTTTTTTTGTACCAAGCTTAACGTGTAATATCATATCAGTTTCCTTGTTATCAAATAAAGGTTATGATTTCACGTTTGTAAGAGATGTTGTTAACATCCACCTTAATCATGGTTTGATTGGGTCTGGTACACTAAATAACGGTATATATGTTTTAAACCAACTCCAAATTTTCAATGTCCAGAACACACTAAAAAGAAAGTCTTCAGAATTAAATAAAGCTTTCTTATGGCATTGTAGACTGGGTCACATCAATGAGAGAAGGTTGACTAAGTTACATAGAGAAGGATATTTGGACTCGTTCGAATATCAAACTTATGACACTTGTCAATCTTGTCTCAAAGGAAAGATGACAAAGACTCCATTTACTGGACATGGAGTAAGAGGAGCGAGCTCTTAGGACTCATACACTGCGATGTATGTGGTCCAATGTCTACGCATGCAAGAGGTGGTTCTTCCTATTTCATTACTTTCACGGATGATTACTCAAGGTACGGATTCATTTATCTGATGAAACATAAATCCGAGGCTTTTGAGAAATTCCAAGAGTATAAGAATGAAGTAGAAAACCAAACCGGCAAAAGTATCAAGACACTAAGATCTGATTGAGGTGGTGAATACTTGAGTGCCGAATTCCTAGGTTACCTAAAAGAGAAAGGAATTCTCTCTCAGCTTACTCCTCCATACACTCCACAGCATAACGGTGTATCGGAGAGAGGGAATCGAACCCTATTGGATATGGTACGATCCATGATGAGTAATGCTGAGTTACCGCGATCTTTTTGGGGTTATGCGCTAGAATCATCAGCATATCTTCTGAACAGGGCTCCTACCAAGACTGTGCCTACCACTCCATATCAGATGTGGACTGGGAAGAAACCCCATCTTCAGCATATGAAGATTTGGGGATGTCCAGCTTTTGTTAAAAAGCAGCATGTGGACAAGCTCGAGGCACGATCAGTAAAATGTAAGTTTGTGGGATATCCAAAGAACTCCAAGGGATATTATTTCTATTACGCAGAGGAACAAAAGGTTTTTGTTTCTCGTAATGCCCATTTTCTGGAACATCAATTTTATGAAAAGGAAATAAGTGGGAGCGAAATAGAACTGCAAGAAATTCCAGAACCACAAACTGCTAATGAAAGTTTGGTAGAACCGGTAGTTCAAGAAGAACAGGACATTCCCGCACCCCTCCGCAGAAGTAGTAGGCCGTCTCATCCGCCTGATAGATACTACGGTTTTCTCATAGATGGGGATAGAGAGGATTGCATCATAGATGATGATGAACCTACTGACTTCCAGCAGGCCATCCAGAGCGGTCACTCGGTACGATGGCTAGATGCAATGCTAACCGAAATGGAGTCCATGTACACCAACAAAGTATGGACTTTGGACTTTGCTCCAGATGGGGTAAAACCCATAGGATGCAAATGGATCTTCAAGAAAAAGATTGGTGTAGATGGACAGGTGGAAACCTATAAGGCTAGACTTGTTGCAAAGGGTTTTCGTCAAAGACCTGGTTTGGACTATGATGAAACTTTTTCTCCAGTGGCTATGCTCAAATCCATTCCGGTCCTTCTTGCTATTGCTGCCTTCCATGATTATGAAATCTGGCAGATGGACGTAAAGACGGCTTTTCTGAATGGAAATTTAGAAGAGTGCGTCTATATGGATCGGCCAGAGGGTTTCAATCAGAGCGGGAGCAGCGGGAAAGTATGCAAGCTGCTTAAGTCCATTTATGGACTAAAGCAGGCATCGCGGAGTTGGAACATCTGTTTTGATGAGACAGTCAAAGAATATGACTTTATCAAAAATCCAGATGAACCGTGCATATATAGTAAAGTTGTAGCCAGAAGTGTCGTATTCCTCGTCTTGTACGTGGATGACATTCTATTGATAGGAAATGACATTCCTATGCTACAATCTGTCAAAGGATTCTTGTCACACAGGTTCTCTATGAAAGACCTCGGTGATGCCTCTTACATTCTGGGGATCCGGATTTATCGTGATAGATCCAAGAGGATGTTGGGACTTTCGCAGTCCAGGTATATCGACACTGTACTGAAAATATTCAGTATGGAAGATTCTAAGCGCGGTAATCTACCGGCTTGTCACGGAATCACCCTCTCCAAAGAGATGTCTCCCAAGACTGATTTGGAAAGGGAACGCATGTCTATTATACCCTACGCTTTTGCGGTAGGCTCTATAATGTATGCGATGTTGTGCACCAGACCAGATGTAGCTTACGCACTGAGCGTGGTAAGCCGGTATCAGTCAGACCCAGGGGAGAAGCACTGGATAGCAGTAAAGAACATTCTCAAGTACCTGAGAAGGACTAAGGAAATGTTCTTGGTTTACGGCGGAAAAGACCTCAGGTTGGAGGCCTTTGCTGATTCCTGCTTCCAGAGTGATAAGGACGATTCCAAGTCCATGTCGGGTTATGTCTTTACCCTCAATGGAGGGGCGGTGTGCTGGAAGAGCTCCAAGCAGGACACCGTTGCTAACTCGACGATGGAAGCGGAGTATATAGCTGCTTGCGATGCCGCAAAAGAAGCAGTCTGGATGAAGAAGTTCCTAACAGAACTTCAGGTGGTTCCTACCATAGTTGATCCAATACCTCTGTATTGCGACAACAACGGAGCTATAGCTTTAGCGAAGGAACCAAGGTCCCATCAGAAATCCAGACACATCTTAAGGCGGTATCACCTGATCAGGGAGATCATTGATCGTCGGGAGATCGAGGTTCGGAGAGTTGCTTCTGAAGAGAACATTGTTGATCCATTCACGAAGGCCCTACCTCAGATTCAGTTCGAGAGGCTACTCGAGATCATCGGTCTTCGATATGCCAGTACATGGCCCTAGTGCAAGTGGGAGATTGTTAGTGTATATGCCATAGGGGCCATTATTGTATCATACTAGTTTGTATATTACTTAATGGAAGCTTGGGATATTCACATGTATATAACAGTCTTGATAAACATGGTAGTATGCTACTTGGTTTTTCTATCTTAATATGTGAGTATACGTATTGATAGAGCTCTTAGGATCTTGCTTGACTACCAACGTTGTGGTGGCAGTCACACTAGTGGGGGCTGGGTAGTCTACAAGCACATCCTTATTCAGGTCCCTAGTCGTTGGATTATCGAGACAGGGCATCGATACTCCGGAGTAGACTAGTATGTACGCTTCTCATCCCAGTTGGGGAGATGGTCTGTCCCACAGCCGTCAGTACGTCGTACTGGAGATAGTATGCAGGTGCTCGTTAGGTTACGGGTACACCGGACAGGACTCACAGGGAACTGTTGGTTGGTTTTATACCAGTCGTCAGTGAACAGTTCCCAGGTGACATGAGTACAGCATAGTCCGCAGACTTGACACTGCTACTTCGCCTCGAGTGTGTCCCACTGTTCTTAGATTGCTACCCTACTACAGCTCAAAGGAGTCATGCAAACAGGTAGCAGTTGGGTGCAGTCCCGAGCACTTGGAGGCAGTGGCGGTTAGACAGGATTCGTCTCTCCCGGTATTGGGGGTTGATATCGCGCTGTGTCAGAGAGCCATTACGCAAAGTCCCTAGCCATGGCAAGCGAGATTTTCGGGTAGGTTCCAGTAGTTTCTCAGGATGTAATGGGTTTCGCTCCGACACGACTTATACCGCTCTTAGGGGACTGACGCTTGCCGCCCCCTAGGCCCGATATGCGATAGTCTTAGACGAACGGACCGGACTGAACGGAGATTGTCACATCAGACTCAGTAGGAGTTCGGATGGGTTTCCTCATCGGCCTTCTTATCGACATCTACCTGGGGACCGTTACGTACAGCTAGTGCCACTTGCGGTCTGTGGTTAAACCCACTGCCAGCGTAGTAGTCGAGTCTCTAGAGTCCCACGCAGAGAGTTTCCCTACTCCAGGCGAAACGATATAGAGGTCGTATGGTTTTACGACAAGGGTTCGGACGCATACGTGTGTTTACGCACGTACGACTTTCGGACAGTTTTTACTAGTCGGCTTTGGTTTAAACCAGTTACTAGAATCCGGTTATTGGATTTATACAGTCTAAAGTTTTTCCGTGTTTTCACGGATAGGAGGGGCGTTCTCGTAATTACGCGAGAAGCTTCTAGAAGATGGTGACTAAGGAGGTTTAGGTGGCATATACATTGAATGAGATTAGTGAGTCATATGGATGATTCATCCATGTCATTAATGCTTCATAATTGCTTAATGACTCATGGAGATGAATCACCATAAGATATTTATCAAGCATGGTTGTAAATCATTTTCTTTTCTTTTCTTGATAAAATAAAATGCTTAATATATATTACGATAACTCATTTTCTCTTCTCATTATGATGTTCATCTTCTCTCTCCTCAAGCTCTCTCTCTTCAAACCCTAATCCTCCCCTCTTATGTATTGAGTACAAGGATTAGTTAAACTACTTAATCCATAACCATACTCTATTTCATCTAGGTACTTTGATTAGCACTTAAAGATACCTAGTTGCCTCAAGTTTAGAGGCAAAGCTTAGAGTTTAGCTCTCGTGGTGGATCGTCTACTACTTGGAGAAGGCCGAGGAGCAGGTGGAGTTCGTAAAGACGAAGGACACGGTTCTTTAGGTATAATCCATTTACATAGTAGTTGTTAACTTCTATGTTTGATGTTAGTTATCGTTTAGCTTCGATTCATGCGGTCAGTCGATGTTTAGCATAAAACAAGATCGTTTTTCATATTTCCGCCTCCCCGTAAGTCGTGGGGTGTTGTACATCGACTTACACTTTGATTTCCATCATACCACGTCCAAGAGGGCATGCAAAAAGGTGGCTTTTGGGTACAATCCCGAATCACATGGAGGCAATGAGCGATAGGAGGGGGTTCGTCTCTCCCGGTATAGGGAGTTGATGTTGTGCTGTGTTCGATTGGCTATAACTGGAAATACCTGGCCAGGGTTTCTGAGATTTACTGGTAAGTGTTATCAGTAGTTTCTCGAACTGTTATAGACCTCATATCGACACGACTTATCAAGCTACTGGGGTCTGACGTATACCACCCCTATGCGAGATATGCGACATATCAGACGAAGAGACCAGACTGTACGGGAGTGTTACTGACTGGATTCGCAGGAGAAAGTACATGCTTGCTTGTTGATCTTCTAATCGCTCAATACCTGTTTGGCTGTTATGTTTAGCTGACCGCTTGCAGCTTGTGGGTGTTTGATATGATCATCACCAACTGCCGGTGTATTGACGATTCTTTAGAGTCCTACACAGAGGTTTCTTGACTCAGGCAAAACGGAGTAGGAGCACATATATGATATGTGCGGGACCGAGAACAATACATGTTTGTGATACCGTATTAGATTCTCGCGATATGAGATATCGGCCGGGTATATGTGATATAGCCGGGTCATCGGATCAAGTGTTGATTCGATGAACTGATACAGATTATATTAGTCGGTTATTTGTGAAATAGCCGGATTATCGGATAAAGTGTTGATTCGGTAATTTAATGTATAATTTTATATTTGATATATTAAATTACATTAACTGATATAAGCTCACTAAAAGAATTTTTTTCTCACTCGGGTAATACATTGATATATATATATGATAGATGTTAATTGTATTATTTTATTTTGTTACAATAAATATTGTATATGCGATATATAATATTGTAACATGTTAGGGTTATTAATGCAACGTGATTAGTAGAGATTAAACATGATTAAGGTTTGATTTGGGTTAATATTTTCTAGAAGTTTCTAGAAGGTTTTTCTTTTGTTTCTTGCTAAAGATATTTGTAAAGATATTTGTTATGATATTTATTAACCCAACCCAACCCATTACCATGGTTAAGTCTCTACATGGGTTAAGTTATCATACTTAACCCATGGTTGCAATTCTAACCTCATGACAATTTATTATTCATCACAAAGAGATTTGTTCTTCTTCTTTCTTTCATGAAAAGCTTTCTAGCTTTTTATGAAGTGATGAAAATGAGTGAGTTAAAGAAAATAAATGAGAGCTAAAATCCTACTTCATCATCCTAATCTATCTTAGCCATTTAGATTAGGGTGTTCACTTCATTTGTGAGTGAGAGCTTGTGTTAAAGAAACTTCAAGGTAGATCATCTTTGTTATCGAAGATCGGAAGCAAGTTTGCATCATTCTCTTCGTGGAGCCTCTCTAGAGTCTGGGTACATGATGATCGCAGCGAAGGGACCTCAACACGAAACTTATGAAGTGAAGGACCAGACTACAAAGATTGTAATCCCAAACTCTTAGATGCTAAAGTGTTTAACATGCTTTGTTTCGCCTAATCTCTAGTTTAAAGATCTTGGTTAGGGTTGTTCGGCACGTCTAAATTTTAAATCGGGCATGGTTGATGCCTTATAAACCCTTGTAAGAGTGCCTAGTAACCCTATAGTGGTATCAGAGCCAAGATAGAGCTTTAGACGAAGTCTGGGCGAAGTTTAAAGTCCGATCGAACTCCGAATACCCGGTTTATACCCTTTTCTGGAAAATTTTCAAAACGTTGACATTTTTCATATTAAAAATGCTCAGAAAATTCAGCAGGTAATTGTATGGGTTACTGTAAAAAACGAGCCCCAAATCCCTTTATTGCGCCGCGGAACCGCGGCAATACCCCTGCCTGCGCGGCGGTTTCGCGGCTAAACAGTAGATTTCTCGTTTTGGTTTTATACAGTAATATCCGTACCAATTTCCTTATTGTTCCTGGGAAGTTTTTATTTCACTCAAGTGTTGAGTTTTCTTGGTTGTATTGGGAGCTTGTTGATTCGATCGGAAAGTTTAACTTCGTTTATGTTATTCCGGATAATTTTAGAACCTGTTAAAAAGTTCGAACGGATATCAATAACTCACTTTTTCCCCTGTCGGAAAATTTTCAAAAGTTGGATTTTTTCTCGAGTTTGAAACTTCCGGAAAATCATGCAAGTAACGCGGTGGACCCTCTAGAAGAACACAAAGCTTAACTTGATTATGTGACTGTCTGAACCGCCTTTGAACCTTAGGGTTTGTGGCAGTAAGGCGTTGCCACATGTTGGCGTTGGCTTGACCCTTCTACGGATGGACCATTGGTACTGTGGCATGTGATAGATACTTTTTAAAACTCCGCTCAAGTGTTGAGCCATTTGGGGAAACTTGGGTGTTTGATTATTCGATCGGAAAGTTTAACATTGTTTGTTTTTCTGGAATGTGTGATACAATATTTGGAATCCACAAGTAGTTATGAGATAACTAATTTGAATGTTATAAATCTAGCAATTCAGTCTCTGATGATCGGTTGCCACAGGATTTTGATGCGATCAAAAGTCCGTCGCAATCACGTAGCGTACGCAGATACTCACCGGGTAAACTTAATAGATAGACACGCCCCATAGCCCCGACCAAGTGACTGTAGGAGAACCTCGTCGCCAAAAGCATCCGTTCGGGTGCTCGCGGCAGCGATGTTCCACCTTAGTGCACTTCATCGACGGCATCCGGGGGTGCGGCCGTCTACTAAATTTTGCGACGAGCATTCGATCAAGATGTCGGGAATCTTGTTGAATTTCCTGACTTGATATTGAAAAGTGTTTTCGAGATTGAGACTAAAATGCGGGGTTTATAATTGTTAGGCATGCGATGTCTAAGGAATTCATTTGGTTAGGCATGCGATGTCTAAGGAGGTTGCGGATTCCAACTGTTGTAGTTTTACACTTTCTTTTCTGTGACCGTAAGCGTAGAATGTGGTGTATCGCCGGCTTCGTTGCTATACATCAACGACAATCGGGATACGCATACTTGCTTACGTCGATGATATGAGATATTATGTGTTGCTGTGATATGTTATATTGGATCGTCGCGTTCTGAATAGCCGGGGTTTTATGGAAGATGAGAGTTTTTCTTTTTCATTCATGTAAAATTCATTTGTATGTAATATTCTTTTATTGGGGCACTTCCGGGCTGAGGATGATGTCCTCATTGTATATTTTTTACTTTTCCGCATTAGGTAGACCCAAGGCGGGGAGCACATTTAACCGGGTTCTAGGGTCCAGTGGGAGACCATCTCGAGCAGTCGAGATCGGGTCTCCTAACCCTAGAATTGGCAGTGTTGCTTGCCGCTCTCGTAGGGGTCTAAGGATGTGGGTTTGGCTATTCATCGCGACCGTGGAATCCGTGTTTTATACAGGCTCGTATTAAAAACACGGACCTCCTAGTATATCCAATATTTCATATATGTTCTTCTGCTGCAATGTTCTATGATGAGGTCATATTACTGCCTGAGATGAATGTTTATATTATATATATGAGATATATGTTATATTGCAGATTTCGTTTCAAATGCGATGCTTGTGAAGCATAATAAAATGGGACTTCATTAATGAGATTAATGAAAACTAAAAGAAACCTAAAGATGTTGTAGAAACTTGCTCAAAAACTGGTAGCTCTAGTTCTTGCTTTGCATAGCGGTGTTCCTTGTAGAACATCCAGCACCTTATTCGATAAGGAAAGAGCCGAGATCCCATCACCGGGAGTGACCTCTTTAGCGAAACTAGCAGATGCTACAAACTCGGTTTGTCTTTTGATTGTTTTTATAGTTTTTTCTTTGCATAGTGATATTTGTGAAATATCCTGCACCTTATTCGATGAGGAAAGAGCCGACGATCCCTTCACCGGGAGTGACCTCTTTAGCAAAACTAGAAAAGGCCTCAAAAACATTCCTTTTAAAATCACTCGATTCTACAACGATATCAAGTTCATTATGCAAAGGGTTTTCTTAAAAACCTGTCATAGCCCTCCGTCATTTCAGATAAGTACTTCATAGTATCCGTACTATGTTTGTTGGCTTTTGTCAAGGCGTAGTGTGCGGTAGCTATTTATGCTTATCTGTATAAGCATATGATGCGATTATGTTAGGGTAGTCGTGCGACTTTGTTGGTTTTCGTCAAGGGTCGTGCGGGTGGGTTTAATTCAATCGGGAAATGACGGGTTGAACTTGACTAGTAGCCTATGGTTTGTTGGCTTTCGTCAAGGTCATAGGATACTAGGGGTAAAATATTATTGGGAATTTCAAGTGTTGAAATTTGCAATGAGATTGCATACCTTCTATGAGATAGTTTGATCCCGATACCCGCTGCGAGTAAGAGTTACTCCTGGGAGAGTTTTACACATTATAATTAGCCGATCAAGTAGGTGTCTAGAAAGGTGTCAACGGGGTTATGCCCCTGGGAAAACGAGGTTTATTTTAATTAGGTCCGTGCGAAAGCGTGGGGAACCTCCCTCAAAGTACTGGCACTGGAATGGCTGGAAGATTGGCGAACTTGTAGGGTGTAATTAATCCCGGCTAGTCTTTCTTTTTAGGGTTTGAAGGAAGATTTGACTAAAACAGTGGGAGACATCCTGGTTAGATAAATTGATAACTAATCTAATCTTGTAAAAGCGCATGCTGAGTGTTTTCTTCTCTCTCTCTCCTGGTTGGGACTATGTCACGCCTTAATCAAGATAATAATACAGATGTTTTGATCGAACCCGCTTGTTATACTGCGCTAGGGAACGTTAGTCCCGCTCCAACTTATAATTGTTATAAGACAGAGCAGGAAATAGGGGATTACCAGAATTCCCGTGCCACCCAAACGAAGAAAGTGCATGCTGATGCATCATCTTCGGGTGTGTTCATTACCGAGAACTGTTTCTCAGTATCCTTTACGTCCTGGGTATGAGATACCGGATCAGGATCCCGCAAATGTAATTTGTTACATGGGCTACAGAAAGGTAGAGAACTGAGAACAGGTGTTAAATTTCATGAGATAGAAACGGTGCAAGAGTTGCAGCCAAGTCTGTTAGTAGTTATCACCCTGTATTACCAGAATACATTGATTCTGAACGAAGGTTATTAGATACCGAACTTGATATACAACATCATATCAGTCTC
Organism: Agapanthus africanus; assembly: GCA_030015575.1. Taxonomy (NCBI): domain Eukaryota; kingdom Viridiplantae; phylum Streptophyta; class Magnoliopsida; order Asparagales; family Amaryllidaceae; genus Agapanthus; species Agapanthus africanus. The sequence goes on from CM057342.1 coordinate 385,252,443, forward strand.
TTTATTAGTAAAGAAGGATATAATTTTGTATTGTTGGATAATGTTTTGAACATTTCCTATATCAAGAGTTGGTCGGTTCAGGCACGTTATCTAAAAGCATATACGTTCTAAATCAAAATACAGTTCTTAGTATACAGAACACACACAAGAGGAAGAGTTCAGAAATGAACGAATCCTTCTTGAGGCATTGTAGACTAGGTCATATCAATGCGACCCGACTAGCTGAAGTTACATAAAGATGCATATTTAAATTAGTTTGGATTTACATCTTGTAAAACTTGCCAGTCATGTCACAAAGATAAGATGACCACAGCTCTGTTTATTGGAAACAGAGAAAGAGTTAATGAACTCTTGGGATTGATACATGCTGATATATGAAAGTCCTGTTAGTTATATGTATGCCCTAGAGGCCATTACTGTACATTGGATGTATATTGTAGTGGATGCTGGGACATATATAGGTAGGACTTTCTTGCTCGACATGATAGTACGCTATCTGGTTGCTCTTTATCTTAACATGTATACTTTATGTCTCTCTGATTACATGTTGATAAAGCCCTTAGGATGTGTACTCGACTTCCAGGACTATGATGAAGATCATACTAGTGGGGCCTGGGTAGTCAATGAGTACATCCTTCATTGTTCCTAGTCGTGGGAATATCGAGACGGGGCATCGATATTCTAGAGTAGACTAGCGTATATCTTCTCGACCCATGTGATGGGCGATGGATGATCCCATATCCATTGGTGTTTGACATCGGAGATAGTATGCGGGTGCTCAGTGGAGACTTGGTACACTGAACGAACTCGCCGAGAACTCCCAGATGGTATTATACCTCACGTCAGATGGCAGTTCTCTGGTGACACTGGTACAGCTTAGTCTGTTGACCCGAGATCGTCATAGAGTCTTGTGTGTCTCCCACTGTGCTTTGATTTCCACCCTACCACGGCTCTACTGAGGCATGCAAACAGGTGGTTTTTGGGTACAGTCCCGATTCACATGGAGGCAATAAGCGATAGAAGGGGATTCGTCGCTCCCGGTATTGGGGGTTGATGTTGCGCTATGCTCGACTGGCCATAACAGGAAATCCCTGGCTAGGGTTGCAGTGACCTACTGGTAAGTGTTATCAGTAGTTTCACACATGTCATGGACTTCACGTCGGCATGATTTATCGAGCTACTGGGGTCTGACGTTTACCACTCCTAGGCGAGATATGCGACATATCAGACGAACAGACCGGACTGTACGGTAAGTGTTACTGGTTGGATTCACAGGAGTGTGAGCGGGCTTGCTCGTCGATCTTCTGATCGCTCAATACCCAGGTGGCCGTTACGTTTAGCAGACCGCTTGCGGCTTATGGGTGTTTGATATGATCATCATCTGCTGCCGGCGTATTGACGAGTCTTTAGAGTCCTACACAGAGGTTTCCTAGCTCAAGCGAAACGAAATAGGAGCGCATATGAGATATGTGCGGGACCGAGAATAATACCAGTATATGATACTGTATTTGATTCTCGCGATTTGTAACATTGATCGGTTATATGTGATATAGCCGGGTTATCGGATCAAGTGTTGATTCGATAAGTTGTTACTATTGATATTAGTCGGTTATATCCGATATGACCGGATCGTTAAATCAAGTGTTGATTTAATGATTTAATGCATAATTATATATTTGATATATTACTTTGCATTAACTAGTATAGGTTCACTTAAATTGGATTTTCTCACTTGATGTGCATATTGTATATGTGATATATTTTTTGTGCACAAGATTGTATCATGTTTGATGATACATGCATGCTTGGGTCTGTGTAAAGAATTGACCATGGTTATATGAATGGTTAGGGTTTCTTTTTATTTACTTATTCATTTATTTATTCTTTTTGTTTATTTTGGCAAAAGAAAATGATAAAGATAAATGAATGGTGGCTATGTTTGTTTTTAGTTGAAGATTGATGAAGCATTGACTAAGTCACCATTCTTGTCTCATGTTTAACCCTAACCATTTATACTAACCCTAGTTCATTCTCTACACTTAACCAAGGGTTAGTATATGATAAGTATTATATTTCTTTTCTATTTTTATTAACTTATCATATTCATCTTCATCTTCTTCTTCATCTTGAACAAGAAGAAAACAATGCCACCATCAATGGCAACTTGAGAATAAGAGTGAGAAATCCAATTCTAAAGTGAACCCACTTCCTATTTCTTCATCCTCTACCTCTTGCCAAATAGTATTGGGTGTTTTCTTCACCAGTTTCATGACTTGGTGAAGTGGGAGCTTGATCTAGTGATGCCTCGACGTAGATCATCTTCGGCATCGAAGCCGACGACCAAGCCCGCCCATTTCCTCGATGAAGCCGATGCTAGAGTCCGGAATCTGATTTGGACAGCGGAAGGACATCATCGCGGAGCTTAGGATGTGGTGGACCGGATCTACAAAGGTTGTAGCCCCTTTCCTTTTAGATAAACTCTTTTACTTGCATCGCATAGCCTATATATCTAGTTAACGATCCGTATTAGGTTTTCTCGGCACATGTAAAATTTCAATTGGGCATGTTTGATCACTTGTGAGACTTCATTAGTGTGCCTAGGAACCCTACAGTGGTATCAGAGCCTAGCTAGAGCCTTAGGCGATGCGTAGACGGAATTAGAAGTCCGATTGAACCGAAACCCCAATCGCATTTTGCTCTTTGGACATTTTTGTAAAACGTGGTTTTTTCCAGATTAAAAATATGCAGAAAACTCAGTAGAAGATTCTAAGAATTACTATATAAAACGGGGCCCCTGAATCCGTTAAAGCGCGGCGGAACCGCGGCATTAGCATGCTAATGCGGCGGTTCTGCGGCCCTTTTGTCTCCTCTTGCAATGAATTTTGCACAGTAATTCCTAGTTTGCAGTGCTGGTTTTCCTGGGAATTTTTAATAATTTTTCAAGAGTTGAATTTTTTGGGTTGTATTGGGGACTCGGTGTATCGATCGGATTGTCTAATTTTTTCAGTGTGTTTTTCCGGGTATTTTTAGAATATGTTAAAAAGTTCGACCGGATATAAATACCCAATTTTTCCCCTGCCGGGAAATTTCCAATTGTTGGATTTTTCCGTAGTTTAACGACGTTCTAAGTAGTGCAAGTAACGCGATGGACCCTCTAGAAGACAACAAACCTTAACTCGATTATGTGACCGTCTTGAACTGCCCTTTGAACCTTCGGGTTTGGGGCAGTACGGCGTGCCACATGTGAGGCGTTGGCTTAACCCTTCTACGGCTGGACCGTTGGTACTGAGGCACGAACTGAATGTTGTTAGACTTATTTCATGTGTTGAGCTGTTTCGGGAAAACTTGGGTGTTCGAATGTTCAATCGGAAAGTTTAACATTTTCTGTTTATCCGGAATGTGATACAACAATTGGAATTCACAAAAGTTATGTGATAACTGAATGAATGTTATAAACATAGCACTTTAGTCTCACTTGATCGGTTGCCACGGAATTTTGATGTGATCAAAAGTCCGTCGCAATCACGTAGCGTACGCGGATACTCGCCGGGTAAACTTAATAGACAGCCTCACTCCATAGCCCCGACCAAGTGACTGTAGGAGAACCCCGCCGCCGAAAGCATCCGTTCGGGTGCTCGCGGTAGCGGTGTTCCGCCTTGGTGCACTTCGTCGACGGTATCGGGGGTGCGACCGTCTACTAAAGTTTGCGACGAGCATTCGATCAAAATGTCGGGAATCTTGTTGAATTGCCCGACTTAATATTGAAAAGTGTTTTCGATAATGAAACTAAAATGCGGGGTTTATAATTGTTAGGCATGCGATGTCTAAAGAATTCATTTGATCATGCATGCGATGTCTGAGGTGGTTGCGGATTCCAACTGTTGTAGTTTTACACTTTCTTTTCTGTGACCGTAAGTGTAATATGTGATGTCGCCGGTTTCGTTGCTATATGTCAACGACAATTGGGATGCGCATATTTACTTACGTTGATGACATGTGATGTTATGTGTTGCTGGATATGTTATATTGGATCGTCGTGTTTGAATAGCCGGGGTTTTTTTATGTGAGATGAGTGTTTTTCATTTTCATTCATGTAAAAACTTGTATGTAATATTATTTTATTGGGGCACTTCCAGGTTGCGGAAGATGTCACCGTTGATGTATATTATTTACTTTTCTGCACTAGGATAGACCCAAGGAGGGGAGCACAAGTAACCGGGTTCTAGGGTCCAGTGGGAGACCATCTCGAGGAGTCGAGTCCGGGTCTCCTAACCCTAGAATTGGTAGGGTTTCTTGCCGCTCTCGTAGGGGTCTAGGGGTGTGGGATAGGCTATTCATCACGACCGTGGAATCCGTGTTTTATACTGGCTCGTATTGAAAACACCGACGTCCTAGTATATCCAATATTTCATATGTTTCTTCTGCTGTGATTTATCTGTGATGTGATCATGTGATGTTCTGTGACAGATATTATATATAGTATATATGATATATTATATAAACGTTGCTTATGTTTTACACCCGCGCTAGCCCTGCCCCACTCTGCCGTTAGTTACCTAGCCTAACGGTGCAGACGGGACATCGAGGCGAATGCGGATGGCATAAGCGTACGTTATATTTATCTGTGATGTTTAGGTGGACTTAAATGATGGGATATTCATTAATAAGATTAATGAAAGAAAATAAACCTAATTGATGTTGTGGAATCGAATTTCAAAATAAAAACTGGTAGCTACAGTTCTTGCTTTGAATCGCGGTGTTCATTGTAGAACATCCTGCACCTTATTCGATGGGGAAAGGACCGAGATCCCTTCACCGGGAGTGACTCCTTTAGCAAATAACTGGCAGATGCTACACACTCGATTTGTCTTTTGATCGCTTCTATAGTTCCTGCTTTGCACAGTGATATATATGATATATCCCGCACCACATTCGATGAGGAAAGGGCCGACGATCCCTTCACCGGGAGTGACCCCTTTAGCAAAACTAGAAAAGCCTCAAAAACATTCCATTTAAAAACCATTTGATTCCGCAACGAGATCAAGTTCAAAGCGTTAAAGGTTTTCATAAAAACCATTCGCAACCCTCCGTCATTTTAGGAAGTAGAGTACTTAGTATTCGTGCTGTGTTTGTTGACCATAGTCAAGACACAGTATACGGTAGCTAAGTGATGTCTTCCTACACCGCATATGATGCGATTAGTTAGGACAGTCGCGTGACTTTGTTGACCTTAGTTAAGGGTCATGTGGGTAGGTCTAATTAATCACGAAATGACGGGTAGAACTTGACTAGTACTTATGATTTGTTGACCATAGTTAAGGTCATAGGTGCTAGGGGTAAAAACCTTTATCGGGAGTCTCAAGTGTTGAAATTTGCAATGAGATTGCATACCTTCTATATGATAGTTGGATCCCGATACCCACTGCGAGTAATTGTTACTCCTGGGAGAGTTTTGCACTTTGCAATTAGCCGATCAAGTAGGTGTCTAGAAAGGTGTCAACGGGGTTACGCCTCTGGGAAAATTAGGTTTACTGTAATTAGGTCCGTGCGAAAGCACGGGGAACCTCCCTCAAAGTACCGACACTGGCCTGGCTGAAAGATTGGCGAACTTGTAGAGTGTAATTAATCCCGGCTAGTCTTTTCTTTTAGGGTTTGAAGGAAGATTTGATAAAAACAGTGGGAGCCATCCTGATTAGATAAAATATATAACCAATCTAATCTTGCAAGAGCGCACGCTGAGTGTTTTCTTCTCTCTCTCTCTCCTGGTAGCGACCATATCACGCCTTAATCAAGATAATAAAATGGATGTATTGACCGAACCCGCTTGTTATACTGAGCTGGGGAACGTTGGTCCCGCTCCAACTTATAATTGTTATAAGACAGAGCAGGAAATAAGGGGAATACCAGAATTCCTATGCCGCCCAAACGAAGAAAGTGCATATGATGCACCTCCTTCGGGTGTGTTCATTATAAAGAACTGTTTCTCAGTATCCTCTGCATCCTGGGTATTCGATACCGGATCAGGATCCTAGATATGTAATCTGTTAAATAGGGCTACAAAAGAGTAGAAAAACTGAGAGAGGGTGATAAGTTTCATGAGACAGAAAACGGGGCAAGTGTTGCAGCCAAGTCTGTTGGTCACTGTCACCCTGTATTACCAATACATTGATTCTGAACAAATGCTATTAGATACCGAACCTGATATACAAAATCATATCAGTCTCTTTATTAGTAAAGAAATGATAAAATTTTGTATTGATGGATAATGTTTTAAACATTTCCTATATCAAAAGTTGATTGGTTTAGGCGCGTTATCTAAAAGCATTAACGTTCTAAATCAAACTACAGAACATACACAAGAGGAAGAGTTCAGAAATGAACGGATCCTTCTTGAGGCATTGTAGACTAGGTCACATCAATGCGACCCGACTAGCTGAAGTTACATTTTAGATGCATATTTAAATCAGTTTGAATTTACATCTTATGAAACTTGCCAGTCATGTCATAAAGATTAGATGACCATAGTCCTGTTTATTGGAAACAGAGAAAGAGTTAATGAACTCTTGGGACTGATACATGATGATGTATGTAAGGTCTCCTGTCTACACATGCCAGGAATGGTTCTTTATACTTCATTATATTCTCTGATAATCTTTCAAGATTCAGACATATGTTCCTGTTGAAACACAAGTCCGAACCTTTTGAGATATTCACAGAATATAAGTTAGAAGTAGAGAACCAATACGGGTATAAGTATTATGACCTATGATAAGATCAGGGAGGAGAATACTTGTGCATGGCATTCCTGGACCATTCTAAAGGAGAATGAGATTCTCTCTCCGTATTACTCCTCTGAATACACCACAGCACAACGGTGTATCGGGGCGGAGCAATCGCACAATATTAGATATCGTGTGCTCTATGATGAGTATTACTGAGTTACCTATTTCCTTTTTGGGTTGTGCACTTGAGAAGTGTAACGTTTTGAAAATCGTTTCGGTGAAATTTCGAAAAAATCGGTAAAATAAAGGGGTTTTCTGTAAAAAGTCAAAATACAAATATCTTATTATAAAAATTAAATATACATATTCTAGCTATGTAATTGCTATTATTTGGTGTTTATTGAGCCGCTGGTAAAATTTCAAATTTTCTGAAAAAAATATTATTTTATTATTATTTTAAGCCGTCACTAATATATTTAATTAGGGAAAATTACAAATTGGAATGAGTTGAAACAAATTTTATGCATCATAAAACATTAAATAAAATTTTATCATGTGGTTTTTGTAACGAAATCATTTGCCAAAACGGTTTAGAAATTATTGAAGAAAAAGGCTTTTTTTAGCGTAAATGGATGTTTGGGGTATTGTATTTATCATTTTTCATCACCCCACACCCGTACCCACACCCACACACCCCCATTCACTTCTCCCCTTGGCTGAATTCAGCAGCCCACATCTTTTTCCCCACTTGAATTTCAAAGGAAAAGAAATGAAAGAAAAGAAAAGAAAATGGAGAAATGAGGTGGACCTTTGACCTTGAATTGACTTTGACATCTCCCCCCACTTTCTCTACCTCCCTCTCTCTCCTCTCCCCCTCCCATTCCAGCCGACCCCCTCTCTCCTACTGCAGCAACAGCCCCCCTATTTCCCTTCTCTTTTCTCTTCAAAACTTCATCAAAAATTGCCCCAATATCCATCAAAAAAATCCCAAAACCCAAATCCGACTCCTACCCATTTTAGCTTAGCCCGTATAGCATGGATCCTTGTGAAAAGAGAGCATTTTGGAGGGCCATGGATGCTTGTGGATCTTCAAATGTTTTTGGGTATAATTCTAAATATGAGATTAAAAATATGGTTAGGGTTTTTATCATATTATTAACTTTATTAAGTGTAGTTTAACACTTTAGATCATGGAAATCCAACCTAAATTGTAGTTGTGCATTTTTGCTATGAAATTGTTAAAAAGGGTATTTTGTAAACTAGAATATTAGGGTTTTTGGAATTTAATGAGATTAAATTCCGGGAATTGTTTCTATGACTTATTTAAGATATTTAATAAGTATATTGGCCGCTACATTCATTTAAACATCATGTTTTGTACAAAAACGGCGAATTGTGCTTGCTAGATTTTCGGGAAAACGAATTTTTAAGTGAAATTGGGGTTTTTGGGAATTGTAAGCTATTTTATATTATAATTAGTGCTTGTAATTGTGCAAATGAGTGTGATTGGATTTTTCTCGATGGTTTGACGTTTGTACATCGACATCGAGGGTTGGTTTGACTATTCTTGCATGCGTAGGCGATATGTTTGGACCTACGCGTGATACGCGTGCCGATTTGATTTTCGTATGCCGTTTCGATTTCGAATTTAGTTTTAATGCGATACGGTGCGTTATGATATGTAGGTACCCCATGTGGACTTCGAGACGACAGGAAAGCGCGTGGCGACGTCGGCACCGGCTAGCGAGGACCAGGTGAGTAGATTTATATCTATGGGGAGAAGTCGGGTGGATGGCTTATAGCACCCCCGCAGTCCGTGGTGATGTATACGGATGCGTATACACACCAACAATTTATGATATGTTGTTAGGATTTATTATTGATGATTTTAGATGGATATTGGTGTTGGATTGGTGCATGGTTACGAAACCTTAGGTAGTGGGTGCACTACACTTACACATACACACATATACATACTTGCATACATTCCTTATTTCATATGTGCGTGTATGGGAATATATATTTATGTGTTCACATGGGTATGGGACTATGTGTTCATATACTGGATTTGAGGATAGTATTTGGAATTTGAGATGAGTCGATGAGATTGGGCTTGAGGCCAGGAGATCGGTGATGTGATTTGGTTCGTATTGAGATACGACATGATGTTTTAGCGGGTCTTCTGACGTAGTAATTCTTACACCCGCATGCATACATAGATGGCATCAATATTGTACTAGACGTAGGACATTATTCCGGATCATGATATTTGATGAAGAAGATACCAAATGAATAGTGTGATTGATATGACTTTGACCCGTACCCAGATTTGGGGATGCCGTACGACGGATTTACGTATGAGCTATATATTGATGATTGATCCGCACTCTTGACTTGGGATATTTGATTATAGATATGGTATCGGATATGATATTATTGAGGCGGGATCACCGACTAAAATATATACAGGTATGTATATACATCGACTCAGATGTTAGGCGGTTCCTTACCTGTAGTCCAGCTGGTTAGCTTAGCCCTTTAGTTTAGTTTAGTTGTTAGATTAGATTCGATTCTTACCTATTTCAAAAACTAACGAATCATGGGTATTTTAAAAGACAGCCCAAGGGATCCTACGGAGATTTCAAAAGACGTATCTTTTCATAAAAACATCGTAGCCCCTATTTTCAAAATCCCATGATTCATGTTATTTCAAAAGGCACCATTTGTAAGACTTATATTAGATTAATACAGATTAGTTATAGTTGCATCTAGTTTTCAGCTTCCGCTCATTATTGTGGTTCTCTTCGCATCGCATGCTTATATTATGTTTCGTACTACATTATTGATATCATGCTGTTAGGACACCAGCACCATTACCGATGATGCGTATGTACCACGTACACTTACTTGCCGGCTCACACTCATCTTCATCGGTAATTGTCATGCCACGTACACTTTAGAAATACTATTGCATTGACATAGGTTGTTAGCTAATAATTTAGACATGATATTAGTGTACTCGCCTTATATGCTAGATTAGACATTGTAGATATTACTTGTTACTTCATGCATGTTAATATTCATTGTTATGCCGCATTCATGGATTTTTATGCCGATATGCACTGTTTACATGCTATTGAGGATTGGATTCGGATTTCTATGAGATTTTCTGGTTTTGGAGGAAAACCGCAAAACTTATATAAGCTTCTTTCTCTCTTTAAAATAAAAAGTGCGGTTTTCCCATGATGTATGAGTCGTCCACCATGAGTTTGCAGATGGATTTCGAGACCCGATTCGAGGAGGCGGATGAACCGTTTCGGGTACATGGTGGACCCGGTAAGGTATCCCGGGGCAAGAAGCGCGTGATGATGACGATGTGAGCCTGGCAGGGGAACACTACCTACCGATGATTTTACCCGACGCGTCGGATATCCGGAGGATACCGTCGTGGCCTTGAGATGGATGGTAGGGGCCGGTATGGACTGACGGCGCCCTAGATATTGAGGTACAGAGACTGTGATACAGAGATATCGAGATATTGGGATTACGTTTTGTGCTGATGCTAGGTACTGTTTTATGCTGATTTCATTATGATACCTCATTTTAAAAATACAAAGGAAATCTCACTAAATTATGGAAACAGTTCTTCATTTACATGTATTCTGTTTTCATGCATTCATACCTCATTCATATGATATATTGCTACCTGAGGCACTGACACGGGCACATGAGATTACACTCGGGTTAGATATTTACCCTAGCCTTGTTATAGGCTGCATGTTATATACTTTATTTGAGGATGTATATTGATCGTATGACCTAGGATTGCGTCATACATGCGATTTCTGTGTGTAGATGTTTTTCTATTCACGAGTTGGCAACTCACCCCCGTTGTGCCCCAGTTTCTTGCAGGTTTGCCGTACAGGTTTCATTACGGCTTTGCGGGCTCAGTTTCATTCGGGTGACTTTCCAGTAGGTGGGTTTTTCTTGTATCGTACCCATCCTATTACCTTGTATAATATTATTCCGTTGTATCTAGTAAATTCCATCAACCAAACATGTATTTATTTTGAGATAGAGACCAGTGATGTTATTCCTTCGACCTTAGAGTCGCGCGTTATTTTTCTGCGGTTTTCTTGTGGATTTGAGTTTCCTTTGAATTTTGATCCTCGCCGTTGGCGTTGTATATTATATTGCTTATGTGGTTGTGACCGTCGATTGACGAAGAGCTAGCTCCAGCTTGGAGATGCTTTTTTATTGATTTCGTATACTATTCATGTTGTATCCCGTTTGGGAGCCAGTATTTACAAAGGAGACTCGGCCGAAATTTTCAGTAAATTTTGATGTTCTTAAAAACCGCATAATTCGGCTTATGCTATTAAAACTACTTGTTTTAAATTGGTTTTCCTTCACTCTACTTCTTTTCTTGGTTTGGATTTCTGGGTTTTCGGTTTACTTAGATTACATACGCCTCGAGACGTTTCGTAGTTTAAGTGCCGGTCATGTTCCGTGCTTTCGGGACGTGACAAAGTTGGTATCAGAGCGTTAGGTTTTAACCTTAGGAGCGTAGGATGACCCTTGGTTGATGGAATAGGTGACTAAAGTAGAGTGACGTAACGTTGGTATGTTCCGCGGCATATTTACGACACGCCACTCCACTTATGAAGCCTTAGGATGTACATTTCCTTGTTCAGTATTATATTCCTTCCTGATCTAGCCTCATCGGTACCAGTTGGTTTTGCTGCTACGGTTACGGGCAAGGAGAGCTACGGCTAGAGTTGCGGTCAGCACAAGCTCGTCACGAACGAGGACTGACCAGGGCGAAATTCCGGCAACACACGATTGCAGAGATGTGTCTTTTTACTGTGTTTTCGCGCCACGAGCGTTTGGCGGATCGCCTTTATGAGGTTACTCGGAGGTGCTGATCGACACTAGAGAATTGAGCCAATGATGGAGGCCAGCCAGATTTTGATGACCGTAGGTGTGTTGCTTACTCCTGATGATTGAGGCACGGTTCAGCATGCAGACGAGTGAGCCAGTTATTGCTGCGAACGATGAGATATCGCCCCAGATGTTGGAGCTATTGCAGTATAAGTTGTACTAAGAGATGATAGAAGGTCGCTAGTCATCGAGGATGAATGACTAGGACATGTGGATCGTTCGCCTACCCCGATGCGAGGTCATCAGATAGATTGATTCCAGCTAGAGACGACTTCACTCGGAGACGTTGGGAGTCGACAGAGACGATCGAATGTCAGAAACCTATTATTCCAAGTTTAAGATAGTCGGAAAGACATGCAGGCAATTCTATGGTCCCTCTAGAAGAATGAAACCCTAACTCGACTTAATGACCGTGTGAAAGCCTTTGAACCTTAGGGTTTGCGGCAGTTCTGCGGTGCCATTAGTGAGGCTTGGGTTTGCCCTTCTACGGCTGGACCACCGATGCTGTGGTATGTACTCGATACTATTAAACTATACCCAAGATGTTGAGCTCTTGGGGGATTATGAGGTTTTGACGAATCGATTGGATGGCTCGACTTAATTCGGATGCTAGGTGGTGAGATGCATTCTTGGGAGACTCCAGATACGAGGATAGTCGTTGGAGCTCAGTCCATGCGGCCGTGACGAGACGAGTCCAAAGCAGACGACATTAGAGAAAAGTGGAGTAAGAGGTTCGTACCAGATCTAGATGAGATGACGTTCCACTCTGCCGACATCAGAGATGCGATGCGCATGCCGAGGCATGGTACTTGGACTTACCTTCCAGAAGGAGTCGCAATGAGTATGCAGTCGTTCCAGAGCAAGATGCAGATATAGGAAAGCACAACGACTTCCGGACAGTTGGCAGAGACGAGGCATGGAATAGACCATGAGCAGGATTCCTTCCAGGCCACTGATGCAATGATATTTGCACCCAGGATCAGATGTTTCACGTGCATTCAGAGAGCCAGAGGCCGACGCCAGTGATATGCTGCCTTGACAGGGCCGATGAGCCGATGGATTGTGAGATTGGTAATCCACGGAGAAGACTTGGACCCAGGAGTGGTCATGTTACGCACACCAGAAGGCCAGAGTTCATGATCATCGACGAGACGTCCCACTAGTGACCGCGACAGTTGGCCCGAGATTCTTAGAGGATGCACTTGAGCGGTACTGTTCCACCATTATTGATTTCGATGTTTTGGGTGATTTATTCGTATGATTTGATTTTGATGATTGGGGATTTACGATCTTTGCACAGTGTTGCACTTGATATCGTTTTCGTGCTTTAGTTTCACATGTTTGTGATTTTACGGTTTTAAACAGTTGAGTTGGTTTTGTGCGTATGCATGCACACGAATTGGTTCCTGCACTCTGTATAGTTATTATATGCTTGCAGTGTGCACTGGACTTCAATTTCGATTGTGATACTCGATATTTGTTTTGTGCACCTTGTGCACCTGATTGATTTTGCGCACGTTCAGCGCTTGATATTGGATTTCATGATTTCGTGCACGATGGATGCACCTGATTTGGATTTTCGCGCATGTTGGGCGCATGTTTTGAAGGGTGATTTTGGTGCACACCAGAGGCACTAAATTGAGAATTTTTCGTGCATGTCAGGTGCACCTGATTTTGCTGTCAGGCACACATGTTGCCTACGACAGATGTTTCGTGCACACCCGATGCACTTAGATGTTGTTTCTGTGCGCATGTATGGCACATTCATGGATTTTGATTTCCGTGCGCACCAGACGCACGTAGCATTCATGTGCATATTTTGGGATTGATTTCGTATAGAGCAGTACGTTTTTATGATATTGCTATGTGTTTTCGTACTGAGCAGGACTAGTCAGAGGACAGTACCTGAATATATTTTTGCATGCATTGATAGTTATTGAAGGGATTTCCTAAAAGCGAGCTATAGCCTCAGTATTTACCTACGTGTCTGATATGACACGAAATGTTTAAAACAAGGAGACCCTTCTAAATTGTTTCCAAAACGGCGGAACGTACATTTCAAACAAAGGTATATATGTATATAGTTATTTTCTTTTGATAGACGTCCGCCACTGTGCAGTGTTATACGCGTTGCACAACGACTTAAAGAGATTTGGCATGCATTTCCTTCAAATACTTACAGATATAGATTCGATATTTACATGTATAGTTTCGAGTTATGTCATATTGGTTTTGATTTGGATTTGGCATTGATGTCATCTCCATGACTCTGATGATTGCGGGATGCTTGACGGAGTTTTGATTTGAGTTATATGCTCATTTTTCAAGCGCATGCGCTGCGCTACGATTTGTTTTATGTATTTACAATTTCGGAGCCCCGACGACTTGATGGGTTTTCTTAGATGTTTTAGTATTTGGGGGAGTTTGAATTTAAATTCAGGGACGGAATTTCTTTAAGAGGGGAAGATTGTAACGTTTTGAAAATCGTTTCGGTGAAATTTCGAAAAAATCGGTAAAATAAAGGGGTTTTCTGTAAAAAGTCAAAATACAAATATCTTATTATAAAAATTAAATATACATATTCTAGCTATGTAATTGCTATTATTTGGTGTTTATTGAGCCGCTGGTGAAATTTCAAATTTTCTGAAAAAAATATTATTTTATTATTATTTTAAGCCGTCACTAATACATTTAATTAGGGAAAATTACAAATTGGAATGAGTTGAAACAAATTTTGTACATCATAAAACATTAAATAAAATTTTATCATGTGGTTTTTGGAACGAAATCATTTGCCAAAACGGTTTAGAAATTATTGAAGAAAAAAGGCTTTTTTTTAGCGTAAATGGATGTTTGGGGTATTGTATTTATCATTTTTCATCACCCCACACCCGTACCCACACCCACACACCCCCATTCACTTCTCCCCTTGGCTGAATTCAGCAGCCCCCATCTTTTTCCCCACTTGAATTTCAAAGGAAAATAAATGAAAGAAAAGAAAAGAAAATGGAGAAATGAGGTGGACCTTTGACCTTGAATTGACTTTGACTTCTCCCCCCACTTTCTCTACCTCCCTCTCTCTCCTTTCCCCCTCCCATTCCAGCCGACCCCCCTCTCTCCTACTGCAGCAACAGCCCCCCCCATTTCCCTTCTCTTTTCTCTTCAAAACTTCATCAAAAATTGCCCTAAAACCATCAAAAAAATCCTAAAACCCAAATCCGACTCCTACCCATTTTAGCTTAGCCCGTATAGCATGGATCCTTGTGAAAAGAGAGCATTTTGGAGGGCCATGGATGCTTGTGGATCTTCAAATGTTTTTGGGTATAATTCTAAATATGAGATTAAAAATATGGTTAGGGTTTTTATCATATTATTAACTTTATTAAGTGTAGTTTAACACTTTAGATCATGGAAATCCAACCTAAATTGTAGTTGTGCATTTTTGCTATGAAATTGTTAAAAAGGGTATTTTGTAAACTAGAATATTAGGGTTTTTGGAATTTAATGAGATTAAATTCCGGGAATTATTTCTATGACTTATTTAAGATATTTAATAAGTATATTGGCCGCTACATTCATTTAAACATCATGTTTTGTACAAAAACGGCGAATTATGCTTGCTAGATTTTCGGGAAAACGACTTTTTAAGTGAAATTGGGGTTTTTGGGAATTGTAAGCTATTTTATATTATAATTAGTGCTTGTAATTGTGCAAATGAGTGTGATTGGATTTTTCTCGATGGTTTGACGTTTGTACATCGACATCGAGGGTTGGTTTGACTATTCTTGCATGCGTAGGCGATAGGTTTGGACCTACGCGTGATACGCGTGCCGATTTGATTTTCGTATGCCGTTTCGATTTCGAATTTAGTTTTAATGCGATATGGTGCGTTATGATATGTAGGTACCCCATGTGGACTTCGAGACGACAGGCAAGCGCGTGGCGACGTCGGCACCGGCTAGCGAGGACCAGGTGAGTAGATTTATATCTATGGGGAGAAGTCGGGTGGATGGCGTATAGCACCCCCGCAGTCCGTGGTGATGTATACGGATGCGTATACACACCAACAATTTATGATATGTTGTTAGGATTTATTATTGATGATTTTAGATGGATATTGGTGTTGGATTGGTGCATGGTTATGAAACCTTAGGTAGTGGGTGCACTACACTTACACATACACACATATACATACTTGCATACATTCCTTATTTCATATGTGCGTGTATGGGAATATATATTTATGTGTTCACATGGGTATGGGACTATGTGTTCATATACTGGATTTGAGGATAGTATTTGGAATTTGAGATGAGTCGATGAGATTGGGCTTGAGGCCAGGAGATCGGTGATGTGATTTGGTTCGTATTGAGATACGACATAATGTTTTAGCGGGTCTTCTGACGTAGTAATTCTTACACCCGCATGCATACATAGATGGCATCAATATTGTACTAGACGTAGGACATTATTCCGGATCATGATATTTGATAAAGAAGATACCAAATGAATAGTGTGATTGATGTGACTTTGACCCGTACCCAGATTTGGGGATGCCGTACGACGGATTTACGTACGAGCTATATATTGATGATTGATCCGCACTCTTGACTTGGGATGTCTGATTATAGATATGGTATCGGATATGATATTATTGAGGCGGGATCACCGACTAAAATATATACAGGTATGTATATACATCAACTCAGATGTTAGGCGATTTCCTTACCTGCAGTCCAGCTGGTTAGCTTAGCCCTTTAGTTTAGTTTAGTTGTTAGATTAGATTCGATTCTTACCTATTTCAAAAACTAACGAATCATGGGTATTTTAAAAGACAGCCCAAGGGATCCTACGGAGATTTCAAAAGACGTATCTTTTCATAAAAACATCGTAGCCCCTATTTTCAAAATCCCATGATTCGTGTTATTTCAAAAGGCACCATTTGTAGGACTTATATTAGATTAATGCAGATTAGTTATAGTTGCGTCTAGTTTTCAGCTTCCGCTCATTATTGTGGTTCGCTTCGCATCGCATGCTAATATTATGTTTCGTACTACATTATTGATATCATGCTGTTAGGACACCAGCACCATTACCGATGATGCGTATGTACCACGTACACTTACTTGCCGGCTCACACACATCTTCATCGGTAATTGTCATGCCACGTACACTTTAGAAATACTATTGCATTGACATAGGTTGTTAGCTAATAATTTAGACATGATATTAGTGTACTCGCCTTATATGCTAGATTAGACATTGTAGATATTACTTGTTACTTCATGCATGTTAATATTCATTGTTATGCCGCATTCATGGATTTTTATGCCGATATGCACTGTTTACATGCTATTGAGGATTGGATTCGGATTTCTATGAGATTTTCTGGTTTTGGGGGAAAACCGCAAAACTTATATAAGCTTCTTTCTCTCTTTAAAATAAAAAGTGCGGTTTTCCCATGATGTATGAGTCGTCCACCATGAGTTTGCTGATGGATTTCGAGACCCGATTCGAGGAGGCGGATGAACCGTTTTGGGTACATGGTGGACCCGGTAAGGTATCCCGGGGCAAGAAGCGCGTGATGATGACGATGTGAGCCTGGCAGGGGAACACTACCTACCGGTGATTTTACCCGACGCGTCGGATATCCGGAGGATACCGTCGTAGTCTTGAGATGGATGGTAGGGGCCGGTCTGGACTGACGGCGCCCTAGATATTGAGGTACAGAGACTGTGATACAGAGATATCGAGATATTGGGATTACGTTTTGTGCCGATGCTAGGCACTGTTTTATGCTGATTTCATTATGATACCTCATCAACAAAGGAAATCTCACTAAATTATGGAAACAGTTCTTCATTTACATGTATTCTGTTTTCATGCATTCATACCTCATTCATATGATATATTGCTACCTGAGGCACTGACACGGGCACATGAGATTACACTCGGGTTAGATATTTACCCTAGCCTTGTTATAGGCTGCATGTTATATACTTTATTTGAGGATGTATATTGATCGTATGACCTAGGATTGCGTCATACATGCGATTTCTGTGCGTAGATATTTTTCTATTCATGAGTTGGCAACTCACCCCCGTTGTGCCCCAGTTTCTTGCAGGTTTGCCGTACAGGTTTCATTACGGCTTTGCGGGCTCAGTTTCATTCGGGTGACTTTCCAGTAGGTGGGTTTTTCTTGTATCGTACCCATCCTATTACCTTGTATAATATTATTCCGTTGTATCTAGTAAATTCCATCAGCCAAACATGTATTTATTTTGAGATAGAGATCAGTGATGTTATTCCTTCGACCTTAGAGTCGCGCGTTATTTTTCTGCGGTTTTCTTGTGGATTTGAGTTTCCTTTGAATTTTGATCCTCGCCGTTGGCGTTGTATATTATATTGCTTGTGTGGTTGTGACCGTCGATTGACGAAGAGCTAGCTCCCGCTTGGGGATGCTTTTTTATTGATTTCGTATACTATTCATGTTGTATCCCGTTTGGGAGCCAGTATTTAGAAAGGAGACTCTGCCGAAATTTTTGGTAAATTTTGATGTTCTTAAAAACCGCATAATTCGGCTTATGCTATTAAAACTACTTGTTTTAAATTGGTTTTCCTTCACTCTACTTATTTTCTTGGTTTGGATTTCTGGGTTTTCGGTTTACTTAGATTACGTACGCCTCGAGACGTTTCGTAGTTTAAGTGCCGGTCATGTTCCGTACTTTCGGGACGTGACAAGAAGCTGCATACCTATTGAATTGGGTTCAAATCAAATCAGTTGCCTACCACTTCATATGTGATATGGAAAGGGAAGAGCCCATATCTTAAGTTAGTTAAGATTTAGGGTTGTCTGGCCTATGTCAAAAGAAAAATCCGGACAAGATCGAGGTAATGTCAGTTGTGTAGAACTGGAAAGGTTCCAGCTATACAAAACTGCAGATGATGATTTGACAGAACCAAAGAATTCAATAGTTCCCGACAAACCTCAGCCTCTCCGCTGATCTAGCAGGGTTCCTCACCTGTTTGAGAGATACTTCGATTTCTCGATGACAGTGGGAGCAAGGATTGCATCATGAGATGATGACCCAACTAGATTCGAGCAGGCCATCAAGAGTAGGGACTCTGTAAAAATGGCTGGATGCTTAGCAATCTGAGATGGAATCCATATACACCAACAAAGTATGGACTTTGGTTGCGATATCTGAAGGGTTAAATCCCCATCAGGAGCAAGTATATCTTGAGAAGATTACTTGGTGTAGATGGACAAGTTGAGACTTTCAAAGCTAGGCTTGTTAAAGGTTTTCGTCATCGACCAGGCATGAATAATGATGAA
This sequence comes from Agapanthus africanus, assembly GCA_030015575.1. Lineage (NCBI taxonomy): Eukaryota > Viridiplantae > Streptophyta > Magnoliopsida > Asparagales > Amaryllidaceae > Agapanthus > Agapanthus africanus. The sequence continues at coordinate 385,271,442 of CM057342.1, forward strand.
ACCTTTTCCAGGGACTATGCTTAAGTCCATCCAGATCCTACTTACCACGGCTACATACCATGACTACGATATCTGGTGGTTGGGTGCCATGACTACTTTTCTAAATAATGATTTAGAAGAGTGCGTCTATAAGAACACAACCAGAGGGCTACGGAAACAGTGGGAGCAGCGGAAATGTGTGCAAGATGTTTTATGTGATGAAGCAGGCATCGCGGAGTTGGAACATCTGTTTTGATGAGTTAGTCAAACAATTTGACATCATCAAAATGGTAGATGAACCTTGTATATACAAAACGGTAGTAGAGAGTGAAGTGGTCATCCTCGTATTGTACGTGGACAACATACTCTTGATAGGAAAGGAATTTCCTATGCTACGATCGGTCGATCTCCTCTTATCACATAGATTCTCCATAAAGGATCAAAGTGATACCTCCTAAATCCTGGGATTTGGATCTATGAGATAGATCTAAATAGATTTTAGGATTCTCACTAGCTATAGTGAGATAGTATCAGTTGATCCTGGGGAGAATCACTGGAAGTGTTCCAGGGTGATAAAGACGACTGAATGTCAGTCACAGGCATTGTCTTTACCCTCAGTAAAGGGACGGTATGTTGGAAGATTTCCAAGCTAGATACCGTGACAAACTAGAAGATAAAGGCTGGTAACATCGCTATTAAAGATACTACCAAAGAGGCAGTTTGGGTGTATATTGGTTCATAGGATGAACTAGGTTCCTACCATTGTGTGACAATGGAACTGTGGCTTTGGCCCTGGAACCCTGGTCCCATCAGTGACCCAGACATATTCTGAGGCAGCATCACCAGATCATGGAGATAGTTGATCTCCAGGGTGATCAAGGTTAGGAGAGTAGACTCAGAGGACAACACGGCAGATCCACTCACGAAGGCCTTTTCCCAAAGAGAGACTTTTAAGGGGATGGTTGAGTATTAGATACTACAACTACTGCTACAGATGGCCCTAGTGCAAGTGGGAGATTGTTAGTTATATGTATGCCCTAGAGGCCATTACTGTACATTGGATGTATATTGTAGTGGATGCTGGGACATATATAGGTAGGACTTTCTTGCTCGACATGATAGTACGCTATCTGGTTGCTCTTTATCTTAACATGTATACTTTATGTCTCTCTGATTACATGTTGATAAAGCCCTTAGGATGTGTACTCGACTTCCAGGACTATGATGAAGATCATACTAGTAGGGCCTGGGTAGTCAATGAGTACATCCTTCATTGTTCCTAGTCGTGGGAATATCGAGACGGGGTATCGATATTCCAGAGTAGACTAGCGTATATCTTCTCGACCCATGTGATGGACGATGGATGATCCCATATCCATTGGTGTTTGACATCGGAGATGGTATGCGGGTGCTCAGTGGAGACTGGGTACACTGAACGGACTCGCCGAGAACTCCCAGATAGTATTATACCTCACGTCAGATGGCAGTTCTCTGGTGACACTGGTACAGCTTAGTCTGTTGACCCGAGATCGTCATAGAGTCTTGTGTGTCTCCCACTGTGCTTTGATTTCCACCCTACCACGGCTCTACTGAGACATGCAAACAGGTGGTTTTTGGGTACAGTCCCGATTCACATGGAGGCAATGAGCGATAGAAGGGGATTCGTCTCTCCCGGTATTGGGGGTTGATGTTGCGCTATGCTCGACTGGCCATAACAGGAAATCCCTGGCCAGGGTTGCAGTGACCTACTGGTAAGTGTTATCAGTAGTTTCACACATGTCATAGACTTCACATCGGCATGATTTATCGAGCTACTGGGGTCTGACGTTTACCACCCCTAGGCGAGATATGCGACATATCAGACGAACAGACCGGACTGTACGGTAAGTGTTACTGGTTGGATTCACAGGAGTTTGAGCGGGCTTGCTCGTCGATCTTCTGATCGCTCAATACCCGGGTGGCCGTTACGTTTAGCAGACCGCTTGCGGTTTGTGGGTGTTTGATATGATCATCATCTGCTGCCAGCGTATTGACGAGTCTTTAGAGTCCTACACAGAGGTTTCCTAGCTCAAGCGAAACGAAATAGGAGCGCATATGAGATATGTGCGGGACCGAGAATAATACCAGTATATGATACTGTATTTGATTCTCGCGATTTGTAACATTGATCGGTTATATGCGATATAGCCGGGTTATCGGATCAAGTGTTGATTCGATAAGTTGTTACTATTGATATTAGTCGGTTATATGCGATATGACCGGATCGTTAAATCAAGTGTTGATTTAATGATTTAATGCATAATTATATATTTGATATATTACTTTGCATTAACTAGTATAGGTTCACTTAAATTGGATTTTCTCACTTGATGTGCATATTGTATATGTGATATATTTTTTCTGCACAAGATTGTATCATGTTTGATGATACATACATGCTTGGGTTTGTGTAAAGAATTGACCATGGTTATATGAATGGTTAGGGTTTCCTTTTATTTACTTATTCATTTATTTATTCTTTTTGTTTATTTTGGCAAAAGAAAATGATAAAGATAAATGAATGGTGGCTATGTTTGTTTTTAGTTGAAGATTCATGAAGTATTGACTAAGTCACCATTCTTGTCTCATGCTTAACCCTAACCATTTATACTAACCCTAATTCATTCTCTACACTTAACCAAGGGTTAGTATATGATAAGTATTATATTTCTTTTCTATTTTTATTAACTTATCATATTCATCTTCATCTTCTTCTTCATCTTGAACAAGAAGAAAACAATGCCACCATCAATGGCAACTTGAGAATAAGAGTGAGAAATCCAATTCTAAAGTGAACCGACTTCCTATTTCTTCATCCTCTACCTCTTGCCAAGTAGTATAGGGTGTTTTCTTCACAAGTTTGATGACTTGGTGAAGTGGGAGCTTGATCTAGTGATGCCTCGACGTAGATCATCTTCGGCATCGAAGCCGACGACCAAGCCCGCCCATTTCCTCGATGAAGCCGATGCTAGAGTCCGGAATCCGATTTGGACAGCGGAGGGACATCATCGCGGAGCTTAGGATGTGGTGGACCGGATCTACAAAGGTTGTAGCCCCTTTCTTTTTAGATAAACTCTTTTACTTGCATCGCATAGCCTATATATCTAGTTAACGATCCGTATTAGGTTTTCTCGGCACATGTAAAATTTCAATTGGGCATGTTTGATCACTTGTGAGACTTCATTAGTGTGCCTAGGATCCCTACAAGTCCCCTGTCTACATATGCCAGGATCGGTTCTTTGTACTTCATTACATTCACTGATGATCTCTCAAGATTCAGACATTTGTTCCTGTGGAAACACAAGTCCGAAACTTTTGAGATAATCGCAGAATATAAGTTAGAAGTAGAGAACCAAAAACGAGTATAAGTATTATGTCCTTTGATGAGATCAAGGAGGAGAATACTTGAGCACGGAATTTCTGGACTATTCTAAAGGAGAATGAGATTCTCTCTCAGCATTACTCCTCCGAATACACCACAGCACATCGGTGTATCGGGGCGGAGCAATCACACCCTATGAGATATGGTGTGCACTATGATGAGTACTACTGAGTTTCCTATTTCCTTTTGGGAGTTATGCACTTGTGAAGCTGCATACCTATTGAATAGGGTTCCAATCAAATCAGTTGCCTACCACTTCATATGTGATATAGAATGGGAAGAGCCCATATCTTAAGTTAGTTAAGATTTGGGGTTGTCCGGCCTATGTCTAAAAGCAAAATCCGGACAAACTCGAGGCAAAATCAGTTCTGTAAAAGTTTGTGTAGGGTTCCTTGGCATACTAGTGAAGGTTCATAAAGCATCAGACATGCCCGAATAAAATTTTACATGTGCCGAACAACCCAAAGACGGGATCTTTGCTAGATTATTAGGGTATAGCATGCAAGATGATATCTTTAAAGCTAAGTGTGAGGGATTACAACCTTTGTAGTCCGCTCCTTCGCTTCACAAGCTCCGAGTAGAAGTCCCTTCGCCGCGATCCACGATCTCCCGGACTCAAGAGAGGCTCCACGACTCGAACGATCCATGCTAGCTTGAGGTGTTCCAATTCTCCGATGATCTACGTCAAAGTTGCTATAACTCAAGCTTTCTCACTCTAAAAAGATGAACACCCTAATCTAATGGGCTAGATTAGATGAGGATGATGGAGTAGTATTTATACTTTCTTTTTATTTCACTTTCTCATAATTTATCATCACAAATGGAATTACTAGTGAGCTCAAAATCAAGAGAGAAGAAGATGATAATGAAAAGATAATTCCTTTTGTGATGAATAGAAAAGAAATGTATATGATTGATTATAGAACCATGGTCAAGGATGATAGGCTAAGAGTTCGTAGAGAATAAACTAGAGTTAGGGTTTGGTTAGGTTAAGTTATGAGTCATGGAAAAATATCGACCATAATATCTTAACCAAGACAAAAGCAAAGCTTCTATAATGAACAAGAAGAAGCTAACCCTAATCAAACCCTAATCCCATTTAATCATCCTTAAACATGTTTAATAATAAATCATATCATGTCACAATAATATATATCACATATATATTATATATTTGCAACAAAAGAAAATAATACAATTAACATATATCGCATATATATCAATGTATCATCCAGTGAGAAAATGAAATAATAAAGCGAGCCAATATTAGATAATGTAATACAATATATCATATATATTATTATACATTAAATCATCGAATCAACACTTGATCCGACGATCCGGCTATATCGAATATTACCGACTAATATATCATGTACCGATTCATTGAATCAACACATGATCCGATGACCCGGTTCATATCTAAATATCACGAGAATATAATACGGTATCTCATATCGCATTATTCTCGGTCCTGCACATATCACATATGTGCCTCTACTCCGTTTCGCCTGAGCCAAGAAACCTCTGTGTAGGACTCTAAAGAATCGTCAATACGCCGGTAGAAGGTGATGATCATATCAAACACCCACAAGCTGCAAGCGGTCAGCTAAACGTAACAGCCACCCAAGTATTGAGCGATCAGAAGATCAACAAGCTAGCCTGACCGTTCTCCTGTGAATCCAATCAGTAACATTCCCGTACAGTTCAGTCTGTCTAATATGTCGCATATCAAGTCTAGGGGTGGTATACGTCAGACCCCAGTAACCGATAAGTCGTGTCGATGTGAGGCTCATAACAGGTCGAGATACTACTGGTAACACTTACCAGTATATCTCTATATCATCCCTGGCCAGGGACTTCCAGTTATAGCCAATCGAACACAGCACAACATCAACTCCCTATACCGGAAGAGACGAATCCCCTCCTATCGCTCATTGCCTCCATGTGATTCGGGACTGTACCCAAAAGCAACCGTTTTGCACGCCCTCATGGACGTTGTAAGGTGGAAATCAAAGCACTGTGGGAATCACACAAGACTCTATGACGATCTCAGGTCTACAGACTACCCTGTACCAGTGTCACCGGAGAACTGCCATCTGACGTGTTGTATATCACCATCTGGGAGTTCTCGGCGAGTCCGTCCAGTGTACCCAGTCTCCACTGAGCACCCGTACACCATCCTTGATGTCAAACACCGATGGATATGGGATCATCCATCGCCCATCATATGGGTCAAGATGTGTATACGCTAGTCTACTCTGGTGTATCGATGCCCTATCTCGATATACCCTCGACTAGGAACATTTATAGGATGTACTCATCGACTACCGTGGCCCCACTAGTATAATCTCATCATAATCCCAATAGTCGAGTACAGATCCTAAGGGCTTTATCAACATGTGAGAGAAAGACAGTAAACCAATACAAGTCAACATGTTTAGATAAAGTGAAACCAAATAGCATACTATCATGTCGAGCAAGAAAGTCCTCTCCGTATATATCCAAGCATCCATCATAATATACATCATATGTACAACAATGGCCTCTAGGGCATATACATAACTAACAATCTCCCACTTGCACTAAGGCCAACTGCTGTAGTATCTCATACCTAGCATCCCGAATAATCTCTCAAACTGTATCTGGGGAATGGCCTTCGTGAGTGGATCCGCAGTGTTGTCCTTCGTATCTACTCTCCTGACCTCGATCTCTCGGCGATCAACTATCTCCCTGATCAGGTGATGCCGCCTCAGAATTTGTCTGGATTTCTGATGGGATCTGGGTTCCTTGGCCAAAGCCACAGCTCCATTGTTATCACAATACAAAGGTATTGGATGTTCAATGGATCGAACCACACCAAGTTCAGTGATGAACTTCTTCATCCAGACAGCCTCTTTGGTAGCATCGTTGGCAGCGATGTATTCAGCCTCCATCGTCGAGTCTGCAACGGTATCCTGTTTGAAACTCTTCCAACATACCGCCCCTCCATTGAGGGTAAAGACAAATCCCGAGTGCGACTTAGAGTCGTCCTTATCACTTTGGAAGCTGGAATCGGTAAAGGACTCCACCCGGAGTTCTCCGTTACCATACACCAAGAACATTTCTCTAGTCCTTCGCAAGTACTTGAGAATGTTCTTCACAGCTGTCCAATGACTCTCTCCAGGATCTGCTTGATACCGACTCACTAAACTTAGTGAGTATGCTACATCGAGTCTAGTACATAGCATCGCATACATGATAGAGCCTACTGCCGAAGCATAGGGTATCCCTTGCAGGCGAGCTCTCTCCAAATCATTCTTGGGAGACATCTCTTTGGAGAGAGTGAGTCCAGAGATCATAGGTTGGTTCCCACGCTTGGATTCTTCCACACTAAACCTATTTAGTATGGTGTCAATGTACCTGGATTGGGACAACCCCAGTATCCGTTTGGATCTATCTCTATAGATCCTTATCCCCAATATGCATGAGGCATCACCTAGATCTTTCATTGAGAATCTTTATGATAAGAAGAGCTTGACTGATTGCAGTATAGGAATATCATTTCCTATCAAGAGTATGTCATCCACGTACAATACGAGGAAGACAACCTTACTCTCTGCTACCTTCTTATAGATACAAGGTTCATCTATGTTTTTGATGAAGTCAAACTCTTTGACTACAACATCAAAACAGATGTTCCAACTCCGCGATGCTTGCTTTAACCCATAAATGGATTTAAGCAGTTTGCACACCTTTCCGCCACTCCCACTATTTACGAAGCCCTCTGGCTGAGTCATGTACACGCACTCTTCTAAATCACCGTTTAGAAAGGCGGTCTTAACATCCATTTTGTTAGTTGTATGTATGCCCTAGAGGCCAGTATTGTACAGATGATGTATATTATATTGGATGCTTGGACATATATAGAGATGACTTTCTTGCTCGATATGATAGTATGCTATCTGGTTGCTCTTTATCTTAACATGTATACTAGTATCTTTAAACTGTCTTATAGTTACATGTTGGTAAAGCCCTTAGGATGAATACAAGACTACCTGGACTATGATGTAGATCATACTAGTGGGGACATGGTAGTCCATAAGTACATCCTTCAAGGTCCCTAGTCGTGGGTGTATCGAGACGGGGCATCGATATACCAGTGTAGACTAGCGTATAAGCTTCTCGACCCATGAGATGGGCGATGGATGATCCCATATCCATTGGTGTTTGACATCAGAGATGGTATACGGGTGCTCAGTGGAGACTGAGTACACTGGACGAACTCGCCGAGAACTCCCAGATGGTATTATACCTCACGTCAGATGGCAGTTCTCAGGTGACACTTGTACAGGTTAGTCTGTAGACCCGAGATCGTCATAGAGTCTTGTGTGATTCCCGCTGTGCTTTGATCTCCATCTTACCACGTCCATGAGGGCGTGCAAAACGGTGGTTTTTGGGTATAGTCCCGAGTCACATGGAGGCAATGAGCGATAGGAGGGGTTTCGTCTCTCCCGGTATTGGGGGTTGATGTTGCGCAGTGCTCGATTGGCCGTAACAGGGAAGTCCCTGGCCAGGGCTGATCAGAGATTTGCTAATAAGTGTTACCAGTAGTTTCTCAACCCGTTATGAGACTCACATCGGCACGACTTATCGGTTATTGGGGTCTGACGTTTACCACCCCTAGACTTGATATGCGACATATCAGACGAGGAGACCGGACTGTATGGGAAGTGTTGCCGATCGGCTTGACGGGAGTTGTAGCAGGTTCGCTTGTTCTCTTCTGATCGTTCAATACCCGGGTGGCCGTTACGTTTAGCTTACCGCTTGCGGCTTGGGGGTGCTTGATATGATCATCACCCACTGCCGCCGTATTGACGAGTCTCAGAGTCCCACAATGGAGTTTCCTAGTCCAGGCGAAACGTTGTGGTGCGCATATGCGATATGCGCATGGACCCGATTAAAATGCGCGTATGGAATACCGTATATTGGTCGGGCGGCTTGCTTTTGGTAGGGGTCATATGTGATATGGCCGGATTGATAAATCAAGTGTTGATTTATCATTTAACCATTAGCTTCTCACTTGGAATCCTTTCTTGAGTTAGTTGGATGTATGCATGCATGTATGCCTTCTTTTTGATTCATGCACATATGGATGTACATATACACATACATACATACATACATCTTTCATGGTTGCATATACTTGAAAATGGTGGCAATATAAGACTCACACCATGGTTTTATTTATGAATTATTATTGTATTTATATTTAAACATAAAAGGAAAGAAAAGGTTCATTATTGTTTTCTTTTACACTCTTCTTTTGACCTAACCATTCTCACCCACCATTTAACCTTTGGTTAAGTTTCCTTTTGTGTTTTAACTCTAGTACAATAATGATTCAACCATGGTTTGAGATGATAGATGGAAAATATATATTGATATATTTTTCTATTTTCATTTAGAGTTGAAGTTATCATCTTCTTTAAAAAAGCCATCATCTTCATCAACCTCTATCTTTTGCTCTCTAGTTCTTAGTAGTGAGCAATATACTCATCAAGATTGGATTTTGAAGTGAGAAAGAGAACCACAACACCATTCTACACAAGTCTAGCCCACTTATTTAGAATGTTAACTTGATTCCGTTCACTTGATCGGAGAAAGTCGCAAGCTTGGACAAAGCGGACTCCGGGTGGATCATCGGTGACCTCGAGGAGTTCAAGCGGAGTTCTTTCAACCCCAAGTAGCCGAGGAGTCTAGCGTAGGGAGCTACAAAGGTTGTACTCTCTAAACCCTAGCTTAACTTTCATATGTTGATATGGAAATTTTTTGAAACCCTAATCGATTCTAGGAACGATCCGATGCATGTTAATTTAGCACCCTAAAATTGCTATCTTTGGTTCATGTGATGCTTCCAAACCCCTCATATGGTGCTAGGCTAACCTAACATTGGTATCAGAGCCGACCTAGAACATTAGGCGACCTTTTTACGAAGTTAAAAGTCCGATCAAACCGAAAATACGGCTTTTAGCATGCTCTCTGGACTTTTTTCAAAATCTGGTTATTTTCAGAATTAAAAATATGTAAAAATTACAGCAGGAAAAACTAAGAATTACGGCATAAAAATTTATTCATGATCCCTCTTTAATGCCGCGGAAACGCGGCCTAAGCTTACTTAGGCCGCGGTTCCGCGGCCGTATTCCTAGGTCACTTTATAATTTTTATGCCGTAATGTTTAATTCTGCTAGTATAATTTTTAGGGTATTTTTAATCTGTTTTTGGTGCTGAAAAATTCTGGAGATGTTTTTGGACTCGTCGATTCGATCGGAATTTTGATTTCGTGTCTTTTCCGGGTAAATTAGAAAGTAGTGAAGTGTTTGAACGAGTATCATTTGCTCACTGTTCACGGGGTTTAGATCCTTTGGAGGTTCGTGCAAGTCTTGTGGTGGTCCCTCTAGAAGACAACAAACCTTAACTCGATTATGTGACCGTCTTGAACTGCCCTTTGAACCTTAGGGTTTGGGGCAGTACGGCGTGCCACATGTGAGGCGTTGGCTTGACCCTTCTACGGCTGGACCGCTACTACTGTGTCACGCTCCAAGTTTTTGAACTTCGCTCAAGTGTTGAGCTTTAGTGAATTTTGGGTATTTGATCGGTCGTTCGAAAACTTTAATACTGTCTGTTTATTCGGGTTGTGATGCAATGTGTGGAATTCACATTATAAGACATGAAATACGAGGTATGTGATACTTTGCGTTTACAATGTCTAAAGAGAATGTGGATTCCAGATATTGCAGTTTTACACTTTCTTTTCTGTGACCGTAAGTATAGTATGTAATGGTATTGTCGATTGTCGTTGCTATACGTCGACGACAATCGGTGTATGCATACTTACTTGCGTTGATGATATGGGATATTATGTGTTGCTGAGATATGATGTGCAGGATTGTCGCGATTGAATAGCCGGGGGGGTTTTATGTGAGATGAGAGTTTTTTATTTTCATTCATGTAAATTCAAATGTAATGTAATATTCTTTTATTTGGGGCACTTCCGGGTTGAGGTCGATGCCACCTGTGTTGTATATTATTTTCTTTTCCGCATTAGGATGGACCCAAGGAGGGGAGCACGGGTGACCGGGTTCTGGGGTTCAGTGGGAGGCCATCTCGAGGAGTCGAGACCGGGTCTCCTAAACTCCAGAATTGGTAGGGTCGCTTGCCGCTCTCGTAGGGGTCCAGGGTGTGGGCTTGGCTATTCATCGCGACTGTGGAATCCGTATTTTCTATTTTAGCTAAGTATTAAATACGGACGTCCTAGTATATCCCACATTATATCTATATTTCTGCTGCGATATCTGTGATGTGATCATTTGATATGTTCTGATGGATACAGTATATAGTATATATGATATATTATATAGGCGTTACTTATGTTTTGCACCCGCACTAGCCCTGCCCTGCTCTGTCGTTAGTTACCTAACCTAACGGTACACGAGGGGACATCGAGGCGAATGCGGATGGCATAAGTGTACGTCGTATTTATCTGTGATGTTTAGGTGACTTAAATGATGGGACTTCATTAATATGATTAATGAAAGAAAAGAAACCTAAAAGATGTTGTAGAATCAAATTTTTAATAAAAAGGGTAGCTACAGTTTTTGCTTTGCATAACGGTATATATGATATACCCTGCACCTTATTCGATGAGGAAAGGGCCGAGATCCCTTCACCGGGAGTGACCCCTTTAGCAATAACTGGCAGATGCTACACATTCGGTTTGACTTTTGATTGCTTCTATAGTTTCTGCTTTGCACAGTGATATATATGATATATCCCGCACCTCATTCGACGAGGAAAGGGCCGACGATCCCTTCACCGGGAGTGACCCCTTTAGCAAAACTAGAAAAGCCTCAAAATCACTCCATTTCAAAACTTTACTTGATTCTACAACGATATCAAGTTCTTTACGCTCATGGTTTTTCCTGAAAAACCTGCGTAGCCCTCCGTCATTTCAGATAGATATTATTTAGTATTCGTACTATGTTTGTTGACTTAGTCAAGGCATAGTGTACGGTAGCTAAATAATGTTTATCTGTTACAACATGAGATGTGATTGGATTAGGGCATTCGCACGGCCTTGTTGACTCAGTCAAGGGTCGTACGGGTGGGTTTAATTCAATCGAGAAATGCACGGGCTGAACTTGACTAGCGATTTATGGTTTGTTGACTTAGTCAAGGTCATAGATCGCTAGGGGAAAAAGCATTATCGGGAATTTCAAGTGTTGAAATTTGCAATGAGATTGCATACCTTCTATGAGATAGTTGGATCCCGATACCCACTGCGAGTAAGAGTTACTCCTGGGAGAATTTTGCACATTACAATTAGCCGATCAAGTAGGTGTCTAGAAAGGTGTCAACGGGGTTACGCCTCTGGGAAAAAGAGGTTTACTATAATTAGGTCCGTGCGAAAGCACGGGGAACCTCCCTCAAAGTACCGACACTGGCCTGGCTGAAAGATTGGCGAAGTTGTAGGGTGTAATTAATCCCGGCTAGTCTTTCCTTTTAGGGTTTGAAGGAAGATTTGATAAAAACCAGTGGGAGCCATCCTGATTAAATAAGATAATAACCAATCTGATCTTGCAAGAGCATACGCTAAAGTGTTTTCTTCTCTCTCTCTCTCCAGGTAGCGACCATGTCATGCCCTAATCAAGATAAAAATATGGATGTATTGACCGAACCCGCATGTTATACTGTGCAGGGGAACGTTGGACCCGTTCTTTCTTATAAGAGTTATAAGACTGAACAGGGAATATGAGAATATCTAGATTCTCAAGCCGCCCAAAAGAACATGCATGTTGATGCATCTTCTTCAGGTGTGTTAGTTATTGAGAACTGTTTTTCAGTTCACCCTACGTCCTGGGTATTAGATACCGGATCAGGATCCTACATATGTAAGCAGTTACATGGGCTACGGAAAGGTAGAAAACTAGGAAAAGGTGATCATTCCGTTCATGTAGGGAATGGGGCAAATGTTGCAGCCAAAGCAGTTGGCATATATCACCTGGTATTACCAAATGGTGATACACTAGTTCTGAATGAGTGTTATTATAACATGATGTGCAACATTATATCAGTCTCTTTATTAAGTAAAGAAGGATATAATTTTGTAGTAAAGGATAATGTTATGAACATATTCCTAGATCAAAAGTTGATTGCATCAGGCTCGTTACATAATGGCATATTCATTCTCAGTCAAAATACAGTCCTCAATATACAAAACACACACAAGAGGAAAAGTTCAGAAATGAACGAATCCTTCTTGTGGCACTGTAGACTTGGTCATATCAATGAGACACGACTAGCTAAGTTACATAAGAATGGATATTTGAATTCATTCGAATTATCATCTTATGACACTTGCCATTCATGTCTCAAAGGAAAGATGACCAAAACTCCGTTTACGGGACACGGAGAAAGAGTTACTGAACTCTTGGGACTGATACATAGTGATGTATGCGGTCCTATGTCTACACATGCCAGAAACGGTTCTTCCTACTTCATTACATTCACTGACGATCTCTCTAGATACGGGCATGTGTTTCTGTTGAAACACAAGTCTGAAACTTTTGAGAAATTCAAAGAATATAAGCACAAGGTAGAGAACCAAACGGGCAAAAGTATTAAGATTCTTCGATCTGATCGAGGAGGTGAATACTTAAGCATTGAATTCCTGGATTATCTAAAAGAGAATGGGATTCTCTCTCAGCTTACTCCTCCTTATACACCACAGCACAACGGTGTATCAGAACGCAGGAATCGCACCCTATTAGATATGGTGCGCTCAATGATGAGCACTGCTGAGTTACCTATTTCTTTTTGGGGGTATGCGCTTGAGACAACCATATACCTATTGAATTTGGTTCCGTCTAAATCTGTACCTACCACACCATATGAGATATGGAGTGGGAAGAGACCATATTTTAAACGAATTAAGATATGGGGTTTTCCGGCCTATGTCAAAAAGCAAAATCCGGACAAACTCGAGGCACGATCAGTTCTTTGCAAGTTTGTGGGATATCCAAAGAATTCTCAAGGATATTTTTTCTACCAAGCTGAGGAACAAAGAGTATTTGTTGCTCAACATGCCACCATTTTGGAAAGGGAATTTCTTGCAAAAGAAATTAGTGGCAAAGAGGTAGAGCTGGAAGAGGTTCCAGCACCACAAACTACAACTAATAATTTAGTAGAACCAGAGGATTCAGTAGTACCCGACGAACCCCAGCCTCTCCGCCGATCTAGTAGGGTTTCTCGTCCACCTGAGAGATACTACGGTTTTCTCATTGACGGTCGAAGTGAAGATTGCATCATGGAGGATGATGACCCAACTAGCTTCGAGCAGGCCATCACGAGTAGGGACTCAGTGAAATGGCTGGATGCTATGCGGTCCGAGATGGAATCCATGTACACCAACAAAGTATGGACTTTGGAAGTTGCTCCTGATGGGGTAAAACCCATTGGGAGCAAGTGGATCTTCAAGAAAAAACTTGGTGTAGATGGGAAAGTGGAGACTTTCAAAGCTAGACTTGTTGCAAAGGGTTTTCGTCAAAGACCAGGTGTGGACTATGACGAAACCTTTTCTCCAGTGGCTATGCTTAAATCCATCCAGATCATGCTTGCCATCGCTGCATATCATGACTACGAAATCTGGCAAATGGATGTTAAGACCGCCTTTCTAAACGGTGATTTAGAAGAGTGCGTGTACATGACTCAGCCAGAGGGCTTCGTAGACAGTGGGAGCAGCGGGAAGGTGTGCAAGCTGCTTAAATCCATTTATGGATTAAAGCAAGCATCGCGGAGTTGGAACATCTGCTTTGACGTCGTTATCAAAGAGTTTTATTTCGTCAAAAACCCAGATGAACCTTGTATTTACAAGAAGGTGGCAGAGAGTAAGGTTGTCTTCCTCGTATTATACGTGGACGACATACTCTTAATAGGAAATGATATTGTCACGACCCGAAAGTACGGAACGTGACCGGCACTTAGATTACGAAGCGTCTAGAGGCGCCACATAACCTAAGTAAGCCGAAGCCCAGAAATCTAAACCATAAAAGAAGAAGAAGAAGAAAAAGAAAACAAGTTTAAAAGCATCAGCAAATTTTCTCAAAAATTTCGGCAGAGTCTCCTCTATAAAAACTGGCCCCCAAACGGGTACAACAAGTATAATATACATAAACAATAAAAAGCATCCCCAAACGGGAGCTAGCATCAACGCCAACAGGCGGAAACAACCACAACAAGCAAAATAATATACAACGCCAAAGGGCGAGGCTCAAAACTCAAAGAAAACAAAACCACCAAATCAGAATAACACATGCGCGACTCTAAGGTCAAAATAAAAGACTGGTCCAATAAGCTTATCAAGTAATACAAGTATGGTTGATGGAGCTTACTAGATACAAATGAAGGAATAAAAGTACAATGGTGGTTCGGATACAAGTGAACCAACCTACCGTGCAAATCACCCTGAAAGAATAGATGTGCCAGCAAGCTGCCAGGGAAACCTGTACATCGAACCTGTAAAAAATTTGGCACAACGGGGGTGAGTTGCCAACTCGTGAGTAGAAGACATCTACGAAAAGAAATCGAATGCACGACGCTATCCTGGGTCATAATAATACACTACTAAGTCCCAATCATCTAGTAATAGCAGGGTAATGCTACGTGTAAGTGCAGATACTCCGTGCTTGTGTCAGTGCCTCATATAGTACTATGTCATATGAATGGATATGCATGCACCATGAACATAAAACAATAAATCCTGAAATCCAGATATATCTGTATAAGAAATCTTTAACTGTTATCATAGTAAAATGTGTATAAGAATCTGAAATCTCAATAATGAAATCCATGGAAATCTGTGTCAAGCATCGACACAAACATGTAAATCTCAAGTCTCATAGTCTCAATACCTCGGGCTCCGACAGTCCGGATCGGCCCATATCACTAAATCTCACGACAACGGTCGGTATCCTCCGGATATCCGCCGCGCCAGACATCACCGGTAGGTAGCCTTCCCCTGCCAGGCTCATCGTCTACAACTCGATCTTCTTGCCCCGGGATACCATACCGGGCCCACCATGTACCCGAGACGGTTCATCCACTCCTCGAATCGGGTCTCGAAATCCAACAGAAAACATGAAATCTCATGGTGGACGATACATACATCACGAGAAAACCGCAGCTTATATTTCAAAAATAGAGGGGGAAAGAGAGAAGTTTTTATATATATTCTTGCGGTTTTCCCCCAAAATCCAGAAATCTCATAGAAATCCAAAATCTCAAAATCATGAGTAAGTACTAATGAGTATCGGCATAAGCCCCACAATACTGCATGATAATATGAAAATGTGAATGCATGAAGTGTCTAAGTCAGAAATGCAATATCTAACTAGCACATGAGACCAAGCATACTAAAATATATTTAACTACTAATTGCAGCTATACGACATGAATTAGATTTTCTAAAGTGTGCGTGACATGGAAATTACCGATGATGATGTGTGTGAGCCGGCAAATAAGTGTACGTGGGATCTGCGCATCATCGGTAATGGTGCTGGTGTCCTAACAGGCAGGGTTCATAATCACTAAAGTAACACCAGTATAAACATGTAATGCGATGAGAACAGCATGAACACAACGGTGAATGTGTAGTAAATGCACATTTAGAATATATATACTAATTACGAGTCATACAGTTTGTTGTTTGAAATAGCACGAATCGGGGTTTTTAGAATAGATATGGCTCGAACCTAATCTAGCATCTACCTAAAC
Source organism: Agapanthus africanus (assembly GCA_030015575.1). Lineage (NCBI taxonomy): Eukaryota > Viridiplantae > Streptophyta > Magnoliopsida > Asparagales > Amaryllidaceae > Agapanthus > Agapanthus africanus. The sequence continues at coordinate 385,287,652 of CM057342.1, forward strand.
ACTGAGAGGCTAACTAAAAACTGGTCGGAAGGACAAGAAAATCTAACCATGTAAACCGAGTCGATATACCTAGTAGTCGACGATCCTGCCCCATAGCGTCACGTACCGTGTAATATATAGTACGGTATCCTCAAGTCCAGAGTGCGGATCAATCATCAGATATAAACCTCGTACGGTGAAATCCAGCGTACGGCATCCCCAAAATCGAGGGTACGGGTCAACTATCATGAATGCATCATTATTCTTATAGTATCATCACCGAACAATATCATAATCAGAGTTTTGTTCTAAAATCTAATACATTCCACTATCATCAAACATATATCATCGTATGAATGAGTACACATCGCCCCGAGATCCATTATAATATCCCATCATATATCATATCATGCCTCAATCGCATATCAAAACTCACGGCATCATGCCCGATCATATCGACTCATCTCCAAATTTCACACACCATTCTCGTCTCACGGGTATGTGTGTGTGTTTATATATATGTGTATGTATGTATACCTACACTCATACACACACATATATATATACCCATATACACAAGAAATAAAGTGTGCGTGTGTGCGTGTGGGTGTGACCACACATATTCTGTGACTCGCCTCCAAGATACATCATCCTCCGGGTAGTTTTCCTAGATCAATCTAATCTAACCTAAGATCTGCTAAAATACTCTACTCGCTAAGTATCCAATAACACCTCCAAGCTCATAATTAACATGGTAAGAACACTATTCTATACTTTCGGGGGTGCTATACGCCATCCACCCGATTTCCCCCGTAGATATACATCTACTCATCTTGATCTTTGCTTGACGAAGTCGATGCCACCATGCTCTTCCCTTGCTGTATCAAGTCCACGCGGATACCTGATAAGCCCAAGCAGCTTCGACTATGTGTGTGTCGTGGTCTTCATGCATTTCATATAACATGAATAAAGCCTTCCATCTTCTTGACTATTGAAATAACCATGACCAAGATGGCAAACTGCTCCGACACCTAAGGACTTGGCTTCTTTCTTAGCCCATTTACTCTTCTTTGTGATATTAGAATGTGACGAGGTCCCATTGCATGAAATATACTCATCTGAAGAATCTGTGACAAATTTGTGTTGTTGGAGATATGATCATTGTTTTTAACATGAGCAAAATATCCGTTCAAAGAAATTTGAAGAATAAGTAGTACCTGCTTCCTCAAGAATGCAACCTTGTCAACCAATCCTCTTGTATTTCCTCCCAGAACTTCTTTTTTTTTTCGGATCTTAAATCGACTTCTTTATAAATATCACCACTCGCTAAATCATCGCTCAATTGGAATTGGATGCAGTAGAAAGATGAGAAATACAAAAAGAGCACACTGTATGCATATAGTCACTGTAAACAAGCACATTCCCCTTTTTTTTCCAAATTTCCAGTTTTACCCTAGAATTGGCGGTGTTGTAAGTAGCAACATTTCTCTGCGGCATTCGATCAAACACGTAGAGTGCGGCTTTTGGGTTGTTGGATTCGAAGTACATGTTGATGAGGGTGTAGTACTGGAACATGCCAAGGTTCATACAATGGTGAATCGAGAGGCTATGGAATGCTTTCACAAAATCAAACAAATCTACAACAACAACCACTAAGTATAGATATGAGTTTATCATGAACTGAGATTTCGTTTGCTTCAAGAATCTGAAAATACCTGAAGCGCAGGCAGCAGCTGAGACGCCAGCCCCGCGCCATTCGACCCGATCACCTCGTTCCCGACGGCGACGACCGAGATCTTCGACGCGGGGACGAAGGGGATCTTGACGGCGCGAGATCAAGATTGCTTGGAGATCTCGATATAGGCGTCGAGGTGGCTGCGACATCGAGGTCAGTGAGGCGGCGGAGCTTGTGCTGGCGGCTGAGGCGGGGTGGCCGAGATCGCCGCCGCTGCCGCCCTTGCGGCTGAAGAACGAGGAGAAATCCTTGCACGGCTTGTTGCGAGAAGAGGCGGTGGGGGATGAGGACAACGACGATGGTGAATTGTTGTTGTTGCCATGCTCGATCCCTCATGCTCCGTGCCGATCGATGCATCCGCTCGCCTCGGCCTCGGCCTCCGCCGCTGCCATTCTGTACCGATCGAAGCTTGGGTCGTGATCAAAGCGCCAGCGGTGAGGCAGCCTCGACGAGTTGCGATCGTCCTCGATCGATCGGTCTAGAATCTGCGGTGGTGACGATCCGATCTCTCTTTGCTGCTGTCGGCGTCTTCATCGTAGGATCTCGGTCGCTTCGTCGGGAAACCATCCAAATTGAAGGAGATGGTTTTTTTTTTTTGATTGAGGAATGAAGTCGCCACAAAACGTAGGAGAAATCACCAACCCATAAACTTAATTAGAGGATGAGGGTTATTATTAGTGAGCCTTCACAGCCACAGCACCCCTAGTCACATAAAATATCCTACCCTTTCTTTCTTTTCTTTTTTTTTAATGAAGAAACCCCACTTAAATGCAAATGAAGCACTGTTAAATATAAGTGTAGTAAGTGCATGTAAAAAGTTTGTATATAATAAACTTTATAATGATTATAACATGTCTAAATCACATAAACCTTTTCAAAAAATCAATATTTGATATAAATTTTCCAAATATTTTTCATACTATCGGTATATGATTATACCCTTTCATTTACAACCAATCTCTATACTTAAAATTATTTGTAATATTTATTATTTTAGTTATTTAAATTCCGAAAATAAAATTTTATTTTTCTAAAATGTTACAATCCTCCCCCCTTAAATAAATTCGGTCCCCGAATTTATATTTAAACCCCTCAAGTACTAAAACATTTCAGTAGAAAAAAACATCAAGCCATCGGTGCTCCGATATCATAAATACAATAAACATATCTTAGCGCAATGCATGCGCACGAAAAATGAGTATATAACTCAAAAATCAAAACTCCGTCAAGCCTCAAGCAATCATCGGAGTTATGGTGGAAATACAATATCAAAATCCAATACGAAAATCCAATATGATATACTCAAAATTATAACTTGTGTATAGTACGCACCATTGTAAAACCGTCCAAACATCCAAAAAAAAGTACATGCAAAACCTTTTTCAAATCGCCGTGCGATGCGCGTATCACGGCACAAGTAGCGGACGCTCATTTAAGGAAAAATAGCTATACATATATATATATATATATATATATATATATATATATATATATATATATCTTTTATTTAACATACACGTCCCGCCATTTTTGTAAATAATTTTGCAGGGTTTCCTTTGTAAAATGTTTCGTGTCGTCTCAGCCACATAAGAAAATATCGAGTCTATAGCTCATTTTGGAAATCTCTTCGATAACTATCATTGCATGCAAAAACATATTCAGGTACCGTCCTCCAAACAGTCCTGCTCGGTTAGTACACCCTATAGTATGTATCATAAAAATGTGACGCTCAGAATGAAATCAATCTCAAATACAGCATACAAAATACCTCGTGCGTCCGGTGCGCACGAAAATCGAAACCAAATACGGATGCCACAAACATGCATAGAGATAAAACTGAGTGCAACGGGTGTGCACCAAAAACATATGTCAAGTGCAGCGAGCGCGCACGACAACAATATCAGGTGTATCTAATCTGCACAAATCTCGATTTAGTGCATCTGGTGCGCACAAAATTGCATCAAGTGCGCGCAAGAATCTCAATCAAGTGCACATGGTGCACGAAAACATATACCGAATATCAAAATCGAAATCACAGTACGAAAAGTGCATGAAGACTATGCCGAAGTATACGTCGAAATCATGTGCAACCCATATGCACGAAATCAAATCAATATCTTAAAATGTATAAAACCAAATCGAGTGCACTCGGTATGCACAAAACAACATCAGTACAACTGACATATGGAACACGAATAGAGAGTAATGAATGTACACATAGGAAATACCAATCGTAAAAAGAAATCATCAAAATACCAGAATCCAAACAACGAAAATGTGATATTCAAATCACCACTCGTAAATCGTAACACTGACTTTGATGTGGTCCTCTTCCTTCTACTGTCGACTGATTCGAACTCGTCTCTTCGTAGCTGTATGAACTGTGCTAAAAATGGATATACTCATATCTAGAGTCTCCCAAATAATGTATCTCATCACATAATATCCGGACTACGTTAAACTTTTTGATCGATTCATCAAAGTCCCAAAATTCCCGAGAGCTCAACACTCAAGTACAGTTTAAAAATATCCAGCACATGCCCCAGCATCTGTGGACCAGCCGTAGAAGGGCAAACCCAAGCCTCACTAATGGCACCGCGGAACTGCCGCAAACCCTTAGGTTCACCAGCGTTCTCATGGTCATTATACCGAGTTAGGGTTTCATTCTTCTAGAGGGTCCATGGAAATACCTGCATGTTCTTTCGAATACCTTAAATTTGGGAAAATGGGTTTCTGACATTCGTTCGAACTTTTTAACTTTGTCAGGACGACATGTGAATACCCTTCGTCCGCACGCTAAACAATGCTTCAATCCTCCAGAATAGACAATACATTAACGGCCAATACATTCTAGCCAGTCTCTAGCAGTGGCCCGATCACCTGGTGCAGATATCAAACGCTCGTGTCCACGAGAAAACGTAGTAAACGACAAATCAAAATGCCCATGCTGACCGCAACTCTAGCTGCAGCTCGCTCTTCTCGTGCAATCGTGGTAACAGAAACCACCATCTGACATCGACGAAGATAGATCAAAGGAACGAATAGAATACGATGCAAGAAATGTACCTCCTAAGGTTTCTTAAGAGGAGTAGCGTATCGTAAGTATGCCGCGGAACATACCCACGGTACGTCACTCTACTTTAGTCACCTACTCCATCAACCAAGGGTCACCCTAGACTTATACAAAGGTTAAACCTAGCGCTCTGATACCAACTTTGTCACGACCCGAAAGTACGGAACGTGACCGGCACTTAGATTACGAAGCGTCTAGAGGCGCCACATAACCTAAGTAAGCCGAAGCCCAGAAATCTAAACCATAAAAGAAGAAGAAGAAGAAAAAGAAAACAAGTTTAAAAGCATCAGCAAATTTTCTCAAAAATTTCGGCAGAGTCTCCTCTATAAAAACTGGCCCCCAAACGGGTACAACAAGTATAATATACATAAACAATAAAAAGCATCCCCAAACGGGAGCTAGCATCAACGCCAACAGGCGGAAACAACCACAACAAGCAAAATAATATACAACGCCAAAGGGCGAGGCTCAAAACTCAAAGAAAACAAAACCACCAAATCAGAATAACACATGCGCGACTCTAAGGTCAAAATAAAAGACTGGTCCAATAAGCTTATCAAGTAATACAAGTATGGTTGATGGAGCTTACTAGATACAAATGAAGGAATAAAAGTACAATGGTGGTTCGGATACAAGTGAACCAACCTACCGTGCAAATCACCCTGAAAGAATAGATGTGCCAGCAAGCTGCCAGGGAAACCTGTACATCGAACCTGTAAAAAATTTGGCACAACGGGGGTGAGTTGCCAACTCGTGAGTAGAAGACATCTACGAAAAGAAATCGAATGCACGACGCTATCCTGGGTCATAATAATACACTACTAAGTCCCAATCATCTAGTAATAGCAGGGTAATGCTACGTGTAAGTGCAGATACTCCGTGCTTGTGTCAGTGCCTCATATAGTACTATGTCATATGAATGGATATGCATGCACCATGAATATAAAACAATAAATCCTGAAATCCAGATATATCTGTATAAGAAATCTTTAACTGTTATCATAGTAAAATGTGTATAAGAATCTGAAATCTCAATAATGAAATCCATGGAAATCTGTGTCAAGCATCGACACAAACATGTAAATCTCAAGTCTCATAGTCTCAATACCTCGGGCTCCGACAGTCCGGATCGGCCCATATCACTAAATCTCACGACAACGGTCGGTATCCTCCGGATATCCGCCGCGCCAGACATCACCGGTAGGTAGCCTTCCCCTGCCAGGCTCATCGTCTACAACTCGATCTTCTTGCCCCGGGATACCATACCGGGCCCACCATGTACCCGAGACGGTTCATCCACTCCTCGAATCGGGTCTCGAAATCCAACAGAAAACATGAAATCTCATGGTGGACGATACATACATCACGAGAAAACCGCAGCTTATATTTCAAAAATAGAGGGGGAAAGAGAGAAGTTTTTATATATATTCTTGCGGTTTTCCCCCAAAATCCAGAAATCTCATAGAAATCCAAAATCTCAAAATCATGAGTAAGTACTAATGAGTATCGGCATAAGCCCCACAATACTGCATGATAATATGAAAATGTGAATGCATGAAGTGTCTAAGTCAGAAATGCAATATCTAACTAGCACATGAGACCAAGCATACTAAAATATATTTAACTACTAATTGCAGCTATACGACATGAATTAGATTTTCTAAAGTGTGCGTGACATGGAAATTACCGATGATGATGTGTGTGAGCCGGCAAATAAGTGTACGTGGGATCTGCGCATCATCGGTAATGGTGCTGGTGTCCTAACAGGCAGGGTTCATAATCACTAAAGTAACACCAGTATAAACATGTAATGCGATGAGAACAGCATGAACACAACGGTGAATGTGTAGTAAATGCACATTTAGAATATATATACTAATTACGAGTCATACAGTTTGTTGTTTGAAATAGCACGAATCGGGGTTTTTAGAATAGATATGGCTCGAACCTAATCTAGCATCTACCTAAACACTGAGAGGCTAACTAAAAACTGGTCGGAAGGACAAGAAAATCTAACCATGTAAACCGAGTCGATATACCTAGTAGTCGACGATCCTGCCCCATAGCGTCACGTACCGTGTAATATATAGTACGGTATCCTCAAGTCCAGAGTGCGGATCAATCATCAGATATAAACCTCGTACGGTGAAATCCAGCGTACGGCATCCCCAAAATCGAGGGTACGGGTCAACTATCATGAATGCATCATTATTCTTATAGTATCATCACCGAACAATATCATAATCAGAGTTTTGTTCTAAAATCTAATACATTCCACTATCATCAAACATATATCATCGTATGAATGAGTACACATCGCCCCGAGATCCATTATAATATCCCATCATATATCATATCATGCCTCAATCGCATATCAAAACTCACGGCATCATGCCCGATCATATCGACTCATCTCCAAATTTCACACACCATTCTCGTCTCACGGGTATGTGTGTGTGTTTATATATATGTGTATGTATGTATACCTACACTCATACACACACATATATATATACCCATATACACAAGAAATAAAGTGTGCGTGTGTGCGTGTGGGTGTGACCACACATATTCTGTGACTCGCCTCCAAGATACATCATCCTCCGGGTAGTTTTCCTAGATCAATCTAATCTAACCTAAGATCTGCTAAAATACTCTACTCGCTAAGTATCCAATAACACCTCCAAGCTCATAATTAACATGGTAAGAACACTATTCTATACTTTCGGGGGTGCTATACGCCATCCACCCGATTTCCCCCGTAGATATACATCTACTCATCTTGATCTTTGCTTGACGAAGTCGATGCCACCATGCTCTTCCCTTGCTGTATCAAGTCCACGCGGATACCTGATAAGCCCAAGCAGCTTCGACTATGTGTGTGTCGTGGTCTTCATGCATTTCATATAACATGAATAAAGCCTTCCATCTTCTTGACTATTGAAATAACCATGACCAAGATGGCAAACTGCTCCGACACCTAAGGACTTGGCTTCTTTCTTAGCCCATTTACTCTTCTTTGTGATATTAGAATGTGACGAGGTCCCATTGCATGAAATATACTCATCTGAAGAATCTGTGACAAATTTGTGTTGTTGGAGATATGATCATTGTTTTTAACATGAGCAAAATATCCGTTCAAAGAAATTTGAAGAATAAGTAGTACCTGCTTCCTCAAGAATGCAACCTTGTCAACCAATCCTCTTGTATTTCCTCCCAGAACTTCTTTTTTTTTTCGGATCTTAAATCGACTTCTTTATAAATATCACCACTCGCTAAATCATCGCTCAATTGGAATTGGATGCAGTAGAAAGATGAGAAATACAAAAAAGAGCACACTGTATGCATATAGTCACTGTAAACAAGCACATTCCCCTTTTTTTTCCAAATTTCCAGTTTTACCCTAGAATTGGCGGTGTTGTAAGTAGCAACATTTCTCTGCGGCATTCGATCAAACACGTAGAGTGCGGCTTTTGGGTTGTTGGATTCGAAGTACATGTTGATGAGGGTGTAGTACTGGAACATGCCAAGGTTCATACAATGGTGAATCGAGAGGCCATGGAATGCTTTCACAAAATCAAACAAATCTACAACAACAACCACTAAGTATAGATATGAGTTTATCATGAACTGAGATTTCGTTTGCTTCAAGAATCTGAAAATACCTGAAGCGCAGGCAGCAGCTGAGACGCCAGCCCCACGCCATTCGACCCGATCACCTCGTTCCCGACGGCGACGACCGAGATCTTCGACGCGGGGACGAAGGGGATCTTGACGGCGCGAGATCAAGATTGCTTGGAGATCTCGATATAGGCGTCGAGGTGGCTGCGACATCGAGGTCAGTGAGGCGGCGGAGCTTGTGCTGGCGGCTGAGGCGGGGTGGCCGAGATCGCCGCCGCTGCCGCCCTTGCGGCTGAAGAACGAGGAGAAATCCTTGCACGGCTTGTTGCGAGAAGAGGCGGTGGGGGATGAGGACAACGACGATGGTGAATTGTTGTTGTTGCCATGCTCGATCCCTCATGCTCCGTGCCGATCGATGCATCCGCTCGCCTCGGCCTCGGCCTCCGCCGCTGCCATTCTGTACCGATCGAAGCTTGGGTCGTGATCAAAGCGCCAGCGGTGAGGCAGCCTCGACGAGTTGCGATCGTCCTCGATCGATCGGTCTAGAATCTGCGGTGGTGACGATCCGATCTCTCTTTGCTGCTGTCGGCGTCTTCATCGTAGGATCTCGGTCGCTTCGTCGGGAAACCATCCAAATTGAAGGAGATGGTTTTTTTTTTTGATTGAGGAATGAAGTCGCCACAAAACGTAGGAGAAATCACCAACCCATAAACTTAATTAGAGGATGAGGGTTATTATTAGTGAGCCTTCACAGCCACAGCACCCCTAGTCACATAAAATATCCTACCCTTTCTTTCTTTTCTTTTTTTTTAATGAAGAAACCCCACTTAAATGCAAATGAAGCACTGTTAAATATAAGTGTAGTAAGTGCATGTAAAAAGTTTGTATATAATAAACTTTATAATGATTATAACATGTCTAAATCACATAAACCTTTTCAAAAAATCAATATTTGATATAAATTTTCCAAATATTTTTCATACTATCGGTATATGATTATACCCTTTCATTTACAACCAATCTCTATACTTAAAATTATTTGTAATATTTATTATTTTAGTTATTTAAATTCCGAAAATAAAATTTTATTTTTCTAAAATGTTACAGATATTCCTATGCTGCAATCAGTTAAGCTCTTCTTATCACAAAGATTCTCAATGAAAGATCTTGGTGATGCCTCCTGCATATTGGGAATCAGGATCTATAGAGATAGATCCAAACGGATATTGGGATTGTCCCAATCCAAGTACATTGACACCATACTAAAGAGGTTTAGTATGGAAGAATCCAAGCGTGGGAACTTGCCCACGATCTCTGGAGTCACTCTCTCCAAAGAGATGTCTCCCAAGACTGATTTGGAGAGAGCTCGCATGCAAGGGATACCCTATGCTTCGGCTGTAGGCTCTATCATGTACGCGATGCTATGTACCAGACCCGATGTTGCATACTCACTAAGTGTAGTGAGCAGGTATCAAGCTGATCCTGGAGAGAGTCACTGGACAGCTGTGAAGAGCATTCTCAAGTACTTGCGAAGGACTAAAGAGATGCTCTTGGTGTATGGTAACGGAGAACTCCAAGTAGAGTCCTTTACCGATTCGAGCTTCCAGAGTGATAAGGACGACTCTAAGTCGCAGTCAGGATTTGTCTTTATCCTTTACGGAGGGGCGGTTAGCTGGAAGAGTTCCAAGCAGGAAACCGTGGCAGACTCGACGATGGAGGCTGAATACATCGCTGCCAACGATGCTGCCAAAGAGGCTGTCTGGATCAAGAAGTTCATTACTGAACTTGGAGTGGTTCCATCCATTGAGCATCCAATACCTTTGTATTGTGATAACAATGGAGCGGTGGTTTTGGCCAAGGAACCCAGGTCCCATCAGCGATCGAGGCATATTCTGAGGCGGTATCACCTGATCCGGGAGATAGTTGATCGCCGGGAGATCGAGGTTAGGAGGGTTGACACGAAGAACAACACGGCGGATCCACTCACGAAGGCCATTCCCCAGATACAGTTTGAGAGACTCTTCGGAATGCTCGGTATGCGATACTACAGCAGCTGGCCCTAGTGCAAGTGGGAGATTGTTAGTTGTATGTGTGCCCTAGAGGCCAGTATTGTACAGATGATGTATATTATATTGGATGCTTGGACATATATAGAGATGACTTTCTTGCTCGATATGATAGTATGCTATCTGGTTGCTCTTTATCTTAACATGTATACTAGTATCTTTAAACTGTCTTATCGTTACATGTTGGTAAAGCCCTTAGGATGAATACTAGACTACCTGGACTATGATGTAGATCATACTAGTGGGGACATGGTAGTCCATAAGTACATCCTTCAAGGTCCCTAATCGTGGGTGTATCGAGACGGGGCATCGATATACCAGTGTAGACTAGCGTATAAGCTTCTCAACCCATGAGATGGGCGATGGATGATCCCATATCCATTGGTGTTTGACATCAGAGATGGTATACGGGTGCTCAGTGGAGACTGAGTACACTGGACGGACTCGCCGAGAACTCCCAGATGGTATTATACCTCACGTCAGATGGCAGTTCTCAGGTGACACTTGTACAGGTTAGTCTGTAGACCCGAGATCGTCATAGAGTCTTGTGTGATTCCCACTGTGCTTTGATCTCCATCTTACCACGTCCATGAGGGCGTGCAAAACGGTGGTTTTTGGGTACAGTCCCGAGTCACATGGAGGCAATGAGCGATAGGAGGGGTTTCGTCTCTCCCGGTATTGGGGGTTGATGTTGCGCAGTGCTCGATTGGCCGTAACAGGGAAGTCCCTGGCTAGGGCTGATCAGAGATTTGCTGGTAAGTGTTACCAGTAGTTTCTCGACCCGTTATGAGCCTCACATCGGCACGTTTTATCAGTTATTGGGGTCTGACGTTTACCACCCCTAGACTTGATATGCGACATATCAGACGAGGAGACCGGACTGTACGGGAAGTGTTGCCGATCGGCTCGACGGGAGTTGTAGCAGGTTCGCTTGTTCTCTTCTGATCGCTCAATACCCGGGTGGCCGTTACATTTAGCTGACCGCTTGCGGCTTGGGGGTGCTTGATATGATCATCACCCACTGCCGGCGTATTGACGAGTCTCAGAGTCCCACAATGGAGTTTCATAGTCCAGGCGAAACGTTGTGGTGTGCATATGCGATATGCGCATGGACCCGATTAAAATACGCGTATGGGATACCGTATATTGGTCGGGCGGCTTGCTTTTGGTAGGGGTCATATGTGATATGGCCGGTTTGATAAATCAAGTGTTGATTTATCATTTAACCATTAGCTTCTCACTTGAAATCCTTTCTTGAGTTAGTTGGATGTATGCATGCATGTATGCCTTCTTTTTGATTCATGCACATATGGATGTACATATACACATACATACATACATACATCTTTCATGGTTGCATATACTTGAAAATGGTGGCAATATAAGACTCACACCATGGTTTTATTTATGAATTATTATTGTATTTATATTTAAACATAAAAGGAAAGAAAAGGTTCATTATTGTTTTATTCTACACTCTTCTTTTGACCTAACCATTCTCACCCACCATTTAACCTTTGGTTAAGTTTCCTTTTGTGTTTTAACTCTAGTACAATAATGATTCAACCATGGTTTGAGATGATAGATGGAAAATATATATTGATATATTTTTCTATTTTCATTTAGATTTGAAGTTATCATCTTCTTTAAAAAAGCCATCATCTTCATCAACCTCTCTCTTTTGCTCTCTAGTTCTTAGTAGTGAGCAATATACTCATCAAGATTGGATTTTGAAGTGAGAAAGAGAACCACAACACCATTCTACACAAGTCTAGCCCACTTGTTTAGAATGTTAACTTGATTCCATTCACTTGATCGGAGAAAGTCGCAAGCTTGGACAAAGCGGACTCCGGGTGGATCATCGGTGACCTCGAGGAGTTCAAGCGGAGTTCTTTCAACCCCAAGTAGCCGAGGAGTCTAGCGTAGGGAGCTACAAAGGTTGTACTCTCTAAAACCTAGCTTAACTTTCATATGTTGATATGGAAATTTTTTGAAACCCTAATCGATTCTAGGAACGATCCGATGCATGTTAACTTAGCACCCTAAAATTGCTATCTTTGGTTCATGTGATGCTTCCAAACCCCTCATGTGGTGCTAGGCTAACCCAACACATTTACCAGATTTCATAGTCATGGTATGCAGCAATGGCAAGTAAGATCCGGATGGACTTAAGCATAGCCACTGGAGAAAAGGTTTCGTCATAATCCACACCTGGTCGTTGACGAAATCCCTTTGCTACAAGTCTAGATTTGAAAGTCTCAACTTTTCCAACTACACCAAATTTCTTTTTAAAAATCCACTTGCTCCCAATGGGTTTTACCCCTTCAGGAGTATTTTCCAAAATCCATACTTTATTGGTGTACATGGATTCCATCTCAGATCGCATTGCATCCAGCCATTTCACAGAGTCACCACTCGTGATGGCCTGCTCGAAACTAGTTGGGTCATCATCTTCCATGATGCAATCCTCGCTTCCACCATCAATGAGAAAACCGTAGTATCTCTCAGGTGGACGAGAAACCCTACTAGATCGGCAGAGAGGCTGGGGTTCGTCGGGTATTACTGAATCTTCTGGTTCTACTAAATCTTCAGTTGCAATTTGTATTTCTAGAACCACTTCCATCTCTACCTGTTTGCCACTAATTTCTTTTGCAAGAAATTCCTTTTCTAAAAAGGTGGCATGTTGAGCAACAAACACCTTTTGTTCCTCAGCGTGGTAGAAAAAATATTCTTGAGAATTCTTTGGATATCCCACAAATTTGCAAAGAACTGATCGTGCCTCGAGTTTGTCCGGATTTTGTCTTTTGACATAGGCCAGACAACCCCATATCTTAACTCGTTTAAAATATGGTCTCTTCCCACTCTATATCTCATATGGTGTGGTAGGTACAGATTTAGACGGAACTAGATTCAATATGTATATGGTTGTCTCAAGCGCATACCCCCAAAAGGAAATAGGTAACTCAGCATCGCTCATCATAGATCGCGCCATATCTAATAGGGTCCGATTGCTTCGTTCCGATACACCGTTGTGCTGTGGTGTATAAGGAGGAGTAAGCTGAAAGAGATTCCCATTCTCTTTTAGATAATCTAGGAACTCACTGCTTAAGTATTCTCCTCCTCGATCAGATCGAAGGATCTTAATACTTTTGCCCGTTTTTTTTCTACTTCGTGCTTATATTCTCTGAATTTCTCAAAAGCTTCAGACTTGTGTTTCAACAGGAACACATGCCCGTATCTAGAGAGATCGTCAGTGAATGTAATGAAGTAGAAAGAACCGTTCCTGGCATGCGTAGACATGGGACCTCATACATCACTATGTACCATTCCTAAGAGTTCGGTAACTCTTTCTCCGTGTCCACTAAACGGAGCTTTGGTCATTTTTCCTTTGAGACATGAATGGCAAGTATCATAAGATGAAAATTCGAATGAATTCAAATATCCATTTTTATGTAACTTAGCTAGCCGTGTCTCATTGATATGGCCAAGTCTATAATGCCACAAGAAGGATTCGTTCATTTCTCAACTTTTCCTCTTGTGTGTGTTTTGTATATTGAGGACTGTATTCTGATTTAGAATGAATATGCCATTATGTAACGAGCCTGATGCAATCAACTTTTGATCTAGGAATATGTTCATAACATTATCCTTTACTACAAAATTATATCCTTCTTTACTTAATAAAGAGACTGATATAATGTTGCACATCATGTTCGGTATATAATAGTACTCATTTAGAATCAGTGTATTACGACTTGGCAATACAAGGTGATATTCGCCAACTGCTTTGGCTGCAATATTTGCACCGTTCCCTACTTGAACAGAATGATCACCTTTTCCCAGTTCTCTACCTTTACGTAGCCCATGTAACAATTTACATATGTGGGATCCTGATCCGGTATCTAATACCCAGGACGTAGGGTGAACTGAGAAACAGTTCTCAATAACTAATACACCTGAAGAAGATGCATCAACAAGCATGTTCTTTTGGATGGCTTGAGAATCTAGATATTCTTCTATTCCCTGTTCAGTCTTATAACTCTTATAAGAAAGAACGGGTCCAACGTTCCCCTGCTTAGTATAATAAGCGGGTTCAGTCAATACATCCATATTATTATCTTGATTATGGCCTGACATGGTCGCTACCTGGAGAGAGAGAGAAGAAAACACTTTAGCGTATGCTCTTGCAAGATTAGATTGGTTATTATCTTATCTAATCAGGATGTCTCCCACTGTTTTTATCAAATCTACCTTCAAACCCTAAAAAGTAAGATTAGCCGGGATTAATTACACCCTACAATTTCGTCAATCTTTCAGCCAGATCAGTGTCGGTACTTTGAGGGAGGTTCCCCGTGCTTTCGCACGGACCTAATTAAAGTAAACCTTTTATTCCCAGAGGCGTAAGCCCGTTAACACTTTTCTAGACACCTACTTGATCGACTAATTGTCCTGTGTAAAACTCTCTCAGGAGTAACTCTTACTCGCAGTGGGTATCGGGATCCAACTATCTCATAGAAGGTATGCAATCTCATTGCAAATTTCAACACTTGAAATTCCCGATAATATTTTGCCCCTAGCGATCTATGACCTTGACTAAGTCAACAAACCATAAATCGCAAGTCAAGTTCAACCCGTACATTTCTCGATTGAATTAAACCCATCCGTACGACCCTTGACTGAGTCAACAAGGCTGTGTGAATACCCTAATCCAATCACATCTCATTTTTAGCAGATAAACACTACTTAGCTACTGTACACTACGCCTTGACTAAGTCAACAAACATAGCACGAATACTAAATAATATCTATCTGAAATGACGGAGGGCTACGCAGGTTTTTCAGAAAACCCTGAGCGTAATGAACTTGATATCGTCGTAGAATCAAGTGAAGTTTTGAAATGGAGTGTTTTTGAGGCTTTCATTAGTTTTGCTAAAGAGGTCACTCCCGGTGAAGGGATCTCGGCTCTTTCCTCATCGAATAAGGTGCAGGACATATCATATATATCACCGTGCAAAGCAAAACTCTAAAAAGCAGTCAAAAGACAAGCCGAATTTCGTAGCATCTGCCAGTTTCGCTAAAGAGGTCACTCCCGGTGAAGGGATCTCGGCTCTTTCCTCATCGAATAAGGTGCATGGTATATCATATATACCACTATGCAAAGCAAAACTGTAGCTACCCTTTTTTATAAAGTTTTGATTCTACAACATCTTTTTGGTTTCTTTTTCTTTTTATTAATCTCATTAATAAAAATCCCATCAGCTTATGCTTCCTAAGCATACAGATAAATACGACGTACACTTATGTCA
Source organism: Agapanthus africanus (assembly GCA_030015575.1). Taxonomy (NCBI): domain Eukaryota; kingdom Viridiplantae; phylum Streptophyta; class Magnoliopsida; order Asparagales; family Amaryllidaceae; genus Agapanthus; species Agapanthus africanus. Next base: position 385,303,432 of record CM057342.1, read on the forward strand.
TCCGCATTCGCCTCGATGTCCCCTCATGCACTGTTAGGTTAGGTAACTAACGACAGAGCAGGGCAGGGCTAGTGCGGGTGTAAAACATAAGTAACGTCTATATAATATATCATATATACTATATACTGTATCCATCATATCATATCAAATGATCACATCACAGATATCGCAGCAGAAACATAGATATAATGTGGGATATACTAGGACGTCCGTATTTAGTACTTAGCCAATAATAGAAAATACGGATTCCACAGTCGCGATGAATAGCCAAGCCCACACCCTGGACCCCTACGAGAGCGGCAATCGACCCTACCAATTCTGTAGTTTAGGAGACCCGGTCTCGACTCCTCGAGATGGCCTCCCACTGAACCGCAGAACCCGGTCACCTGTGCTCCTCACCTTGGGTCCTACCTAATGCGGAAAAGTAAATAATATACAACACTGGTGACATCAACCTCAACCCGGAAGTGCCCCAAATGAAAGAATATTACATTACAATTGAATTTACATGAATGAAAATATAAAACTCTCATCTCACATAAAATCCCCCGGCTATTCAATCGCGACAATCCTGCACATCATATCTCAGCAACACATAATATCTCATATCATCAACGTAAGTAAGTATGCATACACCGATCGTCGTGGATGTATAGCAACGAAAACCGGCAATACAACTACATACTACACTTACGGTCACAGAAAAGAAATTGTAAAACTACAATATTTGGAATCCACAAACACTTTAGACATCGTAAATCCGAAATATCACATACTTCGCATTTCATGCCTAACACAATGAATTCCACATATTGTATCACATTCCAGATAAATAGACAGTATTAAAATTTTTGAAAAATAAATCAAATACCCAAAATTTCCTAAAGTGCTCAACACTTGAGCGGAGTTCAAATAATCCTAGAATATGTCACAGTACCAGAGATCCAGCCGTAGAAGGGTCAAGCCAACGCCTCACATGTGGCATGCCGTACTGCCCCAAACCCGGAGGTTCAAAAGGCAGTTCAAGACGGTCATATAATCGAGTTAAGGTTTGTTGTCTTCTAGAAGGTCCACCGCTTAACTTGTACAATTTTTCCGAAAGATTTAAACCCGATAAAAATTCAACACTTGAAAGTTTGCCGTGCCGGGAAACAGTGAGTTAATGATATCTGTTCAAATAGTTTAACAGTTTCTAAATATCCGGAAATAATAACGAATTTAAATATTCCGATCGAATCTACGATTACAAAGCAAACCCCAGAATACTCAACACTTGAGTCAGAATAAAAATACCCATAAAATATATACGAGAGAAATATGAATTACTGTGCAAAAATGAGGCCCTTATCTCTTTATACTGCCGCGGTTCCGCGGCCAAAGCGAGGTACGGCCGCTGTTCCGCGGCGGTTTGTACGGATCAGGGGATTATTTTTTCACCGAATTTCTTATTTTTCCCTGCTGTATTTTTCAGGTATTTTTAATTCAGAAAAATCCCAGATTTTGAAAAATTTCCAGAGAGGGGGTTAAATTTGTCGGTTCGGGTTCGATCGGTGTTTTAACTTCATAAACATATCGCCTAATGCTCTAGCTAGGCTCTGATACCACTGTAGGGTTCCTTGTCACACTAGTGAAGGTTCATAAAGCATCAAACATGCCCGAATAAAATTTTACATGTGCCGAACAACCCAAAGACGGGATCTTTGCTAGATTATTAGGGTTTAGCATGCAAGATGATATCTTTAAAGCTAAGTGTGAGGGATTACAACCTTTGTAGTCCGCTCCTTCGCTTCACAAGCTCCGAGTAGAAGTCCCTTCGCCCCGATCCACGATCTCCCGGACTCAAGAGAGGCTCCACGACTCGAACGATCCATGTTAGCTTGAAGTGTTCCGATTCTCCGATGATCTACGTCGAAGTTGCTATAACTCAAGCTTTCTCACTCTAAAGTGATGAACACCCTAATCTAATGGGCTAGATTAGATGAGGATGATGGAGTAGTATTTATGCTTTCTTTTTATTTCACTTTCTCACAATTTATCATCACAAATGGAATTTCTAGTGAGCTCAAAATCAAGAGAGACGAAGATGATAATGAAAAGATAATTCCTTTTGTGATGAATAGAAAAGAAATGTATATGATTGATTATAGAACCATGGTCAAGGATGATAGGCTAAGAGTTTGTAGAGAATAAACTAGAGTTAAGGTTTGGTTAGGTTAAGTTATGAGTCATGGAAAAATATCAACCATAATATCTTAACCAAGACAAAAGCAAAGCTTCTAGAATGAACAAGAAGAAGCTAACCCTAATCAAACCCTAATCCCATTTAATCATCCTTAAACATGTTTAATAATAAATCATATCATGTCACAATAATATATATCACATATATATTATATATTTGCAACAAAAGAAAATAATACAATTAACATATATCGCATATATATCAATGTATCATCCAGTGAGAAAATGAAATAATAAAGCGAGCCAATATTAGATAATGTAATACAATATATCATATATATTATTATACATTAAATCATCGAATCAACACTTGATCCGACGATCCGGCTATATCGAATATTACCGACTAATATATCATGTACCGATTCATCGAATCAACACTTGATCCGATGACCCGGTTCATATCTAAATATCGCGAGAATATAATACGGTATCTCATAGCGCATTATTCTCGGTCCTGCACATATCACATATGTGCCTCTACTCCGTTTCGCCTGAGCCAAGAAACCTCTGTGTAGGACTCTAAAGAATCTTCAATACGCCGGTAGAAGGTGATGATCATATCAAACACCCACAAGCTGCAAGCGATCAGCTAAACGTAACAGCCATCCAGGTATTGAGCGATCAGAAGATCAACAAGCTAGCATGTCCGTTCACCTGTGAATCCAATCAGTAACACTCCCGTACCGTCCGGTCTGTTCGTCTGATATGTCGCATATCAAGTCTAGGGGTGGTATACGTCAGACCCCAGTAACCGATAAGTCGTGTCGATGTGAGGCTCATAACAGGTCGAGATACTACTGGTAACACTTACCAGTATATCTCTATATCAGCCCTGGCCAGGGACTTCCAGTTATAGCCAATTGAACACAGCACAACATCAACTCCCTATACCGGGAGAGACGAATCCCCTCCTATCGCTCATTGCCTCCATGTGATTCGGGACTGTACCCAAAAGCCACCGTTTTGCACGCCCTCGTGGACGTGGTAAGGTGGAAATCAAAGCACAGTGGGAATCACACAAGACTCTATGACGATCTCGGGTCTACAGACTACCCTGTACCAGTGTCACCGGAGAACTGCCATCTGACGTGTGGTATATCACCATCTAGGAGTTCTCGGCGAGTCCGTCCAGTGTACCCAGTCTCCACTGAGCACCCGTACACCATCCTTGATGTCAAACACCGATGGATATGGGATCATCCATCGCCCATCATATGGGTCAAGATGCGTATACGCTAGTCTACTCTGGTGTATCGATGCCCTGTCTCGATATACCCTCGACTAGGAACATTTATAGGATGTACTCATCGACTACCGTGGCCCCACTAGTATGATCTCATCATAATCCCAGTAGTTGAGTACAGATCCTAAGGGCTTTATCAACATGTGAGAGAAAGACAGTAAACCAATACAAGTCAACATGTTAAGATAAAGTGAAACCAAATAGCATACTATCATGACGAGAAAGAAAGTCCTCTCCGTATATATCCAAGCATCCGTCATAATATACATCATATGTACAATAATGGCCTCTAGGGCATATACATAACTAACAGTTTGTTGGATATCCCTAGCATTTGCAAGGGAATATATTCTACCTAACCGAGGAACAAAAGATGTTTTGTTTCTCAGCATGCCACCTTTGTGAAAGGGAATTTCTTGTGAAGAAATTAGTGGTCATGAGGTAGAACTGGAAGGAGTTCCAGCTATACAAACTGCAGCTGATGATTTGGTAAAACCCAGAGGATTCAATAGTTTCCAACGAACCTCAGCCTCTCCACCGATCTAGTAGGGTTCCTCACCCACCTGAGAGATACTTCGGTTTTCTTTATGACAGTGGGAGCGAGGATTGCATCATAAGATGATGACCCAACTAGTTTTCGAGCTGGCCATCAAGAGTGGGACTCTATAAGAATGGCTGGATGCTTAGCGATCTGAGATGGAATCTTTATACACCAACAAAGTATGGTCTTTGGTTGCTTTATCTGAAGGGTTAAATCCCCATCAGGAGCAAGTATATCTTGAGAAGATTACTTGGTGTACACGGAAAAGTTAAGACTTTCAAAAGCTATGCTTAAGTCCATCCGGATCCTACTTGCCACGGCTACATACCATGACTACGATATCTAGCGGTTGGGTGTCATGACCGCTTTTCTAAATATTGATTTGGAAAGGAGCGTCTATAAGTACACAGCCAGAGGGCTTCATAGACAGTGGGAGCAGCAGAAACGTGAGCAAGATGTTTTATGTGATAAATCAGGCATCGCGGAGTTGGAACGTCTGTTTTGATGAGGTAGTCAAAGAGTTTGACTTCATCAAAATGGTAGATGAACCTTGTATATACAAAAAGGTAGTAGAGAGTATGGTGGTGATCCTCGTAGAGTACGTGGATGACATACTCTTGATAGGAAAGGAGTTTCCTATGCTACGCTCGGTCAATCTCCGCTTATCATAAGGATTCTCCATATATGATCAAAGCGATACCTCCTAAATCCAAGGTTTTGGATCTATGAGATAGATCTAATTGTATGTTAGGATTCTCACTAGTTGTAGTAAGATGGTATCAATCGATCCTAGGGAGAATCACTGGAAAGGTTCCAGGGTGATAAGGACGACTGAATGTCGGTCACATGCATTGTCTTTACCCTCAGTGGAGGGACGGTATGTTGGAAGAGTTCCAAAATAGATACCGTGACTTACTAGACGATTAAAGGCAAGATACGTCGTTACCAAGGATGCTACCAAAGAGGCAGTCTTGATATATATAAGTTCATGAGATGAACTTCGTTCCTACCATTGTGTGAAAATGGAGTTGTGGCTTATGCCAAGGAACCCCCGTCCCATCAGAAATCCAGATATAATTCTTAGGCAGTATCACCTGATCATGGAGATGGTTGATCTCCAGGGAGATCGAGGTTAAGAGAGTAGACACTGAGGACAACTGCGCGGATCCACCCATAAAGGCCTTTTTCCCTGTAGAGACTTTTATGGGATGGTTGAGTATGAGATACTTCAACCACAACTAATTGTTGGGTATGCGATACCACAACAGATGGCCCTAGTGCAAGTGGGAGATTGTTAGTTATATGTATGCCCTAGAGGCGATTACTGTACATATGATGTATATTGTAATGGATGCTTGGACATATATAGGGAGGACTTTCTTGCTCGACATGATAATATGCTATCTGGTTGTACTTTATCTTAACATGTACTCTGATTGTCTCTATGTTTCATGTTGATAAAGCCCTTAGGATATGTACTCGACTACTGGGACTATGATGAGATCATACTAGTGGGGCCATGGTAGCCGACGAGTACATCCTATAACTGTTCTTAGTCGAGGGTGTATCGAGACAGGGCATCGATACACCAGAGTAGACTAGCGTATACGCATCTTGACCCATATGATGGGCGATGGATGATCCCATATCCATCGGTGTTTGACATCAAGGATGGTGTACGGGTGCTCAGTAGAGACTGGGTACACTGGACGGACTCGCTGAGAACTCCCAGATGGTATTATACCTCACATCAGATGGCAGTTCTCTGGTGACACTGGTACAGAGTAGTCTGTAGACCCGAGATCGTCATAGAGTCTTGTGTGATTCCCACTGTGCTTTGATTTCCATCATACCACGTCCAAGAGGGCGTGCAAAAAGGTGGCTTTTGGGTACAGTCCCGAATCACATGGAGGCAATGAGCGATAGGAGGGGATTCGTCTCTCCCGGTATAGGGAGTTGATGTTGTGCTGTGTTCGATTGGCTATAACTAGAAATCCCTGGCCAGGGTTGCCGAGATTTACTGGTAAGTGTTATTAGTAGTTTATCGAACTGTTATAGACCTCATATCGACACGACTTATCAAGCTACTGGGGTCTGACGTATACCACCCCTAGGCGAGATATGCGACATATCAGACGAAAAGACCGGACTGTACGGGAGTGTTACTGACTGGATTCGCAGGAGAAAGTACAAGCTTGCTTGTTGATCTTCTGATCGCTCAATACCTGGGTGGCTGTTACGTTTAACTGACCGCTTGTAGCTTGTGGGTGTTTGATATGATCATCACCTACTGCCGATGTATTGACGATTCTTTAGAGTCCTACTCAGAGGTTTCTTGACTCAGGCAAAACGGAGTAGGAGCACATATATGATATGTGCGGGACCGAGAACAATACATGTATGTGATACCATATTAGATTCTCGCGATATGAGATATCGGCCGGGTATATGTGATATAGCCGGGTCATCGGATCAAGTGTTGATTCGATGAACTGATACAAATTATATTAGTCGGTTATTTGTGAAATAGCCGGATTATCGGATCAAGTGTTGATTCGGTAATTTAATGTATAATTATATATTTGATATATTAAATTACATTAACTGATATAAGCTCACTAAAAGATTCTTTTTCTCACTCGGGTAATACATTGATATATATTAATTGTATTATTTTATTTTGTTACAATAAATATTGTATATGAGATATATAATATTGTAACAAGTTAGGGTTATTAATGCAACGTGATTAGTAGAGATTAAACATGATTAAGGTTTGATTTGGGTTAATATTTTCTAGAAGCTTCTAGAAGGTTTTTCTTTTGTTTCTTGCTAAAGATATTTGTAAAGATATTTGTTATGATATTTATTAACCCAACCCAACCCATGACCATAGTTAAGTCTCTACATGGGTTAATTTATCATACTTAACCCATGGTTGCAATTCTAACCTCACGAAAATTCATTATTCATCACAAAGAGATTTGTTTTTCTTCTTCTTCCTTCTTCTTTCTTTCATGAAAAGCTTTCTAGCTTTTTATGAAGTGATGAAAATGAGTGAGTTAAAGAAAATAAATGAGAGCTAAAATCCTACTTCATCATCCTAATCTATTCTAGCCATTTAGATTAGGGTGTTCACTTCATTTGTGAGTGAGAGCTTGTGTTAAAGAAACTTCAAGGTAGATCATCTTTGTTATCGAAGATCGGAAGCAAGTTTGCATCATTCTCTTCGTGGAGCCTCTCTAGAGTCTGGGTACATGATGATCGCAGCGAAGGGGCCTCAACACGGAGCTTATGAAGTGAAGGACCGGACTACAAAGGTTGTAATCCCAAACTCTTAGATGTTAAAGTGTTTAGCATGTTTTGTTTCGCCTAATCTCTAGTTTAAAGATCTTGGTTAGGGTTGTTCGGCACGTCTTATGAGAGTGCCTAGTAACCTTACATGATTTAGATTTCATTCGTGCATGACGGATGCACATGATTTGGATTTTCGCGCAAGTTGGGCACATGATATGAGATAGGATTTTGTGCACAAAGGATGCACTCGATTGAGATTTTCATTCGTGCATGATAGTTGCACTGGGTTGAGATTTTCGTGCACTCTAGATGCACTTGATATTATTGTCGTGCACATCCGTTGCACTGGACAGATGCTTTCATGCACACCCGTTGCACTTAGTTTTGCTTTTGTGCATATCGTAACACTTGTATTTGGCTTAGATTCCGTGCGCACCATACACACGTGATTGCTGGATACGTCTTTTGAGGCTGAATTTGCTCTTGAGCACTTTGTTTTCATGATATGCACTATAGTATATAGTGGCCGAACAGGACTGATCTGAGGACAGTACCTGAGTACTTTTCATCCATAAAAAGTTTACCAAGAGGTTTTCAAAAAGTATCTATAGTATCGCTATTTCCTATGTGTTCGCGAGCGACACGAACGTTTATAAATGAAAATATTTTAGGATATTTCAAAAAGGGCGGAACGTATATTTAAGCAAAATATATATGAACGTATATTTATTACTTTACAAATGAGCGTCCGTCACTTGTGCCGTGAGTTACGCATCACACAGTGATTCAGAAAAGATTTTGCATGTGTTTTTTTTTCAGTTTTAGGAGAGTTTTCTAAGGATGCGTATTATATACATATTATAGTATTCGACTAGTGTTTATTGGATTTCAGTAGTGGATTTCGAGATCTGTATCTCCATTGTAACTCCGATGGTTGCGTGACGCTTGACGGAGTTCGATTTTGAGTTTCATACTCGTTTTCAGGCGCACACGATGCGCTGCGTTATTTCTGTATCTTCCGTGATTTCGGAGCCCCGTTGATTTGAGCTGATTTTTGAAATGTTTTAGCATTTGGGGATTTAAATTTAAATTCGGGGACCAAATTTATTTAAGGGGGGGAGATTGTAACATTTCAGAAAATATAAAATATTATTTTTGGAATTTAATATTAAAATAATATATTTCGCGAAAACTAGTCGATTTGCGAAATGGGGATTTTCGTACAATGGTATAATTATATAGCAATATTTGGAAAATAATGGGAGATTAAAATGATTTATTCATTTAAAAATATATTTATCGGATTTTGGTATTTTTATAATTAATTATATGCAGTTTAAATAAAAATTTGTTAGTGCACTTCTAATCGCGATTAGGCTAAATCAGTATTTTTAATTAGCTATGGCTAGTGCACCATGACATGTTGCATTTCGTTGCATATTTTTTTCGTTTTATTTGTGTTATGTGTTTGGTTTTAAATGAGTGAGGGAAAAAGAAAAGAAAAAGAAAAGTGATGATAAGAGAGAATAATTGAGGAGAGAGAGGGGGGCCCATGATGACATGGCAAGCCATATGAGAGAATGAGGGTGAGAGAGAAAGAGAGAGAGAGACCTTGACCTCATTATTTTTCCCTTCATCATCTCTATCTCCTTCTTCATCTCTTCCTCCACCTTCTGTACCCCATGAAATCATCTCAATTTCTTCACCAAAACCTTAAACTCCCTTCATTAAAAAGATGCACAACTTCATTCTCTACCCTTTGGACCTTTCAAAGATGGATTTTGAAGACTTTGAGTAACTCAAGAAAATTCTTGAGTTGCTAAATGAGGTATAATTCTAGACTTTAGTTAAGTTATTGTGTTTAGTTTATCCTATTATTAGTTTAGAGTTAAATCGATATTGATTAGTGATGTTTGGAATTTTCCAAGAGAAAGTTGGGTGATTGTGTGGACTTGTGTTATGTTGTGACTGTTTACAATGACCTTAGTGTTGATTTTATGGCCTAGAACACCGAATAGAAACCAAAATACGAACTTAGAAACTTTCTGTGTCGATTTTGTGACATTTTTGGAGGTCTACAGGGAATATGGAGCAACCCGGGACCTTTATAAAAAAATCAAATATCTACATTAACTTAGTTAGACCAATAGGAGACCACCACGAGAAGACGAGACCCAAACTCCAAGGTAGGGCCAGCGGGGTCGGTTACTGTAGTAGTTAGGGCGGTTACTGTAACAGCTTTGGTGTTGGGGTTTTGGTTGTAGCTCACATACCTTATAACATAGCTCCTGTATTTTTTTGTTTTGTCCCAGATTACCTGAGCAAGAATCTGGGAGTGATTCCCTCAGTTGTCGTATTATGTTTTCCGGTATTTTAAATTCTTGGTTTTGGTATTTGATATTGTATTCGGTCGTTGGATGTTTGTACGTCAATGACGAGGGTTGTTTGGTTGTTTTTGCATGTGTAGGCTATAGGTTCTAACCTATGAGCGCACCGTATGCCGTATCGGTTTTCCGGATTTGGTTTTCATATTATTGCGATATGTATTGATTTGTAGGTACCTTCGTGTGGATTCCGATACGACGAAGCACATCGACTACGGCTGAACAAGGAGTTCCACAGGTGAGTAGATTTATATCTACGGTGGAAGTCGGGTGGATGGCGTATAGCACCCCTGCAACCATTGATATATGAATTATAATTTGGAGATAAGATATACCGCGACTTAAGGTTATAGTTAATGGTTTAGTGTGAAATGATGTGATAGAAAGGATGTCTCGAAGTGATATATAAGGATATGAAACGTGAATGTGAATCACGATATATACATATGTAGTTGCAAGAGAATCAGTATGAGATTATAGTGGCATGTTATGAGTCGATAAATACGACATGAAATTAATAAGATGACTTGATGTGAGATATTGTTGTGGTGAAAAGAGTATACGATGAGATATGATGACTTAGTTTGATATGTCGTTGCGGATGCTAGGCGATATGAGATAATTGATACCTTTGTCGGTCCCCTGATATGAGATTGATACGGATGCGACCTGAGATATAGGTATATATATAATTATGTGAATGATGAGTGAGATGTCGTACGAGACTTTAGACCCGTACCCTCTTTGTTGTATAGGTTGATAGAATCCGTATTCTGTTTGTTGTCGCCGCACGTGATGCTTTAACGGATGATTGATCCATACCCTTGACTAGAGGATGCCGTACGAGGATTATACCGTACGTGATGTGGTGAGGCTGGATGCCGATTGATAGATTCACCGACTTGGAGATATTATAGATATCTAATCCCTTTCTACACAGCTTAGTTTAGCCTTTACGTAGATGTTAGATTAGATATGTATACCCTATAACATTTTGCGTACGATGTACTTTATGGTTCGTTCATGATATTCTCATTGCATTACATATATCTGTGCTAGTACACCTACACAATTATCGATGATGCGTATGTTACACTTACACAGATTGCCGGCTCACACACTTTCATCATCAATGATCGCTATGCCACTTACACAGTAGAATTGCTTCATCATGCTATTACTCTTAATTGTTCAGTACTTTCACATGACTCGTTGGCATGATATACTTGCTATGCTCACATTATTATGCCATGTTGCATTATATACTTGATATGCTCACATTTCTGTTCTATGTTTTCATACATCATGCTTTACGATTATATGCATTGAGATGTTGTTTTCATGAGATTCTGGATTTGAGAACCGTGGTTATATTTAAAAAGAAAGTATGTATTGTTTTAAAAAAACCAGTTTCTCTTGATATGATATTTCGAGACGTCCACCATGAGTTTTCTCGGTTCTGAGATTGGTATGTGAAACCCGATTCGAGGAGCGGTAGGCACCGTCTGCAAGTACATGGTGGACCCGGTGAGGTACCCCAGGGGAAGAAGACTCGTATAGTTAGGCGGTGAGCTTGGAAGGAGAGCACTATGTACCGATGATAGTATTTGGACTCGGCGGTTATCCGGAGGATACCGACCGGAGTCGTGAGATGGATATGGGTCGATCCGGAATGATAGAGCCCATGGGCCGATCCGGACTGACGGAGCCCGAGATGTTTGCGTGTCGATGCTGGACACGGGTTTCATGATGTTTCGAGTGTCGATGTTGGACACTCAGGTTCCATGATTTTGATGTGTCGTTGATGGACACACGTTGGTTGATATCCTCATATTTACATGCATATGCTTTCATGATGTTTCGAGTGTCGATGATGGACACTCAGGTTCCATGATGTTGTTGTGTCATTGATGGACACGTGGATAATATCCACATGCATACATCCATTGATTATATTGTTGGCATATATGCATATACAGTCACTCTAGATATCATAGTATTACCTTTATGATATAGTTGACCAAGGAGTCAGTTGTTTTCTTCGATTTCTACCTGCTGATGTTTTCTACTCACGAGCTGGCAACTCACCCCCGTTGTGCCACAGTTCTTGCAAGTTTGACCGCATGTATCAGTAGTGGTATCGCTGGCACACAGCTTGCTTCGGGTGATTTTCTTTGGTAGGTAGGACATATTGGATCGTGCCCACCCTTGTATTATTATTTCTGTTGTATCTAGTTAACTCCATCAATTAGAAACTAGTATTTGTATAAGTAGTAAGACTTAGCAAGACTTGTGGTTGCCAGACTTAGATCGATGGGTTATATGTTCGCTTGGTGGGTTGATGTCTTGCTTTATTCATTATCCTTTGTGTTGATCTTCGCCGTTGGGCGTCGTATACTTATAATTCCGACTTGCGTAGTTGTGATTCCGCCGATTGGCGAAGAGCTAGCTCCCGCTTGGGGATCCCTTTATTGTTAGTTGTATGTATGCCCTAGAGGCCAGTATTGTACAGATTATGTATATTATATTGGATGCTTGGACATATATAGAGATGACTTTCTTGCTCGACATGATAGTATGCTATCTGGTTACTCTTTATCTTAACATGTACACTAGTCTCTTCATACTGTCTTATAGTTACATGTTGGTAAAGCCCTTAGGATTTGTACTTGACTACCTGGACTATGATGCAGATCATACTAGTGGGGACATGGTAGTCCATAAGTACATCCTTCAAGGTCCCTAGTCGTGGGTGTATCGAGACGGGGCATCGATATACCAGAGTAGACTAGAGTATACGCTTCTCGACCCATGTGATGGGCGATGGATGATCCTATATCCATTGGTGTTTGACATCAGAGATGGTATACGGGTGCTCAGTGGAGACTGAGTACACTGGACGGACTCGCCGAGAACTCCCAGATGGTATTATACCACACGTCAGATGGCAGTTCTCAGGTGACACTTGTACAGGTTAGTCTGTAGACCCGAGATCGTCATGGAGTCTTGTGCGATTCCCACTGTGCTTTGATCTCCACCTTACCACGTCCATGAGGGCGTGCAAAACGGTGGTCTTTGGGTACAGTCCCGAGTCACATGGAGGCAATGAGCGATAGGAGGGGTTTCGTCTCTCCCGGTATTGGGAGTTGATGTTGCGCTGTGCTCGATTGGCCGTAACAGGGAAATCCCTGGCCAGGGCTAATCAGAGATTTGCTGGTAAGTGTTACCAGTAGTTTCTCGACCCGTTACGAGCCTCACATCAGCACGACTTATCGGGTTATTGGGGTCTGACGTTTACCACCCCTAGACTTGATATGCGACGTATCAGACGAAGGGACCGGACTGTATGGTAAGTGTTACTGGTCGGATTCGCAGGAGTGTGAGCGGGCTAGCTCGTCGATCTTCTGATCGCTCAATACCCGGGTGGCCGTTACGTTTAGCAGACCGCTTGCGGCTTGTGGGTGCTTGATATGATCATCATCTGCTACCGGCGTATTGACGAGTCTTTAGAGTCCTACACAGAGGTTTCCTGGCTCAAGCGAAACGAAATAGGAGCGCATATGAGATATGTGCAGGACCGAGAATAATGCGTGTATGTGATACCGCATTTCATTCTCGCGATATATGTTTCGAATGGTTATATTCGATATGACCTAGTTATCGTATCATTGATTCGATAAATCGATGCATTGAATACTAGTCGGTTATGTGCGACATGACCGGATCATTGAATCAAGTGTTGATTTAATGATTTAATGCATAATTATATATTTGATATATTGCATTGCATTAACTAGTATTGGTTCACTTTAAACGGATTTTTCTCACTTGGATTGCACGTTGTATATGTGATATGCTTTTGTGCACCTCTTTGTATCATGTTTGATGATACTTGATAATGTGGTTAAGTGTAAAGGGTTAAACCATGGTTAAGTGATGATTAGGGTTTTGGTTTATCATTTATTTATTTGTTTATTTATTTAAAAGGATTAAGTTAAGAATGGTGGCTAATTTTGGAGCTATGTTGAAGCTTCATGAAGCTTTGACAAAGTCCACCATCCTTATCTCATCCTTAACCCTAACCACACTTACTAACCTTGGTTTAATCTCTACACTTGACCATGGTCAAGATATGATAAGTATTCATATTAGTTTTATTTTAAAATATGATGACTTATCTTTCTTTCTTCATCTTCATCTTCATCTTCTTCTTCTTCTTCAAGCTCAAGGTCCATCAATGGCAACTTGAGTTAAAGTGAGATAAATCCAATTCTAAAGTGAACCCACCTCCTATTTCTTCACCCTCTACCTCTTGCCAAGTTGTTTTGGGTGTTTACTTCACAAGTTTCACAAGTTTGTGAAGTCGGAGCTTGAGTTTGTGCAACCTCGACGTAGATCGTCTTTGACACAAAGCCGACGACCTATTCCGCTTATTTTCCCGATGAAGCCGATGATCGAGTCGAGGATTCATGATGGACAGCGAGGACATGACCATGTGGAGCTAAGGAGGCGGAAATCCGGATCTACAAAGGTTGTATATCCGTATCCTAGTAGTTAAGTGTTAACTAGCTTTCTATTTCGCCTAAATTTCTAGTTCAAGATCCGTAGTCTAGGGTTTCTCGGCACCAAAAATTTTAAATTGGCATGTTCGATGCCTTGTGAGACCACTATAGGGTGCCTAGGAACCTTTCACTGGTATCAGAGCCTAGCTAGAGCCTTAGGCGAAGTCCAGACGACGTTTGAAACCCGATCGAACCGAAATCCAAAACCGTAAAATGCTCTCTGGACTTTTTCTAAATATTCGGTTTTTTGTCAATTAAAAATATGTAGAAAATCAAGCAGGGTGTTATTAGAATTACTGTGAAATACGAGGGGCTAATTCCACTTTTCCACCGCGGAAGGGCGGCACATGCTAGGCATGTGCGGCGCTTCCGCGGCCATACTGTTCCTTTGTGTAATTTTTTCTTCACAGTAACTCATATAATTCAATGCTGTGTTTTCTGGGATATTTTTATTGTGACTTTACAGAAGAGTATTTTGGGGTACTATTGGGAATCAGTATTTCGATCGGATTATCAAATTTCGTCTTTTGTGTTTTTCCAGATAACTGTAGAATATGTTAAAGAGTTCGACCGGATATAAATACCCAGGTTTTCCCCTGCCGAAAAATTCCAAGTGTTGGACTTTTCTGTGGTTAAAAGACTTTCGAAGTAGTGCAAGTAACGCGATGGTCCCTCTAGAAGACAACAAACCTTAACTCGATTATGTGACCGTCTTGAACTGCCCTTTGAACCTTCGGGTTTGGGGCAGTACGGCGTGCCACATGTGAGGCGTTGGCTTGACCCTTCTACGGCTGGACCGTTGGTACTGAGGTATGAAGTGAATGTCTTTGAACCTATTTCATGTGTTGATCGGCGTCGGGAAAACTTGGGTGTTCGAATGTTCGATCGGAAAGTTTAATATATTCTATTTATCTGGAATTGGATACAATAATTGGAATTCACAAACAGTTATGTGATAACTGAATGAATGTTATAAATCTAGCAGTTTAGTCCCATATGATATTGAAAAGAGTTTTCGATAATGAGACTAAAATGCGGGATTTATATCTGTTAGGCATGCGATGTCTAAAGTAGTTGCGGATTCCAATTGTTGTAGTTTTACACTTTCTTTTCTGTGACCGTAAGTGTAGTATGTTCATATCGCCGGTTTCGTTGCTATACGTCAACGACAATTGGGGTATGCATACTTACTTACGTTGATGACATGTGATGTTATGCGTTGCTGGATATGTTATATTGGATCGTCGTGTTCGAATAGCCGGGGGTTTTTATGTGAGATGAGTGTTTTTCATTTTCATTCATGTAAAAACTTGTATGTAATATTCTTTTATTTGGGGCACTTCCAGGTAGCGGAAGTAGTCACCGTTTGTATATTATTTACTTTTCCGCATTAGGATAGACCCAAGGAGGGGAGCATAAGTAACCAGGTTCTGGGGTCCAGTGGGAGACCAACTCGAGGAGTCGAGTCCGGGTCTCCTAACCCTAGAATTGGCAGGGTCGCTTGCTGCTCTCGTAGGGGTCTGGGGGTGTGGGTTTGGCTATTCATCACGACCGTGGAATCCGTGTTTTATACTGGCTCGTATTGAAAACACGGACGTCCTAGTATATCCAATATTTCATATGTTTATTCTGCTGCGATATCTGTGATGTGATTCTGTGATGGATATAGTATATAGTATATATGATATATTATATAGACGTTACTTATGTTTTACACCCGCACTAGCCCTGCCCTGCTCTGTCGTTAGTTACCTAACCTAACGGTGCACGAGGGGACATCGAGGCGAATGCGGATGGCATAAGTGTACGTCATATCTATCTGTGATGTTTAGGTATTAAATGATGGGACTTCATTAATGTGATTAATGAAAGATAAGAAACCTAAGATGTTGTGGAATCGAATTTTAAAATAAAACAGGTAGCTACAGTTCTTGCTTTGCATAGCGGTATATATGATATACCCCGCACCTCATTCGACGAGGAAAGGACCGAGATCCCTTCACCGGGAGTGACTCCTTTAGCAATAACTGGCAGATGCTACACACTCGGTTTGGCTTTGATTGCTTTTAAGAGTTTTTGCTTTGCACAGTGATATATATGATATATCCCGCACCTCATTCGACGAGGAAAGGACCGAGATCCCTTCACCGGGAGTGACTCCTTTAGCAAAACTGGAAAAGCCTCAAAATCACTCCATTTCAAAACATCATTTGATTCTACAATGATATCAAGTTCATTACGCTCATGGTTTTTATGAAAAACCTGCGTAGCCCTCCGTCATTTCAGATAAAGACTATTTAGTATTCGTGCTGCGTTTGTTGACCTCTGTCAAGGCGTAGTGTGCGGTAGCTAACTAGTATTTGTCTGCTTATGCATATGATGCAGATTGGATTAGGGTAGTCGTACGACCTTGTTGACCTCTGTCAAGGGTCGTGCGGGTGGGTTTGATTCAATCAAGAAATGACGGGTTGAACTTGACTAGTGCACTATGATTTGTTGACCTCTGTCAAGGTCATGGTACACTAGGGGCAAAAGATTATCGGGAATTTCAAGTGTTGAAATTTGCAATGAGATTGCATACCTTCTATGAGATAGTTGGATCCCGATACCCACTGCGAGTAAGAGTTACTCCTGGGAGAGTTTTACACATTGCAATTAGCCGATCAAGTAGGTGTCTAGAAAGGTGTTAACGAGGTTACGCCTCTGGGAAAACGAGGTTTACAGTAATTAGGTTCGTGCGAAAGCACGGGGGACCTCCCTCAAAGTACCGACACTGGCCTGGCTGAAAGATTGGCGAACTTGTAGTGTGTAATTAATCCCGGCTAGTCTTTCCTTTTAGGGTTTGGAGGAAGATTTGATAAAAAGCAGTGGGAGCCATCCTGATTAGATAAGATAATAACCAATCTGATCTTGCACGAGCATACGCTAAAGTGTTTTCTTCTCTCTCTCTCTCCAGGTAGCGACCATTTCATGCCTTAATATGGATGTATTGACCGAACCCGCATGTTATACTGTGCTGGGGAACGTTGGTTCCGTTCTTTCTTATAAGAGTTATAGGAATGAACAGGAAATAGGGGAATACCAGGATTCCCATGCCACCCGAATGAAGAAAGTACATTTTGATGCATTTTCTTCGGGTGTGTTCGTTACTGAGAACTGTTTCTCTATTTGCTCTACGTCCTGGGTATTAGATACCGGGTCAGGATCCCATATATGTAATCAGTTACATGGGCTTAGGAAAGGTAGAGAACTTGGAGAAGGTGATAAAGACATTAGAGTTGGAAATGGTGCAATTGTTGCAGCTAAGACTGTCGGGGAATATCACCTTGTATTACCAACTGGTAATACATTGGTTCTGAACGAATGCTATTACAAGCCGAACCTGATATGCAACATTATATCAGTTTCTTTATTAAGTAAAGAAGGATATAATTTTGTATTACAGGACAGTGTTATGAACATTTTCCTTAACCAAAAGTTGGTTGGATCAGGCACGTTATGCAATGGCATTTATGTTCTAAATCAATCAACAGTTCTGAGCATAACAAACACACACAAGAGGAAGAGTTCTGAACTCAACGAATCCTTCTTGTGTCATTGTAGACTGGGTCACATCAATGCGACACGACTAGCTAAGTTGCATAAGGATGGATATTTAAATCCGTTTGAATTTTCATCCTATGACACTTGCCAGTCATGTCTCAAAGGCAAGATGACCAAGACTCCGTTTACGGGACACGGAGAAAGAGCTACCGAACTCTTGGGACTAATACATAGTGATGTATACGGTCCCATGTCTACACATGCCAGGGATGGTTCTTCGTACTTCATTACATTCACTGACGATCTCTCAAGATATGGACATGTGTACTTAATAAGACACAAGTCTGAAGCTTTTGAGAAATTTAGAGAATATAAACAAGAAGTCGAGAAACAAACCGGAAAAAGTATTAAAATCCTTCGATCTGATCGAGGAGAGGAATACTTGAGCAATGAATTTCTGGACTTCCTAAAAGAGAATGGGATTCTCTCTCAGCTGACTCCTCCTTATACACCACAGCACAACGGTGTATCTGAACGGAGAAACCGCACCCTATTAGATATGGTGCGCTCAATGATGAGTACAGCTGAGTTACCTATTTCCTTCTGGGGGTATGCGCTTGAGTCAGCGGCATACCTATTGAATCAAGTTCCAACTAAATCTGTACCTACCACACCATATGAGATATGGAGTGGGAAGAGACCATGTCTTAAACGAGTTAAGATATGGGGTTGTCTGGCCTATGTCAAAAGGCAAAATCCAGATAAACTCGAGGCACGGTCAGTTCTATGTAAGTTTGTGGGATATCCTAAACATTCAAATGGATATCTCTTCTACCACAGTGAACAACAAAAAGTGTTTATTGCTCAACATGCCACCTTTTTAGAAAAGGAATTTCTTGCAAAAGAGATTAGTGGCTCTGAGGTAGAACTGGAAGAAGTTCCAGAAACACAAACTATAACTGAAGATTTAGTGGAACCAGAAGATTCGGTAGTACCCGACGAACCTCAGCCTCTCCGCCGATCTGGTAGGGTTTCTCGTCCACCTGAGAGATACTACGGTTTTCTCATTGATGGTGGAAGCGAGGATTGCATCATGGAGGATGATGACCCAACTAGCTTCGAGCAGGCCATCACGAGTGGGGACTCAGTGAAATGGCTGGATGCTATGCGGTCCGAGATGGATTCCATGTACACCAACAAAGTATGGACTTTGGAAGTTGCTCCTGAAGGGGTAAAACCCATTGGGAGCAAGTGGATCTTCAAGAAGAAACTTGGTGTAGATGGGAAAGTGGAGACTTTCAAAGCTAGACTTGTAGCAAAGGGTTTTCATCAAAGACCAGGTGTGGACTATGACGAAACCTTTTCTCCAGTGGCTATGCTTAAATCCATCCGAATCATGCTTGCCATCGCTGCATATCATGACTACGAAATCTGGCAAATGGATGTTAAGACCGTCTTTCTAAATAGTGATTTAGAAGAGTGCGTGTACATGACTCAGCCAGAGGGCTTCGTAGACAGTGGAAGCAGCGGGAAGGTGTGTAAGCTGCTTAAATCCATTTATGGATTAAAGCAAGCATCGCGGAGTTGGAACATCTGCTTTGACGTCGTTATCAAAGAGTTTGATTTCGTCAAAAATCCAGATGAACCTTGTATCTACAAGAAGGTAGCAGAGAGTAAGGTTGTCTTCCTCGTATTGTACGTGGACGACATACTCTTGATAGGAAATGATATTCATATGCTGCAATCGGTCAAGCTCTTCTTATCACAAAGATTCTCGATGAAAGATCTTGGTGATGCCTCCTGCATATTGGGAATCAGGATCTATAGAGATAGATCCAAACGGATTTTGGGATTGTCCCAATCCAGGTACATTGACACCATACTAAAGAGGCTTAGTATGGAAGAGTCCAAGCGTGGGAACATGCCCACGATCTCTGGAGTCACTCTCTCCAAAGAGATGTCTCCTAAGACTGATTTGGAGAGAGCTCGCATGCAAGGGATACCCTATGCTTCGGCAGTAGGCTCTATCATGTATGCGATGCTATGTACCTGACCCGATGTAGCATACTCACTAAGTGTAGTGAGCAGGTATCAAGCTGATCCTGGAGAGAGTCACTGGACAGCTGTGAAGAGCATTCTCAAGTACTTGCGAAGGACTAGAGATATGTTCTTGGTGTATGGTAACGGAGAACTCCAAGTGGAGTCCTTTACCGATTCCAGCTTCCAGAGTGATAAGGACGACTCAAAGTCGCAGTCGGGCTTTGTCTTTACCCTTTACGGAGGGGCGGTTAGCTGGAAGAGTTCCAAGAAGGAAACCGTGGCAGACTCGACGATGGAGGCTGAATACATCGCTGCCAATGATGCTGCTAAAGAAGCTGTTTGGATCAAGAAGTTCATTACTGAACTTGGTGTGGTTCCATCCATTGAGCGTCCAATACCTTTGTATTGCGATAACAATGGAGCGGTGGCTTTGGCCAAGGAACCCAGGTCCCATCAGCGGTCCAGGCATATTCTGAGGCGGTTTCACCTGATCCGGGAGATAGTTGATCGCCGGGAGATCGAGGTCAGGAGGGTTGACACGAAGAACAACACGGCGGATCCACTCACGAAGGCCATTCCCCAGATACAGTTTGAGAGACTCTTCGGGATGCTCGGTATGAGATACTACAGCAGCTGGCCCTAGTGCAAGTGGGAGATTGTTAGTTGTATGTATGCCCTAGAGGCCAGTATTGTACAGATTATGTATATTATATTGGATGCTTGGACATATATAGAGATGAATTTCTTGCTCGACATGATAGTATGCTATCTGGTTACTCTTTATCTTAACATGTACACTAGTCTCTTCATACTGTCTTATAGTTACATGTTGGTAAAGCCCTTAGGATTTGTACTTGACTACCTGGACTATGATGCAGATCATACTAGTGGGGACATGGTAGTCCATAAGTACATCCTTCAAGGTCCCTAGTCGTGGGTGTATCGAGACGGGGCATCGATATACCAGAGTAGACTAGCGTATACGCTTCTCGACCCATGTGATGGGCGATGGATGATCCCATATCCATTGGTGTTTGACATCAGAGATGGTATACGGGTGATCAGTGGAGACTGGGTACACTGGACGGACTCGCCGAGAACTCCCAGATGGTATTATACCTCACGTCAGATGGCAGTTCTCAGGTGACACTTGTACAGGTTAGTCTGTAGACCCGAGATCGTCATGGAGTCTTGTGCGATTCCCACTGTGCTTTGATCTCCACCTTACCACGTCCATGAGGGCGTGCAAAACGGTGGTCTTTGGGTACAGTCCCGAGTCACATGGAGGCAATGAGCGATAGGAGGGGTTTCGTCTCTCCCGGTATTGGGAGTTGATGTTGCGCTGTGCTCGATTGGCCGTAACAGGGAAGTCCCTGGCCAGGGATGATCAGAGATTTGCTGGTAAGTGTTACCAGTAGTTTCTCGACCCGTCACGAGCCTCACATCAGCACGACTTATCGGGTTATTGGGGTCTGACGTTTACCACCCCTAGACTTGATATGCGACGTATCAGACGAAGAGACCGGACTGTATGGTAAGTGTTACTGGTCGGATTCGCAGGAGTGTGAGCAGGCTAGCTCGTTGATCTTCTGATCGCTCAATACCCGGGTGGCCGTTACGTTTAGCAGACCGCTTGCGGCTTGTGGGTGCTTGATATGATCATCATCTGCTACCGGCGTATTGACGAGTCTTTAGAGTCCTACACAGAGGTTTCCTGGCTCAAGCGAAACGAAATAGGAGCGCATATGAGATATGTGCAGGACCGAGAATAATGCGTGTATGTGATACCGCATTTCATTCTCGCGATATATGTTTCGAATGGTTATATTCGATATGACCTAGTTATCGAATCATTGATTCGATAAATCGATGCATTGAATACTAGTCGGTTATGTGCGACATGACCGGATCATTGAATCAAGTGTTGATTTAATGATTTAATGCATAATTATATATTTGATATATTGCATTGCATTAACTAGTATTGGTTCACTTTAAACGGATTTTTCTCACTTGGATTGCACGTTGTATATGTGATATGCTTTTGTGCACCTCTTTGTATCATGTTTGATGATACTTGATAATGTGGTTAAGTGTAAAGGGTTAAACCATGGTTAAGTGATGATTAGGGTTTTGGTTTATCATTTATTTATTTGTTTATTTATTTAAAAGGATTAAGTTAAGAATGGTGGCTAATTTTGGAGCTATGTTGAAGCTTCATGAAGCTTTGACAAAGTCCACCATCCTTATCTCATCCTTAACCCTAACCACACTTACTAACCTTGGTTTAATCTCTACACTTGACCATGGTCAAGATATGATAAGTATTCATATTAGTTTTATTTTAAAATATGATGACTTATCTTTCTTTCTTCATCTTCATCTTCATCTTCTTCTTCTTCTTCAAGCTCAAGGTCCATCAATGGCAACTTGAGTTAAAGTGAGATAAATCCAATTCTAAAGTGAACCCACCTCCTATTTCTTCACCCTCTACCTCTTGCCAAGTTGTTTTGGGTGTTTACTTCACAAGTTTCACAAGTTTGTGAAGTCGGAGCTTGAGTTTGTGCAACCTCGACGTAGATCGTCTTTGACACAAAGCCGACGACCTATTCCGCTTATTTTCCCGATGAAGCCGATGATCGAGTCGAGGATTCATGATGGACAGCGAGGACATGACCACGTGGAGCTAAGGAGGCGGAAATCCGGATCTACAAAGGTTGTATATCCGTATCCTAGTAGTTAAGTGTTAACTAGCTTTCTATTTCGCCTAAATTTCTAGTTCAAGATCCGTAGTCTAGGGTTTCTCGGCACCAAAAATTTTAAATTGGCATGTTCGATGCCTTGTGAGACCACTATAGGGTGCCTAGGAACCTTTCATTTTATATTATCATATATATGTAGTTTTGGATCAAAATATACAAGGGATGTGCTGCCCAAATTTTTAAAAAGACGAAACATGTTTTTCAATAGTAAAAATCCACCTGCATTTTCATGTTCCGTTATCTATGCATTTAAGAAAACATTTGATTTCATCATACCTTTATTTCAAAACTTCATCTCTTTTATTTTCTTTAAAAGGTTTAGATTTCTGGGCTTCGACTTACTTAATTTACGTTACACCTTTAGACGTTACGTGATTTTAGTGCCGGTCACGAACTAAATTTTCGGGTCGTGACACTACTTGTGTCGAATTGGCCGGGCAGGAAGCTACCTGGCGGCTTCGTTGTAGGCCTTCCGAGTAGGAATCTACTCGTTTCAATTTGGCCGGGCAGGAAGCTACCCGGCAGTCTCGTGAAAGGGATTATGATCCATAGTTGGGCCGAGCAGGAATTTGCTCGCTGTGAATTTGCTGGGTAGGAAGCTACCATGTAGCCTCGTGAGAGGGCTTCCGAGCAGGAGTCTGTTTAACGCTGAAAACAGAGATGAATTGGGATGGATCGTATTGCCTAAATTTGGGGGCAGATGCTATTTTGAACATATCCATCCATCTCTCCGAAGATACCAAGTTGATTTATGGCACCGTATATCGGATGTTTGGATAGATGTGACCGATATAGCAGACTTTATCATATTCCCCCTCATTTGTGAGGTGTTTTTTTTATTGTGGGGGCGCTCTTCCCTGCAGGCGCAAGCCCCTGCAATTAATTACGTTAATGCGTTGCGATAACAACTTTCTCCTGCTTCAGTAGGTCACTTCGTGTCGTGTTATATTTTGTTTATTTTGGTTTCCCGTGAATTGTATATGGAGATTGGTTTATGTTATCGCTCGTAAGGCGCAGATTATTCTAAATCTGTATATATTAGATTTTGGTTTTTGAACTTAGGACATAGATCTCATATAAATGAAGTCCATCAGTTCATTTTAATCTAAGGATCGTTAGTCATATATGAGACTAAGATCGACTTAGAAACAATGAGCATATAGGCTCAACTAATCATTAGATCATATATGAATAGCCCCTGGGTAATATACAATAGTCAATTTGGAGATAGTCTGTAGGGCAAAACATATTAGTTTAAGGACATCGCAGTTTATTATTAGTTTAGGGATGTTTCGGTCCATTATCGCCATGTTTGGGGAGACGTGCTAGTTTAGGGGCATTTCGGTTCATCATCTCCATGTTTGGGGCGAAATGCTAGTTTAGGGACATTTCGGTCCATTATCGCCATGTTTGGGGCGAAATGGTAGTTTAGGGACATTTCGGTCCATCAATGCCGTGTTTGGGACGAATATTAGTTTAAGGACATTTCAGTCCATCATTCCTGTGTTTGGGATGAAGGAGTTGTTGGTTGTTGGGACCCGCCACCTCTCTGAAGACATTGAGGAATTACAACAACATATATCAGAGGTGTGGAAAGATGTATCCTTGAACTAAATCCCGTATTTAAGGGAAAAGATCATGATGGATCTAAGGATCATTAGTCTTGTATGAGACTAAGATCAACTTGGATATCATGGGATGAAGATCATTAGTCGTATATTAGACTAAGATCAATTTGGGTGATCAAGCATTAGCCATATATGAAACTAGGATCAAATGGATGAAAGGTCGTTAGTTGTATATGGGACTTAGACCATCATGGATGAAAGATCTTTAGTCATATATCGGACTAAGATCATCTTGGAAATATGATTGATGATCATTAATCTTGTTTTAGATTAAGATCAACTTAAACATGTGAGCATATGGGCTCAAAGAAGTTTTCACTTAACAGACTTAGCCAATTTAGGGTTAAAGATTGGGTTTCTATGTCACCCAGCAGTGCTAAGCACTTAGTCATTTAGGACTATAGATATAATATCCAAATCATGCTCTGACGCTCACGTGTGTATCATGTGAGGCACTTAGACTTGGGCATTGCCCTGTCAGTGCTAAGTACTTAGTCACTTTGACTATATAGTGCTAAGCACTTTTTATACAGCGCTCACGTGTGTTTCATGTGAGTCGCTGAGTTTTTGAGCGCTCATGTGTGTTTCACATGAGGCGCTATCTTATATTTCTTTTGAGCGCTCATGTGTGTTTCACGTGAGGTGCCGAGTTCTTGGAGATTTAACCTCTGTTGATGTTTTTAGAGAAATTAAACTTATGTTCATGGTATTTTGACCATTAACGATCACCAAAGACCACTGTTTTGTGGCTCTAGGATTAGGTTCTTTAAGAACTAAGTTCTTGATAACGAAGGAACTAGGTTCCTAGAGTATTATGAACTCCGTCTTCTTCATGTTCTTTTCTCATGTTCTTTTTATGTTGGATATAATTCCCTCTAGTCAATTATTACAATTGCAGGTAGACGATTGTGATGATTGAGGGAAGACCTATACGGGTAGAACAGTCTTACTCGAGATGATGGTATACTATCTGGTTTGTCCTTATCATCATGTACATGCATTATGTGGTATTATAGATCACTACTACATGTTGATAAAGCCCGTAGGATTATTGCTTGACTACCAGCGTTATGATGGTGATCAAATATGTAGGGGCTGGGTAGTCTATAAGCACATCCTTAAATGTCTCTAGTCGTAGGAGTATCGAGACTGGGCATCGATATTCCGGAGTAGACTGGTGTATACGTTTCTAGACCCCGACAAGGGGCGATGGTTGGTCCCACAGCCATTGATCTTTCACACCTAAGATCGTACATAGGTGCTCACTGGGGGTGAGTACACTGGACGAACTTGCCGAGAACATGCTAGTTGGTATTATACCTATTGTCAGATAGCAGTTCTCAGGTGACATGAGTACAGATAAGTCCTTCGACCTGAGATTGTCATTTGTCATGTGTATGTTCCCACTGTGCTTTGATTACTACCCTACCACGGCTCAAAGGAGTCGTGCAAACATGTTTTAGTTGGGTACAGTCCTGAGCTACATGGAGGCAGTGAGCGGATCGTTAGGGATTTGTCTCACTCGGTATTGGAGGTTGATGTTGCGCTGTGCACGGGTGGCCATCGCCAGAAATCCTTGCCCAAGGTGGGCGAGAATTACTAATTTGGATCAATAGTTTCTCAGTGGGTGATGGGTTTCACACCGACTCGAAATATTGCTGTCATGTCCTGAAAGTAAGGAATATGACCGGCACTTTAACTACGAACGTCTCGAGGCGTACGTAATCTAAGTAAGCCGAAAACCCAGAAATCCAAACCAAGAAAGGTAGTAGAGTGAAGGAAAACCAATTTAAAACAAGTAGTTTTAATAGCATAAGCCGAATTATGCGGTTTTTTTTATAACAAACATCAAATATTTCTCGAAAATTTCGGCAGAGTCTCCTTTGTAAATACTGGCCCCCAAACGGGATACAACATGAATAGTATACGAATTCAATAAAAGGCATCCCCAAGCGGGAGCTAGCTCTTCGTCAATCGACGGTCACAACCACACAAGCAATATAATATACAACGCCAAGGGCGAGGATCAAAACTCAAAAGGAAACTCAAAACAACAAGAAATCCATAAAAATACCACGCGCGACTCTAAGGTCGAAAGAATAAACAACACTGATGTCTAACTCAATAAATACATGTTTGGTTGATGGAATTTACTAGATACCACTGAATAATATTATACAAAGTATAATGATGGGTACGATACCAATAAACCCACCTACTAGCAAGTCACCCGAAAGAAGCAGTGCCAGCAAAACCGTAATGAAACCTGTACGGCAAAACCTGCAAGAAACTGGGGCACAACGGGGGTGAGTTGCCAACTCGTGAATAGAATACATCTAGGAACAGGAATCGCATGTATGACGCAATCCTAGGTCATACGATCAATATATATCCTCAGATATATAACCTGCAGCCTATAACAATGGCTAGGGTAAATATCTAACCCAAGTGTAATCCCATGTGCCCGTGTCAGTGCCTCTGGTAGCAATATATCATATGGATGCGGTATGAATGCATGAAAACAGAATACATGAAACTGAAGAAACTGCTTTCATAACTTTGTGAGATTTTTGTATATTTAAAATAAGGTATCATAATGAAATCAGCATAAACAGTGTCTAGCATCGACACAAAACAAGTATCCAAATATCTCGATATCTCTGTGTCGCAATCTCTGTACGTCAATATCTCAAATACCTGTGTATGTCTCAATCTCACTATCTAGGGCGCCGTCAGTCCAGACCGGCCCCTAATATCCATCTCAAGACCACGACAGTATCCCCCGGATAACCGACGCGTCGGGTAAAATCACCGGTAGGTAGTGCTCCCCTGCCAGGCTTACATCGTCATCACCACGCGCTTCTTGCCCCGGGGTACCTTACCGGGTCTACCATGTACCTGAAACGGTTCATCCGTCTCCTCGAATCGGGTCTCGAAATCCATCAGCAAACTTATGGTGGACGACTCATACATCATGGGAAAACCGCGCTTTTCATTTAAAAAGAGAGAAAAGAAGTTTGTATAAGTTTTGCGGTTTTCCCCCAAATCCAAAAAATCTCATGGAAATCCGAATCCAAAACCTCAATAGCACGTAAAATAGTGAATATATGCATGAGAATCCATGAACGCGGCATAACAATGAATAACAGTATGCATGAAGTAGCAGGTAATAACTACAATGTCTAAACTAACATATAAGGCAAGTACACTAATATCATATCTAAACTATTAGCTAACAGGCTATGTCTAGCAATAATATTTTCTAAGGTGTACGTGACATGGCAATTACCGATGAAGATGTGTGTGAGCCGGCAAGTAAGTGTATGTGGTACATACGCATCATCGGTAATGGTGCGGGTGTCCTAACAGCATAATGTCAATAATGCAATATGAAATAACAATGTAAGTATGCGATGAGGAGCGAGCAACCAAAATGAGCGGGAGCTAAATATTAAACAATGGTGCCATTTGAAACAACACGAATCGCGGGGGTTTTGAAAATAAGGGCTACGGTGGTTTTTAAGAAAGGATACGTTTTTTTTGAAATATCCGTAGATCCCTTGACCTGTCTTTTAAAATACCCACGATCCGCTAGTTTTGAAATAGGTAGGAGTCTAATCTAATCTAACAACTACACTAAACTATACCGCTGAACTAACAAGCTAAACTACAGGTAAGGAAACCGCCTATCATCTGAGTCGATATATAAACATACCTGTATATGTATAGTCGGTGATCCCGCCTCAATAATATCATATCCGATACCATATCTATAATCAGGCATCCCAAGTCAAGAGTGCGGATCAATCATCAATATAGCTCGTACGTAAATCCGTCGTACGGCATCCCAAATCTGGGTACGGGTCAATATCACATTCATCATACTATTCACCTGGTATCCTCTTTATCAAATATCATGATCGGGGTACTGATCTACGTCTAGTACAATACTGATACCGCCTAAGTATGCATGGACATGTGTGAAACACTATGTCAAGGACCTGCTACAATATCATGTCGTATCTCAAATACAAATTCTGCCATATCACCGAATTCACAACCTCAATACAAATCTCATCGACTCATCTCAAACCCAAGTATCATCCTCAAATCCGTATGTGAACACATAGTCCCATACCCATGTGAACACATAACTATATATTCCCGTATAAGCACAAATGAAAGAAGAAAGTATGCAAGTATGGGTTGGTGTGTGCATGCGTGGTGTGACCACTACTCTAGGGTTTCGCGACACTAAACATCCAAGAACACCAAATATCCATATTATCATCAATATACTCAAACAATAAATAAACAATATATATGTGTGTATACGTATTCTTATACATCACCACGAACTGCGGGGGTGCTATACGCCATCCACCCGACTTCTCCCCGTAGATATAAATCTACTCACCTGGTCCTCGCTCGCCAGTGCCGACGTCGCCACGCGCTTGCTTGTCGTCTCGAAGTCCACAAGGGGGTACCTACATGTCACAACGTATCGTATCGCATAAAAACCAAATCCGAAATCGAAACGGTATACGAAAACCAATTTGGCACGCGTATCACGCATAGGTCAAAACCTATCGTCTACGCATGCAAGAATAGCTAAACCAACCCTCGATGTCGATGTACAAACGTCAAAGCATCGAGAAAAACCCAAACACACTCATTTGTACATTCACAAACACTAATTATAATATGAAATAGGTTAAAATTCACAAAAACCCCAAACTCACTTTAAAAGCTATTTTTTCGAAAACCTAGCAAGCAAGGTTTACCGTTTTTGTACAAAACATGATGTTTTAACAATTCTAGTGACCAAGATGATAACTTAATATCTTAATTATGCCATAGAAACCATTACGTAAATTTTAAACCCATAATTTAATTCAATTTCAAAAACCTAGTTAGCAATTTTAACCAATTTCGACCATTTTATAGCTAAAATACACATACAACAATTTAGCTTGGATTTGCATGATCTAAGCATTAAACTAAATTTTATAATGTTAATAAAGTCATAAAATTCTTAGTTAGATTTTAAATCACCCATTTGCAACTAAAAACTAAAACCTAGCTTGCTTAAATAACTAAATTTGGACTTTTAGATGCAACAATTTACAAATTATATTCTAGATTAGGTTTAACATGTCTTAACATGCTAACTACACCATGCAACCTTAAACAAGTGACAACAACCCTATTGAATTTAAAACCCTAACTTTTTAATTCAAACTCCTTCTCTTTAGATTTCCAAACTTGCAATTAAACCATATTTAAGCACCTAATAAGATACATTAAGGA
This sequence comes from Agapanthus africanus, assembly GCA_030015575.1. Classification (NCBI taxonomy): domain Eukaryota; kingdom Viridiplantae; phylum Streptophyta; class Magnoliopsida; order Asparagales; family Amaryllidaceae; genus Agapanthus; species Agapanthus africanus. The sequence continues at coordinate 385,332,986 of CM057342.1, forward strand.
ATTTAAACCAACAATTGAACAATAGGTTAGGATTTATACCTTAAAACCATCTTGAGATCAACATGAAACTAGACCTCTAAATTTAAATCTTTGCACCAAGATCCATGCTAAAAGAGATAAGAGAAAATGGGTAGGGCTTTGATTTGAATTTTAGCTTTGATTTTTGATGGAAATGGGTGAATTTTTTTGATGGAAAATGAGAGGAGAAGAGGGAAGGAGGGGCTGCTGTTGGGGGCTGAGAATTTTCGGCCAGAAATTGAGGGAGTGAGGAGAGAGAGGGAGGGGTTGAAAGTGGGGAGAAAAGACAAAGTCCACATTGACTTTCTTTCATTTTCTTTTTCTTTTCATTGTTTAAGTAATGAAAAGTGAGGTGATTGGAGAGAGAGGGGGAGGGAGGGCTGTCAAAGGGAGGCCGGCCATATAGGGAGAGGAAGAGAGGGTGTGGTGTGGGTGTGTGGGTTAGGAAAAAGATAAATGTATTACCCCAATTCCCATTAACACTAATTTCACCGAAAAAAGCATTTTTCTTCGATATTTTCTAAACCGTTTTGGCAATCCATTTCATTTCAAAAATCACATGATAAAATTTTATTTAATGTTTTATGATGTACAAAATTTGTTTCAACTCATTCCAATTTGTAATTTTCCTTAATTAAATGTATTAGTGACGGCTTAAAATAATATTAAAATAATTAATTTCGGAAAATTTTTCAGAAAATTTGAAATTTTACCAGGGGCTCAATAAACACAAATTACTAGAAATTACATAGCTAGAATATGTATATTTAATTTTATATTAAAGATATTTACATTTTGACTTTTTACGGAAAACCCCCTTATTTTACCGATTTTCCGAAATTTCACCGAAACGATTTTCAAAACGTTACAATCTTCCCCCCTTAAAGAAATTCAGTCCCTGAATTTAAATTAAAACTTCCCCCAAATACTAAAACATCTAAGCAAAACCATCAAGTCGCCGGGGCTCCGAAATCGTAAATACATAAAACAAATCGTGGCGCAGCGCATGCGCATGAAAAATGAGCATATAACTCAAAATCAAAACTCCGTCAAGCATCCCGCAATCATCGGGTCATGGTAAAGACACAATGTCAAATCCAATACCAAAACCAATATGATATAACTCGAAACTATACACGTAAATATCAAATCTATATATGTAATTATCTGAAGGAAATGCATGCCAAATCTCTTAAAGTCGCTGTGCAATGTGCATAACACTGCACAGTGGCGGACGTCTATCATAAGAAAACAACCATATAAATATATACCTTTTGTTTGAAATGTACGTTCTGCCGTTTTGGGAAACAATTTAGAAGGGTTTCCTTTTTTTAAACGTTTCGCGTCATATCAGACACGTAGGTAAATACTGAGACTATAGCTCGCTTTTTGGAATTCCCTTCGATAGCTATCAATGCATGCAAAATACATTCAGGTACTGTCCTCTGACTTGTCCTGCTCAGTACGAAAACACATAGCAAATATCATAAAAATGTACTTCTCTATAAGAAATCAATCCCAAAATACGCATATGAATACTACATGCGTCTGGTGCGCAGGGAAATAAAAATCTATATATGTGCCATACATGCGCACAGAAACAACCTCTAAGTGCATCGGGTGTGCACCCAACATCTGTCATAGGCAACGTGTATGCCTGACAGCAAGGACAGGTGCGTTTGACACGCACGAAGAATCTCGATTTAGTGCATCTGGTGTGCACCGAAATCGCTTCTCAAAACATGCGCTCAACATGCGCGAAAATCAAAACCAGGTGTATCCATCATGCACGAAATCATGAAATCTAATATCAAGCGCCGAACATGCGCAAAATCCAATCAGGTGCACAAGGCGCACAAAACCAATATCGAGCATCACAATCGAAATCGAAGTCCGGTGCATCTAAGTGCACAAAATGCGTATCACTGCACTGCAACCATATGTGAACTATACCGAGTGCAAAAACCAAATCGTATGCGTATATACGCACAAATCAACTCAACTGTATGAAATCCATATAATCATAAGCATGAGAAATCAAGACACGAAAACTATCTCAAGTGCAACAACTGTGCAAAAATCGTAAATACTCAATCATCAAAATCAAATCATGCGAATAAATCACCCAAAACATCGAAATCAATAATGGCAGAATAGTACCGCTCAAGCACATCCTCAAGAATCTCTGACCAACTGTCGTGGTCACTCATAGCATGTCTCGTCGACGATCATGAACTCTAGCCTGCTGGTGTGCGTAACATGACCACTCCTGGGTCCAAGTCTTCTCCGTGGATTACCAAGCTCACGATCCATCGGCTCATCGGCCCTGTCAAGGCAGCATATCACTGGCGTCGGCCTCTGGCTCTCTGAATGCACGTGACACATCTGATCCTGGGTGCAAATATCATTGCATCAGTGGCCTGGAAGGATTCCTGCTCAAGGTCTCATCCAAGTCTCGTCTCTGCCTAACTGCCCGGAAGTCATCGCCCTTTACTACATCTGCTTCTTGCTCCGGAACGGCTGCATACTCATCATGACTGCTTCTGGAAGGTATATCCAAGTATAATGCCTCGGCATGTGTATCGCATCTCTGTTGTCGGCGGAGTGGAACGTCATCATATCCAGATCTTGTACGAACCTCTTACTCCACGTTTCTCTAATGTCGACTGCTTCGGACTCGTCTCATCGCGGCTGCATGGACTGAGCTCCAACAGCTATCCTCGTACCTGGAGTCTCCCAAGAATGCACCTCACCACCTAGCATCCGAATGAAGTCGAACCATCCGATAGATTTGTCAAAACCTAATAATCCCCTAAGAGCTCAACATCTTGGGTACAGTTTAACAGTATCGAGTACGTACCACAGCATCGATGGTCCAGCCGTAGAAGGGCAAACCCAAGCCTCGCTAATGGCGCCGTAGAACTGCCGCAAACCCGAAGGTTCAAAGGCTTTCACACGGTCATTAAGTCGAGTTAGGGTTTCATTCTTCTAGAGGGACCATAGAATTGCCTGTATGTCTTTCCGACTACTTTAAACTTGGAATAATAGGTTTCTGACATTCGATCATCTCTGTCGACTCCCAACGTCTCCGCGTGAAGTCGTCTCTAGCTGGAATCAATCTATCTGATGACCTCGCATCGGGGTAGGCGAACGATCCACATGTCCTAGTCATTCATCCTCGATGACTAGCGACCTTCTATCATCTCTTAGTACAACTCATTCTGCACTAACTCCAGCATCTGGGGAAATATCTCGTCGTTCGCATCAATAACTGGCTCGCTCGTCTGCACGCTGAACGGTGCCTCAGTCATCAGGAGTAAGCAACACACCAATGGTCATCAAAATCTGGCTGGCCTCTATCATTGGCTCAATCCTCTAGTGCTGATCGGCATGTCCAAGTAATCATACAGTGATCCATCCAACGCTCGGGGCACGAAATCACAATCAAAAGACACATCTCTACAATCGTGTGTCGCCGGAATTATGTTCTGGTTAGTCCTCGTTCGTAACGAGCTCGTGCTGACCGCAACTCTAGCCGTAGCTCTCCCTGCCCGTAATCGTGGCAGCAAAACCATAACTGGTACTGATGAGGCTAGATCGGAATGAATATAATACTGAGCAAAGAAATGTACATCCTAAGGTTCCTTAAGTGGAGTGGCGTGTCGTAAGTATGCCGCGGAACATACCCACGGTACGTCACTCTACTTTAGTCACCTATTCCATCAACCAAGGGTCATCCTACGTTCCGAAGGTAAAACCTAATGCTCTGATACCAACTTTGTCATGTCCCGAAAGTACGGAATATGATCGGCACTTAAACTACGAACGTCTCGAGGCGTACGTAATCTAAGTAAGCCGAAAACCCAGAAATCCAAACCAAGAAAGGTAGTAGAGTGAAGGAAAACCAATTTAAAACAAGTAGTTTTAATAGCATAAGCCGAATTATGCAGTTTTTTTTTATAAAAAACATCAAATATTTCCCGAAAATTTCGGCAGAGTCTCCTTTGTAAATACTGGCCCCCAAACGGGATACAACATGAATAGTATACGAATTCAATAAAAGGCATCCCCAAGTGGGAGCTAGCTCTTCGTCAATCGACGGTCACAACCACACAAGCAATATAATATACAACGCCAAGGGCGAGGATCAAAACTCAAAAGGAAACTCAAAACAACAAGAAATCCATAGAAATACCACGCGCGACTCTAAGGTCGAAAGAATAAACAACACTGGTGTCTAACTCAATAAATACATGTTTGGTTGATGGAATTTACTAGATACCACTGAATAATATTATACAAAGTATAATGATGGGTACGATACCAATAAACCCACCTACTAGCAAGTCACCCGAAAGAAGCAGTGCCAGCAAAACCGTAATGAAACCTGTACGGCAAAACCTGCAAGAAACTGAGGCACAACGGGGATGAGTTACCAACTCGTGAATAGAATACATCTACGAACAGGAATCGCATGTATGACGCAATCCTAGGTCATACGATCAATATATATCCTCAAATATATAACCTGCAGCCTATAACAATGGCTAGGGTAAATATCTAACCCAAGTGTAATCCCATGTGCCCATGTCAGTGCCTCAGGTAGCAATATATCATATGGATGCGGTATGAATGCATGAAAACAGAATACATGAAACTGAAGAAACTGCTTTCTTAACTTTGTGAGATTTTTTTATATTTAAAATAAGGTATCATAATGAAATCAGCATAAACAGTGTCTAGCATCAACACAAAACAAGTATCCAAATATCTCGATATCTCTGTGTCGCAATCTCTGTACCTCAATATCTCAAATACCTGTGTATGTCTCAATCTCACTATCTAGGGCGCCGTCAGTCCAGACCGGCCCCTAATATCCATCTCAAGACCACGACGGTATCCTCCGGATAACCGACGCGTCGGGTAAAATCACCGGTAGGTAGTGCTCCCCTGCCAGGCTCACATCGTCATCACCACGCGCTTCTTGCCCCGGGGTACCTTACCGGGTCCACCATGTACCCGAAACGGTTCATCCGTCTCCTCGAATCGGGTCTCGAAATCCATCCGCAAACTCATGGTGGACGACTCATACATCATGGGAAAACCGCGCTTTTCATTTAAAAAGAGAGAAAAGAAGTTTGTATAAGTTTTGCGGTTTTCCCCCAAATCCAGAAAATCTCATGGAAATCCGAATCCAAAACCTCAATAGCATGTAAAATAGTGAATATATGCATGAGAATCCATGAATGCGGCATAACAATGAATAACAGTATGCATGAAGTAGCAGGTAATAACTACAATGTCTAAACTAACATATAAGGCAAGTACACTAATATCATGTCTAAACTATTAGCTAACAGGCTATGTCAAGCAATAATATTTTCTAAGGTGTACGTGACATGGCAATTACCGATGAAGATGTGTGTGAGCCGGCAAGTAAGTGTATGTGGTACATACGCATCATCGGTAATGGTGCTGGTGTCCTAACAGCATAATGTCAACAATGCAATATAAAATAACAATGTAAGTATGCGATGCGGAGCGAGCAACCAAAATGAGCGGGAGCTAAATATTAAACAATGGTGCCATTTGAAACAACACGAATCGCGGGGGTTTTAAAAATAAGGGCTACGGTGGTTTTTAAGAAAGGATACGTTTTTTTTGAAATATCCGTAGATCCCTTGACCTGTCTTTTAAAATACCCACGATCCGCTAGCTTTGAAATAGGTAGGAGTTTAATCTAATCTAACAACTACACTAAACTATACGGCTGAACTAACAAGCTAAACTATAGGTAAGGAAACCGCCTATCATCTGAGTCGATACATATACATACCTGTATATGTATAGTCGGTGATCCCGCCTCAATAATATCATATCCGATACCATATCTATAATCAGGCATCCCAAGTCAAGAGTGCGGATCAATCATCAATATAGCTCGTACGTAAATCCGTCGTACGGCATCCCAAATCTGGGTACGGGTCAATATCATATTCATCATACTATTCATCCGGTATCCTCTTTATCAAATATCATGATCGGGGTACTGATCTACGTCTAGTACAATACTGATACCGCCTAAGTATGCATGGACAAGCGTGAAACACTACGTCAAGGACCTGCTACAATATCATGTCGTATCTCAAATACAAATTCTGCCATATCACCGAATTCACAACCTCAATACAAATCTCATCGACTCATCTCAAACCCAAGTATCATCCTCAAATCCGTATGTGAACACATAGTCCCATGCCCATGTGAACACATAACTATATATTCCCGTATAAGCACAAATGAAAGAAGAAAGTATGCAGGTATGGGTTGCTGTTGCATGTGTGGTGCGACCACTACTCTAGGGTTTCGCGACACTAAACATCCAAGAACACCAAATATCCATATTATCATCAATATACTCAAACAATAAATAAACAATATATGTATGTGTGTATACGTATTCGTATACATCACCACGAACTGCGGGGGTGCTATACGCCATCCACCCGACTTCTCCCCGTAGATATAAATCTACTCACCTGGTCCTCGCTCGCCAGTGCCGACGTCGCCACGCGCTTGCTTGTCATCTCGAAGTCCACATGGGGGTACCTACATATCACAACGTATCGTATCACATAAAAACCAAATCCGAAATCGAAACGGTATACGAAAACCAATTTGGCACGCGTATCACGCATAGGTCAAAACCTATCGTCTACGCATGCAAGAATAGCTAAACCAACTCTCGATGTCGATGTACAAATGTCAAACCATCGAGAAAAACCCAAACACACTCATTTGTACAATCACAAACACTAATTATAATATGAAATAGGTTAAAATTCACAAAAACCCCAAACTCACTTTAAAAGCTATTTTTTCGAAAACCTGGCAAGCAAGGTTTGCCGTTTTTGTACAAAACATGATGTTTTAACAATTCTAGTGACCAAGATGATAACTTAATATCTTAATTATGCCATAGAAACCATTATGTAAATTTTAAACCCAGAATTTAATTCAATTTCAAAAACCTTGTTTGCAATTTTAACCAATTTCGACCATTTTATAGCAAAAATGCACATACAACAATCTAACTTGGATTTGCATGATCTAAGCATTAAACTACATTTTATAATGTTAATAAAGTCATAAAATTCTTAGTTAGATTTTAAATCACCCATTTGCAACTAAAAACTAAAACCTAGTTTGCTTAAATAACTAAATTTGGAATTTTAGATGCAACAATTTACAAATTATCTTCTAGATTAGGTTTAACATGTCTTAACATGCTAACTACACCATGCAACCTTAAACAAGTGACAACAACCCTATTGAATTTAAAACCCTAACTTTTTAATTCAAACTCCTTCTCTTTAGATTTCCAAACTTGCAATTAAACCATATTTAAGCACCTAATAAGATACATTAAGGAATTTAAACCAACAATTGAACAATAGGTTAGGATTTATACCTTAAAACTATCTTGAGATCAACATGAAACTAGACCTCCAAATTTAAATCTTTGCACCAAGATCCATGCTAAAAGAGATAAGAGAAAATGGGTAGGGCTTTGATTTGAATTTTAGCTTTGATTTTTGATAGAAATGGGTGAATTTTTTTGATGGAAAATGAGAGGAAAAGACGGAAGGAGGGGCTGCTGTTGGGGGCTGAGAATTTTCGGCCAGAAATTGAGGGAGTGAGGAGAGAGAGGGAGGGGTTGAAAGTGGGGAGAAAAGACAAAGTCCACATTGACTTTCTTTCATTTTCTTTTCTTTTCATTGTTTAAGTAATGAAAAGTGAGGTGATTAGAGAGAGAGAGGGAGGGAGGGCTGTCAAAGGGAGGCCGGCCACATAGGGAGAGGAAGAGAGGGTGTGGTGTGGGTGTGTGGGTTAGGAAAAAGATAAATATATTACCCCAATTCCCATTAACACTAATTTCACCGAAAAAAGCCTTTTTCTTCGATATTTTCTAAACCGTTTTGGAAAACCATTTCATTTCAAAAACCACATGATAAAATTTTATTTAATGTTTTATGATGTACAAAATTTGTTTCAACTCATTCCAATTTGTAATTTTCCCTAATTAAATGTATTAGTGACGGCTTAAAATAATATTAAAATAATTAATTTCGGAAATTTTTTCAGAAAATTTGAAATTTTACCAGGGGCTCAATAAACACAAATTACTAGCAATTACATAGCTAGAATATGTATATTTAATTTTATATTAAAGATATTTACATTTTGACTTTTTACGGAAAACCCCCTTATTTTACCGATTTTCCGAAATTTCACCGAAACGATTTTCAAAACGTTACAATTGCATTATTAGGGGTGTGACTTTATCCACCTCTTAGACCCGATATGCGATACTCTTAGATGAAGAAACCAGACTGTACGTACAACTAGTGCTGCTGACGTGCTTGTGATTATGGATTTATCCAGTAACTCACTGTAGGGTTCCTAGGCACACTCAAGAGGTTCCACAAGGCATCAACCATAGCAAATTCAAAAATTAGATGCCGAGAAACCCTAATGCTAGATCGTTAACTAGAGGTAAAGGCGAAAAAGCAAGCAAGTAAACAACTTTATTGCTAAGTGAATGGAAATACAACCTTTGTAGATCCGGTCCTCCACTTCTTTAGCTCCGTGATGACGTCCCTTCGCTGCGATCACCAGGATCCCAGACTTTAGTGATGGTTTCGTCGGAGAAATGAGCGGGCTAGGTCGTTGACTTCGATGCAGAAGATGATCTACGTCGAGGCAACTCTAACTCAAGCTCCATCTTTACTAGCACATGAAACTTGTGAAGAAAACACCCTATACAACATGGCAAGTGGCAGAGGATGAAGAAATAGGAAGTGGGTTCACTTTGGATTTGGGTTTCTCACTTGATTTCATCACTTGACAATTTTCAAGAAAGCTTTTCTTTTTCTTCATGAAGAAGATGAAGAAGAAGAAAGAAAAAAGGAATTATTTTCTAAAATGATAATTCAAGTGAATGGTTATCATAATGCAACCATGGGTGAAGCTAACTCATGTAGAGAATAAACTAGGGTTTAGGCAAATGGTTAGGTTAAGCAAAAAAAACAAAATGGTTGAACTTTTCAAAGCTTCATGAAGCTTCAAAGAAAATCCAAAGTTAGCCACCATTTTATTTCTTGCTAAAATGAATAAATAAATAAATAAATGAATAAATAAAGATAAAAAAAACCCTAACCATTAACCTAAACAAAGTTTAAATCAAACATATGTTAGTTATATGTATGCCCTAGAGGCCATTACTATACATAGGATGTATATTGTAGTGGATGCTTGGACATATATAGGGAGGACTTTCTTGCTCGACATGATAGTATGCTATCTGGTTACTCTTTACCTTAACGTGTATACTGATTGTCTCTCTTATTACATGTTGGCAAAGCCCTTAGGATGTGTACTTGACTACCTGGACTATGATGCGGATCATACTAGTGGGGACATGGTAGTCCATAAGTACATCCTTCAAGGTCCCTAGTCGTGGATGTATCGAGACGGGGCATCGATATACCAGTGTAGACTAGCGTATACCTTCTCGACCCATACAGATGGGCGATGGATGATTCCATATCCATTGGTGTTTGACATCAGAGATGATATACGGGTGATCAGTGGAGACTGGGTACACTGGACGGACTCGCCGAGAACTCCCAGATGGTATTATACCTTACGTCAGATGGCAGTTCTCTGGTGACACTGATACAGGTTAGTCTGTAGAGCCGAGATCGTCATAGAGTCTTGTGTGATTCCCACTGTGCTTTGATTTCCACCTTACCACATCCAAGAGGGCGTGCAAAACGGTGGCTTTTGGGTACAGTCCCGAATCACATGGAGGCAATGAGCGATAGGAGGGGATTCGTCTTTCCCGGTATAGGGAGTTGATGTTGCGCTGTGTTCGATTGGCTATAACCGGAAATCCCTGGCCAGGGTTGCTGAGATTTACTGGTAAGTGTTACCTGTAGTTTCTCGAACTATTATAGACCTCATATCGACACGACTTATCGAGCTATTGGGGTCTGACGTTTACCACCCCTAGGCGAAATATGCGACATATCAGACGAACAGACCGGACTGTACGGTAAGTGTTACTGGTTGGATTCACCGGAGTGTGAGCGGGCTTGCTCGTCGATCTTCTGATCGCTCAATACCCGGATGGCCGTTACGTTTAGCAAACCGCTTGAGGCTTGTGGGTGTTTGATATGATCATCACCTGCTGCCGGCGTATTGACGAGTCTTTAGAGTCCTACACAGAGGTTTCCTGGCTCAAGCGAAACGAAATAAGAGCGCATATGAGATATGTGCGGGACCGAGAATTATACCAGCATGTGATACTGTATTCTATTCTCGCGATGAATTTATCGATTGGTTGTATGCGATATAACCTAGTTATCGAATCCAGGATTGATTCGATAAGTCGGTACATTGGATATTAGTCGGTCATATGCGATATGACCGGATCGTTAAATCAAGTGTTGATTTAATGATTTAATGTATAATTATATATTTTATATATTACTTTGCATTAACTAGTATTTGTTCACTTAAAATGGATTTTCTCACTTGATGTGCACATTGTATATATGATATAGTTTTGTGCACTAGTTTGTATCATGTTTGATGATACATGCAAACTTGGGTGTATGTTTGATTAAACCATGGTTAGTTAATGGTTAGGGTTTCATTTGCTTTATTTATTTATTTCATTTTGGCTTAAGATAAAATGGTGGCTTTCTTTGGATTTTGTTGAAGCTTCATGAAGCTTTGAAAATGCTTTGACCATTTTGTTTTATTCCTTAAACCTAACCATTAAACCTAACCCTAGTTTATTCTCTACACTTGACCATGGTTGAGATATGATAAGAATTACTTATTTTTCTATTTTCCAATAATACTTATCATATTATCTTCTTCTTCTTCTTCTTCTTGAAAAAGAAAGAAGCTTGCTAGCTTCAATGGTAACTTGAGAAAAAGAGTGAGAAATCCAATTCTAAAGTGAACCCACTTCCTATTTCTTCATCCTCTACCACTTGCCAAGTAGTATAGGGTGTTTTCTTCACAAGTTTCATGACTTGGTGAAGTTGGAGCTTGATCTTGTGTTGCCTCGACGTAGATCATCTTCGGCATCGAAGTCGACGACCTAGCCCGCCCATTTCTCCGATGAAGCCGACGCTAGAGCCCGGGATCCGATGATCGCAGCGAAGGGACTTCATCACGGAGCTATGGAGGTGGAGGACAGGATCTACAAAGGTTGTATTTCCGTTCACTCTTAGTTAAGTTGTTAACTAGTTGCATGTTTCGCTTAAATTCTCGTTAACGATCCGTATTAGGGTTTCTCAGCACTTGTAAAATTTGAAATTGGCATAGTTGATGCCTTGTGAGACCTCCTTAGAGTGCCTAGGAACCCTACAGTGGTATCAGAGCCTAGCTAGAGCCTTAGGCGATGAGTTGACGGAGTTAGAAGTCCGATCGAACCGAAACCCTAATGCAAAATCCACTCTCTGTACAATTTTTGAAAACTAGGATTTTTCCAAATTAAAAATATGCAGAAAAATCAGCAGGGTTTTATAAGGGTTACTGTGCAAAACGACTGTCTGATTCCACTAAACCGCCGCGGAACCGCGACAAGAGCCTGGCTAAGGCGGCGGTTCCGCGGCCATATAGTCCCATTATTTAATAATTTTTGCACAGTAATGTCTATCTGAAAGTGCTGAATTTTCTAGGAATTTTTAATATTTACTCAAGAGTTGAGTATTTTGGGTTGTATTGGGAGTTCGTAGATTCGATCGGATTGTCAAACTTTGTCTATGTGTTTTTCCGGATATTTTAGAAACTGGTAAAAAGTTCGACCGGATATAAATACCCACTTTTTCCCCTGTCGGGAAATTTCCAAGTGTTGGATCTTTCCGTGGTTTAACGACGTTCTAAGTAGTGCAAGTGACGCGATGGTCCCTTTAGAAGACAACAAACCTTAACTCGATTATGTGACCGTTTTGAACTGCCCTTTGAACCTTAGGGTTTGGGGCAGTACGGCGTGCCACATGTGAGGCGTTGGCTTGACCCTTCTACGGCTGGACCATTGGTACTGAGGCATGAAGTGAATGTTTTTAAACCTATTTCATGTGTTGATCTGTTTAGGGAAAACTTGGGTGTTTGACTGTTCGATCGGAAAGTTTAACATTTTCTATTTATCTGGAATGTGATACAATATTTGGAATCCACAAGGAGTTATGAGATAACTGAATGAATGTTATAAACATAGCAGTTTAGTCTCACTTGATCGGTTGCCACGGAATTTTGATGTGATCAAAAGTCCGTCGCAATCACGTAGCGTGCGCAGATACTCGCCGGGTAAACTTAATAGACAGCTACACCCCATAGCCCCGACCAAGTGACTGTAGGAGAACCCCGTCGCCGAAAGCATCCGTTCGAGTGCTCACGGCAGCGGTGTTCCGCCTTGGTGCACTTCGTCGACGGCGTCGGGGGTGCGGCCGCCTACTAAAGTTTGCGACGAGCATTCGATCAGGATGTCGGGAATCTTGTTGAATTGCCCGACTTGATATTGAAAAGTGTTTTCGATAATGAGACTAAAATACGGGGTTTATAATTATTAGGCATGCGATGTCTAAGGAATTCATTTGATTAGGCATGCGATGTCTATGCAGGTTGCGGATTCCAACTGTTGTAGTTTTACACTTTCTTTTCTGTGACCGTAAGTGTAATATGTGATATCGCCGGTTTTGTTGCTATATGTCAACGACAATTGGGATGCGCATATTTGCTTACGTTGATGACATGTGATGTTATGTGTTGCTGGAAATGTGTTATTGGATCGTCGTGTTTGAATAGCCGGGGTTTTTTTTTATGTGAGATGAGTGTTTTTCATTTTCATTCATGTAAAAACTTGTGTGTAATATTCTTTTATTGGGGCACTTCCAGGTTGCGGAAGATGTCACCTTTTGTATATTATTTACTTTTCCGCACTAGGATAGACCCAAGGAGGGGAGCACAAGTAACCAGGTTCTGGAGTCCAGTGGGAGACCAACTCGAGGAGTCGAGTCCGGGTCTCCTAACTTTAGAATTGGTAGGGTTGCTTGCCGCTCTCGTAGGGGTCTAGGGGTGTGGGTTAGGCTATTCTTCGCGACCGTGGAATCCGTGTTTTATACTGGCTCGTATTGGAAACACGGATGTCCTAGTATATCCAATGTTTCATATGATTCTTCTGCTGCGATATCTGTGATGTGATCATGTGATGTTCTGTCATAGATACTGTATATAGTATATATGATATATTATATAGATGTTACTTATGTTTTACACCCGCGCTAGCCCTGCCTTGCTCTGGCGTTAGTTACCTAACCTAACGGTGCACGAGGGGACATCGAGGTGAATGCGGATGGCATAAGTGTACGTCGTATTTATCTGTGATGTATAGGTGTTTTAAATGATGGGACTTCATTAATATGATTAATGAAAGTAAAAAGAAACCTAAAGATGTTGTAGAATCGAATTTCAAAAATAAAACAGGTAGCTACAGTTCTTGCTTTGCACATCGGTATATATGATATATCCTGCACCTTATTCGATAAAGAAAGGACCGAGATCCCTTCACCGGGAGTGACTCCTTTAGTAATAACTGGCAGATGCTACACACTCGGTTTGTCTTTTGATTGCTTTTAATAGTTTCTGCTTTGCACAGTGATATATATGATATATCCCGCACCTCATTCGATGAGGAAAGGGCCGACGAGCCCTTCACCGGGAGTGACCCCTTTAGCAAAACTAGAAAAGCCTCAAAAACACTCCATTTCAAAATTCATTCGATCCTACAACGATATCAAGTTCATTACGCAATAGGTTTTCATAAAAATCTGTCGTAGCCCTCCGTCATTTCAGATAAGTACTAGTTAGTATTCGTGCTGCGATAGTTTGGCATTCGTCAAGGCGTAGTGTACGGTAGCTAAATAGTATTTATCTGCTTATGCATATGATGCAGATTGGATTAGGGTATTCGTACGGCGTTGTTTGGCATTCGTCAAAGGTCGTGCGGGTGGGTTTAATTCAATCAAGAAATGTACGGGTTGAACTTGACTAGTGGACTATGGGTTGTTTGGCATTCGTCAAGGTCATAGAACACTAGGGGCAAAATATTATCAGAAATTTCAAGTGTTGAAATTTGCAATGAGATTGCATACCTTCTATGAGATAGTTGGATCCCGATACCCGCTGCGAGTAAGAGTTACTCCTGGGAGAGTTTTACACATTACAATTAGCCGATCAAGTAGGTGTCTAGAAAGGTGTTAACGAGGTTACGCCTCTGGGAAAACGAGGTTTACATTAATTAGGTTCGTGCGAAAGCACGGGGGACCTCCCTCAAAGTACCGACACTGGCCTGGTTGAAAGATTGGCGAACTTGTAGCGTGTAATTAATCCCGGCTAGTCTTTCCTTTTAGGGTTTGAAGGAAGATTTGATAAAAACAGTGGGAGCCATCCTGATTAGATAAAATAATAACCAATCGATTCTTGCAAGAGCGCACGCTGAGCTTTTTCTTCTCTCTCTCTCCAGGTAGCGACCATATCACGCCTTAATCAAGATAATAATACGGAAGTATTGACCGAACCCGCTGTTATAGTGAGCTGGGGAACGTTGGCCCCGCTCCAACTTATAATTGTTATAAGATAGAGCAGGAAATTGGGGAATACCAGATTTCCCACACCGCCCAAACGAAGAAAGTGCATATGATGCATCATCTTCGGGTGTGTTCGTTACAAAGAACTGTTTCTCAGTATCCTCTGCGTCCTGGGTATTTGATACCGGATCAGGATTCCAGATATGTAATCTGTTACATAGGGCTACAGATAGGTAGAGAACTGAGAACGGGTGATAAGTTTCATGAGGCAGAAAACGGGGCAAGTGTTGCAGCCAAGTCTGTTGGTCACTGTCACCCTGTATTACCAATACATTGATTCTGAACGAATGTTATTAGATACCGAACCTGATATACAAAATCATATCAGTCTCTTTATTTAGATAAAGAAAGATATAATTTTGTATTGTTGGATAATGTTTTGAACATTTCCTATATCAAAAGTTGATCGGTTCAGGCACGTTATCTAAAAGCATTGATGTTCTAAATCAAACTACAGTTCTTTAGTATACGGAACACACACAAGAGGAAGAGTTCAGAAATGAACGGATCCTTCTTGAGGCATTGTAGACTAGGTCATATCAATGCGACCCGACTAGCTAAGTTGCACATAGATGCATATTTAAATATGTTTGAATTTACATCTTGTGAAACTTGCCAGCCATGTCACAGAGATAAAATGACCACAGCTCTGTTTATTGGAAACAGAGAAAGAGTTAGTAAACTCTTGGGTTTGATACATATTGATGTATGTAAGGTCCCCGGTCTACACATGCCAGGACTGGTTCTTTATACTTCATTACATTCTCTGATGATCTTTCGAGATTCAGACCTATGTTCCTGTTGAAACACAAGTCCGAACCTTTTGAGATATTCACAGAATATAAGATAGAAGTAGAGAACCAATACGGGTATAAGTATTATATCCTTTGATGAGATCAAGGAGGAGAATACTTGTGCATAGAATTCTTGGACTATTCTAAAGGAGAATGAGATTCTCTCTCAGCATTACTCCTCCGAATACACCATAGCACGATGGTATATCGGGGCGGAGCAATAACACCCTATGTGATATGGTGTGCTCTATGATGAGTACTACTGAGTTTCCTATTTCCTTTTGGGAGTTATGCACTTATGAAGTTGCATACCTATTGAATAGGGTTCCGATCAAATCAGTAGCCTACCACTTCATATGTGATATGGAAAGGGAAGAGCCCATTTCTTAAGTTAGTTAAGATCTGGGGTTGTCCGGCTTATGTCTAAAAGCAAAATCCGGACAAGCTCGAGGCAAGGTCTGTTATGTAGAACTAGAAAGGTTCCATCTATACAAACTACAGCAAATGATTTGATAAAACCAAAGGATTCAATAGTTACCAACGAACCTCAGCCTCTCCGCCGATCTAGTAGGGTTCCTCACCTACCTGAGAGATACTTCGGTCTCTCTATGATAGTGGGAGCGAGGATTGCATCATGAGATGATGACCCAACTAGTTTCGAGCTGCCCATCAGGAGTGAGACTCTGTAATAATGGCTGGATGCTTAGCGATCTGAGATGGAATCCATGTACACCAACAAAGTATGGACTTTGGTTGCTATATCTGAAAGGTTAAATCCCCATCAGGAGAAAGTATATCTTGAGAAGATTACTTGGTGTAGATGGAAAAGTTGAGACTTTCAAAGCTAGACTTATTAAAGGTTTTCGTCATCGACCAGGCGTGGATAATGATGAAACCTTTTCCAGTGGCTATGCTTAAGTCCATCCGGATCCTACTTGCCACAACTACATACCATGACTACGATATTTGCCGGTTGGGTGTCATGACTGCTTTTCTAAAATGATGTTTTAGAAGAGAGCGTCTGTAAGTACACAGCCAGAGGGCTTCGTAGACAGTGGGAGCAGCGGAAACGTGTACAAGATGCTTTATAGGATAAAGCAGGCATCGCGGAGTTGGAACGTCTGTTTTGATGAAGTAGTCAAAGAGTTTGACATCATCAAAATGGTAGATAAACCTTGTATAAACAAAAAGGTAGTAGGGAGTATAGTGACGATCCTCGTAGAGTACGTGGATGACATACTCATGATAGGGAAGGAGTTTCCTATGCTACGCTCAGTCATTCTCCGCTTATCACAAGGATTCTCCATATAGGATCAAAGTGATACCTCCTAAATCCTGGGTTTTGGATCTATGAGATAGATCTAAATGGATGTTAGGACTCTCACTAGTTGTAGTGAGATAGTATCAATCGATCCTGGGGAGAATCACTGGAAGGGTTCCAGGGTGATAAGGACGACTGAAAGTCAGTCACAGGCATTGTCTTTACCCTCAGTAAAGGGACGGTATGTTGGAAGAGTTCCAAGCTAGATACCGTGGCTAACTAGACGATAAAGGCAGAATACATCGCTACTTAAGATGCTACCAAAGAGGCTGTTTGGGTGTATATTGGTTCATGAGATGAACTACGTTCCTACCATTGTGAGACAATGGAGTTGTGGCTTATGCCAAGGAACGCCGGTCCCATCAGTGATCCAGACATATTCTAAGGCATTGTCACCTGATCATGGAGATGGTTGATCTCCAAGGGATCGAGGTTAGGAGAGTAGACTCAGAGGACAACACGGCGGATCCACTCACAAAGGCCTTTTCCCAGAGAGAGACTATTATGGGATGGTTAAGTATGAGATACTACAACCACTGCTATCAGATGGCCCTAGTGGAAGTAGGAGATTGTTAGTTATATGTATGCCCTAGAGGCCATTACTATACATAGGATGTATATTGTAGTGGATGCTTGGACATATATAGGGAGGACTTTCTTGCTCGACATAATAGTATGCTATCTGGTTACTCTTTACCTTAACGTGTATACTGATTGTCTCTCTGATTACATGTTGGTAAAGCCCTTAGGATGTGTACTTGACTACCTGGACTATGATACGGATCATACTAGTGGGGACATGGTAGTCCATAAGTACATCCTTCAAGGTCCCTAGTCGTGGGTGTATCGAGACGGGGCATCGATATACCAGAGTAGACTAGCGTATACCTTCTCGACCCATACAGATGGGCGATGGATGATCCCATATCCATTGGTGTTTGACATCAGAGATGATATAAGGGTGCTCAGTGGAGACAGGGTACACTGGACGGACTCACCGAGAACTCCCAGATGGTATTATACCTTACGTCAGATGGCAGTTCTCTGGTGACACTGGTACAGGTTAGTCTGTAGACCCGAGATCGTCATAGAGTCTTGTGTGATTCCCACTGTGCTTTGATTTCCACCTTACCACGTCCAAAAGGGCATGCAAAACGGTGGCTTTTGGGTACAGTCCCGAATCACATGGAGGCAATGAGCGATAGGAGGGGATTCATCTCTCCCGGTATAGGGAGTTGATGTTGCGCTGTGTTCGATTGGCTATAACTGGAAATCCCTGGCCAGGGTTGCTGAGATTTACTGGTAAGTGTTACCTGTAGTTTCTCGAACTGTTATAGACCTCATATCGACACGACTTATCGAGCTATTGGGGTCTGACATTTACCACCCCTAGGCGAGATATGCGACATATCAGACGAACAGACCGGACTGTACGGTAAGTGTTACTGGTTGGATTCACAGGAGTGTGAGCGGGCTTGCTCGTCGATCTTCTGATCGCTCAATACCCGGGTGGCCGTTACATTTAGCAGACCGCTTGTGGCTTGTGGGTGTTTGATATGATCATCACATGCTGCCGGCGTATTGACGAGTCTTTAGAGTCCTACACAGAGGTTTCCGGCTCAAGCGAAACGAAATAGGAGCGCATATGAGATATGTGCGGGACCGAGAATTATACCAGTATGTGATACTGTATTCTATTCTCGCGATGAATTTATCGATTGGTTGTATGCGATATAACCTAGTTATCGAATCCAGGATTGATTCGATAAGTCGGTACATTGGATATTAGTCGGTCATATGCGATATGACCGGATCGGTAAATGAAGTGTTGATTTAATGATTTAATGTATAATTATATATTTGATATATTACTTTGCATTAACTAGTATTTGTTCATTTAAGATGGATTTTCTCACTTGATGTGAACATTGTATATATGATATAGTTTTGTGCACTAGTTTGTATCATGTTTGATGATACATGCAAACTTGGGTGTATGTTTGATTAAACCTTGGTTAGTTAATGGTTAAGGTTTCATTTGCTTTATTTATTTATTTATTTATTTCATTTTGGCTTAAGATAAAATGGTGTCTTTCTTTGGATTTTGTTGAAGCTTCATGAAGCTTTGAAAAAGTTTTGACCATTTTGTTTTATTCCTTAAACCTAACCATTAAACCTAACCTTAGTTTATTCTCTACACTTGTCCATGGTTGAGATATGATAAGAATGACTTATTTTTCTATTTTCCAATAATACTTATCCTATTATCTTCTTCTTCTTCTTCTTCTTCTTCTTGAAAAAGAAAGAAGCTTGCTAGCTTCAATGGTAACTTGAGAAAAAGAGTGAGAAATCCAATTCTAAAGTGAACCCACTTCCTATTTCTTCATCCTCTACCACTTGCCAAGTAGTATAGGGTGTTTTCTTCATAAGTTTCATGACTTGGTGAAGTTGAAGCTTGATCTTGTGTTGCCTCGACGTAGATCATCTTCGGCATCGAAGTCGACGACCTAGCCCGCCCATTTCTCCGATGAAGCCGACACTAGAGCCCGGGATCCGATGATCGCAGCGAAAGGACTTCATCATGGAGCTATGGAGGTGTAGGACCGGATCTACAAAGGTTGTATTTCCGTTCACTCTTAGTTAAGTTGTTAACTAGTTGCATGTTTCGCTTAAACTCTCGTCAACGATCCGTATTAGGGTTTCTCGGCACTTGTAAAATTTGAAATTGGCATGGTTGATGCCTTGTGAGACCTCCTTAGAGTGCCTAGGAACCCTACAACATACACCCAAGTTTGTATGTATCATCAAACATGATATAAGCTAGTGCACAAAAATATATCACATATACTACATGTGCACATCAAGTGAGAAAATCCATCTTAAGTGAACAAATACTAGTTAATGTAAAGTAATTTATCAAATATATAATTATACATCAAATCATTAAATCAACACTTGATTTAATGATCCGGTCATATCGCATATGACCGACTAATATCCAATGTATCGACTTATCGAATCAATCCTCGATTCGATAACTAGGTTATATCGCATACAACCAATCGATACATTCATCACGAGAATAGAATACGGTATCACATACACACATTATTCTCGGTCCCGCACACATCTCATATGCGCTCCTATTTCGTTTCGCTTGAGCCAGGAAACCTCTGTGTAGGACTATAAAGACTCGTCAATACGCCGGCAGCAGGTGATGATCATATCAAACACCCACAAGCCGCAAGCGGTCTGCTAAACGTAACGGCCACCCGGGTATTGAGCGATTAGAAGATCAACGAGCAAGCCCGCTCACACTCTTGTGAATCCAACCAGCAACACTTACCGTACAGTCCGGTCTCGTCGTCTGATATGTCGCATATCTTGCCTAGGAGTGGTAAACGTCAGACCCCAATAGCTCGATAAGTCGTGTCGATATGAGGTCTATAACAGTTCGAGAAACTATTGGTAACACTTACCAGTAAATCTCAGCAACCCTGGCCAGGGATTTCCGGTTATAGCCAATCGAACACAGCGCAACATCAACTCCCTATACCGGGAGAGACGAATCCCCTCCTATCGCTCATTGCCTCCATGTGATTCGGGACTGTACCCAAAAACCACCGTTTTGCATGCCCTCTTAGACGTGGTAAGGTGGAAATCAAAGCACAGTGGGAATCACACAAGACTCTATGACGATCTCGGGTCAACAGACTACTCTGTACCAGTGTCACCAGAGAACTGCCATCTGACGTAAGGTATAATACCATTTGGGAGTTCTCGGCGAGTCCGTCCAGTATACCCAGTCTCCACTGAGCACCCGTATATCATCTCTGATGTCAAACACCAATGGATATGGGATCATCCATCACCCATCTGTATGGGTCAAGAAGGTATACGCTAGTCTACTCTGGTATATCGATGCCCAGTCTCGATACACCCACGACTAGGGACCTTGAAGGATGTACTTATGGACTACCATGTCCCCACTAGTATGATCTGCATCATAGTCCAGGTAGTCAAGTACACATCCTAAGGGCTTTACCAACATGTAACAGAGAGACAATCAGTGTACACGTTTAGGTAAGGAGCAACCAGATAGCATACTATCATGTCGAGCAAGAAAATCCTCCCTATATATGTCCAAGCATCCACTACAATATACATCCTATGTATAGTAATGTCCTCTAGGGCATACATATAACTAACAATCTCCCACTTGCACTAGGGCCATCTGGTAGCAGTGGTTGTAGTATCTCATACTCAACCATCCCATAAAAGTCTCTCTCTGGGAAAAGTCCTTTGTGAGTGGATTCGCCGTGTTGTCCTCTGTGTCTACTCTCCTAACTTCGATCTCCTTGGAAACTATCTCCATGATAGGTGATGCTGCCTCAGAATATGTCTGGATCACTGATGGGATGGACGTTCCTTGGCATAAGCCATAACTCCATTGTCACACAATGGGAGGAACTAAGTTCATCTCATGAACTATTATACACCCAGACTGCCTCTTTGGTAGCATCTTAAGTAGCGATGTATCCAGCCTTTATCGTCTAGTAAGCCACGGTATCTAGCTTGGAACTCTTCCAACATACCATCCCTTTACTAAGGGTAAAGACAATGCCTATGACTGGCATTCAGTCGTCCTTATAACCCTGGAACCTTTCCAGTGATTCCCCCAGGATCAACTGATACCATCTCACTACAACTAGTGAGTATCCTAACATCCAATTAGATCTATCTCATAGATCCAAAACCCAGGATTTAGGAGATATCACTTTGATCCTATATGGAGAATCATTGTGATAAGCGGAGATTGACCGAGCGTAGCATAGGAAACTCCTTTCTTATCAAGAGTATGTCATCCACGTACTCTACGAGGATCACCACCATACTCCCTACTACCCTTTTGTTTATACAAGGTTCATCTACCATTTTGATGATGTCAAACTCTTTGACTAACACATCAAAATAGACGTTCCAACTCCGCGATGCCTGCTTTATCACATAAAACATCTTGCACACGTTTCCGCTGCTCCCACTGTCTACGAAGCCCTCTGATTGTGTACTTATAGACGCACTCTTCTAAAACAACATTTAGAAAAGCAGTCATGGCACCCAACCGCCAGATATCGTAGTCATGGTATGTAGCCGTGGCAAGAAGGATCTGGATGGACTTAAGCATAGCCACTGGAAAAAGGTTTCATCATTATCCACGCCTGGTCGATGACGAAAAGCCTTTAACAAGTCTAGCTTTGAAAGTCTTAACTTTTCCATCTACACCAAGTAATCTTCTCAAGATATACTTGTTCCTGATGGGGATTTAACCCTTCAGATATAGCAACCAAAGTCCATACTTTGTTGGTGTTCATGGATTCCATCTCAGATCGCTAAGCATCCAGCCATTCATACAGAGTCTCACTCCTGATGGCCAGCTCGAAACTAGTTGGGTCATCATCTCATGTTGCAATCCTCGCTCCCACTGTCATAGAGAAACAGAAGTATCTCTCAGGTGGGTAAGGAACCCTACTAGATCGGCGGAGAGGCTGAGGTTCGTTGGTAACTATTGAATCCTTTGGTTCTACCAAATCATCAGCTGCAGTTTGTATAGCTGGAACATTTCCAGTTCCACATAACAGATCTTGCCTCGAGGTTGTCCGGATTTTGCTTTTTAGACATAGGCTGGACAACCCCAAATCTTAACTAACTTAAGATATGGGCTCTTCCCTTTCCATATCACATATGAAGTGGTAGGCAACTGATTTGATTTGAACCCTATTCAATAGGTATGCAGCTTCTCAAGTGCATAACTCCCAAAAGGAAATAGGTAACTCAGTAGTACTCATCATAGAGCACACCTTATCATATAGGGTGTGATTGCTCCGCCCCGATATACCGTTGTGCTGTGGTGTATTCAGAGGAGTAATACTGAGAGAGAATCTCATTCTCCTTTAGAATAGTCCAAGAATTCCTTGCACAAGTATTCTCCTCCCTGATCTTATCATAGGACATAACACTTATACCCGGTTTTTGGTTCTCTACTTCTAACTTACATTCTGTGAATATCTCAAAAGGTTCGGACTTGTGTTTCAACAGGAACATATGTCTGAATCTTGAGAGATTATCAGAGAATGTAATGAAATACAAAGAACCGGTCCTGGCATGTGTAGACAGGAGACCTTGCATACTCACTATGTATCAGTCCCAAGAGTTCACTAACTCTTTCTCTGTTTCCAATAAACAGAGCCATGGTCATCTAATCTTTGTGACATGACTGGCAAGTTTCATAAGATGTAAATTCAGACTGATTTAAATATGCATCTAAATGTAACTTCAGCCTGTCGGGTCGCATTGATATGACCTAGTCTACAATGCCTCAAGAAGGATTCGTTCATTTCTGAACTCTTCCTCTTGTTTGTGTTCTGTATACAAGGAACTGTAGTTCGATTTAGAACATCAATGCTTTTAGATAACGTGCCTGAACCGATCAACTTTTGATATAGGAAATGTTCAAAACATTATCCAACAATACAAAATTATATCCTTTCTTTACTAATAAAGAGACTGATATGATTTTGTATATCAGGTTCGGTATCTAATAGCATTTGTTCAGAATCAATGTATTGGTAATACAGGGTGACAGTGACCAACAGACTTGGCTGCAACACTTGCACCGTGTTCTTTCTCATGAAACTTATCACCCGTTCTCAGTTCTCTGCCTTTCTGTAGCCCTATGTAACAGATTACATATCTGGGATCCTGATCCGGTATCAGATACCCAGGACGCAGAGGATACTGAGAAACAGTTGTTCATAATGAACACACCCGAAGGAGATGCATCATATGCACTTTCTTCGTTTGGGCAGCATAGGAATTCTGGTATTCCCCTATTTCCTGCTCGGTCTTATAACAATTATAAGTTGGAGCGGGACCAACGTTCCCCAGCTCAGTATAACAAGCGGGTACGGTCAATACATCCATATTATTATCTTGATTAAGGCGTGATATGGTCGCTACCTGGAGAGAGAGAGAGAGAAGAAAACACTCAGCGTATGCTCTTGCAAGATCGGATTGGTTATTATTTTATCTAATCAGGATGGCTCCCACTGTTTTTATCAAATCTTCCTTCAAACCCTAAAAGGAAAGACTAGCCGGGATTAATTACACGCTACAAGTTCGCCAATCTTTCAGCCAGGCCAGTGTCGGTACTTTGAGGGAGCTTCCCCGTGCTTTCGCATGGACCTAATTAAAGTAAACCTCGTTTTCCCAGAGGCATAACCCCGTTGACACCTTTCTAGACACCTACTTGATTGGCTAATTGTAATGTGTAAAACTCTCCCAGGAGTAACAATTACTCGCAGCGGGTATCGGGATCTAACTATCTCATAGAAGGTATGCAATCTCATTGCAAATTTCAACACTTGAAATTCCCGATAATATTTTGCCCCTAGCATGCTATGACCTTGATGCATGCCAAACAACCCATAGTCCGCTAGTCAAGTTCAACCCGTACATTTCTTGATTGAATTAAACCCATCCGCACAACCCTTGACGCATGCCAAACAACGCCGTATGAATACCCTAATCCAATCGCATCGTATGCTAGCAGATAAGCACTTGTTAGCTACCGTACACTACGCCTTGACGCATGCCAAACTACCGCAACACGAATACTAAGTAGTACTTATCTGAAATGACGGCGGGCTACGAAAGGATTTTCTGAAAACCCATTGCGTAATGAACTTGATATCGTTGTAGAATCAAATGATTTTAAAATGGAGCGTTTTTTAGGCTTTTCTAGTTTTGCTAAAGGGGTCACTCCCGATGAAAGGATCGTCGGCCCTTTCCTCGTCGAATGAGGTGCGGGATATATCATATATATCACTGTGCAAAGCAGAAACTATAGAAGCAATCAAAAGACAAACCGAGTGTGTAGCATCTGCCAGTTATTGCTAAAGGGGTCACTCCCGGTGAAGGGATCTCGGCCCTTTCCTCATCGAATAAGGTGCAGGATGTTCTACAAGGAACACCGCGATGCAAAGCAAGAACTGTAGCTACCTATTTTTGAAAATTCGATTCCGCAACATCTTTTAGGTTTCTTTTCTTTCATTAATCACATTAATGAAGTCCCATAATTTAAGTTACCTAAACATCACAGATAAATACGACGTACACTTATGCCATCCGCATTCGCCTCGATGTCCCCTCGTGCACCGTTAGGTTAGGTAACTAACGGCAGAGCGGGGCAGGGCTAGCGCGGGTGTAAAACATAAGTAACGTCTATATAATATATCATATATACTATATACAGTATTTATCACAGAACATCAAATGATCACATCACAGACATCGCAGCAGAAGAATCATATGAAACATTGGATAAACTAGGACGTCCGTGTTTTCAATACAAGCTAGTATAAAACAAGGATTCCACGGTCGCGATAAATACCCAAACCCACACCCCTAGACCCTTACGCGAGCGGCAAGCAATCCTACCAATTCTGGAGTTAGGAGACCCGGACTCGACTCCTCGAGTTGGTCTCCCACTGGACTCCAGAACCCGGTTACTTGTGCTCTCCTCCTTGGGTCTATCCTAGTGCGGAAAAGTAAATAATATACAAATGGTGACATCTTCCGCAACCTGGAAGTGCCCCAATAAAAGAATATAACATACAAGTTTTTACATGAATGAAAATGAAAAACACTCATCTCACATAAAAACCCCCGGCTATTCATAACGTGACGATCCAATATAACATATCCAGCAACACATAACATCACATGTCATCAACGTAAGTAAATGTGCGCATCCCAATTGTCGTTGACATATAGTAACGAAACCGGCGATATCACATATTACACTTACGGTCACAGAAAAGAAAGTGTAAAACTACAACAGTTGGAATCCGCAAACAATTTAGACATCCCATGCCTAACCAAATGAATTCCTTAGACATCACATGCCTAACAATTATAAACCCTGCATTTTAGTCTCTATATCGAAAACACTTTTCAATATCTAGTCGGGCAATTCAACAAGATTCCCGAAAAACCGATCGAATGCTCGTCGCAAACTTTAGTAGGCGGCCGCACCCCCGATACCGTCAACGAAGTGCATCAAGGCGGAACACCGCTGCCGCGAGCACCCGAACGGATGCTTTTGGCGACGGGGTTCTCCTACAGTCACTTGGTCGGGGCTATGGGGCGTGGCTGTCTATTAAGTTTACCGACGAATATTCGCGTACGCTACGTGATTGCGACGGACTTTTGATCGCATCAAAATTCCGTGGCAACCGATCATTTGAGACTAAAGTGCTATGTTTATAACATCCAAATCAGTTATCTCATAACTACTTGTGGATTCCAAATATTGTATCACATTCCAGATAAATAGAAAATGTTAAACTTTTCGATCGAACATTCAAACACCCAAGTTTTCCCGGAATAGCTCAACACTTGAAATAAGTTTAAAAACCATTCACTTCATGCCACAGTACCAACGGTCCAGCCGTAGAAGGGTCAAGCCAACGCCTCACATGTGGCACGCCGTACTGTCCCAAACCCGAAGGTTCAAAGGGCAGTTCAAGACGGTCACATAATCGAGTTAAGGTTTGTTGTCTTCTAGAGGGTCCATCGCATTACTTGCACTACTTCGAACGTTCTTAAACTACGGAAAGATCCAACACTTGGAAATTTCACGACATGGAAAAAATGGGTATTTATATCAAGTCGAACTTTTCAACATTTTCTAAAATTATCTGGAAAAACACATAGACGCAGTTAAAGTTTCCGATCGAATCATCGAATCCCCAAAATACCCCTAGATTACTCAACTCTTGAGTGAAGATTAAAATTACCTAGAAAACACAAGAGTGCAATAGAAACATTACTGTGCAAAGTATGGTCAACGAAGCAACAGTTTGGCCGCGGAACCGCCGCGCCACGTGAGGTACGACAGCGGTTCCACGGCGCTTTGATGGAATTAAGACCTCGTTTTTCACAGTAATTCTTATAAAACCCTGCTTAGTTTTCTGCATATTTTTAATTAGGAAAAATGCACAGTTTTGAAAAATGTACAGAGAAGGGGTCGGATTAGGGTTTCATGTTTCGATCGGACCTAAAACATCGTCTACACTTCGCCTAAAGCTCTAGCTAGGCTCTGATACCACTGTAGGGTTCCTAGGCACACTCAAGAGGTTTCACAAGGCATCAACCATGCCAAATTCAAAAATTATATGCCGAGAAACCCTAATGCTAGATCGTTAACTAGAGGTAAAGGCGAAAAAGCAAGCATGTAAACAACTTTATTGCTAAGTGAATGGAAATACAACCTTTGTAGATCCGGTCCTCAACTTCTTTAGCTCCGTGATGACGTCCCTTCGCTGCGATCACCGGGATCCCGAACTCTAGCGATGGTTTTGTCGGAGAAATGAGCGGCTAGGTCATTGACTTCGATGCCGAAGATGATCTACGTCGAGGCAACTCGAACCCAAGCTCCATCTTCACTAGCTCATGAAACTTGTGAAGAAAACACCCTATACAACATGGCAAGTGGTAGAGGATGAAGAAATAGGAAGTGGGTTCACTTTGGATTTAGGTTTCTCACTTTATTTCATCACTTGACAATTTTCAAGAAACCTTTTCTTTTTCTTCATGAAGAAGATGAAGAAGAAGAAAGACAAAAGGAATTATTTTCTAAAATGATAATTCAAGTGAATGGTTATCATAATGAAACCATGGGTGAAGCTAACTTATGTAGAGAATAAACTAGGGTTTAGGAAAATGATTAGGTTAAGCAAAAGAAACAAAATGGTTGAACTTTTCAAAGCTTCATGAAGCTTCAAAGAAAATCCAAAGTTAGCCACCATTTTATTTCTTGCTAAAATGAATAAATAAATAAATAAATGAATAAATAAAGATAACAAAACCTTAACCATTAACCTAAAAAAGGTTTAAATCAAACATACACCCAAGTTTGCATGTATCATCAAACATGATACAAGCTAGTGCACAAAAATATATCACATATACTACATGTGCACATCAAGTGAGAAATTCCATCTTAAGTGAACAAATACTAGTTAATGTAAAGTAATATATCAAATATATAATTATACATCAAATCATTAAATCAACACTTGATTTAACGATCCGGTCATATCGCATATGACCGACTAATATCCAATGTATCGACTTATCGAATCAATCCTCGATTTGATAACTAGGTTATATCGCATACAACCAATCGATACATTCATCATGAGAATAGAATACGGTATCACATACACGCATTATTCTCGGTCCCGCACATATCTCATATGCGCTCTTATTTCGTTTCGCTTGAGCCAGGAAACCTCTGTGTAGGACTATAAAGACTCATCAATACGCCGGCAGCAGGTGATGATCATATCAAACACCCACAAGCCGCAAGCGGTCTGCTAAACGTAACAGCCACCCGGGTATTGAGCGATCAGAAGATCAACGAGCAAGCCCGCTCACACTCCTGTGAATCCAACCAGCAACACTTACCGTACAGTCCGGTCTCGTCGTCTGATATGTCGCATATCTTGCCTAGGGGTGGTAAACGTCAGACCCCAATAGCTCGATAAGTCGTGTCGATATGAGGTCTATAACAGTTCGAGAAACTATTGCTAACACTTACCAGTAAATCTCAGCAACCCTGGCTAGGGATTTCCGGTTATAGCCAATCGAACACAACGCAACATCAACTCCCTATACCGGGAGAGACGAATCCCCTCCTATCGCTCATTGCCTCCATGTGATTCGGGACTGTACCCAAAAACCACCGTTTTGCATGCCCTCTTGGACGTGGTAAGGTGGAAATCAAAGCACAGTGGGAATCACACAAGACTCTATGACGATCTCGGGTCAACAGACTACTCAGTACCAGTGTCACCAGAGAACTGCCATCTGACGTAAGGTATAATACCATCTGGGAGTTCTCGGCGAGTCCGTCCAGTGTACCCAGTCTCCACTGAGCACCCGTATATCATCTCTGATGTCAAACACCAATGGATATGGGATCATCCATCGCCCATCTGTATGGGTCGAGAAGGTATACGCTAGTCTACTCTTGTATATCGATGCCCCGTCTCGATACACCCACGACTAGGGACCTTGAAGGATGTACTTATGGACTACCATGTCCCCACTAGTATGATCTGCGTCATAGTCCAGGTAGTCAAGTACACATCCTAAGGGCTTTGCCAACATGTAACAGAGAGACAATCAGTGTACACGTTAAGGTAAAGAGCAACCAGATAGCATACTATCATGTCGAGCAAGAAAGTCCTCCCTATATATGTCCACGCATCCACTACAATATACATCCTATGTATAGTAATGGCCTCTATGGCATACATATAACTAACACTCACTTCCGGTATACTATCGAGTCTTTAGAGTACCACACAGAGGGTTTCCCTGGTTCAGGCGAAAAGGTGCAGTAGCCGTATTTTGATACATGCAGGGTTCCGATCGAATGATTGTACTAGTTACCCACACTTTCGATCGGATGGTTGATAATACTAGCTGGCTTAGGATTGAGCCAGATTATTAAATCAGGTATTGATTTAATAATTTACGTATATATATTTCGATATGTATATTCTAGTATTATGTTCTTTGTGTTATTTTATCTCTTTGGGTATTCATATTTTAATACGAATACGGGTATGTATATACAGTTGAGTGTATTCCGTATTTATACGGAAAATATTCTAGAAGGTGGTCACCTCATTTTAGTTTATTCATTTATTAATTTAAATGGAAAATGAGATGTAAAGGTAGTGAGGTGAGAATGGTGAGAACCATGCTTGAATAGTGTTGACAAATGAATGTAAATTCATTTGTGCAAACTATTCAAGTATGGTTGCTATATGTTTATTGGAAAATATGTTTATACAAAACCATGCTTCATGGTTTTCTCTTACTTGGTTTTTTGGATGGAAATGATTCTCACCATTTTTGCTCATCTCTCCTCACTAGCCTTTCTTGAACTCCTCCTCCTCCTTCTTGATCTTCCATCCTACCATCTCATGTGTTGAGAATCAAGGGTGGATGAGAGATAGAAATACACTAAGAACAACTCACTACATCACTAGACACTCTAGAATAGCAACCCAGAGTCCCTAGTTGCTCCACTAGATTTTTAGTGTGGAGTTAGAGCCATGAACCACATCCCTCGGGTGGATCATCTTCGACGGAGGAAGACCGGCGGCCAAGCTTAATCAAGAAGATCTCAATGATCTAAGGAAGAGGGTAGAAGACCGAAGGACACGGATCTTTTGGTAAAACAACTCTACCACAGTAGCTATATTCCTATAGCTTTCTAGTTTCATGTTTGGTTTCAATTCTAGGTAGTTGTTTCTAGCGCCAAGTTTTTAAACACCAAAATTTCTCATTCCTCAATGGCCGCGGTCGACTGCGAGGGCACTAGGAACCCCAACATGGTATCAGAGCCACCCAAACATTTGAAACTAGTAGTAGACAATGCAATAGTTTCAAAATCGAAAATTCCGATTTCAAAACCCACTCTCTGTTCTGAAATTTTTTTGGTCTCTGAAAATCTTTTAATCAAGTGTAGAGACTTACTCTAGACATGTATGTGACACACGATGAAAACGAGGGCATTCTATATAGGTTTAGCCGGCCAAAACCCTCAAATTCACGATATGGATGGTTCACTGTTCATCTTTGGTCCTCGTTTTCATCCAGTGTCTTGGGTTTTGTGAATTAATATTTTTGGTCTTGTTTGATTTGTCCCAGATTTCACTTAGTATTGTCTTTTCTTTGGGGGCAACTTGGAATGTTTTAAAACTTGAAATTTTGCATCGTAGATGTCACGACCCAAAATTTGGTGCGTGACCGGCACTTAGATTGTATGACATCTAAAGAAGCCGACATAATCCGAGTAAGCCAGAAAACCAAGATCAAAACCCTATTTGCGGAATTAAGAAAATTACAGTTTTAAAGTAAAAGAATGAGGTAGCATGTCGAATGATTTTTAAGAAATAAAATTTAAACAACCGATTTTAGCATTTAAAATTTCGACAGCACCTCTCTTTTTAATTATAATTAAAGCAGTTATATAATGTTTAAATAAGTGGCGTCCCTAATTGGGATCAAAACAACATCCAACGGCGGAAAAATAACCCACGCAATAACAATTCGACACTCAAATGCGAAGAATATATGCATAAGTAAAGAAAGCATAAACTAACACAACTAGCCGATCTCACTCAATCGAATCAAAACATATACAAGTATGTTTCGTTCTAAGTCAAATATACAGGGTCTGATGGAGTGATACTAGATCCAAAATACATATACCCAAAATAGGAGGTTACTACATATGTAACCCACCTAGCAAGACAAGCGAGAAAAGCTGATAAAAGTGTCCGCAATGCAGCTATGTGTCCACACGCCTCCTGCAAGGAACTAAGGCACAACGGGGGTGAGTTGCCAACTCAGTGAATAAACTAACATCTAACAGTTGATATTGTAAGCATGACAAAATAAAGCTAAAAGTAAACAAGTAACATGATGTATGATAACACATTAACGCATGAATATGTACAAAATGAATGTATAAAATAACACTGAAATGTTATCAAATATTTCAGAATGTTGGTCTTTTCCAAATAAGATTCATTTGTCCGTGTCCAACATCGACACAAATCTTCTGTTTTAGCAGGCATCGTTCCCCGAACGATCCTGTCACTCAGTAACATCGGTCGGTATCCTCCAGATATCCACCGTGTTTTACAACTATCTCCGGTATTGAGTATCTTCGCTAGGCTCCCCGCCTCAATGCGGCTTTCCTGTCCCTCGGTCTCGACCGGGTCCACCATGAATCCGACTGTATACTCCCCCACTCAGTCCGGATAACGTAAAAATCCGCAACCGTATAGCTCCCCCACTCGGTCAGGAATAAAACCAAATCATAAAAACAACATTTCATGGCGGACATATCAAATCAATCATGAAGAACTGCCGAATATAACTTGATAGTGCATAAAACTCAAAACCAGAAATCCTCATAATCCAATACACCTTATACTACAAATAATAACAATTGAAAGTAAAACATCATAAGTGTCCATAATAACATTGATGCAAACTAATTACTATTAATGATGCTTATGGTATGAAGTGAATCATATGTGACATAACAAGTTCTAAGTGGGTACGCGACATGTCAATACCGATGAGGTGTAGTGTAATATGTTGGTATGTGCGGGTGCAACATGACTCATCGATAAATAGTGCAGTGTCCTAGCAATTGTTAGACAATGGCGATTTATAGATATGAATGCATACGATGAAGTTTCTAGTTTTAATTATATACACAATGTAAATGGGAAACAACTATAACTAAACTTATAATCATGGGCGTATTATGCTATCCATACAAAATCCCTCGGTAGTTCGGATATTTGATCGATCCACTTACTTATATTATGTTAATATTAATTAGATGTTTAGTCTACTCACCGAAACACGTCGAATCTACTCGGATATCATCAATCCGTTTCCCTTCCTTGCGGCCTCCGAAGTCCCCGCGGTCGAACCTAACATCGAAATTAACTTTCGTATAAGAAACGACTAAACTCCGATGCGGGGAAAACGTGAAAACTACAAGACTTACATACTAAACGTGCTACGAGCGAATATTGTGAACTATCTAAAACCTATACTAACCTGAGCTAACACCATACTATTCGTAACTGGGAAAACAGAATCGTGACACGAAATATCCGTATCGTATTTAGAACTATAACCAAAACAAGAATTTTCTTCCAGATTTTATATATAGAATATATAACATAATCAAACTATACCAAATACCCTAAAATATATACAGAGAGCTACCCAAAAAAACTCAACATCCAACTCCCACTAAAAACCGGCGAGATCGGGAAATTTTGGATTGTTGCCGGTTGAAAATTTCAAGAATAGGTTCGTGTTTCTAGTGTATATTCTAGGTCCAATTTACAAGGCTAAGGTACTGTTTGATTTTATTATAGATTAGCTAGACTATAGCAGATTCAAAACAGAGAAATAATCTATCCAAATACGATATTTACCGATAGCATACTTCTATACTAAAACAGTATAAAATCTACAGGGTTGGAAATTATACCAAACTGAATGATCAATTGGAATAACTCTTCAAGAGATGCACAAGTCCATAAGGTTCTAACTTGAGGGTTTGAGTTGAGGAACAAAAGTACTTAGCTTTACTTTCCTTTTCTCTTTCTTAAGTGAGGTCTAGGATTTTTACCAAGCTAGGTAAATTGTTTCTAAACTTAATATACCAACTGAACAAAATAAGGAAAACAAAAATATGAATTTATAATGTTAGAATGAGGTGTCACCATGAAGGATGGTGTGTATTCATGCAAGTAGGAGGTGTGGGCTTGATATTTAACCTAGGGTGTGGTATCTATGAGGTTTGAATTAGTCTTAACCATGACCTAACACTTTAACATATAAACCCTCACACAACTCAAATTCTCACAAAGAACTAAACTTTCCATAAAACCCTTATGACACTTAATATTATATAAACAAGCTACTCTCTTTACTAAATTACTTTACCACATATTAAAAGGTCTTTTTATTACAATAAAATTTAAAATAACATTTTTTTAAATAAATAAAATATTTAATTATCTAAAATATTTCAAAATGTTACAGTAGATATCTGTGACGTGGTGTATGTGCAAGGTAAAATAAAGCATATTTTATTTCAAACGTCGTCTATTTGCTATATGTCATTTAGATGGGGTTGCACATACTTACTTATACTGCTGTGATGTTGATATCTGTGATGGCATGTTCGGATTGTCGTGTTGGTAGCCTCTAGTGCAATGGTAGTTATACAGTTTAAATTCATTTGTATATTCATTATTACGGGGAGAGCGTCTGACTTGTGGACTGCTGTTTCCGCCAGTTTGTATATTCTTTTATTGGGGCATGGCCGGGTTGAGGTCGATGTCACCTTTGTATATTTGCTTTACTTTTCTGTAATAGGATTACCCCGCGGTGGAGCGCTCGAGTAACCGGGTTCTAGAGAGCTACGGGCCCACATCTCATGGCGTTGAGACGGAGGAGGCCTTACTCTAGAATTGGCGGGCTATTCGCCGCACTCGTAGGGGGTATAATATGACCCACGGAGGGGTGCTCGAGTTACCGGATTCCGTAAAGTGCTGGGTAACTTATTCACTTTGTTGATTGGGGCTGCCTCAATTCTGGGATTGGCGGGTAACTTGCCGCACTCATAGGGGTCTTGGTTCTTCATTGCATGGGCTATCCACACGACCGGGGAACGTCGGGTTTCATTTGCGGCTCAAATGAAACCTGAGGCTCCTAGATTATCCGTTATTCTGTGTTTCTTATCGCTTTTATGCGATATTGCTTATATCATACCTGAGATGAATGTTATATATATATATATACTAGTAGATGTTGTATATGTTTTGCATCCGTGCTAGTCCAGCCCCCGCTCTGCCATTAGTTAAGTAACCTAACGGTGCATGACGGGGCCCCGTGGCGAATGCGGATGGCATATACGTACATTGTATTTTCGTTCTTTTCTGATGTGATAGGGATTAATTGATGGGACCACATTGATTTTGATTAATGCAAGGAAAATAAACCTAAAAGATGTTGTCGGAACAAATTTCAAAAAACTATAACTGTATTCTTTTGCTTTTCATAGTGGTGTTCGTTCAGGAATATCCAACACCTCAGTCTAGGAGGCAAGAGCCTAGATCCCTTCACGGGGAGTGACCTCTTGAGCAAAAGTTTATGATACTGTAGATTACTCAGTTTTCTTCAAAACCACTAAATTTTTAAAAGCTATTCGGTTCCATTAACAATATCAGGTTCATTACGTTAAAGGAGCCTAAACCACTCCTTTTCAAAGCTATTCGGTTCCATTAACGATATCAAGTTCATTACGTTAATGGTTTTTTCGCCAAAAACCAGTCGTAGCCCTTCTTCATTTCCTACGAGTAGTACTTAGTATTCATGATGCATTTGTTGACTGTGTCAAGGCGTAGTGTGCGGTAGCTAAGTGGTGCTTGTTTATAACATGCGATGCGATTGGTTAGGACAGTCGTGCAGCCTTGTTGACTGTGTTAAGGGCTCATGCGGGTGGGTTTAATGCAATCAATATAATGATGAGTTGAACTTGAATAGGCCCTTTTGATTTGTTGACTGTGTCAAGGTCACTTGGGTCCTAGGGGCAAAAACCATATCGGGAGTTTCAAATATACAGGAAACCTGCTAGCGTTGCATATCTTCTGGAGTGTGGTGACTAGAGTGGCTTCCATCTAGTTTATCATGCAATGATAGTTGGATCCCGATCTCACTGATGAGTAGGATTACTCTTAAGAGATATTTTTCACTTCGCAATTAGCTGACCTATCAGGTGTCTAGAAATGTGTTAACGGGGTTATGCCTCTGCGGAAACGAGATTTAATTTAATTAGGTCCGTGCGAGAGCACGGCGAAGCTCCCTTGGAGTACCAACACCAACCAGGCTGAATGGTTAGCGAACTTGTAAGGTGTTAATGATCCCGACTAGTTCTCCTTTTAAGGTTTGAAGGAGAATTCGAGGAAACAGTGGGAGCCATCCTGATTAGATAAAGTGATTAATCAATCTAATCTAGGTTAGAGTGCACGCTGAGTGTTTCTTCTCTCTCTCTCTCACTTTGGCAGCGACTATGACCTGACCTTAAACTAAAACTCTTGAACCAAGTTAACCGAACCTTCTTAAAAACTTTGGCTTTTGAATTTTCATGGTTCACGAAAAAGTCGCATATATCCTTGCTGCTCCTACTTCCCCTTTGCATTTCTCCAGAACACTCCGTATCACTATGAAGATCCATATTGCTTGGGTATGCCATCGTATAGTTACATACGAACTTGAAGAAGATGGTTTCCGGTTTTGGAGAAATTGAATAGGATTACCCGGTTGTCTTTTTTCTTTACCTTCTTTCAGGTTGCGAGGGCTCCTAGTATTAGAAGAGTACTATTATGTTTATTGGATAGTCTTCTTCCAAACCATAGGCAGGTGCCGAAAGGTAGGGAAGGAAGAAAACCAATTAGCCTAAGTATGATGTACAGAAGGTAAGAAGTAGAGACATATAAAGGGATTAGAGTGAGGGCAAAGGAAATTGCAACTACTGTCATAATTCACGACAAAGCCGTATATATCCCTGCCACTCGTACTTCCCCTTTACATTTTTCCAGAACACTCCATATCACTATGAAGATCCTTATGTAAGTGCACGGCGGCGCCCCGGCCGTCAATCCGACGCCGGAATGCGGAAACGAAACTTTTCTAGAACTTAGAAACCGGCACCACCGCGCACTAAAATCCCGGATCGGGCCATTAACCTAACCCTAACAAACTAGAATAAGAGTAGAGAGGCTATACCAAGCGATCCGTGTCCTTCGGTCTTCGCCTCCACTCCGATCTCCTCGCGGAATCTCCGATCGTCGCCTCCTCGTCGAAACGGGCACCACATCGCCGGGTTCTTTTACGGGCTCCCACCTCTGGACCGAGGCAACTCGGGCGCGAAGTTGGCTAGCCGACGCGTCCAAGGTATGCTGTAGGCAAGTGTAGAGAAGTATGTCTCATGGGGGTTTGAAGTTGCCATGATGGAAGAAATGAGAGAAGAACTTTGGAGAGGGGTTTTTAATTTAGCAAGGAAGCAAAGTGAGATGAATCAATTTCCCTCATACAAAAATGAATCCCCTCTCCTCACTCATGAAGTGGCCGGCCCCAATAAATATGGGAGAGAAAAACCAAAACCAAGAAGGGAAGTGAGTGTAGGAATCAAGATAGGTGACCACATCCAAAGGCAAGCCTCACATCAACTCTCATTCTCTCCCATCTCATTTAATGCAAAGGAATAGACTAATAAGGAATCTCATGATGAAAGAACTATCATGAAGCCACAAAATGCAAGAAAACCCCTCCACAAATGTTATTTGCACACTTGCAAATAACCCCCTCCATTAGAAAGTCCGGCCGCGAAGGAACAAAGGAAAACCGGCCGGAACGGAATGCAAACTGGCAACTTCAGAAAACTGATCCTGTAATAAATTACAGGAAAACCCCGCGACTGTATATACATACCCGCATTTGTATTCCCACTGAATACAAACGCAAAGATACAAAATCTACACTGTACAATACTAGGATCCGGCTTAAACCAAAGCCCGCTAGTAAAATCCGTCCGATCACGATCCGTGCAATACCGCACGTATCTGATCGAACCCTACCATATCTCCATTCGGCCTCTACAGCGTTTCGCCCTAAACTTGAGAAACTGGTCTATGGGGGACTCTAAAGACTCGTCAACACCTTGGTTGTGGATTTAACCACTAGCACGTTAGAGGTATTTGCCAATACGTAACGGGCTACCAGGTATTGACCAAAAGGGGCGTCAATGAGAGAACTCATCCTGACACCCTACTGAGCCTGTAAATGACAATATCCGTACATTCCGGTCCGTTCGTCTATGAGTATCGCATGGCGGGCCTAGGGGGTTGGTAAAAGTCAGACCCCCAAAAGCGGTACAAGTCGTGTCGGAGAGTAGTCCAGAACACCCTGAGATACTACTGGAATACCTACTAATAAATCTCCTGCCTTGGCCAAGGACTTTCATGTACTGGCTCTCCTAGACACAACGCGACCTCACCCCCAATACCGGGAGAGACGAAACCCTGCAGATCCGCTCACTGTCTCCATGTGGCTCGGAACTGTACCCAACTAAAATCTGTTTGCACGTCTCCTTTGAGCGTGGTAGGGTAGTAATCAAAGCACAGTGGGAACTCGCACGAGACAAATGACGATCTCAGGTCGATGAACTAACCTGTACACATGTCACCAGGGAACTGCTATCTGACATCAGGTATAATCCCAACCAGCATGTTCCCGGCGAGTCCTGTCCGGTGTACTCATAACCCAATGAGCACCTGTATACATCTTAGGTGAACCAACTGACACCAGTGGCTTGTGAGACCGGCCACTGCCCCTCGTCGGGGTCTCAACTGTATACACTAGTCTACTCTGGAGTATCGATGCCCTGTCTCGAAACTCCTACGACTAGGGACCTTTTAAGGATGTGCTTATAGACCCCAGCTCCCACGTATATGATCGCCCTCATACTGCTGGTAGTCAAGCAAGAATCCTAGGGGCTCTATCAACGTGCAATAGTGACCTGTAGGGTCACTAAAGCAGTACATGATGATAAAGATAAACCAGATAGCATACTATCATCTTGAGTAAGACTGTCCTATTAGGATAGGTCCTCCATCAATCATTGCAATCACGTGCCTGTGATCCAATAATTAACTCTGAGGGCACTATCTCCAATAATCTCCCACTTGCACTCAAGGCTAATTATTGCGATGTCGCATACTCACATCCCGTGTGATACCGAACACCCAACTCCTCTACTAGTCAGTCTCACAAAGCTCTTTTGTGAAACTATTGCGTTCGAGGAATAGCCTCAGTGAGTAGATCCGCTGTGATGTTTCTTTCTATGTCTCTCTTTATCTCAAGTTCGTGGAGAAACCCATCTCCCGAAATGAGCAATACCTGTCTTAGGATATGTCTGGATGTCTGATGGGACCTAGCTCATAAATGAACTCCAAATCCAAACTTCTTAGACTGTATCGTCAACTGAACTTAATCAGTATCCTGCGCCATCCTTCCCTCAGTATCCACCTGGACCACCTGTCCAGATACTGCCCTTCGTCAGAGGGAAAACTATAACTCTGACAGTCACTCTGTCATCCAGGTCACCTTGGAAGCCTGGAATGATAACTGTCTCCCAAAGGAGGCTGCCGTTATCATTTCCGTAGAACATCAACTTATTTTCTAAAACTGCTTCCGATCGTTTCTCCAGGATTGGATTAATATCAATTTACTGCATCTCGTGCAAAAACAACATCTGGTGTGGTACTTGACATCTCATGATTGACTCAATTGCCTAAGCAAGTGATCTGCCAATCATGCATATCCCTCTCCCCTTTAGTCTGTAAGACACCTTTAGAGAGGGTGACTCCATTACCTGCAGGTACACCACCATTCCAGAAGTCGTCCATTCTAAATACTCTTAGAATGCTGTCTAAGTACCCTGATTGGGAAACCACCCAAATCTAGATCTATAGATCTAGTAACCAGAATGTCTTGATATTATATCCAAGTCCCATGTGGAGAAACAACTGTGTGACAACCAAAGTATAACCGACCGTAGTATTGGAATTTCACTTCCTACTTTGTGTATGTCATCCAAATACCAGGACTTCACACCCTACTACCTACTCAACAGATCCTTCTCCTATTCTGATGAAGTCAAAC
This sequence comes from Agapanthus africanus, assembly GCA_030015575.1. Taxonomy (NCBI): domain Eukaryota; kingdom Viridiplantae; phylum Streptophyta; class Magnoliopsida; order Asparagales; family Amaryllidaceae; genus Agapanthus; species Agapanthus africanus. The sequence continues at coordinate 385,372,252 of CM057342.1, forward strand.
CTATGACTGTCACATCAGAAATGGATGATCTATCTCCGCTTTATCTGCTTTAGTCCATAAATAGACATAAGCTACTTGTCCACCAATGCTTCCGCTGCTCCCACTGATTACGAAAACCCTCTGGCAGAGTCATATAGACGTACACTTCTAAAACAAGTTTAGAGCGATGCTATACTCATCCTCCTGCCGGATCACACAGTCTGGAACAACAGTAATGGCAAGTCTGGGTAAACAAGAACATCCCTGCCACCGTCCTTGAGCATACCGAAGTACTTCTCGGGTGCCTGAGGTTACCCACTTTATCTGCGGAGTGGCCAATGGAATGTCAAACCAGATTGAATCTTTAAGTTCTTATCAAATCTTCAGTAATTGTTTGCGGTTCTGGAATCACTTCCAGTTCTACCATACTCCCACTACTGTTTTCTGAAAAAATCCATTTTTATTAAAACTGTGGCGAGTCAAGAACAATATCACTATTGATCTTCCAGATGGTAGAAAATCAACCCTCGTCATAGCCCGGGTCAACCCACAAACAACCGTTAACGAAACCTGCCTTGAGTTATCCAGAGTCTGGTTTTAAGCATAAGCCGGACAACTCCCCGTATCTTAACAATGTCAAGATATGAACTGTTCTATATCCAATATAGAAACAGAGGCACTGATTTAATTGAATCAGATTCAAATCATGCAGCTGTCTCCAGTGCATGTCAAATAAATGGAGAGAGGCCGATCAACGTTACTCAACTTAGGAGTACTTCCAATTATGAGTAACCTGAAAGAGAAGCAAGTTCTCTTAATCATTACTATCAACTGAATACCATACACAAGTACCTACATCTTCGATCACCTTGAAGAATCCCGATACTTGCAATACCTGGTTCTCTACTTTAATCTTATACTTATAACTTCTCAAAACTTGGACCCTGTGTTTCTACGAAACACCTGTCTAAGAACTAGAGAAGTCACAAGTAAACAGAATATAGTACGAATACCTACCCCTCTGTCCTAATGGACACTGGACAACATAAAATACTCTGTATAAGTCCCTTGAGTCAAGTGACTCATTCACTGTGTGTCGTAGGTTGAAGACTGTACTATGGTTATGAAGAATTACACCGCTGTTTAATGCTCCTTACCTAACCATCCTCTGATATAGGTAAATGTCATAGACATAATTTCAAAAGGGTATATCTCACTCTATAAAAATAGACGTACAGATATATCAATTTGAAATTGGTGCATAACAATGGATATTCAAAACCAAATATTTGCCGTCCGGCGAATAACCCAGGCGATTTCCTCAAATATCACCAATTACAATGAATCCCGATATAATGAGGATGATCACCTAATTCCCAATAACTTACTCCCACTCATCATCTGTAAAACCATACAGATGTGAGAATCAAACCTGGTAAGTACATACCCTGGAGTAAGTGTCTAATTAGGAAATCAGTTTTCTTTTAACAGTACACAATGAAACTGAAACATTGAAATGTTTCGACGGGGTATCCCGGTATTCCTAATAATGCCTCTTACATTATCCAGATTCACAACTGTAACCGTATATTTCTTTGTCATCTCTCCAAATCCCTTTATATGTCTTTAGTCATTACCTTCTGTACACCCCTTTAGGCCAAATGGTTTTCTTCCTTCTCTACCGTTCGGTACCAGCCTATGGTTTGGAAGAAGACTATCCAATAAGCATAATGGGTGTACTGTCCTAATCCTAGGAGCATTCGCAATGCGAGAGAAGGTGAAGATAAAAGACAACCGAATAAACCTTATACCTATTTCTCCTGAACCAGAATCCATCCCCGAACTGGAACAAGTTCCTTTCGAGTTCGTATATAACTATACGATGGAGTATCCAAATAAACTGTGGATCTTCGTAGTGATACAGAGTGTTCTGGAGAAATACAAAGGTGAAGTGGGAGTGGTAATGAAATACTTGGTTCGGTCGTGAATAGCAGTCGCAATTTACTTTGCCCTCTTACTAATCCCTTTATATGTCTTTACTTAATACCTTCTGTACACCATCGTTAGGCTAATTGGTTTTCTTCATTCCCTACCGGTCGACACCTGCCTATGGTTTGGAAGAAGACTATCCAATTTGCGTAATAGGTGTACTATCTCCTAAACCAAGGAGTACTCGCAATGTGAGAGAAGGTAAAAGGAAAAGACACCTGAATAGTCCTATTCGTTTTCTCCAGAACCGGAAACCATCCTCGAATAAATTCCTTCGAGTTCGTATATAACCATACGATGGTTTTGTCCAATGGAAGTGGACGTTCGTAGTAATACGGGGTGTCCTGGAGAAAAGGGTAAAAGTAAGAGTGACAATGAGGTTTGTAACTCTGACAATCTAAAAGCCAATATTTAAGAAGGTTCGGTCAACTTGGTCACTGAGTCATAGTCTAGGGTCGGGTCAATGGTCGCTGCCAAAGATAGAGAGAAAAGAAACACTCAGCGTGCACTCTAACCTAGATCAGAATGGTTATCACTTTCTCTAATCAGGAAACCTCCCACCGTAACGTCAAATTCTTCCCAAACCTGAAAGAAGAATTAATCGGGATCACCCGAGGAGTAAACCAACTCATCAGTGGGAATCGGGATCCAACTATCATCGCATGATAACGTGACGGGATCCGCTCACGTTATCACACTCCAGAAGGTATGCGCATATCTGGCAAGTTTCCGTTTCTTTTGAAACTCCCGATGTGGATTTTTGCCCCATGCTCTTATGACCTTGACTTTGGCCAACATATCATAAGTCACATGTCAAGTTCCACCCGTCATTCTCCAGGTTAATTTGAGCCCACCCGTACAAGCCCTTGACTTTGGCCAACAAGGCTATACGACTGCCCCAGACCAAGCATCTATCTATGCAGCATATGAATACCCAATAGCTACCAATCACTGTGCCTTGACTTTGGACAATATACACAGCTTGAATACTTATTGACTATTCATATGAAATGACGGAGGGCTACGAATGGTTTTTGGCGAAAACCTTTAACGTAATGAACTTGATATCGTTGAAGGAACCGGATAGCTTTTAAAAATATAGTGGCGAAAACCTTTGCTAAAGAGGTCACTCCCGGTGAAGGGATCTCGGCTCTTTCCTCGTAGAATGAGGTGTAGGATATTCCAACTGAATACCACGATGCAAAGCAAAAGTAATCGGCTATAGTGAAGTTATTGCCCCGACGCAAAATTCTGTCCAAGGGGTCACTCCCGGTGAAGGGATCTCGGCCCTTGCCTCGTCGACTGAGGAGCAGGATATTCCAACTGAATACCACTTTGCAAAACAAAAGAGAACGCCCTTGCAATAACAGCTTTTTGAAAAGTGTTCCAATAACATCAGAATAGGTTTGTTTAGCTTGCATTGATCCGAATCAATGCAGTCCCATCAATTGATCACACCAATAAAGAACGAAAATAATGATGTACATATATGCCATCCGCATTCGCCACTGGGTCCCGTCATCACCCGTTAGGTTACTTAACTAACGACAGAGCGGGGACTGGACTAGCGCGGATGCAAAACATATACAACATCTACTAGTATATATATCAATATATAATATTCGCTCAAGGCGTGATAAAATGCAACATCACAGAAAATAATCAGCATCACAGAACAATACAGCTATTTGGGATCCCCGGGTTTCATAGAGCCGCTACTGAAACCCGACGTTCCCCTGGTCGTGTGGATAGCCTGTGTAATGAAAACCTAGACCCCTATGGGCGCGGCAAGTCACCCGCCAAAACCTGAAGCGAGGCAGCCCCCTTCAGCAACGTGAATGGACCACCCAGCACTTCACGGAATCCGGTAACTTGGGCACCCCTCCTGGGTCAACCTATACCCCATACGAGTGCGGCGAATAGCCCGCCAATTCTAGAGTGAAGCCCCCTCCGTCTCAATGCCATGAGATGCGGGCCCGTTGCCCTCTAGAACCCGGCTATCCGTGCACCCCTCCTTGGGGTAATCCTAGTACAGAAAGTAAAATATACAACGGGTACATCGACCTCGACCCGGTCGTTCCCCAAAAGTATAATATACAAACAGGCAGTGACGGCAGTCCACATGTCGGACGCTCGCACCGCAATATCAAATGTACATATAAAACGAAACTGTACTACCATTGCATCCAGGCTATCCCCCACGACCAATCCGCAACATCACAGCACAACACAGAACATCAACGTGGATATCACTTTCGCAAATCCGTCTAAAAGGACTATAGCAGATAGATAGGATTTAACGATCAAATGACATTCACGGTCGGAGATATAATGTAAATACTGTGAACTAACATGTTTAAAATTCTCGATCGATCAAATTTTCCGAAGTAGGCCCCAAGCACTACTGTAGCATTCACAGAAAATCTGGGCCCAAACAGAACATTCCAAAAACCCTATTTCCACGTAAACAGCCTTCTGTAAAATTTTGGCACGGCGTTGGCTTTTTCCCACAGTGGAACCGCGGCCAAACCAGGAGTTTGGCCTCGTTTCCACGGTCGTACTGAAGCGCCACGTGTCACGTCCCGAAAGTACGGAATATGACCGGTACTTAAACTACGAACGTCTCGAGGCGTACGTAATCTAAGTAAGCCGAAAACCCAGAAATCCAGACCAAGAAAAGTAGTAGAGTGCAGGAAAAACCAACTTAAAGTAAGTAGTTTCAATAGCATAAGCCGAATTATGAGGTTTTTAAGAACATCAAAAATTTACTAAAAATTTCGGCAGAGTCTCCTTTGTAAATACTGGCCCCCAAACGGGATACAACATGAATAGTATACGAAATCAAAAAAAAGGCATCCCCAAGCGGGAGCTAGCTCTTCGTCAATCGACGGTCACAACCACACAAGCAATATAATATACAACGCCAACGGCGAGGATCAAAAACTCAAAAGGAAACTCAAAATCACAAGAAAAAAAACGCGCGACTCTAAGGTCGAAAGAATAACATCACTGGTCTCTATCTCAAAAATAAATACATGTTTGGTTGATGGAACTTCTAGATAAAACAGAATAATGATATACAAGATATATAATGGGGGTACGATACAAGTAAACCCACCTACTAGCAAATCACCCGAACGAAACTATGCCCGCAAAGCCGTAATGAAACCTGTACGGCAGACCTGCAAGAAACTGGGGCACAACGGGGGTAAGTTGCCAACTCGTGAATAGAAAAACATCTACGCACAGAAATCGCATAAATAACGCAACCTAGATCAATGATCATAATATATCCTCAAATATATGTAAAACATGCAGCCTATAACAATGGCTAGGGTAATATCTAACCCGAGTGTAATCTCATGTGCCCGTGTCAGTGCCTCAGGTAGCAATATATCATATGAATGAGGTATGAATGCATGAAAACAGAATACATGTAAATGAAGAAACTGTTTTCATAAATTAGTGAGATTTCCTTTGTATTTTTAAAATGAGTTATCATAAATGAAATCAGCATCAACGGTGTCTAGCATCGACACAAAACATAAATCTCAATGTCTCATAACCTCAGGCTCCGGCTATCCGGACTGGCCTGTATCATCAAATCTCAGTACCTCAATATCTCGAAATCTCAATATCTAGGGCGCCGTCAGTCCAGACCGGCCCCTACCATCCATCTCAAGACCACGACGGTATCCTCCGGATATTCGACGCGTCGGGTAATATCACCGGTCGGTAGTGCTCCTCTGCCAGGCTCAACGTCAACAACACGGCCTTCTCGCCCCTGGGTACCGTACCGGGCCCACCATGTACCCGAAACGGTTCATCCAACTCCTCGAATCGGGTCTTGAAATCCATCAGCAAACTCATGGTGGACGACTCATACATCATGGGAAAACCGCGCTTTTCATTTAAAAAGAGAAAGAAGAAGTTTGTATATGTTTTGCGGTTTTCCCCAAATCCAGAAAATCTCATGGAAATCCGAATCCAAAACCTCAATAGCACGTAAAAAGTGAATGTATGCATGAGAATCCACGAATGCGGCATAACAATGAATAACAGTATGTATGAAGTAGCAGGTAATAACTACAATGTCTAAACTAACATTTAAGGCAAGTACACTAATATCATGTCTAAACTATTAGCTAACAGGCTATGTCAAGCAATAATATTTTCTAAGGTGTACGTGACATGGCAATTACCGATGAAGATTTGTGTGAGCCGGCAAGTAAGTGTACGTGGTACATACGCATCATCGGTAATGGTGCTGGTGTCCTAACCATAAGATATCAACAGAAGAATATGAAGCTTAATATAAGCATGCGATGCGGAGCGAACCACAATAATGAGTGGGAGCTGAACACTAGACGCAACGATAACTAATCTGCATTAACCTAATATAAGTCCTACAATGGTGCCTTTTGAAAATAACACGAATCGTGGGGTTTTGAAAATAGGGGCTACGGTGTTTTTATGAAAGGATACGTCTTTTGAAATATCCGTAGGATCACTTGGGCTGTCTTTTAAAATACCCACGATTCGTTAGTTTTTGAAATAGGTAAGAATCGAATCTAATCTAACAACTAAACTAAACTAAAGGGCTAAGCTAACAAGCTGGACTACAGGTAAGGAAACCGCCTAACATCTGAGTCGATACATATACATACCTGTATATATATTCGTCGGCGATCCCGCCTCAATAATATCATATCCGATACCATATCTATAATCAGACATTCCAAGTCATGAGTGCGGATCAATCATCAAAATATAGCTCGTACGTAAATCCGTCGTACGGCATCCCCAAATCTGGGTACGGGTCAAAATCATATTCATCACACTATTCATCCGGTATCCTCTTTATCAAAGATCATAGTCTAAGGTACTGACCTATGTCTAATACAATACTAATATCATCAATATAGTCATGATCTGATTACTGATCGACAGTCTCGTACAAACCGATATCATCAGCACATATCATCATCAAGGGGTATACATCGCCCAATACAGCCTAGGATCAATATCCTAGCATATCATATCTCATATCACGATCACTTATTTATAACACTATTCACCCGTATCGTCGCCCCAAGAACCGCTATAACACCAGGACGTACCTCAAGTACGAATCCTGCCATATCACCGATATCACAATCTCAACACAAATCTCATCGACTCATCTCAATCCCAAGTATCATCCCCAAATCCGTATGTGAACACATAGTCCCATACCTATGTGAACACATAACTATATATTCCCGTATGAGCACAAAAGAAAGAAGAAAGTATGCAAGTATGGGTGGGTGTGTGCAAGTGTGTGCGACCGCTACTCTAGGGTTTCGCGACACTCAATCATCCAAGAACACCAAATATCCATATTTATCATCAATAACTCAAAGAATATATAAACAATATATATATGTGTATATACGTATTCGTATACATCACCACCAACTGCGGGGGTGCTATACGCCATCCACCCGACTTCTTCCCGTAGATATAAATCTACTCACCTGGTCCTCGCTCGCCGGTGCCGACGTCGCCACGCGCTTGCTTGTCGTCTCAAAGTCCACATGGGGTACCTACATATCATAACGCACCGTATCGCATTAAAATCCGACTCATGACCAAAACGACGCACGAATCCCACATAGATTAAAACATATGGTTGCTTTCACAAATCGACCCAAAAACCCTCGACGTCGGCTTACAAACGCCAAACCATCGAGAAAGCTCCCAACACACTCATTTGTACAATTACAAGCACTAATTATAATATAAAATAGCTTAAAATTCACAAAAACCCCAATTTCACTTAAAAAGTCATTTTTCCGAAAATCTAGCAAGCACAAATCACCGTTTTAGTACAAAACTCGATATATAAACGAATCTAGCGGCCACAATATTCACTAAATATCTTAAATAAGTCATAAAAATAATTCCCATAATTTAATCTCATTAAATTCCATAAACCCCAAAATTCTAGTTTACAAAATACCTAAATTTTAACAATTTTATAGCAAAAATACACAAACTACAATCTAGCTTGGATTTTCATGAACTAAAGTATTAAACTACACTTTAAAATGTTAATAATGCCATGAATACCCAAATTAGATTTTTATCTCCATTATTTAATCAAATTCCAAAAACCTAATTTGCTTAAAAACTTGATTTGGACAAATTAAATGCAACAATTTACATAATAGCAACAAGATTAGGTTTTTCCATGCCTTCACATGCCAAAATACACTTTGTAAACTTAAACAAGTGACAATGACCATATTTGAATTCAAACCCTAACTCATAAATTTCAAATCATGCACTTAAAACCAATTGAAAACCTATTTAAACCTAATCAAACACCTAATTAAGCTAACATGAAACAATTACAACACATTAAGCAAAATGTTAGAATTTATACCCAAATAATTTGAAGCTCCCACAAGCACACTTAGCCTCCCAAATTGAAATCTAAATCCCTAGATCCATGCTAAAGTAGCCAAGGAAAAATGGGTAGGAGGTGGATTTTGATTTTGTAGGATTTTTGTATTGGTTTTTGGGCATTTTGTTGAATTTTTTTGATGCAAAATGAGAGAGGAAGAAAGAGGGCTGTTGTGGTGCAGGAAAAACAAGTGGGCTCGGCCAAATGGGGTGGAGATGAGAGTGTGAGGTGATTGGAGAGAGAATGTGGTCAAAAAGTCCACCTTTAATTCTATCATTCTCTTTTCTTTTCTTTTCTTTTCTTTCTTTTCTTTTCTTGAAATTCATGTGGGGAAAATGGGTGGGGGCTGTTGAATTCAGCCAAGGGAAGAAATAAATGAGGGTGTGTGAGTGTGGGTATGGGTGTGGGGTGATGGAAAATGATAAATACAATACCCCAAACATCCATTTACACTAAAAAAAGCCTTTTTTCTTCAGTAATTTCTAAACCGTTTTGGAAAACGATTTCGTTTCTAAAACCATATGATAAAATTTTGTTTAATGTGTGATGATAAACAAATTTTGTTTCAACCCATTCCAGTTTGTAATTTTCCCTAATTAAATGGATTAGTGACGGCTTAAAATAATAATAAAATAATTTTTTTTCAGAAAATTTGAAATTTCACCAGTGGCTCAATAAACACCAAATACTAGCAATTACATAGCTAGAATATGTATATTTAATTTTTTATACTAAGATATTTGTATTTTGACTTTTTACAGAAAACCTCCTTATTTTACCAATTTTCCGAAATTTCACCGAAACGTTTTTCAAAACGCTACAATCTTCCCCCCTTAAAGAAATTCGGTCCCCGAATTTAAATTCAAACTTTCCCCAAATACAAAAACATCTAAGCAAAATCATCAAGTCGTCGGGGCTCCGAAACCATAAGTACATAATACGCACCATAGCGCAATGCATGCGCATGAGCAATGAGCATATAACTCAAATCAAAACTCCGTCAAGCATCCCGCAATCATCGGAGTCATGGTAAAGACACAAATGTCAAATCCAATACAAAACCAATATGATATAACTCGAAACTATACACGTAAATATCAAATCTATATATGTAAATAACTGAAGGAAATGAATGCCAAATATATTCAGGTACTGTCCTCTGACTAGTCCTGCCCAGTACGAAGACACATAGCAAATATCATAAAACGTACTGCTCCATAGAATCAATCCAAAAGTGCGTATGAAAACCCTGTGCGTCCGGTGCGCACGGAAATCAAAATCCATACATGTGCCAAGCAGGTGCACAAAACAACATCAAGGTGCAACGGTTGTGCACACAACATCGGTCATAGGCAACGTACGTGCCTAACAGCAAAATCAGATGCATCTGACATGCACGAAAAATCTCGATTTAGTGCATCTGGTGTGCACCAAAATCGCATCTCAAGACATGCGCTCAACATGCGCGAAAATCCAAATCAGGTGCATCCATCGTGAACGAAATCATGAAATCCAGCATCAAGCGCCGAACATGCGCAAAATCAAATCAGGTGCACAAGGTGCACAAAACAAATATCGAGTATTACAATCGAAATCGAAGTCCAGTGCATCTAAGTGCACAAAAGGCGTATCACTGCACTGCAAGCATATATAAACTATACAGAGTGCAGGAACCAAATCGTGTGCGTGCATACGCACAAAATCAACTCAAATGTCTAAAACTGTAAAATCACAAACATGTGAAACCAAAGCACGAAAACGATATCAAGTGCAACGACTGTGCGAAAATCGTAAATCCTCGATCATCAAAACCAAATCATGCGAATAATTCACCCAAAACATCAAAATCTAGTATGGCGGAATAGTCCCGCTCAAGCACATACTCAAGAATCTCAGGCCAACTATCGTGGTCACTCATAGCATGTCTCGTCAATGATCAAGAACTCTGGTCTGCTGGCGTGCGTAACATGACCACTCCTGGGTCCTAGTCTTCTCGTAATTCATTCCAGAAAGGTCCTGTCGAGGCTCTCCCAAACCACGTCTCTGCCGAACTTTCCGGAAGTTATCGTTCTTTACTATATCTGTTTCTTGTTCCGGAACGGCTGCATACTCATCGCGACTCCTTCTGGAAGGTATATCTATGCACAATGCCTCGGCATGCGTATCGCATCTCTGATGTCGGCGGAGTGGAACGTCGTCTCATCAAGATCTCGTACGAACCCCTTACTCCACTTTCTCTAATGTCGACTGCTTCGGACTCGTCTCATCGTGGCTGTATGGACTGAGCTCCAACGACTATCCTCGTATCTGGAGTCTCCCAAAAATGCATCTCACCACCTAGCATCCGAATGAAGTCGAACTATTCGATCGATTCGTCAAAACCTCATAATCCCCCAAGAGCTCAACATCTTGGGAACAGTTTAATAGTATCGAATACATACCACAGCATCGGTGGTCCAGCCGTAGAAGGGCAAACCCAAGCCTCACTAATGGCGCCGTGGAACTGCCGCAAACCCTAAGGTTCAAAGGGTTTCATACGGTCATTATGTCGAGTTAGGGTTTCATTTTTCTAGAGGGACTATAGAATTGCCTGCATGTCCTTCCGACTACTTTAAACCTGGAATAATAGATTTCTGACATTCGATCGCCTCTGTCAACTCCCAACGTCTCCGCGTGAAGTCGTCTCTAGCTGGAATCAATCTATCTGATGACCTCTCATCGGGTAGGCGAACGAACCACATGTCTCAGTCATTCATCCGTGGGTGACTAGTGACCTACTATCATTGGCTCAATCCTCTGGTGCTGATCTGACCGTCCGAGTAATCTCATACAGCGATTTATCAACGCTCATGGCGCGAAAACACAATAAAAAGACACATCTCTGCAATCGTGTGTCGCCGGAATCACGCCCTGGTCAGTCCTCGTTCGTAACGAGCTTGTGCTGACCGCAACTCTAGCCGTAGCTCTCCCTGCCCGTAATCGTGGCAGCAAAACCATAACTTGTACCGATGAGGCTAGATCAGGAATGAATATAATACTGAACAAAGAAATGTACATCCTAAGGCTTCTTAAGTGGAGTAGCGTATTGTAAGTATGCCGTGGAACATACCCACGGTACGTCACTCTACTTTAGTCACCTATTCCATCAACCAAGGGTCATCCTACGCTCCGAAGGTAAAACCTAACGCTCTGATACCAACTTTGTCACGTCCCGAAAGTACGGAATATGACCGGCACTTAAACTACGAACGTCTCGAGGCGTACGTAATCTAAGTAAGCCGAAAACCCAGAAATCCAAACCAAGAAAAGTAGTAGAGTGCAGGAAAAACCAACTTAAAGCAAGTAGTTTCAATAGCATAAGCCGAATTATGCGGTTATTAAGAACATCAAAAATTTACTGAAAATTTCGGCAGTCTCCTTTGTAAATACTAGCCCCCCAAACGGGATACAACATGAATAGTATACGAAATCAAAAAAAAGGCATCCCCAAGCGGGAGCTAGCTCTTCGTCAATCGACGGTCACAACCACACAAGCAATATAATATACAATGCCAACGGCGAGGATCAAAATCTCAAAAGGAAACTCAAAATCACAAGAAAAAAACGCGCGACTCTAAGGTCGAAAGAATAACATCACTGGTCTCTATCTCAAAAATAAATACATGTTTGGTTGATGGAACTTCTAGATACAACAGAATAATGATATACAAGATATATAATGAGGGTACGATACAAGTAAACCCACCTACTAGCAAATCACCCGAACGAAACTATGCCCGCAAAGCCGTAATGAAACCTGTATGGCAAACCTGCAAGAAACTGAGGCACAACGGGGGTGAGTTGCCAACTCGTGAATAGAAAAACATCTACGCACAGAAATCGCATAAATAACGCAACCTAAGTCAATGATCATAATATATCGTCAAATATATGTATAACATGCAGCCTATAACAATGGCTAGGGTAATATCTAACCCGAGTGTAATCTCATGTGCTCGTGTCAGTGCCTCAGGTAGCAATATATCATATGAATGAGGTATGAATGCATGAAAACAGAATACATGTAAATGAAGAAACTGTTTTCATAAATTAGCGAGATTTCCTTTGTATTTTTAAAATGAGTTATCATAAATGAAATCAGCATCAACGGTGTCTAGCATCGACACAAAACATAAATCTCAATGTCTCATAACCTCAGGCTCCGGCTATCCGGACTAGCCTGTATCATCAAATCTCAGTACCTCAATATCTCGAAATCTCAATATCTAGGGCGCCGTCAGTCCAGACCGGCCCCTACCATCCATCTCAAGACCACGACGGTATCCTCCGGATATCCGACGCGTCGGGTAATATCACCGGTCGGTAGTGCTCCCCTGCCAGGCTCAACGTCAACAACACGGCCATCTCGCCCCGGGGTACCGTACTGGGCCCACCATGTACCCGAAACGGTTCATCCAACTCCTCGAATCGGGTCTCGAAATCCATCAGCAAACTCATGGTGGACGACTCATACATCATGGGAAAACCGCGCTTTTCATTTAAAAAGAGAAAGAAGAAGTTTGTATATGTTTTGCGGTTTTCCCCAAATCCAGAAAATCTCATGGAAATCCGAATCCAAAACCTCAATAGCACGTAAAAAGTGAATATATGCATGAGAATCCATGAATGCGGCATAACAATGAATAACAGTATGCATGAAGTAGCAGGTAATAACTACAATGTCTAAACTAACATATAAGGCAAGTACACGAATATCATGTCTAAACTATTAGCTAACAGGCTATGTCAAGCAATAATATTTTCTAAGGTGTACGTGACATGGCAATTACCGATGAAGATGTGTGTGAGCCGGCAAGTAAGTGTATGTGGTACATACGCATCATCGGTAATGGTGCTGGTGTCCTAACCACAAGATATCAACAGAAGAATATGAAGCTTAATATAAGCATGCGATGCGGAGCGAACCGGAATAATGAGCGGGAGCTGAACACTAGACGCAACGATAACTAATCTCCATTAACCTAATATAAGTCCTACAATGGTGCCTTTTGAAAATAACACGAATCGTGGGGTTTTGAAAATAGGGGCTACGGTGTTTTTATGAAAGGATACGTCTTTTGAAATATCCATAGGATCCCTTGGGCTGTCTTTTAAAATACCCACGATTCGTTAGTTTTTGAAATAGGTAAGAATCGAATCTAATCTAACAACTAAACTAAACTAAAGAGGCTAAGCTAACAAGCTGGACTACAGGTAAGGAAACCGCCTAACATCTGAGTTGATACATATACATACCTATATATATATTAGTCGGCGATCCCGCCTCAATAATATCATATCCGATACCATATCTATAATCATACATCCCAAGTCAAGAGTGCGGATCAATCATCAAAATATAGCTCGTACGTAAATCCGTCGTACGGCATCCCCAAATCTGGGTACGGGTCAAAATCATATTCATCACACTATTCATCCGGTATCCTCTTTATCAAAGATCATAGTCTAAGGTACTGACCTATGTCTAATACAATACTAATATCATCAATATAGTCATGATCTGACTACTGATCGACAGTCTCGTACAAACCGATATCATCAGCACATATCATCATCAAGGGGTATACATCGCCCAATACAGCCTAGGATCAATATCCTAGCATATCATATCTCATATCACGATCACATGTCGACCACTTATTTATAACACTATTCACCCGTATCGTCGCCTCAAGATCAGCTATAACACCAGGACGTACCTCAAGTATGAATCCTGCCATATCACCGATATCATAATCTCAACACAAATCTCATCGACTCATCTCAATCCCAAGTATCATCCCCAAATCCGTATGTGAACACATAGTCCCATACCTATGTGAACACATAACTATATATTCCCGTTTGAGCACAAAAGAAAGAAGAAAGTATGCAAGTATGGGTGGGTGTGTGCAAGTGTGTGCGACCGCTACTCTAGGGTTTCGCGACACTAAATCATCCAAGAACACCAAATATCCATATTTATCATCAATAACTCAAAGAATATATAAACAATATATATATGTGTGTATACGTATTCGTATACATCACCACGAACTGCGAGGGTGCTATACGCCATCCACCCGACTTCTTCCCGTAGATATAAATCTACTCACCTGGTCCTCGCTCGCCGGTGCCGACGTCGCCACGCGCTTGCTTGTCGTCTCGAAGTTCACATGGGGTACCTACATATCATAACGCACCGTATCGCATTGAAATCCGACTCATGACCAAAACGACGCACGAATCCCACATAGGTCAAAACCTATGGTTGCTTTCACAAATCGACTAAAAAACCCTCGACGTCGGCATACAAACGCCAAACCATCGAGAAAGCTCCCAACACACTCATTTGTACAATTACAAGCACTAATTATAATATAAAATAGCTTAAAATTCACAAAAACCCCCAATTTAACTTAAAAAGTCATTTTTCCGAAAATCTAGCAAGCACAAATCACCGTTTTAGTACAAAACTCGATGTATAAACGAATGTAGCGGCCACAATATTCACTAAATATCTTAAATAAGTCATAAAAACAATTCCCATAATTTAATCTCATTAAATTCCATAAACCCCAAAATTCTAGTTTACAAAATACCTAAATTTTAACAATTTTATAGCAAAAATGCACAAACTACAATCTAGCTTGGATTTTCATGAACTAAAGTATTAAACTATACTTTAAAATGTTAATAATGCCATGAATACCCTAATTAGATTTTTATCTCCATTATTTAATCAAATTCCAAAAACCTAGTTTGCTTAAAAACTTGATTTGGACAAATTAAATGCAACAATTTACATAATAGCAACTAGATTAGGTTTTTCCATGCCCTCACATGCCAGAATACACTTTGTAAATTTAAACAAGTGACAATGACCATATTTGAATTCAAACCCTAACTCATAAATTTTAAATCATGCACTTATAACCAATTGAAAACCTATTTAAACCTAATCAAACACCTAATTAAGCTAACATGAAACAATTACAACACATTAAGCAAAATGTTAGAATTTATACCCAAATAATTTGAAGCTCCCACAAGCACACTTAGCCTCCCAAATTGAAATCTAAATCCCTAGATCCATGCTAAAGTAGCCAAGGAAAAATGGGTAGGAGGTGGATTTTGATTTTGTGGGATTTTTGTGTTGGTTTTTGGGCATTTTGTTGAATTTTTTTGATGCAAAATGAGAGAGGAAGAAAGAGGGCTGTTGTGGTGCAGGAAAAACAAGTGGGCTCGGCCAAATGGGGAGGAGAAGAGAGTGTGAGGTGATTGGAGAGAGAATGTGGTCAAAAAGTCCACCTTTAATTCTATCATTCTCTTTTCTTTTCTTTTCTTTTCTTTCTTTTCTTTTCTTGAAATTCATGTGGGCAAAAATGGGTGGGAGCTGTTGAATTCAGCCAAGGGAAGAAATAAATGGGGGTGTGTGAGTGTGGGTATGGGTGTGGGGTGATGGAAAATGATAAATACAATACCCCAAACATCCATTTACACTAAAAAAAGCCTTTTTTCTTCAATAATTTCTAAACCGTCTTGGCAAACGATTTCGTTTCAAAAACCATATGATAAAATTTTGTTTAATGTGTGATGATACACAAAATTTTTTTCAACCCATTCCAGTTTGTAATTTTCCCTAATTAAATGTATTAGTGACGGCTTAAAATAATAATAAAATAATTTTTTTTTCAGAAAATTTGAAATTTCACCAGTGGCTCAATAAACACCAAATACTAGCAATTACATAGCTAGAATATGTATATTTAATTTTTTATACTAAGATATTTGTATTTTGACTTTTTACAGAAAACCCCCTTATTTTACCGATTTTCCGAAATTTCACCGAAACGATTTTCAAAACGCTACACCACGTCACCAAATTTTTGCAGAACGCTTAAAATTCCCTGCACATGTTTCTGCAATGTACTGAAAAATTTTTAGAGCCAAAAAAATTTCGACAGAAACTTGTGCACTAGAAAATACGGTTTTTGGGAATTTTGTTCGATCGAGTTCTAAACATACTAGAGCAAACTAGACTAGGTTAATGGCGTGGCTCTGATACCAATGTAAGTGCACGGCGGCGCCCCGGACGTCAATCCGACGCCGGAATGCGGAAACAAAACTTTTCTAGAACTTAGAAACCGGCACCACCGCGCACTAAAATCCCGGATCGGGCCATTAACCTAACCCTAGCAAACTAGAATAAGAGTAGAGAGGCTATACCAAGCGATCCGTATCCTTCGGTCTTCGCGTCCACTCCGATCTCCTCACGGAATCTCCGGTCGTCGCCACCTCGCTGAAACGGGCACCACATCACCGGGTTCTTTTTCGGGCTCCCACCTCTGGACCGAGGCAACTCGGGCGCGAAGTTGGCTAGCCGACGCGTCCAAGGTATGCTGTAGGCAAGTGTAGAGAAGTATGTCTCATGGGGGTTTGAAGTTGCCATGATGGAAGAAATGAGAGAAGAACTTTGGAGAGGGTTTTTTAATTTAGCAAGGAAGCAAAATGAGATGAATCAATTTCCCTCATACAAAAATGAATCCTCTCTCCTCACTCATGAAGTGGCCGGCCCGCACAAAATATGGGAAAGAAAAACCAAAACCAAGAAGGGAGGTGAGTGTAGGAATCAAGATAGGTGACCACATCCAAAGGCAAGCCTCAAATCAACTCTCATTCTCTCCCATCTCATTTAATGCAAAGGAATAGACTAATAAGGAATCTCATGATGAAAGAACTATCATGAAGCCACAAAATGCAAGAAAACCCCTCCACAAATGTTATTTGCACACTTGCAAATAACCCCCTCCATCAGAAAGTCCGGCCGCGAAGGAACAAAGGAAAACCGGCCGGAACGGAATGCAAACTGGCAATTTCAGAAAACTGATCCCGTAATAAATTACAGGAAAACCCTGCGACTGTATATACATACCCGCATTTGTATTCCCACTGAATACAAACGCAAAGAGACAAAATCTACACTATACAATACTAGGATCCGGCTTAAACCAAAGCCCGCTAGTAAAATCCGTCCGATCACGATCCGTGCAATACCGCACGTATCTGATCGAACCCTGCCATATCTCCATACGGCCTCTACAGCGCTTCGCCCGAAACTTGAGAAACTGGTCTGTGGGGGACTCTAAAGACTCGTCAACACCTTGGTTGTGGATTTAACCTCTAGCACGTTAGAGGTATTTGCCAAAACGTAACGGGCTACCAGGTATTGACCAAAAGGGACGTCGATGAGCGAACTGATCCTGACACCCTACTGAGCCTGTCAGTGACAATATCCGTACAGT
Organism: Agapanthus africanus; assembly: GCA_030015575.1. Taxonomy (NCBI): domain Eukaryota; kingdom Viridiplantae; phylum Streptophyta; class Magnoliopsida; order Asparagales; family Amaryllidaceae; genus Agapanthus; species Agapanthus africanus. The sequence goes on from CM057342.1 coordinate 385,390,012, forward strand.
CCGGTCCGTTCGTCTATGAGTATCGCATGGCAGGCCTAGGGGGTTGGTAAAAGTCAGACCCCCAAAAGCGGTACAAGTCGTGTCGGAGAGTAGTCCAGAACACCCTGAGATACTACTGGAATACCTACCAGTAAATCTCCTGCCTTGGCCAAGGACTTTCATGTACCGGCTCTCCTAGACACAGCGCAACCTCACCCCCAATACCGGGAGAGATGAACCCTTGCAGATCCGCTCACTGCCTCCATATGGCTCGGAACTATACCCAACTAAAACCTGTTTGCACGTCTCCTTTGAGCGTGGTAGGGTAGTAATCAAAGCACAGTGGGAACTCACACGAGACAAATGACGATCTCAGGTCGATGAACTAACCTGTACACATGTCACCAGGGAACTGCTATCTGACATCAGGTATAATCCCAACTAGCATGTTCCCAGCGAGTCCTGTCCGGTGTACTCATAACCCAATGAGCACCTGTATACATCTTAGGTGAACCAACTGACACCAGTGGCTTGTGAGACCGGTCACCGCCCCTCGTCGGGGTCTCGACTGTATACACTAGTCTACTCTGGAGTATCGATGCCCTGTCTCCAAACTCCCACGACTAGGGACCTTTTAAGGATGTGCTTATAGACCCCAGCTCCGACGTATATGATCGCCCTCATACTGCTGGTAGTCAAGCAAGAATCCTAGGGGCTCTATCAACGTGCAATAGTGACCTGTAGGGTCACCTAAAGCAGTACACGATGATAAAGATAAACCAGATAGCATACTATTATCTTGAGTAAGACTGTCCTATTAGGATAGGTCCTCCATCAATCATTGCAATCACGTGCCTGTGATCCAATAATTAATTCTGAGGGCACTATCTCCAACACCTTATTGGTTGGGTATGCCTTCGCATAGTTACATACGAACTCGAAGAAACTAGTTTCTGTTTGAGGATGGATTCCGGTTCTGAAGAAATTGAATAAATTATTCGTTTTTCTTTTCTCTTTACCTTCTCTTAGGTTGCGAGGGCTCCTAGTATTAGGAGAGTACACCTATTACGCTTATTGGATAGTCTTCTTCCAAACCTTAGGCATGTGTCGAAAGGTAGGGAAGGAAAAAAACCAATTTTCCTAAGTTTGGTGTACAGAAGGTAAGAAGTAAAGACATATAAAAGGATTGCAGTGAGGGCAAGAAAAATTGCGACTACCGTCATGAATCTGAATAGTAGAAGTGGCATTACTAGGAATACCCGGCCACCCCCACGAAACATTTTCATGTTTCAGTCTTACTGTGCGGTGTTAATTGAAAACTGCTTTCCCAATTAGATTCTGACTCCAGGGTATATATGTACCAGACTTTATTCTCACATCTGTATGGTATTACAGATGCTGAGTGGGAGTAGAACATTAGGAATTTAGTGATTAGATCCTCAATATTAGAATTCATTGTAATTGGTAATATTTGAGGAAATCGCCTGGGTTTTTCCTAACGACAGATATTTTGTTTGAATATCCATTGCTGTGCACCAATTTCAAACTGATATATTTGTACGTTTATTTTATTAAGTGAGATATAACCTTTTGAAATTATGTTTATGACGTTTACCTATATCAGTTGATGGTTAGATAAGGTGCATTCAACAACGGTGTAATTCTTCTTAACCATAACACAGTTTTCAAACTACGACGCACAGGGTTTAAGTTATTAAACTTAGTGGACTTATACAAAGTATTGTATGTTGTCCGATGTCCATTAGGACAAAGGGGTTGGTACTCGTACTATATTCCGTTTACTTATGACTTCTCTGGTTTTAGACAAGCATTTCGTTGAAATACAAGGTCTAAATTTTGAGAAGTTATAGGTATAAGAATAAAGTGGAGAACCATACATTGCAAGTATCAACATTCTTCGTGGTGATCGAAGGTGTAGATATTTATGCTAAATATTTCGTCGTAAGTAATATATTTGAGAACTTGCTTCTCTCAAGTTACGCATCCGCGGGTACGCTCCTTGATGAGTAATACTGCTTGGCCTTCTTCCATTTAGTCGATATGCACTGGAAACAGCTGCATGTTTTTTGAATCTGGTTCAAATTAAATTAGTGCCTTTGTTTCTATATTGGATATAAAATGGATTCATATCTTAACAATGTTAATGTATATAGAGTAGTCCGGCTTATGCTTAAAACCAGAATTTGGATAAACTCAAGGCACGTTTCAGTAATGGCAGTTTGCGGGTTATCTCGGGTTTTAACGAGAGTTAACATTCTACCATTTGGAGGATCAATAGTTATATTTGTTAGTTATATGTATGCCCTAGAGGCCATTACTGTACATAGGATGTATATTGTAGTGGATGCTGGGACATATATAGGGAGGACTTTCTTGCTCAACATGATAGTATGCTATCTGGTTACCCTTTACCTTAACGTGTATGCCGATTGTCTCTCTGTTACATGTTGGTGAAGCCCTTAGGATCTGTACTTGACTACCTGGACTATGATGCGGATCATACTAGTGGGGACATGGTAGTCCATAAGTACATCCTTCAAAGTCCCTAGTCGTGGGTGTATCGAGACGGGGCATCGATATACCAGAGTAGACTAGCGTATACCTTCTCGACCCATACAGATGGGCGATGGATGATCCCATATCCATTGGTGTTTGACATTAGAGGAGATATACGGGTGCTCAGTAGAGACTGGGTACACTGGACGGACTCGCCGAGAACTCCCAGATGGTATTATACCTCACGTCAGATGGCAGTTCTCTGGTGACACTGGTACAGAGTAGTCTATTGACCCGAGATCGTCATAGAGTCTTGTGTGGTTCCCACTGTGCTTTGATTTCCATCTTACCACGTCCAAGAGGGCGTGCAAAACGGTGGTTTTTGGGTACAGTCCCGAGCTACATGGAAGCAATGAGCGATGGGAGGGGATTCGTCTCTCCCGGTATAGGGAGTTGATGTTGTGCTGTGTTCGATTGGCTATAACAGGAAATCCCTGGCCAGGGTTGCTGAGATTTACTGGTAAGTGTTACCAGTAGTTTCTCAAACAGTTATAGACCTCATATCGACACGACTTATCGAGCTATTGGGGTCTGACGTTTACCACCCCTAGGCGAGATATGCGACATATCAGACGATCAGACCGGACTGTACGGTAGTGTTACTGGTCGGATTCACTGGAGTGTGAGCGGGCTTGCTCGTCGATCTTCAGATCGCTCAATACCCGGGTGGCCGTTACATTTAGCAGACCGCTTGCGGCTTGTGGATGCTTGATATGATCATCATCTGCTGCCGGCGTATTGACGAGTCTTTAGAGTCCTACACAGAGGTTTCCTGGCTCAAGCGAAACGAAATAGGAGCGCATATGAGATATGTGCGGGACCGAGAATAATGCGTGTATGTGATACCGTATTCTATTCTCGCGATAAATATATCAAATGGTTGTATGCGATATAACCTAGTTATCGATTCAAGCGTTGATTCGATAAGCCGATATATTGTATACTAGTCGGTTGTGTGCGACATAACCGGGTCATTGAATCAAGTGTTGATTTAATGATTTAATGCATATTTATATATTTGATATATTACTTTGCATCAACTAGTATCGGTTTACTTAAGATGGATTTTCTCACTCGGATGGGCGCATTGTATATGCGTTATACTTTTGTGCACTTGATTGTATCATGTTTGATGATACATGTTTACTTGTGTTTTGTGTAAAGTTTAAACCATGGTTATGTAATGGTTAGGGTTTACATTTTCTTATTCATTTATTTGTTCATTTATTCTTTTTGGAAAAATGAATAGCATAAAGGAAAATGGTGCCTTGTTTTGGATTCTAGTTGAAGCTTCATGAAGCTTTGACCTAAGTAACCATTTTGTCTCATGCTTAACCCTAACCACTCCATTAACTCTAGTTTAATCTCTACACTTGACCATGGTTCAATATATGATAAGGATTGGTTTTTCTTTTCTTTTCTAATTAATCTTATCATATCTTTTCTTCTTCTTCTTCCTTGAACTCAAGAAGAAAAGCTTAGGTTCATCAATGGTGATTGATGATTAAGAGTGAGAAATCCAATTCTAAAGTCTACCCACTTCCTATTTCTTCATCCTCTACCTCTTGCCAAGTAGTAGAGTGTGTTTCCTTCACAAGATTTTAGGGTTTGGTGAAGGTGGAGCTTGATCTAGCGATGCCTCGACGTAGATCATCTTCGGCATGGACATCGACGACCTAGCTTGCCCATTCTCCGACGAAGCCGACGCTAGAGACCGGATTTGATTTGGACAGCGGAGAGGACCTCGTTGCGGAGCTATGGAGGTGGAGCACCGGATCTACAAAGGTTGTATTTCCGTTAAACTATTAGTTAAGTGTTAACTAGTTAGTTTTTCGCCTAGACATCTAGCCGACGATCCGTAGTTTAGGGTTTGTAGGCACCGTAAAATTTTAATATGGCATGTTCGATGCCTTGTGAGACCTCCTTGGGGTGCCTAGGAACCCTACAGTGGTATCAGAGCCTAGCTAGAGCCTTAGGCGAAGTCCAGACGGAATTCGAAGTCCGAACGAACCCGAAACCCCGAACCAATATTGCTCTCTGTCCAATTTTTAAAAACAGGGATTTTTCAGTATTAAAAATATCCAGAAAAACATGCAGAAAAATATAAGAGTAACTGTGCAATTCGTAACCATAATTCCATTAAAGTGCCGCGCTTCCGCGGCACGAGCATGGCTCTTGCGGCGGAAACGCGGCCGTTTTGTCGTTTTGTGAGACGAAGTTTACACAGTAACTCCTAGTTTCCAGTGTTGGTCTTCCTGGGTATTTTTAATATTTTTTCAAGAGTTGAATTTTTCTGAGTTGATTTGGGGATTCGGTGTTTCGATCGGGGTATCAAATTTTGTCTATTTGGCTTTCCTGATAAATTTTAGAATATGTTAAAAAGTTCGACCGGATATAAATACCCAATTTTTCCCCTATCGGGAAATTTCCAAGTGTTGGATTTTTCCGTAGTTTAACGACGTTCTAAGTAGTGCAAGTAACGCGATGGTCCCTCTAGAAGACAACAAACCTTAACTCGATTATGTGACCGTCTTGAACTGCCCTTTGAACCTTCGGGTTTGGGGCAGTACGGCGTGCCACATGTGAGGCGTTGGCTTGACCCTTCTACGGCTGGACCGTTGGTACTGAGGTACGAACTGAATGTTGCTAGACTAGTTTCATGTGTTGATCTGTATCGGGAAAACTTGGGTGTTAGAATGTTCGATCGGAAAGTTTAACATTTTCTATTTATCTGGAATGGGATACAATAATTGGAATTCACAAATAGTTATGAGATAACTAAATGAATGTTATAAACATAGCAGTTTAGTCTCACTTGATCGGTTGCCACGGAATTTTGATGTGATCAAAAGTCCGTCGCAAAAACGTAGCGTACGCGGATACTCGCCGGGTAAACTTAATAGACAGCCTCACTCCATAGCCCCGACCAAGTGACTGTAGGAGAACCCCGTCGCCGAAAGCATCCGTTCGGGTGCTCCCGGCAGCGGTGTTCCGCCTTGGTGCACTTCGTCGACGGTATCGGGGGTGCGGCCGCCTACTAAAGTTTGCGACGAGCATTCGATCAAAATGTCGGGAATCCTGTTGAATTGCCCGACTTGATATTGAAAAGTGTTTTCGATAAAGAGACTAAAATGCGGGGTTTATAATTGTTAGGCATGCGATGTCTAAGTAATTCATTTGGTCAGGCATGCGATGTCTGAGGTGGTTGCGGATTCCAACTGTTGTAGTTTTACACTTTCTTTTCTGTGACTTTAAGTGTAATATGTGATATCGCCGGTTTCGTTGCTATATGTCAACGACAATTGGGATGCGCATATTTACTTACGTTGATGACATGTGATGTTATGTGTTGCTGGATATGTTATATTGGATCGTCGTGTTTGAATAGCCGGGGGTTTTTATGTGAGATGAGTGTTTTTCATTTTCATTCATGTAAAAACTTGTATGTAATATTCTTTTATTGGGGCGCTTCCAGGTTGCGGAAGTTGTCACCGTTTGTATATTATTTACTTTTCCGCACTAGGATAGACCCAAGGAGGAGGGCACAAGTAACCGGGTTCTGGAGTCCAGTGGGAGACCAACTCGAGGAGTCGAGTCCGGGTCTCCTAACTCCAGAATTGGTAGGGTTGCTTGCCGCTCTCGTAGGGGTCTAAGGGTGTGGGTTTGGCTATTCATCACAACCGTGGAATCCGTGTTTTATACTGGCTCGTATTGAAAACACGGACGTCCTAGTATATCCAATATTTCATATGTTTCTTCTGCTGCGATATCTGTGATGAGATCATGTGATGTTCTGTGATAAATACAGTATATAGTATATATGATATATTATATAGACGTTACTTATGTTTTACACCCGCGCTAGCCCTGCCCCGCTCTGCCGTTAGTTACCTAACCTAACGGTGCACGAGAGGACATCGAGGCGAATGCGGATGGCATAAGTGTACGTCGTATTTATCTGTGATGTTTAGGTACTTAAATGATGGGACTTCATTAATGTGATTAATGAAATAAAAGAAACCTAAGATGTTGTAGAATCGAATTTCAAAATAAAACAGGTAGCTACAGTTCTTGCTTTGCACAGCGGTATATGTGATATATCCTGCACCTTATTCGATAAGGAAAGGACCGAGATCCCTTCACCAGGAGTGACTCCTTTAGCAATAACTGGCAGATGCTACACACTCGGTTTGTCTTTTGATTGCTTTTAAGAGTTTTTGCTTTGCACAGTGATATATATGATATATCCCGCACCTCATTCGACGAGGAAAGGACCTACGATCCCTTCACCGGGAGTGACTCCTTTAGCAAAACTAGAAAAGCCTCAAAAGCACTCCATTTCAAAATTCATTCGATCCTACAACGATATCAAGTTCATTACGCAATAGGTTTTCAGAAAAACCTGTCGTAGCCCTCCGTCATTTCAGATAAGTGCTGTTTAGTATTCGTGCTGCGTTTGTTGGCCTCCGTCAAGGCGCAGTGTGCGGTAGCTAACCAGTATTTATCTGCTTATGCATATGATGCAGATTGAGTTAGGGTAGTCGTGCGGCCTTGTTGACCTCGGTCAAGGGTCGTGCGGGTGGGTTTGATTCGATCAAGAAATGACGGGTTGAACTTGACTAGTAGCCTATGGTTTGTTGGCCTCCGTCAAGGTCATAGGGTGCTAGGGGCAAAATATTATCGGGAATTTCAAGTGTTGAAATTTGCAATGAGATTGCATACCTTCTATGAGATAGTTGGATCCCGATACCCGCTGCGAGTAAGAGTTACTCCTGGGGGAGTTTTATACATTACAATTAGCCGATCAAGTAGGTGTCTAGAAAGGTGTCAACGGGGTTACGCCTCTGGGAAAACGAGGTTTACATTAATTAGGTTCGTGCGAAAGCACGGGGGACCTCCCTCAAAGTACCGACACTGGCCTGGCTGAAAGATTGGCGAACTTGTAGTGTGTAATTAATCCCGGCTAGTCTTTCCTTTTAGGGTTTGAAGGAAGATTTGATAAAAAGCAGTGGGAGCAATCCTGATTAGATAAAATAATAACCAATCTATTCTTGAAAGAGCGCACGCTGAGTGTTTTCTTCTCTCTCTCTCCAGGTAGCGACCATATCACGCCTTAATCAAGATAATAATACGGGTGAATTGACCGAACCCGCTTGTTATACTGAGCTGGGGAACGTTGGTCCCGCTCCTACTTATAAATGTTATAAGACAGAGCAGGAAATTGGGGAATACCAGATTTCCCGTGCCGCCCAAACGAAGAGAGTGCATGCTGATGCATCATCTTCGGGTGTGTTCATTACAGAGAACCGTTTCTCAGTATCCTTTACGTCATGGGTATGTGATACCAGATCAGGATCCCAGATATGTAATCTGTTACATAGGGCTACAGATAGGTAGAGAACTGAGAACGGGTGATAAGTTTCATGAGGCAGAAAACGGGGCAAGAGTTGCAGCCAAGTCTGTTGGTCACTGTCACCCTGTATTACAATACATTGATTCTGAACGAATGTTATTAGATACCGAACCTGATATACAAAATCATATCAGTCTCTTTATTAGTAAAGAAATGATAAAATTTTGTATTGTTGGATAATGTTTTGAACATTTCCTATATCAAAAGTTGATCGGTTCAGGCACGTTATCTAAAAGCATTAATGTTCTAAATCAAACTACAGTTCTTAGTATACGGAACACACAAAAGAGGAAGAGTTCAGAAATGAACGAATCCTTCTTGAGGCAATGTAGACTAGGTCATATCCATGCGACCCGACTAGCTTAAGTTACATAAAGATGCATATTTAAATGAGTTTGAATTTACATCTTGTGAAACTTGCCAGTCATGTCACAGAGATAAAATGACCATAACCCTGTTTATTAGAAACAGAGAAAGAGTTAGTAAACTCTTGGGACTGATACATGATGATGTATGTAAGGTCCCCTGTCTACACATGCCAGGACTGGTTCTTTATACTTCATTACATTCTCTGATGATCTTTCGAGTTTCAGACCTATGTTCCTGTTGAAACACAAGTCCGAACCTTTTGAGATATTCACAGAATATAAGTTAGAAGTAGAGAACCAAAATATGGGTAAAAGTATTATGTCCTTTGATGTGATCAAGGAGGAGAATACTTGAGCACGGAATTCCTGGATTATTCTAAAGGAGAATAAGATTCTCTCTCAGCATTACTCCTCCGTATACACTATAGCACGATGGTATATCGGGGCGGAGCAATTACACCCTATATAACAAGGTGCGCTCTATGATGAGTACTACTGAGTTACCTTTTTCCTTTTCGGGGTTACGCACTTGGGAAGATGCATACCTATTGAATAGGGTTCAAATCAAATCAGTTGCCTACCACTTCATATTTGATATGATAAGGGAAGAGCCCATCTCTTAAGTTAGTTAAGATTTGGGGTTGTCCGGCCTATGTCTGAAAGCAAAATCCGGACAAGCTCGAGGCAATGTAAGTTATGTAGAACTGGAAAGGTTCCAACTATACAAACTGCAGCTGATGATTTGGTAGAACCGAAGGATTCAATAGTTACCAACGAACCTCAGCCTCTCCGCCGATCTAGTAGGGTTCCTCACCCACCTGAGAGATACTTCGGTTTCTCTATGACAGTGGGAGTGAGGATTGCATCATGAGATGATGACCCAACTAGCTTCGAGCAGGCCATCGAGAGTAAGACTCTGTAAGAATGGCTGGATGTTTAGTGATCTGAGATGGAATCCTTATACACCAGCAAAGTATGGACTTTGGTTGCTATATCTGAAGGGTTAAATCCCCATCAGGAGCAAGTATATCTTGAGAAAATTACTTGGTGTACATGGAAAAGTTGAGACTTTCAAAGCTAGACTTGTTAAAGGTTTGCATCATTGACCAGGTGTGGATCATGATGAAACTTTTTCTAAGGAGCTATGCTTAAGTCCATCCAGATCCTACTTGTCACGGCTACATACCATGACTACGATATCTGGTGGTTGGGTGTCATGACAGCTTTTCTAAATGATGTTTTAGAAGAGAACGTCTATAAGTACACAGCCAGAGGGCTTCGTAGACAGTGGGAGCAGTGGAAACGTGTGCAAGATGCTTTATAGGATAAAGCAGGCATCGCGGAGTTGGAACATCTGTTTTGATGAAGCAGTCAAAGAAGTTGACATCATCAAAATGGTATATGAACCTTGTATAAACAAGAAGGTAGTAGAGAGTATGGTGACGATCCTCGTAGAGTACGTGGATGACATACTCTTGATAGGGAAGGAGTTTCCTATGCTACGCTCGGTCAATCTCCGTTTACCACCAAAATTCTCCACATAGGATCAAAGTGATACCTACTAAATCCTGGATTTTGGATCTATGAGATAGATCTAATTGGATGTTAGGACTCTCACTAGTTGTAGTGAGACGGTATCAACCGATCCTGGGGAGAATCACTGGAAGGGATCCAGGGTGATAATGACGACTGAGTGTCAGTCGCAGGCATTGTCTTTACCCTCAGTAAAGGGACGGTATGTTGGAAGAGTTCCAAGCTAGATACCGTGACATACTAGACGATAAAGGCACGATACATCGCTACTTAAGATGCTACCAAAGAGGCTGTTTGGGTGTATATTGGTTCATGAGATGAACTATGTTCCTCCCATTGTGTGACAATGGAGTTGTGGCTTATGCCAAGGAACGTCCGTCCCATCAGTGATCCAGACATATTCTAAGGCAGTATCACCTGATCATGGAGATGGTTGATCTCCAAGAGATCGAGGTTAGGAGAGTAGACTCAGAGGACAAACACAGCGGATCCACTCACGAAAGGCCTTTTCCCAGAGAGAGACTTTTATGGGATGGTTGAGTATGTGATACTACAACCACTGCTACAGATGGCCCTAGTGCAAGTGGGAGATTGTTAGTTATATGTATGCCCTAGAGGCCATTACTGTACATAGGATGTATATTGTAGTGGATGCTGGGACATATATAGGGAGGACTTTCTTGCTCGACATGATAGTATTCTATCTGGTTACCCTTTACCTTAACGTGTATGCCGATTGTCTCTCTGTTACATGTTGGTGAAGCCCTTAGGATCTGTACTTGACTACCTGGACTATGATGCGGATCATACTAGTGGGGACATGGTAGTCCATAAGTACATCCTTCAAAGTCCCTAGTCGTGGGTGTATCGAGACGGGGCATCGATATACCAGAGTAGACTAGCGTATACCTTCTCGACCCATACAGATGGGCGATGGATGATCCCATATCCATTGGTGTTTGACATCAGAGGAGATATACGGGTGCTCAGTAGAGACTGGGTACACTGGACGGACTCGCCGAGAACTCCCAGATGGTATTATACCTCACGTCAGATGGCAGTTCTCTGGTGACACTGGTACAGAGTAGTCCGTTGACCCGAGATCGTCATAGAGTCTTGTGTGGTTCCCACTGTGCTTTGATTTCCATCTTACCACGTCCAAGAGGGCGTGCAAAACGGTGGTTTTTGGGTACAGTCCCGAGCTACATGGAGGCAATGAGCGATAGGAGGGGATTCGTCTCTCCCGGTATAGGGAGTTGATGTTGTGCTGTGTTCGATTGGCTATAACAGGAAATCCCTGGCCAGGGTTGCTGAGATTTACTGGTAAGTGTTACCAGTAGTTTCTCGAACAGTTATAGACCTCATATCGACACGACTTATCGAGCTATTGGGGTCTGACGTTTACCACCCCTAGGCGAGATATGCGACATATCAGACGATCAGACCGGACTGTACGGTAGTGTTACTGGTCGGATTCACTGGAGTGTGAGCGGGCTTGCTCGTCGATCTTCAGATCGCTCAATACCCGGGTGGCCGTTACGTTTAGCAGACCGCTTGCGGCTTGTGGATGCTTGATATGATCATCATCTGCTGCCGGCGTATTGACGAGTCTTTAGAGTCCTACACAGAGGTTTCCTGGCTCAAGCGAAACAAAATAGGTGCGCATATGAGATATGTGCGGGACCGAGAATAATGCGTGTATGTGATACCGTATTCTATTCTCACGATAAATATATCGAATGGTTGTATGCGATATAACCTAGTTATCGATTCAAGCGTTGATTCGATAAGCCGATATATTGTATACTAGTCGGTTGTGTGCGACATAACCGGGTCATTGAATCAAGTGTTGATTTAATGATTTAATGCATATTTATATATTTGATATATTACTTTGCATCAACTAGTATCGGTTTACTTAAGATGGATTTTCTCACTCGGATGGGCGCATTGTATATGCGATATACTTTTGTGCACTTGATTGTATCATGTTTGATGATACATGTTTACTTGTGTTTTGTGTAAAGTTTAAACCATGGTTATGTAATGGTTAGGGTTTACATTTTCTTATTCATTTATTTGTTCATTTATTCTTTTTGGAAAAATGAATAGCATAAAGGAAAATGGTGGCTTGTTTTGGATTCTAGTTGAAGCTTCATGAAGCTTTGACCTAAGTAACCATTTTGTCTCATGCTTAACCCTAACCACTCCATTAACCCTAGTTTAATCTCTACACTTGACCATGGTTCAATATATGATAAGGATTGGTTTTTCTTTTCTAATTAATCTTATCATATCTTTTCTTCTTCTTCTTCCTTGAACTCAAGAAGAAAAGCTTAGGTTCATCAATGGTGATTGATGATTAAGAGTGAGAAATCCAATTCTAAAGTCTACCCACTTCCTATTTCTTCATCCTCTACCTCTTGCCAAGTAGTAGAGTGTGTTTCCTTCACAAGATTTTAGGGTTTGGTGAAGGTGGAGCTTGATCTAGCGATGCCTCGACGTAGATCATCTTCGGCATGGACATCGACGACCTAGCTTGCCCATTCTCCGACGAAGCCGACGCTAGAGCCCGGATTTGATTTGGACAGCGGAGAGGACCTCGTTGCGGAGCTATGGAGGTGGAGCACCGGATCTACAAAGGTTGTATTTCCGTTAAACTATTAGTTAAGTGTTAACTAGTTAGTTTTTCGCCTAGACATCTAGCCGACGATCCGTAGTTTAGGGTTTGTAGGCACCGTAAAATTTTAATATGGCATGTTCGATGCCTTGTGAGACCTCCTTGGGGTGCCTAGGAACCCTACAATATTGTTCTTGACTCGCCACCTCTTTAGTAAAATGAATTCTTTTCAGAAAACACAAATGGGAGTATGGTAGAATTGAAAGTGATTCCAGAACCATAAACGATTACTGAAAATTTAGTAGAACCTAAAGATTCAATTGGATTCGACAATCCATTAGCCACTCCGCAGATACAATGGGTAAATTCAGCCACCCGAGAGGTATTTCGGTCTACTCAAAGACGGTGACAGGGAGGTTTTTGATGATTCAAGCTGGCCACTACTGCTGTCCTAGACTATAAGATCTGGCAAGTGGATGAATATAACGTCGTTCTAAATTAGCTTTAGAAGTGCACATGTATATGACTCTGCCAGAGGGTGTTGGAGATAGTGCCCTTAGAGTCAATTATTGGATCACATGCACGTGATTGCAATGATTGAGGGAGGACCTATACCGTTAGAACAGTCTTACTCTGGTTTATCTTTATTATCGTGTACTGTTTTAGGTGACCTTATAGGTCACTATTGCGCGTTGATAAAGCCCTTAGGATTCTTGCTTGACAGCCAGCAGTATGATGGCGATCATATACGTGGGAGCTGGTAGTCTATAAGAACATCCTTAAAAGGTCCTTAGTCGTAGGAGTTTTCGAGACATGGCATCAATACTCCAGAGTAGACTAGTGTATACAATCGAGACTCCGACGAGGGGCGATGGCCGGTCTCACAAGCCACTGGTGTCAGTTGGTTCACCTAAGATTTATACAGGTGCTCATTGGGTTATGAGTACACCGGACAGGACTCGCCGGGAACATGCTAGGTGGTCTTATACCTGACGTCAGATAGCAGTTTCCTGGTGACATGTGTACAAGTTATTTCATCGACCTGAGATCGTCATTTGTCTCGTGTGAGTTCCCACTGTACTTTGATTACTACCCTACCATGGCTCAAAGGAGTCGTGCAAACAGGTTTTAGTTGGGTACAGTCCCGAGCCATATGGAGGCAGTGAGCGGATCTTCAGGGGTTCGTCTCTCTCGGTATTGGGGGTGAGGTCGCGCTGTGTCTAGAAGAGCCATTACACGAAGTCCTTAGCCAAGGCAGGAGATTTACTGGTAGGTATTCCAGTAGTATCTCAGGGTGTTCTGGGCTACACTCCGACACGACTTGTACCTCTTTTGGGGGTCTGACTTTTACCAACCCCCTAGGCCCACCATGCGATGCTCATAGACGAACGGACCGGACTGTACGGCTATTGTCACTGACAGGCTCAGAAGGGTGTCAGGATGAGTTCGCTCATCGACCTCCCTTTTAGTCAATACCTTGTAGCCCGTTACGTATAGCTAGTACCTCTGACGTGCTAGTAGTTAAATCCACAGCCAAAGTATTGACAAGTCTTTAGAGTCCCCCACAGACCGTTTCTCAAGTTTCGGGCGAAACGCTGTAGAGGCCGTATGGAGATATGGCAGGGTTCGATCATATACGTGCGGTATTGCACGGATCATGATCGGATGGATAATACTAGCGGGCTTTGGTTTAAGTCGGATCCTAGTATTGTACAATGTAGATTTTGTCTCATTGCATTTGTATTCGGTCGCAATACAAATGCAGGTATGTATATACAATCGCAGGGTTTTCCTGTAATTTATTACGGGATAAGTTTTTTGAAGTTGCCAGTTTGCTTTCCGTTTCGGCCATTTTCCTTTGTTTCTTTCCTTAGCTGAAAATTGATGGAGGAGGTCTTATTTGCAATTGTGCAAATTAGCATTGTGGAGGGTGGTCTTTGTATATTGTTGCATCATGATGGTTTCATGATGGTTCCACCATCCCTTGACTTTCTTTTGATCATCATTTCTTGACTTTTGACTTGATGATGATGGAGGGTTATGATGATGGATGTGAGACTTGCTTTTTCCCTTACACTCAACCTTGCCTTTTCTTGTGCTCACCTCCTTTGTCCATTCTCTCTCTCTCTCTCATTTTTTTTGGTGGCCGGCCAAGCTTGATGAGGGTTGTCCAAATTTGGTGGTGTGAGAAATGGTCTCATTTTTGCTTGTAAAATCCTATAGCTCCATCCAAAAAGATTCATCTAATTCCTCCACCAAAATGGCAACTTCATATAAACCCCATGAGACATATAGATCTACACTTCATCTACAGTATTCTTGGATACGTCGACTCGCCAACTTCGTGCCCGAGTTGCCTCGGTCTAGAGGTTGGAGCCCGTAAAAGAACCCGGCGATGTGGAGCCCTTTCCGACGAGGAGATGAAGACCGGAGATTCCGCGGGGAGATCGGGATGACGATGAGAAGACCGAAGGACACGGATCGCTCGGTATATCTCTCTATCCCTTCTCTAGTTTTCTAGGATTAGGTTAATGGCCTGATCCGGGTTTTTAGTACGCGGTAGCGCCAGTTTTAAAAAGTTAAAGAAAAGTTTTTATATTCCGCATTTTGGCCTCGTTCAGACGGCCGGGGCGCCGCCGTGCACTAACATGATATCAGAGCCACGCCATTAACCTAGTCTATCTTGCTTTAACGTGTTTACAAGTTCGATCGAACGAATTTCCAAAAACCATATTTTCCATGCATCAGTTTCTGTCGAATTTTTCCATTCGTCAAAAAATTATTTGGTACATTGGAAAATTACGTGCAGGGTTTTTTGAGAATTCTGTGAAAATTTGGTCGGCTGATATTACTGTAGCACGACGGATCAGCGGCCAAAACCATGTTTGGGCCGCAGATCCGCCGCCGTTTTGTGTCCAAACTGCACCAAATTTTTACAGTGGGCTTCTGGCATGGAAATAGGGTTTCTGGTATATTCTTTTTGGGCCCATATTAATTTTGAGTGCTACAGTAGTGCTTGGGGCCCACTTCGGGAAATTTAGTCGATCGAAACTTTTAAACATGTTAGTTCACAGTATTTACATTATATCTGCGACCGTGAATGTCATTTGATCGGTAAATCCTGTCTAACTGCTATAGCCCTTTTAGACGGATTTGCGAACGTGACATTCACGTTGATGTTCTGTGTTGTGCTGTGATGTTGCGGATTGTCGTGGTGGATAGCCTGATGCAATGGTAGTACAGTTTGGTTTATTATGTACATTTGATATTGCGGGGCGAGCGTCCGACATGTGGACTGCCGTCACTGCCTGTTTGTATATTATTCTTTTGGGGCACGACCGGGCTGAGGTCGATGTACCCGTTGTATGTATATTTTACTTTCTGTACTAGGATTACCCCAAGGTGGGGTGCACGGATAGCCGGGTTCTAGAGGGCAACGGGCCCGCATCTCATGGCTTTGAGACGGAGGGGACTTTACTCTAGAATTGGCGGACTATTCGCCGCACTCGTAGGGGGTACAGGTTGACCCAAGGAGGGTTGCCCAAGTTATCGGATTCCGTGAAGTGCTGGGTGGTCCATTCATGTTGCTGAAGGGGGCTGCCTCGCTTCAGGTTTTTGCGGGTAATTTGCCGCGCCCGTAGAGGTCTAGGATTTCATTGCACAGGCTATCCACACGACCAGAGGAACGTCGGGTTTCAGTAGCGGCTCTATGAAACCCGGGGATCCCAGATATCTGTATTGTTCTGTGATGCTTATTACATTTCTGTGATGTTGCATTTTATCACGCCTTGAGCGAGTATTATATATTGATATATATACTAGTAGATGTTGTATATGTTTTGCATCCGCGCTAGTCCAGTCCCCGCTCTGTCGTTTGTTAAGTAGCCTAACGGGTGATGACGGGACCCAGCTGCGAATGCGGATGGCATATACGTACATCGTATTTTCGTTCTTTATTGGTGTGATCAATTGATGGGACTGCATTGATTCGGATCAATGCAAGCTAAACAAACATATTCTGATGTTGTTGGAACATTTTTCAAAAGGCTGTTATTGCAAGGGCGTTCTCTTTTGTTTTGCACAGGGTATTCGGTTATGAATATCCAGTACCTCAGTCGACGAGGCAAGGGCCGAGATCCCTTCACCAGGAGTGACCCATGGACAGAAGTTTTGTTAGTTATATGTATGCCCTAGAGGCCATTACTATACATGAGATGTATATTGTAGTGGATGCTTGGACATATATAGGGAGGACTTTCTTGCTCGACATGATAGTATGCTATCTGGTTACTCTTTACCTTAACGTGTACACTGATTGTCTCTCTGTTACATGTTGGTAAAGCCCTTAGGATATGTACTTGACTGCCTGGACTATGATGCGGATCATACTAGTGGGGACATGGTAGTCCATAAGTACATCCTTCAAGGTCCCTAGTCGTGGGTGTATCGAGACAGGGCATCGATGCACCAGAGTAGACTAGCGTATACGCATCTTGACCTATATGATGGGCGATGGATGATCCCATATCCATCGGTGTTTGACATCAAGGACGGTGTACGGGTGCTCAGTGGAGACTGGGTACACTGGACGGACTCGCCGAGAACTCCCAGATGGTATTATACCTTACGTCAGATGGCAGTTCTCTGGTGACACTGGTACAGCTTAGTCTGTTGACCCGAGATCGTCATAGAGTCTTGTGTGATTCCCACTGTGCTTTGATTTCCATCATACCACGTCCAAGAGGGCGTGCAAAAAGGTGTTTTTTGGGTACAGTCCCAAATCACATGGAGGCAATGAGCGATAGGAGGGGATTCGTCTCTCCCGGTATAGGGAGTTGATGTTGCGCTGTGTTCGATTGGCTATAACCGGAAATCCCTTGTCACGGTTGCTGAGATTTACTGGTAAGTGTTACCAGTAGTTTCTCAAACTATTATAGAACTCATATCGACACGACTTATCAAGCTACTGGGGTCTGACGTTTACCACCCCTAGGCGAGATATGCGACATATCAGACGACGAGACCGGACTGTACGGGAGTGTTACTGATTGGATTCACAGGAGAACTAGCGGGATTGCTTGTTGATCTTCTGATCGCTCAATACCCAGATGGCCGTTACGTTTAGCAGACCGCTTGCGGCTTGTGGGTGTTTGATATGATCATCACCTACTACCGGCGTATTGACGAGTCTTTAGAGTCATACACAGGGGTTTCCTGGCTCAAGCGAAATGGAGTAGGAGCACATATGTGATATGTGCGGGACCGAGATTAATACGATATGAGATACCGTATTCTATTCTCGCGATTTGTAACATTGATCGATTGTATGCGATATAGCCGGGTTATCGGATCAAGTGTTGATTCGATAAGTTGTTACACATGATATTAGTCGGTTATTACCGGATTATTAAATCAAGAGTGTTGCGCCACGGCAGCGCCCCGGCCGTCTTACTCGAGGCCAAATTGCGGAATCAAAATTTTTCCTTACCCGGAAACCGGCGCTACCGCGGACAAAGAAAACCCGGATCGATAACCATTAACCTATACTAGCTAACAAGAGATGGGAAAAGAAGTATACCACGAGATCCGAGTCCTCCGGTCTTCTCATCATCGCCCCGATCTCCCGCGGAAAGTGTAGTCTCCAAATCGTCGCCTCCTCGCCGGAAAGGGCACCACATCGCCTTCGTCTTTTACGGGCTCCCGCCTCAATACCGAGGCAACTCGAGCATGAAGCCGGCAACTCGACATGCTCAAGATATGCTGTAGGAAGTGTAGTATAGAATCATAGTCTCCTTTGGGGTTTGTTGTTGCCATGATGGAGGATTGGGGTTAGGAAAAATGGTGCTTGCATTTTTCCGAAACAAGAAGAAGAAGGAGATGAAGAATTCCTCCCATAACAAAGATGAACTCTCTCATTCTTTTTCTTTCTCTCTTTCTTTTTCTTCTTCTCTCTTTTCTCATAACCATGAAAGACTTATCATATTCATCAAGTCAAGAATAAGGTGGAGGAAAGAACTATATGAAAGCAAGAGGGAGGTGAGTGTAGGAGCACAAGAATGGTGACCACAAACAAACATGAACCATGCTTGTAACTATTAAACCCATACCCTTTCAATCAATCACAATAAAGCAAAAACATGGATGAAAGATATGAAGCTATCATAATCAATCATTATGCAAGAAAACCCCTCCACTAATGTAATTTGCAAAACTGCAAATTACCCCCTCCATCGGAAAAGTCCGGCCGGGAAAGAACAAAGGAAAACCGGCCGGAACGGAATGCAAACTGGCAACTCCAGAAGACTGGTCCCGTAATAAATTACAGGAAAACCCCGATACTGTGCATACACACCCGCATCTGTATTCCGACCGGATACAAATGCAATGAGACAAAATCTACACTGTACTAGACTAGGACTGGCTTAAGCCAAAGCCGGCTAGTAAAATCCGTTCAATCCTGATCCGTGCAATACCGCACGTATCAGATCAAACCCTGCCATATAACTATACGGCCACTAGTACAAAACTGTCCGATCCTGATCCGTGCAATACCGCACGTATCTGATCGGACCCTGCCATATCTCCATACGGCCTCTACAGCGTTTCGCCCGAAAGCTTGAGTAACTGTAAGTGTGGTGGACTCTAAAGACTCGTCAATACAATGGCTGTGGATTTAATCACTAGCACGTCAGAGGTATTAGCCAATACGTGACGGGCCACCAGCTATTGACCAAAAGGGACGTCGATGAGCGAACTCATCCTGACACCCTACTGAGCCTGTCAGTGACAATATCCGTACAGTCCGGTCCGTTCGTCTATGAGTATCGCATGGCGGGCCTAGGGGGTTGGTAAAAGTCAGACCCCCAAAAGCGGTACAAGTCGTGTCGGAGTGTAGCCCAGAACGCCCTGAGATACTACTGGAATACCTACCAGTAAATCTCCTGCCTCGGCCAAGGGCTTTGCGTAATGGCTCTCCTAGACACAGCGCGACCTCACCCCCAATACCGGGAGAGACGAACCCCTGAAGATCCGCTCACTGCCTCCATGTGGCTCGGGACTGTACCCAACTAAAACCTGTTTGCACGACTCCTTTGAGCCGTGGTAGGGTAGTAATCAAAGCACAGTGGGAACTCACACGAGACAAATGACGATCCTCAGGTCGATGAACTAACCTGTACACATGTCACCAGGGAACTGCTATCTGACGTCAGGTATAAGACCAACTAGCAGGTTCCCGGCGAGTCCTGTCCGGTGTACTCATAACCCAATGAGCACCTGTATACATCTTAGGTGAACCAACTGACACCAGTGGCTTGTGAGACCGGCCACCGCCCCTCGTCGGGGTCTCGACTGTATACACTAGTCTACTAATGGAGTATCGATGCCCTGTCTCGAAACTCCTACGACTAGGGACCTTTTAAGGATGTGCATATAGACCCCAGCTCCCACGTATATGATCGCCATCATACTGCTGGTCGTCAAGCAAGAATCCTAGGGGCTCTATCAACGTGTAATAGCGACATGTCAGGTCACCTAAAGCAGTACACGATGATAAAGATAAACCAGATAGCATACTATCATCTCGAGTAAGACTGTCCTACCGGGATAGGTCCTCCCTCAATCATTGCAATCACGTGCCTGTGATCCAATAATTGACTCTGAGGGCACTAACTCCAACAATCTCCCATTTGCACTCAAGGCTAATTATTGCGATGTCGCATACTCACAGCCCGTGTGATACCGAACACCCAACTCCTCTACTAGTCAGTCTCACAAAGCTCGTTTGCGAAACTATTGCGTTCGAGGAATAGCCTCAGTGAGTGGATCCGCTGTGATGTTTCTTTCTATGTCTCTCTATATCTCAAGTTCGCGGAGAAAGCCATCTCCCGAAATGAGCAATACCTGTCTTAGAATGTCTGGATGTCTGATGGGACCTAGCTCATAAATGAACTCCAAATCCAAACTCCTTAGACTGTATCAACAACTGAACTTAATCAGTATCCTGCGCCATGCCTCCCTTAGTATTGCCTTGGACCACCTGTCCAAAATACTGTCCCTCGTCAGAGGGAGAACTATAACTCTGACAACCTCCTTGTCGTCCATGTCACCTTGGAAGCCTGGAGTGATAACCGTCTCCTAAAGGAGGCAGCCGTTATCATATCCCTAGAACATTCACTTATGTTCTAAAACTGCTTCCGACTGTTTTTCCAGGATTGGATTAATATCAACTTATTGCACTTACTGCAAGAACAACATCTGGTGTGGTACTTGACATCTCATGATTGACTCAATTGCCTAAGCAAGTGATCTGTCAATCATGCGTATCCCTCTCCCCTTTAGTCTGTAAGACACCTTTAGAGAGGGTGACTCCATTACCTGCAGGTGTACTACCGTGCCAGGAGTCGTCCATTCTAAATACTCATAGAATGCTGTCAAGGTACCCAGATTGGGAAACCACCCAAATCTAGATCTAAAACCATAGATCTAGTAACCAGTATGTCTGATATAATATCCAAGTCCCATGTGGAGAAAACACTGTGTGACGACCAAAGTATAACCGATCGTAGTATAGGAATATCACTTCCTACTACCTTCTCAACAGATCCATCCCCTATTCTGATGACGTCAAACCTATGACTGTCACATCAGAAATGGATGATCTATCTCCGCTACATCTGCTTTAGTCTATAAATAGACATAAGCCTGATGTCCACCAATGCTTCCGCTGCTCCCACTGACTACGACAACCTTCTGGCAGAGTCATATAGACGTGCACTTCCAAAGCTAGTTTAGAACGACGCTATACTCATCCTCCTGCCGGGTCTCGCAGCCTGGAACAACAGCAATGGTAATTGTGGGTAAACAAGAACTTCCCTGTCACCGTCCTTGAGGCTACCGGAGTACCTCTCGGGTGCCTGAAGTTACCCACCTTATCTGCGGAGTGGCCAATGGAATGTCAAATCAGATTGAATCTTTAGGTTCCTTATCAAATCTTCAGTAATCGTTTGTGGTTCTGGAATCACTTCCAGTTCTACCATACTCCCACTACTTTTTCTGAAAAAAATCCATTTTTAATAAAAACTGTGGCGAGTCTAGAACAATATTGCTATAGTTCATCCAGATGGTAGAAAGTCAACCCTCGTCATAGCCTGGGTCAACCCACAAACAGCCATTACAGAAACGTGCCTTGAGTTATCCGGAGTCTGGTTTTAAGCATAAGCCGGACAACTCCCCGTACCTTAACATCGTTAAGATATGAACTGTTCTATATCCAATATAGAACCAGAGGCACTGATTTAATTGAACCAGATTCAAATCATGCAACTATCTCCAGTGCATGTCAACTAAATGGAAGGAGGTCGATCAGCGTTACTCAACTTAGGAATGCTTCCAATTATGAGTAACCTGAAAGAGAAGCAATCTGTCTTCATCATTACTATCAACTGAATACCATACACAAGTATCTACATCTTCGATCTCTTTGAAGAATCCCGATACTTGCTACAGCTGGTTCTCTACTCTATTCAAATACCTATAACTCCTCAAAACTTAGACCCTGTGTTTCTACGAAACACATGTCTAAGAACTAGAGAAGTTAAAAGTAAATAGAATATAGTATAAGGACCAACCCCTCTGTCCTAATGGACACTGGACAACATACAATACTCTGTATAAGTCCGCTGAGTCTAACAACTCTTTCACTGTGTGTCGTAGGTTGAAAACTGTACTTATGGTTAAGAAGAATTACACCGTTGTTTAATGCTCCTTACCTAACCATCCACTGATATAGGTAAATGTCGTCGACATAATATCAAAAGGTATATCTCACTCTATGAAAATAGACGTACAGATATATCAATTTGAAATTGGTGCACAACAGCGGATATTCAAAACCAAATATTTGCCGACCGGCAAACAACCCAGGTGACTTCCTCAAATATCACCGATTACAACGAATCCCAATATAATGAGGATGGTCACCTAATTCCCAATAACTTACTCCCACTCATCATCTGTAAAACCATACAGATATGAGAATCCAACCTGGTAAATACATACCCTGGACCAAGTGTCTAATCGGGAAATCAGTTTTCTATTAACAGTACACAGTGAAACTGAAACATTGAAATGTTTCGTTGGGGTATCCTGGTATTCCTAGTAATGCCTCTTCCATTATCCAGATTCACAACTATAACCGTATAATTCTTTGCCACCTCTCCAAATCCCTTCATATGTCTTTAGTCATTACCTTCTGTACACCCCTTTAGGCCAAATGGTTTTCTTCCTTCCCTACCGTTCGGCACCAGCCTATGGTTTGGAAGAAGACTATCCAATAAGCATAAAGGGTGTACTGTCCTAATCCTAGGAGCACTCGCAATGCGAGAGAAGGTGAAGATAAAAGACACCTGAATGTACTTTATTCCTATTTCTCCTGAACCAGAATCCATCCCCGAACTGGAACTAGTTCCTTTCGAGTTCGTATATAACCATACGATGGAGTATCCAATAAAATGGGATCTTCGTAGTGATACGGAGTGTCCTGGAGAAATACAAAGGTGATTTAGGATTGGCGAAGAAATACTTGGTTTGGTCGTGAATATCAGTCGCAATTTACTTTGCCCTCTTACTAATCCCTTGCTTTGTCTAAACTTAATACCTTCTGTACACTATCGTTATGCTAATTGGTTTTCTTCATTCCCCACCGTTCGGCACCAGCCTAAGGTTTGGAAGAAGACTATCCAATTTGCGTAATAGGTGTACTACTCCTAAACCAAGGAGTACTCGCAACCTGAGAGAAGGTGAAAAGAAAAGACAACTGAATAATCATATCCGCTTTCTCCAGAACCAGAAACCATCCTCGAAGTCCTTCGAGTTCGTATATAACCATACGATGGTTTTGTCCAATGGAAGTGGACGTTCGTAGTAATACGGGGTGTCCTGGAGAAAAGGGTAAAAGTAGGAGTGGCAATGAGGTCTGCAACTCTGACAATCCAAAAGCCAGTGTAAAGAAGGTTCGGTCAACTTGGTCACTGAGTCATAGTCCAGGGTCGGGTCAATGGTCGCTGCCAGAGAGAGAGAGAGAAAAGAAAACACTCAGCGTGCACTCTAACCTAGATCAGAATGGTTATCACTTTGTCTAATATGGAAACCTCCCACTGTACCTCAAATTCTCCTCCAAACCTGAAAGAAGAATTAGTCGGGATCACTCGAGGAGTAAACCAACTCATCAGTGGGAATCGGGATCCAACTATCATCGCATGATAACTTGACGGAATCCACTCAAGTCACCACACTCCAGAAGGTATGCGCATGCTTGGCAAGTTTCAGTTCTTTTGAAACTCCCGATGTGATTTTTACCCCTAGGACCCAAGTGACCTTGATGAATAATCAACAAATCAAAAGGTCCTAGTCAAGTTCAACCCGTCATTATCTTGATTGCGTTAAACCCACCCGCACGACCCTTGACGAATAATCAACAAAGTCGCACGACTGTCCTAACCAATCCACATATCCAAGCGACAGAAAGCATTACAGAGCTACCGCACACTACGCCTCGGCGAATAGCAACGACAAACGTAGCGCGAATACTAAGCAATACTAATCCGAAATGACGGAGGTCTACGAATGGTTTCTGGCGAAAACCTTTAACGTAATGAACTTGATATCGTTGAAGGAACTGGATAACTTTTTAGAAAATATAGTGACGAAAACCTTTACTAAAGAGGTCACTCCCGGTGAAGGGATCTCGGCTCTTTCCCCGTAGAATGAGGTGCAGGATATTCCAACTGAATACCACGATGCAAAGCAAAAGTAATCGGCTATAGTGAAGTTAATGCCCTGACGCAAACTTCTGTCCAAGGGGTCACTCCCGGTGAAGGGATCTCGGCCCTTGCCTCGTCGACTGAGGAGCAGGATATTCCAAATGAATACCACGATGCAAAACAAAAGTGAACGTCCTTGCAATAACAGCTTTTTGAAAAATGTTCCAACAACATCAGAATAGGTTTGTTTAAACTTGCATTGATCCGAATCAATGCAGTCCCATCAATTGATCACACCACAAAGAACGAAAATATACTGACGTACGTATATGCCTTCCGCATTCGCCACTGGGTCCCGTCATCACCCGTTAGGTTAGCTAACTAACGGCAGAGCGGGGACTGGACTAGCGCGGATGTAAAACATATACAACATCTACTAATATATATACCAATATATAGAATTTCGCTCAAGGCGTGAATAAAATGCAACATCACAGAAATGTACAGCATCACTGAACAATACAGATATCTGGAAACCCCGGGTTTCACAGAGCCGCTGCTGAAACCCGACGTTCCCCTGGTCGTGTGGATAGCCTGTGCAATGAAATCCTAGACCCCTACGGGCGCGGCAAGTCACCCGCCAAAACCTGAAGCGAGGCAGCCCCCTTCAGTACCGTGAATGGACCACCCAGCACTTCACGGAATCCGGTAACTTGGGCACCCCTCCTGGGTCAACCTGTACCCCCTACGAGTGCGGCGAATAGCCCGCCAATCCTGGACTGAAGCCCCCTCCGTCTCAATGCCGTGAGATGCGGGCCCGTTGCCCTCCAGAACCCGGCTATCCGTGCACCCCACCGCGGGGCAACCCTAGTACAGAAAGTAAAATATACATACAACGGGTACATCGACCGCAACCAGGTCGTGCCCCAAAAGAATAATACAAACTGGCAGTGACGGCAGTCCACATGTCGGACGCTCGCCCCGCAATATCAAATGTACATAATACAACAAAACTGTACTAGCATTGCATCCAGGCTATCCCCCACGACCGATCCGCAACATCACAGCATAAACATAGAACATCAACGTGAAAGTCACGTTCGCAAATCCGTCTAACCGGGCTATAGCAGTTAGACCGGATTTACCGATCGAGTGACATTCACGGTCGCAGATATAATGTAAACACTGTGAAATAATGTGTTTAAAATATTCCGATTGATCAAAAATTAACAAGTGGGCCCCCAATCAAAACTGTAGCAGTTACAGAAAATATGGGCCCAATTTTAATATTCCAAATACCCCATTTTCATGTTCAAGACAATCTGCAAAAATTTGGTACAGTGAAGAAATTAACTCGCGGCGGAAGAGCGGCCAAAGCAATGCTTTGGCCGCGCTTCCGCGGTGAAAAGAAGGAGTCATGCTACCAATTTTTACCAGATCTCTTATATCTCCCTGCACATCATTCTGAAACCACCTGAAAAATTTTTGGACTTCAAAAAATTTCGACAGAAACTGATGTGCAACAAAAATACGGTTTTTGGAAATTTCGGTCGATCGGAAACGCAAACACATCAAACGAAGCTAGGTAAGGTTAATGGCGTGGCTCTGATACCATGTTGCGCCACGGCAGCGCCCCGGCCGTCTTACTCGAGGCCAAATTGCGGAATCAAAATTTTTCCTTACCCGGAAACCGGCGCTACCGCGGACAAAGAAAACCCGGATCGATAACCATTAACCTATACTAGCTAACAAGAGATGGGAAAAGAAGTATACCAGGAGATCCGAGTCCTCCGGTCTTCTCATCATCGCCCCGATCTCCCGCGGAAAGTGTAGTCTCCAAATCGTCGCCTCCTCGCCGGAAAGGGCACCACATCGCCTTCGTCTTTTACGGGCTCCCGCCTCAATACCGAGGCAACTCGAGCATGAAGCCGGCAACTCGACATGCTCAAGATATGCTGTAGGAAGTGTAGTGTAGAATCATAGTCTCCTTTGGGGTTTGTTGTTGCCATGATGGAGGATTGGGGTTAGGAAAAATGGTGCTTGCATTTTTCCGAAACAAGAAGAAGAAGGAGATGAAGAATTCCTCCCATAACAAAGATGAACTCTCTCATTCTTTTTCTTTCTCTCTTTCTTTTTCTTCATCTCTCTTTTCTCATAACCATGAAAGACTTATCATATTCATCAAGTCAAGAATAAGGTGGAGGAAAGAACTATATGAAAGCAAGAGGGAGGTGAGTGTAGGAGCACAAGAATGGTGACCACAAACAAACATGAACCATGCTTGTAACTATTAAACCCATACCCTTTCAATCAATCACAATAAAGCAAAAACATGGATGAAAGATATGAAGCTATCATAATCAATCATTATGCAAGAAAACCCCTCCACTAATGTAATTTGCAAAACTGCAAATTACCCCCTCCATCGGAAAAGTCCGGCCGGGAAAGAACAAAGGAAAACCGGCCGGAACGGAATGCAAACTGGCAACTCCAGAAGACTGGTCCCGTAATAAATTACAGGAAAACCCCGATACTGTGTATACACACCCGCATCTGTATTCCGACCGGATACAAATGCAATGAGACAAAATCTACACTGTACTAGACTAGGACTGGCTTAAGCCAAAGCCGGCTAGTAAAATCCGTTCAATCCTGATCCGTGCAATACCGCACGTATCAGATCAAACCCTGCCATATAACTATACGGCCACTAGTACAAAACTGTCCGATCCTGATCCGTGCAATACCGCACGTATCTGATCGGACCCTGCCATATCTCCATACGGCCTCTACAGCGTTTCGCCCGAAAGCTTGAGTAACTGTAAGTGTGGTGGACTCTAAAGACTCGTCAATACAATGGCTGTGGATTTAATCACTAGCACGTCAGAGGTATTAGCCAATACGTGACGGGCCACCAGCTATTGACCAAAAGGGACGTCGATGAGCGAACTCATCCTGACACCCTACTGAGCCTGTCAGTGACAATATCCGTACAGTCCGGTCCGTTCGTCTATGAGTATCGCATGGCGGGCCTAGGGGGTTGGTAAAAGTCAGACCCCCAAAAGCGGTACAAGTCGTGTCGGAGTGTAGCCTAGAACGCCCTGAGATACTACTGGAATACCTACCAGTAAATCTCCTGCCTCGGCCGAGGGCTTTGCGTAATGGCTCTCCTAGACACAGCGCGACCTCACCCCCAATACCGGGAGAGACGAACCCCTGAAGATCCGCTCACTGCCTCCATGTGGCTCGGGACTGTACCCAACTAAAACCTGTTTGCACGACTCCTTTGAGCCGTGGTAGGGTAGTAATCAAAGCACAGTGGGAACTCACACGAGACAAATGACGATCCTCAGGTCGATGAACTAACCTGTACACATGTCACCAGGGAACTGCTATCTGACGTCAGGTATAAGACCAACTAGCAGGTTCCCGGCGAGTCCTGTCCGGTGTACTCATAACCCAATGAGCACCTGTATACATCTTAGGTGAACCAACTGACACCAGTGGCTTGTGAGACCGGCCACCGCCCCTCGTCGGGGTCTCGACTGTATACACTAGTCTACTAATGGAGTATCGATGCCCTGTCTCGAAACTCCTACGACTAGGGACCTTTTAAGGATGTGCATATAGACCCCAGCTCCCACGTATATGATCGCCATCATACTGCTGGTCGTCAAGCAAGAATCCTAGGGGCTCTATCAACGTGTAATAGCGACATGTCAGGTCACCTAAAGCAGTACACGATGATAAAGATAAACCAGATAGCATACTATCATCTCGAGTAAGACTGTCCTACCGGGATAGGTCCTCCCTCAATCATTGCAATCACGTGCCTGTGATCCAATAATTGACTCTGAGGGCACTAACTCCAACAAAGAGTTGATTTAATAATTTAATGTATAATTATATATTTGATATATTACATTACATTAACTAGTATTATCTCACTTAAGATTTATTTTCTCACTAGATTGTGCACATTGTTTATATGTGATATATGCAAGTGTACATGTTTGTATCATGCTTGCTGATACATACAAGTTGGGTGTATGAGACTTAAACCAAGTCAAGGTTAAATTAGGGTTTACTAATTTCCTAACAAATAACAAAAGAGATGAGACTTTGGTCAAAGTTATCAAGCTTCATGAAGCTTGATAAACATTGACAAAGTCAACTCTTTTGTCATTCCTTAGGATATTAGTTAACCCAACCCTTAACCTCATACTTTGGTTAATTCTCTACATGAGTTAAGCATGAGGGCTTATCTCAACCATGGTGCAATAATTCATTGGATAAGTTTTCATTTTGGATGAATTATTCACTTCATCTTCTTCTTCATCAAGCTCCATGAAAAGCTTGCTAGCTCTAATGGTGCCATGAGAAAAAGTGTGAGAAAATCAAATCTAAAGTGAGCCCACTTCCTACTTCTTCATCCTCTACCACTTGCCATGTAGTAGAGTGTGTTCTCCTCACAAAGTTCATGACCTAGTGATGGAATAGCTTGAGTTAGTGTCTCCCCGACGTAGATCATCTTCGGCCTCGAAGTTATCGTAGCAAGCACGTTCGTTCTTCTTGCGGAGCTTATCTAGAGTCCGGAGTTCACGATCGCAGCGAAAGGGACATCTACACGGAGCTTAAGAAGTGAAGGAACGGATCTACAAAGGTTGTAATCCCTCTCACTTAGTGTTAAAGTGTTTAACATGTTAGTTTTCGCCTAAACCCTAGTTTAAAGATCCGGCTTCGGGTTGTTCGGCACGGCTAAAATTTTAATCGGGCATGGTTGATGCCTCGTAGTACCTTATGAGCGTGCCTAGAAACCCTACAGTGGTATCAGAGCCAAGCTAGAGCTTTAGGCGAAGTCTGAGCGATGCTTAAAGTCCGATCGAACCCGGAAACCCCGATGTTTACCCCTCTCTGGATAATTTTCAAAAAGTTGATTTTTTATGAATTAAAAATGCTCAGAAAAACAAGCAGGAAAAACTAAGAATTACGGTTCACTAAGTCAATTATTTGACCGCGGAACCGCGGCCAAAATTGTGACTTAGTCCCTGGAATTTCATATATTTATTCTTAGGTCCTTTCTTGTCAATTTTTTCTAGGAATTATTTAATTCCACTCAAGTGTTGGGTTTTATAGGGTTGTATTGGGGACTCGTTGATTCGATCGGATATTTTAAGTTCGTTTATTTTGTCCGGGTAATTTTTTAGAAACGGTTAAAAAGTTTGAACGGATATCAATAACTCATTTTTCCCATGTCGGAAATTTTTTCAAAAGTTGGATTTTTTCTCGAGTTTAAGAACGTTCTAAGTCGTGCAAGTAACGCGGTGGACCCTCTAGAAAACAACAAACCTTAACTCGATTATGTGACCGTCTTGAACTGCCTCTGAACCTTAGGGTTTGTGGCAGTACGGCGTGCCACATGTGAGGCGTTGGCTTGACCCTTCTACGGCTGGACCATTGGTACTGTGGCATGTGATGGATGTTTTGAAACTGATTTCAAGTGTTGAGATAAATTGGGGAAATCTTGGGTGTTTGATTATTCGATCGGAAAGTTTAACATTGTCTATTTATCTGGAATGTGATACAATATTTGGAATCCACAGGTAGTTATGAGATAACTAATTTGAATGTTATAAACATAGCACTTTAGTCTCAGATGATCGGTTGCCACGGAATTTTGATGTGATCAAAAGTCCGTCGCAATCACGTAGCGTACGCGGATACTCGCCGGGTAAACTTAACAGACAGCCACGCCCTAAAGCCCCGACCAAGTGACTGTAGGAGAACCCCGTCGCCAAAAGCATCCGTTCGGGTGCTCGCGGCAGCGGTGTTCCTCCTTAGTGCACTTCGTCGACGGCATCCGGGGGTGCGGCCGTCTACTAAAGTTTGCGACGAGCATTCGATCAGGATATCGGGAATCTTGTTGAATTGCCAGACTTGATATTGAAAAGAGTTTTCGATAATGAGACTAAAATGTGGGGTTTATAATTGTTAGGCATGCGATGTCTAAGGAATTCATTTGGTTAAGCATGCGATATCTAAGGAGGTTGCGGATTCCAACTGTTGTAGTTTTACACTTTCTTTTCTGTGACCGTAAGCGTAGTATGTGGTGTATCGCTGGCTTCGTTGCTATACATCAACAACAATCAGGATACGCATACTTGCTTACGTTGATAATATGAGATATTATGTGTTGCTGTGATATGTTATATTGGATCGTCGTGTTTTGAATAGCCGGGGATTTTATATGAGATGAGAGTTTTTCTTTTTCATTCATGTAAAATTCAATTGTATGTAATATTCTTTTATTGGGGCACTTCCGGGCTGAGGATAATGTCACCGTTGTATATTATTTACTTTTCCGCATTAGGTAGACCCAAGGCGGGGAGTATAAGTAACCGGGTTCTAGGGTCCAGTGGGAGACCATCTCGAGGAGTCGAGACCGGGTCTCCAAACCCTAGAATTGGCAGTGTTGCTTGCCGCTCTCGTAGGGGTCTAGGGATATGGGTTAGGCTATTCATCGCGACCGTGGAATCCGTGTTTTATACAGGCTCGTATTGAAAACACGGACGTCCTAGTATATCCAATATTTCATATATGTTCTTCTACTGCAATGTTCTGTGATGAGATCATATTACTGTCTGAGACGAATGTTTATATTATATATATGAAATATATGTTATATTGCAGATTTCGTTTCAAATCTGATGCTTGTGAAGCATATTAAAAAGGGACTTCATTAATGAGATTAATGAAATAAAAGAAACCTAAGATGTTGTAGAAACTTGTTTAAAAACTGGTAGCTCTAGTTCTTGCTTTGCATAGCGGTGTTCCTTGTAGAACATCCAGCACCTTATTCGATAAGGAAAGAGCCGAGATCCCTTCACCGGGAGTGACCTCTTTAGCGAAACTAGCAGATACTACAAACTCGGTTTGTATTTTAATTGCTTCTATAGTTCTTGCTTTGCATAGTGGTATATATGATATATCCTGCACCTTATTCGATGAGGAAAGGACCGACGATCCCTTCACCGGGGGTGACCCCTTTAGCAAAACTAGAAAAGCCTAAAAAACACTCCATTTTAAAATCATTTGATTCTACAACGATATCAAGTTCATTACGCAATAGATTTTCAGAAAAACCTGTCGTAGCCCTCCGTCATTTCAGATAAGTTGTATATAGTATTCGTGCTACATTTGTTTTGTTGGCTTTCGTCAAGGTGTAGTGTGCGGTAGCTATATGCTGCTTATCTGCAGCATACGATGCGATTGGATTATGGTAGTCGTACGGCTTTGTTGGCTTTCGTCAAGGGTCCTGTGGGTGGGTTTAATTCAGTCAAGAAATGTACGGGTTGAACTTGACTAGCGGGCTATGGTTTGTTGGCTTTCGTCAAGGTCATAGCAAGTTAGGGGCAAAATATTATCGGGAATTTCAAGTGTTGAAATTTGCAATGAGATTGCATACCTTCTATGAGATAGTTGGATTCCAATACCCGCTGCGAGTAAGAGTTACTCCTGGGAGAGTTTTACACATTACAATTAGCCGATCAAGTAGGTGTCTAGAAAGGTGTTAACGGGGTTACGCCTCTGGGAAAACGAGGTTTACTTTAATTAGGTCCGTGCGAAAGCATGGGGAACCTCCCTCAAAGTACCGACACTGACCTGGCTGAAAGATTGGAGAACTTGTAGCGTGTAATTAATCCCGGCTAGTCTTTCCTTTTAGGGTTTGAAGGAAGATTTGATTAAAACAGTGGGAGACATCCTGATTAGATATATTAGATAACCAATCTAATCTTGCAAGAGCATACGCTGAGTGTTTTCTTCTCTCTCTCTCTAGGTAGCGACCATATCACGCCTTAATCAGGATAATAAAACGGATATATTGACCGAACCCGCTTGTTATACTGAGCTGGGGAACGTTGGTCCCGCTCCAACTTATAATTGTTATAAGACAGAGCAGGAAATTAGGGAATACCAGATTTCCCGTGCCGCCCAAACGGAGAAAGTGCATGCTGATGCATCTTCTTCGGGTGTGTTCATTACAGAGAACTGTTTCTCAGTATCCTTTACATCCTGGGTATGAAATACCGGATCAGGATCCCGCATATGTAATCTGTTACATGGGCTGCAGAAAGGTAGAGAACTGAGAACGGGTGATATGTTTCATGAGACAGAAAACGGTGCAAGTGTTGCAGCCAAGTCTGTTGGTCACTGTCACCCTGTATTACCAGAATACATTGATTCTGAACGAATGTTGTTAGATACCGAACCTGATATACAACATCATATCAGTCTCTTTATTAGTTAAGAAGGATATAATTTTGTATTGTTGGATAATGTTTTGAACATTTCCTATATCAAGAGTTGATCGGTTCAGGCACGTTATCTAAAAGCATTGACGTTCTAAATCAAAATACAGTTCTAGGTATACAGAACACACACAAGTGGAAGAGTCCAGAAATGAACGAATCCTTCTTGAGGTATTGTAGACTAGGCCATATCAATCCGACCCGACTAGCTGAAGTTACATTTAGATGCATATTTAAATCTGTTTGAATTTACATCTTGTGAAACTTACCGGTCATGTCATAAAGATAAGATGACCATAGCTCTGTTTATTAGAAACAGAGAAAGAGTTAGAGAACTCTTGGGATTGATACATGCTGATGTATGAAAGTCTCCTGTCTACACATGCCAAGACCGGTTCTTTGTACTTTATTACATTCTCTGATGATCTCTCAAGATTCAGACATATGTTACTGTTGAAACACAACTCCAAACCTTTTGAGATATTCACAAATTGTAAGTTAGAAGTAGAGAACCAAAATACGGGTAAAAGTATTATGTCCTTTGATGTGATCAAGTAGGAGAATACTTGAGCACGGAATTCTTGGACTATTCTAAAGGAGAATGAGATTCTCTCTCAGCATTACTCCTCCGTATACACCACAGTATGTAGGTGTATCGGGGCGGAGCAATAACACCCTATTAGATATGGTGAGCTCTATGATGAGTGTTGGAGATAGTGCCCTCAGAGTCAATTATTGGATCACAGGCACGTGATTGCAATGATTGAGGGAGGACCTGTCCCAGTAGGACAGTCTTACTCGAGATGATAGTATGCTATCTGGTTTATCTTTATCATCGTGTACTGCTTTAGGTGACCTGACATATCGCTATTACACGTTGATAGAGCCCTTAGGATTCTTGCTTGACCACCAGCAGTATGAGGGCGATCATATAAGTGGGAGCTGGGCTCTATAAGCACATCCTTAAAAGGTCCCTAGTCGTAGGAGTTTCGAGACAGGGCATCGATACTCCAGAGTAGACTAGTGTATACAGTCGAGACCCCGACGAGGGGCGGTGGCCGGTCTCACAAGCCATTGGTGTCAGTTGGATCACCTAAGATGTATACAGGTGCTCATTGGGTTATGAGTACACCGGACAGGACTCGCCGGGAACATGCTAGTTGGTCTTATACCTGACGTCAGATAGCAGTTCCCTGGTGACATGTGTACAGGTTAGTTCATCGACCTGAGGATCGTCATTTGTCTCGTGTGAGTTCCCACTGTACTTTGATTACTACCCTACCACGCTCAAAGGAGACGTGCAAACAGGTTTTAGTTGGGTACAGTCCCGAGCCACATGGAGGCAGTGAGCGGATCTTCAGGGGTTCGTCTTTCCCGGTATTTGGGGTGAGGTCGTGCTGTGTCTAGGAGAGCCATTACACGAAGCCCTCGGCCGAGGCAGGAGATTTACTGGTAGGTATTCCGGTAGTATCTCAGGGTGTTCTGGGCTACACTCCGACACGACTTGTACCGCTTTTGGGGGTCTGACTTTACCAACCCCCTAGGCCTGCCATGCGATGCTCATAGACGAACGGACCGGACTGTACGGATATTGTCACTGACAGGCACAGTAGGGTGTCAGGATGAGTTCGCTCATCGACGTCCCTTTTGGTCAATAGCTGGTGGCACGTTACGTATTGGCTTATACCTCTGACGTGCTAGTGGTTAAATCCACAACCAAGGTGTTGACGAGTCTTTAGAGTCCCCCACATTCTGTTGCTCATGTTTTCGGGCGAAAAGCTGTAGAGGCCGTATGGAGATATGGCAAGGTTCGATCAGATACGTGCGGTATTGCATGGATCAGGATTGGACGGTTGGTACTAGAGGCCGTATGGTTATATGGCAGGGTTCGATTAGATACGTGCGGTATTGCACGGATCAGGATCGAACGGATATTACTGGCCGGCTTTGGTTTAAGCCGGATCCTAGTATAGTACAGTGTAGATTTTGTCTCATTGCATTTGTATTCGGTCGGAATACAGATGCGGGTGTGTATACACAGTATCGGGGTTTTCCTGTAATTTATTACGGGACCAGTTTTCTGGAGTTGCCAGTTTGCTTTCCGTTTCGGCCATATTTCTTAGTATCCTTCATTGGCCGAAGATTGGTGGAGGAGGGCTTATTTGCATTTGTGCAAATAAGCAATTTGGAAGGGGGTCTTTGCATATTATTGTATCATGATACTTGCACCATCATTGCTTGACTTTCTTTAGTCATCATAGCTTGACTTTGGATGTGATGATGGGAGATGGTTGTTGAGTGTTGGACTTTGTTTCTTATGATTTCTTTTCATGATCAAAGATGATTCTCTCTTGCATTATTGTGAGGCTCTCCCCCATTCACTCACTCTCCCCTCACCATTTTGTCATGGCCGGCCACATTGGGGAGGGGCTGCCCATTTTGATTTGGTGTGGGATTTATGTATCTTTGGCTTGGAAAAATCCCCACAAGTTCCATCTCCAAAAGCTTATATCATTCCTCCACCATATGGCAATTCCTACAACCCCAAAATGAGACATGAGTTCCACACTACATTCTACAGCAAATCTTGGGCACGTCGACTCGCCAACTTCGTGCCCGAGTTGCCTCGGTATAGAGGTGGGAGCCCGTAAAAGAAGCCGACGACGTGGTGCCTTCCGGCGAGAAGATGGAGACTGGACATTCCGCGGGAGATCGGGACGACGACGAGAAGACCGGAGGACTCGGATCACTCGGTATATCTCTCTTCCCCATCTTGTAGTTAGCTAGGACTAGTTAATGGCCCGATCCGGGTTTTAGTGCGCGGTGGTGCCGGTTCAAGAAAAATTAAAGTTAACCATCGCTTCCGCATTTGGCCTCGGGATGGAGGCCGGGGCGCCGCCGTGCTCTTACAGTGGTATCAGAGCCTCGCCATTAACATAGTCTAGCTTTGTCTAATGTGTTTTACATTTCCGATCGAACAATTTTCCGAAAACCGTATTTTTCTTCACATCAGTTTCTGTCGAAAATTTTTGAAGTCCAAAAATTTTTCATGTTGTTTCAGAATGATGTGTAGGACATTCTAAGAGTTCTGTGAAAATTTGGGCTCGTGAACAGTCCAAACCACCGCGGAACCGCGGCCAAACCCATGCTTGGGCCGCGGTTCCGCCGCGACTTGAACTGTTCAGTCCCCCAAAATTTTACAGAATTCTCCTGGGATGAAAATAGGGGTTTTGGAATATTAATTTTGGGCCCAGAATTTCTTGATGTGCTACAGTAGTACTTGGGGGCCCACTTGGTAAATTTAATCGATCGGATATTTTAAACACATTAGTTCACA
Organism: Agapanthus africanus; assembly: GCA_030015575.1. Lineage (NCBI taxonomy): Eukaryota > Viridiplantae > Streptophyta > Magnoliopsida > Asparagales > Amaryllidaceae > Agapanthus > Agapanthus africanus. The sequence goes on from CM057342.1 coordinate 385,425,910, forward strand.
GTATTTACATTATATCTGCGACCGTGAATTTCACTTGATCGGTAAATCCTGTCTTACTGCTATAGCCCGGTTAGACGGATTTGTGAACGTGACTTTCACGTTGATGTTCTGTGTACTGCTGTGATGTTGCGGATCGGTCATGGGGGATAGCCTGGATGCAATGCTAGTACGGTTTTGTTGTATTATGTACATTTGATATTGCGGGGCGAGCGTCCAACATGTGGACTGCCGTCACTGCCTGTTTGTATTATTATTTTGGGGCACGACCAGGTTGCGGTCGATGTACCCGTTGTATGTATATTTTACTTTCTGTACTAGGATTGCCCCGCTGAGGGGTGCACGGATAGCCGGATTCTAGAGGGCAACAAGCCCGCATCTCATAGCATTGAGACGGAGGGGGCTTCACTCTAGAATTGGCGGGCTATTCGCCGCACTCGTAGGGGGTACAGGTTGACCCAGGAGGGGTGCCCAAGTTACCGGATTCCGTGAAGTGCTGGGTGGTCCATTCACGTTGTTAAACGGGGCTGCCTCGCTTCAGGTTTTGGCGGGTAACTTGCCGCGCCCGTAGGGGTCTAGGATTTTATTGCACAGGCTATCCACACGACCAGGGGAACGTCGGGTTTCAGTAGTGGCTCTGTGAAACCCGGGGATCCCAGATATCTGTATTGTTCTGTGAGGCTGTACATTTCTGCGATGTTGCTTTTTATCACGCCTTGAGCGAAATATAATATATTGGTATATATATTAGTAGATGTTGTATATGTTTTTGTTAGTTATATGTATGCCCTAGAGGCCATTACTATACATAGGATGTATATTGTAGTGGATGCTTGGACATATATAGGGAGGACTTTCTTGCTCGACATGATAGTATGCTATCTGGTTGATCTTTACCTTAACGTGTATACTGATTGTCTCTCTGTAACATGTTGGTAAAGCCCTTAGGATGTGTACTTGACTACCTGGACTATGATGCGGATCATACTAGTGGGGACATGGTAGTCCATAAGTACATCCTTCAAAGTCCCTAGTCGTGGGTGTATCGAGACGGGGCATCGATATACCAGAGTAGACTAGCGTGTACCTTCTCGACCCATACAGATGGGCGATGGATGATCCTATATCCATTGGTGTTTGACATCAGAGATGATATACGGGTGCTCAGTGGAGACTGGGTACACTGGACGGACTCGCCGAGAACTCCCAGATGGTATTATACCTTACGTTAGATGGCAGTTCTCTGGTGACACTGGTACAGAGTAGTCTGTTGACCCGAGATCGTCATAGCGTCTTGTGTGGTTCCCACTGTGCTTTGATTTCCATCTTACCACATCCAAGAGGGCGTGCAAAATGGTGGTTTTTGGGTACAGTCCCGAGTCACATGGAGGCAATGAGCGATAGGAGGGGATTCGTCTCTCCCGGTATAGGGGGTAGATGTTGCGCTGTGTTCGATTGGCTATAACAGGAAATCCCTGGCCAGGGTTGCTGAGATTTACTGGTAAGTGTTACCAGTAGTTTCTCGAACTGTTATAGACCTCATATCGACACGACTTATCAAGCTATTGGGGTCTGACGTTTACCACCCCTAGGCGAGATATGCGACATATCAGACGATCAGACCGGACTGTACGGTAAGTGTTACTGGTTGGATTCACAGGAGTGTGAGCGGGCTTGCTCGTCGATCTTCTGATCGCTCAATACCCGGATGGCCGTTACGTTTAGCAGACCGCTTGCGGCTTGTGGGTGTTTGATATGATCATCATCTGCTGCCAGCGTATTGACGAGTCTTTAGAGTCCTACACAGAGGTTTCCTGGCTTAAGCGAAACGAAATAGGAGCGCATATGAGATATGTGCGGGACCGAGAATAATGCGTGTATGTGATACCGTATTCTATTCTCGCGATGATTGTATCGAATGGTTGTATGCGATATAACCTAGTTATCGAATCGAGGATTGATTCGATAAACCGATACATAGGATACTAGTCGGTTATATGCGATATGACCGGATCGTTAAATCAAGTGTTGATTTAATGATTTAATGTATAATTATATATTTGATATATTACTTTGCATTAACTAGTATTGGTTCACTTTAAATGGATTTTCTCACTTGGATGTACAAGTTGTATATGTGATATACTTTTTGTGCAAATGATTGTATCATGTTTGATGATACATGTTTGCTAGGGTTTTTGTGTAAAGATCAAACCATGGTTACATGTTAATGGTTAGGGTTTTGATTTATTCATTAATTTATTTGTTTATTCTTTTTGGAAATTTTTTAAGGATGGTGGCTTATTTTGTTTTTATGTTGAAGCTTCTTGAAGTTTTGATCAAGTCAACCATTCTTATCTCATCCTTAACCCTAACCATTCTAACTAACCTTGGTTTAATCTCTACACTTGACCATGGTTTACATTATGATAAGAATTCATTTTCTTTTCTTTTTTGAATATACTTATCATAATATTATCTTCTTCTTCTTCTTCTTCAAGTTGAAGAAAACCTTTCTTCATCAATGGTGATTGATGAAAACGAGTGAGAAATCCAATTCTAAAGTGAACCCACTTCCTATTTCTTCATCCTCTACCTCTTTCCAAGTAGTAGAGTGTGTTTTCTTCACAAGTTTTCTAGACTTGTTGAAGTTGGAGCTTGATCTAGCGATGCCTCGACGTAGATCATCTTCGGCACGTCGTCGATGACCTAGCCCGCTCTTTCTCCGATGAAGCCGACGCTAGAGCCTGGGATTTGATTTGGACAGCGGAGAGGACTTCATCACGGAGCCGTGGAGGTGGAGGACCGGATCTACAAAGGTTGTATTTCCGTACTCTCTTAGTAAAGTAGTTTACTAGTTGCATCTTTCGCCTAGAATTCTAGTTAACGATCCGTATTAGGGTTTCTCGGCACCCGTAAAGTTTTAAATTGGCATGGTTGATGCCTTGTGAGACCTCTTGAGAGTGCCTAGGAACCCTACAGTGGTATCAGAGCCTAGCTAGAGCCTTAGGCGAAGTGTAGACGAAGTTTGAAACCCGAACGAACCCGAAACCCTAAACCAAACATGCTCTCTGGACTTTTTCTAAAATCTGGGATTTTTCCACATTAAAAATATGCAGAAAAATCAGCAGGGAATTGTAAGAATTACTGTGAAGCCCGTACCCATGAATCCACCAAAGTGCGGCGGAACCGCGGCAGAAGCCTGGCTTCTGCTGCGGTTCCGCGGCCAATTGATGACGTCAGCTTCCCATTTTTGCACAGTAATTCCTATTTTCTGGTGTTTGATTTTCTGGGAATTTTTAATATTTATTCAAGAGTTGAATTTTCTGGGTTGTTTTGGGGATTCGAATATTCGATCGGATTATCAAATTTTGTCTGTGTGGCTTTCCGGATAATTTTTGGATATGTTAAAAAGTTCGACCGGATATAAATACCCAACTTTTCCCCTGTCGGGAAATTTCCAAGTGTTAGATTTTTCCGTAGTTTAACGACGTTCTAAGTAGTGCAAGTAACGCGATGGTCCCTCTAGAAGACAACAAACCTTAACTCGATTATGTGACCGTCTTGAACTGCCCTTTGAACCTTCGGGTTTGGGGCAGTACGGCGTGCCACATGTGAGGCGTTGGCTTGACCCTTCTACGGCTGGACCATTGGTACTGAGGCACGAACTGAATGTTTTTAGACTTATTTCATGTGTTGAGCTGTATCGGGAAAACTTGGGTGTTCGAATGTTCAATCGGAAAGTTTAACATTTTCTGTTTATCCGGAATGTGATACAACAATTGGAATTCACAAAAGTTATGTGATAACTGAATAAATGTTATAAACATAGCACTTTAGTCTCACTTGATCGATTGCCACGGAATTTTGATGCGATCAAAAGTCCGTCGCAATCACGTAGGGTACGCGGACACTCGCCGGATAAACTTAATAAACAGCCTCACTCCATAGCCCCGACCAAGTGACTATAGGAGAACCCCGTCGCCGAAAGCATCCTTTCGGGTGCTCGCGGTGGCGGTGTTCCGCCTTGGTGCACTTCGTCGACGGCGTCGGGGGTGCGGCCGTCTACTAAAGTTTGCGACGAGCATTCGATCAAAATGTCGGGAATCCTGTTGAATTGCCCGACTTGGTATTGAAAAGTGTTTTCGATAATGAGACTAAAATACGGGGTTTATAATTGTTAGGCATGCGATGTCTAAGTAATTCATTTGATCAGGCATGCGATGTCTGAGGTGGTTGCGGATTCCAACTGTTGTAGCTTTACACTTTCTTTTCTGTGACCGTAAGTGTAATATGTGATGTCGCCGGTTTCGTTGCTATATGTCAACGACAATTGGGATGCGCATATTTACTTACGTTGATGACATGTGATGTTATGTGTTGCTGGATATGTTATATTGGATCGTCGTGTTTGAATAGCCGGGGGTTTTTATGTGAGATGAGTGTTTTTCATTTTCATTCATGTAAAAACTTGTATGTAATATTCTTTTATTGGGGCACTTCCAGGTTGCGGAAGTTGTCACCGTTTGTATATTATTTACTTTTCCGCACTAGGATAGACCCAAGGAGGAGGGCACAAGTAACCGGGTTCTGGAGTCCAGTGGGAGACCAACTCGAGGAGTCGAGCCCGGTCTCCTAACTCTAGAATTGGTAGGGTTGCTTGCCGCTCTCGTAGGGGTCTAGGGGTGTGGGTTTGGCTATTCATCGCGACCGTGGAATCCGTGTTTTATACTGGCTCGTATTGAAAACACGGACGTCCTAGTATATCCAATATTTCATATGTTTCTTCTGCTGCGATATCTGTGATGTGATCATGTGATGTTCTGTGATAGATACAGTATATAGTATATATGATATATTATATAGACGTTACTTATGTTTTACACTCGCGCTAGCCCTGCCCCGCTCTGTCGTTAGTTACCTAACCTAACGGTGCACGAGGGGACATCGAGGTGAATGCGGATGGCATAAGTGTACGTCGTATTTATCTGTGATGTTTAGGTACTTAAATGATGGGACTTCATTAATATGATTAATGAAAGAAAAGAAACCTAAGATGTTGTAGAATCGAATTTCAAAATAAAACAGGTAGTTACAGTTCTTGCTTTGCACAGCGGTATATATGATATATCCTGCACCTTATTCGATAAGGAAAGGACCGAGATCCCTTCACCGGGAGTGACTCCTTTAGCAATAACTGGCAGATGCTGCACACTCGGTTTGTCTTTTGATTGCTTTTAAGAGTTTTTGCTTTGCACGGTGATATATATGATATATCCCGCACCTCATTCGACGAGGAAAGGACCGACGATCCCTTCACCGGGAGTGACTCCTTTAGCAAAACTAGAAAAGCCTCAAAAAAACACTCCATTTTAAAAATCATTTGATTCTACAACGATATCAAGTTCATTACGCAATAGGTTTTCAGAAAAACCTGTCGTAGCCCTCCGTCATTTCAGATAAGTGGTAGTTAGTATTCGTGCTACCTTTTTTGGCCTGCGTCAAGGCGTAGTGTGCGGTAACTAACTAGTATTTATCTGCTTATGCATATGATGCAGATTGGATTAGGGTAGTCGTGCGACTTTGTTGGCCTGCGTCAAGGGTCGTGCGGGTGGGTTTAATTCAATCCGGAAATGACGGGTTGAACTTGACTAGCGCACTATGGTTTGTTGGCCTGCGTCAAGGTCATAGCACGCTAGGGGCAAAATATTATCGGGAATTTCAAATGTTGAAATTTGCAATGAGATTGCATACCTCCTATGAGATAGTTGGATCCCGATACCCGCTGCGAGTTAGAGTTACTCCTGGGAGTGTTTTACACATTACAATTAGCCGATCAAGTAGGTGTCTAGTAAGGTGTCAACGGGGTTACGCCTCTGGGAAAACGAGGTTTACAGTAATTAGGTTCGTGCGAAAGCACGGGGGATCTCCCTCAAAGTACAGACACTGGCCTTGCTGAAAGATTGGCGAACTTGTAGTGTGTAATTAATCCCGGCTAGTCTTTCCTTTTAGGGTTTGAAGGAAGATTTGATAAAAAGCAGTGGGAGCCATCCTGATTAGATAAAATAATAACCAATCTATTCTTGCAAGAGCGCACGCTGAGTGTTTTCTTCTCTCTCTCTCCTGGTAGCGACCATGTCACGCCTTAATCAAGATAATAATACGGAATATTGACCGAACCCGCTTGTTATTCTGAGCTGGGGAACGTTGGTCCCGCTCCAACTTATAATTGTTATAAGACAGAGCAGGAAATTGGGGAATACCAGATTTCCCGTGCCGCCCAAACAAAGAAAGTGCATATGATGCATCTCCTTCGGGTGTGTTCATTACAAAGAACTATTTCTCTGTATCCTCTACGTCCTGGGTATGTGATACCAGATCAGGATCCCAGATACGTAATCTGTTACATAGGGCTATAGACAGGCAGAGAACTGAGAACGGGTGATAAGTTTCATGAGGTAGAGACCGGGGCAAGTGTTGCAGCCAAGTCTGTTGGTCACTGTCACCCTGTATTACAAATACATTGATTCTGAACGAATGTTATTAGATACCGAACCTGATATACAAAATCATATCAGTCTCTTTATTAGTAAAGAAATGATAAAATTTTGTATTGTTGGATTATGTTTTGAACATTTCCTATATCAAAAGTTGATCGGATCAGGCACGTTATCTAAAAGCATTGATGTTCTAAATCAAACTACAGTTCTTAGTATACGGAACACACACAACAGGAAGAGTTCAGAAATGAACGAATCCTTCTTGAGGCATTGTAGACTAGGTCATATCAATGCGACCCGACTGGCTGAAGTTACATTTAGATGCATATTTAAATTAGTTTGAATTTACATCTTATGAAACTTGCGAGTCATGTCACAAAGATAAAATGACCTCAGCTCTGTTTATTGGAAACAGAGAAAGAGTTAGTAAACTCTTGGGATGATACATGTTGATGTATGTAAGGTCTCCTGTCTACATATGCCAGGAATGGTTCTTCATACTTCATTACATTCTCTGATGATCTTTCGAGATTCAGACCTATGTTCCTGTTGAAACACAAGTCTGAACCTTTTGAGATATTCACAGAATATAAGCTAGAAGTAGAGAACCAAATGAGGGTATAAGTATTAAGTCCTTTGATGCGATCAAGGAGGAGAATACTTGTGCATGGAATTCCTGGACTATTCTAAAGGAGAATGGGATTCTCTCTCAGCATTACTCCTCCGTATACACCATAGCACGATGGTATATCGGGGTGGAGCAGATACACCCTATATGATAAGGTGTGCTCTATGATGAGTACTACTGAGTTACCTATTTCCTTTTGGGAGTTATGTACTTAAGAAGCTGCATACCTATTGAATTAGGTTCCAATCAAATCAGTTGCCTACCACTTCATATATGATATGGAAAGGGAAGAGCCCATGTCTTAATCTAGTTAAGATTTGGGGTTGACCGGCCTATGTCTAAAAGCAAAATCCGGACAAGCTCGAGGCAAAGTCTGTAATGTAGAACTGGAAAGGTTCCAGCTATACAAACTGCAGCTGATGATTTGATAGAACCAAAAGATTCAGTAGATTCCAACGAACCTCAGCCTCTCCGCCGATCTAGTAGGGTTCCTCACCCACCTGAGAGATACTTCTGTTTCTCTATGACAGTGGGAGCAAGGATTGCATCATGAGATGATGACCCAACTAGCTTCGAGCTGGCCATCGAGAGTAAGACTCTGTAAGAATGGCTGGATGTTTATCGATCTGAGATGGAATCCTTATACACCAACAAAGTATGGACTTTGGTTGCTATATCTCAAGGGTTAAATCCCCATCAGGAGCAAGTATATCTTGAGAAGATTACTTGGTGTAGATGGAAAAGTTGAGACTTTCAAAGCTAGACTTGTTAAAAGTTTGCATCATTGACCAGGTGTGGATAATGATGAAACCTTTTCGAGTAGCTATGCTTAAGTCCATCCAGATACTACTTGCCACGGCTACATACCATGACTACGATATCTGGCGGTTGGGTGTCATGACTGCTTTTCTAAATGATGTTTTAGAAAAATGCGTCTATAAGTACACAGCTAGAGGGCCTCGTAGATAGTGGGAGCAGCGGAAACGTGTGCAAGATGCTTTATAGGATAAAGCAGGCATCGCGGAGTTGGAACATCTGTTTTGATGGATTAGTCAAAAATGTTGACATCATCAAAATGGTAGATGAACCTTGTATAAACAAAAAAGGTAGTAGGGAGTATTGTGACGATTCTCGTAGAGTACGTGGATGACATACTCTTGATAGGGAAGGAGTTTCCTATGCTACGCTCGATCAATCTCCGTTTATCACAATGATTCTCCATATAGGATAAAAATGATACCTCCTAAATCCTGAGTTTTGGATCTATGAGATAGATTTAATTGGATGTTAGGATTCTCACTAGTTGTAGTGAGATGGTATCAATCGATCCTGGGGAGAATCACTGGAAGGGTTCCAGGGTGATAAAGACGACTGAGTGTCAGTCACAGGCATTGTCTTAACCCTCAGTAAAGGGACGGTATGTTGGAAGAGTTCCAAGCTAGATACCGTGGCATACTAGACGATAAAGGCAGGATACATCGCTACTTAAGATGCTACCAAAGAGGCAGTCTGGGTGTATATTAGTTCATAAGATGAACTTTGTTCCTCCCATTGTGTGATAATGGAGTTGTGGCTTATGCCAAGGAACGCCGGTCCCATCAGTGATCCAGGCATATTCTAAGGCAGTGTCACCTGATCATGGAGATGGATGATCTCCAGGGTGATCGAGGTTTGGAGAGTAGACTCAGAGGACAACACAGTGGATCCACTCACAAAGGCCTGTTCCCAGAGAGAGATTTTTATGGGATGGTTGAGTATGAGATATTACAACCACTGCTATCAGATGGCCCTAGTGCAAGTGGGAGATTGTTAGTTATATGTATGCCCTAGAGGCCATTACTATACAAAGGATGTATATTGTAGTGGATGCTTGGACATATATAGGGAGGACTTTCTTGCTCGACATGATAGTATGCTATCTGGTTGATCTTTACCTTAACGTGTATACTGATTGTCTTTCTGTTACATGTTGGTAAAGCCCTTAGGATGTGTACTTGACTACCTGGACTATGATGCGGATCATATTAGTGGGGACATGGTTGTCCATAAGTACATCCTTCAAAGTCCCTAGTCGTGGGTGTATCGAGACGGGGCATCGATATACCAGAGTAGACTAGCGTGTACCTTCTCGACCCATACAGATGGGCGATGGATGATCCCATATCCATTGGTGTTTGACATCAGAGATGATATACGGGTGCTCAGTGGAGACTGGGTATACTGGACGGACTCGCCGAGAACTCCCAGATGGTATTATACCTTACGTCAGATGGCAGTTCTCTGGTGACACTGGTACAGAGTAGTCTGTTGACCCGAGATCGTCATAGAGTCTTGTGTGGTTCCCACTGTGCTTTGATTTCCATCTTACCACATCCAAGAGAGCGTGCAAAACGGTGGTTTTTGGGTACAGTCCCGAGTCACATGGAGGCAATGAGCGATAGGAGGGGATTTGTCTCTCCCGGTATAGGGGGTTGATGTTGCGCTGTGTTCGATTGGCTATAACAGGAAATCCCTGGCCAGGGTTGCTGAGATTTACCGGTAAGTGTTACCAGTAGTTTCTCGAACTGTTATAGACCTCATATCGACACGACTTATCAAGCTATTGGGGTCTGACGTTTACCACCCCTAGGCGAGATATGCGACATATCAGACGATCAGACCGGACTGTACGGTAAGTGTTACTGGTTGGATTCACAGGAGTGTGAGCGGGCTTGCTCGTCGATCTTCTGATCGCTTAATACCCGGGTGGCCGTTACGTTTAGAAGACCGCTTGCGGCTTGTGGGTGTTTGATATGATCATCATCTGCTGCCAGCGTATTGACGAGTCTTTAGAGTCCTACACAGAGGTTTCCTGGCACAAGCGAAACGAAATAGGAGCGCATATGAGTTATGTGCGGGACTGAGAATAATGCGTGTATGTGATACCGTATTCTATTCTCGCGATGATTGTATCGAATGGTTGTATGCGATATAACCTAGTTATTGAATCGAGGATTGATTCGATAAACCGATACATAGGATACTAGTCGGTTATATGCGATATGACCGGATCGTTAAATCAAGTGTTGATTTAATGATTTAATGTATAATTATATATTTGATATATTACTTTGCATTAACTAGTATTGGTTCACTTTAAATGGATTTTCTCACTTGGATGTACAAGCTGTATATGTGATATACTTTTTGTGCAAATGATTGTATCATGTTTGATGATACATGTTTGCTAGGGTTTTTGTGTAAAGATCAAACCATGGTTACATGTTAATGGTTAGGGTTTTGATTTATTCATTTATTTATTTGTTTATTCTTTTTGGAATTTTTTTAAGGATGGTGCCTTATTTTGTTTTTATGTTGAAGCTTCTTGAAGCTTTGATCAAGTCAACCATTCTTATCTCATCCTTAACCCTAACCATTCTAACTAACCTTGGTTTAATCTCTACACTTGACCATGGTTTACATTATGATAAGAATTCATTTTCTTTTCTATTTTGAATATACTTATCATAATATTATCTTCTTCTTCTTCTTCTTCAAGTTGAAGAAAACCTTTCTTCATCAATGGTGATTGATGAAAAAGAGTGAGAAATCCAATTCTAAAGTGAACCCACTTCCTATTTCTTCATCCTCTACCTCTTGCCAAGTAGTAGAGTGTGTTTCCTTCACAAGTTTTCTAGACTTGGTGAAGTTGGAGCTTGATCTAGCGATGCCTCAACGTAGATCATCTTCGGCACGTCGTCGATGACCTAGCCCGCTCTTTCTCCGATGAAGCCGACGCTAGAGCCCGGGATTTGATTTGGACAGCGGAGAGGACTTCATCACGGAGCCGTGGAGGTGGAGGACCGGATCTACAAAGGTTGTATTTCCGTACTCTCTTAGTAAAGTAGTTTACTAGTTGCATCTTTCGCCTAGAATTCTAGTTAACGATCCGTATTAGGCTTTCTCGGCACCCGTAAAATTTGAAATTGGCATGGTTGATGCCTTGTGAGACCTCTTGAGAGTGCCTAGGAACCCTACAGTTTTGCATCCGCGCTAGTCCAGTCCCCGCTCTGTCGTTAGTTAGCTAACCTAACGGGTAATGACGGGACCCGGTGGCGAATGCGGATGGCATATACGTACATCTGTATATTTTCGTTCTTTGTGGTGTGATCAATTGATGGGACTGCGTTGATTCGGATCAATGCAAGTTAAAAACAAACCTAATCTGATGTTGTTGGAACACCTTTTCAAAAAGCTGTTATTGCAAGGACGTTCACTTTTGTTTTGCATCGTGGTATTCAGTTGGAATATCCTGCTCCTCAGTCGACGAGGCAAGGGCCGAGATCCCTTCACCGGGAGTGACCCCTTGGACAAAAGTTTGCGTCAGGGAAATAACTTCACTATAGCCGATTACTTTTGCTTTGCATCATGGTATTCAGTTGGAATATCCTGCACCTCATTCTACGGGGAAAGCGCCGAGATCCCTTCACCGGGAGTGACCTCTTTAGCAAAGGTTTTCGTCACTATATTTTCTAAAAAGCTATCCGTTCCTTCAACGATATCAAGTTCATTACGTTAAAGGTTTTCGCCAGAAACCATTCGTAGCCCTCCGTCGTTTCAGACGGGTAGCACGTAGTATTCATGCTATGTTTGTTGACCTTCGTCAAGGCATAGTGTATGGTAGCTGCTTGTTGCCTTTCTGTTGCATAGATAGATGCGTTGGTTTGGGACAGTCGTATAGCCTTGTTGACCTTCGTCAAGGGCTTGTACGGGTGGGTTCAAATTAACCTGGACAATGACGGGTGGAACTTGACATGTGACTTATGATTTGTTGACCTTCGTCAAGGTCATAAGAGCATGGGGCAAAAATCACATCGGGAGTTTCAAAAGAACTGAAACTTGCCAGATATGCGCATACCTTCTGGAGTGTGATAGCGTGAGCTGATTCCGTCATGTTATCATACGATGATAGTTGGATCCCGATTCCCACTGATGAGTTGGCTTACTCCTCGGGTGATCCCGACTAATTCTTCTTTCAGGTTTGGAGGAGAATTTGACGGTACAGTGGGAGGTTTCCAGATTAGATAAATTGGTAACCATTCTGATCTAGGTTAGAGTGCACGCTGAGTGTTTCTTTTCTCTCTCTCTTTGGCAGCGACCATTGACCCGACCCTAAGACTATGACTCAGTGACCAAGTTGACCGAACCTTCTTAAACACTGGCTTTTGGATTGTCATAGTTGCAAACCTCATTGCCACTCCTACTTTTACCCTTTTCTCCAGGACACCCCGTATTACTACGAACGTCCACTTCCATTGGACAAAACCATCGTATGGTTAGATACGAACTCGAAAGAATTTATTCGAGGATGGTTTCAGGTTCTGGAGGAAACGGATAGGACTGTTCAGTTGTCTTTTCCTTTTACCTTCTCTCAGGTTGCGAGTACTCCTTGGTTTAGGAGTAGTACACCTATTACGCAAATTGGATAGTCTTCTTCCAAACCTTAGGCTGGTGCCGAACGGTGGGGAATGAAGAAAACCAATTAGCATAACGATGGTGTGCAGAAGGTATTAAGTAAAGACATAACAAGGGATTAGTATGAGGGCAAAGTAAATTGCGACTGATATTCACGACAAAACCAGGTATTTCATTACCACTCCCACTTCACCTTTGTATTTCTCCAGGACACTCCGTATCACTACGAAGATCCACAGTTTATTGGATACTCCATCGTATGGTTATATACGAACTCGAAAGGAACTTATTCCAGTTCGGGGATGGATTCTGGTTCAGGAGAAATAGGAATAAGGTTTATTCAGTTGTCTTTTATCTTCACCTTCTCTCATTGCGAGTGCTCCTAGGATTAGGACAGTACACCCATTATGCTTATTGGATAGTCTTCTTCCAAACCATAGGCTGGTGCCGAACGGTAGGGAAGGAAGAAAACCATTTGGCCTAAAGGGGTGTGCAGAAGGTAATGACTAAAGGCATAAAAAGGGATTTGGAGAGGTGGCAAAGAATTATACGGTTACAGTCGTGAATCTGGAAGAGGCATTACTAGGAATACCGGGATACCCCATCGAAAAATTTCAATGTTTCAGTTTCACTGTGTACTGTTAAAGGAAAACTGATTTCTTAATTAGACACTTGCTCCAGGGTATGTATTTACCAGGTATGATTTTCACATCTGTATGGTCTTACAGATGATGAGTGGGAGTAAGTTATTGGGAATTAGGTGATCATCCTCATTATATCGGAATTCGTTGTAATTGGTGATATTTGAGGAAATCGCCTGGGCTGTTTGCCGGTCGGCAAATATTTGGTTTTGAATATCCGCTGTTATGCACCAATTTCAAATTGATATATCTGTACGTCTATTTTCATAGAGTGAGATATACTTTTTGAAACTATGTCGATGACATTTACCTATATCAGTGGATGGTTAGGTAAGGAGCATTAAACAGCGGTGTAATTCTTCATAACCATAGTACAGTTTTCAACCTACGACACACAGTGAATGAGTTATCAGACTCAAGGGACTTATACAGAGTATTGTATGTTGTCCAGTGTCCATTAGGACAGAGGGGTTGGTCCTCGTACTAGATTCTGTTTACTTGTGACTTCTCTCGTTCTTAGACATGTGTTCCGTAGAAACACAAGGTCTGAGTTTTGAGAAGTTATAGGTATAAGAATAGAGTAGAGAACCAGGTGTTGCAAGTATCGGGATTCTTCAAGGTGATCGAAGATGTAGATACTTGTGTATGGTGTTCAGTTGATAGTAAAGATTAAGAGAACTTGCTTCTCTTTCAGGTTACTCATAATTGGAAGCATTCCTAAGTTGAGTAACGCTGATCGGCCTCCTTCCATTTAGTTGACATGCGCTGGAGACAGCAAATCCGTGCCTCTGGTTCTATATTGGATATAGAACAGTTCATATCTTAACGATGTTAAGGTACGGGGAGTTGTCTGGCCTATGCTTAAAACCAGACTCTGGATAACTCAAGGCACGTTTCTGTAATGGCTGTTTGTGGGTTGATCCAGGCTATGATGAGGGTTGACTTTCTACCATCTGGAAGATCAATAGCAATATTGTTCTAGACTCGCCACAGTTTTATTAAAAATGGATTTTTTTAGAAAACAGTAGTGGGAGTATGGTAGAACTGGAAGTGATTCCAGAACCACAAACGATTACTGAAGATTTGATAGGAACCTAAAGATTCAATCTGGTTTGATATTCCATTGGCCACTCCGCAGATAAGGTGGGTAACTTCAGGCACCCGAGAGGTACTCCGGTAGCCTCAAGGACGGTGACAGGGAAGTTCTTGTTTACCCACACTTGCCATTGCTGTTGTTCTAGGTTGCGGGACCCAGCGGGAGGATGAGTATACCGTCGTTCTAAACTTGCTTTAGAAGTGTGCGTGTATATGACTCTGCCAGAGGGTTGTCGTAGTCAGTGGGAGCAGCGGAAGCATTGGTGGACAGGTGGCTTATGTCTATTTATAGACTAAAGCAAATATAGCGGAGATAGATCATCAATTTCTGATGTGACAGTCATAGGTTTGACTTCATCAGAATAGGGGATGGATCTGTTGAGAAGGTAGTAGGGTGTGTGTCCTGGTATTTGGATGACATAAACAGAGTAGGAAAAGAAACTCCTATACTACAATCGGTTATGCTTTGGTCGTCACACAGTGGTTTCTCCACATGGGACTTGGATATTATATCAGACATACTGGTTACTAGATCTATGGTTTTAGATCTAGATTTGGGTGGTTTCCCAATTAAGGGTACTTAGACAGCATTCTAAGAGTATTTAGAATGGGCGACTCCTGGCACGGTAGTGTACCTGCAGGTGATGGAGTCACCCTCTCTAAAGGTGTCTTACAGACTAAAGGGGAGAGGGATGTGCACGATTGGCAGATCACTTGCTCAGGCAATTGAATCAATCATGAGATGTCAAGTACCACACCAGATGTTGTTCTTGCACTAGATGCAATAAGTTGATATTGATCCAATCCTGGAGAAACAGTCGGAAGCAGTTTTAGAACATAAGTGGATGTTCTAGGGATATGATAACGACAGCCTCATTCGGGAAACGGTTATCATTCCAGGCTTCCAAGGTGACTTGGACGACAGGGAGGTTGTCAGAGTTATAGTTTTCCTTCTGACGAGGGGCAGTATTTTGGACAGGTGGTCCGAGGCAATACTGAGGGAGGCATGGCGCAGGATATTGATAAAGTTCAGTTGACGATACAGTCTAAGAAGTTCGGATTTGGAGTTCATTTATGAGCTAGGTCCCATCAGACATCCAGACACATTCTAAGACAGGTATTGCTCATTTCGGGAGATGGCTTTCTCCGCGAACTTGAGATATAGAGAGACATAGAAAGAAACATCAAAGCGGATCCACTCACTGAGGCTATTCCTCGAACGCAATAGTTTCGCAAACGAGCTTTGTGAGACTGACTAGTAGAGGAGTTGGGTGTTCGGTATCACACGGGCTGTGAGTATGCGACATCGCAATAATTAGCCTTGAGTGCAAGTGGGAGATTGTTGGAGATAGTGCCCTCAGAGTCAATTATTGGATCACAGGCACGTGATTGCAATGATTGAGGGAGGACCTATCCCAGTAGGACAGTCTTACTCGAGATGATAGTATGCTATCTGGTTTATCTTTATCATCGTGTACTGCTTTAGGTGACCTGACATGTCGCTATTACATGTTGATAGAGCCCCTAGGATTCTTGCTTGACCACCAGCAGTATGAGGGCGATCATATAAGTGGGAGCTGGGGTCTATAAGCACATCCTTAAAAGGTCCCTAGTCGTAGGAGTTTCGAGACAAGGCATCGATACTCCAGAGTAGACTAGTGTATACAGTCGAGACCCCGACGAGGGACGGTGGCCGGTCTCACAAGCCATTGGTGTCAGTTGGATCACCTAAGATGTATACAGGTGCTCATTGGGTTATGAGTACACCGGACAGGACTCGCCGGGAACGTGCTAGTTGGTCTTATACCTGACGTCAGATAGCAGTTCCCTGGTGACATGTGTACAGGTTAGTTCATCGACCTGAGGATCGTCATTTGTCTCATGTGAGTTCCCACTGTACTTTGATTACTACCCTACCATGCTCAAAGGATACGTGCAAACAGGTTTTAGTTGGGTACAGTCCCGAGCCACATGGAGGCAGTGAGCGGATCTTCAGGGGTTCGTCTTTCCCGGTATTGGGGGTGAGGTCGCGCTGTGTCTAGGAGAGCCATTACACGAAGCCCTCAGCCGAGGCAGGAGATTTACTGGTAGGTATTCCAGTAGTATCTCAGGGTGTTCTGGGCTACACTCCGACACGACTTGTACCGCTTTTGGGGGTCTGACTTTACCAACCCCCTAGGCCCGCCATGCGATGCTCATAGACGAACGGACCGGACTGTACGGATATTGTCACTGATAGGCTCAGTAGGGTGTCAGGATGAGTTCGCTCATCGACGTCCATTTTGGTCAATAGCTGGTGGCACGTTACGTATTGGCTTATACCTCTGACGTGCTAGTGGTTAAATCCACAACCAAGGTGTTGACGAGTCTTTAGAGTCCCCCACATTCTGTTGCTCAAGTTTTCGGGCGAAAAGCTGTAGAGGCCGTATGGAGATATGGCAAGGTTCGATCAGATACGTGTGGTATTGGACGGATCAGGATTGGACGGTTAGTACTAGCGGCCGTATGGTTATATGGCAGGGTTCGATCAGATACGTGCGGTATTGCACGGATCAGGATCGAACGGATATTACTGGCCGGCTTTGGTTTAAGCCGGATCCTAGTATAGTACAGTGAAGATTTTGTCTCATTGCATTTGTATTCGGTCGGAATACAGATGCGGGTGTGTATACACAGTATCGGGGTTTTCCTGTAATTTATTACGGGACCAGTTTTCTGGAGTTGCCAGTTTGCTTTCCGTTTCGGCCATATTTCTTAGTATCCTTCATTGGCCGAAGATTGGTGGAGGAGGGCTTATTTGCATTTGTGCAAATAAGCAATTTGGAAGGGGGTCTTTGCATATTATTGTATCATGATACTTGCACCATCATTGCTTGACTTTCTTTAGTCATCATAGCTTGACTTTGGATGTGATGATGGGAGATGGTTGTTGAGTGTTGGACTTTGTTTCTTATGATTTCTTTTCATGATCAAAGATGATTCTCTCTTGCATTATTGTGAGGTTCTCCCCCATTCACTCACTCTCCCCTCACCATTTTGTCATGGCCGGCCACATTGGGGAGGGGCTGCCCATTTTGATTTGGTGTGGGATTTATGTATCTTTGGCTTGGAAAAATCCCCACAAGTTCCATCTCCAAAAGCTTATATCATTCCTCCACCATATGGCAATTCCTACAACCCCAAAATGAGACATGAGTTCCACACTACATTCTACAGCAAATCTTGAGCACGTCGACTCGCCAACTTCGTGCCCGAGTTGCCTCGGTATAGAGGTGGGAGCCCGTAAAAGAAGCCGGCGACGTGATGCCTTCCGGCGAGAAGATGGAGACTGGACATTCCGCGGGAGATCGGGACGACGACGAGAAGACCGGAGGACTCGGATCACTCGGTATATCTCTCTTCCCCATCTTGTAGTTAGCTAGGACTAGTTAATGGCCCGATCCGGGTTTTAGTGCGCGGTGGTGCCGGTTCAAGAAAAATTAAAGTTAACCATCGCTTCCGCATTTGGCCTCGGGATGGAGGCCGGGGCGCCGCCGTGCACTTACAATGAGTACGACTGAGTTTCCTATTTCCTTTTAGGAGTTATGCACTTGAGAAGCTGCATACCTATTGAATAGGGTTCAAATCAAATCAAGCCTACCATTTCATATGTGATATGGAAAGGGAAGAGCCCATAACTTAAGTTTGTTAAGATTTGGGGTTGTCTGGCCTATGTCTAAAAAGCAAAATCCGGACAAGCTCGAGGCAAGGTCTGTTATGTAGAACTGGAAATGTTCCAGCTATACAAACTGCAGCTGATGATTTGGTAGAACCAAAGGATTCAATAGTTTCCAACAAACTTCAGCCTCTCCGC
The DNA here is from genome assembly GCA_030015575.1 of Agapanthus africanus. Classification (NCBI taxonomy): domain Eukaryota; kingdom Viridiplantae; phylum Streptophyta; class Magnoliopsida; order Asparagales; family Amaryllidaceae; genus Agapanthus; species Agapanthus africanus. The sequence continues at coordinate 385,444,078 of CM057342.1, forward strand.
CGATCTAGTAGGGTTCCTTACCCACCTGAGAGATACTTCGGTTTCTCTATGACAGTGGGAGCGAGGATTGCATCATGAGATAATGACCCAACTAGTTTCGAGCAGGCCATCAGGAGTGAGACTCTGTAAGAATGGCTGGATACTTAGCGATCTGAGATGGAATCCTTATACACCAACAAAGTATGGACTTTGGTTGCTTTATCTGAAGGGTTAAATCCACATCAGGAGCAAGTATATCTTGAGAAGATTACTTGGTGTACATAGAAAAGTTGAGACTTTCAAGGCTATTCTTAATTCCATCCAGATCCTACTTGCCACGGCTACATACCATGACTACGATATCTGGCGGTTGGGTGTCATGACTGCTTTTCTAAATGATGATTTAGAAGAGAGCGTCTATAAGTACACAGCCAGAAGGCTTCGTAGACTGTGGGAGCAGCGGAAACGTGAGCATGATGTTTTATGTGATAAATCAGGCATCGCGGAGTTGGAACATCTGTTTTGATGTGGTAGTCAAAGAGTTTGACTTCATCAAAATGGTAGATGAACCTAGTATATACAAAAAGGTAGTAGGGAGTATGGTGGTGATCCTCGTAGAGTACGTGGATGACATACTCTTGATAGGGAAGGAGTTTCCTATTCTGCGCTCGGTCAATCTCCGCTTATCACAAGAATTCTCCATATAAGATCATAGTGATACCTCCTGAATCCTAGATTTTGGATCTGTGAGATAGATCTAATTGGATGTTAGGATTCTCACTAGTTGTAGTAAGTTGGTATCAATCGAACCTGGGGAGAATCACTGGAAAGGTTCCAGGGTGATAAGGACGACTGAATGTCAGTCGCAGGCATTGTCTTTACCCTCAGTGGAAGGACGGTATGTTGGAAGAGTTCCAAGCTAGATACCGTGACATACTAGACGATTAAAGGCAAGATACATCGTTACCAAGGATGCTACCAAAGAGGCAGTCTGGATATCTATAAGTTCATGAGATGAACTTCGTTCCTACAATTGTGTGACAATGGAGTTGTGGCTTATGCCAAGGAACCCTCGTCCCATCAGAAATCCAGATATAATTCTTAGGCAGTATCACCTGATCATGGAGATGGTTGATCTCCAGGGAGATCGAGGTTAGGAGAGTAGACTCAGAGGACAACACGGCGGATCCACTCACTAAGGCTTTTTCCCAGAGAGAGACTATTATGGGATGGTTGAGTATGAGATACTTCAACCATTTTTATCAGATGGCCCTAGTGCAAGTGGGAGATTGTTAGTTATATGTATGCCCTAGAGGCCATTACTATACATGAGATGTATATTGTAGTGGATGCTTGGACATATATAGGGAGGACTTTCTTGCTCGACATGATAGTATGCTATCTGGTTACTCTTTACCTTAACGTGTACACTGATTGTCTCTCTGTTACATGTTGGTAAAGCCCTTAGGATATGTACTTGACTGCCTGGACTATGATGCGGATCATACTAGTGGGGACATGGTAGTCCATAAGTACATCCTTCAAGGTCCCTAGTCGTGGGTGTATCGAGACAGGGCATCGATGCACCAGAGAAGACTAGCGTATACGCATCTTGACCCATATGATGGGCGATGGATGATCCCATATCCATTGGTGTTTGACATCAAGGATGGTGTACGGGTGCTCAGTGGAGACTGGGTACACTGGACGGACTCGCGGAGAACTCCCAGATGGTATTATACCTTACGTCAGATGGCAGTTCTCTGGTGACACTGGTACAGCTTAGTCTGTTGACCCGAGATCGTCATAGAGTCTTGTGTGATTCCCACTATGCTTTGATTTCCATCATACCATGTCCAAGAGGGCGTGCAAAAAGGTGTTTTTTGGGTACAGTCCCGAATCACATGGAGGCAATGAGCGATAAGTGGGGATTCGTCTCTCCCGGTATAGGGAGTTGATGTTGCGCTGTGTTCGATTGGCTATAACCGGAAATCCCTGGCAAGGGTTGCTGTGATTTACTGATAAGGGTTACCATTAGTTTCTCGAACTGTTATAGACCTCATATCGACACGACTTATCAAGCTACTGGGGTCTGACGTTTACCACCCCTAGGCGAGATATACGACATATCAGACGACGAGACCGGACTGTACGGGAGTGTTACTGATTGGATTCGCAGGAGAACTAGCGGGCTTGCTTGTTGATCTTCTGATCGCTCAATACCCGGGTGGCCGTTACATTTAGCAGACCGCTTGCGGCTTGTGGGTGTTTGATATGATCATCACCTATTACCGGCGTATTGACGAGTCTTTAGAGTCATACACAGGGGTTTCCTGGCTCAAGCGAAACGGAGTAGGAGCACATATGTGATATGTGCGGGACCGAGATTAATACGATATGAGATACCGTATTCTATTCTCACGATTTTTAACATTGATCGGTTGTATGCGATATAGCCGGGTTATCGGATCAAGTGTTGATTCGATAAGTTGTTGCACATTATATTAGTCGGTTATTGCCGGATTATTAAATCAAGAGTTGATTTAATAATTTAATGTATAATTATATATTTGATATATTACATTACATTAACTAGTATTAGCTCACTTAAGATTTATTTTCTCACTAGATTCTGCACATTGTTTATATATGAAATATGCAAGTGTACATGTTTGTATCATGCTTGATGATAAATACAAGTTGGGTGTATGAGACTTAAACCAAGTCAAGGTTAAATTAGGGTTTACTAATTTCCTAACAAATAACAAAAGAGATGAGACTTTGGTCAAAGTTATCAAGCTTCATGAAGCTTGATAAACATTGACAAAGTCAACTCTTTTGTCATTCCTTAGGATATTAGTTAACCCAACCCTTAACCTCATACTTTGGTTAATTCTCTACATGAGTTAAGCATGAGGGCTTATCTCAACCATGGTGCAATAATTCATTGGATAAGTTTTCATTTTGGATGAATTATTCACTTCATCTTCTTCTTCATCAAGCTCCATGAAAAGCTTGCTAGCTCTAATGGTGCCATGAGAAAAAGTTTGAGAAAATCAAATCTAAAGTGAGCCCGCTTCCTACTTCTTCATCCTCTACCACTTGCCATGTAGTAGAGTGTGTTCTCTTCACAAAGTTCATGACCTAGTGAAGGAATAGCTTGAGTTAGTGTCTCCCCGACGTAGATCATCTTCGGCCTCGAAGTCATCGTAGCAAGCACGTTCGTTCTTCTTGCGGAGCTTATCTAGAGTCCGGAGTTCACGATCGCAGCGAAGGGGACATCTACACGGAGCTTAAGAAGTGAAGGACCGGATCTACAAAGGTTGTAATCCCTCTCACTTAGTGTTAAAGTGTTTAACATGTTAGTTTTCGCCTAAACCCTAGTTTAAAGATCCGGCTTCGGGTTGTTCGGCACGGCTAAAATTTTAATCGGGCATGGTTGATGCCTCGTAGTACCTTGTGGCGTGCCTAGCAACCCTACAAGTTTGCGTCAGGGTAATAACTTCACTATAGCCGATTGCCTTTTTGCTTTGCATCGTGGTATTCAGTTGGAATATCCTGCACCTCATTCTACGGGGAAAGAGACGAGATCCCTTCACCGAGAGTGACCTCTTTAGCAAAGGTTTTCGTCACTATATTTTTATAAAAAGCTATGCAGTTCCTTCAACGATATCAAGTTCATTACGTTCAAAGTTTTTCGCCAAAAACTAGATGTAGCCCTCCGTTATTTCTTACTGGTATTATTTAGTATTCGTGCTGCGTTTGTTGACTCCGTCAAGGCATAGTGTACGGTAGCTAAGTGGTGCTTGTTTGTACCATGGATATGGGATTGGTTAGGACAGTCGTGCGGCCTTGTTGCTCCGTCAAGGGCACGCATGGGTGGGTTTAATGCAATCTAAAAAATGATGGGTTGAACTTGACTAGGACTCTTTGATTTGTTGACTCCGTCAAGGTCACTTGGGTCCTAGGGGTAAAAACACACATCGGGAGTTTCTAAAGAAACTGAAACTTGCCAGGCATGCGCATACCTTATGGAGTGTGGTGACTTGAGTGGATTCCGTCGCGTTATCATACGATGATAGTTGGATCCTGATTCCCACTGATGATTTGGTATACTCCTCGGGTGATCCTAACTAATTCTTCTTTCAGGTTTGGAGGAGAATTTGACGATACAGTGGGAGGTTTCCTGATTAGATAAAGTGATAACCATTCCGATCTAGGTTAGAGTGCACGCTGAGTGTTTCTTTTCTCTCTGTCTTTGGCATCGACCATGACCCGACCTAGACTATGACTCAGTGACCAAGTTGACCGAACCTTCTTAAACACTGGGTTTTGGATTGTCAGAGTTGCAAACCTCATTGTCACTCCTACTTTTCCCCTTTTCTCCAGGACACCCCGTATTACTGCGAACGTCCACTTCCATTGGATAAAACCATCGTATGGTTATATACGAACTCGAAGGAATTTTTTTGAGGATGGTTTCCGGTTCTGGAGAAAACGAATAGGACTATTCAGTTGTCTTTTCCTTTTACCTTCTCTCAGGTTGCGAGTACTCCTTGGATTAGGGGATACACCCATTACGCCTATTGGATAGTCTTCTTCCAAACCTTAGGCTGGTGCCGAACGGTAGGGAATGAAGAAAGCCGATTAGCCTAAGTGTGGTGTACAGAAGGTATTAAGTTAAGACAAATAAAGGGATTAGTAAGAGGGCAAAGTAAATTGCGACTTCTATTCACGACCAAACCAAGTATTTCATTACCACTCCCATATCACCTTTGTATTTCTCCAGAACACTCCGTATCACTACGAAGATCCATAGTTATTTGGATACTCCATCGTATGGTTATATACGAACTCGAAAGGAACTTGTTCCAGTTCGGGGATGGATTCTGGTTCAGGAGAAATACGAATAAGGTTTATTCGGTTGTCTTTTATCTTCACCTTCTCTCGCATTGCGAGTGCTCCTAGGATTAGGACAGTACACCCATTACGCTTATTGGATAGTCTTCTTCCAAACCATAGGCTGGTGCCGAACGGTAGGGAAGGAAGAAAACCATTTAGCCTAAGAGGGTGTACAGAAGGTAATGACTAAAGACTTATGAAGGGATGTGGAGAGATGGCATAGAAATATACGGTTACAGTTGTCAATCTGGATAATGGAAGAGGCATTACTAGGAATACCCGGATACCCCTACGAAACATTTACATGTTTCAGTTTCACTGTGCATTGTTAAAAGAAAACTGATTTCCCAATTAGCCCTTGCTCCAGGGTATGTTTTTACCAGGTATAATTCTCACATCTGTATTGTTTTACAGATGATGAGTGGGAGTAAGTTGTTGGGAATTAGGTGATCATCCTCATTATATCGGAATTCGTTGTAATTGGTGATATTTTAGGAAATCGCCTGGGCTGTTTGCCGATCGGCAAATATTTGGTTTTGAATATCCGTTGCTATGCACCAATTTCAAATTGATATATCTGTACGTCTATTTTTATAGAGTGAGATATACCTTTTTGAAATTATGTCCATGACATTTACCTATATCAGTGGATGGTTAGGTAAGGAGCATTAAACAGCGGTGTAATTCTTCTTAACCATAAGTACAGTTTTCAACCTACGACACACAGGGTTTGAATTATTAGACTTAGGAGACTTATACAGAGTATTGTATGTTGTCCAGTGTCCATTAGGACAGAGGGGTTGGTCCTCGTACTATATTCGGTTTACTTATGACTTCTCTAGTTCTTAGACAAGTGTTTCGTAGAAACACAAGGTCTGAGTTTTGAGAAGTTATAGGTATAAGAGTAAAGTAGAGAACCAGGTATTGCAAGTATCGGGATTCTTCAAGGTGATCGAAGATGTAGATACTTGTGTATGGTATTCAGTTGATATTAATGATTAATAGAACTTGCTTCTCTTTCAGGTTACTCATAATTGGAAGTACTCCTAAGTTGAGTAATGCTGATCGGCCTCTCTCCATTTAGTTGACATGCACTGGAGACAGCTGCATGATTTGAATCTGGTTCAATTAAATTAGTGCCTCTGTTTCTATATTGGATATAGAACTGTTCATATCTTAACGATGTTAAAGTACGGGGAGTTGTCCAGCTTATGCTTAAAACCAGACTCCGGATAACTCAAGGCACGTTTCTGTAATGGCTGTTTGTGGGTTGCCCTGGGCTATGACGAGGGTTGATTTTCTATCATCTGGAAGATCAATAGTGATATTGTTCTAGACTCGCCACAATTTTAATAAAAATGGATTTTTTCAGAAAATAGTATTGGGAGTATAGTAGAACTGGAAGTGATTCCAGAACCGCAAACGATTACTGAAAATTTGATAAGAACCTAAAGATTCAATCTGGTTTGACATTCCATTGGCCACTCCGCAGATATGGTGGGTAACCTCAGGCACCCGAGAGGTACTCCGGTAGCCTCAAGGACGGTGACAGGGAGGTTCTTGTTTACCCAGACTTGCCATTGCTGTTGTTCCAAACTGTGAGACCCGGCAGGAAGATGAGTATAGCGTCGTTCTAAACTGGCTTTAGAAGTGTACGTCTATATGACTCTGCCAGAGGGTTGTCGTAGTCAGTGGGAGCAGTGGAAGCATTGGTGGACAAGTAGCTTATGTCTATGGACTAAAGCAGATATAGCGGAGATAGGTCATCTATTTCTGATATGACAGTCATAGGTTTGACTTCATCAGAATAGGGGATGGATCTGTTAAGAAGGTAGTAGGGTGTGATGTCCTGGTATTTAGATGGCATACACAGAGTAGGAAGTGATGTTCCTATACTACGATCGGTTATACTTTGGTTGTCACACAGTGGTTTCTCCATATGGGACTTGGATATAATATCAAGACATTCTGGTTAATGGATCTATGGTTTTAGATCTAGATTTGGGTAGTTTCCCAATCAGGGTACTTAGACAGCATTCTGAACGTGTTTTAGAATGGACGACTCTAGGCACGGTAGTGTACCTGCAGGTGATGGAGTCACCCTCTCTAAAGGTGTCTTACAGACTAAAGTGGAGAGGGATGTGCATGATTGGCAGATCACTTGCTTAGGCAATTGAGTCAATCATGAGATGTCAAGCACCACAACAGATGTTGTTTTTTGCAGTAGATGCAATATGTTGATATTGATCCAATCCTGGAGAAACGAACGGAAGCAGTTTTAGAACAGAAGTGGATGTTCTAGGGATATGATAACAACAGCCTCTTTTAGGAGACAGTTATCATTCCAGGCTTCCAAGGTGACATGGATGACAGAGAGGTTGTCAGAGCTATAGTTTTCCTTCTGACGAGGGGCAGTATTTTGGACAAGTGGTCCAAGGGGATACTGAGGGAGGCATGACGCAGGATACTGATTAAGTTCAGTTGACGATACAGTCTAAGAAGTTTGGAATTGGAGCTCATTTATGAGCTAGGTCCGATCAGATATCCAGACATATTCTAAGACAGGTATTGCTCATTTCGGGAGATGGCTTTCTCCACGAACTTGAGATAAAAAGAGACATAGAAAGAAACATTAGGGCGGATCCACTCACTGAGGCTATTCCTCGAACGCGTTAGTTTCGCAAACGGGTTTTGTGAGACTGATTAGTAGAGGAGTTGGGTGTTCGGTATCACACGGGCTGTGAGTATGCGACATCGCAATAATTAGCCTTGAGTGCAAGTGGGAGATTGTCGGAGATAGTGCCCTCAGAGTCAATTATTGGATCACATGCACGTGATTGCAATGATTGAGGGAGGACCTATACCGTTAGAACAGTCTTACTCAAGATGATAGTATGCTATCTGGTTTATCTTTATCATCGTGTACTACTTTAGGTGACCTTACAGGTCACTATTGCGCGTTGATAGAGCCCTTAGGATTCTTGCTTGACAGCCAGCAGTATGATGGCGATCATATACATGGGAGCTGGTAGTCTATAAGCACATCCTTAAAAGGTCCCTAGTTGTAGGAGTTTTCGAGACAGGGCATCGATACTCCAGAGTAGACTAGTGTATACAGTCGAGACCCCGACGAGGGGCGATGGCCGTTCTCACAACCCACTGGTGTCAGTTGGTTCACCTAAGATGTATACAGGTGCTCATTGGGTTATGAGTACACTGGACAGGACTCGCCGGGAACATGCTAGTTGGTCTTATACCTGACGTTAGATAGCAGTTCCCTTGTGACATGTGTACAGGTTAGTTCATCGACTTGAGATCGTCATTTGTCTCGTGTGAGTTCCTACTTTACTTTGATTACTACCCTACCACGGCTCAAAGGAGTCGTGCAAACAGGTTTTAGTTGGGTATAGTTCCGAGCCACATGGAGGCAGTGAGCGGATCTTCAGGGGTTTGTCTCTCCCGGTATTGGGGGTGAGGTCGCGCTGTGTCTAGGAGAGCCATTACACGAAGTCCTTGGCCAAGGCAGGAGATTTACCGGTAGGTATTCCAGTAGTATCTCAGGGTGTTCTGGGCTACACTCCGACACGACTTGTACCGCTTTTGGGGGTCTGACTTTTACCAACCCCCTAGGCCCGCCATGCGATGCTCATAGACGAACGGACCGGACTGTACGGATATTCACTGACAGGCTCAGTAGGGTGTCAGGATGAGTTCGCTCATCGACGTCCTTATTGGTCAATACCTGGTAGCCCGTTACGTATGGCTAATACCTCTGACGTGCTAGTGATTAAATCCACAACCAAAGTATTGATGAGTCTTTAGAGTCCCCCACAGACCGTTTCTCAAGTTTCGGGCGAAACGCTGTAGATGCCGTATGGAGATATGGTAGGGTTCGATCATATACGTGTGGTATTGCACGTATTATGATCGGACGGATAATACTAGCGGGCTTTGGTTTAAGCCGGATCCTAGTATTGTACAGTGTAGATTTTGTCTCATTGCATTTGTATTCGGTCGCAATACAAATGCAGGTATGTATATACAGTTGCGGGGTTTTCCTGTAATTTATTACGGGATCGGTTTTTTGAAGTTGCCAGTTTGCTTTCCGTTTCGGCCATTTTCCTTTGTTTCTTTCCTTGGCTGAAAATTGGTGGAGGAGGGCTTATTTGCAATTGTGCAAATTAGCATTGTGGAGGGTGGTCTTTGTATATTGTTGCATCATGATGGTTTCTTGATGGTTCCACCATCCCTTGACTTTCTTTTGATCATCATTTCTTGACTTTTGACTTGATGATGATGGAGGGTTATGATGATGGATGTGAGACTTGCTTTTTCCCTTACACTCAACCTTGCATTTTCTTGTGCTCACCTCCTTTGTCCATTCTCTCTCTCTCTCTCATTTTTTTTGGTGGCCGGCCAAGCTTGATGAGGGCTGTCCAAATTTGGTGGTGTGAGAAATGGTCTCATTTTTGCTTGTAAAATCATATAGCTCCATCCAAAAAGATTCATCTCATTCCTCCACCAAAATGGCAACTTCATATAAACCCCATGAGACATATAGATCTACACTTCATCTACAGTATTCTTGGACACGTCGACTCGCCAACTTCGTGCCCGAGTTGCCTCGGTCCAGAGGTGGGAGCCCGTAAAAAAACCCGGCGATGTGGTGCCCTTTCCGACGAGGAGATGAAGACCGGAGATTCCGCGGGGAGATCGGGATGACGATGAGAAGACCGAAGGACACGGATCGCTCGGTATATCTCTCTACCCCTTCTCTAGTTTGCTAGGATTAGGTTAATGGCCCGATCCGGGTTTTTAGTACGCGGTAGCGCCAGTTTTAAAAAGTTAAAGAGAAGTTTTTATATTCCGCATTTTGGCCTCGTTCAGACGGCCGGGACGCCGCCGTGCACTAACAGAGGGTTGTTGTAGTCAGTGGGTGCAGCGGAAGCATGGTAGGCCAGTAGCTTATGTCTAATTATTGACTAAAGCATGTATAGCGGAGATAGAGCGTCTATTTTTGATGTGACAGTCATAGAGTTTGACTTCATCAGAATAATAGATGGACATGGTAAGAAGATAGTAAGGAGTGATGTCACGACCCGAAATAACACGTGACTGGCGCTTGAATCATGTGAGGCCTATAGGACCACACCTAATTCAAGTAAGCCAAAAGCCCAGAAATCTAAACCATTTGAAAAGAGAGTAGCGAAGGAAAACTTGTTTTAAAGCGAGTGATTTTAATAAAATAAGCCGTAGTATGCATTTTTAAAACATCAACTCTTTTCTGAAATTTCGGCAGAGTTTCCTTTGTAAATACTGGCCCCAAACGGGTACAACACAAGAAATATATGAATAATGCATAAAGGCATCCACAAGCGGGAGCTAGCTCTTCGCCAAACGGCGGTCACAACCACGCAAGCAATAATATACAACGCTGAAGGGCGGGGATCAAAACTCAGAAGAAAACCAATAACCACCAGAAAACCATAATAACACAAGCGCGACTCTAAGGTCGAAATAACAAACATTGGTCTTCTAAGTCTATAAATAAATACAAGTCTGGTTGATAGAGTTTACTAGATACAACTGAATGTAAATAAAATACAATGGTGGTCATGATGCAAGTGTACCCACCTACCAAAGCAATCACCCAGAATGAATAAGTGTGCTAGCAAAGCCGCCAAGAAAACCTGTACGGCAAAACCTGCAAGAACTGTGGCACAACGGGGGTGAGTTGCCAACTCGTGAGAAGAAAACATCACCGAGCAGAAATCGCATGTATGCCTCAATCCTAGGTCATAAGATAATATCCAAAAAAAATATAACCTCAATATAATATCCTGAACCATCTATACATAAGTGTAATACCACGTGCTCGTGTCAGTGCCTCAGATAGCAACATATCATATCTATGATGTATGAATGCATCAAAATGAACAGAACACATCATGCATGAGAAAAACTGTTTTCTTATTATAGTGAGATTTCTGTACATATAAATCGAGGTATCATCAATGAAATCAACATAAAATACGTGCCAAGCATCGACAAAAAATATATATCCAAATATCCAATATCTCGGGTCCGGCTATCCGGACTGGCCCATATCATAAAATCTCAATACCTCAAAGTCTCAATATCTTAGGCTCCGGCTATCCGTACCGGCCCCTGGGCTCCGGCAATCCGGACTGGCCCAAAATAATCAAATCTCACGACTACGTCGGTATCTTCCGGATATCCGCCGCGTCAGAAATAACCGGTCGGTAGCGCTCACCTGCCAGGCTCAACGCCATCATCTGTGACCATCTTGCCCCGGGGTACCGCACCGGGTCCACCATGCACCCATAAATGGTTCCTCCTCCTCCTTGAATCGGGTGTATGATATCGATCAAGAGCCGAGAAAACTCATAGTGGACGTATCTCAATTCATATCAGGGGAAAACCGCTATTTTCTATCTTTTGAAAATGATAATTAGTTTATAAATCTTTGCGGTTTCTTCAAATCCAGAAATCTCATGGAAAATCCGAAATCCAAATCTCAAGAGTAAATAACAGTGAATACCGGGCTTCGGAAATCCGGACTGGCCCGTATAATATTGCATGATAAATGAATATATAAATATGCATGAAATATCACGATAATAAATGCAATATCTAAACTAGCACAATAATGATATATCGGAACTATCAGCTAGCAAACGATATCAATAAAGTAATATTCTCTAAAGTGTACGTGGCATGGCAATTACCGATGATGATGTGTGTGAGCCGGTAAGAAAGTATACGTGGAGCATACGCATCATCGATAATGGTGCTGGTATCCTGACAGCATGGTTTCATAATCACTACAGTACACAATAAACATGCAATGCGATGATAACAACATGGATAAACGGAGAATGAATAATAAACGCAGCAATACCGAATATACAAAAATGAATAGTAAATGCAACAATAAGGAATCTACATTAATATATATGGGTCATACAGTTTTGCCGTTTGAAATAACACGAATCGTGGTGTTTAGAAAATAGAGCTACGGTGTTTTTAAGAAAAGGTACGTCCTTTGAAATATCCGTAGAATCCCTTGGCCTGTCTATAAAATACTCACGATTCATTCGTTTTAAAATAGGTATGACCCGAGTCTAGTCTAACATCTACAAGTAAACTACTGGACTAGACTAACAGACTGATCGAAAGGGTAAGGAAAACCACCTAAGTCTGAGTCGATATATATATATATATATATATATATATAAAATAGTCGGTGATCCTGCCTCAATAGTATCACATACGATACAATATATATAATATGACATCCTCGAGTCAAGAGTGCGGATCAATCATCAATATATAGCTCGTACGGTAAATCCATCGTACGGCATCCCAAATCTGGGTACGGGTCGAATATCACATTTATCTCATTATTCATCTGGTTGAAGGGTTAGCATAGCACCTTGTGAAGGTTTTGGCAAGCATCAAACATACTACTTTAAAATTTTTGGGGTTCTAAACAAACCCTAACCAAGATCTTAACTAGAGTATTAGGAATAACATAGCATGTAAATAACTTTACATCCAATAGTTAGGGATTACAACCATTGTAGTCCGTTCCTTCACTTCATAAGCTCCGTGTTGAGGTCCCTTCGCTGCGATCATCAAGTATCCGGACTCTAGAGAGGCTCTATGAAGAGAAAGATGCATGCTTGCTTCCAATCTTCAACAACTAAGATGATCTACCTTGAAGAATCTCAAACCCAAGCTCATGCTTCACTAATCAAGTATTAGCAAAGCAAACACCCTAATCTAAGTGTCTAGAATAGATGAGGATGATGAAGTAGGAATTTAGCTCTCTTTTGTTTTCAATTTCTCACATTATTTCATCACAACACAAAAAGCTTGAAAGCTTTTTTCAAGAGAAAGAAGAAGAAGAATTTCTTTTGTGATGAATAATGAATTATTGTGTGAGGTTAGAATTGCAACCATGGGTTAAAGATAACATCCTTAACTCTTGTAGAGAATAAACCATGGGTTAAGGTTTGGGTTTGGTTAACAAATATCTTCACAAAATATCAAAGGATGAAGACTAAAGTCAAAGCTTCAAGAAGCTTCCACAAAGTTCATCCATAACTTTAACCCTAATCCAAACCCTATCCTGTTTTATTCTCAAAACCCTAGTTGCAATTTTAACCCTTACATGTTACAATATTATGTATCACATATATAATATATTTTGTAACAAAATAAAATAATACAATTAATATATATCACATATATATCAATGTATTATCCATGTGAGAAAAAGAATGTTTAAGTGAGCTTATATTAGTTAATGTAATATAATATATCAAATATATAATTATACATTAAATAATCGAATCAATACTCGATCCGATAATCCAGCTATTTCACAAATAACCGACTAATATTATCTGTATCAGTTCATCGAATCAACACTTGATCCGATGACCCGGCTATATCACATATACCCGGCCGATATCACATATCGCGAGAATCTAATACGGTATCGCATACACGTATTATTCTCAGTCCCGCAGATATCACATATGTGCTCCTATTCCATTTTGCCTGAGCCAGGAAACCTCTATGTAGGACTCTAAAGAATCGTCAATACGCCGGCAGTAGGTGATGATCATATCAAACACCCACAAGTTGCAAGCGGTCAGCTAAACGTAATAGCCACGCAGGTATTGAGCAATCAGAAGATCAACAAGCAAGCCTGTACATTATCCTGTGAATCCAACCAGTAACACTCCCGTACAGTCCGGTCTCTTCGTCTGATATGTCGCATATCTCGCCTAAGGGTGGTAAACGTCAGACCTCAGTAGGTTGATAAGTCATGTCGATATGAGGTCTATAACAGTTTGAGAAACTACTGATAACACTTACTAGTAAATCTCAGCAACCCTGGCCAGGGATTTCCAGTTATAGCCAATCGAACACAGCGCAACATCAACTCCCTATACCGGGAGAGACGAAACCCCTCCTATCGCTCATTGCTTCCATGTGATTCGGGACTGTACCCAAAAGCCACCGTTTTGCATGCCCTCTTGGACATGGTATGATGGAAATCAAAGCACAGTAGGTATCACACATGGCTCTATGACGATCTCGGGTCTACAGACTAACCTGTACCAGTGTCACCAGAGAACTGCCATCCGACGTGAGGTATAATACCATCTGGGAGTTCTCGGCGAGTCCGTCCAGTGTACCCAGTCTCCACTGAGCACCCGTATGCCTTCTCTGATGTCAAACACCAATGTATATAGGATCATCCATCGCCCATCATATGGGTCAAGAAGCGCATACGCTAGTCTACTCTGGAGTATCGATGCCCTGTCTCGGTACTCCCACGACTAGGAACATTAGAAGGATGTACTTGGCGACTACACTGTCCCTATTAGTATGATCTGCATCATAGTCCTGGTAGTCAAGTACTCTTCCTAAGGGCTTTAACAACATGTGACATAGAGAAAATTAGAGTACATGTTAAGATAAAGAGTAACCAGATAACATACTATCATGTCGAGCAAGAAAGTCCTCCCTGTATATGTCCAAGCATCCACTATAATATACAACGCATGTACAGTAATGGCCTCTAGGGCATACATATAACTAACAATCTCCCACTTGCACCAGGGCCATCTATTGTAGTATCTCATACCCAACAATAAGCTGTGGTTGAAGTATCTCATACTCAACCATCCCATAAAAGTCTCTACTGGGAAATAGGCCTTTGTGAGTGGATCCGCGCTGTTGTCCTCTGTGTCTACTCTCATAACCTCGATCTCCCTAGAGATCGACTATCTCCATGATCAGGTGATACTGCCTAAGAATATGTCTGGATCACAGATGGGATGGGGGTTCCTATGCCTAAACTACAACTCCATTGTCACACAATGGTAGGAACGAAATTCATCTCATGAACTTATATATATCCAGACTGCCTTTTCGGTAGCATCCATGGTAATGATGTATCTTGCCTTTAATCGTCTAGTAAGTCACAGTATCTAGCTTGGAACTCTTCCAACATACCTTCCCTCCACTGAGGGTAAAGACAATGCCTGCGACTGACATTCAGTCGTCCTTATCACCCTAGAACATTTCCAGTGATTCTCCTAAGGATCGATTGATACCAGCTTACTACAACTAGTGAGAATCCTAACATCCAGTTAAATCTATCTTATAGATTCATAACCCAGGATTTAGCAAGTATCAACTTGATCCTTTTTAGAGAATCCTTGTGATAAGAGGAGATTGACCGAGCGTACCATAGGAAACTCCTTTCCTATCAAGAGTATGTCATCTACGTACAATACGAGGATCATCACCATACTCCCTACTACCTTTTGTATATACAAGGTTCATCTACCATTTTGATGAAGTCAAACTCTTTGACTACTTCATCAAAACAGACGTTCCAACTCCGCGATGCCTGATTTATCCCATAAAACATCTTGCACACGTTTCCGCTGCTCCCACTGTCTACGAAGCCCTCTGGCTGTGTACTTACAGACGCTCTCTTCCAAATCACTGTTTAGAAAAGTAGTCATGATGCCCAACCGCCAGATATCGTAGTCATAGTATGTAGCAGTGGCAAGTAGGATCTGGATGGACTTAAGCATAGCTTTGAAAGTCTCAACTTTTCCATGTACACCAAGTAATCTTCTCAAGATATACTTGCTCCTGATGGGGATTTAACCCTTCAGATAAAGCAACCAAAGTCCATACTTTGTTGGTGTATAAGGATTCCATCTCAAATCGCTAAGCATCCAGCCATTCTCACAGAGTCCCCACTCCTGATGGCCTACTCGAAACTAGTTGGGTCATCATCTCATAATGCAATCCTCGTTCCCACTGTCGTAGAGAAACCGAAGTATCTCTCAGGTGGATGAGGAACCCTACCAGATCGGCGGAGAGGCTGAGGTTCGTTGGAAACTACTGAATCCTCCTATTCTACCAAATCATCAGCTGCAGTTTGTTTTAGCTGGAACTACTTCCAGTTCTACCTTATGACCACTAATTTCTTCATAAGAAATTCCCTTTCCCAAAGGTGGCATGCTGAGAAAACATCTTTTATTCCTCAGTTTGGTAGAAGATATTCTCTTGCGAATGCTTGGAATATTCAACAATCTTCCACAGAACTGACCTTGCCTCGAGCTTGTCCGGATTTTGCTTTTGACATAGGCCGGACAACCCAAAATCTTAACTTCCTTAAGAGATGGGCTCTTCCAATACTATATCATATATGGAGTGGTAGGCATCTGATTTGGTTGGAACCCTATTCAATAGGTATGCAACTTCTCAAGTGCATAACCCCAAAAGAAAATAGGCAACTCAGTAGTACTCATCATAGAGCACACCATATCACATAGGGTGCGATTGCTCCGCCCCTATACACCGACGTGCTGTGGTGTATACGGAGGAGTAATGCTGAGAGAGAATCTCATTCTCCTTTAGAATAGTCCAGGAATTCCGTGCTCAAGTATTCTCCTTCTTGATCACATCGAAGGACATAATACTTATACCCGGTTTTTGGTTCTCTACTTCTAACTTATATTCCGTGATTATCTCAAAAGTTTCGGACTTGTGTTTCAACAGGAACATATGTCTAAATCTTGAGAGATCATCAGTGAATGTAATGAATTACAAAGAACATGTCCTGGCATATGTAGACATGGGACTATCATACATCATCATGTATCAATCCCAAAAGTTCACTAACTCTTTCTCTGTTTCCAATAAACGGAGCTGTGGTCATCTTATCTTTGTGACATGACTGGCATGTTAGTTATATGTATACCCTAGAGGCCATTACTGTACATACGATGTATATTATAATGGATGCTTGGATATATATAGGGAGGACTTTCTTGCTCGACATGATAGTACGCTATCTGGTTGCTCTTTATCTTAACATGTACTCTGATTGTCTCTATGTTACATGTTGATAAAGCCCTTAGGATATGTACTCGACTACTGGGACTATGATGAGATCATACTAGTGGGGCCACGGTAGCCGACGATTACATCCTATAACTGTTCCTAGTCGATGGTGTATCGAGACAGGGCATCGATACACCAGAGTAGACTAGCGTATACGCATCTTGACCCATATGATGGGCGATGGATGATCCCATATCCATCGGTGTTTGACATCAAGGATGGTATACGGGTGCTCAGTAGAGACTGGGTACACTGGACGGACTCGCCGAGAACTCCCAGATGGTATTATACCTTACGTCAGATGGCAGTTCTCTGGTGACACTAGTACAGGTTAGTCTGTAGACCCGAGATCGTCATAGAGTCTTGTGTGATTCTCATTGTGCTTTGATTTCCATCATACCACGTCCAAGAAGGCGTGCAAAAAGGTGGCTTTTGGGTACAGTCCCGAATCACATGGAGGCAATGAGCGATAGGAGGGGATTCGTCTCTCCCGGTATAGGGAGTTGATGTTGCGCTGTGTTCGATTGGCTATAACTAGAAATCCCTGGCCAGGGTTGCTAAGATTTACTGGTAAGTGCTATCAGTAGTTTCTCGAATTGTTATGGATCTCATATCGACATGACTTATCAAGCTACTGGGGTCTGACGTTTGCCACCCCTAGGCGAGATATGCGACATATCAGAGGAAAAGACCGGACTGTACAGGAGTGTTACGGAATGGATTCGTAGGAGAATGTACAGGCTTGCTTGTTGATCTTCTAATCGCTCAATACCTGGGTAGCTGTTACGTTTGTTAGTTGTATGTATGCCCTAGAGGCCAGTATTGTACCGATTATGTATATTATATTGGATGCTTGGACATATATAGAGATGAATTTCTTGCTCGACATGATAGTATGCTATCTGGTTACTCTTTATCTTAACATGTACACTAGTCTCTTTATACTGTCTTATAGTTACATGTTGGTAAAGCCCTTAGGATGTGTACTTGACTACCTGGACTATGATGCAGATCATACTAGTGGGGACATGGTAGTCCATAAGTGCATCCTTCAAGGTCCCTAGTCGTGGGTGTATCGAGACGGGGCATCGATATACCAGAGTAGACTAGCGTATACGCTTCTCGACCCATGTGATGGGCGATGGATGATCCCATATCCATTGGTGTTTGACATCAGAGATGGTGTACGGGTGCTCAGTGGTGACTGGGTACACTGGACGGACTCGCCGAGAACTCCCAGATGGTATTATACCTCACGTCAGATGGCAGTTCTCAGGTGACACTTGTACAGGTTAGTCTGTAGACCCGAGATCGTCATAGAGTCTTCTGTGATTCCCACTGTGCTTTGATCTCCACCTTACCACGTCCATGAGGGCGTGCAAAACGGTGGTCTTTGGGCACAGTCCCGAGTCACATGGAGGCAATGAGCGATAGGAGGGGTTTCGTCTCTCCCGGTATTGGGGGTTGATGTTGCGCAGTGCTCGATTGGCCGTAACAGGGAAGTCCCTGGCCAGGGCTGATCAGAGATTTGCTGGTAAGTGTTACCAGTAGTTTCTCGACCCGTTACGAGCCTCACATCGGCACGACTTATCGGGTTATTGGGGTCTGACGTATACCACCCCTAGACTTGATATGCGACGTATCAGACGAAGAGACCGGACTGTATGGTAAGTGTTGCTGGTCGGATTCGCAGGAGTGTGAGCGGGCTAGCTCGTCGATCTTCTGATCGCTCAATACCCGGGTGGCCGTTACGTTTAGCAGACCGCTTGCGGCTTGTGGGTGCTTGATATGATCATCATCTGCTACCGGCGTATTGACGAGTCTTTAGAGTCCTACACAGAGGTTTCCTGGCTCAAGCGAAACGAAATAGGAGCGCATATGAGATATGTGCAGGACCGAGAATAATGTGTGTATGTGATACCGCATTTCATTCTCGCGATATATGTTTCGATTGGTTATATTCGATATGACCTAGTTATCGAATCATTGATTCGATAAATCGATACATTACTTTCTAGTCGGTCATGTGCGACATGACCGGATCATTGAATCAAATGTTGATTTAATGATTTAAGGCATAATTATATATTTGATATATTGCATTGCATTAACTAGTATTGGTTCACTTTAAACGGATTTTTCTCACTTGGATTGCACATTGTATATGTGATATACTTTTGTGCACTTTTTGTATCATGTTTGATGATACTTGATCATATGGTTAAGTGAATAGAATTAAACCATGGTTATTTTGTAATTAGGGTTTTGCATATTTATTTATTCATTTATTTGTTTATTTATGTGGATAAATTCAAAATGAGAATGGTGGCTATTTTTGTTTCTTATATGAAGCTTCATGAACCCTTGACTTTAGCAACCATTCTTATCCTTTTGCTTAACCCTAACCCACTCTAATCACCATGGTTAATTCTCTACACTTAACCTTAGTTAAGTTATGATAAATATTGAGTTCATTTTCTTTTTATCATAACTTATGATAATATTCTAGCTCATCTTCTTCTTCTTCTTCAAGTGAGCAACCTTGATGCCATCAATGGCAACTTGTGATCTAGTGAGCAAAATCCAAATCTAAAGTGAACCACCTCCTATTTCTTCACCCTCTACCTCTTGCCAAGTTGTTTTGGGTGTTTACTTCACAAGTTTCACAAGTTTGTGAAGTCGGAGCTTGAGTTTGTGCAACCTCGACGTAGATCGTCTTTGACACGAAGCCGACGACCTATTCCGCTTGTTTTCCCGATGAAGCCGACGGAGGAGTCTAGGATTCATGATGTACAGCGAGAAGAGTTCGTTGCGGAGCCGTGGAGGTGGATATCCGGATCTACAAAGGTTGTAATTTCCGTATCCTAGTAGTTAAGAGTTAACTAGCTTTATTTTTCGCCTAGACATCTAGTCTAAGATCCGTAGTCTAGGGTTTCTCGGCACCAAAAATTTTAATTTGGCATGTTCGATGCCTTGTGAGAACCCACTAGGGTGCCTAGGAACCTTTCACTGGTATCAGAGCCTAGCTAGAGCCTTAGGCGAAGTCTAGACGCAGTTTGAAGTCCGAACGAACACGAAACCCAAATATTTTAGAGCTCTCTGGACATTTTCATAAATCTGGGAATTTTTGATATTAAAAATGTCTAAAAAATTCAGCATAGAATTCTAAGCATTACTGTGTAAAACGTTTCCCTGAACTGTTCATTGTGCCGTGGAAGCGCGGCAGAAGCATGCCTTCTGCCGCTCTTCCGCGGCCACATGGTGACATCATCCCAATATTTTTGCACAGTAATACCTGATAAATTCTGGTGAGTTTTCTGGATATTTTTAAATTTATTTAAGGGTTGAGTGCTCTGGAGTTATATTGGGAATCGATGAATTCGATCGGAATATCAAACTTTGTCTAAGTGTTTTTCCAGATAACTGTAGAATATGTTAAAGAGTTCGACCGGATACAAATACCCAGGTTTTCCCCTGCCGGAATAATTCCAAGTGTTGGATTTTTCTGTGGTTAAAAGACGTTCTGAGTAGTGCAAGTAACGCGATGGTCCCTCTAGAAGACACAAACCTTAACTCGATTATGTGACCGTCTTGAACTGCCCTTTGAACCTTCGGGTTTGGGGCAGTACGGCGTGCCACATGTGAGGCGTTGGCTTGACCCTTCTACGGCTGGACCGTTGGTACTGAGGCATGAAGTGAATGTTTTTGAACCTATTTCATGTGTTGATCGGTGTCGGGAAAACTTGGGTGTTCGAATGTTCGATCGGAAAGTTTAATATATTCTATTTATCCGGAATTGGATACAATAATTGGAATTCACAAACAGTTATGAGATAACTGGATGAATGTTATAGATCTAGCAGTTTAGTTTCACAAGATATCGAAAAGAGTTTTCGATAATGAGACTAAAATGCGGGGTTTGTAACTGTTAGGCATGTGATGTCTAAAGTAGTTGCGGATTCCAATTGTTGTAGTTTTACACTTTCTTTTCTGTGACCGTAAGTGTAGTATGTTCATATCGCCGGTTTCATTGCTATACGTCAACGACAATTGGGGTATGCATACTTACTTACGTTGATGACATGTGATGTTATGTGTTGCTGGATATGTTATATTGGATCGTCGTATTTGAATAGCCGGGGGTTTTTATGTGAGATGAGTGTTTTTCATTTTCATTCATGTAAAAACTTGTATGTAATATTCTTTTATTTGGGGCACTTCCAGGTAGCGGAAGTTGTCACCCTTTGTATATTATTTACTTTTCCGCATTAGGATAGACCCAAGGAGGGGAGCACAAGTAACCGGGTTCTGGGGTCCAGTGGGAGACCAACTCGAGGAGTCGAGTCCGGGTCTCCTAACCCTAGAATTGGCAGGGTTGCTTGCCGCTCTCGTAGGGGTCTAGGGGTGTGGGATTGGCTATTCATCACGACCGTGGAATCCGTGTTTTATACTGGCTCGTATTGAAAACACGGACGTCCTAGTATATCCAATATTTCATATGTTTATTCTGCTGCGATATCTGTGATGTGATTCTGTGATGGATATAGTATATAGTATATATGATATATTATATAGACGTTACTTATGTTTTACACCCGCGCTAGCCCTGCCCTGCTCTGTCGTTAGTTACCTAACCTAACGGTACACGAGGGGACATCGAGGCGAATGCGGATGGCATAAGTGTACGTCATATCTATCTGTGATGTTTAGGTATTTAAATGATGGGACTTCATTAATGTGATTAATGAAAGGAAAGAAACCTAAGATGTTGTAGAATCAGATCTTTAAATAAAACAGGTAGCTACAGTTCTTGCTTTGCATAGCGGTATATATGATATGCCCCGCACCTCATTCGACGAGGAAAGGACCGAGATCCCTTCACCGGGAGTGATTCCTTTAGCAATAACTGGCAGATGCTACACACTCGGTTTGCTTTTGACTGCTTTTGCGTTTTTGCTTTGCACAGCGATATATATGATATATCCCGCACCTCATTCGACGAGGAAAGGGCCGACGATCCCTTCACCGGGAGTGACCCCTTTAGCAAAACTAGAAAAGCCTCAAAATCACTCCATTTCAAAACTTCATTTGATTCTACAACGATATCAAGTTCATTACGCAATAGGTTTTCAGAAAAACCTGACGTAGCCCTCCGTCATTTCAGATAAGTACTAGTTAGTATTCGTGCTACGTTTGTTGACTATGTTAAGGCGTAGTGTGCGGTAGCTAATTAGTGCTTATCTGTATAAGCATATGATGCGATTGGATTAGGGTAGTCGTGCGACTTTGTTGACTATGTTAAGGGTCGTGCGGGTGGATTTAATTCAATCGGGAAATGACGGGTTGAACTTGACTAGCACTTATGATTTGTTGACTATGTTAAGGTCATATAGCTGCTAGGGGCAAAATATTATCGGGAATTTCAAGTGTTGAAATTTGCAATGAGATTGCATACCTTCTATGAGATAGTTGGATCCCGATACCCACTGCGAGTAAGAGTTACTCCTGGGAGAGTTTTACACATTACAATTAGCCGATCAAGTAGGTGTCTAGAAAGGTGTCAACGGGGTTACGCCTCTGGGAAAACGAGGTTTACATTAATTAGGTTCGTGCGAAAGCACGGGGGACCTCCCTCAAAGTACCGACACTGGCCTGGCTGAAAGATTGGCGAACCTGTAGTGTGTAATTAATCCCGGCTAGTCTTTCCTTTTAGGGTTTGGAGGAAGATTTGATAAAAAGCAGTGGGAGCCATCCTGATTAGATAAGATAATAACCAATCTGATCTTGCACGAGCTTACGCTAAAGTGTTTTCTTCTCTCTCTCTCCAGGTAGCAACCATTTCATGCCTTAATAAAGATAATAAAATGGATGTATTGACCGAACCCGCATGTTATACTGTGCTGGGGAACGTTGGTTCCGTTCATTCTTATAAGAGTTATAGGAATGAACAGGATATAGGGGAATACCAGGATTCCCATGCCACCCGAATGAAGAAAGTACATGATGATGCATTTTCTTCGGGTTGTTCGTTACTGAGAACTGTTTCTCCATTTGCTCTACGTCCTGGGTATTGGATACCGTGTCGGGATCCCATATATGTAATCAGTTACATGGGCTAAGGAGAGGTAGAGAACTTGGAGAAGGTGATAAAGACATTAGGGTTGGAAATGGTGCAATTGTTGCAGCTAAGACTGTCGGGGAATATCACCTAGTATTACCAACTGGTAATACATTGGTTCAGAACGAATGCTATTACATGCCGAACCTGATATGCAACATTATATCGGTTTCTTTGCTAAGTAAAGAGGGATATAATTTTGTATTACAGGACAATGTTATGAACATTTTCCATAACCAAAAGTTGGTTGGATCAGGCACGTTATGCAATGGCATTTATGTTCTAAATCAATCAACAGTTCTAAACATAACAAACACACACAAGAGGAAGAGTTCTGAACTCAACGAATCCTTCTTGTGGCATTGTAGACTGGGTCACATCAATGTGACACGACTGGCTAAGTTGCATAAAGATGGATATTTGAAACCTTTCGAATTTTCATCTTATGACACTTGCCAGTCATGTCTCAAAGGCAAGATGACCAAGACTCCGTTTACGGGACACGGAGAAAGAGTTACCGAACTCTTAGGACTGATACATAGTGATGTATGCGGTCCCATGTCTACACATGCCAGGGATGGTTCTTCGTACTTCATTACATTCACTGACGATCTCTCTAGATTCGGATATGTGTTCCTGATGAAACACAAATCAGAAGCTTTTGAGAAATTTAGAGAATATAAACAAGAAGTCGAGAACCAAACCGGAAAAAGTATTAAAATCCTTCGATCAGATCGGGGAGGTGAATACTTGAGCAATGAATTCCTGGACTTCCTAAAAGAGAATGGGATTCTCTCTCAGCTAACTCCTCCATATACACCACAGCACAACGGTGTATCGGAGCGGAGGAACCGCACCCTATTAGATATGGTGCGCTCTATGATGAGCACAGCTGAGTTACCTATTTCCTTCTGGGGTTATGCGCTGGAGACAGCAGCATACCTATTGAATCAAGTTCCATCTAAATCTGTACCTACCACACCATATGAGATATGGAGTGGGAAGAGACCATATTTTAAACGAGTTAAAATATGGGGTTGTCCGGCCTATGTCAAAAGACAAAATCCAGACAAACTCGAGGCACGGTCAGTTCTTTGCAAGTTTGTGGGATATCCTAAGAATTCCCAAGGATATTTATTCTACCATGCTGAAGAACAAAAAGTGTTTGTTTCTCAATATGCCACCTTGTTAGAAAAGGAATTTCTTGAAAAAGAAATTAGTGGCAAAGTGGTAGAGCTGGAAGAGGTTCCAGATACACAAACAGTAACTGAAGATTTAGTGGAACCAGAAGATTCAGTAGCTCCCAATGAACCTCAGCCTCTCCGCCGATCTAGTAGGGTTCCTCGCCAGCCTGAGAGATACTACGGTTTTCTCATGGATGGTGGGAGCGAGGATTGCATCATGGAGGATGATGACCCAACTAGCTTCGAGCAGGCCATCACGAGTGGGGACTCAGTGAAATGGCTGGATGCTATGCGGTCCGAGATGGATTCCATGTACACCAACAAAGTATGGACTTTGGAAGTTGCTCCTGAAGGGGTAAAACCCATTGGGAGCAAGTGGATCTTTAAGAAGAAACTTGGTGTAGATAGGAAAGTGGAGACTTTCAAAGCTAGACTTGTAGCAAAGGGTTTTCGTCAAAGACCAGGTGTGGACTATGACGAGACCTTTTCTCCAGTGGCTATACTTAAATCCATCCGAATCATGCTTGCCATTGCTGCCTTTCATGACTACGAAATCTGGCAAATGGATGTTAAGACCGCCTTTCTAAATGGTGATTTAGAAGAGTGCATGTACATAACTCAGCCAGAGGGCTTCGTAGACAGTGGGAGCAGCGGGAAGGTGTGCAAGCTGCTTAAATCCATTTATGGATTAAAGCAAGCATCGCGGAGTTGGAACATCTGCTTTGACGTCGTTATCAAAGAGTTTGATTTCGTCAAAAATCCAGATGAACCTTGTATTTACAAGAAGGTGGCAGAGAGTAAGGTTGTCTTCCTCGTATTGTACGTAGACGACATACTCTTGATAGGAAATGATATTCCTATGCTGCAATCGGTCAAGCTCTTCTTATCACAAAGATTCTCAATGAAAGATCTTGGTGATGCCTCCTGCATATTGGGAATTAGGATCTATAGAGATAGATCCAAACGGATTTTGGGATTGTCCCAATCCAGGTACATTGACACCATACTAAAGAGGTTTAGTATGGAAGAGTCCAAGCGTGGGAATATGCCCACGATCTCTGGAGTCACTCTCTCCAAAGAGATGTCTCCCAAGACTGATTTGGAGAGAGCTCGCATGCAAAGGATACCCTATGCTTCGGCAGTAGGCTCTATCATGTATGCGATGCTATGTACCAGACCCGATGTAGCATACTCACTAAGTGTAGTGAGCAGGTATCAAGCTGATCCTGGAGAGAGTCACTGAACAGCTGTGAAGAGCATTCTCAAGTACTTGCGAAGGACTAGAGATATGTTCTTGGTGTATGGTAACGGAGAACTCCAAGTGGAGTCCTTTACCGATTCCAGCTTCCAGAGTGATAAGGACGACTCTAAGTCGCAGTCGGGCTTTGTCTTTACCCTTTACGGAGGGGCGGTTAGCTGGAAGAGTTCCAAGCAGGAAACCGTGGCAGACTCGACGATGGAGGCTGAATACATCGCTGCCAACGATGCTGCCAAAGAGGCTGTCTGGATCAAGAAGTTCATTACTGAACTTGGAGTGGTTCCATCCATTGAGCATCCAATACCTTTGTATTGCGATAACAATGGAGCGGTGGCTTTGGCCAAGGAACCCAGGTCCCATCAGCGGTCCAGGCATATTCTGAGGCGGTATCACCTGATCCGGGAGATAGTTGATCGCCGGGAGATCGAGGTCAGGAGAGTTGACATGAAGAACAACACGGCGGATCCACTCACGAAGGCCATTCCCTAGATACAGTTTGAGAGACTCTTCGGGATGCTCGGTATGAGATACTACAGCAGCTGGCCCTAGTGCAAGTGGGAGATTGTTAGTTGTATGTATGCCCTAGAGGCCAGTATTGTACAGATTATGTATATTATATTGGATGCTTGGACATATATAGAGATGACTTTCTTGCTCGACATGATAGTATGCTATCTGGTTACTCTTTATCTTAACATGTACACTAGTCTCTTTATACTGTCTTATAGTTACATGTTGGTAAAGCCCTTAGGATGTGTACTTGACTACCTGGACTATGATGCAGATCATACTAGTAGGGACATGGTAGTCCATAAGTGCATCCTTCAAGGTCCCTAGTCGTGGGTGTATCGAGACGGGGCATCGATATACCAGAGTAGACTAGCGTATACGCTTCTCGACCCATGTGATGGGCGATGGATGATCCCATATCCATTGGTGTTTGACATCAGAGATGGTGTACGGGTGCTCAGTGGTGACTGGGTACACTGGACGGACTCGCCGAGAACTCCCAGATGGTATTATACCTCACGTCAGATGGCAGTTCTCAGGTGACACTTGTACATGTTAGTCTGTAGACCCGAGATCGTCATAGAGTCTTGTGTGATTCCCACTGTGCTTTGATCTCCACCTTACCACGTCCATGAGGGCGTGCAAAACGGTGGTCTTTGGGCACAGTCCCGAGTCACATGGAGGCAATGAGCGATAAGAGGGGTTTCGTCTCTCCCGGTATTGGGGGTTGATGTTGCGCAGTGCTCGATTGGCCGTAACAGGGAAGTCCCTGGCCAGGGCTGATCAGAGATTTGCTGGTAAGTGTTACCAGTAGTTTCTCGACCCGTTACGAGCCTCACATCGGCACGACTTATCGGGTTATTGGGGTCTGACGTATACCACCCCTAGACTTGATATGCGACGTATCAGACGAAGAGACCGGACTGTATGGTAAGTGTTGCTGGTCGGATTCGCAGGAGTGTGAGCGGGCTAGCTCGTCGATCTTCTGATCGCTCAATACCCGGGTGGCCGTTACGTTTAGCAGACCGCTTGCGGCTTGTGGGTGCTTGATATGATCATCATCTGCTACCGGCGTATTGACGAGTCTTTAGAGTCCTACACAGAGGTTTCCTGGCTCAAGCGAAACGAAATAGGAGCGCATATGAGATATGTGCAGGACCGAGAATAATGTGTGTATGTGATACCGCATTTCATTCTCGCGATATATGTTTCGATTGGTTATATTCGATATGACCTAGTTATCGAATCATTGATTCGATAAATCGATACATTACTTTCTAGTCGGTCATGTGCGACATGACCGGATCATTGAATCAAATGTTGATTTAATGATTTAAGGCATAATTATATATTTGATATATTGCATTGCATTAACTAGTATTGGTTCACTTTAAACGGATTTTTCTCACTTGGATTGCACATTGTATATGTGATATACTTTTGTGCACTTTTTGTATCATGTTTGATGATACTTGATCATATGGTTAAGTGAATAGAATTAAACCATGGTTATTTTGTAATTAGGGTTTTGCATATTTATTTATTCATTTATTTGTTTATTTATGTGGATAAATTCAAAATGAGAATGGTGGCTATTTTTGTTTCTTATATGAAGCTTCATGAACCCTTGACTTTAGCAACCATTCTTATCCTTTTGCTTAACCCTAACCCACTCTAATCACCATGGTTAATTCTCTACACTTAACCTTAGTTAAGTTATGATAAATATTGAGTTTATTTTCTTTTTATCATAACTTATGATAATATTCTAGCTCATCTTCTTCTTCTTCTTCAAGTGAGCAACCTTGATGCCATCAATGGCAACTTGTGATCTAGTGAGCAAAATCCAAATCTAAAGTGAACCCACCTCCTATTTCTTCACCCTCTACCTCTTGCCAAGTTGTTTTGGGTGTTTACTTCACAAGTTTCACAAGTTTGTGAAGTCGGAGCTTGAGTTTGTGCAACCTCGACGTAGATCGTCTTTGACACGAAGCCGACGACCTATTCCGCTTGTTTTCCCGATGAAGCCGACGGAAGAGTCTAGGATTCATGATGTACAGCGAGAAGACTTTGTTGCGAAGCCGTGGAGGTGGATATCCGGATCTACAAAGGTTGTAATTTCCGTATCCTAGTAGTTAAGAGTTAACTAGCTTTATTTTTCGCCTAGACATCTAGTCTAAGATCCGTAGTCTAGGGTTTCTCGGCACCAAAAATTTTAATTTGGCATGTTCGATGCCTTGTGAGAACCCACTAGGGTGCCTAGGAACCTTTCAACGTTTAGCTGACCGCTTGCAGCTTGTGGGTGTTTGATATGATCATCACCTACTGCTGGCGTATTGATGATTCTTTAGAGTCCTACACAGAGGTTTCTTGACTCAGGCAAAACGGCGTAGGAGCACATATATGATATGTGCGGGACCGAGAACAATACGTGTATGTGATACCGTATTAGATTCCCGCGATATGAGATATCAGACGGGTATATATGATATGGCCAGGTCATCGGATCAAGTGTTGATTCGATGAACTGATACAGATTATATTAGTCGGTTATTTGTGAAATAGCCGGATTATCGGATCAAGTGTTGATTCGATAATTTAATGTATAATTATATATTTGATATATTAAATTACATTAACTGATATAAGCTCACTAAATGATTCTTTTTCTCACTCGGGTAATACATTGATATATATGCGATATATGTTAATTGTATTATTTTATTTTGTTACAATAAATATTGTATATGTGATATATAATATTGTAACATGATATGATTACTAATGCAACATGTTTAGTGGAGATTAAACACGGTTAGGGTTTGATTTGGGTTAGTTCTTTCATGAACCTTCTAGAAGGTTTCCTTTTGTTTCTTGCAAAGATATTATGATGGATATTTTGTGAGATATTTTCCTTACCCAAACCACACCCTTAACCCTAGTTAACTCTCTACATGGGTTAGCCTTCTCATATTGAACCATGGTTGCATTTGTAATCATTATTACATTTTCATTGTTCATCACAAAAGGATTTTTTCCTTCTTCTTCTTCTTCCTTGGGCTTTGAGAAAGCTTTCTAGGTTTTCTTTATGTGATGATTTAGTGTGAGAAATAGAAAATAAATGAGAGCATAAATCCTACTTCATCATCCTAATCTATTCTAGCCATTTAGATTAGGGTGTTCACTTCATTTAGCGAGTGAGAGCTTGTGTTAAAGAAACTTCAAGGTAGATCATCTTAGTTATCGAAGATCGGAAGTAAGCTTGCATATTTCTCTTCGTGGAGCCTCTCTAGAGTCCAGGAACATGATGATCGCAGCGAAGGGACCTCAACATGGAGCTTTAGAAGTGAAGGACCGGACTACAATGGTTGTAGTCCCCAACTCTTAGTGTTAAAGTGTTTAACATGCTTTGTTTCGCCTAATCTCTAGTTTAAAGATCTTGGTTAGGGTTGTTCGTGTAGGGTTCCTAGGCACTCTAATGGAGTCTCACAAGTGATCAAACATGCACAAATCAAAAATTTCCTTGTGCCTACAAACCCTAATACGGATCGTTAACTAGAAAACAAGGCGATGCAAGCAAGTAAACGGAAATATAGCTAAAGGGAAGGGGCTACAACCTTTGTAGATCCGGTCCTCCACCTCCCAGGCTCCGTGATGAAGTCTCCTCGCTGTACAAATCGGATCTTGGGGGCTCTAGCGTCGGCTTCATCGGAGAAAAAGCGGGCTAGGTCATCGACGACGATGCCGAAGATGATCTACGTCGAGGCATCGCTAGATCAAGCTCCAACTTCACCAAGTCAAGAAAACTTGTGAAGGAAACACCCTATACTACTTGGCAAGAGGTAGAGGATGAAGAAATAGGAAGTGGGTAGACTTTAGATTTGGATTTCTCACACTTTTTCATCAATCACCATTGATGTAGCAAGCTTTCTTCTCATGGAAGAAGAAGATATGATAAGTGTTGAATAATTGGATAAATAAATCAATACTTATCATATATTAACCCTTGGTTAATTGTAGAGAATGGACCATGGTTAACTTGGATGGTTAGGGTTAAGCATGAGACAAGAATGGTGACTTAGTCAATGCTTCATGAAACTTCAACTAAAAACAAAAATAGCAACCATTCTTTTCTCATCTTTTCCAAAAATAAATAAATAAATAAATAAGTAAGAAAAAAGAAAACCCTAATCATAAACTTAACCATGGTTTAATTCTTTACACTTAACCAAGTAAACATGTATCATCAAACATGATACAATCATGTGCACAAATGTATATCACATATACAACTTGCACAACTCAAGTGAGAAAATCCATTTAAAGTGAACCAATACTAGTTGATGCAAAGTAATATATCAAATATATAATTCTACATTAAATCATTAAATCAACACTTGATTTAACGATCCGGTCATGTCGCATATAACCGGCTAGTATCCAATGTATCGGCTTATCGAATCAATCCTTGATTCGATAACCAGGTTATATCTCATACAACCATTCGACACATACATCGCGAGAATGAAATACGGTATCACATACACGCATTATTCTCGGTCCCGCACATATCCCATATGTGCTCCTATTTCGTTTCGCTTGAGCCAGGAAACCTCTGTGTAGGACTCTAAAGACTCGTCAATACACCGGCAGCAGATGATGATCATATCAAACCCCCACAAGCCGCAAAGCGGTCTGCTAAACGTAACGGCCACCCGGGTATTGAGCGATCAGAAGATCGACGAGCAAGCCCGCTCACACTCCTGTGAATCCAACCAGTAACACTTACTGTACAGTCCGGTCTGTTCGTCTGATATGCCGCATATCTCGCCTAGGGGTGGTAAACGTCAGACCCCAGTAGCTCGATAAGTCATGCCGACGTGAAGTCCATGACATGTGTGAAACTACTGATAACACTTACCAGTAGGTCCCTGGAACCCTGGCCAGGGATTTCCTGTTATGGCCAGTCGTGCATTGCGCAACATCAACCCCCAATACCGGGAGAGACGAATCCCCTCCTATCGCTCATTGCCTCCATGTGAATCGGGACTGTACCCAAAAACCACCTGTTTGCACGACTCAGTAGAGCCGTGGTAGGGTGGAAATCAAAGCACAGTGGGAGACACACAAGACTCTATGACGATCTCGGGTCAACAGACTAAGCTGTACCAGTGTCACCAGAGAACTGCCATCTGACGTGAAGTATAATACCATCTGGGAGTTCTCGGCGAGTCCGTTCAGTGTACCCAGTCTGCACTGGGCACCCGCATACCATCTCCGATGTCAAACACCAATGGATATGGGATCATCCATCGCCCATCACATGGGTCGAGAAGATATACGCTAGTCTACTCTGGAATATCGATGCCCCGTCTCGATATTCCCACGACTAGGAACAATGAAGGATGTACTCATTGACTACACAGGCCCCACTAGTATGATCTGCATCATAGTCCTGGAAGTCGAGTACACATCCTAAGGGCTTTATCAACATGTAATCAGAGAGACAGAAGGTATACACGTTAAGATAAAGAGCAACCAGATAGCGTACTATCATGTCGAGCAAGAAAGTCCTACCTATATATGTCCCAGCATCCACTACAATATACATCCAATGTACAGTAATGGCCTCTAGGGCATACATATAACTAACAATCTCCCACTTGCACTAGGGCCATCTGTAGCAGTGGTTGTAGTATCTAATACTCAACCATCCCCAAAAAGTCTCTCTTTGGGAAAAAGGCCTTCGTGAGTGGATCCGCCGTGTTGTCCTCTGAGTCTACTCTCCTAACCTCGATCACCCTGGAGATCAACTATCTCCATGATCAGGTGATGCTGCCTCAGAATATGTCTGGGTCACTGATGGGACCAGGGTTCCAGGGCCAAAGCCACAGTTCCATTGTCACACAATGGTAGGAACCTAGTTCATCCTATGAACCAATATACACCCAAACTGCCTCTTTGGCAGTATCTTTAATAGCGATGTTACCAGCCATTATCGTCTAGTTTGCCACGGTATCTAGCTTGGAACTCTTCCAACATACCATCCCTTTACTGAGGGTAAAGACAATGCCTGTGACTGACATTCAGTCGTCTTTATCACTCTGGAACCCTTCCAGTGATTCTCCCCAGTATCGATCGATACCATTTCACTACAACTAGTGAGTATCCTAACATCCAATTAGATCTATCTCATAGATCCAAAGCTTAGGATTTAGTAGGTATCATTTTGATCCTATATGGAAAATCATTGTGATAAGTGGAGATTGATCGAGCGTAGCATAGGAAACTTCTTCCCTAACAAGAGTATGTCATCCACGTACTCTACGAGGATCGTCACCATACTCCCTACTACCTTTTTGTTTATACAAAGTTCATCTACCATTTTGATGATGTCAACTTCTTTGACTAATCCATCAAAACAGATGTTCCAACTCCGCGATGCCTGCTTTATCCTATAAAGCATCTTGCACACGTTTCCGCTGCTCCCACTGTCTACGAGGCCCTCTGGCTGTGTTCTTATAGACGTTCTCTTCTAAATCAATATTTAGAAAATTAGTCATGGCACCCAACCACCAGATATCGTAGTCATGGTATGTAGCCGTGGCAAGTAGGATCTGGATGGATTTAAACATAGTCCCTGGAAAAGGTTTCATCATTATCCGTGCCTGGTTGATGACGAAAACCTTTAACAAGTCTAGCTTTGAAATTCTCAACTTTTCCATGTACACCATGTAATCTTCTCAAGATATACTCGCTCCTGATGGGGATTTAACCCTTCTGATATAGCAACCAAAGTCCATACTTTGTTGGTGTATAAGGATTCCATCTCAGATCACTAAGCATCCAGCCATTTTTACAGAGTTCTACCCCCGATGGCCAGCTCGAAACTAGTTGGGTCATCATCTTATGATGCAATCCTCGCTCCCACTGTCATCGAGAAATCGAAGTATCTCTCAGGTGGATGAGGAACCCTACTAGATCGGCGGAGAGGCTGAGGTTCGTTGGAATCTACTGAATCCTTTGGTTCTACCAAATTATCTGCTGTAGTTTGTATAGCTGGAACCTTTCCAGTTCTACATTACAGACCTAGCCTCAAGCTTGTCCGGATTTTGCTTTTAGACATAGGCCGGACAATCCCAAATCTTAACTAGCTTAAGACATGGGCTCTTCCCTTTCCATATCATATATGAAGCGGTAGGCAACTGATTTGATTGGAACCCTATTCAATAGGTATGCAGCTTCTCAAGCACATAACTCCCAAAAAGGAAATAGGTGACTCAGTAGTACTCATCATAGAGCACACCTTATCATATAGGGTGTGATTGCTCCGCCCCGATATACCATCGTGCTATGGTTTATACGGAGGAGTAATGCTGAGAGAGAATCTCATTTTCTTTTAGAATAGTCCAGGAATGCCATGCACAAGTATTCTCCTCCCTGATCTTATCATAGGACATAATACTTATACCCGTATTTTGGTTCTCTACTTCCAACTTATATTCTGTGAATACCTCAAAAGCTTCGGACTTATGTTTCAATAGGAACATACGACTGAATCTTGAGAGATTATCAGAGAATACAATGAAGTATAAAGAACCAGTCCTGGCATGTGTAGACAGGAGACCTTACATACATCATCATGTATCAGTCCCAAGAGTTTACTAACTCTTCCTCTGTTTTCAATAAACAGAGCTATGGTCATCTTATCTTTGTGACACGACTGGAAAGTTTCACAAGATGTAAATTCAAACTGATTTAAATATGCATCTAAAATGTAACTTCAGCCAGTCGGGTCGCATTGATATGACCTAGTCTACAATGCCTCAAGAACGATTCGTTCATTTCTGAACTTTTCCTCTTGTATGTGTTCAGTATACTAGGAACTGTAGTTTGATTTAGAACGTCAATGCTTTTAGATAACGTACCTGAACCGATAAACTTTTGATATAGGAAATGTTCAAAACATTATCCATCAATACAAAATTATATCCTTTCTTTACTAATAAAGAGACTGATATGATTTTGTATATCAGGTTCGGTATCTAATAGCATTTGTTCAGAATCAATGTATTCGTAATACAGGGTGACAGTGACCAACAGACTTGGCTGCAACACTTGCCCCGTTTTCTGCCTCATGAAACTTATCACCCGTTCTCAGTTTTTCTACCTTTTTGTAACCCTATGTAACAGATTACATATCTGGGATCCTGATCCGGTATCAAATACCCAGGATGCAGAGGATACTGAGAAACAGTTCTTTATAATGAACACACCCGAAGGAGATGCATCATATGCACTTTCTTTGTTTGGGCGGCATAGGAATTCTGGTATTCCCCAATTTCCTGCTCTGTCTTATAACAATTATAAGTTGGAGCGGGACCAACGTTCCCCAGCTCAGTATAACAAGCGGGTTCGGTCAATACATCCATTTTATTATCTTGATTAAGGCGTGATATGGTCGCTACCTGGAGAGAGAGAGAAGAAAACACTCTGCGTGCGCTCTTGCAAGATCAGATTGGTTATATATTTTATCTAATCAGGATGGCTCCCACTGATTTTATCAAATCTTCCTTCAAACCTTAAAATGAAAGACTGGCCGGGATTAATTACACTCTACAAGTTCGCCAATCTTTCAGCCAGGCCAGTGTCGGTACTTTGAGGGAGGTTTTCCGTGCTTTCGCACGGACCTAATTACAGTAAACCTCGTTTTCCCAGAGGCGTAACCCCGTTGACACCTTTCTAGACACCTACTTGATCGGCTAATTGTAAAGTGCAAAACTCTCCCAGGAGTAACAATTACTCACAGTGGGTATCGGGATCCAACTATCATATAGAAGGTATGCAATCTCATTGCAAGTTTTAACACTTGAAACTCCCGATAATGGTTTTTACCCCTAGCACTTATGACCTTAACTAAGGTCAACAAATCATAAGTACTAGTCAAGTTCTACCCGTCATTTCGTGATTAATTAGACCCACCCACATGACCCTTAACTAAGGTCAACAAAGTCACGCGACTGTCCTAACTAATCGCATCATATGCGGTGTAGGAAGACATCACTTAGCTACCATACACTGTGCCTTGACTATGGTCAACAAACACAGCACGAATACTAAGTACTCTACTTCCTAAAATGACGGAGGGTTGCGAATGGTTTTTGTGAAAACCTTTAACGCTTTGAACTTGATCTCGTTGCGGAATCAAATGGTTTTTAAATGGAATGTTTTCGAGGCTTTTCTAGTTTTGCTAAAGGGGTCACTCCCGGTGAAGGGATCGTCGGCCCTTTCCTCGTCGAATGAGGTGCGGGATATATCATATATATCACTGTGCAAAGCGGAAACTATAGAAGCGATCAAATGACAAACCGAGGGTTGTAGCATCTGCCAGTTATTGCTAAAGGAGTCACTCCCGATGAAGGGATCTCGGTCCTTTCCTCATCGAATAAGGTGCAGGATGTTCTATAATGAACACCGCGATGCAAAGCAAGAACTGTAGCTACCTGTTTTATTTTGAAATTCGATTCCACAACATCAATTAGGTTTATTTTCTTTCATTAATCTCATTAATGAATATACCATCATTTAATTCCACCTAAACATCACAGATAAATATAACGTACGCTTATGCCATCCGCATTCGCCTCGATGTCCCGTCTGCACCGTTAGGTTAGGTAACTAACGCCAGAGCGAGGCAGGGCTAGCGCGGGTGTAAAACATAAGCAACGTCTATATAATATATCATATATACTATATATAATATCTGTCACAGAACATCACATGATCACATCACAGATAAATCACAGCAGAAGAAACATATGAAATATTGGATATACTAGGACGTCCGTGTTTTCAATACGAGCCAGTATAAAACACGGATTCCACGGTCGTGATGAATAGCCTGTCCCACACCCCAAGACCCCTACGAGAGCGGCAAGCAACCCTACCAATTCTAGGGTTAGGAGACCCGGACTCGACTCTTCGAGATGGTCTCCCTCTGGACCCCAGAACCCGGTTACTTGTGCTCCCCTCCTTGGGTCTATCCTAATGCGGAAAAGTAAATAATATACATCAACGGTGACAACTTCCGCAACCTGGAAGTGCCCCAATAAAAGAATATTACATACAAGTTTTTACATGAATGAAAAAGAAAAACACTCATCTCACATAAAAAAACCCCGGCTATTCAAACACGACGATCCAATATAACATATCCAGCAACACATAACATCACATGTCATCAACATAAGCAAATATGCGTATCCCAATTGTCGTTGACATATAGCAACGAAACCGGCGAAATCATATATTACACTTACGGTCACAGAAAAGAAAGTGTAAAACTACAACAATTGGAATCCGCAACCTCTTTAGACATCACATGCCTAATCAAATGAAATACTTAGACATCGCATGCCTAACAATTATAAACCCCGCATTTTAGTCTCATTATCGAAAACACTTTTCAATACCAAGTCGGGTAATTCAACAAGATTCCTGACATCCTGATCGAATACTCGTCGCAAACTTCAGTAGACGGCCGCACCCCCGATACCGTCGACGAAGTGCACCAAGGCCGAACACCGCTACCGCGAGCACCCGAACGGATGCTTTCGGCGACGGGGTTCTCCTACAGTCACTTGGTCGGGGCTATGGAGTGAGGCTGTCTATTAAGTTTACCCGGCGAGTATCCGTGTACGCTACGTGATTGCGACGGACTTTTGATCACATCAAAACTCCGTGGCAACCGATCAAGTGAGACTAAACTGCTATGTTTATAATATTCATTCCGTTATCTCATAACTACTTGTGAATTCCAATTATTGTATCACATTCCGGATAAACAGAAAATGTTAAACTTTCCGATTGAACATTCGAACACCCAAGTTTCCCCGAAACTGCTCAACACATGAAATAAGTCTAAAAACATTCAGTTCGTGCCTCAGTACCAACGGTCCAGCCGTAGAAGGGTCAAGCCAACGCCTTACATGTGGCACGCCGTACTGCCCCAAACCCGAAGGTTCAAAGGGCAGTTCAAGACGGTCACATAATCGAGTTAAGGTTTGTTGTCTTCTAGAGGGTCCATCGCGTTACTTGCACTACTTAGAACGTCGTTAAACTACGGAAAAATCCAACAATTGGAAATTTTCCGGCAGGGGAAAAAGTGGGTATTTATATCCGGTCGAACTTTTTAACATATTCTAAAATACCCGGAAAAACAGACTGACAAAATTAGACAATCTGATCGATACACTGAATTCCCAAAACAACCCAGAAAATAAAACTCTGGAACAAATATTAAAATATTCCCAGGAAAACCAGCACTAAAAACTAGGAGTTACTGTGAAAATTTAAACAGATGATGGGACAACTTGGCCGCGGAACCGCCGCACAAGCCATGCTTGTGCCGCGGTTTCGCCGCA
Organism: Agapanthus africanus; assembly: GCA_030015575.1. NCBI lineage: Eukaryota > Viridiplantae > Streptophyta > Magnoliopsida > Asparagales > Amaryllidaceae > Agapanthus > Agapanthus africanus. The sequence goes on from CM057342.1 coordinate 385,481,419, forward strand.
CTCTAGAGGAATCATGCTCTCGAATTTCACAGTAATTCTTAGGAATACCTGCTGATTTTTCTGCATATTTTTAATTCACAAAAATCCATGAATTTCAAAAATGTCCAGAGAGCATGTTAAAATCGGGGTTTCGGGTCGATCGGACTTCTAATTCCGTCTACGCATCGCCTAAGGCTCTAGCTAGGCTCTGATACCACTGTAGGGTTCCTAGGCACTCTAATGGAGTCTCACAAGTGATCAAACATGCACAAATCAAAAATTTCCTTGTGCCTACAAACCCTAATACGGATCGTTAACTAAAAAACAAGGCGATGCAAGCAAGTAAACGGAAATATAGCTAAAGGGAAGGGGCTATAACCTTTGTAGATCCGATCCTCCACCTCCTAGGCTCCATGATGAAGTCTCCTCGCTGTACAAATCGGATCTTGGGCTCTAGCGTCGGCTTCATCGGAGAAAAAGCGGGCTAGGTCATCGACGACGATGCCGAAGATGATCTACGTCGAGGCATCGCTAGATCAAGCTCCAACTTCACCAAGTCAAGAAAACTTGTGAAGGAAACACCCTATACTACTTGGCAAGAGGTAGATGATGAAGAAATAGGAAGTGGGTAGACTTTAGATTTGGATTTCTCACACTTTTTCATCAATCACCATTGATGTAGCAAGCTTTCTTCTCATGAAAGAAGAAGATGAAGAAGAAGAAGAAGATATGATAAGTGTTGAATAATTGGATAAATAAATCAATACTTATCATATATTAACCCTTGGTTAATTGTTGAGAATGGACCTTGGTTAACTTGGATGGTTAGGGTTAAGCATGAGACAAGAATGGTGACTTAGTCAATGCTTCATGAAACTTCAACTAAAAACAAAAATAGCAACCATTCTTTTCTCATCTTTTCCAAAAATAAATAAATAAATAAATAAGTAAGAAAAAAGAAAACCCTAATCATAAACTTAACCATGGTTTAATTCTTTACACTTAACCAAGTAAACATGTATCATCAAACATGATACAATCATGTGCACAAATGTATATCACATATACAACTTGCACAATTCAAGTGAGAAAATCCATTTAAAGTGAACCAATACTAGTTGATGCAAAGTAATATATCAAATATATAATTCTACATTAAATCATTAAATCAACACTTGATTTAACGATCCGGTCATGTCGCATATAACCGGCTAGTATCCAATGTATCGGCTTATCGAATCAATCCTTGATTCGATAACCAGGTTATATCTCATACAACCATTCGACACATACATCGCGAGAATGAAATACGGTATCACATACACGCATTATTCTCGGTCCCGCACATATCCCATATGTGCTCCTATTTCGTTTCGCTTGAGCCAGGAAACCTCTGTGTAGGACTCTAAAGACTCGTCAATACGCCGGCAGCAGATGATGATCATATCAAACACCCACAAGCCGCAAGCGGTCTGCTAAACGTAACGGCCACCCGGGTATTGAGCGATCAGAAGATCGACGAGCAAGCCCGCTCACACTCCTGTGAATCCAACCAGTAACACTTACCGTACAGTCCGGTCTGTTCGTCTGATATGCCGCATATCTCGCCTAGGGGTGGTAAACGTCAGACCCCAGTAGCTCGATAAGTCATGCCGACGTGAAGTCCATGACATGTGTGAAACTACTGATAACACTTACCAGTAGGTCACTGCAACCCTGGCCAGGGATTTCCTGTTATGGCCAGTCGTGCATTGCGCAACATCAACCCCCAATACCGGGAGAGACGAATCCCCTCCTATCGCTCATTGCCTCCATGTGAATCGGGACTGTACCCAAAAACCACCTGTTTGCACGACTCAGTAGAGCCGTGGTAGGGTGGAAATCAAAGCACAGTGGGAGACACACAAGACTCTATGACGATCTCGGGTCACCAGACTAAGCTGTACCAGTGTCACCAGAGAACTGCCATCTGACGTGAGGTATAATACCATCTGGGAGTTCTCGGCGAGTCCGTTCAGTGTACCCAGCCTGCACTGAGCACCCGTATACCATCTCCGATGTCAAACACCAATGGATATGGGATCATCCATCGCCCATCACATGGGTCGAGAAGATATACGCTAGTCTACTCTGGAATATCGATGCCCCGTCTCGATATTCCCACGACTAGGAACAATGAAGGATGTACCCATTGACTACCCAGGCCCCACTAGTATGATCTGCATCATAGTCCTGGAAGTCGAGTATACATCCTAAGGGCTTTATCAACATGTAATCAGAGAGACAGAAGGTATACACGTTAAGATAAAGAGCAACCAGATAGCGTACTATCATGTCGAGCAAGAAAGTCCTACCTATATATGTCGCAGCATCCACTACAATATATATCCAATGTACAGTAATGGCCTCTAGGGCATACATATAACTAACAGTTCGGCACGTCTAAACTTTAAATTGGGCATGGTTGAAACCTTGTAGACCCTTGTGAGAGTGCCTAGTAACCCTGCAATGGTATCAGAGCCAAGCTAGAGCTTTAGGCGAAGTCTAGACGAAGTTTAAAGTCCGATCGAACTCCGAATACCCTTAAAACCCTAGTTTCTGGAAAAAATTTCAAAAGTTGACATTTTTCATATTAAAAATGCTCAGAAAATCAAGCAGGTGATTTTATGGAGACCTGTGAAAAACGACACCCTATGTCCACTATAGCGCCGCGGATCCGAAGGAAAACTAGGGTATTGGCGGCGGTTCCGCGGCAAGAATTGAGAATTAGGGTATCTTTTTCCAACAGTAACATCCGTATGTGTTACCTACTGCTTCTGGGAATTTTTAATTATTACTCAAGTGTTGAGTTTTCTGGGATGTATTGGGGACTCGTTGATTCGATCGGATAATCTAACTTCGTTTAATTCTTTCCGGGTAGTTTTAGAATGTGTTAAAAATTTTGAACGGATATCAGCAACTCACTTTTTCCCCTGTCGGAAAATTTTCAAAAGTTGGATTTTTTCTCGAGTTTGAAACTTTCGGAAAGTCGTGCAAGTAACGCGCTGGACCCTCTAGAAGACAACAAACCTTAACTCGATTATGTGACCGTCTGAACCGCCACTAAACCTTAGGGTTTGTGGCAATACGGCGTTGCCACATGTGAGGCGTTGGCTTGACCCTTCTACGGCTGGACCATTGGTACTGTGGCATGTGATAGATGCTTTTAAACTCCGCTCAAGTGTTGAGCTATTTGGGAAAACTTGGGTGTTTGATTATTCGATCGGAAAGTTTAATATCGTCTATTTATCTGGAATGTGATACAATATTTGGAATCCACAAGTAGTTATGAGATAACTAATTTGAATGTTATAAATCTAGCAGTTTAGTCTCAGATGATCGGTTGCCACAGGATTTTGATGCGATCAAAAGTCCATCGCAATCACGTAGCGTACGCGAATACTCGCCGGGTAAACTTAATAGATAGCCACGCCCCATAGCCCCGACCAAGTGACTGTAGGAGAACCCTGATTGATACGAATTCTTGTTGTGTGTTTAAGAAAATGTATAGAATCACAATCAAAGAATTATTTTGACCGCAATCAACTACGGTGTCGGATGTAGATCGTAAGCGAGTGCGGATCGTCCACAGGGATTATGCGATTCGTTTGTATTTTGATTTGTTTGAATCGAAAAGTTAATAGAAAAGAAAAGAAAACATGATTCAAGATTTTTATCGATGAGTTTCAAGTATCACTATTCTAATCAAGAATCAAGAAAATGATAAATATCGAGAATCGAGTTTCGATATAATTCCAATCACTTTAGGGTTTCAAGATTTGAAGTAAAGCTCGTAGGAATCGAGTAAATTGTAGATGTGATGAAGATTCAAGATTACGATTTCTTATCTTGTAACAAATTGATGCTAAATCGATGTCGCATTCATCGAGGCTCAAGGATCTTGCAAAGAATTAGGGTTCCTCATCTTATCCTTTGTCCTTTCGATGAATAACATTCACTAGATAGCTTCTTGAAAGTCGAACGATCAATTGTTGATCTCTAGATCGTGCGAAAGGAATCAAGAACACATTCGCATCGATCTAGATCATCGATCAATCGATTTTCAAGAATTTACAATTGTTTTAAGACTTAAGAATATGTTTAACAATTCATCAACATCATCATTTTACAATTGTTTCGATTCCTCCACGAGCGGAGTTTTATCCTAGCATCATCACAAAGTACATATTCAAGAATCTAAATGAATCATAATGCTTGAATTGAAATGTAAACAAGTTAAAGAATCTTCACCTTTATTACAACAACAAGTAGTTACAACTCTCGAGATTTATAAGAGGTAGGAACTTCGCTCGTTGAATCTTGCATCGCTCGGCTTCTTGAGTCTTGGATCGCTTCGATCTCGTGCTCCGTTGAATACCGGCTTTGCTTCTAAAGGTTGCTTGAAGACTTGCTTTTCTTGAACTCCATGGATCTTGAATTGGGTATTTCTTGATTGGATTAGGGTTAGGGTTTTGACACAAGCCATGTCACTAGACTTGTGGGTGGAATTTGGAAAGATGAAGGTTGAAGAAGAAGTTAGCTTTCAACAACCAAAGATTGAACTAGTGATTGATTCACTAATGATTGAACAACCCTTTCAAGTGAGCCTTAGGGTCTATTTATAGGTTTTCCAAACCCTAGGTCTAGGAATTCAAATTTGAGTTTTCCCTCCAAAAGTTAGTTAGAGGAAGAGGCTTCTAGAAGTAGTTAGTTAGGGGATTATCTTCTACCCTAAGCTAGGAGGTTAGGGGGAAGGTTCTAGGTTGGAAACTAGGAATGTTTAGTTAGGAACCCTAGGTTTGCTGAACTGGCAGAAGCTTCTAGGGCTTTCTGGAATTTGCAGTGGTTTTCTGAAGTGTGGAAGCTGACATAGGAGTTCTGAGCTGAAGCTGAGGAGGTGACGTGGCAAGACCTCCGCAGAACCGCGGCGCAAGCCGGCTCCGGCCGCGGTTCCGCGGCCGTATGGTGGCTTGAGGGCTTCATATTTCTTCTGTAGCTCTCCTATGTCTTTTGATGTATTTTCTGATATGTTAAATTTCTTAATGCTTCTTAGAACAATACCAGATTCCAAATCCATGAGTTGGTGTCTTTTTCACAGTCTTCGTTTGTAAATTTGACCGATCTTTTGTAATGTCCTGCACAGACTTCGAAACACAAGTTGCGATATATAGGAATGATGCCATGCTATGAAATGCAGTCAATTTCCTTTATAGTACCGGTTTTAGAGTCTAACACATGCAATCTGATATTTAACGACTGATTTGCTAATATGTGCTATATAAATGCCGATCACTTCTAGATGAGTGCAAATAATAGGGAAATTGCCGGTTAAAAGATGCAGTATTTTCGACTGATCAAATTCCCCCAAACTTATTTTCGATCGTCTCGAGCGAACTTTTTATTAAAAAGAGAAGGAGAAAATAAAGAAAAAGAAAAACTAACTAGCACACTTTCGTAGGCAACACGATTGCACTGAGCACGTGCAACAAGCCTTTAAACCTCTAGGTGTCCCTAGTAGGAGGAGTGTTGTCTCCTGAGAGTTTTCAGCGGATTTCACCCACAAAATCCAATAATAAAAGGAAGAACATGAATATTACATTTAAAGAAAAGAATTGTAAAAGAAAGACTTTGAAAACTAGGGTTTCTAACTAAGCTAGCTTTTCGGTTGTCATGAGCCCTATCTTAATGGTCATGAAAAGATGTCGGAAATCACGTCCTCCCTCAATAAAACATCATCTTATTCTTCATTCCTATCTTTCTTCCAAACATCGATCATATAACCCTGCGTGTGTGTAATAAACATCCCTACACCCGGAGAATTCAATTCAAGCTATCATACTCTTGCCCATCAGCCTCAGTACTTTTTAATTAATGAATATTTAAATGAATTTTCTCACACACTTTCATGCGACCGTTAATACTTTTTGAGGTACTAACCGACCAATCACTCATGTGCTTGCTTATTTGGTGTATTTTCCTCGTCTTGCACCACCTCAGGCATAGCAGTGACTCCCAGACCAGTTGGCCTTAGGGCACTAGGTGAAGAGGCACCCTCGCTATATATTTTTTATTGCCCTTGGTGATAACAAAACCAGTGTCCATTTTTCTCACCACTTTATATTATCTTCATTTTTTTTATTTCCTTCATACTTTTGGTTTTAAGATAAGAGCATTTCAAGGTATCCTCTACTATCCCAGGCTTTAAGACGTGTGTATGTGCGAATAGCAGGGTATCAACGTTCAAAATGTTTGGATTCCAGAATAGAAACTATTTTTCAGACTTATTTTTATCCTCAGATTAGTGACTTCCTTCATCTTACTAACCCTTGGGACAACGGCTCATAACTACTTATTACTAGTTCGTATAAGAAAACTTCTAATTTTCTTAGTTTTCTTAAATTTTTCTAATCTCATTGATGCAATTTTTCACTATCTAATCTTTTATTATCTTATTTATGTACAAAAATATTTTTATTTTTGAAAATTTGAAATATTTTATAGGTTTTCAAAAATGTTTTGTGCTTATGCAAAGTATGATGCAAATGATGCGAAAATAAGCACAAACCTCCCCCAAACTTGTTTTCAACAGTGTCCTCACTGTTGCCTTCTGCTAAATCTCGAAAAACCTGTAAGCTTGGGAGGAATTTATTAGTGGGGGCAAAATATTTAAGTGAAGACCCTCCCTCAAACTTATTCTTAGCTCATCATTTTGTAAAAATTTTCTTTTCAAGAGCCAGAAAAAATGCCTCCCCAAACTTAAGCAATGTTAATCTTTGAAAATCACATGAGGGGGTCAAAAATCAGTGGTCAATGCAAAGCTTTGCAAAGACCGAATGTCAACACCAACCATTCAAAAAAATATCAATGCAGTGCTCTGGTTGGTGGAAGAAGAAGTGGGGAAAGGGTAAGCGGTGGAATAGAATGTGTGTGCGTCTCATTTTGGAGAGACGATGCAGTGATTGTGATGGATTGCTCGCATTCTTTTTACAGTTCAGAAGAAGGGGTGGAGGTTCAATTTCATTGATTGGGAGATGATTCATCTCAACACCCGTGTCATTCAAAAATGCGAGTTCATCAGCGAAGATTTCCTCAAAAGTTCCATCTATACCCCGATGAATAATGTCATCACAAAGTGCGGGGTGATCTTCAGACTTTAAGAACAGTTCATAATCCGTGTTAATTGTTGACCCGGACATCTCGGTGGAAGAGTCCGTATGTGTATGATACATAGTTAGGTCAAACAATAACGTATGAAAAGAGTCAAGATCGGTATCAGGAGGATCATCAATTTCGCTGCTGTCGACATCCATTAAGTCGACAGAACAGACCTGAGCAGTAGGTTCGGAGGGTACACTTCCCAACTTGTAAATGTTTAGCTCTATTGACCTATTCCCGAAGGATAGGGTCATAGAACCATTACGACAGTTGATGATAGCATTGGAAGTGGCCAAAAAGGGGCGACCTAAAATCACCGGAATTTGATTCCGTGGGTTCGCTACAGGATGTGTATCAATTACAATAAAGTCCACAGGGAATATGAATTCCCCGATTTTTATTAACACATCCTCCAGTTCACCCCTAGGTTTGGTGATTGATCGGTCAGCCATCTGGAGAGTGTAAGGAGATGGTTTCAACTCTCCGATCCCTAACTGCTCATAAACTAAGAAAGGAAGCAGGTTAACACTTGCCCCAAGGTCTAGTAGAGCACGGTTAATGTGTTTTTCCTTGATAGAAATGGAAATAGTAGGATATCCTGGATCCTTACGTTTCCTCGGTAATTGCTGTGGGAAAGCCGTGTCTACGGTCTTTGCTATGAATATCTTCTTGGGCATTTGTTTCTTCCTCTTTCTAGTGCACAAGTCTTTAAGAACTTTCGCATACACGGGGACTTTTTGGATAGCATCTAGAAGAGAGATGTTTATGTTAACCTGTTTAAACATCTCAGTGATCTTCTCCATATGTGGACTTGGTGTGTTAGCCCTTAACCGATTAGGATAAGGTGCTTTAGCAATAAGCGCTGGGTCCATCATAGGAGAAGGAAGAGGGGGTAGACATGATCCCAAAAGAGGAGTGGGGATCGTCTGTGGAGAACTAGAAGGGCTATACTGAGGTGTCGAGCCTAGTGGGAAATGGAGAATAGGCTAGCAAGAAGGTGGTAGGGTAGAAGAACTGGGGTCAGAATTAGAAGTAGAAGTGGAAGGAAAGGTCTCAGTCGGGATATCATTGATAAATTTTTCCGTATCATCAATCTCTTCCCCAACTTGATTGTCAAGCACTCTTCCAGATCTCAACGTGGTGATTGCATTCACATGATGTGAATAGCCAGGATTGGGTAAGGGTTGAGCTGGAAGTTTCCCTTTCTCTCCTGCACTCATTTCGGCTTTTAATCGTGAAATTTCTGCTTCCATCAATTTAATACTCTCAGCTTGGGGCGCTGAGTTTTTTTTATATCATCGACAGAAGTCTTTATTTCAGCCGATACTTGCATAAGATTTGTTAGAAGCAAGTTTATGAATGAAGAGGATTCATCGGTCCTGGTCAATTGTAATAGACTAGACGGTGCAGGTGTGTTGACCGGATTTTGAAAGTTATGTGCTTGGAAGGGGTGCTGACTTAATTGAAGTTGTGGTTGCTGTTGTGGTGGAGGGACCCTTTGGAAATTGTTTTGGTTTGGAACCGTGTTTTGAGATTGTGATTGGTTCCAAGCAAAATTAGGGTGATTCCTCCAACCCTGATTATATGTGGAAGAAAATGGATCGTTTCTAGGTCTTTGAAATGCGGCATTAGTATGCTCATGACCTTGAAACGGAAAATTTCGTGGACATTCTTCCGTCAAATGAGAAGGATCAGAACAGCAGCCATATACAGTTTTTGGAAGTGACATTTGATTAAGGGAGGCTGCTAAAAATTTGTTTTCCATAGTCTCGAGTTTCTTGTTGATAGCTGAAATGTCAGCTCTAACTCCTATGGAAATATTATTGCCATCCCTAGACGATTGACTCACACCCTTCCACTGTAAAAATCTTTCAGCGAAATCTTCTAAAAATTTCCAGGCTTCCCCATCATCTTTGGTCATGAAATTGCCTTGACACATTAATTCAAGGGTATGTCTTGTGTTAGGATTAATGCCCTCATAAATGATTCTGCACAGTTCCCACCTGGGGATTCCGTGATGAGGACATTGAACTAACAGATCCTTAAAGCGTTCAAGACATTGTGAAAATGTTTCATTTGGAAGCTGGGTGAATTGATATATTTCGCTACGGACTCGAGCTGTCTTTTGATGTGGGTAGAATTTCTTAAGGAATGCTTTGACGAATTCTTCCCAGTTTGAAATGGAATGTGCGGTAGTGTTATACAGCCACTTCTCTGCTATATCACACAAGGTGAATGGAAGAAGACGTAGACGCATAGCATCCACAGAAAGCTGTGAGGTACCCATCATTGCGCATACATTTTCAAATTTCGTGATAAACACGTATGCGTCCTCAGTCTCGAGACCGTGGTATTTGGGTAGAAGGTTGATGTATTGGGGTTTAATTTCAAAATTTTCCCCGTTGGCTGGTGGAATAGAAAAGACAGGTGGAAAGGGGGCCTCGTGTAGGATAGCACCTCTCTTGGAGAGAGATGCGAGGTGGATTCTGCGCACCAACGGACGGCGGCAGATTAGTGTTAAAGAAATTCGATGGAGGTGGATCCATCGATGTGGGTGTGGTAGTGGGTAAAGGAAAGGTAATTGTAGAAATATCGACTTCGGAGTCGATAAAGGGTACGCGGACTAAACGGGCACTAGAATCCCGTGTCCAGCCTATCATGTACTAAAAAGGGTTAGTACAAGTGGCAGCATGAATTTATAATTAGGGGAATGCTGAAAGAATGCGATGTTTGTTTTGAAAATTGGACGGATTTTTGAAAATATGATGCAACACAACAAATGCAACACACAAAACCCTAGTTCTATTGGTCGCCTAGGTCAGATCTCTAGACCGCTCCTAACTTCCAGAAGACAAGTCGCAGGATAAAATCCTCCACTGCCTCTTTGTCCCCCTGTGGCCAGGTAAGTGCCACGTAAGTGGGAAGGTACTCCACTACGTAAGTAGTGGGCCTAATTAATAACCACTAGCCTTCGACACACTTGCCTTAGACACCACAAGAAAACGCGGATAAGCAATGAATTACCCACGGCCTTCTTCTGTCCTAAGTGAGCGCGACGGTCCTTAGAGTCATCTTTAGATATTTTTTAGTTAATGTGGGTCAATGCAGATGCAAGTTTTGTGATTTTCGGGGCCTAGGAAGCGTAATGAACTCCCCACCTAATTTGGATTTGGTCGTGCCCCTTAATATTCGTATTAATTATGCAAACAAGCACAAGAATCAAAACAAGCACAATTTATTTTTGCTATTTTGCGCGCTGCGATTTATTTGCAAAGAAACCTGCACAAAATGTTAATTAGAGCAGATTTTAGAAGGAGATAAGAAAGTAAGAAGTTACCTGAGAATTTTGATGCAGAGAAGACTTCACCAAGCCGCGGAACCGCCGCAGATGGTGGCTCAGACCGCGGAAACGCGGTGATGTTGAGGGGTTACTGCACGAAATTTACACAGAAAGTTTCTGTGTATCCCGTGAGTCCTCTGGAATTCTCCAAAAAAATTTCCAATCTCACAGCAAGCTCCAGATCTCCTTGCAACAAACTACAACAAATTGTTTAGATTTTGCGCGAATTTTGATCTCAAAATTACAATGGAATAAATCTTTCAATTCAAACTTCAATATAAAACGAATTAGCGCGCGATCCCCGGCAACGGCGCCATTTGTTGAAACGAATTCTTGTTGTGTGTTTAAGAAAATGTATAGAATCACAATCAAAGAATTATTTTGACCGCAATCAACTACGGTGTCGGATGTAGATCGTAAGCGAGTGCGGATCGTCCACAGGGATTGTGCGATTCGTTCGTATTTTGATTTGTTTGAATCGAAAAGTTAATAGAAAAGAAAAGAAAACATGATTCAAGATTTTTATCGATGAGTTTCAAGTATCACTATTCTAATCAAGAATCAAGAAAATGATAAACATCGAGAATCGAGTTTCGATATAATTCCAATCACTTTAGGGTTTCAAGATTTGAAGTAAAGCTCATAGGAATCGAGTAGATTGTAGATGTGATGAAGATTCAAGATTACGATTTCTTATCTTGTAACAAATTGATGCTAAATCGATGTCGCATTCATCGAGGCTCAAGGATCTTGCAAAGAATTAGGGTTCCTCATCCTATCCTTCGCCCTTTCGATGAATAACATTCACTAGATAGCTTCTTGAAAGTCGAACGATCAATTGTTGATCTCTAGATCGTGCGAAAGGAATCAAGAACACATTCGCATCGATCTAGATCATCGATCAATCGATTTTCAAGAATTTACAATTGTTTTAAGACTTGAGAAAATGTTTAACAATTCATCAACATCATCATTTTACAATTGTTTCGATTCCTCCACGAGCGGAGTTTTATCCAAGCATCATCACAAAGTACATATTCAAGAATCTAAATGAATCATAATGCTTGAATTGAAATGTAAACAAGTTAAAGAATCTTCACCTTTATTACAACAACAAGTAGTTACAACTCTCGAGATTTACAAGAGGTAGGAACTTCGCTCGTTGAATCTTGCATCGCTCGGCTTCTTGAGTCTTGGATCGCTTCGATCTCGTGCTCCGTTGAATACCGGCTTTGCTTCTAAAGGTTGCTTGAAGACTTGCTTTGCTTGAACTCCATGGATCTTGAATTGGGTATTTCTTGATTGGATTAGGGTTAGGGTTTTGACACAAGCCTTGTCACTAGACTTGTGGGTGGAATTTGGGAAAGATGAAGGTTGAAAAAGAAGTTAGCTTTCAACAACCAATGATTGAACTAGTGATTGATTCACTAATGATTGAACAACCCTTTCAAGTGAGCCTTGGGGTCTATCTATAGGTTTTCCAAACCCTAGGTCTACGAATTCAAATTTGAGTTTTCCCTCCAAAAGTTAGTTAGAGGAAGAGGCTTCTAGAAGTTGTTAGTTAGGGGATTAGCTTCAACCCTAAGCTAGGAGGTTAGGGGGAAGGTTCTAGGTTGGAAACTATGAATGTTTAGTTAGGAACCCTAGGTTTGCTGAACTGGCAGAAGCTTCTAGGGCTTTCTGGAATTTGCAGTGGTTTTCTGAAGTGTCGAAGCTGGCATTGGAGTTCTGAGCTGAAGCTGAGGAGGTGATGTGGCAAGACCGCCGCGGAACCGTGGCGCAAGCCGGCTTCGGCCGCGGTTCTAGGGCCGTATGGTGGGTTGAGGGCTTCATATTTCTTCTGTAGCTCTCCTATGTCTTTTGATATATTTTCTGATACGTTAAATCTCTGAATGCTTCTTAGAACAATACCAGATTCCAAATCCATGAGTTGGCGTCTTTTTCATAGTCTTCGTTTGTAAATTTGACCGATCTTTTGTAATGTCCTGCACAGACTTCGAAACACAAGTTCCGATATATAGGAATGATGCCATGCTATTAAATGCAGTCAATTTCCTTTATAGTACCGGTTTTAGAGTCTAACACATGCAATCTGATATTTAACGACTGATTTGCTAATATGTGCTATATAAATGCCGAACACTTCTAGATGAGTGCAAATGATAGGGAATTTGCCGGTTAAAAGATGCAGTATTTTCGACTGATCAAACCCCGTCGCCAAAAGCATCCGTTCGGGTGCTCGCGGCAGCGGTGTTCCGCCTTAGTACACTTCGTCGACGGCATCCGGGGGTGCGGCCGTCTACTAAAGTTTGCGACGAGCATTCGATGATGATATCGGGAATCTTGTTGAATTGCCCGACTAGATATTGAAAAGTGTTTTCGATAATGAGACTAAAATGCGGGGTTTATAATAGTTAGGCATGCGATGTCTAAGGAATTCATTTGGTTAGGCATGCCAAGGAGGTTGCGGATTCCAACTGTTGTAGTTTTACACTTTCTTTTCTGTGACCGTAAGCGTAGTATGTGGTGTATCGCCGGCTTCGTTGCTATACATCAACGACAATCGGGATAAACATACTTGCTTACGTTGATGATATGAGATATTATGTGTTGATGTGATATGTTATATTGGATCGTCGTGTTCTGAATAGCCGGGGATTTTATGTGAAATGAGAGTTTTTCTTTTTCATTCATGTAAAATTCATTTGTATGTAATATTATTTTATTGGGGCACTTCCGGGCTGAGGATGATGTCACCATTGTATATTATTTATTTTTCCGCATTAGGTAGACCCAAGGCGGGGAGCACAAGTAACCGGGTTCTAGGGTCCAGTGGGAGACCATCTCGAAGAGTCGAGACCGGGTCTCCTATCCCCAGAATTGGCAGTTTTGCTTGCCGCTCTCGTAGGGGTCTAGGGATGTGGGTTTGGCTATTCATCACGACCGTGGAATCCGCGTTTTATACAGGCTCACATAAAACACGGAAATCCTAGTATATCCAATATTTCATATGTTATCTTCTGCTGCAATGTTCTGTGATGAGATCATATTACTTCCTGAGATGAATGTTTATATTATATATATGAGATATATGTTATATTGCAGATTTCATTTCAAATATGATGCTTGTGAAGCATAATAAAATGGGACTTCATTAATGAGATTAATGAAACTAAAAGAAACCTAAAGATGTTATAGAAACTTGTTTAAAAACTGGTAGCTCTAGTTCTTGCTTTGCATAGCGGTATTCCTTGTAGAACATCCAGCATCTTATTCGATAAGGAAAGAGCCGAGATCCCTTCACCGGGAGTGACCTCTTTAGTGAAACTAGCAGATGCTACATACTCGGTTTGTCTTTTAATTGCTTCTATAGTTTTTGCTTTGTACAGCGGTATTTGTGAAATATCCTGCACCTTATTCGATAAGGAAAGAGCCGACGATCCCTTCACCGGGAGTGACCTCTTTAGCAAAACTAGAAAAGCCTCAAAAACATTCCATTTAAAATCACTCGATTGTATAACGATATAAAGTTCATTACGCAAAGGGTTTTCTTAAAAACCTATCGTAGCCTTCCGTCATTTCAGATAAGTAGTATTTAGTATTCGTGCTGCGTTTGTTGACTTAGTCAAGGCGTAGTGTGCGGTAGCTGATTAGTGCTTATCTGCAAAGCATATGATGCGATTGGATTAGGGTAGTCGTGCGGCCTTGTTGACTCAGTCAAGGGTTGTGCGGGTGGGTTTAATTCAATCGGGAAATGACGGGTTGAACTTTACTTGCGGTCTATGGTTTGTTGACTTAGTCAAGGTCATAGATCGCTTGGGGCAAAATATTATTGGGAATTTCAAGTGTTGAAATTTGCAAAGAGATTGCATACCTTCTATGAGATAGTTGGATCCTGATACCCGCTGCGAGTAAGAGTTACTCCAGGGAGAGTTTTACACATTACAATTAGCCGATCGAGTAGGTGTCTAGAAAGGTGTTAACGGGGTTACGCCCCTGGGAAAACAGGGTTACGCCCCTGGTTTATTTTAATTAGGTCCGTGTGAAAGCACGGGAAACCTCCCTCAAAGTACCGGCACTGGCCTGGCTGAAAGATTGGCGATCTTGTCGAGTGTAATTAATCCCGGCTAGTCTTTCCTTTTAGGGTTTCAAGGAAGATTTGACTAAAACAGTGGGAGCCATCCTGATTAAATAAATTGATAACCAATCTAATCTTGTAAAAGCGGACGCTGGGTGTTTTCTTCTCTCTCTCTCCTGGTTGCGACTATGTCACGCCTTAATCAAGATAATAATACAGATATATTGACCGAACCCGCTTGTTATACTGCGCTAAGGAACGTTGGTCCCGCTCCAACTTATAAATGTTATAAGACGGAGCAGGAAATAGGGGATTACCAGAATTCCCGTGCCACCCAAACGAAGAAAGTGCATGCTGATGCATCTTCTTCGGGTGTGTTCATTACCGAGAACTGTTTCTCAGTATCCTTTATGTCCTGGTTATGAGATATCGGATCAGGATCCTGCATAGGTAAGTTGTTACATAGGCTACAGATAGGTAGAAAACTGAGAACGGGTGATAAGTTTCATGAGATAGAAACGGTGCAAGTGTTGCAGTCAAGTCTGTTGGTAGTTATCACCCTGTATTACCAGAATACATTGATTTTGAACTAATGTTATTAGATACCGAACCTGATATACAACATCATATCAGTCTCTTTATTAGTAAAGAAAGGATATAATTTTGTATTGTTGGATAATGTTTTGAATATTTCCTATATCAAGTGTTGATCGGTTCAGGCACGTTATCTAAAAGCATAGACGTTCTAAATCAAACCACAGTTCTTAACGTACAGAACACACACAAGAGGAAGAGTTCAGAAATGAATGAATCCTTCTTGAGGCATTGTAGACTAGGTCATATCAATGCGACCCGACTAGCTGAAATTATATAAAGATGCATATTTAAATTAGTTTGGATTTACATCTTGTAAAACTTGCCAGTCATGTTGTTAGTTATATGTATGCCCTAGAGGCCATTACTATACATAGGATGTATATTGTAGTGGAAGCTTGGACATATATAGGGAGGACTTTCTTGCTCGACATGATAGCATGCTATCTGGTTGCTCTTTACCTTAACGTGTACACTGATTGTCTCTCTGTTACATGTTGGTAAAGCCCTTAGGATGTGTACTTGACTATCTGGAATATGATGCGGATCATACTAGTGGGGACATGGTAGTCTATAAGTACATCCTTCAAGGTCCCTAGTCATGGGTGTATCGAAACGGGGCATCGATATACCAGAGTAGACTAGCGTATACCTTCTCGACCCATACAGATGGGTGATGGATGATCCCATATCCATTGGTGTTTGGCATCAGAGATGATATACGGGTGCTCAGTGGAGACTGGGTACACTGGACGGACTCGCCGAGAACTCCCAGATAGTATTATACCTTACGTCAGATGGCAGTTCTCTGGTGACACTGGTACAGGTTAGTCTGTAGACCCGAGATCGTCATAGAGTCTTGTGTGATTCCCACTGTGCTTTGATTTACACCTTACCACGTCCAAGAGGGCGTGCAAAACGGTGGCTTTTGGGTACAGTCCCGAATCACATGGAGGCAATGAGCGATAGGAGGGGATTCGTCTCTCCCGGTATAGGGAGTTGATGTTGTACTGTGTTCGATTGGCTATAACCGGAAATCCCTGGCCAGGGTTGCTGAGATTTACTGGTAAGTGTTACCAGTAGTTTCTCGAACTGTTATAGACCTCATATCGACACGACTTATCGAGCTATTGGGGTCTGACGTTTACCACCCCTAGGCAAGATATGCGACATATCAGACGATCAGACCGGACTGTACGGTAAGTGTTACTGGTTGGATTCACAGGAGTGTGAAAGGGCTTGCTCGTCGATCTTCTGATCGCTCAATACCCGGGTGGCCGTTACGTTTGGCAGACCGCTTGCGGCTTGTGGGTGTTTGATATGATCATCACCTGCTGCCGGCGTATTGACGAGTCTTTAGAGTCCTACACAGAGGTTTCCTGGCTCAAGTGAAACGAAATAGGAGCGCATTTGAGATATGTGCGGGACCGAGAATAATGCGTGTATGTGATACCGTATTCTTTTCTCGTGATTTGTATCATCGGCAGGTTATATGTGATATAGCCGGGTTACCGAATCAAGTGTTGATTCGATACATTGATACACTTGATACTAGTCGGTTATATGCGATATGACCGGATCATTAAATCAAGTGTTGATTTAATGATTTAATGTATAATTATATATTTGATATATTACTTAGCATTAACTAGTATTGGTTCACATTAAATGGATTTTCTCACTTGAAGTGCACATTGTATATGTGATATATTTTTGTACACTTGTTTGTATCATGTTTGATGATACATGCAACCTTGGGTGTGTGTATGCTATACACTATGTTTAGTGAATGGTTAGGGTTTCATTTCTTTTATTTATCTATTCATTTTTTATTAAAAGAAAAGGAAAACAAAATGGTTGCTTTTAGAACTTTCTTGATGCTTCATGCATCTTTGACTAAAAATGACCATTTTGTCTTCATCTCCTAAACCTAACCATTCAACTAACCTTAGTTCATTCTCTACACTTAACTAAGGTTGCAATATGATAAGAATGAAGGGTTTTTCTTTTTAACTTAATCTTTTTATTCTTATCATATTCTTTTCTTCTTCTTCTTCTTCTTGAACAAAGAAGAAAGCTTGCTACCATTAATGGCATCTTGAGAAAAAGTGTGAGAAATCCAATTCTAAAGTGAATCCACTTCCTATTTCTTCATCCTCTACCACTTGCCATGTAGTATAGGGTGTTTTCTTCACAAGTTTCATGACTTGGTGAAGTGGGAGCTTGATCTTGTATTGCCTCGACGTAGATCATCTTCGGCATCGAAGTCGACGACCTAGCCCGATCATTTCTTCGATGAAACCACCGCGAGAGTCCGGGATCCGATGGGTACAGCGGAGGGACTTCATCATGGAGCAATGGAGGTGGAGAACCGGATCTACAAAGGTTGTATTTCCGTTCACTTATTAGTAAAGCAGTTTACCAGTTGTAGTTATCGCCTAAACTCTAGTCAACGATCCGTATTAGGGTTTCTTGGCACTTGTAAAATTTGAATTTGGCATGGTTGATGCCTTGTGAGACCTCTAGTGTTGCCTAGGAACCCTACAGTGGTATCAGAGCCTAGCTAGAGCCTTAGGCGATGAGTAGACGAAGTTAGAAACCCGATCGAACCCGAAACCCTAATCCCAATTTGCTCTCTGTACATTTTTTAAAACAGTGATACTTTCTATATTAAAAATATGAAGAAAATTCAGCAGGGTCTTATATGAATTACTGTGAAAAACGGGGGCCTAATTCGATTAAACCGCCGCGGAACCGCGGCAAGAGCGTGGCATGTGCGGCAGTTCCACGGCCGTACGGTCTCCTCTTGCATTGAATTTTGCACAATAATTCCTATTTTGTGGTGCTGAGTTTTCTGGGAATTTTTAATTTGCACTCAAGAGTTGAGTTTTCTGGGATGCTTTGGGGCTTCGATGATTCGATCGGAATTTTTGATTTTGTCTATGTGTTTTTTCGGGTAACTTTAGAATATGTTAAAAAGTTCGACCGGATAAAAATACCCACTTTTTCCCCTGCCGGGAAATTTTCAATTGTTGGATTTTTCCGTAGTTTAATGACGTTCTAAGTAGTGCAAGTAACGCGATGGTCCCTCTAGAAGACAACAAACCTTAACTCGATTATGTGACCGTCTTGAACTGCCCTTTGAACCTTAGGGTTTGGGGCAGTACGGCGTGCCACATGTAAGGCGTTGGCTTGACCCTTCTACGGCTGGACCGTTGGTACTGAGGCACGAAGTGAATGTTTTTAAACTTATTTCATGTGTTGAGCAGTTTCGGGAAAACATGGGTGTTTGATTGTTCGATCGGAAAGTTTAACATTTTCTATTTATCTGGAATGGGATACAATACTTGGAATCCACAAGCAGTTATGAGATAACTGATTTGAATGTTATAAACATAGCACTTTAGTCTCACTTGATCGGTTGCCACGGAATATTGATGCGATCAAAAGTCCGTCGCAATCACGTAGCGTACGCGGATACTCGCCGGTAAACTTAATAGACAGCCACGCCCCATAGCCTCGAGCAAGTGACTGTAGGAGAACCCCGTCGCCGAAAGCATCCGTTCGGGTGCTCGCGGTAGCGGTGTTCCGCCTTGGTGCACTTCGTCGACGGCGTCGGGGGTGCGGCCGCCTACTAAAGTTTGCGACGAGTATTCGATCAGGATGTCGGGAATCTTGTTGAATTGCCCGACTTGATATTGAAAAGTGTTTTCGATAATGAGACTAAAATGCGGGGTTTATAATTGTTAGGCATGCGATGTCTAAGGAATTCATTTGATTAGGCATGCGATGTCTATGCAGGTTGCGGATTCCAACTGTTGTAGTTTTACACTTTCTTTTCTGTGACCGTAAGTGTAATATATGATATCGTCGGTTTCGTTGCTATATGTCAACGACAATTGGGATGCGCATATTTACTTACGTTGATGACATGTGATGTTATGTGTTGCTGGATATGTTATATTGGATCGTCGTGTTTGAATAGCCGGGTTTTTTTTATGTGAGATGAGTGTTTTTCATTTTCATTCATGTAAAAACTTGTATGTAATATTCTTTTATTGGGACACTTCCAGGTTGCGGAAGATGTCACCTTTTGTATATTATTTACTTTTCCGCACTAGGATAGACCCAAGGAGGAGAGCACAAGTAACCGGGTTCTGGAGTCCAGTGGGAGACCAACTCGAGGAGTCGAGTCCGGGTCTCCTAACTCTAGAATTGGTAGGGTTGCTTGCCGCTCTCGTAGGGGTCTAGGGGTGTGGGTTTGGCTATTCATCTTGACCGTGGAATCCGTGTTTTATATTGGCTCGTATTGAAAACACGGACGTCCTAGTATATCCAATATTTCATATGTTTCTTCTGTTGCGATATATGTGATGTTCTGCGATAAATACTGTATATAGTATATATGATATATTATATAGGCGTTACTTATGTTTTACACCCGCGCTAGCCCTGCCCCGCTCTGCCGTTAGTTACCTAACCTAACGATGCACGAGGGGACATCGAGACGAATGCGGATGGCATAAGTGTACGTCGTATTTATCTGTGATGTTTAGGTGATTTAAATGATGGGACTTCATTAATGTGATTAATGAAAGTAAAAGAAACCTAAAGATGTTGTAGAATCAAATTTCAAAAATAAAACAGGTAGCTACAGTTCTTGCTTTGCACAGCGGTATATGTGATATATCCTGCACCTTATTCGATGAGGAAAGACCGAGATCCCTTCACCGGGAGTGACTCCTTTAGCAATAACTGGCAGATGCTACAACTCTCGGTTTGTCTTTTGATTGCTTCTATAGTTTCTGCTTTGCACAGTGATATATATGATATATCCCGTACCTCATTCGACGAGGAAAGGACCGACGATCCCTTCACCGGGAGTGACTCCTTTAGCAAAACTAGAAAAGCCTCAGAAACACTCCATTTTAAAAATCATTTGATTCTACAACGATATCAAGTTCATTACGCAATAGGTTTTCAGAAAAACCTGTCATAGCCCTCCGTCATTTCAGATAAGTAGTAGTTAGTATTCGTGCTACGTTTGTTGGCCTGCGTCAAGGCGTAGTGTGCGGTAGCTAATTAGTATTTATCTGCTTATTCATATGATGCAGATTAGATTAGGGTAGTCGTGCGACTTTGTTGGCCTGCGTCAAGGGTCGTGCGGGTGGGTTTAATTCAATCAGGAAATGACGGGTTGAACTTGACTAGCGCACTATGGTTTGTTGGCTTGCGTCAAGGTCATAGGACGCTAGGGGCAAAATTATCGGGAATTTCAAGTGTTGAAATTTGCAATGAGATTGCATACCTTCTATGAGATAGTTGGATCCCGATACCCACTGCGAGTAAGAGTTACTCCGGGGAGAGTTTTACACATTACAATTAGCCGATCAAGTAGGTGTCTAGAAAGGTGTTAACGAGGTTACGCCTCTTGGAAAACGAGGTTTACATTAATTAGGTTCGTGCGAAAGCATGGGGGACCTCCCTCAAAGTACCGACACTGGCCTGGCTGAAAGATTGGAGAACTTGTAGCGTGTAATTAATCCTGGCTAGTCTTTCCTTTTAGGGTTTGAAGGAAGATTTGATAAAAACAGTGGGAGCCATCCTGATTAGATAAAATAATAACCAATCTGATCTTGCAAGAGTGCACGCTGAGTGTTTTCTTCTCTCTCTCCTGGTAGCGACCATGTCACGTCTTAATCAAGATAATAATACGGATGTATTGACCGAACCCGCTTGTTATACTGAGCTGGGGAACGTTGGTCCCGCTCCAACTTATAAATGTTATAAGACAGAGCAGGAATTAGGGGATTACCAGAATTCCCGTGCCGCCCAAACGAAGAAAGTGCATGCTGATGCATCATCTTCGGGTGTGTTCGTTACAAAGAACTGTTTCTCTGTATCCTCTACGTCCTGGGTATTTGATACCGGATCAGGATCCCAGATATGTAATCTGTTATATAGGGCTCCAGATAGGTAGAGAACTGAGAACGGGTGATAAGTTTCATGAGACAGATAACGGGGCAAGTGTTGCAGCCAAGTCTATTGGTCACTGTCACCTTGTATTATCAGTACATTGATTCTGAACAAATGCTATTAGATACCGAACCTGATATACAAAATCATATCAGTCTCTTTATTAGTAAAGAAACGATAAAATTTTGTATTGTTGGATAATGTTTTGAACATTCCCTATATCAAAAGTTGATCGGTTCAGGCACGTTATCTAAAAGCATTAATATTCTAAATCAAACTACAGTTCTTTAGTATACGGAACACACACAAGAAGAAGAGTTCAGAAATGAACGGATCCTTCTTGAGGTATTGTAGACTAGGTCATATCAATGCGACCCGACTAGCTAAGTTGCACATAGATGCATATTTAAATCTGTTTGAATTTACATCTTGTGAAACTTACCAGTCATGTCACAAAGATAAGATGACCATAGCTCTGTTTAATGGAAACAGAGAAAGTGTTAGTGAACTTTTGGGATAATACATGTTGATGTATGAAGATCCCCTGTCTACACATACCAAGAACGGTTCTTTGTACTTCATTAAATTCTCTGATGATCTCTCAAGAGTCAGACATATGTTCCTGTTGAAACACAAGTCCGAACCTTTTGAGATATTCACAGAATATAAGTTAGAAGTAGAGAACCAAAATACGGGTATAAGTATTATGTCCTTGATGTGATCGAGGAGGAGAATACTTGAGCACGGAAATCCTGGTCTATTCTAAAGGAGAATGAGATTCTCTCTCAGCATTACTCCTCCGAATACACCATAGCACGATGGTATATCGGGGTGGAGCAATAGCATCCTATATGATATGGTGTGCTCTATGATGAGTACTACTGAGTTTCCTATTTTCTTTTGGGAGTTATGCATTGGAGAAGCTGCATACCTATTGAATAGGGTTCAAAGCAAATCAATTGCCTACCACTTCATATATGATATGGTATGGGAAGAGCATATCTCTTAAGTAAGTTAAGATTTGGGGTTGTCAGCCTATGTCTAAAAGCAAAATCTGGACAACCTCGAGGCAAGGTCAGTTATGTAGAACTGGAATGGTTCCAGCTATACAAACCACAGCTGATGATTTGATAGAACCAAAGGATTCAATAGTCCCCGACGAACCTCGGCCTCTCCGCCGATCTAGTAGGGTTCCTCATCCACCTGAGAGATACTTCGGTTTCTCTATGACAGTGGGAGCGAGGATTGCATCATGAGATGATGACCCAACTAGTTTCGAGCTGGCCATCAGGAGTGGGACTCTGTAAGAATGGCTGGATGCTTAGCGATCTGAGATGGAATCCTTATACACCAACAAAGTATGGACTTTGGTTGCTATATCTGAAGGGTTAAATCCCCATCAGGAGCAAGTATATCTTGAGAAGATTACTTGGTGTACATGGAAAAGTTGAGACTTTCAAAGCTAGACTTGTTAAAGGTTTGCATCATTGACCAGGTATGGATTATGTTGAAACCTTTTCTAAGGATCTATGCTTAAGTCCATCCAGATCCTACTTGCCACGGCTACATACCATGACTACGATATCTGGCGGTTGGGTGCCATGACTGCTTTTCTAGATGGTGTTTTAGAAGAGAGCGTCTATAAGTACACAGTCAGAGGGCCTCGTAGAAAGTGGGAGCAGCGGAAACGTGTGCAAGATGTTTTATAGGATAAAGCAGGCATCGCGGAGTTGGAACGTCTGTTTTGATAGTTAAAGAGTTTGACTTCATTAAAATGGTAGATGAACCTTGTATATACAAAAAGGTAGTAGGGAGTATGGTGGTGATCCTCGTAGAGTAAGTAGATGACATACTCTTGATAGGGAAAGAGTTTCCTGTGCTACGCTCGGTCAATCTCCGCTTATCACAAGGATTCTCTATATAGGATCAAAGTGATACCTCCAAAATCCTGTGTTTTGGATCTATGAGATAGATCTAATTGGATGTTAGGATTCTCACTAGTTGTAGTGAGATGGTATCAATCGATCCTGGGGAGAATCACTAGAAAGGTTCCAGAGTGATAAGGACAACTGCATGTCAGTCACAGGCATTGTCTTTACCCTCAGTAAAGGGACGGTATATTGGAAGAGTCCAAGCTAGATACCGTGGCATACTAGACGATAAAGGCTGGATACATCGCTACTTAAGATGCTACCAAAGAGGCTGTCTGGGTGTATATTAGTTCATGAGATGAACTTAGTTCCTCCCATTGTGTGACAATGGAGTTGTGGCTTATGCCAAGGAACGTCCGTCCCATCAGTGATCCAGACATATTCTAAGGCAGTATCACCTGATCATGGAGATGGTTGATCTCCAAGGAGATCGAGGTTAGGAGAGCAGACTCAGAGGATAACACGGCGGATCCACTCACGAAGGCCTATTCCCAGAGAGAGACTTTTATGGGATGGTTGAGTATGCGATACTGCAACCACTGCTACAGATAGCCCTAGTGTAAGTAGGAGATTGTTAGTTATATGTATGCCCTAGAGGCCATTACTATACATAGAATGTATATTGTAGTGGATGCTTGGACATATATAGGGAGGACTTTCTTGCTCGACATGATAGTATGCTATCTGGTTGCTCTTTACCTTAACGTGTACACTGATTGTCTCTCTGTTACATGTTGGTAAAGCCCTTAGGATGTGTACTTGACTACCTGGACTATGATGCGGATCATACTAGTGGGGACATGGTAGTCTATAAGTACATCCTTCAAGGTCCCTAGTCATGGGTGTATCGAGACGGGGCATCGATATACCAGAGTAGACTAGCGTATACCTTCTCGACCCATACAGATGGGTGATGGATGATCCCATATCCATTGGTGTTTGACATCAGAGATGATATACGGGTGCTCAGTGGAGACTGGGTACACTGGACGGACTCGCCGAGAACTCCCAGATGGTATTATACCTTACGTCAGATGGCAGTTCTCTGGTGACACTAGTACAGTTTAGTTTGTAGACCCGAGATCGTCATAGAGTCTTGTGTGATTCCCACCGTGCTTTGATTTCCACCTTACCACGTCCAAGAGGGCGTGCAAAACGGTGGCTTTTGGGTACAGTCCCGAATCATATGGAGCCAATGAGCGATAGGAGGGGATTCGTCTCTCCCGGTATAGGGAGTTGATGTTGCGCTGTGTTCGATTGGCTATAACCGGAAATCCCTGGCCAGGGTTGCTGAGATTTACTGGTAAATGTTACCAGTAGTTTCTCGAACTGTTATAGACCTCATATCGACATGACTTATCGAGCTATTGGGGTCTGACGTTTACCACCCCTAGGCAAGATATGCGACATATCAGACGATCAGACCGAACTGTACGGTAAGTGTTACTGGTTGGATTCACAGGAGTGTGAGCGGGCTTGCTCGTCGATCTTCTGATCGCTCAATACCCGGGTGGCTGTTACGTTTGGCAGACCGCTTGCGGCTTGTGGGTGTTTGATATGATCATCACCTGCTGCCGGCGTATTGACGAGTCTTTAGAGTCCTACACAGAGGTTTCCTGGCTCAAGCGAAACGAAATAGGAGCGCATATAAGATATGTGCGGGACCGAGAATAATGCGTGTATGTGATACCGTATTCTATTCTCGCGATTTGTATCATCGGCAGGTTATATGTGATATAACCGGTTTACCGAATCAAGTGTTGATTCGATACATTGATACACTTGATACTAGTCGGTTATATGCGATATGACCGGATCATTAAATCAAGTGTTGATTTAATGATTTAATGTATAATTATATATTTGATATATTACTTAGCATTAACTAGTATTGGTTCACATTAAATGGATTTTCTCACTTGAAGTGCACATTGTATATGTGATATATTTTTGTACACTTGTCTGTATCATGTTTGATGATACATGCAACCTTGTGTGTGTGTATGCTATACACTATGTTTAGTGAATGGTTAGGGTTTCATTTCTTTTATATATCTATTCATTTTTGATTAAAAGAAAAGGAAAACAAAATGGTTGCTTTTAGAACTTTCTTGATGCTTCATGCATCTTTGACTAAAAATGACCATTTTGTCATCATCTCCTAAACCTAACCATTCAACTAACCTTAGTTCATTCTCTACACTTAACTAAGGTTGAAATATGATAAGAATGAAGGGTTTTTCTTTTTAACTTAATTTTTTTATTCTTATCATATTCTTTTCTTCTTCTTCTTCTTCTTGAACAAAGAAGAAAGCTTGCTACCATTAATGGCATCTTGAGAAAAAGAGTGAGAAATCCAATTCTAAAGTGAACCCACTTCCTATTTCTTCATCCTCTACCACTTGCCATGTAGTATAGGGTGTTTTCTTCATAAGTTTCACGACTTGGGGAAGTGGGAGCTTGATCTTGTGTTGCCTCGACGTAGATCATCTTCGGCATCGAAGTTGACGACCTAGCCCGATCATTTCTTCGATGAAACCACCGCGAGAGTCCGGGATCTGATGGGTACAGCGGAAGGACTTCATCACGGAGCAATGGAGGTGAAGAACCGGATCTACAAAGGTTGTATTTCCGTTCACTTATTAGTAAAGCAGTTTACTAGTTGTAGTTATCGCTTAAACTCTAGTCAACGATCCGTATTAGGGTTTCTCGGCACTTGTAAAATTTGAATTTGGCATGGTTGATGCCTTGTGAGACCTCTAGTGTGTGCCTAGGAATCCTACACATGTCACTAAGATTAGATGACCACAGCTCCGTTTATTGGAAACAGAGAAAGAGTTAGTGAACTCTTGGGATTGATACATGCTGATGTATGAAGGTCCCCTGTCTACACATGCCAAGACCTGTTCTTTGTAGTTCATTACATTCACTGATTATCTCTCAAGATCCGGACATATGTTCCTGTTGAAACATAAGTCTGGAACTTTTGAGAAATTCAATGAATATAAGTTAGAAGTAGAGAACCAAAAATGGGTAAAAGTATTATGTCCTTTGATGAGATCAAGAAGGAGAATACGTGAGCACGGGATTCCTGGACTATTCTAAAAGAGAATGGGATTCTCTCTCTGTTGGAGATAGTGCCCTCAGAGTCAATTATTAGGTCACAGGTACGTGATTGTAATGATTGAGGGAGGACCTATCCAGGTAGGACAGTCTTACTCGAGATGATAGTATGCTATCTGGTTTACCTTTATCATCGTGTACTGCTTTGGGTGACCTGACATGTCGCTATTGCACGTTGATAGAGCCCCTAGGATTCTTGCTTGACCACCAGCAGTATGAGGGCGATCATATAAGTGGGAGCTGGGGGTCTACAAGCATATCCTTAAAAGGTCCCTAGTCGTGGGAGTTTCGAGACCGGGCATCGATACTCCATTAGTAGACGAGTGTATACAGTCGAGACCCCGACGAGGGGCGGTGGCCGGTCTCACAAGCCACTGGTGTCAGTTGGATCACCTAAGATGTATACAGGTGCTCATTGGGTTATGAGTACACCGGACAGGACTCGCCGGGAACATGCTAGTTGGTCATATACCAGACGTCAGATGGCAGTTCCCTGGTGACATGTGTGCAGGTTAGTTCATCGACCTGGGGATCGTCATTTGTCTCGTGTGAGTTCCCACTGTACTTTGATTACTACCCTACCACGGCTCAAAGGAGTCGTGCAAACAGGTTTTAGTTGGGTACAGTCCCGAGCCACATGGAGGCAGTGAGCGTATCTTCAGGGGTTCGTCTCTCCCGGTATTGGGGGTGAGGTCGTGCTGTGTCTAGGAGAGCCATTACACGAAGTCCTTGGCCAAGGCAAGGAGATTTACTGGTAGGTATTCCAGTAGTATCTCAGGGTGTTCTGGGCTACACTCCGACACGACTTGTACCGCTTTTGGGGGTCTGACTTTTACCAACCCCCTAGGCCCGCCATGCGATACTCATAGACGAACGGACCGGACTGCACGGATATTGTCACTGACAGGCTCAGTAGGGTGTCAGGATGAGTTCGCTCATCGACGTCCCTTTTAGTCAATAGCTGGTGGCCCGTTACGTATTGGCTTATACCTCTGACGGGCTAGTGGTTAAATCCACAGCCATTGTATTGACGAGTCTTTAGAGTCCGCCACACTTTCAGTTACTCAGCTTTCGGGCGAAACACTGTAGAGGCCGTATGGAGATATGGCAGGGTTCGATCAGATACGTGCGGTATTGCACGGATCGTGATCGGACGGTTTTTACTAGCCGGCTTTGGCTTAAGCCGGATCTTAGTATTTGATAATGTAGTTTTGTCTCTTTGCATTTGTATCCGGACGGAATACAGATGCGGGTGTGTATGCACAGTATCGGGGTTTTCCTGTAATTTATTACGGGACCAGTTTTCTGGAGTTGCCAGTTTGCATTCCGTTCCGGCCGGTTTTCCTTTGTTCTTTCCCGGCCGGACTTTTCCGATGGAGGGTGTTATTTGCAAGTTTGCAAATAACACATTTGTGGAGGGGTTTTATGTAAAAGATTGATATGATAGCATCATTATCCTTTGCTCCATCCCTTGCATTTATTTTGACATGATTGGGTATGGGTTTAGTGGTTGGCCGGCCACTGTTTGTGTAAGATTTGATTTTGGGTGTGATGGGTGATTAATTTATTAAAAAGGGAAGATCAAAATGCATGTGCTGCTGGAATTGCTTTTGTATGGATATGATGAATTAATATATTTATACTCATTTTGGTTGCTTTATATATATAGTGAGTGCTGATGGTTTTTAAAAGGGGTTCACCCATAAAGAATTCAACAGAGCACCAAAAATCAAATACTTCCCACTTCATTTTTCCAGTGAGCATAAAATGGCTTGGCCGAGCTCATTTGCTAGGAGGCTCCATTCTTCATCAAGTTTTGATCCATGAATATCTTTGTGCAAATTCCTCCATCATGGCAACTATATCATAAACCCCAAGAGACAAGTTTTCTACATTATTCTACAGCTAATCTTGGGCGCGTCGGCTAGCCAACTTCGCGCCCGAGTTGCCTCGGTATTGAGGCGGGAGCCCGTAAAAGACACAGGCGATGTGGTGCCCTTTCCGACGAGGAGGAGACAGACGGAGATCCCGCGAGGAGATCGGAGTGGAGATGAAGACCGGAGGACTCGGATCAGTCGGTACATCTCTAACCCGTATTCTAGTTAGCTTAGACTTGTTAATGGTTACGATCCGGAGTTTAGTGCGCGGTGGTGCCGGTTTGCAAAGTCCGTAAAATTTAAGTTTATCACCGCTTCCGCATTCCGGCGTCGGATTGACGGCCGGGGCGCCGCCGTGCACTTACAGTGGTATCAGAGCCTCCCCATTAACTTAGTCTAGCTTTGTGTAATGTGTTTTTGAGTTCCGATCGATCGAAATGTCCAAAAACCCGTATTTGCCCACGACAGTTTCTGTTGAAATTTTTCAGTCTTCAAAAAATTTTTCAGGTTGCATGAAAGTACTGTGCTAGAAATTCTAAGAACACTGTTCAAATTCGACGCACTGATCTTCTCATTTGACCGCGGAAGGGCGGCCAAAACCCACGTTTGGCCGCGCTTCCGCCGCAGCCTACAGGAATCAGTGGGTTGGGTTTTTACAGTGGGCTTCTGGGCTCAAGTTAGGGGTTTTGGAATATTTAAATTGGGCCCATATTTTCTTTAATTGCTGCAGTATTCTTTGTGGGCCCACTTGTTAAAGTTTGATCAATCGGAATATTTTAAACACATTTTTCACAGTATTTACATTATATCTGCGACCGTGAATGTCACTCGATCGGTAAATCCGGTCTAACTGCTATAGCCCGGTTAGACGGATTTGCGAACGTGACTTTCACGTTGATGTTCTATGTATTTGCTGTGATGTTGCGGATCGGTCGTGGGGGATAGCCTGGATGCAATGCTAGTACAGTTTTGTTGTATTATGTACATTTGATATTGCGGGGCGAGCGTCCGACATGTGGACTGCCGTCACTGCCTGATTGTATTATTATTTTGGGGCACGACCTGGTTGCGGTCGATGTACCCGTTGTATGTATATTTTACTTTCTGTACTAGGATTGCCCCGCGGAGGGGTGCACGGATAGCCGGGTTCTGGAGGGCAACAAGCCCGCATCTCATGGCATTGAGACGGAGGGGGCTTCACTCTAGGATTGGCGGGCTATTCGCCGCACTCGTAGGGGGTACAGGTTGACCCAGGAGGGGTGCCCAAGTTACCGGATTCCGTGAAGTGCTGGGTGGTCCATTCACGTTGCTGAAGGGGGCTGCCTCGCTTCAGGTTTTGGCGGGTAACTTGCCGCGCCCGTAGGGGTCTAGGATTTCATTGCACAAGCTATCCACACGACCAGGGGAACGTCGGGTTTCAGCGGCTCTGTGAAACCCGGGGATCCCAGATATCTGTATTGTTTCTGTGATGCTGTACTTTTCTGTGATGTTGCATTTTATTCACGCCTTGAGCGAATATAATATATTGGTATATATATTAGTAGATGTTGTATATGTTTTGCATCCGCGCTGGTCCAGTCCCCGCTCTGTCGTTAGTAAGCTAACCTAACGGGTAATGACGGGACCCAGTGGCGAGTGCGGATGGCATATACGTACATCAGTATATTTTCGTTCTTTTTGGTGTGATCAATTGATGGGACTGCATTGATTCGGATCAATGCAAGTTAAAAACAAACCTAATCTGATGTTGTTGGAACACTTTTCAAAAAGCTGTTATTGCAAGGACGTTCATTTCTGTTTTGCATCGTGGTATTCATTTGGAATATCCTGCTCCTCAGTCGACGAGGCAAGGGCCGAGATCCCTTCACCGGGAGTGACCCCTTGGACAGAAGTTTGCGTTAGGGCATTAACTTCACTATAGCCGATCACTTTTGCTTTGCATCGTGGTATTCATTTGGAATATCCTGCACCCCATTCTACGGGGAAAGAGCCGAGATCCCTTCACCGGGAGTGACCTCTTTAGTAAAGGTTTTCGTCACTATATTTTTTAAAAGCTATCCGTTCCTTCAACGATATCAAGTTCATTACGTTAAAGGTTTTCGCCAGAAACCATTCGTAGCCCTCCGTCGTTTCAGACGGGTAGCACGTAGTATTCATGCTATGTTTGTTGACCTTCGTCAAGGCATAGTGTATGGTAGCTGCTTGTTACCTTTCTGCTGCATAAATAGATGCGTTGGTTTGGGACAGTCGTACAGCCTTGTTGACCTTCGTCAAGGGCTTGTATGGGTGGATTCAAATTAACCTGGATAATGACGGGTAGAACTTGACATGTGACTTATGATTTGTTGACCTTCGCCAAGGTCATAAGAGCATGGGGCAGAAATCACATCGGGGTTTTCAAAAGAACTGAAACTTGCCAGATATGCGCATACCTTCTGGAGTGTGTTGACGTGAGCGGATTCCGTCACGTTATCATGCGATGAAAGTTGGATCCCGATTCCCACTGATGAGTTGGTTTACTCCTCGGGTGTTCCCGACTAATTCTTCTTTCAGGTTTGGAGGAGAATTTGAGGTACAGTGGGAGGATTCCAGATTAGATAAATTGGTAACCATTCTGATCTAGGTTAGAGTGCACGCTGAGTGTTTCTTTTCTCTCTCTCTCTGGCAGCGACCATTTGACCCGACCCTAAGACTTTGACTCAGTGACCAAGTTGACCGAACCTTCTTAAACACTGGCTTTTGGATTGTCAGAGTTGCAGACCTCATTGCCACTCCTACTTTTACCCTTTTCTCCAGGACACCCCGTATTACTGCGAACGTCCACTTCCATTGGACAAAACCATCGTATGGTTAGATACGAACTCGAAGGAATTCGAGGATGGTTTCCGGTTCTGGAGAAAACGAATAGGATTATTCAGTTGTCTTTTCTTTTCACCTTCTCTCAGGTTGCGAGTACTCCTTGGTTTAGGAGTAGTACACCTATTACGCAAATTGGATAGTCTTCTTCCAAACCATAGGCTGGTGCCGACCGGTAGGGAATGAAGAAAACCAGTTAGCCTAAACGGTGTACAAAAGGTATTAAGTTCAGACAAAACAAGGGATTAGTAAGAGGGCAAAGTAAATTGCGACTGCTATTCACGACCGAACCAAGTATTTCTTCGCCAATCCTAAATCACCTTTGTATTTCTCCAGGACACTCCGTATCACTACGAAGATCCCATTTTATTGGATAATCCATCGTATGGTTATATACGAACTCGAAAGGAACTTGTTCCAGTTCGGGGATGGATCCTGGTTCAGGAGAAATAGGAATAAAGTACATTCAGGTGTCTTTTATCTTCACCTTCTCTCGCATTGCGAGTGCTCCTAGGACTGGGAAAGTACACCCATTATGCTTATTGGATAGTCTTCTTCCAAACCATAGGCTGGTGCCGAACGGTAGGGAAGGAAGAAAACCATTTGGCCTAAAAGGGTGTGCAGAAGGTAAAGACTAAAGACATATGAAGGGATTTGGAGAGGTGGCAAAGAACTATACGGTTACAGTCGTGAATCTGGAAGAGGCATTACTAGGAATACCAGAATACCCCATCGGAACATTTTAATGTTTCAGTTTCACTGTATAATGTTAAAGGAAAACTGATTTCCCGATTAGATACTTACTCCAGGGTATGTATTTACCAGGTACGATCCTCACATCTGTATGGTTTTACAGATGATGAGTGGGAGTAAGTTATTGGGAATTGGGTGATTATCCTCATTATATCGGGATTCGTTGGAATCAGTGATATTTGAGGAAGTCACCTGGGTTGTTTGCCAGTCGGCAAATATTTGGTTTTGAATATCCGCAGTTATGCACCAATTTCAAATTGATATATCTGTACGTCTATTTTCATAGAGTGAGATATACCTTTCTGAAATTATGTCTACGACATTTACCTATATCAGTGGATGGTTAGGTAAGGAGCATTAAACAGCGGTGTAATTCTTCTTAACCATAAGTACAGTTTTCAACCTACGACACACAGTGAAAGAGTTATCAGACTCAAGGGACTTATACAAGGTATTGTATGTTGTCCAGTGTCCATAAGGACAGAGGGGTTGGTCCTCATACTATATTCTGTTTACTTTTAACTTCTCTAGTTCTTAGACATGTGTTTCGTTGAAACACAGGGTCTAAGTTTTGAGGAGTTATAGGTATTTGAATAGAGTAGAGAACCAAGTGTAGCAAGTATCGGGATTCTTCAAGGTGATCGAAGATGTAGATACTTGTGTATGGTATTCAGTTGATAAAGAGATCTTGCTTCTCTTTCAGGTTACTCATAATTGGAAGTATTCCTAAGTTGAGTAACGCTGATCGGCCTTCTTCCATTTAGTTGACATGCGCTGGGGACAGCTTCATGATTTGAATCTGGTTCAATTAAATCAGTGCCTCTGTTTCTATATTGGATATAGAACAGTTCATATCTTAACGATGTTAAGGTACGGGGAGTTGTCCGGTTTATGATTAAAACCAGACACTGGACAACTCAAGGCACGTTTCTGTAATGGCTGTTTGTGGGTTGACCCAGGCTATGACGAGGGTTGACTTTCTACCATCTGGATGAACAATAGCGATATTGTTCTAGACTCGCCACAGTTTTATAAAAAATGGATTTTTTCAGAAAAACAGTAGTGGGAGTATGGTAGAACTGGAAGTGATTCCAGAACCGCAAACGATTACTGAAGATTTGATAAGGAACCTAAAGATTCAATCTGATTTGACATTCCATTGGCCACTCCGCAGATAAGGTGGGTAACTTCAGGCACCCGAGAGGTACTCCGGTAGCCTCAAGGACGGTGACGGGGAAGTTCTTGTTTACCCACACTTGCCATTGTTGTTGTTCCAGGCTGCGAGACCCGGCAGGAGGATGAGTATAGCGTCGTTCTAAACTAGCTTTAGAAGTGCACGTCTATATGACTCTGCCAGAGGGTTGTCGTAGTCAGTGGGAGCAGCGGAAGCATTGGTGGACATCAGGCTTATGTCTATTTATAGACTAAAGCAGATGTAGCGGAGATAGATCATCTATTTCTGATGTGACAGTCATAGGTTTGACGTCATCAGAATAGGGGATGGATCTGTTGAGAAGGTAGTAGGAAATGATATTCCTTTACTACGATCGGTTATACTTTGGTCGTCACACAGTGGTTTCTCCACAAAGGACATGGATTTTATATCAGACATACTGGTTACTAGATCTATGGTTTTAGATCTAGATTTGGGTGGTTTCCCAATCAGGGTACTTGACAGCATTCTAAGAGTATTTAGGATGGACGACTCCTGGCACGGTAGTGTACCTGCAGGTAATGGAGTCACCCTCTCCAAAGGTGTCTTACAGACTAAAGGGGAGAGGGACGGGCATGATTGGCAGATCACTTGCTCAGGCAATTGAGTCAATCATGAGATGTCAAGTACCACACCAGATGTTGTTCTTGCACTAGATGCAATAAGTTGACATTAATCCAATCCTGGAGAAACAGTCGGAAGCAGTTTTAGAACATAAGTGGATGTTCTAGGGAGACGATAACGACAGCCTCATTCAGGAGACAGTTATCATTCCAGGCTTCCAAGGTGACATGGACGACAAGGAGGTTGTCAGAGTTATAGTTTTTCCTTCTAATGAGGGGAAGTATTTTGGACAGGTGGTCCAAGGCAATACTGAGGGAGGCATGGCGCGCAGGATACTGATTAAGTTCAGTTGACGATACAGTCTAAGCAGTTTGGATTTGGAGTTCATTTATGAACTAGGTCCCATCAGACATCCAGACACATTCTAAGACAGGTATTGCTCATTTCGGGAGATGGTTTTCTCCGCGAACTTGAGATATAGAGAGACATAGAAAGAAACAACAAAGCGGATCCACTCACTGAGGCTATTCCTCGAACGCAATAGTTCCGCAAACAAGCTTTGTGAGACTGACTAGTAGAGGAGTTGGATGTTCGGTGTCATACGGGCTGTGAGTATGCGACATCGCAATAATTAGCCTTGAGTGCAAGTGGGAGATTGTTGGAGATAGTGCCCTCAGAGTCAATTATTAGGTCACAGGTACGTGATTGTAATGATTGAGGGAGGACCTATCCAGGTAGGACAGTCTTACTCGAGATGATAGTATGCTATCTGGTTTACCTTTATCATTGTGTACTGCTTTAGGTGACCTGACATGTCGCTATTGCACGTTGATAGAGCCCCTAGGATTCTTGCTTGACCACCAGCAGTATGAGGGCGATCATATAAGTGGGAGCTGGGGGTCTACAAGCATATCCTTAAAAGGTCCCTAGTCGTGGGAGTTTCGAGACCGGGCATCGATACTCCATTAGTAGACGAGTGTATACAGTCGAGACCCCGACGAGGGGCGGTGGCCGGTCTCACAAGCCACTGGTGTCAGTTGGATCACCTAAGATGTATACAGGTGCTCATTGGGTTATGAGTACACCGGACAGGACTCGCCGGGAACATGCTAGTTGGTCATATACCAGACGTCAGATGGCAGTTCCCTGGTGACATGTGTGCAGGTTAGTTCATCGACCTGGGGATCGTCATTTGTCTCGTGTGAGTTCCCACTGTACTTTGATTACTACCCTACCATGGCTCAAAGGAGTCGTGCAAACAGGTTTTAGTTGGGTACAGTCCCGAGCCACATGGAGGCAGTGAGCGTATCTTCAGGGGTTCGTCTTTCCCGGTATTGGGGGTGAGGTCGTGCTGTGTCTAGGAGAGCCATTACACGAAGTCCTTGGCCAAGGCAAGGAGATTTACTGGTAGGTATTCCAGTAGTATCTCAGGGTGTTCTGGGCTACACTCCGACACGACTTGTACCGCTTTTGGGGGTCTGACTTTTACCAACCCCCTAGGCCCGCCATGCGATACTCATAGACGAACGGACCGGACTGCACGGATATTGTCACTGACAGGCTCAGTAGGGTGTCAGGATGAGTTCGCTCATCGACGTCCCTTTTAGTCAATAGCTGGTGGCCCGTTACGTATTGGCTTATACCTCTGACGGGCTAGTGGTTAAATCCACAGCCATTGTATTGACGAGTCTTTAGAGTCCGCCACACTTTCAGTTACTCAGCTTTCGGGCGAAACACTGTAGAGGCCGTATGGAGATATGGCAGGGTTCGATCAGATACGTGCGGTATTGCACGGATCGTGATCGGACGGTTTTTACTAGCCGGCTTTGGCTTAAGCCGGATCTTAGTATTTGATAATGTAGTTTTGTCTCTTTGCATTTGTATCCGGACGGAATACAGATGCGGGTGTGTATGCACAGTATCGGGGTTTTCCTGTAATTTATTACGGGACCAGTTTTCTGGAGTTGCCAGTTTGCATTCCGTTCCGGCCGGTTTTCCTTTGTTCTTTCCCGGCCGGACTTTTCCGATGGAGGGTGTTATTTGCAAGTTTGCAAATAACACATTTGTGGAGGGGTTTTATGTAAAAGATTGATATGATAGCATCATTATCCTTTGCTCCATCCCTTGCATTTATTTTGACATGATTGGGTATGGGTTTAGTGGTTGGCCGGCCACTGTTTGTGTAAGATTTGATTTTGGGTGTGATGGGTGATTAATTTATTAAAAAGGGAAGATCAAAATGCATGTGCTGCTGGAATTGCTTTTGTATGGATATGATGAATTAATATATTTATACTCATTTTGGTTGCTTTATATATATAGTGAGTGCTGATGGTTTTTAAAAGGAGTTCACCCATAAAGAATTCAACAGAGCACCAAAAATCAAATACTTCCCACTTCATTTTTCCAGTGAGCATAAAATGGCTTGGCCGAGCTCATTTGCTAGGAGGCTCCATTCTTCATCAAGTTTTGATCCATGAATATCTTTGTGCAAATTCCTCCATCATGGCAACTATATCATAAACCCCAAGAGACAAGTTTTCTACATTATTCTACAGCTAATCTTGGGCGCGTCGGCTAGCCAACTTTGCGCCCGAGTTGCCTCGGTATTGAGGCGGGAGCCCGTAAAAGACACAGGCGATGTGGTGCCCTTTCCGACGAGGAGGAGACAGACGGAGATCCCGCGAGGAGATCGGAGTGGAGATGAAGACCGGAGGACTCGGATCAGTCGGTACATCTCTAACCCGTATTCTAGTTAGCTTAGACTTGTTAATGGTTACGATCCGGAGTTTAGTGCGCGGTGGTGCCGGTTTGCAAAGTCCGCAAAATTTAAGTTTATCACCGCTTCCGCATTCCGGCGTCGGATTGACGGCCGGGGCGCCGCCGTGCACTTACACTCTCAGTATCACTCCTCCGTATACACCACAGCACGTCGGTGTATCGGGGCGGAGCAATCACACCCTATTAGATATGGTGCGCTCTATGATGAGTACTACTGAGTTTCCTATTTCCTTTTGGGAGTTATGCACTTGAGAAGCTGCATACCTATTGAATAGGGTTCGAATCAAATCAGTTGCCTACCACTTCATGTAAGTCCATGCTACCTCTCCCGGTACTTTCGGGCATGCGGAATTTGGTGAAAAGCAATTTTCTTAGAGGTGGTAACATGGACTCAAAACCCGGATCTTTGTTAAACATCTAACTAACAACCTAACTACGAGTTGCTAACTACTCGGTTAGGGGGTTATACCTTTCTTTTCCTCGAACTCCTTCGTCTTCAAGCTTCGATGGTCGTCCGAATCGGCTTCTCCCCGTCGTCTCCTTGCGCCGAAGATAGATCCACCTAAAAGCTTCAACCTTTGGCTCCTTCTTCGAACTTTGAAGAAACTAGTTCACTCGGTTTGCTAAACCTTGTGAACTAGAGTGAGTAGAGAAGAGTTTGTATGGGATTTTATCTATGGTTCTTGGTTCTCAACTCATGAGACAAGTGAACCATAGAGTCACGAGAGGGAGAGCAAGAGGAGGAGATGAGAGCTCAAGAACAAGAGAGAGAATGAGCATGAAAGAATTGAGAGAAGACTTTTCTCATTTGGCTCTCATAATCCAAAACAATCATAACACCTTATATCAATCAAGTATTATGTGATGGTTTAAGCAACCATAGCCATATCATTTCATGCACTCATTTTGCACAAAAGAGCAAGCAAGCAAAAGTCTTTGCCATGAAATGATAGCTATAATTATCATGATGGTAAACTAATCAAGCCTAGTCAACCGGTCAACAAAGTCAACAAGTCAACAAAGTCAATCCCTCAACAACCATGTCACTATAATACTTAATTAATATAATTGTTAATCACATATCATATTCTCATTAGGGTTGAGCAAACAGTCAATAGTCAACAGTCAACGGTCAACAACCCTAATGAGAATCCTCTGCCTCTGTCTCTCCGTCAACTGTGCATACACACCCGCATCCGCGTTCCGAGGAACACGAATACATACTGGATAAATCCAATCCCAAAACGTACACTAGGATCTGGCTTAAACCAAAGCCCACTAGTGATAACTGTCCGGACACTGTACGTGCATAAGTGCACGGATGTGACCGAACCCTGTCGCAAAACCATGTGACCTGCCGCAAAACCATGCGACCTCTACTCTTTTGCCTAAAGGCGAATAGCTTTCTGTGTGGGACTCTAAAGACTCAACACTACGCTGGCAGTGGGTTTAACCACAGACCGCAAGCGGCATTAGCTGTGCGTAACGGTCCCCAGGTAGATGCCGACAAGAAGACTGACGAGGCGAAACCCATCTGAACTCCTACTGAGCCTGAATGTGACATTCTCCGTACAGTCCGGTCTGTTCGTCTGATACATCGCATGGCGGGCCTAGGGGGCGGTAAACGTCAGTCTCCCAATAGCGGTACAAGTCGTGTCGGAGTGAAGCCCAAAACACCCTGAGATAACACTGGAAGCCTACCAGTATATCTCGTTTGCCCTGGCCAGGGACTACTCGTGTAATGGCTCTCCTAGACACAGCGCGATGTCAACCCCTAATACCGGGAGAGACGAATCCTGTCTAACCATCACTGCCTCCAAGTGCTTCGGGACTGCACCCAACTACCACCTGTTTGCACGACTCCTTTGAGCCGTGGTAGGGTAGTAATCAAAGTACAGTGGGAACACACTCGAGGCGAAGTGACAGTGTCAAGTCAGCGGACTAAGCTGT
The DNA here is from genome assembly GCA_030015575.1 of Agapanthus africanus. Lineage (NCBI taxonomy): Eukaryota > Viridiplantae > Streptophyta > Magnoliopsida > Asparagales > Amaryllidaceae > Agapanthus > Agapanthus africanus. The sequence goes on from CM057342.1 coordinate 385,519,628, forward strand.
ACTCATGTCACCTGGGAACTGATAACTGACGATAGGCATAATACCAACTAGTCAGTTCCCGACGTGTCCTGTCCAGTGTACTCGTAACCCAACGAGCACCCGCATACTATCTCAAGTACGACGTACCGACGCCTGTGGGACAGACCGTCTCCCACACTGGGATGAGAAGCGCATGCGCTAGTCTACTCCGGAGTATCGATGCCCTGTCTCGATAGTCCTGCTACCAGGGACCTGCATAAGGATGTGCTTATAGATTACCCAGCCCCACTAGTGTGACTGCCATCACAACGCTGGTAATCAAGCAAAGATCCTAAGGGCTCCACTAATGTGTATAGGCGATATACTAAAATAAACACATGTACACATTGAAGTAGAAACAAACCAAGTAGCATACTACTATTTTGAGCAAGATTGTATATACAAGGTGAATATCCCAAGCTTCCATTAAGTAATATACAAACTAGTATGATACAGTAATGGCCTCTAGGGCATATACACTAACAATCTCCCACTTGCACTAAGGCCATGTACTGGCGTATCGAAGACCTATCATCTCGATCAGCCGCTCGAACTGAGTCTGGGGCAAGGCCTTGGTGAATGGATCTGCAGTGTTATCTTCTGAAGCGACTCTCCGAACCTCGATCTCCTGGCGATCCACGATCTCCCTGATCAGGTGATACCGCCTCAAGATGTGTCTGGATCTCTTATGGGACCTGGGTTCCTTCGCTAAAGCTATAGCCCCGTTGTTGTCGCAATACAGAGGTATTGGATCAACAATGGACGGAACCACCTTAAGCTCTTTCAAGAACTTCCTCATCCAGACAGCTTCTTTTGCGGCATCAGATGCAGCGATGTATTCCGCTTCCATCGTCGAGTCTGCAACGGTTTCCTGTTTGGAACTCTTCCAACACACCGCCCCTCCATTGAGGGTAAAGACAAAACCCGACATGGACTTAGAATCATCCTTGTCACTCTGGAAGCTGGAGTCAGCAAAGGCCTCGATCTGGAGGTCTTTTCCGCCATACACCAAGAACATCTCCTTAGTCATTCTGAGGTACTTGAGAATGTTCTTTACTGCTATCCAGTGTTTCTCCCCAGGGTTTGACTGATACCGGCTTACCACACTCAGTGCATAAGCTACATCCGGTCTGGTACAAAACATCGCATACATTATAGAGCCTACCGCAGAAGCGTAGGGTATAATAGACATGCGATCCCTCTCTAAATCAGTCTTGGGAGACATCTCTTTAGAGAGGGTGATCCCGTGACAAGCCGGTAGGTTACCGCGCTTGGAATCTTCCATACTGAATCTTTTCAGTATGGTGTCGATGTACCTGGACTGTGAAAGTCCTGATATCCTCTTGGATCTATCACGATGGATCCGGATCCCCAGGATGTATGAGGCATCACCCAGGTCTTTCATAGAGAACCTGTGTGACAAGAACCCATTGACAGATTGTAGCATAGGAATGTCATTTCCTATTAAGAGAATGTCATCCACGTACAAAACGAGGAATACTACAGTTCTCGCTACAAATCTACAATAGATGCATGGTTCATCTGGATTTTTGATAAAGCCAAATTCCTTGACTGTCTCATCAAAACAGATGTTCCAACTCCGCGATGCCTGCTTTAGTCCATAGATGGACTTAAGCAACTTGCACACCTTTCCGCTGCTCCCACTCTGAATGAAACCCTCTGGTTGGTCCATATAGATACACTCCTCTAAATTTCCATTTAGAAAAGCGATCTTTACGTCCATTTGCCAGATCTCATAATCGTGGAAGGCAGCAATGGCAAGAAGGATCCGAATGGATTTCAGCATAGCCACTGGAGAAAAGGTTTCGTCATAGTCCAAGCCAGGTCTTTGACGGAAACCCTTTGCAACAAGTCTAGCTTTATAGGTCTCAACCTGTCCATCTACACCAATCTTCCTTTTGATGATCCACTTGCATCCTACGGGTTTTACCCCGTCTGGAGCAATGTCCAACGTCCATACTTTGTTGGTGTACATGGACTCCATTTCGGTCCGCATTGCATCCAGCCATTTTACTGAGTCAACGCTCTGAACGGCCTGCTGGAAGCTAGTAGGCTCATCATAATCCATGATGCAATCCTCTCTATCCCCGTCTATGAGAAAATCGTAGTATCTCTCGGGCGGATGAGACTGCCTACTACTCCTGCGGAGCGGCGTAGGAATGTCCTGTTCTTTTGAACCTTCTGGTTCCACTAAGCTTTCAGTAATAGCTCGAGGTTCTGGAATTTCTTCCAGTTCTACTGTGCTCCCACTTATCTGGGTTTCTAAAAACTCAGTTTCCAAGAAGTAGGCATGACGAGAAACAAGAACTTTTTGTTCCTCTTCGCAGTAGAAGAAATATTCCTTGGAGTTCTTTGGATATCCCACGAACTTACACTGTACTGAGCGTGCCTCGAGCTTGTCCGCATGCTGCTTTTTAACAAAAGCTGGACATCCCCATGTCTTAATGCGATTAAGATGGGGCCTCTTCCCACACCACATCTCATATGGTGTGGTAGGCACAGTCTTAGTGGGAACTCGGTTCAAAAGGTACGCAGCTGATTCTAGCGCATACCCCCAGAATGATCGCGGTAACTCAGCGTTACTCATCATGGACCGTACCATATCCAATAGGGTGCGGTTCCGTCTCTCCGATACACCGTTATGTTGTGGAGTGTATGGAGGAGTAAGCTGAGAGAGAATTCCATTCTCTTTTAAATAGTCCAGGAACTCGGCACTCAAGTATTCACCACCTCGATCCGATCTTAGAATCTTGATACTTTTGCCGGTCTGTTTTTCTACTTCATTCTTATATTCCTGGAATTTTCCAAAGGCTTCGGACTTATGTTTCATTAAGAAGACATAACCGTACCTTGAAAAGTCATCCGTAAAAGTAATGAAGTAAGAAAAAACGCTTCGCGCATGTGTAGACATTGGACCACACACGTCGCTGTGTACGAGTCCCAAGAGCTCGCTCGCTCTTACTCCGTGTCCAGTGAACGGAGACTTTGTCATCTTTCCTTTGAGACAGGATTGACAAGTGGCATACAATTGATATTCGAACGGATTCAAATATCCTTCTGTATGTAACTTTGTCAACCTTCTCTCATTGATGTGACCCAGTCTACAATGCCATAAGAAAGTCTGATTTATTTCTGGAGACTTTCTTTTGTGTGTATTCTGGACATTGAAAATCTGTGGTTGGTTTAATACGTATATACCATTGCTCAATGTACCTGACCCAATCAGAACTTGATTAAGGTGAATGTTTACAATATTTCTTACAAACGCAAATTCATAACCTTCTTTAGAAACTAAAGATACAGAAATGATATTACAAGTTGCGTTGGGTACAAAAAAGTAATTACGCAAAACGAAAACATGTCCATCTGACATTCCCAGGTGATAGTCCCCCACGGCCTTAGCATCCATGCTAGCTCCGTTTGCAACTCTGAGGATCATGTCACCTGCTTTCAAAACCCTGCGGTTTCTCAACGCCTGCAAAGAATTACAGATATAAGATCCTGATCCGGTATCCAATACCCAGGAAGTAGAATTTATTGAAAGACGGTTTTCAATAACATACACACCTGAAGTTGAAGCTGCAACCTGCTTCAATTCCTGTGTTCTGGCCTTCCAGGCCCTGCAATCATTCTTCCAGTGTCCTTTCTTATGACAATAGAAGCATTCTTCCTTATCCACAAGCTTCCCCGCTTTCTTTGTTGCTTTAGCTTTTCCCTTCGTATCCACTTTACTAACACCGCCTCTTGGTTTGGCGGGGGCTTTCTTCTTCTTTCCCTTGACTTTCGCCTTGGACCTAGAAGAAGATGATCCTCCTAAAAACAAAGTGGATGTTTCCCTACCTTTCTGTAGGGTGCCCTCTGTAGACCCGAGATCGTCATAGAGTCTTGTGTGATTCCCACTGTGCTTTGATCTCCACCTTACCACGTCCATGAGGGCGTGCAAAACGGTGGTCTTTGGGTACAGTCCCGAGTCACATAGAGGCAATGAGCGATAGGAGGGGTTTCGTCTCTCCCGGTATTGGGGGTTGATGTTGCGCTGTGCTCGATTGGTCGTAACAGGGAAGTCCCTGGCCAGGGCTGATCAGAGATTTGCTGGTAAGTGTTACCAGTAGTTTCTCGACCCGTTATGAGCCTCACATCGGCATGACTTATCGGTTATTGGGGTCTGACGTTTACTACCCCTAGACTTGATATGCGACATATCAGACGAAAAGCCGGACTGTACGGTAAGTGTTACTGGTTGGATTCACAGGAGTGTGAGCGGGCTAGCTCGTCGATCTTCTGATCGCTCAATACCCGGATGGCCGTTACGTTTAGCAGACCGCTTGCGGCTTGTAGGTGCTTGATATGATCATCATCTGCTACCGGCGTATTGACGAGTCTTTAGAGTCCTACACAGAGGTTTCCTGGCTCAAGCGAAACGAAATAGGAGCGCATATGAGATATGTGCAGGACCGAGAATAATGCGTGTATGTGATACCGTATTCCATTCTCGCGATGAATGTATCGATTGGTTGTATGCGATATAACCTTGATATCGAATCAAGGATTGATTCGATAAGCCGATACATAGGATACTAGTTGGTTGTATGCGATATGACCAGATCGTTAAATCAAGTGTTGATTTAATGATTTAATGTATAATTATATATTTGATATATTACTTTGCATTAACTAGTATTGGTTCACTTTAAATGGATTTTCTCAATTGATGTGCAAGTTGTATATGTGATATACTTTTGTGCACATGTTTGTATCATGTTTGATGATGCTTGCTCATTTGGTTAAGTGTAAAGAATTAAACCTTGGTTAAGTAAATGATTAGGGTTTTTATTTATTCTTTCTTTTATCTGTCTTTTTAATTTGGATTAAAAAGAAATGGCAAAAGAAAACAAAAGGGTTGCTTTCATTCTTGAAGCTTGTTGAAGCTTCATGAAGCTTTGACCAAAGTGACCATTTTGTCTTCATGCTTAACCCTAACCATTCATCTAACCTTAGTCAATTCTCTACACCTAACCATGGTTTACATTATGATAAGTATTCATATTAGTTTCTTTTTTTAAATAAAAAAAGACTTATCATATTCTATCTTCATCATCTTCTTCTTCTTAAAAGAAAAAGCTTGACACCATTAATGGCACCTTGAGCTAAAGAGTGAGAAATCCAATTCTAAAGTGAACCCACCTCCTATTTCTTCACTCTCTACCTCTTGCCAAGTAGTATAGGGTGTTTTCTTCACAAGTTTCACAACTTGGTGAAGTCGGAGCTTGATCTTGTGAAGCATCGACGTAGATCATCTTCGGCACGAAGCCGACGACCTTGCCCGCCTATTTCTCCGATGAAGCCGATGCTTGAGTTCGGGATTCGAGACGGACAGCAAGAGGACGTCTACGTGGGGCTAAGGAAGTGAATAACCAGATCTACAAAGGTTGTAGCTTCTTATCTTTAGTTAAGTTGTTAACTAGATTCGTATTTCGCCTAAACTTCTAGTCAACGATCTGTATTAGGGTTTCTAGGCACGCTAATGAAGTCTCACAAGGCATCAACCATGCCAATTTCAAATTTTACGAGTGCCGAGAAACCCTACAGTGGTATCAGAGCCTAGCTAAAACCTTAGGCGAAGTCTAGACGACGTTTGAAACCCGAACGAACCCGAAACCCAAAATCCAAAATGTACAGAGAGCATTTTGGATTTAGGGTTTCGGGTTCGTTCGGGTTTCAAACGTCGTCTAGACTTCGCCTAAGGCTCTAGCTAGGCTCTGATACCACTGTAGGGTTCCTAGGCACGCTAATGAAGTCTCACAACGCTAATGAAGTCTCACAAGGCATCAACCATGCCAATTTCAAATTTTACGAGTGCCGAGGAACCCTACAGTGGTATCAGAGCCTAGCTAGAGCCTTAGGCGAAATCTAGACGACGTTTGAAACCCGAACGAACCCGAAACCCTAAATCCAAAATGCTCTCTGTACATTTTCTGAAATCGTGGATTTTTGAGAATTAAAAATATGCAGAAAAATCAGCAGGTATTTCTAAGAATTACTGTGAAGTTCGAGAACCTGAATCGCTAAAGGCGCGGTGGAACCGCGGCAATAGCATGCCTATTGCGGCGGTTCCGCGACCAGTTTGTCTCTTCAGACGATTTTGTTTACACAGTAATTCCTAGTTTTTAGTGTTGGTTTTCCTGGGAATTTTTAATTTGAACTCAAGAGTTGAGTTTTTTGGGTTGTATTGGGAGTTCGTATATTCAATCGGATTATCAAACTTTGTCTATGTGTTTTCCGGATAATTTTTGAATATGTTAAAAAGTTCGACCGGATATAAATACCCAACTTTTCCCCTGCCGGAAAATTTCCAAGAGTTGGATTTTTCCGAGATTTAAAGACGTTCTAAGTAGTGCAAGTAACGCGATGGACCCTCTAGAAGACAACAAACCTTAACTCAATTATGTGACCATCTTGAACTGCCCTTTGAACCTTCGGGTTTGGGGCAGTATGGCGTGCCACATGTGAGGCGTTGGCTTAACCCTTCTACGGCTGGACCGTTGGTACTGAGGCATGAAGTGAAAGTCTTTGAACTTATTTCATGTGTTGAACAGTTTCGGGAAAACTTAGGTGTTCGAATGTTCGATCGGTAAGTTTAATATTTTCTATTTATCCGGAATGGGATACAATAATTGGAATTCACAAACAGTTATGAGATAAGTGAATGAATGTTATAAATCTAGCGGTTTAGTCTCACTTGATATTGAAAAGAGTTTTCGATAATGAGACTAAAATGCGGGGTTTATAACTGTTAGGCATGTGATGTCTAAGTATTTCATTTGATTAGGTATGTGATGTCTAAAGAGGTTGCGGATTCCAATTGTTGTAGTTTTACACTTTCTTTTCTGTGACCCTAAGTGTAATATGTGATATCGCCGGTTTCGTTGCTATATGTCAACGACAATTGGGATGCGCATATTTACTTATGTTGATGACATGTGATGTTATGCGTTGCTGGATATGTTATATTGGATTGTCGTGTTTGAATAGCCGGGGGTTTTTATATGAGATGAGTGTTTTTCATTTTCATTCATGTAAAAACTTGTATGTAATATTCTGTTATTGGGGCACTTCCAGGTTGCGGAAGTTGTCACCCTTTGTATATTATTTACTTTTCTGCACTAGGATAGACCCAAGGAGGGGAGCACAAGCAACCGGGTTCTGGGGTCCAGTGGGAGACCATCTCGAGGAGTCGAGTTCGGGTCTCCTAACCCTAGAATTGGTAGGGTTGCTTGCCACTCTCGTAGGGGTCTAGGGGTGTGGGATTGGCTATTCATCACGACCGTGGAATCCGTGTTTTATACTGGCTCGTATTGAAAACACGGACGTCCTAGTATATCCAATGTTTCATATGTTTCTTCTGCTGCGATTTCTGTGATGTGATCATGTGATGTTCTGTGATAGATACTGTATATAGTATATATGATATATTATATAGGCGTTACTTATGTTTTACACCCGCACTAGCCCTGTCCCGCTCTGCCGTTAGTTACTTAACCTAACGGTGCACGAGGGGACATCCAGGCGAATGCGGATGGCATAAGTGTACGTCGTATTTATCTGTGATGTTTTAGGTATTTAAATGATGGGACTTCATTAATGTGATTGATGAAAGAAAAGAAGCCTAAGATGTTGTAGAATCAAATTTTAAACAAAACAGGTAGCTACAGTTCTTGTTTGCATAGCGGTATATATGATATACCCTGCACCTTATTCGATGAGGAAAGGACCGAGATCCCTTCACCGGGAGTGACTCTTTTAGCAATAACTGGCAGATGCTACATACTCGGTCTGCTTTTGATTGCTTCTATAGTTTCTGCTTTGCACAGTGATATATATGATATATCCCGCACCTCATTCGACGAGGAAAGGGCCGACGATCCCTTCACCGGGAGTGACCCCTTTAGCAAAACTGGAAAAGCCTCAAAATCACTCCATTTCAAAACTTCATTTGATCCTACAACGATATCAAGTTCATTACGCAATAGGTTTTCAGAAAAACCAGTCGTAGCCCTCCGTCATTTCAGATAAGTAGTAGTTAGTATTCGTGCTACGTTTGTTGGCCTGCGTCAAGGCGTAGTGTGCGGTAGCTAACTAGTATTTATCTGCTTATGCATATGATGCAGATTGGATTAGGGTAGTCGTGCGACTTTGTTGGCCTGCGTCAAGGGTCGTACGGGTGGGTTTAATTCAATCAGGAAATGACGGGTTGAACTTGACTAGCGCACTATGGTTTGTTGGCCTGCGTCAAGGTCATAGGACGCTAGGGGCAAAATATTATCGGGAATTTCAAGTGTTGAAATTTGCAATGAGATTGCATACCTTCTATGAGATAGTTGGATCCTGATACCCACTGCGAGTAAGAGTTACTCCTGGGAGAGTTTTACACATTACAATTAGCCGATCAAGTAGGTGTCTAGAAAGGTGTCAACGGGGTTACGCCTCTGGGAAAACGAGGTTTACATTAATTAGGTTCGTGCGAAAGCACGGGGGACCTCCCTCAAAGTACCGGCACTGGCCTGGCTGAAAGATCGACGAAGTTGTAGGGTGTAATTAATCCCGACTAGTCTTTCCTTTTAGGGTTTGAAGGAAGATTTGATAAAAACCAGTGGGAGCCATCCTGATTAAATAAGATAATAACCAATCTGATCTTGCAAGAGCATACGCTAAAGTGTTTTCTTCGCTCTCTCCAGGTAGCGACCATTTCATGCCCTAATAAAGATAATAATATGGATGTATTGACCGAACCCGCATGTTATACTGTGCTGGGGAACGTTGGTTCCGTTCTTTCTTATAAGAGTTATAGGAATGAACAGGACATAGGGGAATACCAGGATTCTCATGCCACCCGAATGAAGAAAGTACATGTTGATGCATTTTCTTCGGGTGTGTTCGTTACTGAGAACTGTTTCTCCATTTGCTCTACGTCCTGGGTATTAGATACTGGGTCAGGATCCCATATATGTAATCAGTTACATGGGCTAAGGAAAGGTAGAGAACTTGGAGAAGGTGATAAAGACATTAGAGTTGGAAATGGTGCAATTGTTGCAGCTAAGACTGTCGGGGAATATCACCTTGAATTACCTACTGGTAATACATTGGTTCTGAACGAATGCTATTACATGCCGAACATGATATGCAACATTATATCGGTTTCTTTATTAAGTAAAGAGGGATATAATTTTGTATTACAGGATAATGTTATGAACATTTTTGGTAACCAAAAGTTGGTTGGATCAGGCACGTTGTGCAATGGCATTTATGTTCTAAATCAATCAACAGTTCTAAGCATAACAAACACACACAAGAGGAAGAGTTCAGAACTGAACGAATCCTTCTTGTGGCATTGTAGACTGGGTCACATCAATACGACACGACTAGCTAAGTTGCATAAAGATGGATATTTAAATCCGTTTGAATTTTCATCTTATGACACTTGCCAGTCATGTCTCAAAGGCAAGATGACCAAAACTCCGTTTACGGGACACGGAGAAAGAGTTACCGAACTCTTAGGACTGATACATAGTGATGTATGCGGTCCTATGTCTACACATGCCAGGTATGGTTCTTCATACTTCATTACATTCACTGACGATCTCTCTAGGTTCGGATATGTGTTCCTGATGAAACACAAATCAGAAGCTTTTGAGAAATTTAGAGAATATAAACAAGAAGTTGAGAACCAAACCGGAAAAAGTATTAAAATCCTACGATCTGATCGAGGAGGTGAATACTTGAGCAATGAATTCCTGGACTTCCTAAAAGAGAATGGGATTCTCTCTCAGCTGACTCCTCCATATACACCACAGCACAACGGTGTATCAGAACGGAGGAACCGCACCTTATTAGATATGGTGCGCTCTATGATGAGCACGGCTGAGTTACCTATTTCCTTCTGGTGATATGCACTGGAAACAGCTGCAGACCTATTGAATATGGTTCCCACCAAAACCGTGCCAACCACTCCATATGAGATATGGAAAGGAAAGAGACCATGTCTTAATTATGTTAAGATATGGGGTTGTCCGGCATATGTAAAAACGCAAAATCCGGAAAAACTCGCGGCAAGGTCCATTCTATGTAAGTTTATTGGATATCCCAAACATTCGCGCGGGTATATCTTCTACCACACCGAGGAACAAAAGGTGTTTTGTTTCTCGACATGCCACCTTTTTAGAAAAGGAATTTCTTGATAAAGAGATTAGTGGCAAGGAGGTAGAACTGGAAGAGGTTCCAGCAATACAGACTACGACAGAAGACTTGGTTGAACCAGAGGATTCAGTAGTTCCTGATGAACCTCAGCCTCTCCACCGATCTAGTAGGGTTCCTCGCCAACCTGAAAGATACTACGGTTTTCTCATGGATGGTGGGAGCGAAGATTGCATCATGGAGGATGATGACCCAACTAGCTTCGAGCAGGCCATCACGAGTAGGGACTCAGTGAAATGGCTGGATGCTATGCGGTCCGAGATGGAATCCATGTACACCAACAAAGTATGGACTTTGGATGTTGCTCCTGAAGGGGTAAAACCCATCGGGAGAAAGTGGATCTTCAAGAAAAAACTTGGTGTAGATGGGAAAGTGGAGACTTTCAAAGCTAGACTTGTTGCAAAGGGTTTTCGTCAAAGACCAGGTGTGGACTATGACGAAACCTGTTCTCCAGTGGCTATGCTTAAATCCATCCGGATCATGCTTGCTATCGCTGCATATCATGACTACGAAATCTGGCAAATGGATGTTAACACCGCCTTTCTAAACGGTGATTTAGAAGAGTGCGTGCACATGACTTAGCTAGAAGGTTTCGTAGACAGTGGGAGCAGCGGGAAGGTGTGCAAGCTGCTTAAATCCATTTTTGGATTAAAGCAAGCATCGCGGAGTTGGAACATCTGCTTTGACGTCGTTATCAAAGAGTTTGATTTCGTCAAAAACCCAGATGAACCTTGTATTTACAAGAAGGTAGCAGAGAGTAAGGTGGTCTTCCTCGTATTGTACGTGGACGACATACTCTTGATAGGAAATGATATTCCTATACTGCAATCGATCAAGCTCTTCTTATCACAAAGATTCTTAATGAAAGATCTTGGTGATGCCTCCTGCATATTGGGAATCAGGATCTATAGAGATAGATCCAAACGGATATTGGGATTGTCCCAATCCAGGTACATTGACACCATACTAAAGAGGTTTAGTATGGAAGAATCCAAGCGTTGGAACTTGCCCACGATCTCTGGAGTCACTCTCTCCAAAGAGATGTCTCCCAAGACTGATTTGGAGAGAGCTCGCATGCAAGGGATACCCTATGCTTCGGCTGTAGGCTCTATCATGTACGCGATGCTATGTACTAGACCCGATGTTGCATACTCACTAAGTGTAGTGAGCAGGTATCAAGCTGATCCTGGAGAGAGTCACTGGACAGCTGTGAAGAGCATTCTCAAGTACTTACGAAGGACTAAAGAGATGCTCTTGGTGTATGGTAATGGAGAACTCCAAGTGGTGTCCTTTACCGATTCGAGCTTCCAGAGTGATAAGGACGACTCTAAGTCGCAGTCGGGATTTGTCTTTACCCTTTACGGAGGGGCGGTTAGCTGGAAGAGTTCCAAGCAGGAAACCGTGGCAGACTCGACGATGGAGGCTGAATACATCGCTGCCAACGATGCTGCTAAAGAGGCTGTCTGGATCAAGAAGTTCATTATTGAACTTGGAGTGGTTCCATCCATTGAGCATCCAATACCTTTGTATTGCGATAACAATGGAGCGGTGGCTTTGGCCAAGAAACCCAGGTCCCACAGCGATCCAGGCATATTCTGAGGCGGTATCACCTGATCCGGGAGATAGTTGATCGCCGGGAGATCGAGGTCAGGGGAGTTGACACGAAGAATAACACGGCGGATCCACTCACGAAGGCCATTCCCCAGATACAGTTTGAGAGACTCTTCGGGATGCTCGGTATGTGATACTATAGCAGCTGGCCCTAGTGCAAGTAGGAGATTGTTAGTTGTATGTATGCCCTAGAGGCCAGTATTGTACAGATGATGTATATTATATTGGATGCTTGGACATATATAGAGATGACTTTCTTGCTCGATATGATAGTATGCTATATGGTTACTCTTTATCTTAACATGTACACTAGTCTCTTTGCACTGTCTTATAGCTACATGTTGGTAAAGCCCTTATGATGTGTACTTGACTACCTGGACTGTGATGCAGATCATACTAGTGGGGACATGGTAGTCTATAGATACATCCTTCAAGCTCCCTAGTCATGGGTGTATCGAGACGGGGCATTGATATACCAGAGTAGACTAGCGTATACGCTTCTCGACCCATGAGATGGGCGATGGATGATCCCATATCCGTTGGTGTTTGACATCAGAGATGATATACGGGTGCTCAGTGGAGACTGGGTACACTGGACGGACTCGCCGAGAACTCCTAGATGGTATTATACCTCACGTCAGATGGCAGTTCTCAGGTGACACTTGTGCTGGTTAGTCTGTAGACCCGAGATCGTCATAGAGTCTTGTGTGATTCCCACTATGCTTTGATCTCCACCTTACCACGTCCATGAGGGCGTGCAAAACGGTGGTCTTTGGGTACAGTCCTGAGTCATATGGAGGCAATGAGCGATAGGAGGGGTTTCGTCTCTCCCGGTATTGGGGGTTGATGTTGCGCTGTGCTCGATTGGCCGTAACAGGGAAGTCCCTGGCCAGGGCTGATTAGAGATTTGCTGGTAAGTGTTACTAGTAGTTTCTCGACCCGTTATGAGCCTCACATCGGCACGACTTATCGGTTATTGGGGTCTGACGTTTACCACCCCTAGACTTGATATGCGACATATCAGACGAACAGACCGGACTGTACGATAAGTGTTACTGGTTGGATTCACAGGAGTGTGAGTGGGCTAGCTCGTCGATCTTCTGATCGCTCAATACCAGGATGGCCGTTACGTTTAGCAGACCGCTTGCGGCTTGTAGGTGCTTGATATGATCATCATCTGCTACCGGCGTATTGACGAGTCTTTAGAGTCCTACACAGAGGTTTCCTGGCTCAAGCGAAACGAAATAGGAGCGCATATGAGATATGTGCAGGACCGAGAATAATGCGTGTATGTGATACCGTATTCTATTCTCGCGATGAATGTATCGATTGGTTATATGCGATATAACCTTGATATCGAATCAAGGATTGATTCGATAAGTCGATACATAGGATACTAGTTGGTTGCATGCGATATGACCAGATCGTTAAATCAAGTGTTGATTTAATGATTTAATGTATAATTATATATTTGATATATTACTTTGCATTAACTAGTATTGGTTCACTTTAAATGGATTTTCTCACTTGATGTGCAAGTTGTTTATGTGATATACTTTTGTGCACATGTTTGTATCATGTTTGATGATGCTTGCTCATTTGGTTAAGTGTAAAGAATTAAACCTTGGTTAAGTAAATGATTAGGGTTTTTATTTATTCTTTCTTTTATCTTTCTTTTTAATTTGGATTAAAAAGAAATGGCAAAAGAAAACAAAAGGGTTGCTTTCATTCTTGAAGCTTGTTGAAGCTTCATGAAGCTTTGACCAAAGTGACCATTTTGTCTTCATGCTTAACCCTAACCATTCATCTAACCTTAGTCAATTCTCTACACCTAACCATGGTTTACATTATGATAAGTATTCATATTAGTTTCTTTTTTTAAATAAAAAAAGACTTATCATATTCTATCTTCATCTTCTTCTTCTTCTTAAAAGAAAAAGCTTGACACCATTAATGGCACCTTGAGCTAAAGAGTGAGAAATCCAATTCTAAAGTGAACCCACCTCCTATTTCTTCACCCTCTACCTTTTGCCAAGTAGTATAGGGTGTTTTCTTCACAAGTTTCACAACTTGGTGAAGTTGGAGCTTGATCTTGTGAAGCCTCGACGTAGATCATCTTCGGCACGAAGCCGACGACCTTGCCCGCCCATTTCTCCGATGAAGCCGATGCTTGAGTTCGGGATTCGAGACGGATAGCGAGAGGACGTCTACGTGGAGCTAAGGAAGTGGATAACCGGATCTACAAAGGTTGTAGCTTCTTATCTTTAGTTTAGTTGTTAACTAGATTCGTATTTCGCCTAAACTTCTAGTCAACGATCCGTATTAGGGTTTCTCGGCACTCGTAAAATTTGAAATTGGCATGGTTGATGCCTTGTGAGACTTCATTAGCGTGCCTAGGAACTCTACACCCTCTGCGCTCCTCAGCATGTTGAGGAGCTCTGAAAGTTTAACTTCTTTTTCTTGTAAGTTGAAGTTCAGTATAAACTGGGCGTAAGTGGAAGAAAGGGACTGGAGAACTAAGTCCGTATAGAGCTCACTCTCCAATGTGGTCCCTAGGTCCGCGAGCTCCTCAATGTAGCCGATCATCTTAAGCACGTGTTCTGCTACTGATGATCCGACGGCCATCCTTGCCGAAAATAACTTTTTCGACGCTTCGTATCTTGCGATATGAGATTGCTCTCCATACAGTTCTTTTGTATGAAGAAATATGGATTCCAAGTCCATATTCTCGTGCCTCCTCTGATGTTCATTGTCCATAGAGGCAAGTACGAGGCACTTGGCCTTCGCGCTATCAATCTCCCAAGTCTTACGGATTTCCTTATCCGCGACGCTGGAAGTGGGACCAGGGACAGGGGGAGCTTTGGTGGTAAGAAGATACCCCAGCTTGTCGTAAGTGATTACCATCTTGACATTCCTGAGCCAATCTTTGTAGTTTGGCCATGTCAGAATGTTTTTATCTAGAAGTAACTTAAGTCCAGTCATGTCGATTGGTCGCTGCAATTAGGAGAGAGAAGAAACACTCAGCTTGATGCTCTTGCAAGTTTAGAATGGTTTTTAGTTTGTCTAAACAGGATGGCTCCCACTGTTTCTCGAATCCCTATTCAAACCAAAAAGGAAGAATTAGTCAGGATCAATCTCACCGTACAATACTTGCTTTGCCGTTCAGCCAGGCCAGTGTCGGTACTTCGAGGGAGGTTTTCCAACGCTTTCGCGAAGTTCCTTAATTAAATAACCTCTTTTCCCTGGGGGCGTAGCCC
Organism: Agapanthus africanus; assembly: GCA_030015575.1. Classification (NCBI taxonomy): domain Eukaryota; kingdom Viridiplantae; phylum Streptophyta; class Magnoliopsida; order Asparagales; family Amaryllidaceae; genus Agapanthus; species Agapanthus africanus. Next base: position 385,534,786 of record CM057342.1, read on the forward strand.
CGCTAACACCTTTCTAGACACCTACTAGGTTTATAGCATTGATCGTTTAGTGAGAAATTTCCCGAGGAGTAGCATATACTCACAGTAGGATCGGGATCCAAATATCATCGCGTGACGAAACTGAAGGAATCCTACCAGAATCACACTCCAAATGGTATGCAACACTAGCAAGTTTCAGTTCTTTTGAAACTCCCGATGTGGATTTTTGCCCCATGCTCTTATGACCTTGACTTTGGCCAACAAATCATAAGTCACATGTCAAGTTCTACCCGTCGTTCTCCAGGTTAATTTGAATCCACCCGTACCTACCCTTGACTTTGGCCAACAAGGCAGTACGACTGTTCTAAACCAACGCATCTATCTATGCTGCACATGAATACCCAATAGCTACCAATCACTATGCCTTGACTTTGGCCAACAAACACAGCTTGAATACTATTGACTATTCATGTGAAACGACGGAGGGCTACGAATGGTTTTGGCGAAACCGTGAACGTAGAGAACTTGATATAATCGATGGAACGAGATAGCTTTTAAAAGGAGTGGCTCAAACTCCGCATTTTAAAAGTTTGTTTTGAAAAGAACCGAGTGATTTTTCGAAAGTGTTCCAACGATTTTAACTTGGTTTATTTTCTTGCATTAGTTCTTTTAATGCGTGATATTCTTGCATTAGTTCTTTTAATGCGTCTCATTATTTAATCCAACCATTGCAGAAAACAACCAAAATATGACGTACGCTTATGCCATTCGCATTCGCCACGGGGCCCCGTCCTTACCCGTTAGGTTACTTAACTAACGACGGGGCCCCGTCATTACCCGTTAGGTTACTTAACTAACGACAGAGCGGGGGCTGGGCTAGCGCGGCTGTAAAACATAAGCAACGCCTAAATAATATCATATATAGATATACTGCAATGATAGCCATTTCAGATCACAGATGAACACATTGGATATACTAGGAATCCGCAATTCGTACGAGCCTGTAACGAAAAGCAGATTACACGGTCGCGGTGAATAGCCAATACCCCACCCAAGACCCCTACGGGTGCGGCAAACTACCCGCCAAGTACCCGAAGCGAAGCAACCTCCCTCAACTCCGTGAGTAGGCCACTCGGCACTTCGGCATACCCGGTAGTTTGTGCACCCCCTCCATGGGTCTATCCTAGGAGCAAAAACAGTAAAAGGAAATTATACAATGACGGCTACAACCCCGACCCGGTTGTGCGGCCATACAAATAATTATTACATCAATTTACAAATTTACATGAATTGAAAGAAAAGAAAACTCTCGTCTCACAACCCCCGGCTATTCACCCGCGTCAATCCAATGAATTCATATACACATTCCAATAACATTACAGATCACAGATTTGTATAACCCCCACTAATCGACATATAGCGATTAGCAGACGTTCAATACAAATATCACATCACAGAAAAACCCGTCAGCTTAAGTCTTTTAGAAGTTCGATCAAAAATACGGATTTTCAGGACCCCAAAAATAAAATTTTCGTTCTGGAAAATCTGGGCAGAAAATATATATTCCAAAAATCCCAAAACAACCCCAGAAAAACACTGCACCAAACTTGGACCTCGGCCGAGTCAACTCGGCCGCGGATCCGCGGCGGGAGCATGCTCCCGCCGCGTTTCCGCGGCGCTTTGACTCGATCGTTGGACCAAATTTGGTGGGTGATCACACAAAAGCCTGAGCCGATTTTTAAGATAAAATTTATCAATTTGTGAACAGAAAAAAAATCGGCAGAAACTTATCATATCGGGTTCGTTTTGCGACTTTTTCTTTGATCGATCTTCTAGCTACTTTGCTAACATGTTAGATAGAGTTTAACTAGGCTCTGATACCACTGTAAGTCCATGCTACCTCTCCCGGTACTTTCGGGCATGCGGAATTTGGTGAAAAACAATTTTCTTAGAGGTGGTAACATGGACTCAAAACCCGGATCTTTGTTAAACATCTAACTAACAACCTAACTACGAGTTGCTAACTACTCGGTTAGGGGGTTATACCTTTCTTTTCCTCGAACTCCTTCGTCTTCAAGCTTCGATGGTCGTCCGAATCGGCTTCTCCCCGTCGTCTCCTTGCGCCGAAGATAGATCCACCTGAAAGCTTCAATCTTTGGCTCCTTCTTCGAACTTTGAAGAAACTAGTTCACTCGGTTTGCTAAACCTTGTGAACTAGAGTGAGTAGAGAAGAGTTTGTATAGGATTTTATCTATGGTTCTTGGTTCTCAACTCATGAGACAAGTGAACCATAGAGTCAAGAGAGGGAGAGCAAGAGGAGGAGATGAGAGCTCAAGAACAAGAGAGAGAATGAGCATGAAAGAATTGAGAGAAGACTTTTCTCATTTGGCTCTCATAATCCAAAACAATCATAACACCTCATATCAATCAAGTATTATGTGATGGTTTAAGCAACCATAGCCATATCATTTCATGCACTCATTTTGCATAAAAGAGCAAGCAAGCAAAAGTCTTTGCCATGAAATGATAGCTATAGTTATCATGATGGTCAACTAGTCAAGCCTAGTCAACCGGTCCACAAAGTCAACAAGTCAACAAAAGTCAACAAGTCAACAAAGTCAATCCCTCAACAACCATGTCACCATAATACTTAATTAATATAATTGTTAATCACATATCATATTCTCATTAGGGTTGAGCAAAAAGTCAATAGTCAACAGTCAACGGTCAACAACCCTAATGAGAATCCTGTGCCTCTGTCTCTCCGTCAACTGTGCATACACACCCGCATCCGCGTTCCGAGGAACACGAATACATACTGGATAAATCCAATCCCAAAACGTACACTAGGATCTGGCTTAAACCAAAGCCCGCTAGTGATAACTGTCCGGACACTGTACGTGCATAAGTGCACGGATGTGACCGAACCCTGTCGCAAAACCATGCGACCTGCCGCAAAACCATGCGACCTCTACTCTTTTGCCTAAAGGCGAATAGCTTTCTGTGTGGGACTCTAAAGACTCAACACTACGCTGGCAGTGGGTTTAACCACAGACCGCAAGCGGCACTAGCTGTGCGTAACGGTCCCCAGGTAGATACCGACAAGAAGACTGACGAGGCGAAACCCATCTGAACTCCTACTGAGCCTGAATGTGACATTCTCCGTACAGTCCGGTCTGTTCGTCTGATACATCGCATGGCGGGCCTAGGGGGCGATAAACGTCAGTCCCCCAATAGCGGTACAAGTCGTGTCGGAGTGAAGCCCAAAACACCCTGAGATAACACTGGAAGCCTACCAGTATATCTCGTTTGCCCTGGCCAGGGACTACTCGTGTAATGGCTCTCTTAGACACAGCGCGATGTCAACCCCCAATACCGGGAGAGACGAATCCTGTCTAACCATCACTGCCTCCAAGTGCTTCGGGACTGCACCCAACTACCACCTGTTTGCACGACTCCTTTGAGCCGTGGTAAGGTAGTAATCAAAGTACAGTGGGAACACACTCGAGGCGAAGTGACAGTGTCAAGTCAGCGGACTAAGCTGTACTCATGTCACCTGGGAACTGATAACTGACGATAGGCATAATACCAACTAGTCAGTTCTCGATGAGTCCTGTCCAGTGTACTCGTAACCCAACAAGCACCCGCATACTATCTCAAGTACGACGTACCGACGCCTGTGGGACAGACCGTCTCCCACACTGGGATGAGAAGCGCATGCGCTAGTCTACTCCGGAGTATCGATGCCCTGTCTCGATAGTCCTGCGACCAGGGACCTGCATAAGGATGTGCTTATAGATTACCCAGCCCCACTAGTGTGACTGCCATCACAACGCTGGTAATCAAGCAAAGATCCTAAGGGCTCCACTAATGTGTATAGGCGATATACTAAAATAAACACATGTACACATTGAAGTAGAAACAAACCAAGTAGCATACTACTATTTTGAGCAATATTCTATATACAAGGTGAATATCCCAAGCTTCCATTAAGTAATATACAAACTAGTATGATACAGTAATGGCCTCTAGGGCATATACACTAACACTTCATATGTGATATGGAATGGGAAGAGCCCATATCTTAAGTATGTTAAGATTTGGGGTTGTCCCTCCTATGTCTAAAACCATAATTTGGACATGTTCGAGGAAAAAGTCAGTTCTGTAGAAGTTTGTTGGATATCCCAAGTATTCGCAAGGGAATATCTTCTACCTAACCGAGGAACAAAAGAAGTTTTGTTTCTCAACATGTCACCTTTGTGAAAGGGAATTTCTTGTGAAGAAATTAGTGGTCATGAGGTATAATTGGAAAGAGTTTCAGCTATACAAACTGCAACTGATGATTTGGTAAAGAACCAAAGGATTCAATAGTTTCCAACGAACCTCAGCCTCTCCGCCGATCTAGTAGAGTTCCTCACCTATCTGAGAGATACTTCGGTTTTCTCTATGATAGTGGGGGAGAGGATTGCATCATGAGATGATGACCCAACTAGTTTCGAGCTGGCTATCAGGAGTGGGACTCTGTAAGAATGGCTGGATGCTTAGCGATCTGAGATAGAATCCTTATACACCAACAAAGTATGGACTTTGGTTGCTTTATCTGAAGGGTTAAATCCACATCAGGAGTAAGTATATCTTGAGAAGATTACTTGGTGTACATAGAAAAGTTGAGACTTTCAAAGCTATTCTTAATTCCATCCAGATCCTACTTGCCACGGCTACATACCATGACTACGATATCTGGCGGTTGGGTGTCATGACTGTTTTTCTAAATGATGATTTAGAAGAGAGTGTCTATAAGTACACAGCCAGAAGGCTTCGTAGACTGTGGGAGCAGCGGAAACGTGAGCATGATGTTTTATGTGATAAATCAGGCATCGCGGAGTTGGAACATCTGTTTTGATGTGGTAGTCAAAGAGTTTGACTTCATCAAAATGGTAGATGAACCTAGTATATACAAAAAGGTAGTAGGGAGTATGGTGGTGATCCTCGTAGAGTACGTGGATGACATAATCTTGATAGGAAAGGAGTTTCCTATGCTACGCTCGGTCAATCTCCGCTTATCACAAGAATTCTCCATATAGGATCAAAGCGATACCTCCTAAATCCTAGGTTTTGGATCTATGAGATAGATCTAATTGGATGTTAGGATTCTCATTAGATGTAGTGAGATGGTATCAATCGATCATGGGAAGAATCACTGGAAAGGTTCCAGGGTGATAAGGACGCATGAATGTCAGTCGCATGCTTTGTCTTTACCCTCAGTGGAGGGACGGTATGTTGGAAGAGTTCCAAGCTAGATACCGTGACTTACTAGACGATTAAAGGAAAGATACATCGTTACCAAGGATGCTACCAAAGAGGATATAGATAATAGTTCATGAGATGAACTCTGTTCCTGCCATTGTGTGACAATGGAGTTATGGCTTTAGCCAAGGAATCACCGTCCCATCAGAAATCCAGATATAATTCTTAGGCAGTATCACCTGATCATGGAGATGGTTGATCTCCAGGGAGGTCGAGGTTAGGAGAGTAGACACAGAGGACAACAGCGTGGATCCACTCACAAAGGCCTTTTTCACAGTAGAGACTTATTATGGGATGGTTGAGTATGAGATACTTCAACCACAGCTAATTGTTGGGTATGTGATACCACAACAGATGGCCCAAGTGCAAGTGGGAGATTGTTAGTTATATGTATGCCCTAGAGGCCATTACTGTACATACGATGTATATTATAATGGATGCTTGGATATATATAGGGAGGACTTTCTTGCTCGACATGATAGTACGCTATCTGGTTGCTCTTTATCTTAACATGTACTCTGATTGTCTCTATGTTACATGTTGATAAAGCCCTTAGGATATGTACTCGACTACTGGGACTATGATGAGATCATACTAGTGGGGCCACGGTAGTCGACGAGTACATCCTATAACTGTTCCTAGTCGAGGGTGTATCGAGACAGGGCATCGATACACCTGAGTTGACTAGCGTATACGCATCTTGACCCATATGATCGGCGATGGATGATCCCATATCCATCGTTGTTTGACATCAAGGATGGTGTATGGGTGCTCAGTAGAGACTGGGTACACTGGACAGACTCGCCGAGAACTCCCAGATGGTATTATACCTCACGTCAGATGGCAGTTCTCTGGTGACACTGGTACAGGTTAGTCTGTAGACCCGAGATCGTGATAGAGTCTTGTGTGATTCCCACTGTGCTTTGATTTCCATCATACCACGTCCAAGAGGGCATGCAAAAAGGTGGCTTTTAGTTACAGTCCCGAATCACATGGAGGCAATGAGCGATAGGAGGAGATTCGTCTCTCCCGGTATAGGGAGTTGATGTTGCGCTGTATTCGATTGGCTATAACAAGAAATCCCTGGCCAGGGTTGCTGAGATTTACTGGTAAGTGTTATCAGTATTTTCTCGAACTGTTATGGACCTCATATCGACACGACTTATCAAGCTACTGGGGTCTGACGTTTGCCACCCCTAGGCGAGATATGCGACATATCAGACGAAGAGACCGGACTGTACGGGAGTGTTACTGAATGGATTCGTAGGAGAATGTACAGTCTTGCTTGTTGATCTTCTGATCGCTCAATACCTGGGTGGCTGTTACGTTTAGCTGACCGCTTGCAGCTTGTGGGTGTTTGATATGATCATCACCTACTGCCGGCGTATTGACGATTCTTTAGAGTCCTACACAGAGGTTTCTTGACTTAGGCAAAACGGAGTAGGAGCACATATATGATATATGCGAGACCGAGAACAATATGTGTATGTGATACCGTATTAGATTCTCGCGATATGAGATATCGGCCGGGTATATGTGATATAGCCGGGTCATCGGATCAAGTGTTGATTCGATGAACTGATACAGATTATATTAGTCGGTTATTTATGAAATAGCCGGATTATCGGATCAAGTGTTGATTCTATAATTTAATGTATAATTATATATTTGATATATTAAATTACATTAACTGATATAAGCTCACTAAAAGATTCTTTTTCTCACTCGGGTAATACATTGATATATATGCGATATATGTTAATTGTATTATTTTATTTTGTTACAATAAATATTGTATATGTGATATATAATATTGTAACATGATATGATTACTAATGCAACATGTTTAGTGGAGATTAAACATGGTTAGGGTTTGATTTGGGTTAGTTCTTTCATGAACCTTCTAGAAGGTTTCCTTTTGTTTCTTGCAAAGATATTATGATGGATATTTTATGAGATATTTTCCTTACCCAAACCACACCCTTTACCCTAGTTAACTCTCTACATAGGTTAGCCTTCTCATATTGAACCGTGGTTGCATTTGTAATCATTATTACATTTTCATTGTTCATCACAAAAGGATTTTTTCCTTCTTCTTCCTCTTCCTTGAGCTTTGAGAAAGCTTTCTAGGTTTTCTTTATGTGATGATTTAGTGTGAGAAATAGAAAATAAATGAGAGCATAAATCCTACTTCATCATCCTAATCTATCCTAGCCATTTAGATTAGGGTGTTCACTTCATTTAGTGAGTGAAAGCTTGTGTTAAAGAAACTTCAAGGTAGATCATCTTAGTTATCGAAGATCGGAAGCAAGCTTGCATCTTTCTCTTCGTGGAGCCTCTCTAGAGTCCGGGAACATGATGATCGCAGCGAAGGGACCTCAACACGGAGCTTTAGAAGTGAAGGACCGGACTGCAAAGGTTGTAATCCCAAACTCTTAGTGTTAAAGTGTTTAACATGCTTTGTTTCGCCTAATCTCTAGTTTAAAGATCTTGGTTAGGGTTTTTCGGCACGTCTAAATTTTAAATCGGGCATGGTTGATGCCTTGTAGACCCTTATGAGAGTGCCTAGTAACCCTGCAGGGAAAGTTTTACAAGATGTAAATCCAAACTAATTTAAATATGCATCTTTATGTAACTTCAGCTAGTCGGATCGCATTGATATGACCTAGTCTACAATGCCTCAAGAAGGATTCGTTCATTTCTGAACTCTTCCTCTTGTGTGTGTTCTGTATGTTAAGAACTGTGGTTTGATTTAGAACGTCTATGCTTTTAGATAACGTGCCAGAACCGATCAACTCTTGATATAGGAAATGTTCAAAACATTATCCAACAATACAAAATTATATCCTTCTTTACTAATAAAGATACTGATATGATGTTGTATATCAGGTTAGGTATCTAATAACATTCGTTCAGAATCAATATATTCTGGTAATACAGGGTGATAACAGCGAACAGACTTGACTGCAACACTTGCATCATTTCCAACTCTTGAAACTTTTCACCCGTTCTCAGTTCTCTATCTCTCTGTAGCCCATGTAACAGATTACATTTATGGGATCCTGATCCGGTATCTCATACTCAGGACGTAAAGGATACTGAGAAATAGTTCTCGGTAATGAACACACCTGAAGATGATGCATCAGCATGCACTTTCTTCGTTTGGGCGGCACGAGAATTCTGGTAATCCCCTATTTCCTGCTCGGTCTTATAACAATTATAAGTTGGAGCGGGACCAACATTCCTTAGCGCAATATAACAAGCGGGTTCGGTCAATACATCTGTATTATTATCTTGATTTAAGGCGTGACATGGTCACAAGCTGGAGAGAGATAGAAGAAAACACTCAGCGTATGCTCTTGCAAGATTAGATTGGTTATTAATATATCTAATCAGGATGTCTCCCATTGTTTTAGTCAAGTCTTCCTTCAAACCCTAAAAGGAAAGACTAGCCGGGATTAATTACACTCTACAAGTTCGCCAATCTTTCAGCCAGGCCAGTGCCGGTACTTTGATGGAGGTTCCCCGTGCTTTCGCACGGACCTAATTAAAGTAAACCTCATTTTCCCAGAGGCATAACCCCGTTGATACCTTTCTAGACACCTACTTGATCGGCTAATTGTAATGTGTAAAACTCTCCCAGGAGTAACTCTTACTCGCAGTGGGTATCGGGATCTAACTATCTCATAGAAGATATGCAATCTCATTGCAAATTTCAACTCTTAAAATTCCTAATAATATTTTGCCCCTAGCATCCTATGACCTTGACAGAGGTCAACAAATCATAGGCTGCTAGTCAAGTTCAACCCGTCATTTCCTGATTGAAGTAAACCCACCCGCACAACCCTTGACAGAGGTCAACAAGGTCGCACGACTACCCTAAATCAATCACATCATATGCTTATGCTGATAAGCACTAATCAGCTACCGCACACTACGTCTTGACAGAGGTCAACAAACGCAGCACGAATACTAACTATTACTTATCTGAAATGACGGAGGGCTACGACAGGTCTTTAAGAAAACCCTTTGCGTAATGAACTTGATATCGTTGTAGAATCGATCGATTTTGAAAAGGAGTGTTTTTTGAAGCTTTTACTAGTTTCGCTAAAGAGATCACTCCCGGTGAAGGGATCTCGGCTCTTTTCTTATCGAATAAGGTGCAAGATATTTCACAAATACCACTATGCAAAGCAAAAACTATAAAAAAATTCAAAAGACAAACCGAGTTTGTAGCATCTACTAGTTTCGTTAAAGAGGCCACTCTCGGTGAAGGGATCTCGGCTCTTTCCTTATCGAATAAGGTGCTGGATGTTCTACAAGGAACACCACTATGCAAAGCAACAACTAGAGCTACCTGTTTTTGAAAATTCGATTCCACAACATCTTTAGATTTCTTTTATTTCATTAATCTCATTAATGAAGTCCCATTTTTTTATTATACTTCCCAAGCATCAGATATGAAACGAAATCAACAAAATATAATATATATCACATATATATAATATAAACATTCGTCTCAGGCAGTAATATGATCTCATCACAGAACATTGCAGCAGAAGATAACATATGAAATATTGGATATACTAAGATTTCCGTGTTTTACGCGAGCCTGTATAAAACGCGGATTCCACGGTCGTGATGAATAGCCAATCCCACACCCCTAGACCCCTATGAGAGCGGCAAGCAACCCTACCAATTCTTGAGTTAGGACACCCGGTCTCGACTCCTCGAGATGGTCTCCCACTGGACCCTACAACCCGGTTACTTGTGCTCCCTGCCTTGGGTCTATCCTAATGCGGAAAAGTAAATAATATACAATGGTGACATCATCCTCAACCCGGAAGTGCCCAAATAAAAGAATATTACATACAATGAATTTACATGAATGAAATTGAAAAACTCTCATCTCACATAAAACCCCCGGCTATTCAAAACACGACAATCCAATATAACATATCACAGCAACATATAACATCGCATATCATCAACGTAAGTAAATATGCGTATCCCAATTGTCGTTGATGTATAGCAACGAAACCGGCGATACACCATATATTACACTTACGGTCGCAGAAAAGAAAGTGTAAAACTACAACAGTTGGAATCCGCAACCTCCTTAGACATCTCATGCCTAACCAAATGAATTCTTTAGACATCGCATGCCTAACAATTATAAACCCCGTATTTTAGTCCCAATATCGAAAACTCTTTTCAATATCAAGTCAAGAAATTCAACATGATTCCCGACATTCTGATCGAATGCTCGTCGGAAACTTTAGTAGACGGCCGCAACCTCCGTTGCCATCGACGAAGTGCACTAGGGCGGAACACCGCTGCCGCGAGCACCCGAACGGATGCTTTCGGTGACGGGGTTCTCCTATAGTCACTTGGTCGGGGCTATGGGGCATGGCTATCTATTAAGTTTACTCGGCGAGTATCCGCGTACGCTATGTGTTTGCGACGGACTTTTGATCACATCAAAATCCCGTGGCAACTGATCAAATGAGACTAAAAAATGCTAGATTTATAACATTCTAATTAGTTATCTTATAACTACTTGTGGATTCCAAATATTGAATCACATTCCAGATAAATAGACAACGTTAAACTTTCCGATCGAATAAACAAACACCCAAGAATTCCCAAATAGCTCAACACTTGAGCGGAGTTCAAAATGTCCCAGAACATGTCATAGCCGCTATGAACCAGCCGTAGAAGGGTCAAACCAACGCCTCACATGTGGCAACGCTAAACTACCACAAACCATATGGTTCAGTTGCGGTTTTGACAGTCACATAATCGAGTTAAGGTTACGTTCTTCTAGAGGGTCCGCAGATTCGCTTGCATGATTTTTTGAAAGTTTTAAACTCATCAAAAATCCAACACTTGAAAGTTTTCCGACAGGGGAAAAAGTGAGTTATTGATATCTGTTCGAACCTTTTAACACGTTCTAAATTATCCGGAAAAAGTTAAACGAAGTTAAATTATCCGATCGAATCAACGAGTTCCCAATATATCCCAGAAAGCTCAACACTTGAGTAGAACTAAAAATTCCCAGAAGCATGAAAAATACCCAAGAATATACCCCTGAAGTATTAGCCCCCAACTCCCAAAGTTGGCCGCGGTTCCACGGTCGCTTGAGTGAGTTGTGGCTTCGTACTTCACAGTAATTCTTAGAATTCCCTGCATGATTTTTTGAGTATTTTTAATATGAAAAATTTCAACTTTTGAAAATATTTCCAGAAAGTGGGATTTATCGGGGTTTCGGAGTTCGATCGGACTTCAAACTTCGTCTAGACAACGCCTAATGCTCTAGCTTGGCTCTGATACCACGGTATGGTTAGCATAGCGCCTTAGCAAGGTTTTGGCAAGTATCAAACATGCTACTTTAAAAAAATTTGGGTGCTAAACAAACCCTAACCTTGATCTTAACTAGAGTATTAGGAATAGCATAGCATGTAAACAACTTTACATCTAAGAGTTAGGCATTACAACCTTTGTAGTCCATTCCTTCACTTCATAAGCTCCGTGTTGAGATCCCTTCGATGCGATCATCAAGTATCCGGACTCTAGAGAGGCTCCATGAAGAGAAAGATGCAAGCTTGCTTCCAATCTTCAATAACTAAGATGATCTACCTTGAAGAATCTCAAACCCATGCTCATGCATCACTAATCAAGTATTAGCAAAGCAAACATCCTAATCTAAGTGGCTAGAATAGATGAGGATGATGAAGTAGGAATTTAGCTCTCTTTTGTTTTCAATTTCTCACATTATTTCATCACAACACAAAATGCTAGAAAGCTTTTTTCAAGAGGAAGAAGAAGAAGAATTTCTTTTGTGATGAATAATGAATTATTGTGTGAGGTTAGAATTGCAACCATGAGTTAAAGATAACATCCTTAACTCTTGTAGAGAATAAACCATGGGTTGAGTTTTGGGTTGGGTTAACAAATATCTTCACAAAATATCAAAGGATGTAGACTAAAGTCAAAGCTTCAAGAAGCTTCCACAAAGTTCATCCATAACATTAACCCTAATCCAAACCCTAACATGTTTTATTCTAAAAACCCTAGTTGCAATTTTAACCCTTAGATGTTACAATATTATATATCACATATATAATATATTTTGAAACAAAATAAAATAATACAATTAACTTATATCACATATATACCAATGTATTATCCGTGTGAGAAAAACAATCTTTAAGTGAGCTTATATTAGTTAATGTACTATAATATATCAAATATATAATTATACATTAAATTATCGAATCAATACTCGATCCAATAATCCGGCTATTTCACAAATAACCGACTAATATTATCTGTATCAGTTCATCGAATCAACACTTGATCCGATGACCCGGCTATATCACATATACCCGGCCGATATCACATATCGCGAGAATCTAATACGGTATCGCATACACGTATTATTCTCAGTCCCGCACATATCACATATGTGCTCCTACTCCGTTTTGCCTGAGCCAGGAAACCTCTGTGTATGACTCTAAAGAATCGTCAATGCGCCGACAGTAGGTGATGATCATATCAAACACCCACAAGCTGCATGCGGTCAGCTAAACGTAACAGCCACCCAGGTATTGAGCAATCAGAAGATCAACAAGCAAGCCTGTACATTCTCCTGTGAATCCAACCAGTAACACTCCCGTACAGTCCGGTCTCTTCGTCTGATATGTCGCATATCTCGCCTAAGGGTGGTAAACGTTAGACCCCAGTAGCTTGATAAGTCGTGTCGGTATGAGGTCTATAACAGTTTGAGAAACTACTGATAACACTTACCAGTAAATCTCAGCAACCCTGGCCAGGGATTTCCAGTTATAGCCAATCGAACACAGCGCAACATCAACTCGCTATACCGGGAGAGACGAAACCCCTCCTATCGCTCATTGCCTCCATGTGATTCGGGACTATACCCAAAAGCCACCGTTTTGCATGCCCTCTTGGATGTGGTATGATGGAAATCAAAGCACAGTGGGAATCACACAATACTCTATGACGATCTCGGGTCTACAGACTAACCTGTACCAGTGTCACCAGAGAACTGCCATCTGACGTGAGGTATAATACCATCTGGGAGTTCTCGGCGAGTCCGTCCAGTGTACTCAGTCTCCACTGAGCACTCGTATACCTTCTATGATGTCAAACACCAATGGATATGGGATCATCCATCGCCCATCATATGGGTCAAGAAGCGTATACGCTAGTCTACTCTGGAGTATCGATGCCCTGTCTCGGTGCTCCCACGACTAGGAACATTTGAAGGATGTACTTGGAGATTACACTGTCCCCGCTAGTATGATCTGCATCATAGTCCTAGTACTCAAGTACTCATCCTAAGGGCTTTATCAACATGTGACATAGAGATAATCAAAGTACATGTTAAGATAAAGAGTAACCAGATAGTATGCTATCATGTCGAGCAAGAATGTCCTCCCTATATATGTCCAAGCATCCATTATAATATACAACGCATGTACAGTAATGGCCTCTAGGGCATACATATAACTAACACTGGAATCCTTATCATCACATATCGTGAACTGGGGGTACTGATCTAAGTCTAGTACAATACTGATACCATCTACATATATATATATGCGTGTGTATGAAACACATCGCCTAAGGACCCGCTATAATATCATGCCGTATCTCATAATACGAACTACATCACATCACCGAATCTCATGGCATCATGCCTAATCTCATCGACTCATCTCCAAATACCATGTACTATCCTCATCATCCATGTATATTGTCACGACCCGAAAAAGCACGTGACTGGCCCTTGAACCATATGAAGTCTATAGGACTTCATCTGATCCAAGTAAGCCAAAAGCCCAGAAATCTAAAACCATTTTAAGAGTAAAGAAACATATATTGTAAATTATTTTCCCTTGAGGCATTTTATCTAACACTTACTACGCATAAACAAAGAGCACAACCCACACAAGCAATATAATATACAACGCCGAAGGGCGAGGATCAAACTCAAAAGAAACTCACAATAACATGAAAACCTTAACACTACTAAGCGCGACTCTAAGGTCGAAATAATACATCTCTAGTGTCTGAGTCTGAAACAATATATAAGTTTTGGTTGATGGAATTTCTAGATACAAAGAATAATACATATACAAGGGTGGTTCTGATGCAAAGAACCCACCTACCAAGCAAATCACCCGCAAAGGAAGCAATGTGCCGGAAATGCCGCTATGGAACCTGTACGACAAAACCTGCAAGAACTGTGGCACAACGGGGGTGAGTTGCCAACTCGTGAATAGAAAATATCTACAAGCAGAAATTGAAAGCATGACATAATCCTAAGTCAAACGATCAAATATAATATAAACCTCAAATGAATAAGTCTGAGTCATAGTAAAGTGGCAATGTAACATCTGAACATAAGTGTAGTGCCAAGTACTCGTGCCAGTGCCTCACGTAACAATATATCATAAATATGATGTATGTATGCGGTAAAATAAAAACAGAAGATATCATGAATGAAATCATCAGAAAATCAACATCGAGCATCGACACAAACTATATATCTCAAAATCAAGTGAAAACTATATATCATGTATCCGATATGTATGCAACATTCATGAAGGTACTCTATCAGGTACTACTAATATGTGATGCAATGCATATACAATAAATATGGGGTAGGGGAGATATAATATGCCATAGACCATAAAGGCCCCGAGCACATAGGCACCTCTCAAATCGAGCGCATAGGCTCCGAGCAAATAGGCTCCTCTCACATCGAGCTCATAGGCTCCGAGCACATAGGCTCCTCTCACATCGAGCTCATAGGCTCCAAGCACATAGGCTCCTCTCACATCGAGCTCATAGGCTCCGAGCACATAGGCTCCTCTCATAATGCATATGTAAATTTGCATAGATCATCATGATGATATATTAAGTATGCGTATATATATATCAGCGTCCCATACCACTAATATATATATACTCTATGGGTATACATATATATTTCAGCGTCCCATACCACCGATATATATACGCAGGAGTAAAACAATCCAGAATCATCATATGCAACCATATCACAGTGCAAAATCCATGAATTATAATACATGCAACAAGAATACTAATATAAGCATGCAACTATGTAAAGGCATATGCACAAGGAATATGAATCAATAACATACGAGCATGCAATGCAATGCGAGCCATAGAATAAATGGTAAATGAATAATAATGCAGCTTGCCATTTGAAATAAGACAAATCAGGGTTTTTTTTGTAATAGGTATGACTTGGGTCTAGTCTAACATCTATTATGCAAACCACAGATCTAAGATCAAGTCAACCGGAAGGGGTATGGAATCCACCTAAATCTAAGTCGATATAAATATATATACATATAATAGTCGGTGATCACGCCTCAATAGTATCGCGTACAATACAGTATATCATATGACAATCCTCAAGTCATGAGTGCGGATCTATCATCAATATAAAGCTCGTACGGTAAATCATCGTACGGCATCCCAATAGCTGGGTACGGGTCAATATCACATTATCTCATCAAGTACCTGGTATTCTTATCATCATAACACATAATCTGGGATACTGAATCTAAGTCTAGTACAAATCGATACCATCTATATAATTATGAATGCGAGGGTAAAACACATGCCCAAAGGCCCGCTAAGAATCACATATCGTATCGCAAATACGAATCATATCAAATCACCGATCTCACGGCACCAAGCCCAATATCATCGACTCATCTCCAAAGTCATCCAATATCATCATCAACACAGTGTAAGTATAGTGAATATGCAAGGGTGTGCATGTGGGTGTAAACCTATTCTAGGGTTCGTGGCTATGAACTACACTAGTTTACTTCTAAGCCTAAACTATCCATAAAACACCTAACACAATATCCATGACACACTATAACTATCATATATAGTATATCAACTACGGACTGCGGGGGTGCTATACGTCATCCCCCGACTTCCCCCTGTAGATATAATCTACTCACCTTGCGTCTTCATTGTCGACGTCACCACGCGTTTTCTTGTCGTCCCGAAGTCTTCATGGGGTACCTACACATTAACGTATCGCAAATGCGTATCAAAACCAATTCCGAACTAAAACGGCATACGAATCTCAAAACGATACGCTAAGATCTATAGGTTAGAACCTATGGACAAAGCCTTCCAAACCCATCAACAACCCTCGATATCGTCGTATAAACGCCAAATAGTCGAGGTAAAACACAATAAACAAATTCAGAATTAAAAAATACGGAATACGGAAACACGAATCCAAAACAGCAATTAAGGAAATAGGCTCCAGATTTCACCCTAGGTCAAATTAGACAAATCTATACATGCCAGGGGCCTAAACTACAGATGTAGGGGCAGCAGAACCAAAACGACCCAAATTGGTGCAGGTCTGGCAGCAATTTGCGGCCAGAGGGAATTAATTGGCGGCCGGGTCATGGAGTTAGGGGCTAGGGTCTTGGTGGTAGCTTCCTGGGTGCCTGCACATGTCACTGTCCATTCAATTTTATTTTAGGATGTCTCGGGTGATAGCAGATCTCATAAAAGCTTCCCAGATTTCATAACTTTTCCGATATCGGTTTCTAAATCCGTATTTCGGGTTTCAAATCTCAGATTGGGGTCTCAATTCATGCATTAGGGTATTTATCTAACCTCAACTAGGCTCATTTTCCCATTACAACCCAAAATTCCCTCAAACCCTAACTAGGTTTTTCTCCAATCCACAAAAACACACAATATCGGTTCTAAACTAAACATGGGGTATAAGTAATACTAAAACTAAGCTATGGGTTCAGTAAATACCTCATTTAGCAACTCAAGAATTTTCTTGAGTTGCCCCTAGTGGCCAAAATCTTTGCTTTCTTGGTCCTATGTGTAGATCTCGAGCTTGTGCACATTTTTTGTGAAATGATGATGGGGTGTTGGTGTAGTTTTCATGGTGATTTGGGGCTAATGAAGAGGGGAGGGAGATGAGGGGCAGCAGCAGCAGCTGAAGGGGAAGAGGGAGAGAGAAAGTGAGTTGAGGAAGTGAAGGGAAATGGCTAAGTCAAAGCTACCCCCTCTCTTTTCTCTCTCCAATCCACCTACCACCATATTATAATCCTTTTCCTTTTTCATTTCTTTTCTTTTCCCTCAAATTCCTTCTCACTCAAATAGTGAACCCCAAAATAAAATCATGGCAAGAAAAATGCAACACAAGTGTAGGAAATGATATGTGCATGTTTTGCACAAAATTGGCAGAAAACCCGATTAGCGATTTTTTTAATCGCGATTAGCGCTCAATTAGCATATAACTAATCATAACAACTCAAAAATGGTATAATTCTCTAAATTACCCTATTTTAGAATTTTCCATAATTTTTCCAATTTTTTCTCCATTTATCTGTATTTAATTATACCGAATTATTAAAATATTCAATAAAGTAATATTAATTTATAAAATTTCCCAAAAATGATATTTTATTATTTTGAAATGTTACAATCTACCACCTTAAATAAATTCGGTCCCCGAATTTAAATTTAAACCCCCAAGTACTAAAACATTTCAGCAAAAATCCAAATTGTCGGGGCTCCACAAACATCAATCCTAAGGCGTATATAAGAATACCCCGTGCGTCAGGTGCGCACGGAAAACAAAATCCACATAAGTACCATACAGGTGCAACGGGTTTGCACACAACATCTGTCATAGGCAACGTGTTTTCCTGACAGCAAAACCAGGTGCATTTGACATGCATAAGGAAACCCGATTTAGTGCATCTGGTGTGCACCAAAATCGTACCTCAAAACACTAAGGGTGTATCCAATGCTAGCAGCGCAAGATATCTACTTGCCTCTTGCTCACGGTCTGGCGTCTTCTGTCTCTGGGTCCTTATCTCCTCTGCGGATTACCAATTTCCAATCAATAGGCCCATCGGCCCTGTCAGGTGTGCTAACGGGGACGATTCCGTTCTGGCACTTCTCTGGTCATCTCTCGGTCAATCCTCACGACCACTTGTAAAGCAGCATGTCACTGGCATCGGCCTCTGGTCCTCTGAATACACATTACACATCCGATCCTGGGTGCAAATATCATGGCAGCAGTGTCCTAGATGGAATCCCGCTCAAGGTCTCTTCCGATCTTGCCTATGCAGGTCTGTACGGAGGCTGGTACTTTTGCATATCTCTTTTCTCGCTCGATGGACATCTGCGTCCTCAGCACATTCTCGGAAATCGGTCGCATCCCAACGCCTCTGTAAGTATATCAGGTCTCTAGTCTCGACGGGAAGTAACGACAGCTCGTCAGCGTCTCACACGAACCTCTGGTTCCACTTGTCTCTATCGTTGTCCACTATGACATCACGCCATGTTATCTACGCACTTCACTGTTCTCGGCCACGGTCAATCCGAAGTCTCTCGCACGGACTCAAAATCGCGTACTCTATAGCTTCATCATTCTGTAGAAGATTTCTGGCCGAACAAGTCCTCGGGAACACGTCCCAACCATCGGATGAATACTCAATACTCGTCCGTTCTCGATCAACTCGCAACGCATCTGGGTAAGGTCCTTTATCCGAACCTGGTCAACTACCTCGTCGACGATGCCGAACTCTGGCCTGCTGGGTGTGCGCAATATGACCACTCCTGGGTCTAAGTCTTCTCGTATAGTATTCCAGAAAGGTCTTGTCGAGGTCACTCTCAAATCTCATTCCTGCCGAATTGCCCGGAAGTCATCATCAATTGCTGAAGCAAATTCTTGTTCCAGAATGGCTGCATACTCGTCGCAACTCCTTCTCGAAGGTATATCCATATACAATGCCTCTGCGTGCGTATCGCATCTCTGATGTCAGCGGAGTGGGACGTCATCGCGTCGAAATCTCTTGTGAACTCTTTACTCTACTCTGCTTCAATGTCGACTGATTTGGACTCGTCTCATCGTGGCTGCACGGACTACGCTCTAACGGCTATCCTCATATCTGGAGTCTCCCCAGCAGTGTGTCCCATCACATGATATCCGAATGATGTCGAATAAACCAACTGAATCGTCAGACCCTCATAATCCCCCAAGAGATCAACATCTTGGGTACAGTTTAATATTATCGAGTACATACCACAGCATCAGTGGTCCAGCCGTAGAAGGGCAAACCCAAGCCTCACTAATGGTGCCGCGGAACTGCCGCAAACCCTAAGGTTCAAAGGCTTTCACACGGTCATTAAGTCGAGTTAGGGTTTCATTCTTCTAGAGGGTCCATAGAATCTCTTGCATGTCTTTCCGAATACTTTAAACTTGGAAAATGGCCTCCCGACATTCGATCGTCTCAATCGACTCTCAACGAACCTGCACGAAGTCGCCTCTAGCTGGAATCATTCTATCTGATGACCTCGCATCGGGGTAGGCGAACAATCCACATGTCCTAATTATTCGTCCTCGATGACTAACGACCTTCTATCATCTCATAGTACAACTCGTACAGCAATAGCTCCAACATCCGGGGCAACATCTCGTTGTTCGCAGCAACAACTGGCTCTTTCGCCTGTACGCTGAACAACACCTCAGTCCTCCAGGAAAGGCGATACACTGGCGGTCATCTCTAAATTGGTCTGCTCTAGATCTGAGTAAGACTCTCCATACGGGATATCTTCAACTCAACTGGGCCTGCTCCGGCGCATAAATCGGACGAATCACCTTCGTCTCTTAAATCGGGTAGACAAGCTATCATCTGTCTCATATCTGCCTGAAAGCTCCGGCGATCTCAGCTCGTAAGCTCCGGAAGTGACATCCTATCAATCTCAGCAACAGCTGGTCCATCTGTCTGCACGGTAGGCAACATCATACACTCTGAGGTATGCTATACATCAACAGTCCTCTCTCAACTAACAGCTCTAACAATGGCCCGATCATTCGGTGTAAAACCAAGCACTCGCCTCCACTAGAGGTCACAATCACCAGTACTAACTCGAGACATTCCCATGTCACCAGAAAACACAACGGTCGGCCCTCGTACCAGACGAGATCGACCTGATCGTAACCCTAGCAGCAGCCTAACTGCGCTCAAACAATGGCGACATGAACCTCAATCGAGTATCGAAGAGAGCAGATCAATGGCAAGAAGGAAAAAAACAGATCCAGAGTGGATACATGATTCTAAGAAGGAACAACATCAATGAAAGTGTGATCATGGAACTAATAGCATCGAGGATCCCAAATGGATGTATAATCATAGATATGAAGAGAATCACTGATCTCGAAAATATATGCATCCTAAGGTTCCTTAAGCGGAGTAGCGTATCGTAAGTATGTGCGGAACATACCCACGGTACGTCACTCTACTTTAGTCACCTATTCCATCAACCAAGGGTCATCCTACGCGACGAAAGTTCGGGTCTAATACCCCCTCGACTAAGTCTAAGTTCCGTAAGGTCAAGCCTAAGTTCCGTGTATATATAGACGCCCTAGGCTCCACATAGTCAAACTTAGACTCGAACCAAGGTTAACCTAGCGCTCTGATACCAACTTTGTCACTACCCGAAAGAGCACGTGACCGGCCCTTGAACCATATGAAGTCTATAGGACTCCATCTGATCCAAGTAAGCTAAAACCCAGAAATCTAAAACCATTTTAAGAGTAAAGAAACATATCTTGTAAATTATTTTCCCTTGAGGCATTTTATCTAACACTTACTACACATAAACAAAGAGCACAACCCACACAAACAATATAATATACAACGCCGAAGGGTGAGGATCAAACTCAAAAGAAACTCACAATAACATGAAAACCTTAACACTACTAAGCGCGACTCTAAGGTCGAAATAATACATCACTAGTGTCTGAGTCTGAAACAATATACAAGTTTTGGTTGATGGAATTTCTAGATATAAAGAATAATACAAATACAAGGGTGGTTCTGATGCAAAGAACCCACCTACCAAGCAAATCACCCGCAAAGGAAGCAATGTGCCGGAAATGCCGCTATGGAACCTGTACGGCAAAACCTGCAAGAACTGTGGCACAACGGGGGTGAGTTGCCAACTCGTGAATAGAAAATATCTATGAGCAGAAATTGAAAGCATGACATAATCCTAAGTCAAACGATCAGATATAATATAAATCTCAAATGAATAAGTCTGAATCATAGTAAAGTGGCAATGTAACATCTGAACATAAGTGTAGTGCCAAGTACTCGTGCCAGTGCCTCACGTAATGATATATCATAAATATGATGTATGTATGCGGTAAAATGAAAACAGAAGATATCATGAATGAAATCATCAGAAAATCAACGTCGAGCATCGACACAAACTATATATCTCAAAATCAAGTGAAACCTATATATCATGTATCCGATATGTATGCAGCATTCATGAAGGTACTCTATCAGGTACTACTAATATGTGATGCAATGCATATACAATAAATATGGGGTAGGGGAGATATAATATGCCATCGACCATAAAGGCCCAGAGCACATAGGCTCCTCTCAAATCGAGCTCATAGGCTCCGAGCACATAGGCTCCTCTCACATCGAGCTCATAGGCTCCGAGCACATAGGCTCCTCTCACATCGAGCTCATAGGCCCGAGCACATAGGCTCCTCTCACATCGAGCTCATAGGCTCCGAGCACATAGGCTCCTCTTATAATGCATATGTAAATTTGCATAGATCATCATGATGATATATTAAGTATGCGTATATATATATATATCAGCGTCTCATACCACTAATATATATATACTTTATGGGTATACATATATATTTCAGCGTCCCATACCACTGATATATATACGCAGGAGTAAAATAATCCAGAATCATCATATGCAACCATATCACAGTGCGGAATCCATGAATTATAATACATGCAACAAGAACACTAATATAAGCATGCAACTATGTAAAGGCATATGCACAAGGAATATGAATAAATAACATATGAGCATGCAATGCAATGCGAGCCGTAGAATAAATGGTAAAAGAATAATAATGCAGCTTGCCATTTGAAATAAGACAAATCGGGGTTTTTTTTGTAATAGGTATGACTTGGGTCTAGTCTAACATCTATTATGCAAACCACAGATCTAAGTATCAAGTCAACCGGGAGGGGTATGGAATCCACCTAAATCTAAGTCGATATAAATATATATACATATAATAGTCGGTGATCCCTCCTCAATAGTATCGCGTACAATACAGTATATCATATGACAATCCTCAAATCATGAGTGCGGATATATCATCAATATAAAGCTCGTACGGTAAATCGTCGTACGGCATCCCAATAGCTGGGTACAGGTCAATATCACATTATCTCATCAAGTACCTGGTATTCTTATCATCATAACACATAATCTGGGATACTGAATCTAAGTCTAGTACAAATCGATATCATCTATATAATTATGATTGCGGGGGTAAAACACCTGCCCAAAGGCCCTCTAAGAATCACATATCGTATCCCAAATACGAATCATATCAAATCACCGATCTCACGGCACCAAGCCCAATATCATCGACTCATCTCCAAAAACATCCAATATCATCATCAACACAGTGTAAGTATAGTGAATATGCAAGGGTGTGCGTGTGGGTGTAAACCTATCTAGGGTTCGTGGCTATGAACTACACTAGTTTACTTCTAAGCCTAAACTATCCATAAAACACCTAACACAATATCCATGACACACTATAACTATCATATATAGTATATCAACTACGAACTGCGGGGGTGCTATACGTCATCCCCCGACTTCCCCCTGTAGATATAATCTACTCACCTTGCGTCTTCATTGTCGATGTCACCACGCGTTTGCTTGTCGTCCCGAAGTCTTCATAGGGTACCTACATATTAACGTATCGCAAATGCGTATCAAAACCAATTCCGAACTAAAACGGCATACGAATCTCAAAACGATACGCTAAGATCTATAGATTAGAACCTATGGACAACGCCTTCCAAACCCATCAACAACCCTCGATATCGTCGTACAAACTCCAAATAGTCGAGATAAAACACAATACACAAATTCAGAATTAAAAAATATGGAATACGGAAACACGAATCCAAAACAGCAATTAAGGAAATAGACTCCAGATTTCACCATAGGTCAAATTAGACAAATCTATACATGCCAAGGGCCTATACTACAGATGTAGGAGCAGCAGAACCAAAACGACCCAAATTGGTGTAGGTCTGGCCGCAAATTGCGGCCAGAGGGAATTAATTGGGGGCCGGGTCATGGAGTTAGGGGCTAGGGTCTTGGTGGTAGCTTCCTGGGTGCCTGCACTTGTCACTGTCCATTCAATTTTATTTTAGGATGTCTCGGGTGATAGCAGATCTCATAAAAGCTTCCCAGATTTCATAACTTTTCCGATATCGGTTTCGAAATCCGTATTTCGGGTTTCAACTCTCAGATTGGGGTCTCAATTCATGCACTAGGGTATTTATCTAACCTCAACTGAGCTCAATTTCACATTACAACCCAAAATTCCCTCAAACCCTAACTAGGTTTTTCTCTAATCCACAAAAACACACTATATCGGTTCTAAACTAAACATGGGGTATAAGTAATACTAAAACTAAGCTAAGGGTTCAGTAAATACCTCATTTGGCAACTCAAGAATTTTCTTGAGTTGCCCCTAGTGGCCAAAATCTTTGCTTTCTTCGTCCTATGTGTAGATCTCGAGCTTGTGCACATTTTTTGTGAAACGAAGATAGGGTGTTAGTGTAGTTTTTATGGTGATTTGGGGCTAATGAAGAGGGGAGGGAGATGAGGGGCAGCAGCAGCAGCTGAAGGGGAAGAGGGAGAGAGAAAGTGAGTTGAGTAAGTGAAGAGAAATGGCTATGTCAAAGCTACCCCCTCTCTTTTCTCTCTCTCATCCACCTACCACCATATTATAATCTTTTTCCTTTTTCCTTTCTTTTCTTTTCCCTCAAATTCCTTCTCACTCAAATAGTGAACCCCAAAATAAAACCATGGCAAGAAAAATGCAACACAAGTGTAGGAAATGATATGTGCATGTTTTGCACAAAATTGCCAGAAAACCCGATTATCGATTTTTTTAATCACGATTAACACTCAATTAGCATATAACTAATCATAACAACTTAAAAATGGTATAATTCTCTAAATTACCCTATTTTAGAATTTTCCATAATTTTTCTCCATTTATCTGTATTTAATTATACCGAATTATTAAAATATTCAATAAAGTAATATTAATTTATAAAATTTCCCGAAAATGATATTTTATTATTTTGAAATGTTACATATATGTATACGTATATATATATATATATATATATATATATACATACATACATATACATAGTCCCATTCCTATGTGTGTGTGTATATACACATATCCCCATATACGCACAAGTAATAAAATGTATGCGAGTATGTGTGTGTGTGTATGCAAAACGTAAATCTAGAGTTTCGCGACTAAGAAGCTAAACTAAGTTACTTCTAATTACACTAACTAACCCATGAACATATAAACCCATCTTGATAATCATAGTCTCACGATACATAACTTAAATATATATATATATATATATATATATATATGTATGTATGTATGTATGTATGTATACGTATTGGTATACTACACTACGAAACCGCGGGGGTGCTATACGCCATCCACCTGACTTTCCCTGTTGATATATATCTACTCACCTGATTCTCACTTGCTGGAGTCGATAATGCCATGCCCATCCTCGTCGTCTCGAAGTCCATGCAAGGGTACCTACATATATATATCACATGACATCGTAAATAGAAATCGCACACGAAAACCAATTCGGCACGCGCATCACACATAGGTTAAAACCTATGATCTGAGCATGCACGAATAACCTAACAACTCTCGACGATCGACGTATAAACCTGAATCGACCGAGATAAAACACAAATAAAAAGTCCAATTCATTAAAAGCCGCAAAACGAAATCAGAAACTTTGAAAACTTTCTCCAGATTTTACCCAATGTGAAATTAACCAATTTTGCATATGGGAAGGGTCTAGTTTACAGACAATGGAGCCATGGACCAAACAAGAGCCCAAATTTCCCTGATCTGGCCGCAATTTGCGTCCAGAATGATTAAAATTGCGGCCACATGGTGGTGTTGAGGTCTTGGGTCTTGGGGTTTGTTAGTTGTATGTATGCCCTAGAGGCCAGTATTGTACAGATTATGTATATTATATTGGATGCTTGGACATATATAGAGATGACTTTCTTGCTCGACATGATAGTATGCTATCTGGTTACTCTTTATCTTAACATGTACACTAGTCTCTTTATACTGTCTTATAGTTACATGTTGGTAAAGCCCTTAGGATGTGTACTTGACTACCTGGACTATGATGCAGATCATACTAGTGGGGACATGGTAGTCCATAAGTACCTCCTTCAAGGTCCCTAGTCGTGGGTGTATCGAGACGGGGCATCGATATGCCAGTGTAGACTAGCGTATACGCTTCTCGACCCATGTGATGGGCGATGGATGATCCCATATCCATTGGTGTTTGACATCAGAGATGGTATACGGGTGCTCAGTGGAGACTGGGTACACTGGACGGACTCGCCGAGAACTCCCAGATGGTATTATACCTCACGTCAGATGGCAGTTCTCAGGTGACACTTGTACAGGTTAGTCTGTAGACCCGAGATCGTCATAGAGTCTTGTGTGGTTCCCACTGTGCTTTGATCTCCACCTTACCACGTCCATGAGGGCGTGCAAAACGGTGGTCTTTGGGTACAGTCCCGAGTCACATGGAGGCAATGAGCGATAGGAGGGGTTTCGTCTCTCCCGGTATTGGGGGTTGATGTTGCGCAGTGCTGGATTGGCCGTAACAGGGAAGTCCCTGGCCAGGGCTGATCAGAGATTTGCTGGTAAGTGTTACCAGTAGTTTCTCGACCCGTTACGAGCCTCACATCGGCACGACTTATCGGGTTATTGGGGTCTGACGTATACCACCCCTAGACTTGATATGCGACGTATCTGACGAAGAGACTTGACTGTATGGTAAGTGTTACTGGTCGGATTCGCAGGAGTGTGAGCGGGCTAGCTCGTCGATCTTCTGATCGCTCAATACCCGGATGGCCGTTACGTTTAGCAGACCGCTTGCGGCTTGTAGGTGCTTGATATGATCATCACCTGCTACCGGCGTATTGACGAGTCTTTAGAGTCCTACACAGAGGTTTCCTGGCTCAAGCGAAACGAAATAGGAGCGCATATGAGATATGTGTAGGACCGAGAATAATGCGTCTATGTGATACGGCATTTCATTCTCGCGATATATGTTTCGAATGGTTATATTTGATATGACCTAGTTATCGAATCATTGATTCGATAAATCGATGCATTGAATACTAGTCGGTTATGTGCGACATGACCGGATCATTGAATCAAGTGTTGATTTAATGATTTAATGTATAATTATATATTTGATATGTTACTTTACATTAACTAGTATTGGTTCACTTTAAACGGATTTTTCTCACTTGGATTGCACATTGTATATGTGATATACTTTCGTGCACTTTTCTGTATCATGTTTGATGATACTTGATCATTTAGTTAAGTGTATAAAATTAATCCATGGTTAATATGATAATTAGGGTTTTGCATTTTCATTTATTTATTTATTTATTTATTTATTTATTTGGAAAAGAATAAGATGAGAATGGTGGCTTTCTTTGTCATTTTGTTGAAGCTTCATGAAGCTTTGACTTTGCAACCATCCTTATCTTCATGCTTAACCCTAACCCATCCTAGTGACCATGGTTAATTCTCTACACTTAACCCTAGTTCAAGTTATGATAAGTATTTGTTTTTAAATTGATTTTTATAACAACACTTATCATAATCTTTTCTTGAGCTCATCTTCTTCTTCTTCTTCAAGCTTGCTACTCCAATGGCAAGTTGAGATCTAGTGAGTTAAATCCAAATCTAAAGTGAACCCACCTCCTATTTCTTCACCCTCTACCTCTTGCCAAGTTGTTTTGGGTGTTTACTTCACAAGTTTCACAAGTTTGTGAAGTCGGAGCTTGAGTTTGTGCAACCTCGACGTAGATCGTCTTTGACACAAAGCCGACGACCTATTCCGCTCGCTTTCCCGATGAAGCCGATGATCGAGTCAAGGATTCATGATGGACAGCGAGGACATGACCACGTGGACCTAAGGAAGCGGAAATCCGGATCTACAAAGGTTGTATATCCGTATCCTAGTAGTTAACAGTTAACTAGCTTTCTTTTTCGCCTAAACATCTAGTTAAAGATCCGTAGTCTAGGGTTTCTCGGCACTAAAAATTTTAATTTGGCATGTTCGATGCCTTGTGAGAACCCACTAGGGTGCCTAGGAACCTTTCACTGGTATCAGAGCCAGGCTAGAGCCTTAGGCGAAGTCCCGACGACGTTTGAAGTCCGAACGAACACGAAACCCAAATACTTTAGAGCTCTCTGGACATTTTCATAAATCTGGGATTTTTCAATATTTAAAATGTCTAAAAAATTCAGCATAGAATTCTAAGCATTACTGTGCAAAACGATTCCCTCAACTGTTCATTAGGCCGCGGAAGCGCGGCAGAAGCATGCCTTCTGCCGCCCTTCCGCGGTCAAATAGTGACGTCATCCCATTTTTTTTGCACAGTAATACCTGATAAATTCTGGTGAGTTTTCTGGATATTTTTAAATTAATTTAAGGGTTGAGTGCTCTGGAGTTATATTGGGAATCGATGAATTCGATCGGAATATCAAACTTTGTCTAAGTGTTTTTCCAGATAACTGTAGAATATGTTAAAGAGTTCGACCGGATAAAAATACCCAGGTTTTCCCCTGCCAAAATATCCAAGTGTTGGATTATTGTGTGGTTAAAAGACGTTCTGAGTAGTGCAAGTAACGCGATGATCCCTCTAGAAGACACAAACCTTAACTCGATTATGTGACCATCTTGAACTGCCCTTTGAACCTTCGGGTTTGGGGGAGTACGGCGTGCCACATGTGAGGCGTTGGCTTGACCCTTCTACGGCTGGACCGTTGGTACTGAGGTATGAAGTGAATGTCTTTGAACCTATTTCATGTGTTGATCGGTGTCGGGAAAACTTGGGTGTTCGAATGTTCGATCGGAAAGTTTGATATATTCTATTTATCCGGAATTGGATACAATAATTGGAATTCACAAAAGGTTATGAGATAACTGGATGAATGTTATAGATCTAGCAGTTTAGTTTCACAAGATATCGAAAAGAGTTTTCGATGATGGGACTAAAATGCGGGTTTATAACTGTTAGGCATGTGATGTCTAAAGAGATTGCGGATTCCAATTGTTGTAGTTTTACACTTTCTTTTCTGTGACCGTAAGTGTAGTATGTTCATATCGCCGGTTTCGTTGCTATACGTCAACGACAATTGGGGTATGCATACTTACTTACGTTGATGACATATGATGTTATGTGTTGCTGGATATGTTATATTGGATCGTCGTATTCGAATAGCCGGGGGGTTTTTATGTGAGATGAGTGTTTTTCATTTTCATTCATGTAAATACTTGTATGTAATATTCTTTTATTCGGGGCACTTCCAGGATGCGGGAGTTGTCACCCTTTGTATATTATTTACTTTTCTGCACTAGGATAGACCCAAGGAGGGGAGCACAAGTAACCGGGTTCTGGGGTCCAGTGGGAGACCAACTCGAGGAGTCGAGTCCGGGTCTCCTAACCCTAGAATTGGCAGGGTTGCTTGCCGCTCTCGTAGGGGTCTAAGGGTGTGGGATTGGCTATTCATCACGACCGTGGAATCCGTGTTTTATACTGGCTCGTATTGAAAACACGGACGTCCTAGTATATCCAATATTTCATATATTTATTCTGCTGCGATATCTGTAATGTGATTCTGTGATGGATATAGTATATAGTATATATGATATATTATATAGACGTTACTTATGTTTTACACCCGCGCTAGCCCTGCCCTGCTCTGTCGTTAGTTACCTAACCTAACGGTGCACGAGGGGACATCGAGGCGAATGCGGATGACATAAGTGTACGTCATATCTATCTGTGATGTTTAGGTATTTAAATGATGGGACTTCATTAATGTGATTAATGAAAGATAAGAAACCTAAGATGTTGTAGAATCGAATTTTAAAATAAAACAGGTAGCTACAGTTTTTGCTTTGCACAGCGGTATATATGATATACCCCGCACCTCATTCGACGAGGAAAGGACCGAGATCCCTTCACCGGGAGTGACTCCTTTAGCAATAACTGGCAGATGCTACACACTCGGTTTGCTTTTGACTGCTTTTGCGTTTTTGCTTTGCACAGAGATATATATGATATATCCCGCACCTCATTCGACGAGGAAAGGACCGAGATCCCTTCACCGGGAGTGACTCCTTTAGCAAAACTAGAAAAGCCTCAAAATCACTCCATTTCAAAACATCATTTGATTCTGCAACGATATCAAGTTCATTACGCTCATGGTTTTTATGAAAAACCTGCGTAGCCCTCCGTCATTTCAGATAAGTATTAGTTAGTATTCGTGCTGCGGTAGTTTGGCCTCCGTCAAGGCGCAGTGTACGGTAGCTAACTAGTGTTTATCTGCTAGCATATGATGCGATTGGATTAGGGTATTCGTACGGCGTTGTTTGGCCTCCGTCAAGGGTCGTGCGGGTGGGTTTAATTCAATCAGGAAATGACGGGTTGAACTTGACTAGCGGACTATGGGTTGTTTGGCCTCCGTCAAGGTCATAGGACGCTAGGAGCAAAATATTATCGGGAATTTCAAGTGTTGAAATTTGCAATGAGATTGCATACCTTCTATGAGATAGTTGGATCCCGATACCCGCTGCGAGTAAGAGTTACTCCTGGGAGAGTTTTATACATTACAATTAGCCGATCAAGTAGGTGTCTAGAAAGGTGTTAACGAGGTTACGCCTCTGGGAAAACGAGGTTTACAGTAATTAGGTTCGTGCGAAAGCACGGGGGACCTCCCTCAAAGTACCGACACTGGCCTGGCTGAAAGATTGGCGAACTTGTAGTGTGTAATTAATCCCGGCTAGTCTTTCCTTTTAGGGTTTGAAGGAAGATTTGATAAAAAGCAGTGGGAGCCATCCTGATTAGATAAGATAAAAACCAATCTGATCTTGCACGAGCTTACGCTAAAGTGTTTTCTTCTCTCTCTCTCCAGGTAGCGACCATTTCATGCCTTAATAAAGATAATAATATGGATGTATTGACCGAACCCGCATGTTATACTGTGCTGGGGAACGTTGGTTCCGTTCTTTCCTATAAGAGTTATAGGAATGAACAGGATATAGGGGAATACCAGGATTCACATGCCACCCGAATGAAGAAAGTACATGATGATGCATTTTCTTCGGGTGCGTTCGTTACTGAGAACTGTTTCTCCATTTGCTCTACGTCCTGGGTATTGGATACCGGGTCAGGATCCCATATATGTAATCAGTTACATGGGCTTAGGAAAGGTAGAGAACTTGGAGAAGGTGATAAAGACATTAGAGTTGGAAATGGTGCAATTGTTGCAGCCAAGACTGTCGGGGAATATCACCTTGTATTACCAACTGATAATACATTGGTTCTGAACGAATGCTATTACATGCCGAACCTGATATGCAACATTATATCGGTTTCTTTATTAAGTAAAGAGGGATATAATTTTGTATTACAGGACAATGTTATGAACATTTTCCATAACCAAAAGTTGGTTGGATCAGGCACGTTGTGCAATGGCATTTATGTTCTAAACCAATCAACAGTCCTGAGCATAACAAACACACACAAGAGGAAGAGTTCTGAACTCAACGAATCCTTCTTGTGGCATTGTAGACTGGGTCATATCAATGCGACACGACTAGCTAAGTTGCATAAGGATGGATATTTAAATCCGTTTGAATTTTCATCCTATGACACTTGCCAGTCATGTCTCAAAGGCAAGATGACCAAGACTCCGTTTAGAGGACACGGAGAAAGAGTTACCGAACTCTTAGGACTAATACATAGTGATGTATGCGGTCCCATGTCTACACATGCCAGGGATGGTTCTTCGTACTTCATTACATTCACTGACGATCTCTCTAGATTCGGATATGTGTTCCTGATGAAACACAAATCAGAAGCTTTTGAGAAATTTAGAGAATATAAACAAGAAGTTGAGAACCAAACCGGAAAAAGTATTAAAATCCTTCGATCTGATCGAGGAGGAGAATACTTAAGCAATGAATTCCTGGGCTTCCTAAAAGAGAATGGGATTCTCTCTCAGCTGACTCCTCCATATACACCACAGCACAACGGTGTATCAGAACGGAGGAACCGCACCCTATTAGATATGGTGCGCTCTATGATGAGTACAGCTGAGTTACCTATTTCCTTCTGGGGATATGCACTGGAGACTGCTGCATACCTACTGAATAGAGTTCCGACCAAATCAGTGCCTACCACTCCATATGAGATATGGAATGGCAAGAGACCATGTCTTAATTTTATTCAGATATGAGGTTGTCCGGCCTATGTTAAAACACAAAATCCGGACAAGCTCGAGGCAAGGTCTGTTCTATGTAAGTTTGTTGGATATCCCAAACATTCGCGAGGGTATATCTTCTACCACTCCGAGGAACAAAAAGTGTTTGTTTCTCGACATGCCACTTTCTTAGAAAAAAGTTTTCTTATGAAACAGATAAGTGGCATTGAGGTAGAACTGGAAGAGGTTCCAGCAATACAGACTACAACAGAAGATTTGGTTGAACCAGAGGATTCCGTAGTTCCCGATGAACCCCAGCCTCTCCGCCGATCTAGCAGGGTTCCTCGCCAGCCTGAGAGATACTACGGTTTTCTCATTGA
Organism: Agapanthus africanus; assembly: GCA_030015575.1. Taxonomy (NCBI): domain Eukaryota; kingdom Viridiplantae; phylum Streptophyta; class Magnoliopsida; order Asparagales; family Amaryllidaceae; genus Agapanthus; species Agapanthus africanus. The sequence goes on from CM057342.1 coordinate 385,566,970, forward strand.
TGGTGGTAGCGAGGATTGCATCATGGAGGATGATGACCCAACTAGCTTCGAGCAGGCCATCACTAGTGGGGACTCAGTGAAATGGCTGGATGCTATGCGGTCCGAGATGGATTCCATGTACACCAACAAAGTATGGACTTTGGAAGTTGCTCCTGAAGGGGTAAAACCCATTGGGAGCAAGTGGATCTTTAAGAAGAAACTTGGTGTAGATGGGAAAGTGGAGACTTTCAAAGCTAGACTTGTAGCAAAGGGTTTTCATCAAAGACCAGGTGTGGACTATGACGAAACCTTTTCTCCAGTGGCTATGCTTAAATCCATCCGAATCATGCTTGCCATTGCTGCTTTTCATGACTACGAAATCTGGCAAATGGATGTTAAGACCGCCTTTCTAAATGGTGATTTAGAAGAGTGCGTGTACATGACTCAGCCAGAGGGCTTCGTAGACAGTGGGAGCAGCGGGAAGGTGTGCAAGCTGCTTAAATCCATTTATGGATTAAAGCAAGCATCGCGGAGTTGGAACATCTACTTTGACGTCGTTATCAAAGAGTTTGATTTCGTCAAAAATCCAGATGAACCTTGTATTTACAAGAAGGTGGCAGAGAGTAAGGTTGTCTTCCTCGTATTGTACGTGGACGACATACTCTTGATAGGAAATGATATTCCTATGCTGCAATCGGTCAAGCTCTTCTTATCACAAAGATTCTCAATGAAAGATCTTGGTGATGCCTCCTGCATATTGGGAATCAGGATCTATAGAGATAGATCCAAACGGATTTTGGGATTGTCCCAATCCAGGTACATTGACACCATACTAAAGAGGTTTAGTATGGAAGAGTCCAAGCGTGGGAACTTACCCACGATCTCTGGAGTCACTCTCTCCAAAGAGATGTCTCCCAAGACTGATTTGGAGAGAGCTCGCATGCAAGGGATACCCTATGCTTCGGCAGTAGGCTCTATCATGTATGCGATGCTATGTACCAGACCCGATGTAGCATACTCACTAAGTGTAGTGAGTAGGTATCAAGCTGATCCTGGAGAGAGTCACTGGACAGCTGTGAAGAGCATTCTCAAGTACTTGCGAAGGACTAGAGATATGTTCTTGGTGTATGGTAACGGAGAACTCCAAGTGGAGTCCTTTACCGATTCCAGCTTCCAGAGTGATAAGGACGACTCTAAGTCGCAGTCGGGCTTTGTCTTTACCCTTTACGGAGGGGCGGTTAGCTGGAAGAGTTCCAAGCAGGAAACCATGGCAGACTCGACGATGGAGGCTGAATACATCGCTGCCAACGATGCTGCTAAAGAAGCTGTCTGGATCAAGAAGTTCATTTCTGAACTTGGAGTGGTTCCATCCATTGAGCATCCAATACCTTTGTATTGCGATAACAATGGAGCGGTGGCTTTGGCCAAGGAACCCAGGTCCCATCAGCGATCCAGGCATATTCTGAGGCGGTATCACCTGATCCGGGAGATAGTTGATCGCCGGGAGATCGAGGTCAGGAGAGTTGACACGAAGAACAACACGGCGGATCCACTCACGAAGGCCATTCCCCAGATACAGTTTGAGAGACTCTTCGGGATGCTCGGTATGAGATACTACAGCAGCTGGCCCTAGTGCAAGTGGGAGATTGTTAGTTGTATGTATTCCCTAGAGGCCAGTATTGTACAGATTATGTATATTATATTGGATGCTTGGACATATTTAGAGATGACTTTCTTGCTCGACATGATAGTATGCTATCTGGTTACTCTTTATCTTAACATGTACACTAGTCTCTTTATACTGTCTTATAGTTACATGTTGGTAAAGCCCTTAGGATGTGTACTTGACTACCTGGACTATGATGCAGATCATACTAGTGGGGACATGGTAGTCCATAAGTACCTCCTTCAAGGTCCCTAGTCGTGGGTGTATCGAGACGGGGCATCGATATGCCAGTGTAGACTAGCGTATACGCTTCTCGACCCATGTGATGGGCGATGGATGATCCCATATCCATTGGTGTTTGACATCAGAGATGGTATACGGGTGCTCAGTGGAGACTGGGTACACTGGACGGACTCGCCGAGAACTCCCAGATGGTATTATACCTCACGTCAGATGGCAGTTCTCAGGTGACACTTGTACAGGTTAGTCTGTAGACCCGAGATCGTCATAGAGTCTTGTGTGGTTCCCACTGTGCTTTGATCTCCACCTTACCACGTCCATGAGGGCGTGCAAAACGGTGGTCTTTGGGTACAGTCCCGAGTCACATGGAGGCAATGAGCGATAGGAGGGGTTTCGTCTCTCCCGGTATTGGGGGTTGATGTTGCGCAGTGCTGGATTGGCCGTAACAGGGAAGTCCCTGGCCAGGGCTGATCAGAGATTTGCTGGTAAGTGTTACCAGTAGTTTCTCGACCCGTTACGAGCCTCACATCGGCACGACTTATCGGGTTATTGGGGTCTGACGTATACCACCCCTAGACTTGATATGCGACGTATCTGACGAAGAGACTTGACTGTATGGTAAGTGTTACTGGTCGGATTCGCAGGAGTGTGAGCGGGCTAGCTCGTCGATCTTCTGATCGCTCAATACCCGGATGGCCGTTACGTTTAGCAGACCGCTTGCGGCTTGTAGGTGCTTGATATGATCATCACCTGCTACCGGCGTATTGACGAGTCTTTAGAGTCCTACACAGAGGTTTCCTGGCTCAAGCGAAACGAAATAGGAGCGCATATGAGATATGTGCAGGACCGAGAATAATGCGTCTATGTGATACGGCATTTCATTCTCGCGATATATGTTTCGAATGGTTATATTTGATATGACCTAGTTATCGAATCATTGATTCGATAAATCGATGCATTGAATACTAGTCGGTTATGTGCGACATGACCGGATCATTGAATCAAGTGTTGATTTAATGATTTAATGTATAATTATATATTTGATATGTTACTTTACATTAACTAGTATTGGTTCACTTTAAACGGATTTTTCTCACTTGGATTGCACATTGTATATGTGATATACTTTCGTGCACTTTTCTGTATCATGTTTGATGATACTTGATCATTTAGTTAAGTGTATAAAATTAATCCATGGTTAATATGATAATTAGGGTTTTGCATTTTCATTTATTTATTTATTTATTTATTTATTTATTTGGAAAAGAATAAGATGAGAATGGTGGCTTTCTTTGTCATTTTGTTGAAGCTTCATGAAGCTTTGACTTTGCAACCATCCTTATCTTCATGCTTAACCCTAACCCATCCTAGTGACCATGGTTAATTCTCTACACTTAACCCTAGTTCAAGTTATGATAAGTATTTGTTTTTAAATTGATTTTTATAACAACACTTATCATAATCTTTTCTTGAGCTCATCTTCTTCTTCTTCTTCAAGCTTGCTACTCCAATGGCAAGTTGAGATCTAGTGAGTTAAATCCAAATCTAAAGTGAACCCACCTCCTATTTCTTCACCCTCTACCTCTTGCCAAGTTGTTTTGGGTGTTTACTTCATAAGTTTCACAAGTTTGTGAAGTCGGAGCTTGAGTTTGTGCAACCTCGACGTAGATCGTCTTTGACACAAAGCCGACGACCTATTCCGCTCGCTTTCCCGATGAAGCCGATGATCGAGTCAAGGATTCATGATGGACAGCGAGGACATGACCACGTGGACCTAAGGAGGCGGAAATCCGGATCTACAAAGGTTGTATATCCGTATCCTAGTAGTTAACAGTTAACTAGCTTTCTTTTTCGCCTAAACATCTAGTTAAAGATCCGTAGTCTAGGGTTTCTCGGCACTAAAAATTTTAATTTGGCATGTTCGATGCCTTGTGAGAACCCACTAGGGTGCCTAGGAACCTTTCAGGGTTATCATCTAGGATGCCTGCATGACTCACTGTGTTTGCTAAATAATTTTCAGGTCACCCGGGTCATAGCAGATCACCAATTTCCCTTCACAATTTCCTTAAAATATGATATCGGGGATTTCTAAGTTTACGTTTCGGGTTTTAGTCTATGGTTTCAGTCCATGAAACTAACACTAGAGGGGTTATAAGGTCTCTACTAATCTCAATTACACTATCTCAATCAAGGATCCCACAAACCCTAACTCGAAATTTTCTAACCTCACTAAACATCACTATATCACTTCTAAACATGTATGGACACTAATGTGAATGTAATACTACACCAATGATGAAGAATATACTTCATTTGGCAACTCAAGAAATTTCTTGAGTTGCCCTAAGTGCCCAAAATCCAAACTTTCTTGGTCCAAAGTGCTTGTAGTGAGCTTGTGCACATCTTTAATGAAGTGGAGATGAAGTTTTGAGGTGTTTTTGTTGATGAAGTGAGCATGAAGAGGAGGGGGGAGTGAGAGGGCAGCCATAGAGGTGAAGAGGAAAAGAAAATGATGAAGATGAAGGAAAAAACAATGACCAAGGTCCAAGGTTGACCCCTCACCTCTCTCTCACTCTTCTCTCTCTTGCCCATACCTCTTTCTTTAACCTTTTCTTTTATTTTATTTTCTTTTCCTCTCATTTTAAAACCCAACCCAAGCATGAAGAAATAATGAAAAGCCATAAAAGAAAGTATAACAAGTGTGAAAAATGACTTGGTGCATGTCACATGCACAAAACTAGCTTAATGCACGATTAGCGATATTTAATCGTGATTAGCATTAAAATGGAATATAATTAGTTATATAACAATCTATAAATGCTCAAATCTTATAATCTCTTTCAAATCCAATAATTAACATAATTTCCAAATATTTCCCAATTTATCGGTATTTAATTATACCGCATTTATAAAATATTCATAATATTTATTATTTAATTATAAAAATTCCCAAAAATAATATTTTATTTTTCTGAAATGTTACAAGTGATGTCCTGGTATTCGGATGACGTACTCCTGATAGGAAGTGATGTTCCTATACTACGATCGGTTATACTATGGTTGTCATAAGGTGTTTCTCCACATAGGATCTGGATAAAATATCAGGAATTCTGGTCACTAGATCTAGATTTAGTAAGTGTCCCAATTTGGGTACTTTGACACTATTCTAAAGTGTTTTAGAATGGACGACTCCTGGCGTAGTAGTGTACCTGCAGGTGATGGAGTCACCCTCTCTAAAGATATGTCTTCTATACTGATAAGGAGAGGGATTTGCATGATTGACATATCACTTGCTTAGGCAATTGAGTCAATCATTAGATGTCAAGTACCATACCAGATATTGCTTTTGCACTGGCTGCAATAAGCATATATTAACCCAATCCTGGAGAAATATTGGGAAGCAGTTATGAACATAAGAGGATGTTCTTGGTATATGGTAACGGCAGCCTCCTTCAGGAGGCGGTTATCATTTCAGGCATCCAAGGTGACCTGGATGACAGAGTAGCTGTCAGAGTTAATAGTTTTCCTTCTTTTGAGGGGCAGTATGTTGGACAGGTGGTACAAACGTATACTGAGGAAGGCATGGCGCAGGATACTGATTAAATTCAGTGGAAGATACGGTCTAAGAAGTTTGTTGGATTTGGAGTTCATTTGTGAACTTGGTCCCATCAGATATTCAGACAAATTCTAAGACATGTATCGCTCATTTCGGGAGATAGTCTTTCTCCATGAAGTTGAGATATAGAAAGATAAAGATAGAAACGTTGGAGCGGATCCACTCACTGAGGCTATTTCTCAAACGCGATAGTTTCACAAACGTGCTTTGTGAAACTGATTAGTAGAGAAGTTGGGTGTTCGGTATCACACGGGCTGTGAGTATGCGACACTGCAATAATTAGCCTTAAGTGAAAGTAGGAGATTGTTTGATATAGTGCCCTCAAGTCAATTATTGTAATCGTAGGCAGGCGATTGTGATGAATGAGGGAGGACCTATACGGGTAAAACGGTCTTACTCGAGATGATAGTATGCTATATGGTTTTTTTCTTATCATCATGTATATGCATTATGTGGTATTACAGATCACTATTACATGTTGATAAAGCTAAGGATTATTGCTTTACTACCAGCGTTATGATGACGATCATACATGTGGGGGCTGGGTAGTCCATAAGAACATCCTTAAATGTCCCTAGTTGTGGGAGTATCGAGACTGGGCATCGATATTCTGGAGTAGACTAGTGTATATGTTTCTAGACCCCGACGAGGGGCGATGGTTGGTCCCACAACCATTGGTCTTTCGCGCCTAAGATCATATACAGGTGCTCACTGGGGGTATACCGGACGGACTCGCCGAGAACATGCTAGTTGGTGTTATACCTATTGTCAGATAACAGTTCTCAGGTGACATGAGTACAAGTTACTCCTTCGACCTGAGATCGTCATTTGTCTCGTGTGAGTTTCCACTGTGCTTTGATTACTACCTTACATGTCTCAAAGGAGTCGTGCAAACAGGTTTTAGTTAGGTATAGTCCCGAACCACATAGAGGCAGTGAGCGGATCGTCGGGGATTTGTCTCTCCCTGTAGTGGAGTTGATGTTGCGCTGTGCATGGGTGGCCATCACCAGAAATCCTTGGCCAAGGTGGGCGAGAATTACTGATTTGGATCAGTAGTTTTTTAGTCGGTGATGGGCTTCACACCGACACGAAATATCGTATTATTAGGGGTCTGACTTTATCCACCTCTTAGACCCGATATGCGATACTCTTAGACGAAGAGACCAGACTGTATGGAGATTGACACAGATAGGCTCAGTAGGGATACAAATGAGTTTGCTCGTCGGCCTTTTTTTTCAACAGGTACCTAGGTAGCCGTTACGTACAGCTAGTGCCGTTGACGTGCTTGTGGTTATGGATTTATCCAGTAACTCACTGCCAGCGTACTGTCGAGTTTTTAGAGTCCCATATAGAGGGTTTCCCTGGTTCAGGTGAAAAGGTGCAGTAGCCGTATTTTGATACGTGCAGGGTTCCGATCGAATGATTGTACTAGTTATCTGGACTTTTGATCGGACGGTTGATAATACTAGCCGGCTTAGGATTGAGCCAGATTATTAAATCAGGTATTGATTTAATAATTTACGTATATATTTTTCGATATGTATATTCTAGTATTATATTCTTTGTGTTATTCTATCTTTTTGGGTATTCGTATTTTGATACGAACATGGGTATATATATACAGTTGAGTGTATTCCGTATTTATACGAAAAACATTTTAGAAGGTGGACATCTCATTTTTGTTTATCCATTGATTAATTTAAATGGAAAATGAGGTATAAAGGTAGTGAGGTGAGAATGGTGAGAACCGTGCTTGAATAGTTTTTATAAATGAATTATAAATTGATTTGTGCAAACTATTCATGGTTGCTATATGTTTATTGGAAAAAATGTTTGTACAAAACAATGCTTCATGGTTTTCTCTCACTTGGTTTTTGGGATGGAAATCATTCTCACCATTTTTGCTCATCTCCCCTCACTAGCCTTTCTTAAGCTCTTCCTCCTTCTTCTTGATCTTCCCCTCTTCCATCTCATGTGTTGAGAATCAATGGTGGATGAGAAATAGAAATACACTAAGAACAACTCCCTACATCACTAGACACTCTAAATTAGCAACCTAGAGTCACTAGTTGCTCCACTAGATTTTTAGTGTGGAGCTAGAGCCATAAACCACATCTCTCGGGTGGATCATCTTCGACGGAGGAAGACCGACGGCCAAGCTCGATCAAGGAGATCTCAAGGAGCTAAGGAAGAGGGCAGAAGACCGAAGGACACGGATGATTTTGTAAAACAACTCTATCACAGTAGCTAGATTCCTATAGCTTGCTTGTTTCATATTTGGTTTCGATTCTAGGTAGTTGTTTCTAGCGCCTAGTTTTTAAATACCAAAATTTTTCGTTCCGCAATGGCCGCGGTCGACGACCAAGACGCTAGGAACCCCAACATTTTAGCATTGTTCTTCCCTGAATCCTTAGTTCTCAAGAATAAGATCTTCCCTATGAGAATTAAATTCTCAACTTTTGGGAGATTTGTCTTACGGGTCTTAGATCCAGATAAAGAACTTAGTTCTTTTCGAAAGGGTTAAACCCTTAGTTATGATATGATAGAAAAAAAAGATATTTTGATCTATCTAATTTCTTTACCTAGGGTTTTGAGGAGGAAGACGATCTTTCTTCTTTATTGAGAATTGAATTCTCTATTATTTTATAGTAGCTTTCGGAGAACCTTCAGTATATTTGTTTTACAGAAGCGTATGAGTGGTCTCCTCTATCTCAGATTTAATCTCTTTGCTCGTATTTATAGGAGAAGAGAAAAATCAATCTGCTGGAGGAAATATCTCATTGAGAGATCATGATTGATTTCATAATCATTCAAATTGATCCTTAAGATCAACCGGTGAATTTTATTTACCATTGGATTTTTAATCCAAAGGCTCTCTGTTTAACAGAGAAAATTTCTTATTTTTTTTAACAAGATTAGGAAAATATTTTCCTAAGATATAATTTAATTCTATCAGATGATTGACTGGTGATTTTATAATCACCGCTGGATCTTTGATCTAAGGGTCCTCTGTTTAACAGAGAAGATCTTTCTAGTTTGAGAAATATCAGGGAAATATTTGTTGGATATAGGTTCCCTCAAGTTAATTATTATAATTGAAGGAGGAAAGCTCGCTTCGCAGATTTCTTAGTTTCATCGAGAATACGAGAGAGCAATCTTACTCGAGATGATAGTATGCTATCTGACTTGTCTTTATCTTTCATGTGATGCATTTTATTTACTATCACGTATCGTTTAGACATGAGATAAAGCCCTATGATTTTTCTTTCCAACCAGGACGATGATGGAGATCATACTAGTAGGGCCTGAGTAGTCAGTAAGCACATCTTTAAATATCCCTAGTCGTAGGAGTATCGAGACTGGGCATCGGTACTCCAGTTTAAACTAGTGTGTACGTTTCCGGATCCTACAACTATTGGTGTTTGACATCGAGGATTGTATATAGGTGCTCATTGGATGAGTTACACTGGACGGACTCACCGAGAACTCCTAGTTTCTAATATACCAATGTCAGGTAGCAGTTCTTTTATGATATAGGTACAGGGTAGTCCCTAGGACCTGAGATAGCTACAGTGTCTCATATGTGTTCCTACTATACTTTGACTTCTACCTTACCACGGCTAAAAGGAGTCATGCAAACAGGTTTTTGTTGGGTATAGTCCCGAGGCATGTGGAGGCAGTGAGCGGTCGAAGGGATTCGTCTCTCCCAGTATAAGGAGTTGATATCACGCCGTGCAGGGTAGACTACAACCATAAGTCGATGGTTATCGCAGTGGAGATAAACTGATAAGTGTTATCAGTTGTATCTCCGGTTGGTTATGAGTCCTCTGTCGCATGACTTATTGAGTTATTGGGGTCTGACATATTCCAAACCCTAGACCCGATATGCGATACTCTTAGACGAAGAGACCAGACTGTACGGCAATGTCACTGATAGACATTGTAGGGTTCAGATGAGCTTGCTCGTCGATCTTCTTTCGTTCAATACCCGAGCAGTCGTTACGTGCAGCTAGTACCACTGACGTGCTTGTGGGCTATGGATATGATCCTAAGCTACTGCCAGCGTATTGTTGAGTTTTTAGAGTCCCACACAGAGGTTTCCTAGCACATGCGAATTGATGTAGGGCATGTATAGGGATTAAACATGTGTATTTGATACACATATTTTAATCGGGTGTATATTGATATTAGCTGGTATATATATGATATGGCTGAATTATTAGATCAAGTATTGATTTAATAATTAAATGTATATTTATATAATGATATATTTATATATTAACTAACATCATGCTCACTTAATAATTTTCTTCTCTTTGAATTAATATTTATATTTGATATAAATAACGAGACATGTATGTTGATACATGGATGATGTGAGTATAAGAATTATATGAAAGAAATGAGAATGAGTCATGGTTGTAGAAGTCTTGAGATAATTCTTTTAATGACTCATTTTTGTTTCTAGTTCATATGCTTTTCATGCTTATCTTATTCATTACTCTTATCTCCTTCACGCTTCTTCTTCCTCCTCTTGATTTTTCTTCAAGTGAGGAATGGAAAAGAAAAGAGAAAAATTAAGTGAGCTAATTATTCTACATCTCCTACTTGTTAGTTATGTATATACCCTAGAGGCCATTGTTGTACATATGATGTATATTATAATGGATGCTTGGATATATATAGAGAGGACTTTCTTGCTCGTCATGATAGTATGCTATTTGGTTTCACTTTATCTTAACATGTTGACTTATATTGATTTACTGTCTTACTCTCACATGTTGATAAAGCCCTTAGGATATGTACTCGACTACTGGGACTATGATGAGATCATACTAGTGGGGCCAGGGTAGTCGACGAGTACATCCTATAATTGTTCCTAGTCGAGGGTGTGTCGAGACAGGGCATCGATACACCAGAGTAGACTAGCGTATAAGTATCTTGACCCATATGATGGGCGATGGATGATCCCATATCCATCGGTTTTTGACATCAAAGATAGTGTACGTGTGCTCAGTGGAGACTGGGTACACTGGACGGACTCACCGAGAACTCCAAGATAGTATTATACCTCACGTCAGATGGCAGTTCTCCGGTGACACAGGTACAGGGTAGTCTGTAGACCCGAGATCGTCATAGAGTCTTGTGTGATTCCCACTGTGCTTTGATTTCCACCTTACCACGTGCAAGAGGGCATGCAAAACGGTGGCTTTTGGGTACAGTCCCGAATCATATGGAGGCAATGAGCGATAGGAGGGGATTCGTCTCTCCCGATATAGGGAGTTGATGTTGTGTTGTATTCGATTGGCTATAACTGGAAGTCTCTAGCCAGGGCCGATATAGAGATTTACTGGTAAGTGTTATCAGTAGTTTCTCGACCCGTTACGAACCTCACATCGTCACGACTTATTGGTTACTGGGGTCTGACGTATACCACCCCTAGACTAGATATGCGACATATCAGACGAAGAGACTGGACTGTACAGGAGTGTTACTGATTGGATTCACAGGAGAATGTACAGTCTTGCTTGTTGATCTTCTGATCGCTCAATACCTGGGTGGCTGTTACGTTTAGCTGACCGCTTGCAGCTTGTGGGTGTTTGATATGATCATCACCAGCCACCAGCGTATTGACGATTCTTTAGAGTCCTACACAGAGGTTTCTTGACTTAGGTAAAACGGAGTAGGAGCACATATGTGATATGTGCAGGACCGAGGATAATACGATATGGGATACCGTATTATATTCTCGTGATATTTTGATATGAGCCGGGTCATCGGATCAAGTGTTGATTCGATGAATCGTTACATGATATATTAGTCGGTTATATTAGATATAGCCGTATTGTCGGATCAAGTGTTGATTCGATAATTTAATGTATAATAATATATGTGATATATTGCATTACATTATCTAATATTGGCTCGCTTTATTATTTCATTTTCTCACCGGATAATACATTGATATATATGCGATATATGTTAATTGTATTATTTTCTTTTGTTACAAATATATATTATATATGTGATATATAATATTGTAACATGATATGATTACTAATGCAACATGTTTAGTGGAGATTAAATAAGGTTAGGGTTTGATTTGGGTTAGCTTTTTCTTGTAGCTTCTAGAAGCTTTTAGTTTGTTTCTAGCAAAGATATTTTGCTTGATATTTTGCTTGATATTTTCTAACCTAACCCAAACCCTTTACCCTAGGTTAAGTCTCTACATGAGTTATCCTCTTCATATTCAACCATGGTTGCATTATTAATCATTATAATATTTTTCATTATTCATCACAAAAGGATTCATTCTTTTTCTTCTTCCTTGAGCTTCACAAAAGCTTTCTAGGTTTTCTTAATGTGATGTTTTAGTGTGAGAATTTGATAATAAAAAAGAGCATAAATCCTACTTCATCATCCTCATATAATCTAGCCAATTAGATTAGGGTGTTCATCTCATTAGAGAGAAAGAGAGAGCTTGAGTTATAGAAACTTCGAGGTAGATCATCGGAGAAAAGGAAGACTACAAGAAAGCATGGATCATTCGGGTTATGGAGCCTCTCTTGAGTCCAGGAGATCATGGATCATGGCGAAGGGACTTCTACTCGGAGCTTACGAAGCGAAGGAGCGGACTACAAAGGTTGTAATCCCTCACTCTTAGTTGTAAAGATGTTTACTTGCATGTTTAACCCTAATAATCTAGCAAAGATCCCGGCTTTGGGTTGTTTCGGCACGTATAAATGTTAAATCGGGCATGGTTGATGCCTTATAGACCCTTGTATAACTGCCTAGGAACCCTACAGTGGTATCAGAGCCAAGCTAGAGCTTTAGGCGACGTGTATACGAAGTTAAAAGTCCGATCGAACCCCGATACGTCGAAATTGACCCCCTCTCTGGATATTTTGTGAAAATGTGATTTTTTCTGGATTAAAAATACTTAAAAAAATCAGCAGCGAATTCTAAGGATAACCCTAAAACACGAGCCCCCAATCCTCTCAAAGAGCCACGGAACCGCGGCAAGAACATGCTTGCCGCGGCGGTTCCGCGGCCAAAAGATTGACTTGGGGACACGTGTTGGTACAGTAATATCCGTAGCTGTTCCTGCATATTTCTGGGTATTTTTAATCTGACTCAAGTTTTGAGTGTTCTGGGGTTTATTTTGGATTCGTTGATTCGATCGGAAAGTTTAATTTCGTTCTGTTTTTTGGATAATTTAGAAACTGTTAAAATGTTCGAACGGATATCATTAACTCATTTTTTCCCGGCACGAAAAACTTTCAAGTGTTGAATTTTTCTTGAGTTTAAATCTTTCGGAAAAACTTGCAAGTAACGCGGTGGACCCTCTAGAAGAACACAAATCTTAACTCGATTATATGACCGTCTGAACCGCCTCTGAACCTTAGGGTTTGGGGCAGTACGGCGTTGCCACATGTGAGGCGTTGGCTTGACCCTTCTACGGCTGGACCAATGGTACTGTGACATATTCTGGGATTTTTTGAACTCCGCTCAAGTGTTGAGCTATTTAGGAAATCTTAGGTATTTGATTATTCGATCGGAAAGTTTAATACTGTCTATTTATCTGGAATGTGATACAATATATGGAATTTGTTAGATATATGTATGCCCTAGAGGCCATTATATGTATAGTAGATGCTTGGACATGTATATATGAATATAGATGACTTTCTCGCTCAACATGATAGTATACTATCTGGTTTACTTTATCTTGACATGTTGATTTGATCATGCTTTTATTCATTTGCACATGTTGATAAAGCCCCCAGGATATTTGTTTGACTACTGTGACTATGATGTCGATCATACAAGTGGGGCATGTGTAGTTTATAAGCATATCCTTGAACTGTTCCTAGTCATGGGTGTATCGAGACGGGGCATCGATATTCTAGAGTAGACTAGCGTATACTATTCTTGTCCCATATGATGGGCGATGGATGATCCCATATCCATCTGGTGAGGTGACACCAAAGATTGTATGTGGGTGCTCAGTGCAGACTGGGTACACTGAACGGACTCACAGAGAACTCCTATGTGGTATTATATCTATCGTCCGATAGCAGTTCTCATGTGACACTGGTACAGGTTAGTCTGTAGACCCAAGATCGTCATAGAGTCTTGTGTGTCCTCCCACTGTACTTTGATATCCACCCTACCACGGCTCTACTGAGTCGTGCAAACAGGTGGACTTTGGGTACAGTCCCGAGGCACATGGAGGCGATGAGCGATAGGAGGGGTCTCGTCTCTCCCGGTATTGGGAGTTGATGTTGTGCTTGTAGGGTTACTAGGCACTCTAAGAAGGTTCTACAAGGCATCAACCATACCCGATAAAAGTTTTAGCCGTGCCGAACAACCCTAACCTTGATCTTAGACTAGAGATTAGGTGAAACTATGCAAGTAAACAACTTTTACGACTAAGTGAATACGAAATACAACCTTTGTAGATCGGTCCTTCAGTTCATATGCTCCTTGTAGTGGTCCCATCGCTGCGATCATCGTGCTCCCGGACTCTCGGACGGCTCCATGAGAAGATAGCAACGGTATTGCTTGAAGTCTTCAAGGCCGAAGATGATCTACGTCGAGGGAATACGAACTCAAGCTTCTACTTCACTAACTAGAGAATTAGTGGAGCAAACACCCTAAACCAAAGTGCTTGTCTAGTAGAGGATGATGAAATAGGAAATGGGTACACTTTAGAATTTCTTTTCTCACTATATTTCTCTCTCTTTATCAATCCCTAACAAGCATTTGAAGAAGGAAGAAGATGAGCTCAAAAATGAGAATGAAAAACTAATCAAGAGAGAGAGAGAGAGAACCATGGGTGAGTGGGTATCATATACTAACTCATGTAGAGACATAACCATGGTTAATTATAGTGGTTAGGTTTATAAATATCCTAAGTAAAACAAAACTAGTGGACTTTGGTCAATGCACTCACAAGCTTCATGAAGCTTCATGCACTTGAACAATTATCCACTAATTTTGTATTTACTTTGTATATTAAAACCCCACCAATATAATTATAATGGTGTATGTCTCATACACCCATGTAGTGTGTATCAACAACCATGATACAAAAAAACACAAATTAATATATATCACATATATATTAAGTTGTGCACAGGTGAGAAAAACAAATGCTTAAGTGAACCAATGTTAGTTAATGTAAATTAGTATATCTAATATTCAATTATACACTAAATTATTAAATCCACACTTGACTTAATAATTCAGTTATATCTCATATAACCGACTAACATCCGATGTATCGACTTATCGAATCAACCCTTGATTCGATAACCTGGTCATATCGCATATAACCGATCGATACAAACATCGCGAGAATTGAATACGGTATCACATACTCGTATTATTCTCGGTCCCGCACATATCACATATGCGCTCCTATTTCGTTTTTCCTGAGACAGTAAAACCTCTATATAGGACTCTAAAGACTCATCAATAGCCGGCAGTAGGTGATGATCATATCAAGCACCCACAAGCCGTCAGCGGTACTAGCTGGACGTAACGGCTACCGGGTATTGAGCGATCAGAAGGTCAGCAAGAAAGCCTGCTCCAACTCCAGCAAAAGCCTGACAGTGACACTACCGTACAGTCCGGTCTCCTCGTCTGATATGTCGCATATCATGTCTAGGGGTGGTAAACGTCAGACCCCAATAACCGATAAGTCATGCCGATATGAGGCTCATAAAGGGTTGAGAAACTACTGGTAACACTTACCAGGAAATCTCTAAACCAGCCCTGGCCAGGGACTTTCCTGTTATGGCCAATCGAGAATAGCGCAACATCAACCCCCAATACCAGGAGAGACGAAACCCCTCCTATCGCTCATTACCTCCATATGACTCGGGACTGTACCCAAAAACCACCGTTTTGCACGCCCTCTTGGACGTGGTAAGGTGGAAATCAAAGCACAGTGGGAATCACACAAGACTCTATGACGATCTCGGTTCTACAGACTAACCTGTACCAGTGTCACTAGAGAACTGCCATCTGACGTAAGGTATAATACCATCTGGGAGTTCTCGTCGAGTCCGTCCAGTGTACCCAGTCTCCACTGATCACCCGTATATCATCTTTGATGTCAAACACCAATGGATATGGGATCATCCATCGCCCATCTACATGGGTCGAGAAGGTATATGCTAGTCTACTCTGTTATATCGATGCCCCGTCTCGATACACCCATGACTAGGGACCTTGAAGGATGTACTTATAGACTACCATGTCCCCACTACTATGATCCGCATCATAGTCCAGGTAGTCAAGTACACATCCTAAGGGCTTTACCAACATGTAACAGAGAGACAATCAGTGTGCACGTTAAGATAAAGAGTAACCAGATAGCATAATATCATGTCGAGCAAGAAATTCCTCCCTATATATATCCAAGCATCCACTACAATATACATCTCATGTATAGTAATGGCCTCTAGGGCAAACATGTAAGCCCGCGGGGGCGCCCCGGCCGTCGATCCGTCGCCGGAAACGCGGAAAACAAAAACTTTGCGAACTTTGCAAAACGGCACCACCGCGGACTTTTTACCCGGATCGGGCCATTAACCTAGCAACTAGCAAAATAGAAAAGAGTAGAGATGCTATACCAAGCGACGTGTCCTTCGGTCTTCGTCTCCGCTCCGATCTCCTGCGGAATCTCCGTCACCTCCTCGCTCGTCGGAAAGGGCACCACGTAGCCGGAATATTTTACGGGCTCCCGCCTCTTGACCGAGGCAACTCGGGCGCGAAGTTGGCTAGCCGACGCGTCCAAGGCTTGCTATAGAAATAGTGTAGAAGGTTATCTCTTTGGGGTTTATGAGGTTGCCATGGTTGGAGGAATTTTAGCACAAGGATATTCATCGAGGCTTGAGGGAATAATGGAGCATGCTTGAAAAATGAGCTAGGCCAAAGCAAATTTGCTCAAGAAACAGTGGTCGGCCCCCAATTTAGTGGGTGAAGGAAAAAGAAGCCAAAACAAGTGGGGAAAAAGAATTAAAATCTAAAAGGAAAAATGTCACAACCATTTCCAATCTCATTCTTGTCACATAAATGCAAAAGAATGATGCAAAGAGAATCTCATGATGATGGTGAAATCATAAAGCCACATATGCAAGAAAACCCCTCACAACTAAGTTAATTGCAAACTTGCAATTAACCCCCTCCAACGAAAAGTCCGGCCGTGAAGGAATAAAAGAAAACCGGCCGGAACGGAATGCAAACTGGCAACCTCAGAAAACAGATCCCGTAATAAATTACAGGAAAACCCCGCTACTGCAAATACATGCCCGCATTTGTATTCCCACTGAACACAAATGCAAAGAGACAAAACTACACTATCAAATACTAGAATCCGGCTTAAGCCAAAGCCGGCTAGTAAAAACCGTCCGGTCACGATCCGTGCAATACCGCACGTATCTGATCGAACCCTGCCATATCTCCATACGGCCTCTACAGCGTTTCGCCCGAAACCTGAGTAACTGAGTGTGTGGTGGACTCTAAAGACTCGTCAATACTATGGCTGTGGATTTAACCACTAGCACATCAGAGGTATAAGCCATACGTGACGGGCCACCAGCTATTGACCAAAAGGGACGTCGATGAGCGAACTCATCCTGACACCCTACTGAGCCTGTCAGTGACAATATCCGTACAGTCCGGTCCGTTCGTCTATGAGCATCGCATGGCGGGCCTAGGGGGTTGGTAAAAGTCAGACCCCCAAAAGCGGTACAAGTCGTGTCGGAGTGTAGCCCAGAACACCCTGAGATACTACTGGAATACCTACCAACAAATCTCCTGCCTTGGCCAAGGACTTTTCATGTTCTGGCTCTCCTAGACACAGCACGACCTCACCCCCAAAACCGGGAGAGACGAACCCCTGAAGATCCGCTCACTGTCTCCATGTGGCTCGGGACTGTACCCAACTAAAACCTGTTTGCACGACTCCTTTGAGCCGTGGTAGGGTAGTAATCAAAGTACAGTGGGAACTCACACGAGACAAATGACGATCTCAGGTCGATGAACTAACCTGTACACATGTCACCAGGGAACTGCTATCTGACGTCTGGTATAATCCCAACTAGCAGGTTCCCGGCGAGTCCTGTCCGGTGTACTCATAACCCAATGAGCACCTGTATACATCTTAGGTGAACCTACTGACACCAGAGGCTTGTGAGACCGGCCACCGCCCCTCGTCGGGGTCTCGACTGTATACACTAGTCTACTCTGGAGAAACGATGCCCTGTCTCGAATCTCCCACGACTAGGGACCTTTTAAGGATGTGCTTGTAGACCCCAGCTCCTATTTATATGATCGCCCTCATACTGCTGGTGGTCAAGCAAGAATCCAAGGGGCTTTATCAATGTGTAATAGCGACTCGAAAGGTCACCTAAAGCAGTACACGATAATAAAGATAAACCAGATAGCATACTATCATCTGGAGTAAGACTTTCCTACTGGGACAGGTCCTCCACTCAATCATTGCAATCACGTGCCTGTGATCCAATAATTGACTCTAAGGGCACTATCTCCAACAATCTCCCACTTGCACTCAAGGCCAATTATTGCGATGTCGCATACTCACAGCCCGTGTGATACCGAACACCCAACTCCTCTACTAGTCAGTCTCACAAAGCTCGTTTGTGAAACTATTGCGTTCGAGGAATAGCCTCAGTGAGTGGATCCGCTTTGATGTTTCTTTCTATGTCTCTCTATATCTCTTGTTCGCAGAGAAAACCATCTCCCGAAATGAGCAATACCTGTCCTAGAATGTGTCTGGATGTCTGATGGGACCTAGCTCATAAATGAACTCCAAATCCAAACTTCTTAGACTGTATCGACAACTGAACTTAATCAGTGTCCTGCGCCATGCCTTCCCTCAGTATCCACTTGGACCATCTGTCCAAAATACTGCCCCTCGTCAGAGGGAAAACTATAACTCTGACAGCCACTCTGCCATCCAGGTCACCTTGGAAGCCTGGAATGATAACCGTCTCCTAAAGGAGGCTGCCGTTATCAATTCCTTAGAACATCAACTTATGTTCTAAAACTGCTTCCGATTGTTTCTCCAGGATTGGATCAATATCAACTTATTGCACCTACTGCAAGAACAACATCTGGTGTGGTACTTGACATCTCATGATTGACTCAATTGCCTAAGCAAGTGATCTGTCAATCATGCGTATCCCTCTCCCTTTTAGTCTGTAAGACACCTTTAGAGAGGGTGACTCCATTACCTGCAGGTACACTACCGTACCAGGAGTCGTCCATTCTAAATACTCATAGAATGCGGTCAAAGTACCCAGATTGGGAAACCACCCAAATCTAGATCTAAAACCATAGATCTAGTAACCAGAATGTCTGATATTATATCCAAGTCCTTTGTGGAGAAACCACTGTGTGACGACCAAAGTATAACCTATCGTAGTATAGGAATATCACTTCCTACTCTGTGTATGTCATCAAATACCAGGACATCACACCCTACTACCTTCTTAACAGATCCATCCCCTATTCTGATGAAGTCAAACCTATGACTGTCACATCAGAAATAGATGATCTATCTCCGCTATATCTGCTTTAGTCTATAAATAGACATAAGCCTAATGTCCACCAATGCTTCCGCTGCTCCCACTGACTATGACAACCCTCTAGCAGAGTCATATACACGTACAGTTCTAAAGCAAGTTTAGAACGACGCTATACTCATCCTCCCGCCGGGTCTCGCAGCCTGGAACAACAGCAATGGCAAGTGTGGGTAAACAAGAACCTCTCTGCCACCGTCCTTGAGCATACCGAAGTACCTCTCGAGTGCCTGAGGTTACCCACCATATCTGCGGAGTGGCCAATGGAATGTCAAACCAGATTGAATCTTTAGGATCTTATGAAATCTTCAGTAATCGTTTGTGGTTCTGGAATCACTTCCAGTTCTACCATACTCCCACTACTGTTTTCCGAAAAAAAAAATCCATTTTTGATAAAACTGTGGCGAGTCAAGAATAATATCACTATTGATCTTCCAGATGGTAGAAAGTCAACCCTCGTCATAGCCCGGGTCAACCCACAAACAGCCATTACTGAGACGTGCCTTGAGTTGTCCAGAGTCTGGTTTTAAGCATAAGCCGGACAACTCCCCGTATCTTAACAATATCAAGATATGAACTGTTCTATATCCAAGAAACAGAGGCACTGATTTAATTGAACCAGATTCAAATCATGCAGCTGTCTCCAGTGCATGTCAACTAAATGGAAGAGAGGCCGATCAGCGTTACTCAACTTAGGAGTACTTCCAATTATGAGTAACCTGAAAGAGAAGTTAGTTCTCTTAATCATTACTATCAACTGAATACCATTCACAAATATCTACTCTTCGATCACCTTGAAGAATCCCGATACTTGCAATGCTTGGTTCTCTACTTTACTCTTATACCTATAACTCCTCAAAACTTAGACCCTGTGTTTCTACGAAACACATGTCTAAGAACTAGAGAAGTCATAAGTAAACAGAATATAGTACGAGGACCAACCCCTCCGTCCTAATGGACACTGGACAATATACAATACTCTGTATAAGTCCGCTGAGTCTAACAACTCATTCACTGTGTGTCGTAGGTTGAAAACTGTACTTTTGGTTAAGAAGAATTACACCGCTGTTCAATACTCCTTACCTAACCATCCACTGGTATAGGTAAATGTCATAGACATAATTTCAAAAAGATATGTCTCACTCTATAAAAATAGACGTACAGATATATCAATTTGAAATTGATGCACAACAACGGATATTCAAAACCAAATATTTGCCGACCGGCAAACAACCCAGGTGGCTTCCTCAAATATCACCAATTCCAACGAATCCCGATATAATGAGGATGGTCACCTAATTCCCAATAACTTACTCCCCTTCATCATCTGTAAAACCATACAGATGTGAGACTCATACCTGGTAAATACATACCCTGGAGCAAGTGCCTAATTGGGAAATCAGTTTTCATTTAACAGTACACAGTGAAACTGAAACATTGAGATGTTTCGATGGGGTACCCTGGTATTCTTAGTAATGCCTCTTCCATTATCCAGATTCACAACTATAACCGTATAATTCTTTGCCACCTCTCCAAATCCCTTTATATGTCTTTAGTCATTACCTTCTGTGCACCCCTTTAGGCCAAATGGTTTTCTTCCTTCCCTACCATTCGGCACCAGCCTATGGTTTGGAAGAAGACTATCCAATAAGCATAATGGGTGTACTGTCCTAATCCTAGGAGCACTCGCAATGCGAGAGAAGGTGAGGATAAAAGACAACCGAATGAACTTAATTCATAGGTGATTTAGGATTGACAAAGAAGTACATGGTTTGGTCGTGAATAGCAGTCGCAATTTACTTTACCCTCTTACTAATCCTTTGCTTTGTCTGAACTTAATACCTTCTGTACACCGTTTAGGCTAATTGGCTTTCTTCATTCCCCACCGTTCGGCACCAGCCTAAGGTTTGGAAGAAGACTATCCAATTTGCGTAATAGGTGTACTATCTCCTAAACCAAGGAGTACTCGCAACCTGAGAGAAGGTAAAAGGTAAAGACAACTGAATAGTCCTATTCGTTTTCTCCAGAACCGGAAACCATCCTCGAAGTTCTTCGAGTTCGTATATAACCATACGATGGTTTTGTCCAATGGAAGTGGACGTTCGTAGTAATACGGGGTGTCCCGGAGAAAAGGGTAAAGGTAGGAGTGGCAAAGAGGTCTGCAGCTTTGACAATCCAAAAGCCAGTGTTAAGATGGTTCGGTCAACTTGGTCACTGAGTCATAGTCGAGGGTCGGGTCAATGGTCGCTGCCAAAGAGAGAGAGAAAAGAAACACTCAGCGTGCACTCTAACCTAGATCAGAATGGTTATCACTTTTCCTAATCAGGAAACCTCCCACTGTACCTCAAATTCTCCTCCAAACCTGAAAGAAGAATTAGTCGGGGTCACCCGAGGAGTAAACCAACTCATCAGTGGGAATCGGGATCCAACTCTCATCGCATGATAACGTGACGGAATCCGCTCACGTTATCACACTCCAGAAGGTATGCGCATATCTGGCAAGTTTCAGTACTTTTGAAACTCCCGATGTAGATTTCTACCCCATGCTCTTATGACCTTGACTTTGGCCAACATATCATAAGTCACATGTCAAGTTCTACCCATCATTTTCCTGGTTAATTTGAACCCACCCGTACCTACCCTTGACTTTGGCCAAAATGGCAGTACGACTGTCCCAAACCAACGCATCTATCTATGCTGCATATGAATACCCAACAGCTACCAAACACTGTGCCTTGACTTTGGCCAACATACACAGCATGAATACTATTGATTATCCATATGAAACGACGGAGGGCTACGAATGGTTTCTGGCGAAAACCTTTAACGTAATGAACTTGATATCGTTGAAGGAACTGACAGCTTTATAAAAATATAGTGACGACAACCTTTGCTAAAGAGGTCACTCCCGGTGAAGGGATCTCGGCTCTTTCCCCGTAGAATGAGGTGCAGGATATTCCAAATGAATACCACGATGCAAAGCAAAAGTAATCGGCTATAGTGAAGTTAATGCCCTGACGCAAACTTTTGTCCAAGGGGTCACTCCCGGTGAAGGGATCTCGGCCCTTGCCTCGTCGACTGAGGAGCAGGATATTCGAAATGAATACCACTGTGCAAAACAAAAGAGAACGCCCTTGCAATAACAGCTTTTTGAAAAGTGTTCCAGCAACATCAGATTAGGTTTGTTTAACTTGCATTGATCTGAATCAATGCAGTCCCATCAATTGATCACACCACAAAGAACGAAAATATACTGACGTACGTATATGCCATCCGCATTCGCCACTGGGTCCCGTCATCACCCGTTAGGTTAGCTAACTAACGACAGAGCGGGGACTGGACTAGCGCGGATGAAAAACATATACAACATCTACTAGTATATATATAATATATAATTTTCGCTCAAGGCGTGATAAAAATGCAGCAACACAGAAATGTATAGCAACACAGATCAATACAGATATCTGGGATCCCCGGGTTTCACAGAGCCGCTGAAACCCGACGTTCCCCTGGTCGTGTGGATAGCCTGTGCAATGAAAATCCTAGACCCCTACGGGCGCGGCAAGTTACCCGCCAAAACCTGAAGTGAGGCAGCCCCCTTCAACAACGTGAATGGACCACCCAGCACTTCACGGAATCCGGTAACTTAGGCACCCCTCCTGGGTCAACCTGTACCCCCTACGAGTGCGGCGAATAGCCCGCCAATTCTAGAGTAAAGCCCCCTCCGTCTCAACGCCATGAGATGCAGGCTTGTTGCCCTCCAGAACCCGGCTACCCGTGCACCCCTCCGCGGGGTAAACCTAGTACAGAAAGTAAAATATACATACAACGGGTACATCGACCGCAACCTGGTCGTGCCCCAAAAGAATAATACAAACAGGCAGTGACGGCAGTCCAAATGTCGGACGCTCGCCCCGCAATATCAAATGTACATAATATAACAAAACTGTACTACCACTGCATCCAGGCTATCCCCCACGACCGATCCGCAACAACACAGTACAATCACAGAACATCAACGTGAATGTCACGTTCGCAAATCCGTTTAACCGGGCTATAGCAGTTAGACAGGATTTACCGATCAAGTGACATTCACGGTCGCAGATATAATGTAAAAACTGTGAACTGGCATGTTTAGAATATCCGATCGAACAAATTTTATCAAGTGGGACCCAAGCAGTACTGTAGTACTTACAGAAAATCTGGGCCCAAAAATAATATCCCAAAACCCCTATTTTCCAGACTAGGACCCACTGAAAAAAAAATGGTGCAACGAGGCAATATTACTGCGGCGGAACCGCGGCCAAAGTGGGGTTATGGCCGCGGTTCCGCGGCCATATAAACGAATCAGGTCACCAAATTTTTTTCCGTGTTCTTAGAATTCTCTGTACATGTTTCTGAAACAACCTGAAAAATTTTTTTTGAGCTTGAAAAAAATCGACAGAGAACACATGCACACAAAATCGGTTTTTCGGGATTTTTGTTCGATCGAGCTTTAAACATACAAGAGCAAGCTAGGCATGGTTAATGGCGTGGCTCTGATACTAATGTAAGCCCGCGGGGGCGCCCCGGCCGTCGATCCGACGCCGGAAACGCGGAAAACAAAAACTTTGCGAACTTTGCAAAACGGCACCACCGCGGACTTTTTACCCGGATCGGGCCATTAACCTAGCAACTAGCAAAATAGAAAAGAGTAGAGATGCTATACCAAGCGATCCGTGTCCTTCGGTCTTCGTCTCCGCTCCGATCTCCTGCGGAATCTCCGTCACCTCCTCGCTCGTCGGAAAGGGCACCACGTAGCCGGAATCTTTTACGGGCTCCCGCCTCTTGACCGAGGCAACTCGGGCGCGAAGTTGGCTAGCCGACGCGTCCAAGGCTTGCTATAGAAATAGTGTAGAAGGTTATCTCTTTGGGGTTTATGAGGTTGCCATGGTTGGAGGAATTTTAGCACAAGGATATTCATCGAGGCTTGAGGGAATAATGGAGCATGCTTGAAAAATGAGCTAGGCCAAAGCAAATTTGCTCAAGAAACAGTGGCCGGCCCCCAATTTAGTGGGTGAAGGAAAAAGAAGCCAAAACAAGTGGGGAAAATGAATTAAAATCTAAAAGGAAAAATGTCACAACCATTTCCAATCTCATTCTTGTCACATAAATGCAAAAGAATGATGCAAAGAGAATCTCATGAAGATGGTCAAATCATAAAGCCACATATGCAAGAAAACCCCTCACAACTAAGTTAATTGCAAACTTGCAATTAACCCCCTCCAACGAAAAGTCCGGCCGTGAAGGAATAAAAGAAAACCGGCCGGAACGGAATGCAAACTGGCAACCTCAGAAAACAGATCCCGTAATAAATTACAGGAAAACCCCGCTACTGCAAATACATGCCCGCATTTGTATTCCCACTGAACACAAATGCAAAGAGACAAAACTACACTATCAAATACTAGAATCCGGCTTAAGCCAAAGCCGGCTAGTAAAAACCGTCCGGTCACGATCCGTGCAATACCGCATG
Organism: Agapanthus africanus; assembly: GCA_030015575.1. Lineage (NCBI taxonomy): Eukaryota > Viridiplantae > Streptophyta > Magnoliopsida > Asparagales > Amaryllidaceae > Agapanthus > Agapanthus africanus. The sequence goes on from CM057342.1 coordinate 385,591,602, forward strand.
TATCTGATCGAACCCTGCCATATCTCTATACGGCCTCTACAGCGTTTCGCCCGAAACCTGAGTAACTGAGTGTGTGGTGGACTCTAAAGACTCGTCAATACTATGGCTGTGGATTTAACCACTAGCACATCAGAGGTATAAGCCATACGTGACAGGCCACCAGCTATTGACCAAAAGGGACGTCGATGAGCGAACTCATCCTGACACCCTACTGAGCCTGTCAGTGACAATATCCGTACAGTCCGGTCCGTTCGTCTATGAGCATCGCATGGCGGGCCTAGGGGGTTGGTAAAAGTCAGACCCCCAAAAGCGGTACAAGTCGTGTCGGAGTGTAGCCCAGAACACCCTGAGATACTACTGGAATACCTACCAACAAATCTCCTGCCTTGGACAAGGACTTTTCATGTTCTGGCTCTCCTAGACACAGCACGACCTCACCCCCAAAACCGGGAGAGACGAACCCCTGAAGATCCGCTCACTGTCTCCATGTGGCTCGGGACTGTACCCAACTAAAACCTGTTTGCACGACTCCTTTGAGCCGTGGTAGGGTAGTAATCAAAGTACAGTGGGAACTCACACGAGACAAATGACGATCTCAGGTCGATGAACTAACCTGTACACATGTCACCAGGGAACTGCTATCTGACGTCTGGTATAATCCCAACTAGCAGGTTCCCGGCGAGTCCTGTCCGGTGTACTCATAACCCAATGAGCACCTGTATACATCTTAGGTGAACCTACTGACACCAGTGGCTTGTGAGACCGGCCACCGCCCCTCGTCGGGGTCTCGACTGTATACACTAGTCTACTCTGGAGAAACGATGCCCAGTCTCGAATCTCCCACGACTAAGGACCTTTTAAGGATGTGCTTGTAGACCCCAGCTCCCACTTATATGATCGCCCTCATACTGCTGGTGGTCAAGCAAGAATCCAAGGGGCTTTATCAACGTGTAATAGCGACTCGAAAGGTCACCTAAAGCAGTACACGATGATAAAGATAAACCAGATAGCATACTATCATCTCGAGTAAGACTTTCCTACTGGGACAGGTCCTCCACTCAATCATTGCAATCACATGCCTGTGATCCAATAATTGACTCTGAGGGCACTATCTCCAACAATACATATAACTAACAGTGCTATGCTCGATTGGCTATAACAGGAAGTCCCTAGCCAGGGCTACTAAGATTTACTGATAAGCGTTATCAGTAGTTTCTCGATCTGTTATGAGCCGTACACCAGCATGACTTATTAAATTATTCGGTCGACGATTCCATCCCTAGACTCGATATGCAACATATCTGACGAGGAGACCAGACTGTACGGTAAGTGTTTCCAGTTGGCTCGATGGGAGTTTTGACTGCTTCGCTGGTTTTCTTCTGATCGCTCAATACCCGGGTGGCCGTTACGTTTAGCTGACCGCTTGCGGCTTGTGGGTGTTTGATATGATCATTACCTACTGCCGGCATATTGACGAGTCTTAGAGTCCCACAATGAAGTTTCCTGGCTTAGGCCAAAAGATGTGGTGTGCATATGAGATATGCGCGGGGATCCGATTAAATACGGATATGTGATACCGTATATTAATCGTGCATTTTCTATTGGTCGGGTCGTATGTGATATGACCGGTTTGCAAAATCAAGTGTTGATTTAACAAATGACTTTTAGATTAATTCTTTAATTAAACCCTTTTTCTATTTTTTTGTATGCCTGCATGTATGCACATGATGATGTGCATGGAAACATACATACATACATAGTATCATGGTTGTTGATACATATTTGGTGGCAATGCAAGACTCATATTGTAGTAATTATTTATTTATTTATCATTTTGAATTAAAAGAAAGGATAATTCTCTCATGGTTAATGTTTATCATCTTTGATCATACTTCAACTACATTTTAACCTTGAGTTAATTATCCTTTTGCTTTATTAACTCATTGATAAATATCTAGATAATTACTAACCATGGTTGAAGTGAGAAGGATATAATATAGATTATTCATTCTCATCTCAATAATTCATCATATTATCCTTTGAGCTCAAGCTTAGCTACCATTATCTTTTTCTTCCGCTCTTGAGATTTTTCTTTGAGTGAAGTTGATAAAAAGAAAGGGTTTTGATTATAGAATACAAACCACATCATCATAGTACACACATCTAGCCCATTTGTGTAGGGTGTTTGCTCTACTTCATTCACAAATCAAGTAAAGCAAGGAGCTTTGGGCAAAGGGACTTCGGGTGGATCTTCGTGGACTAAGAAGGCCTCCATCGATCCGTTCCAAACTCTCATAGTGCCAAGGAGTCACCAAGGGAGGTCTACAAAGGTTGTAATCTCTACCCTTAGTGATAGTTTTTCATTTGCATGTGATGCTTAGTTGAAAGAAACCCTAAATTTCTAGTTATGATTCTTGTCAAGTTCACTTAGCATCTTTAAAATTTGATTATGGCATATGTGATGCTTCTAAACCCTTGATGAGGTGCTAGGTAAACCCAACAATGGTATCAAAGCCAAGCTAGAGTTTTAGGCGATGCGTAGGCGAAGTTAAAACTCCGATCAAACCACGAAACACCAATTTAGACCCTTCTCTGGAAATTTTGTAAAAATGTGATTTTTTCTGCATTAAAATTACTCAAAAAAATCAGCAGGCAATTATAAAGATAACCCTGAAACACAAGCCCCCAAGGCTCTCGAAGTGCCGCGGAACCACGGCAAGAACATACTTGCCACGGCGGTTCCGCGGCCAAAAGAGTGCATTGGGGACACGTGTTGGTACAGTAATATTCCTAGCGGTTCCTGCATAATTCTGGGTATTTTTAATCTGACTCATGTGTTGAGTGTTCTGGGGAATATTTTGAATTCGTTGATTCGATCGGAAAGTTTAATTTCGTTCTGTTTTCCGGATAATTTAGAAAGTATTAAAATGTTCGAACAGATATCATTAACTCACTTTTTCCCGGCACGTAAAACTTTCAAGTGTTGAATTTTTCTTGAGTTTAAATCTTTCGGAAAAACGTGCAAGTAACGCGGTGGACCCTCTAGAAGAACACAAACCTTAACTCGATTATGTAACCGTCTGAACTGCCTCTAAACCTTAGGATTTGGGGCAGTACGGCGTGCCACATGTGAGGCGTTGGCTTGACCCTTCTACGGCTGGACCACTGCTACTGTGACATGTTCTGGAAATTTTTGAACTCGGCTCAAGTGTTGTGCTATTTGGGAAATCTTGGGTGTTTGCTTATTCGATCGAAAAGTTTAATACTGTCTATTTATCTGGAATGTGATACAATATATGGAATTCATAAAGTTAGGCATGAAATGCGAAGTATGTGATATTTCGGATTTACGATGCCTAAAGTTATTGTGGATTCCAAATGTTGTAGTTTTTCACTTTATTTTCTGCGACCGTAAGTGTAGTATGTGGTGTATCGCCAATTTCGTTGCTATACATCAACGACAATCGGGATATGCATACTTTCTTACGTTGATGATATGAGATATTATGTGTTGCTGAGATATGATGTGCAGGATTGTCGCGATTGAATAGCCGGGGTTTTTATGTGAGATGAGAGTTTTATTTTCATTCATGGATAAATCAATTGTATGTAATATTCTTTTATTTGGGGAACTTCCGGGATGAGGAAGATGTTTCCATCATTGTATATTATTTACTTTTCCGTATTAGGATAGACCCAAGGAGGGGAGCACAAGTGACCGGGTTCTAGGGTTCAGTGGGAGGCCATCTCGAGGAGTCGAGACCGGGTCTCCTAAACTCTAGAATTGGCAGGATCACTTGCCGCTCTCGTAGGGGTCTAGGGGTGTGGGCTTGGCTATTTATCGCGACCGTGGAATCCGTATTTTCTATTGTTGGCAAAATACAAAATACGGACATCCTAGATATCCTTTTATTTTCATATGTGCTTCTGCTGTTGATATTCTGTAATGTGATTACTTAGTATCTGAGATGAATGGATTATTATTATATATATGATATATAATAAACGTTGCTTATGTTTTACACCCGCACTAGTCCCGCCTCGCTATGCCGTTAGTTAAGTAACCTAACGGTACATAACGGGACACTGTGGCGAATGCGGATGGCATAAGTGTACGTTCTATTTTTGTTTCTTTTATGTGATGGCTTAGGAACTTAAATGATGGGATTACATTAATGAGATTAATGTAAAGTAAAAGAAACTTAAAAGATGTTATAGAATCAAATTTGAAACCCACTCGGCCTTTTTATGAAAAATGCAAGTTTCAAAAGATGCGGAGCTTAAGCCACTCCTTTTCTAAACTGTTTTGGTTCTACGACGAGATCAAGTTCAAAGCGTTAAAGGTTTTCATAAAAACCATCAGCAACCCTCCGTCATTTTAGGAAGCAGAGTACTTAGTATTTGTGCTACGTATTTTGATCATAGTCAAGGCGTAGTGTACGGTGGCTAAGTGATGTCTTCCTACAAAGCATATGATGCGATCAGTTAGGAAATTCATGTGATTATGTTGATCATGTCAAGGGTCATATGGGTGGGTCTAGTTAATCTCGAAATGACGGATAGAACTTGACTAGTACTTATGATATTTTGACCATAGCCAAGGTCATAAGTAACTAGGGGTAAAAACAATATCGGGAGTTTCAAGAGTTGAAATTTGTAATGAGATTGCATACCATCTATATGATAGTTAGATTCCGATCCCATTATGAGTAAGTGTTACTTCCAGGAGAATTTTACACTTTACAATTAGCTAATCCAGTAGGTGTCTAGAAAGGTGTTAACGGGGTTTGACCTCTGGGAAAACGAGGTTTATTTTAATTAGGTCCGTGCGAAAGCACGGGGAACCTCCCTCAAAGTACCGACACTGGCCTGGCTGACCGGTTAGCGAAACTGTAGAATGTAATTAATCCTGGCTAGTTTTCTTTTCAGGTTTTGAAAGAAAATTTGATAAAAGCAGTGGGAGACATCGATTAGATAAGATAATAACCAATCTGATTCTTTGCAAGAGCATTTCGCTGAGTGTATTCTTTTCTCTCTCCTAATGGCAGATACCGATGACGAGACTTAAGCTTCTATTAGAGAAAAATAAACTGAAAGGACCGAACTATAAACAATGGTTGAGGAACTTGAACATTGCACTTACATATGATAAAGTATCATATGTCCTCACAACCCAAGTCCCACCCGTCCCAGGACCTGAATCATCTGTCTCGGATAGGGAGATCCGAAAAACTTGGGATATTGATTGTAACACGGCCAAGTGCCTCATGCTTGCTTCTATGAACAATATCCATCAGAAGCAACACGCGAATATGGATGTACAATCCATCTTTCTTCACACAAAGGATTTGTATGAAGAGCAATCTCGTACTTTAAGATACGAGGCATCTCGAAAGTTGTTTCTGATGCGAATGGCCCCTGGTACATCAGTAGGAGACCATGTTTTGAAGATGATTGGTCATATAGAAGAACTTGAGGAACTGAGATGGACCATGGATAATGAGCAATATACGGATATTGTTCTACAGTCTCTCCCCCCTGCCTTTGCTCCATTCATAGTGAATTTCAATATGAACGATTTGGAGAAATCATTGCCTGAACTTCTCAATATGTTGAGAAGTGCAGAGAGCACGTTGAAAACAACGAGAACTCCCGCTCTGCTTGCTGGGCCATCTTCCTCTTCAGTCCCAAAAGCTAAAGGAAAGGGAAAGAAAAAGAAGAAGTCCATCAAACAGAAAGGTGGAGTTAAAAAGGTAAAGGGGAAAGACAAATCCAGGGCTGCGGGAAGCGGGAAAGGAGAATGTTTTTACTGCCACAAGTCAGGACATTGGAAACGCAACTGTGCTGTGTATCCTGCTGATCTCAAGAAGAAGAAGCATGCTGATGCTTCCACTTCAGGTGTGTTTGTAACTGAAAACTGTTTTTCTTTAAACTCTGCATCTTGGGTATTAGATACCGGTTCTGGTTCTCACATCTGCAATTGTATGCAAGGATTGAGAAATAGTAGAGTTTTGAAGACGGTGACCATACTCTGCGGGTTGGAAATGGTTCCAATGTACATGTTGTATCCGTAGGAGAGTATCATCTTGGGTTGCCTTCGGGTTGTATTTTGGTTTTGAACCCGTGTTATTTTGTACCTAGTATGCTATGTAATATAATATCCGTTTCTTTGTTGGACAATGAAGGATATCATTTTGTATTGCAAAATAATGTTATGAACATTAACTTGAATCAAGAGTTGATTGGGTATGGTACACTAAATAACGGTATTTACGTCCTAAACGAACACACAGTTTTCAATATACAACATACTAATAAAAGAAAGTTTTCAAATATAAATGAAGCTTTTCTTTGGCATTGTAGACTTGGTTATATTAATGAAACAAGACTAAACAAACTACATAAAGATGGATATTTAAATCCTTTTGAATATAAATCTTATGTGACTTGCCAGTCTTGTATCAAAGGTAAAATGACCAAAACTCCGTTTACTGGACACGGAGAAAGAGCTGTGGAACTCTTAAGCCTCATACATAGTGATGTATGCGGACCAATGTCTACACATGCTAGAGGTGGTTTTTCATACTTCATTACTTTTACTGATGATTTCTCAAGATTCGGACACATGTTTCTGATAAAGCACAAATCCGAAGCTTTCGAGAAATTTAAGGAGTACAAACTTGAAGTAGAAAAACAAACAGGCTTGAGCATCAAGAAACTTCGATCAGATCGAGGTGGAGAATATTTAAGTACAGAGTTTTTAGACTTCTTAAAAGAGAATGGGATTCTCTCTCAGCTCACTCCTCCTTACACACCACAGAACAATGGTGTGTCAGAACGGAGGAATCGTACCTTATTAGATATAGTACGATCCATGATGTGTGATGCTGAGTTACCGCTTTCCTTTTAGGGGCATGCATTAGAGACAGCGATGTATCTGTTAAACATGGTTCCAACCAAGACCGTGTCTACCACTCCATATGAGATATGGAGTGGAAAGAGACCATCTCTTAAAAGAGTTAGGATTTGGGGTTGTCCGGCTTTTGTTAAAAAGCAGAATCCAGACAAACTCGAGACACGATCGGTCATGTGTAAATTTGTGAGGTATCCAAAACATTCGTATGGATATCTATTCTACCATAAGGAGGAACAAAAGGTGTCTGTTGCTCAGCATGCCACATTTTTGGAAAATGAAATCTTTACAGACAGTACTGATGGCAATGCGGTAGAACTAGAAGAGGTTCTAGAGACACAAATTACTCAGGACGAATTGGTTGATACTGATGTTGCAGTAGAACTTCAAGAACCTCAGCCGCTCCGGAGATCTAGTAGAACTTCTCACCCACCAGAGAGATACTATGGGTTTCTCATTAATGGTGATAGAGAAGATTGCAACATAGATGATGATGACCCTACTAGTTTTCAGCAAGCTATCACGAGTGGTGACTCAGTGAAGTGGCTGGAAGCCATGAGATCCGAAATGGAGTCCATGTATACCAACAATGTATGGACTTTGGACGTTGCGCCTCCTGGGATAAAACCCGTTGGGTGCAAATGGATCTTTAAAAGAAAGATTGGTATAGATGGACAGGTAGAGACCTTTAAAGCAAGACTAGTAGCGAAAGGTTTTCGTCAAAGACCAGGATTGGACTATGATGAAACTTTCTCTCCAGTAGCAATGCTTAAATCCATTAGGATCCTACTTGCTATTGCTGCTCAATATGATTATGAAATCTGGCAGATGGACGTTAAAACTGCATTTCTAAATGGTGATTTAGAAGAATGCGTTTTTATGGATCAGCCAGAGGGCTTCATTGACAGTGGGAGCAGAGGGAAAGCATGTAGATTGCTTAAATCCATTTATGGATTAAAGCAGGCCTCACGGAGCTAGAACATCTGCTTTGATGATACAATCAAAGAGTTTGATTTTATCAAAAATATAGATGAACCATGCATTTATAAGAAGATTGTAGGGAGTACTGTCACATTTCACGTATTGTACGTAGATGACATTCTCCTGATAGGAAATGATATTCCTATGCTACAATCGGTCAAACTATTCTTATCACAAAGGTTCTCCATGAAGGACCTGGGCGATGCCTCATGCATTTTGGGCATAAGGATCTATAAAGATAGATCCAAGAGGTTATTGGGACTGTCCCAAGCAAAGTACATAGACACCATCCTAAAAAGGTTTAGTATGGAAGATTCCAAGCGTGGTGCCTTACCTGCTTGTCATGGAATCACTCTCTCCAAGGACTTCTGTCCGAAGACTGATGAAGAGAGAGCTCGCATGAGCGTTATACCCTACGCTTCAGCCGTAGGATCTATAATGTATGCGATGTTATATACTCGTCCTGATGTTGCTTATGCACTAGCTGTAGTAAGCAGGTATCAATCCAACCCAGGGGAGAAATATTGGATAGCAGTGAAGAACATTCTTAAATACTTACGAAGGACTAAAGAATTGTTCTTGGTATATGGTAATGGGGATCTCCAGATGGAGGCCTTTACCGATTCCATCTTCCAAAGTGATAAGGATGACAGCAAATCTATCTCAGGGTTTGTATTTACCCTCAATGGAGGGACGGTTAGTTGGAAGAGTTCCAAACAGGACACCGTTGCATACTCAACGATGGAAGCTGAGTATATTGCTGCAAATGATGGTTCCAAGGAAGCCGTCTGGATGAGGAAGTTCATCGAGGAACTAGGAGTAGTTCCAACCATTGTTGATCCAATACCATTGTATTGTGATAATAATGGAACTATGGCGTTGGCCAAAGAACCAAGGTCCCATCAGAAATCCAGACACATCCTGAGGCGATATCATTTGATCCGGGAGATAGTAGATCGCCAGGAGATCGAGATTTGGATAGTAGATACAAAGAATAACACAGCGGATCCACTCACCAAGGCCCTTCCACTGCCGCAGTATGAGCGACTTTTTGAGATGTTGGGTATGAGATACGCCAATAATTGGCCTTAGTGCAAGTGGGAGATTGTTAGATATATGTATGCCCAAGAGGCTTTTATATGTATAGTGGATGCTTGGACATGTATATATGAATATAGATGACTTTCTCGCTTAACATGATAGTATGCTATCTGGTTTACTTTATCTTGACATGTTGATTTGAACATGATTTTATTTATTTGCACATGTTGATAAAGCCCTCGGGATATTTTCTTGACTACTGTGACTATGATGTCGATTATACAAGTGAGGCATGTGTAGTTTATAAGCATATCCTTGAACTGTTCATAGTCGTGGGTGTATCGAAACAGGGCATCGATATTCCAGAGTAGACTAGCGTATACTATTCTTGTCCCATATGATGGGCGATGGATGATCCCATATCCATCTGGTGAGGTGACACCAAAGATTGTATGCGGGTGCTCAGTGCAGACCGGGTACACTGAACGGACTCACAGAAAACTCCAATGTGGTATTATATCTATCGTCGGATAGCAGTTTTCAGGTGACACTGGTACAGGTTAGTCTATATACCCAAGATCGTCATAGAGTCTTGTGTGTCCTCCCACTATACTTTGATATCCACCCTACCACGGCTCTACTGAGTCGTGCAAACAGGTGGACTTTGGGTACAGTCTCGAGGCACATGGTGGCGATGAGCGATAGGAGGTGTCTCGTCTCTCCCGGTATTAGGAGTTGATGTTGTGCTATGCTCGATTGGCTATAACAGGAAGTCCCTGGCCAGGGCTACTGAGATTTACTGATAAGCGTTATCAGTAGTTTCTCGATCTGTTATGAGCCATACACCAGCATGACTTATTGAGTTATTGGGGTCGACGATTCCATCCCTAGACTCGATATGCAACATATCTGACGAGGAGACCGGACTGTACGGTAAGTGTTGCCAGTTGGCTCGACGGGAGTTTTGACAGCTTCACTGGTTTTCTTCTGATCGCTCAATACCCGGGTGGCCATTACGTTTAGCTGACCGCTTGCGGCTTGTGGGTGTTTGATATGATCATCATCTACTACCGGCGTATTGACGAGTCTTAGAGTCCCACAATGAAGTTTCCTGGCTCAGGCGAAAAGATGGTGTGCATATGAGATATGCACGGGGATCCGATTAACTACGGATATGTGATACCGTATATTAATCGGGCATTTTCTATTGGTCGGGTCGTATGTGATATGACCGGTTTGCAAAATCAAGTGTTGATTTAACAAATGACTTTTAGATTAATTCTTTAATTAAACCCTTTTTCTATTTTTTGTATGCATGCATGTATGCACATGATGATGTGCATGGACACATACATACATATATAGTATCATGGTTGTTGATACATATTTGGTGGCAATGCCAGACTCATATTGTAGTAATTATTTATTTATTTATCATTTTGAATTAAAAGAAAGGATAATTCTCTCATGGTTAATGTTTATCATCTTTGACCATATTTCAACTACTTTTTAACCTTGAGTTAATTATCCTTTTGCTTTATTAACTCATTGATAAAGATCTAGATAATTACTAACCATGGTTGAAGTGAGAAGGATATAATATAGATTATTCATTCTCATCTCAATAATTCATCATATTATCCTTTGAGCTCAAGCTTAGCACCATTATCTTCTTCTTCCTATCTTGAGATTTTTCTTTGAGTGAAGTTGATAAAAAGAAAGGGTTTTGATTATAGAATACAAACCACATCATCATACTACACACATCTAGCCCATTTGTGTAGGGTGTTTGCTCTACTTCATTCGCAAATCAAGTAATGCAAGGAGCTTTGGCCGAAGGGACTTCGGGTGGATCTTTGTGGACTAAGAAGGCCACCATCGATCCGTTCCAAACTCTCATAGTGCCAAGGAGTCACCAAGAGAGGTCTACAAAGGTTGTAATCTCTACCCTTAGTGATAGTTTTTCATTTGCATGTGATGCTTAGATGAAAGAAACCTTAAATTTCTAGTTATGATTCTTGTCAAGTTCACTTAGCATATTTAAAATTTGATTATGGCATATGTGATGCTTCTAAACCCTTGATGAGGTGCTAGGTAAACCCAACAGAATTCACGTAGTTAGGTATGAAATGCGAAGTATGTGATATTTCGGATTTACGATGTCTAAAGAGATTGTGGATTCCAAATGTTGTAGTTTTACACTTTCTTTTCTGTGACCGTAAGTGTAGTATGTAGTTGTATTGCCGGTTTTCGCTGCTATTGTTGGAGATAGTGCCCTCAGAGTCAATTATTGGATCACAGGCACGTGATTGCAATGATTGAGGGAGGACCTGTCCCAGTAGGACAGTCTTACTCAAGATGATAGTATGCTATCTGGTTTATCTTTATCATCGTGTACTGCTTTAGGTGACCTTATAGGTCACTATTGCACGTTGATAGAGCCCCTAGGATTCTTGCTTGACTACCAGCAGTATGAGGGCGATCATATACGTGGGAGCTGGGCTCTATAAGCACATCCTTAAAAGGTCCCTAATCGTGGGAGTTTCGAGACAGGGCATCGATACTCCAGAGTAGACTAGTGTATACAGTCGAGACCCTGATGAGGGGCGGTGGCCGGTCTCACAAGCCACTGGTGTCAGTTGGTTCACCTAAGATGTATACAGGTGCTCATTGGGTTATGAGTACACCGGACAGGACTCGCCGGGAACCTGCTAGTTGGGATTATACCATACGTCAGATAGCAATTCCCTGGTGATATGTGTACAGGTTAGTTCATCGACCTCAGATCGTCATTTGTCTCATGTGAGTTCCCACTGTGCTTTGACTACTACTCTACTACGCTCAAAGGAGACGTGCAAACAGGTTTTAGTTGGGTACAGTCTCGAGCCACATGGAGGCAGTGAGCGGATCTGCAGGGGTTCGTCTCTCCCGGTATTGGGGGTGAGGTCGCGCTGTGTCTAGGAGAGCCATTACACGAAGTCCTTGGCCAAGGCAGGAGGTCTACTGGTAGGTATTCCAGTAGTATCTCAGGGTGTTCTGGGCTGTTCTCCGACACGACTTGTACCGCTTTTGGGGGTCTGACTTTTACCAACCCCCTAGGCCGGCCATGCGATGCTCATAGACGAACAGATCGGACTGTACGGATATTGTCACTGACATGCTCAGTAGGGTATCAGGATGAGTTCGCTCATCGACGTCACTTTTGGTCAATAGCTGGTAGCCCATCACGTATGGCTAATACCTCTGACGTGCTAGTGGTTAAATCCACAGCCATAGTATTGACGAGTCTTTAGAGTCCCCCACACACAGTTACTCAAGTTTCAGGCGAAACGCTGTAGAGGCCTTATGGAGATATGGCAGGGTTCGATCAGATACGTGCGGTATTGCACGGATCGTGATCGGACGGATTTTACTAGCGGGCTTTGGTTTAAGCCAGATCCTAGTATTAGACAGTGTAGATTTTGTCTCTTTGCATTTGGGTTCAGTGGGAATACAACTGCGGGTATGTATATACAGTAGCGGAGTTTTCCTGTAATTTATTACGGGTTCAGTTTTCTGAAGTTGCCAGTTTGCATTCCGTTCCACCCAGTTTTCTTTTGTTCCTTCGCGGCCGGACTTTTCCGATGGAGAGGGTAATTTGCAATTGTGCAAATTACTTATTGGGGAGGGGGTTTCTTGCATATGAGAGCTTCATGATGAGATTCCATTTTAGTCTCTTCCTTTGTATTTAATGTGATGGTGCTTTGATTAGATGAGATAAGAAATTGGTGTGACCATTTTTCTTCTTTTTCTTCTCTTGGATTAGAGATTCTTTTTCCCACCACCATTTTTTTGGTGAGAGGGTCCGGCAACACATTGAGGGAAGGGGAATTTTTGGAGAAAATATTTCATTCTTCATCTCACTCTATGCTTGGAAAAATGATAGCTCCATTTTCTTTCTCCAAAGTTCATTCTCCATTATTCTCTTCTCCTCCACATCCATGGCAACTTCACTACCCCAAAGAGACTACGATTCTACACTACACCTACAGCACCCTTGGACGCGTCGGCTTGCCAATTTCGCGCCCGAGTTGCCTCGGTCCAGAGGTGGGAGCCCGTAAAAGAATCCGGCGATGTGGTGCCCGTTTCGACGAGAAGATGAAGACCGGAGGTTCCGCGAGGAGATCGGAGTGGAGGCGAAGACCGAAGGACAAGGATCGCTTGGTATAGCTTCTCTACTCCTTTTCTAGTTTGCTAGAGTTATGTTAATGGCCCGATCCGGGTTTTTAGTGCGCGGTAGTGCCGGTTTTCTAGTTTGAAAAGTTTTTCGTTTCCGCATTCCGGCGTCGGATTGACGGCCGGGGCGCCGCCGTGCACTTACACTGGTATCAGAGCCACGCCATTAACCTAGTCTAGCATGCTCTAATGTGTTTACAAGTTCGATCGAACAAATTTCCGAAAACCCGATTTCCATTGCATGAGTTTCTGTCGAAATTTTTTTGGGCTCTAAAAATTTTTCAGGTTGTTGCAGAATAACATGCAGGGAATTCCAAGACTTCTGCAAAAAATTTGGTGACATGAATCCACCTTTTCACCGCGGAACCGCGGCCAAACCCATGCATTGGCCGCGGATCCGCGGCCATAATAAGTCCTTGCTGCACCAATATTTTTCAGTGGGTCTTAGACTGTGAAATGGGGGTTTTGGAACAATCTTTTTAGGCCCAGTTTTTCTGTGAGTGCTACAGTAGTGCTTGGGGCCCACTTGGGTAAATTTGATCGATTGAAAATTTTAAACATGTTAGTTCACAGTATTTACATTATATCTGCGACCGTGAATGTCATTTGATCGGTAAATCCTGCCTATCTGCTATAGCCCTTTTAGCCGGATTTGTGAATGTGACATTCACGTTGATGTTCTGTGTTGATCTGTGATGTTGCGGATTGGTCGTGGGGGATAGCCTGGATGCAATGTCAGTACAGTTTTGTTTTATATGTACATTTGATTTTGCGGGGCGAGCGTCCGACATGTGGACTGCCGTCACTGCCTGGTTGTATATTATTTTTTTGGGGCACGACCGGGGTGAGGTCGATGTACCCGTTGTATGTATATTTTACTTTCTGTACTAGGATTACCCCGCGGAGGGGTGCACGGATTGCCGGGTTCTAGAGGGCAACGGGCTCGCATTTCATGGCGTTGAGACGGAGGGGGCTTTACTCTAGAATTGGCAGGGCTATTCGCCGCACTCGTAGGGTGTACAGGTTGACCCAAGGAGGGGTACCCAAGTTACCGGATTCCGTGAAGTGCTGGGTGGTCCATTCACGTTGCTGAAGGGGGCTGCCTTGCTTCAGGTTTTGGCGGGTAACTTGCCGCCCCCGTAGGGGTCTAGGATTTCATTGCACAGGCTATCCATACGACCAGGGGAATGTCGGGTTTCAGTAGCGGCTCTATGAAATCCGGGGATCCCAGATATCTATATTGTTCTGTGATGCTTATTACATTTCTGTGATGTTGCATTTTATCACGCCTTGAGCGATATTATATATTGATATATATACTAGTAGATGTTGTATATGTTTTGCATCCGCGCTAGTCCAGTCCCCGCTCTGTTGTTAGTCAAGTAACCTAACGGGTGATGACGGGACCCAGTGGCGAATGCGGATGGCATATACGTATATCATTATTTTCGTTCTTTTGTGGTGTGATCGATTGATGGGACTGCGTTGATTCGGATCAATGCAAGCTAAACAAACCTATTCTGATGTTGTTGGAACATTTTTCAAAAAGCTGTTATTGCAAGGGCGTTCTCTTTTGTTTTGCACAGTGGTATTCGGTTGTGAATATCCAGCTCCTCAGTCGACGAGGCAAGGGCCGAGATCCCTTCACCGGGAGTGACCCCTTGGATAAAAGTTTGCATCAAGGCAATAACTTCACTATAGTCGTTTACTTTTGCTTTGCATCGTGGTATTCAGTTGGAATATCCCGCACCTCATTCTACGGGGAAAGAGCCGAGATCCCTTCACCGGGAGTGACCTCTTTAGCAAAGGTTTTCGTCACTATATTTTTATAAAAGCTATCCAGTTCCTTCAACGATATCAAGTTCATTACGTTAAAGGTTTTTCGCCAGAAACCATTCGTAGCCCTCCGTCGTTTCATACGGATAGTCAATAGTATTCAAGCTATGTTTGTTGGCCAAAGTCAAGGCACGGTGTTTGGTAGCTATTGGGTATTCGTATGCAGCATAGATAGATGCGTTGGTTTGGGACAGTCGTATAGCCTTGTTGGCCAAAGTCAAGGGCTTGTACGGGTGAGTTCAAATTAACCTGGAGAATGACGGGTAGAACTTGACATGTGACTTATGATTTGTTGGCCAAAGTCAAGGTCATAAGAGCATGGGGCAAAAATCACATCAGGAGTTTCTAAAGAAACTGAAACTTGCCAGATATGCGCATACTTTCTGGAGTGTGATAACGTAAGCGGATTCCATCACATTATCATGCGATGATAGTTGGATCCCGATTCCCACTGATGAGTTGGTTTACTCCTCGGGTGATCCATACTAATTCTTCTTTCAGGTTTGGGGAAGAATTTGACGTTACAGTGGGAGGTTTCCTGATTAGATAAAGTGATAACCATTCTGATCTAGGTTAGAATGCACGCTGAGTGTTTCTTTTCTCTCTCTCTTTAGCAGCGACCATTGACCCGACCCTAGACTATGACTCAGTGACCAAGTACACCTAACCTTCTTAACACTGGTTTTGGATTGTCAGAGTTGCAAACCTCATTGCCACTCCTACTTTTACCCTTTTCTCCAGGACACCCCGTATTACTACGAACGTCCACTTCCATTGGAAAAAACCATCGTATGGTTATATACGAACTCGAAGGAATTTATTCGAGGATGGTTTCCGGTTCTGGAGAAAACGAATAGGACTATTCAGTTGTCTTTTCCTTTTACCTTCTCTCAGGTTGCGAGTACTCCTTGGTTTAGGAAATAGTACACCTATTATGCAAACTGGATAGTCTTCTTCCAAACCTTAGGCTGGTGCCGACCGGTAGGGAATGAAGAAAATCAATTAGCCTAACGATGGTGTACAGAAGGTATTAAGTAAAGACATAGAAAGGGATTAGTAAGAGGGCAAAGTAAATTGCGACTGCTATTCACGACCAAACCAAATATTTCTTCGCCAATCCTAAATCACCTTTGTATTTCTCCAGGACACTCCGTATCACTACGAAGATCCACAGTTTATTGGATACTCCATCGTATGGTTATATACGAACTAGAAAGGAACTTATTCCAGTTCGGGGATGGATTCTGGTTCAGGAGAAATAGGAATAAGGTTTATTCAGGTGTCTTTTATCTTTACCTTCTCTCGTGTTGCGAGTGCTCCTAGGATAAGGACAGTACTGTTAGTTATATGTATTCCCTAGAGGCCATTACTATACATAGGATGTATATTGTAGTGGATGCTTGGACATATATAGGGATGACTTTCTTGCTCGATATGATAGTATGCTATCTGGTTACTCTTTACCTTAACGTGTACACTGATTGTCTCTCTGTTACATGTTGGTAAAGCCCTTAGGATGTGTACTTGACTACCTGGACTATGATGCGGATCATACTAGTGGGGACGTGGTAGTCCATAAGTACATCCTTCAAAGTCCCTAGTCGTGGGTGTATCGAGACGGGGCATAGATATACCAGAGTAGACTAGCGTATACCTTCTCGACCCATACAGATGGGCGATGGATGATCCCATATCCATTGGTGTTTGACATCAGAGATGATATACGGGTGCTCAGTGGAGACTGGGTACACTAGACGGACTCGCCGAGAACTCCCAGATGGTATTATACCTTACGTCAGATGGCAGTTCTCTGGTGACACTAGTACAGGTTAGTCTGTAGACCCGAGATCGTCATAGAGTCTTGTGTGATTCCTACTGTGCTTTGATTTTCATCATACCACGTCCAAGAGGGCGTGCAAAAAGGTGGCTTTAGGGTACAGTCCCGAATCACATTGAGGCAATGAGCGATGGGAGGGGTTTCGTCTCTCCCGATATAGGGAGTTGATGTTGCGCAGTGCTCGATTGGCTATAAAAGGAAGTCCTTGGCCAAGGCTTCTTTAGGGATTTACTGGTAAGTGTTACTAGTGGTTTCTCGACCCATTATGAGCCTCATATCGACACGACTTATCGAGTTATTGGGGTCTGACGTTTAGCACCCCTAGACAAGATATGCGATATATCAGATGAACAAACCGGACTGTACGGTAGTGTTACTCGTTGGATTCACAAGAGTGTGAGTGGGTTTGCTCGTTGATCTTCTGATTGCTCAATACCCGGGTGGCCGTTACGTTTAGCAGACCGCTTGCGGCTTGTGGGTGTTTGATATGATCATCACCTACTGCCGGCGTATTGACGAGTCTTTAGAGTCCTACACAAGGGTTTCCTGGCTCAAGCGAAACGAAATAGGAGCGCATATGAGATATGTGCGGGACCGAGAATAATACCAGTATGTGATACTGTATTCTATTCTCGCGATTTGTGACATTGATCAGTTGTATGCGATATAGCCGGGTTATCGAATCAAGTATTGATTCGATAAGTTGTTACTATTGATATTAGTCGGTTATATAAGATATGACCGGATCGTTAAATCAAGTGTTGATTTAATGATTTAATGTATAATTATATATTTGATATATTACTTTACATTAACTAGTATTGGTTCACTTAAGATTGATTTTCTCACTTGAATGTGCACATTGTTTATATGTGATATATGCAAGTGTACATGTTTGTATCATGCTTGATGATACAAACAAGTTGTGTGTATGAGACTTGAACCAAATCAAGGTTAGATTAGGGTTTACTATTTTCCTAAGCATATAACAAAAGAGTGTGACTTTGGTCAAAGTTATCAAACTTCATGAAGCTTGATGAACATTGACAAAGTCAACTCTCTTTGTCATTTATTTAAGATATTAGCTAACCCAACCCTTAACCTTATGCTATGGTTAATTCTCTACATGAGTTAAGCATGAGGGCTTAACTCAACCATGGTGCCATGATTAAAAGGATAAGTATTCATATTATTCTTTTAATTGACATGATTCTTTCTTCTTCTTCATCTTCATCAAGCTAACAAAAGCTTGAAAGCTCCAATTGTGCCATGAGAAAAAGAGTGAGAAATCCAATTCTAAAGTGAACCTACTTCCTATTTCTTCATCCTCTACTACTTGCCATGTAGTATAGGGTGTTCTC
Source organism: Agapanthus africanus (assembly GCA_030015575.1). Lineage (NCBI taxonomy): Eukaryota > Viridiplantae > Streptophyta > Magnoliopsida > Asparagales > Amaryllidaceae > Agapanthus > Agapanthus africanus. The sequence goes on from CM057342.1 coordinate 385,609,786, forward strand.
TTCACAAAGTTTTTGACCAAGTGAAGGAATAGCTTGAGTTTGAGTCTCCTCGACGTAGATCATCTTCGGCCTCGAAGTCAACGACCTAGCCCGATCATTTCTCCGACGAAACCATCACTAGAGTCCGGGACCCGATGATCGCAGCGGTGGGACGTCAACACGGAGCTTTAGGAGTGGAGGACCGGATCTACAAAGGTTGTAATCCCTTTCACTTAGTAGCATAGTTGTTTGCTAGCTTTTCTTTTCGCCTAATCTCTAGTTAACGATCTATATTAGGGTTTCTCGGCACCGTAAAATTTAAATTTGGCATGGTTGATGCCTTGTGGAACCTCTTGAGTGTGCCTAGGAATCCAATATTTCATATGATTCTTCTGCTGCGATATCTGTGATGTGATCATTTGATGTTCTGTGATAAATACTGTATATAGTATATATGATATATTATATAGACGTTACTTATGTTTTGCACTCGCGCTAGCCCCATCCCACCCTGTAGTTAGTTACCTAACCTAACGGTGCACGAGGGGACATCGAGGCGAATGCGGATGGCATAAGTGTACGTCGTATTTATCTGTGATGTTTAGGTAACTTAAATGATGGGACTTCATTAATGTGATTAATGAAAGAAAAGAAACCTAAGATGTTGTGGAATCAAATTTTCAAAAACAGGTAGCTACAGTTCTTGCTTTGCATCGCGGTGTTCCTTGTAGAACATCCTGCACCTTATTCGATAAGGAAAGGGCCGAGATCCCTTCACCGGGAGTGACCCCTTTAGCAATGACTGGCAGATGCTACACCCCTCGGTTTGTCTTTTGATTGCTTTTGGAGTTCTTGCTTAGCACAGCGGTATATATGATATATCCTGCACCTTATTCGATGAGGAAAGGGCCGAGATCCCTTCACCGGGAGTGACCCCTTTATCAAAACTAGAAAAGCCTAAAAAAACACTCCATTTTAAAATTATTTGATTCTACAACGATATCAAGTTCATTACGCAATAGGTTTTCCGAAAAACCTGTCGTAGCCTTCCGTCATTTCAGATAAGTACTAGTTAGTATTCGTGCTGCGGTAGTTTGGCCTCCGTCAAGGCGTAGTGTACGGTAGCTAACTAATGCTTATCTGCTAGCATACGATGCGATTGGATTAGGGTATTCGTACGGCGTTGTTTGGCCTCCGTCAAGGGTCGTGCGGGTGGGTTTAATTCAATCAGGAAATGACGGGTTGAACTTGACTAGCGGACAATGGGTAGTTTGGCCTCCGTCAAGGTCATAGGACGCTAGGGGCAAAATATTATCGGGAATTTCAAGTGTTGAAATTTGCAATGAGATTGCATACCTTCTATGAGATAGTTGGATCCCGATACCCACTGCGAGTAATTGTTACTCCTGGGAGAGTTTTACACACTACAATTAGCCGATCAAGTAGGTGTCTAGAAAGGTGTCAACGGGGTTACGCCTCTGGGAAAACGAGGTTTACTATAATTAGGTTTGTGCGAAAGCACGGGGGACCTCCCTCAAAGTACCGACACTGGCCTGGCTGAAAGATTGGCGAACTTGTAGCGTGTAATTAATCCCGGCTAGTCTTTCCTTTTATGGTTTGAAGGAAGATTTGATAAAAACAGTCGGAGCCATCCTGATTAGATAAAATAATAACCAATCTGATCTTGCAAGAGCACACACAGAGTGTTTTCTTCTCTCTCCCTCCAAGTAGCGACCATGTCACGCCTTAATCAAGATAATAAAACGGATGTATTGACCGAACCCGCTTGTTATACTGAGCTGGGGAACGTTGGTCCCGCTCCAACTTATAATTGTTATAAGACAGAGCAGGAAATTGGGGAATACCAGATTTCCCGGGCCGCCCAAACGAAGAAAGTGCATTTGATGCATCTCCTTCGGGTGTGTTCATTACAGAGAACTGTTTCTCAGTGTCCTTTACGTCCAGGGTATGAGATATCAGATCAGGATCCTGCATATGTAATCTGTTACATGGGCTACAAAAAGGTAGAGAACCGAGAACGGGCGATAGGTTTCATGAGGCAGAAAACTGTGCAAATGTTACAGCCAAGTCTGTTGGTCACTGTCATCCTGTATTACCAATACATTGATTCTGAACAAATGCTATTAGATATCGAACCTGATATACAAAATCATATCAATCTCTTTATTTATTAAAGAAGGATACAATTTTGTATTGTTGGATAATGTTTTGAACATTTCCTATATCAATAGTTGATCGGTTCAGGCACGTTATCTAAAAGCATTGACGTTCTAAATCAAACTACAGTTCCTAGTATACAGAACACACACAAGAGGAAGAGTTCAGAAATGAACGAATCCTTCTTGAGGCATTGTAGACTAGGTCATATCAATGCGACCCGACTGGCTGAAGTTACATTTAGATGCATATTTAAATTAGTTTGAATTTACATCTTGTGAAACTTGCCAGTCATGTCACAGAGATAAGATGACCATAGCTCAGTTTATTGGAAACAGAGAAAGAGTTAGTGAACTCTTGGGATTGATACATGCTGATGTATGAAGGTCCCCTGTCTACACATGCCAAGACCGGTTCTTTGTACTTCATTACATTCTCTGATAATCTTTCAAGATTCAGACATATGTTCCTATTGAAACACAAGTCCGAACCTTTTGAGATATTCATAGAATATAAGTTAAAAGTAGAGAACCAAAATATGGGTAAAAGTATTATGTCCTTTGATGTGATCAAGGAGGAGAATACTTGAGCACGGAATTCCTGGATTATTCTAAAGGAGAATGAGATTCTCTCTCAGCATTACTCCTCCGTATACACCATAGCACGATGGTATATCGGGGCGGAGCAATAACACCCTATGTGATATGGTGTGCTCTATGATGAGTACTACTGAGTTTCTTATTTCCTTTTAGGGAGTTATGTACTTCTGAAGTTGCATACCTATTGAATAGGGTTCCGATCAAATTAGATGCCTACCATTTCATATGAGATATAGAAAGGGAAGAGCCCATCTCTTAAGTCAGTTAAGATTTAGGGTTGTCCGGCCTATGTCTAAAAGCAAAATCCGAACAAGCTCGAGGCAAAGTCAGATCTGTAGAAGTTTGTTGGATATCCCAAGCATACGCAAGGGAATATCTTCTACCTAACCGAGGAACAAAAATGTTTTGTTACTCAGCATGCCACCTTTGTGAAAGGGAATTTCTTATGAAGAAATTTGTTGACATGAGGTAGAACTGGAAAGAGTTCCAGCTTTACAAACTGTAGCTGATGATTTGGTAGAACCAAAGGATTCAATAGCAACCAACGAACCTCAGCCTCTCCGCCGATCTAGCAGGGTTCCTCATCCACCTGAGAGATACTTCAGTTTCTCTATGACAGTGGGAGCAAGGATTGCATCATGAGATGATGACCCAACTAGTTTCAGGCTGGCCATCAGGAGTAGGACTCTGTAAGAATGGCTGGATGCTTATCAATCTGAGAGGAATCCTTATACACCAACAAAGTATGGACTTTGGTTGCTTTATCTAAAGGGTTAAATCCCCATCAGGAGCAAGTATATCTTGAGAAGATTACTTGGTGTACATGGAAAAGTTAAGACTTTCAAAGCTAGACTTGTTAAAAGTTTGCATCATTGACCAGGTATGGATTATGATGAAACCTTTTCTAAGTACCTATGCTTAAGTCCATCCAGATCCTACTTGCTACGGCTACAAACCATGACTACGATATCTGGCGGTTGGGTGTCTTGACTGCTTTTCTAAATGATAATTTGGAAGAAAGCGTCTATAAGTACACAGCCAGAGGGCTTCGTAGACAGTGGGAGGAGCGGAAATGTATGCAAGATGTTTTATATGATAAAGCAGGCATCGCGGAGTTGGAACATCTGTTTTGATGAGATTAGTCAAAGAGTTTGACTTCATCAAAATGGTAGATGAACCTTGTATATACAAAAAGGTAGTAGAGAGTATGGTGGTGATCCTCGTAGAGTACGTGGATAACATACTCTTGATAGGGAAGGAGTTTCCTATGCTACGCTCGGTCAATCTCCGCTTATCACAAATGATTCTCCACATAGGATCAAAGTGATACCTGCTAAATCCTAGGTTTTGGATCTATGAGATAGATCTAATTGGATGTTAAGATACTCACTAGTTGTAGTGAGATGGTATCAATTGATCCTGGGGAGAATCACTGGAAAGGTTCCAGAGTGATAAGGACGACTGAATGTCAGTCGCAGACATTGTCTTTACCCTCAGTAAAGGGACGGTATGTTGTAAGAGTTCCAAGCTAGATACCGTAGCATACTAGACGATAAAGGCTGGATACATCGCTACCAAAGATGCTACCAAAGAGGCGGTCTGGGTGTATATTAGTTCATGAGATGAACTTCGTTCCTCCCATTGTGTGACAATGGAGTTGTGGCTTATGCCTAGGAACGCCCGTCCCATCAGTGATCCAGACATATTCTTAGGCAGAATCACCTGATCGTGGAGATGGTCGATCTCCAGGGGATCGAGGTTAGGAGAGTAGACTCATAGGACGACACGGCGGATCCACTCACAAAGGCCTTTTCCCAGAGAGAGACTTTTATGGGATGGTTGAGTATGAGATACTACAACCACTGCTATTAGATGGCCCTAGTGCAAGTGGGAGATTGTTAGTTATATGTATGCCCTAGAGGCCATTACTATACATAGGATGTATATTGTAGTGGATGCTTGGACATAAATAGGGATGACTTTCTTGCTCGATATGATAGTATGCAATCTGGTTACTCTTTACCTTAACGTGTACACTGATTGTCTCTCTGTTACATGTTGGTAAAGCCCTTATGATGTGTACTTGACTACCTGGACTATGATGCGAATCATACTAGTAAGGACGTAGTAGTCCATAAGTACATCCTTCAAAGTCCCTAGTCGTGGGTGTATCGAGACGGGGCATCGATATACCAGAGTAGACTAGCGTATACCTTCTCGACCCCATACAGATGGGCGATGGATGATCCCATATCCATTGGTGTTTGACATCAGAGATGATATACGGGTGCTCAGTGGAGACTGGGTACACTGGACGGACTCGCCGAGAACTCCCAGATGGTATTAAACCTTACGTCAGATGGCAGTTCTCTGGTGACACTGGTACTGGTTAGTCTGTAGACCCGAGATCGTCATAGAGTCTTGTGTGATTCCCACTGTGCTTTGATTTCCATCATACCACGTCCAAGAGGGCGTGCAAAAAGGTGGCTTTTGGGTACAGTCCCGAATCACATGGAGGCAATGAGCGATAGGAGGGGTTTCGTCTCTCCCGGTATAGGGAGTTGATGTTGCGCAGTGTTCGATTTGCTATAACAGGAAGTCCTTAGCCAAGGCTGCTTTAGGGATTTACTGGTAAGTGTTACCAGTAGTTTCTCGACCCGTTATGAGCCTCATATCGACACGACTTATCGAGTTATTGGGGTCTGACGTTTACCACCCCTAGACAAGATATGTGACATATCAGACGAACTGACCGGACTGTACGGTCGTGTTACTCGTTGGATTCACAGGAGTGTGAGCGGGCTTGCTCGTTGATCTTCTGATCGCTCAATACCCGGGTGGCCGTTACGTTTAGCAGACCGCTTGCGGCTTGTGGGTGTTTGATATGATCATCGCCTACTGCCGGCGTATTGACGAGTCTTTAAAGTCCTACACAGGGGTTTCCTGGCTCAAGCGAAACGAAATAGGAGCGCATATGAGATATGTGCGGGATCGAGAATAATACCACTATGTGATACTGTATTCTATTCTCGCGATTTGTGACATTGATCGGTTGTATGCGATATAGTCGGGTTATCGGATCAAGTGTTGATTCGATAAGTTGTTACTATTGATATTAGTCGGTTATATAAGATATGACCGGATCGTTAAATCAAGTGTTGATTTAATGATTTAATGTATAATTATATATTTGATATATTACTTTACATTAACTAGTATTGGTTCACTTAAGATTGATTTTCTCACTTGAATGTGCACATTGTTTATATGTGATATATGCAAGTGTACATGTTTGTATCATGCTTGATGATACAAACAAGTTGTGTGTATGAGACTTGAACCAAATCAAGGTTAGATTAGGGTTTACTATTTTCCTAAGCATATAACAAAAGAGTGTGAGTTTGGTCAAAGTTATCAAGCTTGATGAATATTGACAAAGTCAACTCTCTTTGTCATTTGTTTAAGATATTAGCTAACCCAACCCTTAACCTTATGCTATGATTAATTCTCTACATGAGTTAAGCATGAGGGCTTAACTCAACCATGGTGCCATGATTAAAAGGATAAGTATTCATATTATTCTTTTAATTGACATGATTCTTTCTTCTTCTTCATCTTCATCAAGCTCACAAAAGCTTGAGAGCTCCAATGGTGCCATGAGAAAAAGAGTGAGAAATCCAATTCTAAAGTGAACCTACTTCCTATTTCTTCATCCTCTACTACTTGCCATGTAGTATAGGGTGTTCTCTTCACAAAGTTTTTGACCAAGTGAAGGAATAGCTTGAGGTTGAGTCTCCCCGACGTAGATCATCTTCGGCCTCGAAGTCAACGACCTAGCCTGATCATTTCTCCGACGAAACCATCACTAGAGTCCGGGACCCGATGATCACAGCGGAGGGACGTCAACACGGAGCTTTAGGAGTGGAGGACCGGATCTACAAAGGTTGTAATCCCTTTCACTTAGTAGCAAAGTTGTTTGCTAGCTTTTCTTTTCGCCTAATCTCTAGTTAACGATCTATATTAGGGTTTCTCAGCACCGTAAAATTTAAATTTGGCATGGTTGATGCCTTGTGGAACCTCTTGAGTGTGCCTAGTAACCCTACAAGTATACTCATTATGCTTATTGGATAGTCTTCTTCCAAACCATAGGCTGGTGCCGAACGGTAGGGAAGGAAGAATACCATTTGGCCTAAAGGGGTGTGCAGAAGGTAACGACTAAAGACATATAAAGGGATTTGGAGAGATGGCAAAGAATTATACGGTTACTGTTGTGAATCTGATAATGGAAGAGGCATTAGTAGGAATACCCGGATACCCCATCGCAACATTTCAATGTTTCAGTTTCACTGTGTACTGTTAAAAGAAAACTGATTTCCCAACTAGACACTTGCTCCAGGGTATGTATTTACCAGGTTTGATTCTCACATCTGTATGGTTTTACAGATGATGAGTGGGAGTAAGTTATTGGGAATTAGGAGATCATCCTCATTATATCGGGATTCGTTGTAATTGGTGATATTTGAGGAAATCGCCTGGGCTGTTAGCCGGTCGGCAAATATTTGGTTTTGAATATCCGTTGTTATGCACCAATTTCAAATTGATATATCTGTACGTCTATTTTTATAGAGTGAGATATACCTATTTGAAATTATGTCTATGACATTTACCTATATCAGTGGATGGTTAGGTAAGGAGCATTGAACAGCGGTGTAATTCTTCTTAACCATAAGTACAGTTTTCAACCTACGACACACAGTGAATGAGTCACTAGACTCAAGGGACTTATACAGAGTATTGTATGTTGTCCATTATCCATTAGGACAAAGGGGTTGGTCCTCGTACTATATTCAGTTTACTTATGACTTCTCTAGTTCTTAGACAAGTGTTTCGTAGAAACACAGGGTCCAGGTTTTGAGAAGTTATAGGTATATGAGTAAAGTAGAGAACCAGGTATTGCAAGTATCGGGATTCTTTAAGGTGATTGAAGATGTAGATACTTGTGGATGGTATTCAGTTTATAGTAATGATTAAGAGAACTTGCTTCTCTTTCAGGTTACTCATAATTGGAAGCACTCCTAAGTTGAGTAATCTGATCGGCCTCTTTCCATTTAGTTGACATGCACTGGAGACAGCTGCATGATTTGAATCTGGTTCAATTAAATTAGTGCCTCTGTTTCTATATTGGATATAGAACAGTTCATATCTTGACATTGTTAAGGTACGAGGAGTTGTCCGGCTTATGCTTAAAACCAGACTCTGGATAACTCAAGGCACGTTTCTGTAATGGCTGTTTGTGGGTTGACCCAGGCTATGACGAGGGTTGACTTTCTACCATCTGGAAGATCAATAGTGATATTGTTCTTGACTCGCCACAGTTTTAACAAAAATGATTTTTTTTTCAGAAAACAGTAGTGGGAGTATGGTAGAACTGGAAGTGATTCCAGAACCGCAAACGATTACTGAAGATTTGATAAGAACCTAAAGATTCAATCTAGTTTGACATTCCATTGGCAACTCCGCAGATATGGTGGGTAACCTCAGGCACTTGAGAGGTACTTCGGTATGCTCAAGGACGGTGGCAGGGAGGTTCTTGTTTACCCAGACTTGCCATTGCTGTTGTTCCAGACTGTGAGACTCGGCAGGAGGATGAGTATAGAGTCGTTCTAAACTAGCTTTAGAAGTGCACGTGTATATAACTCTGCCAGAGGGTTGTCGTAGTCAGTGGGAGCAGCGGAAGCATTGGTGGAAAAGTGGCTTATGTCTATTTATAGACTAAAGCAGATATAGTGGAGATAGATCATCAATTTCTGATGTGATAGTCATAGGTTTGACTTCATCAGAATAGGGGATGGATCTGTTAAGAAGGTAGTAGGGTGTGATGTCCTGGTATTTGATGACATACACAGAGTAGGAAGTGATATTCCTATACTACGATCGGTTATACTTTGGTTGTCACACAGTAGTTTCTCCACATAGGAATTGGATCTTATATCGTACATTCTGGTTACTAGATCTATGGTTTTAGATCTAGATTTGGGTGGTTTCCCAATCAAGGTACTTAGACAGCATTCTAAGAGTATTTAGAATAGACGACTCCTGGCATGGTGGTGTACCTCCAGGTAATGGAGTCACCCTTTCTAAAGGTGTCTTACAGACTAAAGGGGAGAGGGATGTGCATGATTGGCAGATCACTTGCTTAGGCAATTGAGTCAATCATGAGATGTCAAGTACCACACCAGATGTTGTTTTTGCAGTAGGTGCAATGAGTTGATATTAATCCAATCCTGGAGAAACATTCGGAAGCAGTTTTAGAACAAAAGTGAATGTTCTAGGGATATGATAACGGCAGCCTCCTTTAGGAGACAGTTATCATTTTAAGCTTCCAAGGTGACCTGGATGGCAAAGTGGCTGTCAGAGTTATAGTTTTCCCTCTGACGAGGGGCAGTATTTTGGACAGGTGGTCCAGGTGGATACTGAGGGAAGGCATGGCGCAGGATACTGATTAAGTTCAGTTGACGATACAGTCTAAGAAGTTTGGATTTGGAGTTCACTTATGAGCTAGGTCCCATCAGATATCCAGACACATTCTAAGACGGTATTGCTCATTTCGGGAGATGGGTTTCTCCGCGAACTTGAGATAAAGAGAGACATAGAAAGAAACACTACAGCGGATTCACTCACTGAGTCTATTCCTCGAACGCAATATTTTCGCAAACGAGCTTTGTGAGACTGACTAGTAGAGGAGTTAGGTGTTCGGTATCACACGGGCTGTGAGTATGCGACATCGCAATAATTAGCCTTGAGTGCAAGTGGGAGATTGCTGGAGATAGTGCCCTCAGAGTCAATTATTGGATCACAGGCACGTGATTGCAATGATTGAGGGAGGACCTGTCCCAGTAGGACAGTCTTACTCAAGATGATAGTATGCTATCTGGTTTATCTTTATCATCATGTACTGCTTTAAGTGACCTTATAGGTCACTATTGCACGTTGATAGAGCCCTAGGATTCTTGCTTGACTACCAGCAGTATGAGGGCGATCATATACGTGGGAGCTGGGGTCTATAAGCACATCCTTAAAAGGTCCCTAGTCGTGGGAGTTTCGAGACAGGGCATCGATACTCCAGAGTAGACTAGTGTATACAGTCGAGACCTCGACGAGGGGCGGTGGCCGGTCTCACAAGACACTGGTGTCAGTTGCTTCACCTAAGATGTATACAGGTGCTCATTGGGTTATGAGTACACCGGACAGGACTCGTCGAGAACCTGCTAGTTGGGATTATACCAGACGTCAGATAGCAGTTCCCTGGTGACATGTGTACATGTTAGTTCATCGACCTGAGATCGTCATTTGTCTTGTGTGAGTTCCCACTGTGCTTTGATTACTACCTTACCACGCTCAAAGGAGACGTGCAAACAGGTTTTAGTTGGGTACAGTCCCGAGCCACATGGAGGCAGTGAGCGGATCTGCAGGGGTTCGTCTCTCCCGGTATTGGGGGTGAGGTCGCGCTGTGTCTAGGAGAGCCATTACACGAAGTCCTTGGCCAAGGCAGGAGGTTTACTGGTAGGTATTCCAGTAGTATCTCAGGGTGTTCTGGGCTGATCTCCGACACGACTTATACCGCTTTTGGGGGTCTGACTTTTACCAACCCCTTAGGCCCGCCATGCGATGCTCATAGACGAACAAATTGGACTGTACGGATATTGTCACTGACAGGCTCAGTAGGGTGTCAGGATGAGTTCGCTCATCGACGTCCCTTTTGGTCAATAGCTGGTGGCCCGTCACGTATGGCTAATACCTCTGATGTGCTAGTGGTTAAATCCACATCCATAGTATTGACGAGTCTTTAGAGTCCCCCACACACAGTTACTCAAGTTTCGGGCCAAACGCTGTAGAGGCCGTATGGAGATATGGCAGGGTTCGATCAGATACGTGCGTTATTGCACGGATCGTGATCGGACGGATTTTACTAGCGGGCTTTGGTTTAAGCCAGATCCTAGTATTAGACAGTGTAGATTTTGTCTCTTTGCATTTGGGTTCAGTTGGAATACAAATGCGGGTATGTATATACAGTAGCGGAGTTTTCCTGTAATTTATTACGGGATCAGTTTTCTGAAGTTTCCAGTTTGCATTCTGTTCCGCCCAGTTTTCTTTTGTTCCTTCGCGGCCGGACTTTTCCGATGGAGGGGGTAATTTGCAATTGTGCAAATTACTTATTATGGAGGGGGTTTCTTGCATATGAGAGCTTCATGATAGTTCTTTTATGATGAGATTCCGTTTTAGTCTCTTCCTTTGTATTTAATGTGATGGTGCTTTGATTAGATGAGATAAGAAATTGGTGTGACCATTTTTCTTCTTTTTCTTCTCTTGGATTAGAGATTCTTTTTCCCACCACCATTTTTTTGGTGAGAGGGGCCGGCCACACATTAAGGGAAGGGGAATTTTTGGAGAAAACATTTCATTCTTCATCTCACTCTATGCTTGGAAAAATGATAGCTCCATTTTCTTTCTCCAAAGTTCATTCTCCATTATTCTCTTCTCCTCCACATCCATGGCAACTTGACTACCCCAAAGTAACTACGATTCTACACTACACCTACAGCACCCTTGGACGCGTCGGCTTGCCAACTTCGTGTCTGAGTTGCCTCGGTCCAGAGGTGGGAGCCCGTAAAAGAATCCGGCGATGTGGTGCCCGTTTCGATGAGGAGATGAAGACCGGAGGTTCCGCGAGGAGATCGAAGTGGAGGCGAAGACCGAAAGACACGGATCGCTTGGTATAGCTTCTCTACTCCTTTTCTATTTTGCTAGAGTTATGTTAATGGCCCGATCCGGGTTTTTAGTGCGCGGTGGTGCCGGTTTTCTAGTTTGAAAAGTTTTTCGTTTCCGCATTCCGGCGTCCGATTGATGGCCGGGGCGCCGCCGTGCACTTACAGCTATACATCAACGACGATCGGTATATGCATACTTACTTACGTTGATGATATGTGATATTATGTGTTGCTGTGATATGTTATATTGGATCGTCGTGTTCTGAAGAGCCGGGGGTTTTATGTGAGATGAGGGTTTTTATTTTCATTCATGTAAAATTCATTTGTATATAATATTCTTTTATTGGGGCACTTCCGGGATGAGGTTGATGTCACCAGTGTATATTATTTACTTTTCCGCATTAGGTAGACCCAAGGAGGAGAACACAAGTAATCGGGTTTTAGGGTCCAGTGGGAGGCCATCTCGAGGAGTCGAGACCGGGTATCCTAACCCTAGAATTGGCAGTGTTACTTGCCGCTCTCGTAGGGGTCTAGGGATGTGGGTTTGGCTATTCATCACGACCGTGGAATCCATGTTTTATACAGGCTCATATTAAAAACACGGGCATCCTAGTATATCCAATATTTTATATATGTTCTTCTGCTGCTGTTAGTGTATATGCCATAGAGTCCATTACTGTATCATACTAGTTTGTATATTACTTAATGGAAGCTTGGGATATTCACCTTGTATTGACAATCTTGCTCAAAATAATAGTATGCTACTTGGTTTGTTTCTGCTTTAATGTGTGCATGTGTTTCTTTTAGCATATCGCCTTTACACATTAGTGGAGCCCTTAGGATCATTGCTTGATTACCAGCGTTGTGATGGCAGTCACACTCGTGGGGGCTGGGTAATCCACAAGCATATCCTTATGCAGGTCCCTAGTCGTAGGACTATCGAGACAGGGCATCGATACTCCGGAGTAGACTAGCGTATGCGCTTCTCATCCCAGCTTGGGAGACGGTCTGTCCCACAGCCGTCAGTACGTCGTACTTGAGATAGTATGCGGGTGCTCGTTAGGTTACGAGTACACTGGACAGGACTCGTCGGGAACTGTTGGTTGGTATTATACCTATCGTCAGTTATCAGTTCCCAGGTGACATAAGTACAGCTTAGTCCGTTGACTTGACACTGTCACTTCGCCTCGAGTGTGTCCCCACTGTACTTTGATTACTACCCTACCACGGCTCAAAGGAGTCATGCAAACAGGTAGTTTTTGGGTGCAGTCCCGAAGCACTTGGAGGCAGTGACGGTTAGACAGGATTCATCTCTCCCGGTATTTGGGGTTGATATCGCGCTGTGTCTAGGAGAGCCATTACACAAAGTCCCTGGCCAGGGCAAGCGAGATAGACTGGTAGGTTTCCAGTGTTATCTCAGGTGTTCTGGGCTACACTCCGACACGACTTGTACCACAAGTAGGTGACTGACGTCTACCGCCCCCCTAGGCCCGCCATGCGATGTTCTTAGACGAACAGACCGGACTGTACGGAGACTATCACATTCAGGCTCAGTAGGAGTTCAGATGGGTTTACCTCATCAGTCTTCTTATCGGCATTTACCTGGGGACCGTTACGTACAGCTAGTGCCGCTTGCGGTCCGTGGTTAAACCCACTGCCAGCGTAGTGTCGAGTCTTTAGAGTCCCACACAGAGGGTTATTCGCCTTTAGGCAAAATGAGTAGAGGTCGCATGGTTTTGCGACGGGGTTCGTTCACATCCGCGAACTTGTGCACGTTTGGTGTCCGGACAGCTTATACTAGCGGGCTTTGGTTTAAGCCGGGTCCTAGTATATGATTTGGGATTGGTTTTATCTCATTGTATACGTGTTCCTCGGAACGCGAATATGGGAGTGTATGCACAGTTGACTGAGGCAGAGGCAGAGGACTTTCATTAGGGTTGATGACCATTGTCATTTTCTTAACCCTAATGTTTATGTGTGAAATATAATTTATTAATATTAGTTAATTATAATTGTGTATGGTTAGGGTTGTTGACCATTTGACTATGCTTGACTTGTTGACCTAGGTTGACAAGTTGATCATCATCATTTCATATGAAAGATGCTTTTTGGTTCTTGCAAAAGTATTTAATGTGAAATGATAATGGTCATTTCATGATTAACCATCATAATTATCTTTAGCTAATTATTTATTTATCATAATTCACATATATGTGAGAAGGTTGGATTATTCTTCTCATTCTATCATTCTCATTCCCATTCTCTCTCCTCCTCTTCCTCTCTCTCAAAGCTCTCCCCTCTCATGAGTTGAGAACCATTGAGCTTGAGATAAATCCCTTCAAAAATACTCTCTACTCTTTCTAAGGTCCTAGGTTTAGCACACCAAGAACCTTAGTTACTTCTAGTTTGAGGTTGGAGCCAAAGGTAGAGGCCCTCGGGTGGATCTTTCTTCGGCAAAAGAAGGCGAGAAGGAGAACCTGTTCTTTCACTCCAAGGAGCAAGAAGAGAAGGACTTCAAGACCTAGGTATAACCCCTTTTCCGAGTAGCTAACTCTTTTAGCTTTGTTAGTTAGTTTTGTTTAGCAAAGATCCCTCCTTTAGCTAGTCCATGTTGCCTAGTGTTGTAAAAATCCGTTTTTTCATAACGTTTCCGCCTCCCCGCAAGCACCGGGGTGGGCAACGTGGACTTACAGTGGTATCAGAGCCTAGCTAAACACAAACTAACTAGTTAGCAAAGTATCTAGAACTTCGATCGGGAAAAATCGCAAAACACATTTTCTAAAACCCTAGTTTCTGCCGATTTTTATTTCTGCTCTAAAAATAATAAATCATACACGAAAAATCGGCTCAGGGTTTTTACAGAAAACCTAAGAAAAACGAACCAGCGAGTCGACCAACTCACCGCGGAACTGCGGCAAGAGCATGCTCTTGCCGCAGATCCGCGGCCGAGTTGACTCGGCCGTGGGTCGTTTTTCCTGCAGTGTTCTTCTGTTGTTGTTTTGGGATTTTTAGGATGGTTTGTTTCTGCCCAGATTTTCCAGAGAACAAGTTAGTTTTTGGGGTGGTCACAAATCCGTATATTGATCGAACTTCTTTACACTTTGGCTAATGGGTTATATCTGTAATGTGATATATGTATTGAACGTTTGCTAATCGCTATACGTCGATTAGTGGGGGTTATACATATCTGTGATCTGTAATGTTGATGGTTTGTGTATATGAATTCGTTGGATTGTCACGGATGAATAGCCGGGGGGTTGTGAGATGAGAGTTTTCTTATTCTTTCAATTCATAATTTGATGTAATATTATTTGTATGGCCGCACAACCGGGTTGGGATTGTAGCCGTCATTGTATAATTTATTTTTACCGTTTTTGCTCCTAGGATAGACCCAAGGTGGGGTGCACAAACTACCGGGTATCTCGAATTCCCGAGTGGCCTACTCACGGTGTTGAGGGAGGTTGCTTCGCTTCGGGTACTTGGCGGGTAGTTTGCCACACCCGTAGGGGTCTAGGGTGGGGTTTGGCTATTCATCGCGACCGTGTAATCCGCTCTCCGTTACAGGCTCGTACGAAATGCGGATTCCTAGTATATCCAATGTGTTCATCTGTGATCTGGAATGGCTATCATTGCATGTGACGAATGTTTATATATATCTATATGATATCTATTTAGGCGCTGCTTATGTTTTGCATCCGCGCTAGTCCAGCCCCCGCTCTGTCGTTAGTTAAGTAACCTAACGGGTGATGACGGGACCACGTGGCGAATGCGGATGGCATAAGCGTACGTCATATTTTCGTTGTTTTCTGCAATGGTAGGATTAATTGATGGGACGCATTAAAATTAATGCAAGAAAAATAAACCAAGTAAAAGTCGTTGGAACACTTTCAAAACCACTCGGTTCTTTTCAAAACCAACTTTTAAATGCGGAGCTTGAACCACTCCTTTTGAAAGCTATCTCGTTCCTTCGATTATATCAAGTTCACTACGTTCACGGTTTCGCCAAAACCATTCGTAGCCCTCCGTCGTTTCACATGAATGGTCAATAAGTATTCAAGCTATGTATGTTGGCCAAAGTCAAGGCATAGTGATTGGTAGCTATTGGGTATTCATATGCAGCATAGATAGATGTGTTGGTTTGGGACAGTCGTACTGCCATGTTGGCCAAAGTCAAGGGTAGGTACGGATGGGTTCAAATTAACCTGGAGAATGATGGGTAGAACTTGACATGTGACTTATGATATTTTGGCCAAAGTCAAGGTCATAAGATGTAACGTTTTGAAAATCGTTTCGGTGAAATTTCGAAAAAACGGTAAAAAAGGGGGTTTTCTGTAAAAAGTCAAAATACAAATATCTTATTATAAAAATTAAATATGCATATTCTAGCTATGTAATTGCTATTATTTGGTGTTTATTGAGCCGCTGGTGAAATTTCAAATTTTCTGAAAAAATATTATTTTATTATTATTTTAAGCCGTCACTAATACATTTAATTAGGGAAAATTACAAATTGGAATGGGTTGAAACAAATTTTGTGCAACATAAAACATTAAATAAAATTTTATCATGTGGTTTTTGGAACGAAATCATTTGCCAAAACGGTTTAGAAATTATTGAAGAAAAAAGGCTTTTTTTTAGCGTAAATGGATGTTTGGGGTATTGTATTTATCATTTTTCATCACCCCACACCCGTACCCACACCCACACACCCCCATTCACTTCTCCCCTTGGCTGAATTCAGCAGCCCCCTCTCTTGTCCCCACTTGGTTTGCAAAAGAAAGAAAAGAAAAGAAAAGTGTAGAAAATGATAAGAAATGAGTGGACTTTGACTTAATGCAACTTCCCCACCTCACTCTCTCTCCTCACTCACCCATCCCCCCCCCCCACTAATTCTGGCCGAAATTCATCCCTACAGCAGCAGCCCCCTCCCCAAGTTCTCACTCCATTTTTGCATCAAAAAAGCCCACAAAAATCACTTCAAATCCATACAAATTCAACTCTAAATCCAAATCCAACACTTACCCATTATTCCTTAGCATTTCAAGCATGGATCCTTGTGAAAAGAGAGCATTTTGGGAGGCTAGATTTTAAGTTTGATCTCATGGTTTGAAGGTATAATCCTAACCCAAGTGTTTAGATTTTGATAAGCTACTTTAAATTAGTTTAATTAGCTAATTTGTGATTTCCAATTTCAAGATTTAAATTGTGTGATGGTGTTTGAATCTAATTAGGGTTCTTATCATGTAATCATGGTTGCCAAGTATAGGCTATCATCTTAAGGAAGTGAAAACTTAATCTTTTGATGATATGTAGATTGCTAGATGTAAAATGTCCAACTTAAGCTTTTTTTTTCCTAAACTAGGTTGTTGGAAATTATTGCAAATGTTAGACTAAAAATCTAATTAGATTTTTCATGGCTTCATTAACTTTATTAAGTGTAGTTTAATGCTTTGGATCATGAAAATCTAAGCTAGATTGTAGTTTGTGCATTTTTGCTTTGAAATTGTTAAAATTTAAGTATTTTGTAAACTAGAATATTAGGGGTTTTGGAATTTAATGAGATTAAATTCCGGAAATTGTTTATATGACTTATTTAAGATATTTAATAAGTATATTGGCCGCTACATTCATTTAAACATCATGTTTTGTACGAAAACGGCGAATTGTGCTTGCTAGATTTTCGGAAAAATGACTTTTTAAGTAAAATTGGGGTTTTTGTGAGTTTTAACCTAGTTTATATTAAATTAGTGTTTGTGAATGTGCAAATGACTGTGATTGGATTTTTCTCGATGGTTTGACGTTTGTACATCGACATCGAGGGTTGGTTTGACTATTCTTGCATGCGTAGGTGATAGGTTTGGACCTATGCGTGATACGCGTGCCGATTTGATTTTCGTATGCCGTTTCGATTTCGAATTTAGTTTTAATGCGATATGGTGCGTTATGGTATGTAGGTACCCCCATGTAGACTTCGAGACGACAAGCAAGCGCGTGGCGACGTCGGCACCGGCTAGCGAGGACCAGGTGAGTAGATTTATATCTACGGGGAGAAGTCGGGTGGATGGCGTATAGCACCCCCGCAGTCCGTGGTGGTGTATACGGATGCGTATACACACCAACAATTATTATATGTTATTTGGGATTAATAACGATGCTTAGGATGGATAATGGTGTGTTGGATTATTTTAGCGTTGCGAACCCTAGGGTAGTGTTGCACTACACATACACACATACATACTTACATACTTTCCTATTGATATGTGCTCATGGGATTCTTTATAGATATGTGTTCACATGGGTATGGGACTATGTGTTCACATACGGATTGAGGATGATACTTGGGATTGAGCTGAGTCGATGAGATTTGATTTGAGGCCGTGAGATCGGTGATATAGCAGGGTTCGTATCTTAGATACGACATGACGTTGTAGCGGGTCCTTGACGTAGTGTTTCACACACGTCCATGCATACGTAGGCGGTATCAGTATGGTACTAGACGTAGATCAGTACCCCGATCATGATAATTGATAAAGAGGATACCAGGTGAATAGGTTGATGAATGTGATATTGACCCGTACCCAGATTTGGGATGCCGTACGACGGATTTACGTACGAGCTATTTTGATGATTGATCCGCACTCTGGACTTGGGATGTCTGATTATGGATATAATATTATTGAGGCGGGATCACCGACTATACATATACAGGTATGTATATGTATCGACTCAGATGATAGGCGGTTTCCTTACCTGTAGTCCAGCTTGTTCGCTTAGCCCTTTAGTTTAGTTTAGTTGTTAGATTAGATTCGATTCTTACCTATTTCAAAACTAACGAATCGTGGGTATTTTAAAAGACAGCCCAAGGGATCCTACGGATATTTCAAAAGACGTATCTTTTCATAAAAACACCGTGGCCCCTATTTTCAAAACCCCATGATTCGTGTTATTTCAAAAGGCACCATTTGTAGGACTTATATTAGATTAATGCAAATTAGTTATCGTTGTGTCTAGTTTTCAGCTCCCGCACATTATTGCTGTTCGCTCTGCCTCGCATACTTATTTTGCTGCATATTCCATTATTGATATCATACTGTTAGGACACCAGCACCATTACCGATGATGCGTATGTACCACGTACACCTACTTGCCGGCTCACACACATCTTCATCGGTAATTGCCATGTCACGTACACTTTAGAGAATATATTTGCTTGACTTAGCTTGTTAGCTAGTAGTTTTGACATGATATTAGTGTACTTCCCTTATATGCCATATTAGACATTGTAGTTATTACCTGCCACTTCATGCATACTGTTATTCAATTGTTCATGCCTAGTTTATTAATCATACATTGCAATTTGGTTATTGATACCATATGCATTCATTATCATTGACATATGCACTTGTGATGATTTCTTGAGATTTATGATATTTCTGGATTTCGGGGAAAGCCGCAAAATTTACAACTTACGATCTTTTAAAATATAAAATGTTGCGGTTTTCTAGTGATGTAAAGTGTCGTCCACCATAAGTTTGCTGTGGTTTTCGAGATCCGTGTCGAGGAGTGGAGGAACCGTCACGGATACATGGTGGGCCCGGTATGGTACCCCGGGGCAAAAGGAATGTGTTGTTGACGTTGAGCCTGGCTGGGGAGCACTACCTACCGGTGATATTACCCGACGCGTTGGATATCCGGAGGATACCGCCGTGGTCTTGAGATGGATGGTAGGGGCCGGTCTGGATTGACGGCGCCCTAGATAGTGTGATTGAGATATCGAGATATTTGGACACTTGTTTTGTGTCGATGCTGGGCACTATTTTATGCCGATTTCATATATGGTACCTCATTTCTTTTAAAATACGAAGGAAATCTTACTAATTTATGAAAACAGTTTCTTCAGTACATGCATTCTGTTTCATGCATTCATACCTCATTCATATGATATATTGCTACCTGAGGCACTGACACGGACACATGAGTTTACACTCGGGTTAGATATTTACCCTAGCATTGTTATAGGCTACATGTTATATACATTTTTGAGGCTATATTATGATCATTGACCTAGGATTGCGTTATTTATGCGATTTCTGTGCGTAGATGTTTTTCTATTCACGAGTTGGCAACTCACCCCCGTTGTGCCCCAGTTTCTTGCAGGTTTGCCGTACAGGTTTCATTACGGCTTTGCGGGCTCAGTTTCATTCGGGTGACTTGCTAGTAGGTGGGTTTTTCTTATATCGTACCCATCATATTACCTTGTATAATATTATTCCCTTGTATCTAGTAAATTCCATCAACCAAACATGTATTTATTTTGAGTTAGAGACCAGTGATGTTTTCCTTTCGACCTTAGAGTCGCGCGTTTTATTTCTGTGGTTTTCTTGTGGTTTTGAGTTTTTGATCCTCGCCGTTGGCGTTGTATATTATATTGCATCTGTGGTTGTGACCGTCGATTGACGAAGAGCTAGCTCCCGCTTGGGGATGCCTTTTTATTGATTTCGTATACTATTCATGTTGTATCCCGTTTGGGAGCCAGTATTTACAAAGAAGACTCTGCCGAAATTTTCAGTAAATTCTTGATGTTTTTAAAAAACCGCATAATTCGGCTTATGCTATTGAAACTACTTGCTTTAAGTTGGTTTTTCCTGCGCTCTACTACTTTTCTTGGTTTGGATTTCTGGGTTTTCGGTTTACTTAGATTACGTACGCCTCGAGACGTTCGTAGTTTAAGTGCCGGTCATGTTCCGTACTTTCGGGTCGTGACAAAGTTGGTATCAGAGCGTTAGGTTTTAACCTTCGGAGCGTAGGATTTCCCTTGGTTGATGGAATAGGTGACTAAAGTAGAGTGACGTACCGTTGGTATGTTCCGCGGCATATTTACAACACGCCACTCCACTTATGAAGCCTTAGGATGTACATTTCCTTGTTCAGTATTATATTCCTTCCTGATCTAGCCTCATCGGTACCAGTTTGGTTTTGCTGCTACGGTTACGGGCAGGGAGAGCTACGGCTAGAGTTGCGGTCAGCACACGCTCGTCACGAACGAGTACTGACCAGGGCAAAATTCCGGTGACACACGATTGCAGAGATGTGTCTTCTTACTGTGTTTCCGCACCACGAGCGTTTGGCGGATCGCCTTTATGAGGTTACTCGGAGGTGCTGATCGACACTAGAGAATTGAGCCAATGATGGAGGCCAGCCAGATTTTGATGACCGTTGGTGTGTTGCTTACTCCTGATGATTGAGGCACTGTTCAGTGTGCAAACGAGCGAGCCAGTTGATGCTGCGAGCGACGAGATATCGCCCCATATGTTGGAGCTATTGCGGGGCGAGTTGTACGAATAAATGTTAGAAGGTCGCTAGTCACCCGATGATGAATGACTAGGACAGGTGGTTCGTTCGCCTACCCCATGAGAGGTCATCAGATAGATTGATTCCAGCAAGAGACGACTTCACGCGGGGACGTTGAGAGTCGACAGAGACGATCGAATGTCAGAAACCTATTATTCCAAGTTTAAAGTAGTCGGAAAGACATGCAGGCAATTCTATGGTCCCTCTAGAAGAATGAAACCCTAACTCGACTTAATGACCGTGTGAAAGCCTTTGAACCTTCGGGTTTGCGGCAGTTCTACGGCGCCATTAGTGAGGCTTGGGTTTGCCCTTCTACGGCTGGACCACCGATGCTGTGGTATGTACTCGATACTATTAAACTGTGCCCAAGAGGTTGAGCTCTTGGGGGATTATGAGGTTTTGACGACTCGATCGGATGGCTCGACTTAATTCGGATGCTAGGTGCTGAGATGCATTCTTGGGATACTCCAGATACGAGGATAGTCGTTGGAGCTCAGTCCATGCAGCCACGACGAGACGAGTCCAAAGCAGACGACATTAGAGAACAGTGAAGTAGGAGGTTCGTACCAGATCTAGATGAGATGACATTCCACTCTGCCGACATCAGAGATGCGATGCGCATGCCGAGGCATGGTACTTGGACTTACCTTCCAGAAGGAGTTGCGATGAGTATGTAGCCGTTCCGGAACGAGAACAGATCTAGTAAGGGACGATGACTTCCGGACAGTTCGGCAGAGACGAGATTTGGGAGAGATTTCGACAGGACCTTTCTGGAATAATTTACGAGGAGACTTGGACCCAGGAGTGGTCATGTTACGCACACCAGCAGGCCGGAATTTAGGTTCGTCGATGAGACATGCTATGAGTGACCACGACAGTTGGCTAGAGATTCTTGGAGTATGTGCTTGAGCAGTACTATTCCGCCATTATTAATTTTGATGTTTTGGGTGATTTATTCGCATGATTTGATTTTGATGATTGAGGATTTACGATTTTCGCACAGTCGTTGCACTTGATATCGTTTTCGTGCTTTAGTTTCACATGTTTGTGATTTTACGGTTTTAAACAGTTGAGTTGATTTTGTGCGTATGCACGCACACGATTTGATTCCTGCACTCTGTATAGTTTATATATGCTGGCAGTGCAGTGACATGTATTTTGTGCACTTGGATACACTGGATTTCGATTTCGAGGGTGATGCTCGACATTTGTTTTGTGCATTTTATGCACCGGATTGGATTTTTAGCACCTGTTGGGAGCCTGTTACGAGATGCGATTTGGTGCACACCAGATGCACTAATTCGAGATTTTCGTGCATGTCAGATGCACCTGATTTTGCTGCCAGGCACACACGTTGCCTACGACAGATGCTTTGTGCACACCCGATGCACTTAGATCTTGTTTCTGTGCACTTGTATGGCACGTATATGGATTTTGATTTCCGTGCGCACCAGACGCACGTAGTATTCATACGCGTATTTTGCGATTGATTTTTTTCTTATAGAGCAGTACGTTTTTATGATATTGGTATGTGTTTTCGTACTGAGCAGGACTAGTCAGAGGACAGTACCTGAATATATTTTGCATGCATTGATGGTTATTGAAGGGATTTCCAAAAAGCGAGCTATAACCTCAGTATTTACCTACGTGTCTGATATGACACGAAATGTTTAAAACAAGAAGACCCTTCTAAATTGTTTCCAAAACGGCGGAACGTACATTTCAAACAAAGGTATATATGTATATAGTTATTTTCTTATGGTAGACGTCCGCCACTGTGCAGTGTTATACGCGTGCACAGCGACTTAAAGAGATTTGGCATGCATTTCCTTCAGATACTTACATATATAGATTCGATATTTACATGTATAGTTTCGAGTTATATCATATTGGTTTTCCTTTGGATTTGGCATCGATGTCTTCCCCATGACTCCGATGATTGCGGGATGCTTGACGGAGTTGTGATTTGAGTTATATGCTCATTTTTCATGCGCATGCGCTGCGCTACGATTTGTTTTATGTATTTACAATTTCGGAGCCCCGACGACTTGATGGTTTTGGTTTAGATGTTTTAGTATTTGGGGAGAGTTTTAATTTAAATTCGGGGACCGAATTTCTTTAAGGGGGAAGATTGTAACGTTTTGAAAATCGTTCCGGTGAAATTTCGAAAAAACGGTAAAATAAGGGGGTTTTCTGTAAAAAGTCAAAATACAAATATCTTATTATAAAAATTAAATATACATATTCTAGCTATGTAATTGCTATTATTTGGTGTTTATTGAGCCGCTGGTGAAATTTCAAATTTTCTGAAAAAAATATTATTTTATTATTATTTTAAGCCGTCACTAATACATTTAATTAGGGAAAATTACAAATTGGAATGGGTTGAAAAAAATTTTGTGCATCATAAAACATTAAATAAAATTTTATCATGTGGTTTTTGGAACGAAATCATTTGCCAAAACGGTTAGAAATTATTGAAGAAAAAAGGCTTTTTTTTAGCGTAAATGGATGTTTGGGGTATTGTATTTATCATTTTTCATCACCCCACACCCGTACCCACACCCACACACCCCCATTCACTTCTCCCCTTGGCTGAATTCAGCAGCCCCCTCTCTTGTCCCCACTTGGTTTGCAAAAGAAAGAAAAGAAAAGAAAAGTGTAGAAAATGATAAGAAATGAGTGGACTTTGACTTAATGCAACTTCCCCACCTCACTCTCTCTCCTCACTCACCCACCCCCTCCACTAATTCTGGCCGAAATTCATCCCAACAGTAGCAGCCCCCTCCCCAAGTTCTCACTCCATTTTTGCATCAAAAAAATTCCACAAAAATCACTTCAAATCCATACAAATTCAACTCTAAATCCAAATCCAACACTTACCCATTATTCCTTAGCATTTCAAGCATGGATCCTTGTGAAAAGAGAGCATTTTGGGAGGCTAGATTTTAAGTTTGATCTCATGGTTTGAAGGTATAATCCTAACCCAAGTGTTTAGATTTTGATAAGCTACTTTAAATTAGTTTAATTAGCTAATTTGTGATTTCCAATTTCAAGATTTAAATTGTGTGATGGTGTTTGAATCTAATTAGGGTTCTTATCATGTAATCATGGTTGCCAAGTATAGGCTATCATCTTAAGGAAGTGAAAACTTAATCTTTTGATGATATGTAGATTGCTAGATGTAAAATGTCCAACTTAAGCTTTTTTTTTCCTAAACTAGGTTGTTGGAAATTATTGCAAATGTTAGACTAAAAATCTAATTAGATTTTTCATGGCTTCATTAACTTTATTAAGTGTAGTTTAATGCTTTGGATCATGCAAATCTAAGCTAGATTGTAGTTTGTGCATTTTTGCTTTGAAATTGTTAAAATTTAAGTATTTTGTAAACTAGAATATTAGGGTTTTTGGAATTTAATGAGATTAAATTCCGGAAATTGTTTATATGACTTATTTAAGATATTTAATAAGTATATTGGCCGCTACATTCATTTAAACATCATGTTTTGTACGAAAACGGCGAATTGTGCTTGCTAGATTTTCGGAAAAATGACTTTTTAAGTGAAATTGGGGTTTTTGTGAGTTTTAACCTAGTTTATATTAAATTAGTGTTCGTGAATGTGCAAATGAGTGTGATTGGATTTTTCTCGATGGTTTGACGTTTGTACATCGACATCGAGGGTTGGTTTGACTATTCTTGCATGCGTAGGTGATAGGTTTGGACCTATGCGTGATACGCATGCCGATTTGATTTTCGTATGCCGTTTCGATTTCGAATTTAGTTTTAATGCGATATGGTACGTTATGGTATGTAGGTACCCCCATGTAGACTTCGAGACGACAAGCAAGCGCATGGTGACGTCGGCACCGGCTAGCGAGGACCAGGTGAGTAGATTTATATCTACGGGGAGAAGTCGGGTGGATGGCGTATAGCACCCCCGTAGTCCGTGGTGGTGTATACGGATGCGTATACACACCAACAATTATTATATGTTATTTGGGATTAATAACGATGCTTAGGATGGATATTAGTGTGTTGGATTATTTTAGCGTTGCGAACCCTAGGGTAGTGTTGCACTACACATACACACATACATACTTGCATACTTTCCTATTGATATGTGCTCATGGGATTCTTTATAGATATGTGTTCACATGGGTATGGGACTATGTGTTCACATACGGATTGAGGATGATACTTGGGATTGAGCTGAGTCGATGAGATTTGATTTGAGGCCGTGAGATCGGTGATATAGCAGGGTTCGTATCTTAGATACGACATGACGTTGTAGCGGGTCCTTGACGTAGTATTTCACACACGTCCATGCATACGTAGGCGGTATCAGTATGGTACTAGACGTAGATCAGTACCCCGATCATGATAATTGATAAAGAGGATACCAGGTGAATAGGTTGATGAATGTGATATTGACCCGTACCCAGATTTGGGATGCCGTACGACGGATTTACGTACGAGCTATTTTGATGATTGATCCGCACTCTGGACTTGGGATGTCTGATTATGGATATAATATTATTAAGGCGGGATCACCGACTATACATATACAGGTATGTATATGTATCGACTCAGATGATAGGCGGTTTCCTTACCTGTAGTCCAGCTTGTTAGCTTAGCCCTTTAGTTTAGTTTAGTTGTTAGATTAGATTCGATTCTTACCTATTTCAAAACTAACGAATCGTGGGTATTTTAAAAGACAGCCCAAGGGATCCTACGGATATTTCAAAAGACGTATCTTTTCATAAAAACACCGTGGCCCCTATTTTCAAAACCCCATGATTCATGTTATTTCAAAAGGCACCATTTGTAGGACTTATATTAGATTAATGCAAATTAGTTATCGTTGTGTCTAGTTTTCAGCTCCCGCACATTATTGCTGTTCGCTCTGCCTCGCATACTTATTTTGCTGCATATTCCATTATTGATATCATGCTGTTAGGACACCAGCACCGTTACCGATGATGCGTATTACCACGTACACCTACTTGCCGGCTCACACACATCTTCATCGGTAATTGCCATGTCATGTACACTTTAGAGAATATATTTGCTTGACTTAGCTTGTTAGCTAGTAGTTTTGACATGATATTAGTGTACTTCCCTTATATGCCATATTAGACATTGTAGTTATTACCTGCCACTTCATGCATACTGTTATTCAATTGTTCATGCCTAGTTTATTAATCATACATTGCAACTTAGTTATTGATACCATATGTATTCATTATCATTGACATATGCACTTGTGATGATTTCTAGAGATTTATGATATTTCTGGATTTCGGGGAAAACCGCAAAATTTAAAACTTAGGATCTTTTAAAATATAAAATGTTGCGGTTTTCTAGTGATGTAAAGTGTCGTCCACCATGAGTTTGCTGTGGTTTTCGAGATCCGTGTCGAGGAGTGGAGGAACCGTCACGGGTACATGGTGGGCCCGGTATGGTACCCCGGGGCAAGAGGAATGTGTTGTTGACGTTGAGCCTGGCTGGGGAGCACTACCTACCGGTGATATTACCCGACGCGTCGGATATCCGGAGGATACCGTCGTGGTCTTGAGATGGATGGTAGGGGCCGGTCTAGATTGACGGCGCCCTAGATAGTGTGATTGAGATATCGAGATATTTGGACACTTGTTTTGTGTCGATGCTGGGCACTGTTTTATGCCGATTTCATATATGGTACCTCATTTCTTTTAAAATATGAAGGAAATCTCACTAATTTATGAAAACAGTTTCTTCAGTACATGCATTCTGTTTCATGCATTCATACCTCATTCATATGATATATTGCTACCTGAGGCACTGACACGGGCATATGAGTTTACACTCGGGTTAGATATTTACCCTAGCCTTGTTACAGGCTACATGTTATATACATTTTTGAGGCTATATTATGATCATTGACCTAGGATTGCGTTATTTATGCGATTTCTGTGCGTAGATATTTTTCTATTCACGAGTTGGCAACTCACCCCCGTTGTGCCCCAGTTTCTTGCAGGTTTGCCGTACAGGTTTCATTACGGCTTTGCGGGCTCAGTTTCATTCGGGTGACTTGCTAGTAGGTGGGTTTTTCTTGTATCGTACCCATCATATTACCTTGTATAATATTATTCCGTTGTATCTAGTAAATTCCATCAACCAAAAATGTATTTATTTTGAGTTAGAGACCAGTGATGTTTTCCTTTCGACCTTAGAGTCGCGCGTTTTATTTCTGTGGTTTTCTTGTGGTTTTGAGTTTTTGATCCTCGCCGTTGGCGTTGTATATTATATTGCTTGTGTGGTTGTGACCGTCGATTGACGAAGAGCTAGCTCCCGCTTGGGGATGCCTTTTTATTGATTTCGTATACTATTCATGTTGTATCCCGTTTGGGAGCCAGTATTTACAAAGGAGACTCTGCCGAAATTTTCAGTAAATTTTTGATGTTTTTAAAAAACCGCATAATTCGGCTTATGCTATTGAAACTACTTGCTTTAAGTTGGTTTTTCCTGCACTCTACTACTTTTCTTGGTTTGGATTTCTGGGTTTTCGGTTTACTTAGATTACGTACGCCTCGAGACGTTCGTAGTTTAAGTGCCGGTCATGTTCCGTACTTTCGGGTCTTGACATAAGAGCATGGGGCAAAAATCCACATCGGGAGTTTCAAAAGAAACTGAAACTTGCTAGCGCTGCATACCATTTGGAGTGCGATGATTCTGGTAGGATTCCTTCAGTTTTGTCACGCGATGATATTTGGATCCCGATCCTACTGTGAGTATATGCTACTCCTCCGGAACTTTCTCACTTAACGATCAATGCTACAAACCAAGTAGGTGTCTAGAAAAGTGTTAGCGGGGCTACGCCCACAGGGAAAAGAGGTTACTTAATTAAGGAACTTCGCGAAAGCGTTGGAAAACCTCCCTCGAAGTACTGACACTGGCCTGGCTGAACGGTTAAGCAAGAATTGTACGGTGAGATTGATCCCGACTAATTCTTCCTTTATGGTTTGAGGAGGGATTCGAGAGACAGTGGGAGCCATCATGTTTAGACAAATTAAAAACCACTCTAAACTTGCAAGAGCATCATGCTAAAGTGTTTCTTCTCTCTCTCCTAATTGCAGCGACCAAATATCATGACTGGACTTAAGTTACTTCTAGATAAAAACATACTGACAGGGCCAAACTACAAAGATTGGCTCAGGAATGTCAAAATGGCAATCACTTATGACAAGTTGGGGTATCTTCTTACCACCAAAGCTCCCCCTTGTTAGTTATATGTATGCCCTAGAGGCCATTACTGTACATTGGATGTATATTGTAGTGGATGCTGGGACATATATAGGTAGGACTTTCTTGCTCGACATGATAGTACGCTATCTGGTTGCTCTTTATCTTAACATGTATACTTTCTGTCTCTCTGATTACATGTTGATAAAGCCCATAGGATGTGTGCTCGACTTCCAGGGCTATGATGTAGATCATACTAATGGGGCCTGAGTAGTCCATGAGTACATCCTTGAAAAGTTCCTAGTCGAGGGAATATCGAGACGGGGCATCGATATTCCAGAGTAGACTAGCGCATATCTTCTCGACCCATGCGATGGGCGATGGATGATCCCATATCCATTGGTGTTTGACATCGAAGATGGTATGCGGGTGCTCAGTGGAGACTGGGTACACTGAACGGACTCGCCGAGAACTCCCAGATGGTATTATACCTCACGTCAGATGGCAGTTCTCTGGTGACACTGGTACAGCTTAGTCTGTAGACCCGAGATCGTCATAGAGTCTTGTGTGTCTCCCACTGTGCTTTGATTTCCACCCTACCACGGCTCTACTGAGTTGTGCAAACAGGTGGTTTTTGGGTACAGTCCCGATTCACATGGAGGCAATGAGCGATAGGAGGGGATTCGTCTCTCCCGGTATTGGGGGTTGATGTTGTGCTATGCTCGACTGGCCATAACAGGAAATCCCTGGCCAGGGTTGCAGTGATATACTGGTAAGAGTTATCAGTAGTTTCACGAATGTTATGGACCCTACGTCGGCATGACTTATCGAGCTATTGGGGTCTAACGTTTACCACCCCTAGGCGAGATATGCGACATATCAGACGAACAGACCGGACTATACGGTAGTGTTACTGGTCGGATTCGTAGGAGTGTGAGCGGGCTTGCTCGTCGATCTTCTGATCGCTCAATACCCGGGTGGCCGTTACGTTTAGCAGACCGCTTGCGGCTTGTGGGTGCTTGATATGATCATCATCTGCTACCGGCGTATTGACGAGTCTTTAGAGTCCTACACAGAGGTTTCCTAGCTCAAGCGAAACGAAATAGGAGCGTATATGAGATATGTGCGGGACCGAGAATAATGCGTGTATATGATACCGTATTCTATTCTCGCGATCAATGTATCGAATAGTTATATGCGATATAACCTAGTTATCGAATCAAGGATTGATTCGATAAGCCGACACATTGGATATTAGCCGGTTATATGCGATATGACCGGATCGTTAAATCAAGTGTTGATTTAATGATTTAATACATAATTATATATTTGATATATTGCTTTGCATTAACTAGTATCGGTTCACTTTAAATGGATTTTCTCGCGCGGATGTGCACATTGTATATTCGATATAGTTTTGTGCACATGATTGTATCATGTTTGATGATACATTCTAGCTTGGTTTTGTGTAAAGTGTTAAACCATGGTTAATTAGTGATTAGGGTTTCTTTTTCATTTACTTAATCATTTATTTATTCCTTTTGTTTATTTTGGAAAAAGAAAAGATAAAGAGATAAGAATGGTTGCTAGTTTTTGTTTTTATTTGAAAGCTTCTTGAAGCTTTGGACTTAGTCCACCATTTTTGTCTTTTATCTAACCCTAACCACTCTCTAACCTTAGTTAAAACTCTACACTAAACCATGGTCAAAGAGATGATAAGTATTCATTTATTTTATTTTTCTTTTAAGGAATTAACTTATCATATTTTTCTTTCTTCTTCTTCTTCATGAGCAAGGAAGAAAAAGCTTTCTTCATCAATGGTGAATTGAGCAAATGAGTGAGAAATCCAATTCTAAAGTCTACCCACTTCCTATTTCTTCATCCTCTACCTCTTGCCAAGTAGTAGAGTGTGTTTCCTTCACAAGTCATCATGGTTTGGTGAAGGTGGAGCTTGATCTAGCGATGCCTCGACGTAGATCATCTTCGGCATGGACATCGACGACCTAGCTTACCCATTCTCCGACGAAGCCGACGCTAGAGCCCGGATTTGATTTGGACAGCGGAGAGGACCTTGTTGTGGAGCTATGGAGGTGGAGCACCGGATCTACAAAGGTTGTATTTCCGTATCTTGTAGTTAAGTGTTAACTAGTTTGCTTGTTTCGCCTAAATATCTAGTAAACGATCCGTAGTCGGGTTTGTAGGCACCCGTAAAATTTGATTTGTGCATGTTTGATCACTTGTGAGACTTCACTAGAGTGCCTAGGAACCCTACAGTGGTATCAGAGCCTAGCTAGAGCCTTAGGCGATGCGTAGACGGAGTTTGAAGTCCGATCGAACCGAAACCCAAACCTTAGAATGCTCTCTGTACTTTTTTGAAATTCGTGGATTTTTGAGAATTAAAAATATGCAGAAAAACAAGCAGGTAAATCTAAGAATTAAGATGCAAAAATTACCTAATGATCTTTCTAAAGTGCGGCGGAACCGCGGCATTAGCGTGCTAATGCGGCCCTTACGCCGCACTTTTGTCTTATCTGCCGTTGAATTTTGCACAGTAACTCCTATTTTTCAGTGCTGGTTTTCCTGGGAATTTTTAATCTAAAATCAAGAGTTGAGTATTTTGGGTCGCATTGGGAGTTCATACATTCGATCGGATTGTCAAACTTTGTCTATGTGTCGTTCCGGATAATTTTTTGAATATGTTAAAAAGTTCGACCGGATATAAATACCCAATTTTTCCCCTGTCGGGAAATTTCCAAGTGTTGGATATTTCTGTAGTTTAATCACGTTCTAAGTAGTGCAAGTAACACGATGGTCCCTCTAGAAGACAACAAACCTTAACTCGATTATGTGACCGTCTTGAACTACCCTTTGAACCTTCGGGTTTGGGGCAGTACGGCGTGCCACATGTGAGGCGTTGGCTTGACCCTTCTACGGCTGGACCGTTGGTACTGAGGCACGAACTGAATGTTTTTAGACTTGTTTCATGTGTTGATCTGTATCGGGAAAACTTGGGTGTTCGATTGTTCGATCGAAAAGTTTAGCATTTTCTATTTATCCGGAATGTGATACAATAATTGGAATTCACAAATAGTTATGAGATAACGGAATGAATATTATAAACATAGCAGTTTAGTCTCACTTGATCGGTTGCCACGGAATTTTGATGTGATCAAAAGTCCGTTGCAATCACGTTGTGAACGCGGATACTCGCCGGTAAACTTAATAGACAGCCTCACTCCATAGCCCCAACCAAGTGACTGTAGGAGAACCCCGTCGCCGAAAGCATCCGTTCGGGTGCTCGCGGTAGCGGTGTTCCGCCTTGTTGCACTTTGTCGACGGCGTCGGGGGTGCGGCCGTCTACTGAAGTTTGCGACGAGCATTCGATCAGAATGTCGGGAATCCTGTTGAATTGCCCGACTTGATATTGAAAAGAGTTTTCGATAATGAGACTAAAATGCGGGGTTTATAATTGTTAGGCATGTGATGTCTAAAGAATTCATTTGGTCAGGCATGCGATGTCTGAGGTGGTTGCGGATTCCAACTGTTGTAGTTTTACACTTTCTTTTCTGTGACCGTAAGTGTAATATGTGATATCGCCGGTTTCGTTGCTATATGTCAACGACAATTGGGATGGACATATTTACTTACGTTGATGACATGTGATGTTATGTGTTGCTGGATATGTTATATTGGATCGTCGTGTTTGAATAGCCGGGGGGTTTTTATGTGAGATGAGTGTTTTCCATTTTCATTCATGTAAAAAAACTTGTATGTAATATTCTTTTATTGGGACACTTCCAGGTTGCGGAAGTAGTCACCGTTTGTATATTATTTACTTTTCTGCACTAGGATAGACCCAAGGAAGGGAGCACAAGTAACCGGGTTTTGGGGTCCAATGGGAGACCAACTCGAGGAGTCGAGTCCGGGTCTCCTAAACCTAGAATTGGCAGGGTTGCTTGCCGCTCTCGTAGGGGTCTAGGGGTGTGGGATTGGCTATTCATCACGACCGTGGAATCCGTGTTTTATACTGGCTCGTATTGAAAACACGGACGTCCTAGTATATCCAATATTTCATATGTTTCTTCTGCTGTGTTTTATCTGTGATGATGCGATGTTCTGTGTTCTGTGACAGGTATTATATATAGTATATATGATATATTATATAGACGTTGCTTATGTTTTACACCCGCGCTAGCCCTGCCTCGCTCTGGCGTTAGTTACCTAACCTAACGGTGCAGACGGGACATCGAGGCGAATGCAGATGGCATAAGCGTACGTTATATTTATCTGTGATGGTTAGGTGGACTTAAATGATGGGATATTCATTAATGAGATTAATGAAAGAAAATAAACCTAATTGATGTTGTGGAATCGAATTTCAAAATAAAAACAGGTAGCTACAGTTCTTGCTTTGCATCGCGGTGTTCATTATAGAATATCCAGCACCTTATTCGATGAGGAAAGGACCGAGATCCCTTCACCGGGAGTGACTCCTTTAGCAATAACTGGCAGATGCTACAACCCACGGTTTGTCTTTGATCGCTTCTATAGTTTCCGCTTTGCACAGTGATATATATGATATATCCCGCACCTCATTCGACGAGGAAAGGGCCGACGATCCTTTCACCGGGAGTGACCCCTTTAGCAAAACTAGAAAAGCCTCGAAAACATTCCATTTAAAAACCATTTGATTCCGCAACGAGATCAAGTTCAAAGCGTTAAAGGTTTTCACAAAAACCAGCCGCAACCCTCCGTCATTTTAGGAAGTAGAGTACTTAGTATTCGTGCTGTGTTTGTTGACCATAGTCAAGGCACAGTGTACGGTAGCTAAGTGATGTCTTCCTACACCGCATATGATGCGATTAGTTAGGACAGTCGCGTGACTTTGTTGACCTTAGTTAAGGGTCATGTGGGTGGGTCTAATTAATCACGAAATGACGGGTAGAACTTGACTAGTACTTATGATTTGTTGACCATAGTTAAGGTCATAGGAGCTAGGGGTAGAAACCATTATCGGGAGTTTCAAGTGTTGAAATTTGCAATGAGATTGCATACCTTCTATGTGATAGTTGGATCCCGATACCCACTGCGAGTAATTGTTGCTCCTGGGAGAGTTTTGCACTTTGCAATTAGCCGATCAAGTAGGTGTCTAGAAAGGTGTCAACGGGGTTACGCCTCTGGGAAACCGAGGTTTACAGTAATTAGGTCCGTGCGAAAGCACGGGGAACCTCCCTCAAAGTACCGACACTGGCCTGGCTGAAAGATTGGCGAACTTGTAGAGTGTAATTAATCCCGGCTAGTCTTTCCTTTTAGGGTTTGAAGGAAGATTTGATAAAAACAGTGGGATCCATCCTGATTAGATAAAATATATAACCAATCTGATCTTGCAAGAGCGCACGCAGAGTGTTTTCTTCTCTCTCTCTCCTGGTAGCGACCATATCACGCCTTAATCAAGATAATAATACGGATGTATTGACCGAACCCACTTGTTATACTGAGCTGGGGAACGTTGGTCCCGCTCCAACTTATAATTGTTATAAGACAGAGCAGGAAATAGGGGAATACCAGAATTCCCATGCCGCCCAAACGAAGAAAGTGCATATGATGCATCTCCTTCGGGCGTGTTCATTACATAGAACTGTTTCTCAGTATCCTCCGAATCCTGGGTATATGATACCGGATCAGGATCCCAGATATGTAATATGTTACATAGGGCTACAAAAAGGTAGAAAAACTGAGAACGGGTGATAAGTTTCATGAGACAGAAAACGGGGCAAGTGTTGCAGCCAAGTCTGTTGGTCACTGTCACCCTGTATTACGAATACATTGATTCTGAACAAATGCTATTAGATACCAAACCTGATATACAAAATCATATCAGTCTCTTTATTGGTAAAGAAAGGATATAATTTTGTATTGATGGATAATGTTTTGAACATTTCCTATATCAAAAGTTGATCGGTTCAGGCACGTTATCTAAAAGCATTGAAGTTCTAAATCAAACTACAGTTCCTAGTATACAGAACACACACAAGAAGAAGAGTTCAGAAATGAACGAATCCTTCTTGAGGCATTGTAGACTAGGTCACATCAATGCGACCCGACTGGCTGAAGTTACATTTTAGATGCATATTTAAATCAGTTTGAATTTACATCTTGTGAAACTTGCCAGTCATGTCACAAAGATTAGATGACCATAGCTCTGTTTATTAGAAACAGAGAAAGAGTTAGTAAACTCTTGGGACTGATACATGATGATGTATGTAAAGTCTCCTGTCTACACATGCCAGGACTGGTTCTTCATACTTCATTGTATTCTCTGATAATCTCTCAATATTCAGTCATATGTTCCTGTTGAAACATAAGTCCGAACCTTTTGAGGTATTCACAGAATATAAGTTAGAAGTAGAGAACCAATAACCGGGTATAAGTATTATGTCCTTTGATGAGATCAAGGAGGAGAATACTTGTGCATGGAATTCCTGGATTATTCTAAAGGAGAATGAGATTCTCTCTCAGCATTACTCCTCCGTATACACCATAGCACGATGGTATATCGGGGCGGGGCTATCACACCCTATATGATAAGGTGTGCTCTATGATGAGTACTACTGAGTTACCTTTTTCCTTTTGGGAGTTATGCACTTGAGAAGCTGCATACCTATTGAATTAGGTTCGAATCAAATCAGTGCCTACCATTCCATATGAGATATGGTATGGGAAGAGCCTATCTCTTAAGTAAGTTAAGATTTAGGATTGTCCGGCCTATGTCAAAAGCAAAATCCGGACAAGATCGAGGCAAGATCAGTTCTGTAGAACTGGAAAGGTTCCAGCTGTACAAAACTGCTAATGATTTGACAGAACCAAAGGATTCAATAGTTTCCGACGAACCTCAGCCTCTCCGCCGATCTAGTAGGGTTCCTCATCCGCCTGAGAGATACCTCGGTTTCTCGATGACAGTGGGAGCTAGGATTGCATCATGAGACGATGACCCAACTAGTTTCGAGCAGGCCATCGAGAGTAGGGACTCTGTAAGAATGGCTGGATGCTTAGCGATCTGAGATGGAATCCATGTACACCAGTAAAGTATGGACTTTAGCTGCTATATCTGAAGGGTTAAATCCCCATCAGGAGCAAGTATATCTTGAGAAGATTACTTGGTTTAGATGGAAAAGTTGAGACTTTCAAAGCTAGACTTGTTAAAGGTTTTTCGTCATCGACCAGGAGTGGATAATGATGAAACCTTTTTCCAGTAGCTATGCTTAAGTCTATCCAGATTCTACTTACCACGGCTACATACCATGACTACGATATCTGGCGGTTGGGTGCCATGACTGCTTTTCTAAATACTGATTTAGAAGAGAACGTCTTTAAGAACACAGCCAGAGGTCTTCGTAAACAGTGGGAGCAGTGGAAACGTGTGCAAGTTGCTTTACATAATGAAGCAGGCATCGCGGAGTTGGAACGTCTGTTTTGATGTGATAGTCAAAGTGTTTGACTTCATCAAAATGGTAGACGAACCTTGTATATACAAAAGGGTGGTAGAGAGTAAGGTGGTCATCTTCGTATTGTACGTAGACAACATACTCTTGATAGGAAAAGAGTTTCCTATACTACGATCGGTCAATCTCCTATTATCACTAGGATTCCCCAAATAGGATCAAAGTGATACCTCCTAAATCCTGAGTTTTCATCTATGAGATAGATGTAATTGGATGTTAGGATTCTCACTAGATGTAGTGAGATGGTATCAATCGATCCTGAGGAGAATCACTGGAAGTGTTCCAGGGTGATAAAGACGACTGAATGTCAGTCACGGGCATTGTCTTTACCCTCAATAGAGGGACGGTATGTTGGAAGATTTCCAAGCTAGATACCGTGACAAACTAGACGATTAAGGCTGGTAACATCGCTATTAAAGATACTACCAAAGAGGACGTTTGGGTGTAT
The DNA here is from genome assembly GCA_030015575.1 of Agapanthus africanus. NCBI lineage: Eukaryota > Viridiplantae > Streptophyta > Magnoliopsida > Asparagales > Amaryllidaceae > Agapanthus > Agapanthus africanus. Next base: position 385,645,833 of record CM057342.1, read on the forward strand.
ATTGGTTCATAAGATGAACTAGGTTCCTGCCATTGTATGACAATGGAAGTATGGCTTTGGCCCTGGAACCCTGGTCCCATCAGTGACCTAGACATAATCTAAGGCAGCATCACCTGATCATGGAGATAGTTGATCTCCAGGGTGATCGAGGTTAGAAGAGTAGACTCAGAGGACAACACGGCGGATCCACTCACGAAGGCCCTTTTCCCAAAGAGAGACTTTTAGGGGATGGTTGAGTATGTGATACTGCAACCACTGCTACAGATGGCCCTAGTGCAAGTGGGAGATTGTTAGTTATATGTATGCCCTAGAGACCATTACTGTACATTGGATGTATATTGTAGTGGATGCTGGGACATATATAGGTAGGACTTTCTTGCTCGACATGATAGTACGCTATCTGGTTGCTCTTTATCTTAACATGTATACTTTCTGTCTCTCTGATTACATGTTGATAAAGCCCATAGGATGTGTGCTCGACTTCCAGGGCTATGATGTAGATCATACTAATGGGGCCTGAGTAGTCCATGAGTACATCCTTGAAAAGTTCCTAGTCGAGGGAATATCGAGATGGGGCATCGATATTCCAGAGTAGACTAGCGCATATCTTCTCGACCCATGCGATGGGCGATGGATGATCCCATATCCATTGGTGTTTGACATCGAAGATGGTATGCGGGTGCTCAGTGGAGACTGGGTACACTGAACGGACTCGCCGAGAACTCCCAGATGGTATTATACCTCACGTCAGATGGCAGTTCTCTGGTGACACTGGTACAGCTTAGTCTGTAGACCCGAGATCGTCATAGAGTCTTGTGTGTCTCCCACTGTGCTTTGATTTCCACCCTACCACGGCTCTACTGAGTTGTGCAAACAGGTGGTTTTTGGGTACAGTCCCGATTCACATGGAGGCAATGAGCGATAGGAGGGGATTCGTCTCTCCCGGTATTGGGGGTTGATGTTGTGCTATGCTCGACTGGCCATAACAGGAAATCCCTGGCCAGGGTTGCAGTGATATACTGGTAAGAGTTATCAGTAGTTTCACGAATGTTATGGACCCTACGTCGGCATGACTTATCGAGCTATTGGGGTCTGACGTTTACCACCCCTAGGCGAGATATGCGACATATCAGACGAACAGACCGGACTATACGGTAGTGTTACTGGTCGGATTCGTAGGAGTGTGAGCGGGCTTGCTCGTCAGATCTTCTGATCGCTCAATACCCGGGTGGCCGTTACGTTTAGCAGACCGCTTGCGGCTTGTGGGTGCTTGATATGATCATCATCTGCTACCGGCGTATTGACGAGTCTTTAGAGTCCTACACAGAGGTTTCCTAGCTCAAGCGAAACGAAATAGGAGCGCATATGAGATATGTGCGGGACCGAGAATAATGCGTGTATATGATACCGTATTCTATTCTCGCGATCAATGTATCGAATAGTTATATGCGATATAACCTAGTTATCGAATCAAGGATTGATTCGATAAGCCGACACATTGGATATTAGCCGGTTATATGCGATATGACCGGATCGTTAAATCAAGTGTTGATTTAATGATTTAATACATAATTATATATTTGATATATTGCTTTGCATTAACTAGTATCGGTTCACTTTAAATGGATTTTCTCGCGCGGATGTGCACATTGTATATTCGATATAGTTTTGTGCACATGATTGTATCATGTTTGATGATACATTCTAGCTTGGTTTTGTGTAAAGTGTTAAACCATGGTTAATTAGTGATTAGGGTTTCTTTTTCATTTACTTAATCATTTATTTATTCCTTTTGTTTATTTTGGAAAAAGAAAAGATAAAGAGATAAGAATGGTTGCTAATTTTTGTTTTTATTTGAAAGCTTCTTGAAGCTTTGGACTTAGTCCACCATTCTTGTCTTTTATCTAACCCTAACCACTCTCTAACCTTAGTTAAAACTCTACACTAAACCATGGTCAAAGAGATGATAAGTATTCATTTATTTTATTTTTCTTTTAAGGAATTAACTTATCATATTTTTCTTTCTTCTTCTTCTTCATGAGCAAGGAAGAAAAAGCTTTCTTCATCAATGGTGAATTGAGCAAATGAGTGAGAAATCCAATTCTAAAGTCTACCCACTTCCTATTTCTTCATCCTCTACCTCTTGCCAAGTAGTAGAGTGTGTTTCCTTCACAAGTCATCATTGTTTGGTGAAGGTGGAGCTTGATCTAGCGATGACTCGACGTAGATCATCTTCGGCATGGACATCGACGACCTAGCTTGCCCATTCTCCGACGAAGCCGACGCTAGAGCCCGGATTTGATTTGGACAACGGAGAGGACCTTGTTGAGGAGCTATGGAGGTGGAGCACCGGATCTACAAAGGTTGTATTTCCGTATCTTGTAGTTAAGTGTTAACTAGTTTGCTTGTTTCGCCTAAATATCTAGTAAACGATCCGTAGTCGGGTTTGTAGGCACCCGTAAAATTTGATTTGTGCATGTTTGATCACTTGTGAGACTTCACTAGAGTGCCTAGGAACCCTACACCCCTGTCCCAGGTCCCAAAACCAGCGTCGCGGATAGGGAAATCTGTAAGACCTGGGAAATCAACTGCGCGAAGGCCAAGTGCCTCGTGCTTGCCTCTATGGACAATGAGCATCAGAGGAGGCACGAGAATATGGACCTCGAATCCATATTTCTCCATACAAAAGAACTGTATGGAGAGCAATCCCGTATCGCCAGATACGAAGTGTCGAAAAAGCTGTTTTCTGCGAGATTGGCCGTCGGATCATCGGTAGCGGAACACGTGCTTAAGATGATTGGCTACATAGAGAAGCTCGCGGACCTTGGGACCACGTTGGAGAATGAGCTCTATACGGACTTGATTCTTCAGTCCCTTCCTTCCACTTACGCCTAGTTCATCCTGAATTTCAACTTGCAAGAAAAGGAAGTTGAACTTTCAGAACTCCTCAACATGCTGAGGAGTGCAGAGGGCACTCTACAGAAAGATAGGGAAACATCCACTTTGTTTGTAGGAGGATCTTCCTCTTCTAGGTCCAAGGCGAAAGCCAAGGGAAAGAAGAAGAAAACCCCCGCCAAACCAAGGGGCGGTGTTAGTAAGGTGGATACGAAGGGAAAGGAAAAAGCAACAAAGGTAGCAGGAAAGCATGTGGCGAAGGAAGAATGCTTTTACTGTCATAAGAGTGGACACTAGAAGAAAGATTGCAGGGCTTGGAAGGCCAGAACACAGGATCTGAAGCAAGTTGCGGCTTCAGCTTCAGGTGTGTATGTTATTGAAAACTGTCTATCAATAAACTCTACTTCCTGGGTATTGGATACCGGATCAGGATCTTATATCTGTAATTCTTTGCAGGCATTGAGAAAGTGTAGGTTTTTGAAGGTAGGTGACATGACCCTCAAAGTTGCAAACGGAGCTAGCATGGATGCTGAGGCCGTGGAAGACTATCACCTGGGAATGTCAGATGGACATGTTTTGGTTTTACGTAATTGCTTTTTTTGTACCCAATGCAACTTGTAATATCATTTCTGTATCTTTAATATCTAAAGAAGGTTATGAATTTGCGTTTGTAAGTAATGTTGTAAACATTCACCTTAATCAAGTTCTGATTGGGTCAGGTACATTAAGTAATGGTATATACGTATTAAACCAAACACAGATTTTCAATGTCCAGAATACACACAAAAGAAAGTCACCGGAAACAAATCAGGCTTTCTTATGGCATTGTAGACTGGGTCACATCAATGAGAGAAGGTTGACGAAGTTACATACAGAAGGATATTTGGATCCGTTCGAATATCAATCATATGCAACTTGTAAATCCTGTCTCAAAGGAAAGATGACAAAGACTCCGTTCACTGGACACGAGGTAAGAGTGAGCCAGCTCTTGGGACTCGTACACAGCGACATGTGTGGTCCAATGTCTACGCATGCACGAAGCGGTTATTCTTACTTCATTACTTTTACGGATGACTTTTCAAGGTACGGATATGTCTTCTTAATGAAACATAAATCCGAAGCTTTTGGAAAATTCCAGGAATACAAGAATGAAGTAGAAAAACAAACATGCAAAAGTATCAAGACACTGAGATCTGATCGAGGTGGTGAATACTTGAGTGCTGAGTTCCTGGATTACTTAAAAGAGAATGGAATTCTCTCTCAGCTTACTCCTCCATACACTCCGCAACATAACGGTGTATCGGAGAGACGGAACCGAACCCTATTGGATATGGTACGGTCCATGATGAGTAACGCTGAGTTACCGCGATCATTCTGGGGATATGCACTAGAATCAGCTGCATACCTTTTGAACCGAGTTCCAACTAAGACTGTGCCTACTACACCATATCAGATGTGGTGTGGGAAGAGACCCTATCTTAATCATATTAAGACATGGGGATGTCCAGCTTTTGTTAAAAAGCAGCATGCGGACAAACTCGAGGCACGCTCAGTACAGTGCAAGTTTGTGGGATATCCAAAGAACTCCAAGAGATATTTCTTCTATTGCGAAGAGGAACAAAAGGTTTTTGTTTATCGTCATGCCCACTTCTTGGAAACTCAGTTTTTGGAAAAGCAGATAAGTGGGAGCGCAATAGAACTGGAAGAAATTCCAGAACCATGAGCTATTACTGAAAGCTTAGTAGAACCAGAGGGTTCGAAAGATCAGGACATTCCTGCGCCGCTCCGCAGAAGTAGTAGGCAGTCTCATCCGCCCGAGAGATACTACGGTTTTCTTATAGACGGGGATAGAGAGGATTGCATCATTGATAGTGATGAGCCGACTAGCTTCCAGCAGGCCATTCAGAGCGTTGACTCGGTAAAATGGCTGGATGCAATGCGGACCGAAATGGAGTCCATGTACACCAACAAAGTATGGACGTTGGACGTTGCTCCAGATGGGGTAAAACCCGTAGGATGCAAGTGGATCTTCAAAAGGAAGATTGGTGTAGATGGACAGGTTGAGACCTATAAAGCTAGACTTGTTGCAATGGGTTTTCGTCAAAGACCTGGTTTGGACTATGACGAAACCTTTTCTCCAGTAGCTATGCTGAAATCCATTCGGATCCTTCTTGCCATTGCTGCCTTCCTCGATTATGAGATTTGGCAAATGGACGTAAAGACCGCTTTTCTAAATGGAAATTTAGAAGAGTGTGTCTATATGGACCAGCCAGAGGGTTTCATTCAGAGTGGGAGCAGCGGAAAGGTGTGCAAGTTGCTTAATTCCATCTAGGGACTAAAGCAGGCATCGCGGAGTTGGAACATCTGTTTTGATGAGACGGTCAAAGAATTTGGCTTTATCAAAAATCTAGATGAACCATGCATCTATAGTAGATTTGTAGCAAGAACTGTAGTATTCCTCGTTTTATACGTGGATGACATTCTCTTGATAGGAAATGACATTCCTATGCTACAATCTGTCAAAGGGTTCTTGTCACACAGGTTCTCCATGAAAGACCTGGGTGGTGCCTCTTACATTCTGGGGATCCGGATCTATCGTGACAGATCCAAGAGGATATTAAGACTTTCACAGTCCAGGTACATCGACACCATACTGAAAAGATTCAGTATGGAAGATTCCAAGAGCGGTAATCTACCGGCTTGTCACGGGATCACCCTCTCCAAAGAGATGTCTCCCAAGACTGATTTAGAAAGGGATCGCATGTCTATTATACACTACGCTTCTGCGGTAGGCTCTATAATGTATGCGATGTTGTGCACCAGATCGGATGTAGCTTATGCACTGAGTGTGGTAAGCCGATATCAGTCAAACCCGGGGGAGAAACACTGGATAGTGGTAAAGAACATTCTCAAGTACCTGAGAAGGACTAAGGAGATGTTCTTGGTGTATGGCGGAAAAGACCTCCAGATCGAGTCCTTTGCTGACTCCAGCTTCCAGAGTGACAAGGATGATTCCAAGTCCATGTCGGGTTATGTCTTCACCCTCTATGGAGGGGTGGTGTGTTGGAAGAGTTCCAAACAGGAAAACGTTGCTGACTCGATGATGGAAGCGGAATATATTGCTGCTGCAGATGCCGCAAAAGAAGCCGTCTGGATAAAGAAGTTCTTGACAGAACTTCAGGTGGTTCCGTCCATTGTTGATCCAATACCTCTGTATTGCGACAACAACGGGGCTATAGCTTTAGCGAAGGAACCCAGGTCCCATCAGAAGTCCAGACACATCTTGAGGCGGTATCACCTGATCAGGGAGATCGTGGGTCGCCAGGAGATCGAGGTTCAGAGAGTTGCTACAGAAGATAACACTGCTGATCCATTCACGAAGGCCTTACCCCAGACTCAGTTCGAGCGGCTGATCGAGATGATAGGTCTTCGATACGCCAGATCATGGCCTTAGTGCAAGTGGGAGATTGTTAGTGTATATGCCCTAGAGGCCATTACTGTATCATATTAGTTTGTATATTACTTAATGGAAGCTTGGGATATTCACCTTGTATTGACAATCTTGCTCAAAATAGTAGTATGCTACTTGGTTTGTTTCTTCTTTAATGTGTGCATGTGTTTCTTTTAGCATATCTCCTTTACACATTAGTGGAGCCCTTAGGATCTTTGCTTGATTACCAGCGTTGTGATGGCAGTCACACTCGTGGGGGCTGGGTAATCCACAAGCACATCCTTATGCAGGTCCTAGTCGTAGGACTATCGAGACAGGGCATCGATACTCCGGAGTAGACTAGCGTATGCGCTTCTCATCCCAGCTTGGGAGACGGTCTGTCCCACAGCCGTCAGTACGTCATACTTGAGATAGTATGCGGGTGCTCGTTAGGTTACGAGTACACTGGACAGGACTCATCGGGAACTGTTGGTTGGTATTATACCTATCGTCAGTTATCAGTTCGCAGGTGACATGGGTACAGCTTAGTCCGTTGACTTGACACTGTCACTTCGCCTCGAGTGTGTTCCTACTGTACTTTGATTACTACCCTACCACGGCTCAAAGGAGTCGTGCAAACAGGTAGTTTTTGGGTGCAGTCCCGAAGCACTTGGAGGCAGTGACGGTTAGACAGGATTCGTCTCTCCCGGTATTGGGGGTTGATATCGCGCTGTGTCTAGGAGAGCCTTTACACAAAGTCCCTGGCCAGGGCAAGCGAGATAGACTGGTAGGTTTCCGTGTTATCTCAGGTGTTCTGGGCTACACTCCGACACGACTTGTACCGCTAGTAGGGGACTAACGTCTACCGCCCCCTAGGCTCGCCATGCAATGTTCTTAGACGAATAGACCGGACTGAATGGAGACTGTCACATTCAGGCTCAGTAGGAGTTCAGATGGGTTTACCTCATCAGTCTTCTTATCGGCATCTACCTGGGGACCGTTACGTACAGCTAGTGCCGCTTGCGGTCTGTGGTTAAACCCACTACCAGCGTAGTGTCGAGTCTTTAGAGTCCCACACAGAGGGTTATTCGTCTTTAGGCAAAATGAGTAGAGGTCGCATGGTTTTACGACGGGGTTCGTTCACATCCGCGCACTTGTGCACGTTTGGTGTCCGGACAGCTTATACTAGCGGGCTTTGGCTTAAGCCGGATCCTAGTATATGATTTAGGATTGGTTTTATCTCATTGTATTCGTTTTCCTCGGAACACGGATACGGGTGTGTATGCACAATTGACTGAGGCAGAGGCAGAGGCAGAGGACTTTCATTAGGGTTGATGACCTTTGTCATTTTCTTAACCCTAATGTTTATGTGTGAAATATGATTTATTAATATTAGTTAATTATAATTGTGTATGGTTAGGGTTGTTGACCATTTGACTATGCTTGACTTGTTGACCTAGGTTGACAAGTTGACCATCATCATTTCATATGAAAGATGCTCTTTGGTTCTTGCAAAAGTATTTAATGTGAAATGATAATGGTCATTTCATGATTAACCATCACAATTATCTTTATCTAATTATTTATTTATCATAATTCACATATATGTGAGAAGGTTGGATTATTCTTCTCATTCTATCATTCTCATTCTCTCTCATCCTCTTCCTCTCTCTCAAAGCTCTCCCCTCTCATGAGTTGAGAACCATTGAGCTTGAGATAAATCCCTTCAAAAATACTCTCTACTCTTTCTAAGGTCCTAGGTTTAGCACACCAAGCACCTTAGTTACTTCTAGTTTGAGGTTGGATCCAAAGGTAGATGCCCTCGGGTGGATCTTTCTTCGGCAAAAGAAGGCGACAAGGAGAACCCGTTCTTTCACTCCAAGGAGAAAGAAGAGAAAGACTTCAAGACCTAGGTATAACCCATTTTCCGAGTAGCTAACTCTTTTAGCTTTGTTAGTTAATTTTGTTTAGCAAAGATCCCTCCTTTAGCTAGTCCATGTTGCCTAGTGTTGTAAAAATCTGATTTTTCATATCGTTTCCGCCTCCCCGCAAGCACCGGAGTGGGCAACGTGGACTTACAGCTGCAATGTTCTGTGATTAGATCATATTACTGCCTGAGATGAATGCTTATACTATATATATGCTGATATATAAATATCACTGCTTTTGTTTCTTCTGTGATGCTTAGGAAGCATTAATTGATGGGATTTTTATTAATGAGATTAATAAAAGATAAGAAACCTAAAAGATGTTATAGAATCAAAACTTTATAAAAATGTAGCTACGGTCTTGCTTTGCACAGCGGTATATATGATATACCCTGCACCTTATTCGATGAGGAAAGAGCCGAGATCCCTTCACCGGGAGTGACCTCTTTAGCGAAACTGGCAGATGCTACAAACTCACGGTTTAGTTTTTAACAGCTTATATAGTTCTTGCTTTGCACAACGGTATATTTGATATACCCCGCACCTTATTCGATGGGGAAAGAGCCGAGATCCCTTCACCGGTAGTGACCTCTTTAGCGAAACTAAAAAAACACTCCTTTTCAAAATCACTTGATTCTACGAAGATATCAAGTTCATTACGCTCATGGTTTTTTGAACCTGCATAGCCCTCCGACATCTCAGATAGGTAACACTTAGTATTCGTGCTGCGTTTGTTGGCTTTCGTCAAGGCGTAGTGTGCGGTAGCTAACTATTGCTTATCTGTAACATATGATGAGATTGGGTTAAGGTAGTCGTACGGCTTTGTTGGCTTTCGTCAAGGGACGTACGGCTGGGTTTAATTCAATCAAGAAATATACGGGTTGAACTTGACTAGCAGACTATGGTTTGTTGGCATTCATCAAGGTCATAGTACGTTAGGGGCAAAATATTATCGGGAATTTCAAGTGTTGAAATTTGCAATGAGATTGCATACCTTCTATGAGATAGATGGATTCTGATACCCGCTACGAGTAAGAGTTACTCCTGGGAGAGTTTTTACACAGGACAATTAGCCGATCAAGTAGGTGTCTAGAAAGGTATTAACGGGGTTATCCCTCTGGGAAGAAGAAGTTTATTTTAATTAGGTCCGTGTGAAAGCACGGGGAACCTCCCTCAAGTACCAACACTGATCTGGCTGAAAGATTGACGAAATTGTAGGGTGTAATTAATCCAGGCTAATCTTACCTTTTAGGGTTTGAAGGAAGATTTGATAAAAACAGTGGGAGACATCCTGATTAGATAAGATAATAACCAATCTAATCTTGCAAGAGCATACGCTACAGTGTTTCCTTCTCTCTCTCAAGGTAGCGACCATGTCAGGAGTTAATCAAGATAATAATATGGATGTATTAACTGAACCCGCTTATTATACTGAGCAAGGGAACGTTGGTCCCGTTCTTTCTTATAAGAGTTATAAGACTGAACAGGAAACAGGAGAATATCTAGATTCTTATACCGCCCAAACAAAGAACATGCATGCTGATGCATCTTCTTCGGGTTTGTTAGTTATTGAGAACTGTTTCTCAGTTCACCCTACGTCCTGGGTATTAGATACCGGATCGGGATCCCATATATGTAAATTGTTACGTGGGCTACGTAAAGGTAGAGAACTGGGAAAGGGTGACCATTCCGTTCAAGTAGGGAATGGTGCAAGTATTGCAGCTAAAGCAGTTGGCGAATATCACCTTGTATTACCAAGTAGTAATACATTGATTCTGAACGAGTGCTATTATATACCGAACATGATGTGCAACATTATATCAGTTTCTTTATTAAGTAAAGAAGGATATAATTTTGTAGTACAGGATAATGTTATGAACATATTCCTAGATCAAAAGTTGATTGGATCAGGCTCGTTACATAATGGCATATATATTCTCAATCAAAATACAGTCCTTAATATACAAAACACACATAAGAGGAAAAGTTCAGAAATGAACGAATCCTACTTATGGTATTGTAGACTTGGTCATATCAATGCGACACGGCTGGCTAAGTTATATAAGGATGGATATTTGAATCCGTTCGAATTATCATCTTGTGATACTTGCCATTCATGTCTCAAAGGAAAAATGACCAAAACTCCGTTTAGCGGACACGGAGAAAGAGTTACGGAACTCTTAAGACTGGTACATAGTGATGTATGCGGACCCATGTCTACACATGCCAGGAACGGTTCTTCTTACATCATTACATTCACTGACGATCTCTCTAGATACGGACATATGTTCCTGATGAAACACAAGTCTAAAGCTTTTGAGAAATTCAGAGAATATAAGCACGAAGTAGAGAACCAAACAGGCAAAAGTATTAAAATCTTTCGATCTGATCGAGGAGGAGAATACTTGAGCAATGATTTTCTGGATTATCTAAAAGAGAATGGGATTCTCACTCAGCTTACTCCTCCTTATACACCACAGCACAACGGTGTATCGGAGCGAAGGAATCGCACCCTATTAGATATGGTACGCTCTATGATGATTGATACTGAGTTACCTATTTCCTTCTGGGGTATGCGCTTGAGACAGCCATACACCTATTGAATATGGTTCCTACCAAATCAGTGCCTACCACTCCATATGAGATATGGAAAGGGAAGAGACCATCTCTTAAGTATGTTAAGATATGTGGTTGTCCGGCCTATGTCAAAAGGCTAAATCCGGACAAACTCGAGGCAATGTCTGTCCTATGCAAGTTTGTAGGATATCCCAAGAACTCACAAGGGTATATCTTCTACCACACTGAGGAACAAAAGGTGTTTGTTTCTCGACATGCCACCTTTTTAGAAAAGGAATTTCTTGCAAAAGTAATTTGTGGCGAGGAGGTAGAACTGGAAGAAGTTCCAGCAACACAAACTACGACAGATGATTTGATAGAACCAGAGGATTCAGTAGTTCCCGACGAACCCCAGCCTCTCCGCCGATCTAGTAGGGTTTCTCATCCATCTGAAAGATACTACGGTTTTCTCATTGATGGTGGGAGCGAGGATTGCATCATGGAAGATGATGACCTGACTAGTTTCGAGCAGGCCATCACGAGTGGTGACTCTGTGAAGTGGCTGGATGCAATGCGATCTGAGATGGACTCCATGTACACCAGCAAAGTATGGACTTTGGAAGTTACTCCTGAAGGGGTAAAACCTATTGGGAGCAAATGGATCTTTAAAAGGAAAATTGGTGTAGATGGAAAAGTTGAGACTTTCAAAGATAGACTTGTTGCAAAGGGTTTTCGTCAACGACCAGGTATGGATTATGACGAAACCTTTTCTCCAGTGGCTATGCTTAAGTCCATCCGGATCTTACTTTCCATTGCTGCATAACATGACTACGAAATCTGGCAGATGGATGTTAAGACCGCCTTTCTAAATGGTGATTTAGAAGAGTGCGTGTACATGACTCAGCCAGAGGGCTTCGTAGATAGTGGGAGCAGCGGATGTGCAAACTGCTTAAATCCATCTATGGGTTAAAGCAAGCATCGCGGAGTTGGAACATCTGCTTTGATGATGTAGTCAAAGAGTTTGACTTCATCAAAAACGTAGATGAACCTTGTATTTATAAGAAGGTTGCAGAGAGTAAGGTTGTCTTCCTCGTATTGTACGTCGATGACATACTCTTGATAGGAAATGATGTTCTTATGCTGCAATCAGTCAAGCTCTTCTTATCACAAAGATTCTCAATGAAAGATCTAGGTGATGCCTCCTGCATACTGGGAATTATGATCTATAGAGATAGATCTTAACGGATATTGGGATTGTCCCAATCCAGGTACATTGACACCATACTAAAGAGGTTTAGTATGGAAGAATCCAAGCGTGGGAACCTACCCACGATCTCTGGACTCACTCTCTCCAAAGAGATGTCTCCCAAGACTGATTTGGAGAGAGCTCGCATGCAAGGGATACCCTATGCTTCGGCAGTAGGCTCTATCATGTATGCGATGCTATGTACCAGACCCGATGTAGTATACTCACTAAGTGTAGTGAGTCGGTATCAAGCAGATCCTTATGAGAGTCACTGGATAGCTGTGAAGAACATTCTCAAGTACTTGCGAAGGACTAAAGAGATGTTCTTGTTGTATGGTAATGGAGAACTCCAGGTGGAGTCCTTTACCGATTCCAGCTTCCAAAGTGATAAGGACGACTCTAAGTCGCACACGGGATTTGTCTTTACCCTCAATGGAGGGGCAGTATGTTGGAAGAGTTCCAAACAGGATACCGTTGCAGACTCGACGATGGAGGCTGAATACATCGCAGCTAACGATGCTGCCAAAGAGGCTGTCTGGATAAAGAAGTTCATAAGTGAACTTGGTGTGGTTCCATCCATTGAGCATCCAATACCTCTGTATTGTGATAACAATGGAGTTGTGGCTTTGGCCAAGGAACCCAAGTCCCATCAGAAGTCCAGACATATTCTGAGGCGGTATCACCTGATCAGAGAGATAGTTGATCGCTGGGAGATCGAGGTCAGGAGAGTTGATACGAAGGACAACACTGCAGATCCACTCACGAAGGCCATTCCCCAGATACAGTTTGAGAGATTATTCGGGATGCTAGGTATGAGATACTACAACAGCTGGCCTTAGTGCAAGTGGGAGATTGTTAGTTATGTATATACCCTAGAGGACATTGTTGTACATATGATGTATATTATAATGGATGCTTGGATATATATAGAGAGGACTTTCTTGCTCGTCATGATAGTATGCTATTTGGTTTCACTTTATCTTAACATGTTAACTTATATTGATATACTGTCTTACTCTCACATGTTGATAAAGCCCTTAGGATATGTACTCGACTACTGGGACTATGATGAGATCATACTAGTGGGGCCAGGGTAGTCGACGAGCACATCCTATAACTGTTCCTAGTCGAGGGTGTGTCGAGACAGGGCATCGATACACCAGAGTAGACTAGCGTATACGTATCTTGACCCATATGATGGGCGATGGATGATCCATATCCATCGGTGTTTGACATCAAAGATAGTGTACGGGTGCTCAGTGGAGACTGGGTGCACTGGACGAACTCGCCGAGAACTCCCAGATGGTAATATACCTCATGTCAGATGGCAGTTCTCCGGTGACACAGGTACAGGGTAGTCTGTAAACCTGAGATCGTCATAGATACTTGTGTGATTCCCACAGTGCTTTGATTTCCACCTTACCACGTCCAAGAGGGCGTGCAAAACGGTGGCTTTTGGGTACAGTCCCGAATCACATGGAGGCAATGAGCGATAGGAGGGGATTCGTCTCTCCTGGTATAGGGAGTTGATGTTGTGCTGTGTTCAATTGGCTATAACTGGAAGTCCCTGGCCAGGGCTGATATAGAGATTTATTGGTAAGTGTTATCAGTAGTTTCTCGGCCCGTTATGAGCCTCACATCGACCCGACTTATCGGTTACTGGGGTCTGACGTATACCACCCCTAGACTAGATATGCGACATATCAGACGAAGAGACCGGACTGTACGGGAGTGTTACTGATTGGATTCACAGGAGAATGTACAGGCTTGCTTGTTGATCTTCTGATCGCTCAATACCTGGGTGGCTGTTACATTTAGCTGACCGCTTGCAGCTTGTGGGTCTTTGATATGATCATCACCTGCCACCGGCGTATTGACGATTCTTTAGAGTCCTACATAGAGAATTCTTGACTCAGGCAAAACGGAATAGGAGCACATATGTGATATGTGCAGGACCGAGGATAATACGATATGGGATACCGTATTATATTCTCGTGATATTTTGATATGAGCCGGGTCATCGGATCAAGTGTTGATTCGATGAATCGGTACATGATATATTAGTCGGTTATATTCGATATAGCCGGATTGTCGGATCAAGTGTTGATTCGATAATTTAATGTATAATAATATATGTGATATATTGCAATACATTATTTAATATTGGCTCGCTTTATTATTTCATTTTCTCACCGGATAATACATTGATATATATGCGATATATGTTAATTGTATTATTTTCTTTTGTTACAAATATATATTATATATGTGATATATAATATTGTAACATGATATGATTACTAATGTAACATGTTTAGTGGAGATTAAAGAAGCTTAGGGTTTGATTTGGGTTAGCTTTTTCTTGTAGCTTCTAGAAGCTTTTAGTTTGTTTCTAGCAAATATATTTTTCTTGATATTTTCTAACCTAACCCAAACCCTTTACCCTAGGTTAAGTCTCTACATGAGTTAGCCTCTTCATATTCAACCATGGTTGCATTATTAATCATTATGATATTTTTCATTATTCATCACAAAAGGATTCATTCTTCTTCTTCTTCCTTGAGCTTCACAAAAGCTTTCTAGGTTTTCTTAATGTGATGTTTTAGTGTGAGAATTTGATAATAAAAGAGAGCATAAATCCTACTTCATCATCTCCATCTAATCTAGCCAATTAGATTAGGGTGTTCACCTCATTAGAGAGAGAGAGAGCTTGAGTTATAGAAACTTCGAGATAGATCATCGGAGAAAAGGAAGACTACAAGCAAGCATGGATCATTCGGGTTGTGGAGCCTCTCTTGAGTCCGGGAGATCATGGATCGCGGCGAAGGGACTTCTACTCGGAGCTTATGAAGTGAAGGAGTGGTCTACAAAGGTTGTAATCCCTCACTCTTAGTTGTAAAGATGTTTACTTGCATGTTTAACCCTAATAATCTAGCAAAGATCCCGGCTTTGGGTTGTTTCGGCACGTCTAAATGTTAAATCGGGTATGGTTGATGCCTTATAGACCCTTGTATGACTGCCTACGAACCCTACACTACTAATCATTCTTACCGAGTATAATTAGTGGGTTGCTTCATTTTGATGAGATCAATTTGAAGCTTTAGCTTGTGTTGGAGTTATCTCAAGATGGATCATCTTTGGCTAGGAGATCATCGAGCAAGCTTGTTCCGGGTTTCGTGGAGACTAGCCGGAGTTCAAGGAGAGATGGCTAACGCACTACAAAGGTTGTAGCCCTCTAACCTTTAGTTTTTAGCTTACTAGTTTAGATTCAAGTTTAGCTTTTTGGTTTGATTCTTGGTTTGGGTTTGCTAATGCTCTCTGGATTTTTAAAATTACCGCTTTTGCCACATTTTAAACCCTACTAAAGGTGCTTAGCTACCCAATAGTGGTATCAGATCCATACCAAGATACTACAACTTGTTTTGGAGACACTGGAATACATGAAACCGAAATTTTTCAAAACTAGTTTTAAATATTTGCATGAAAAACTCTCATTTTTGCTTGTGTCGGAGCTACCGGATTCTTGGTTCGGACCAAGAGTTTAGAATAGGTTCACGATAACCCGAACCCACCCAATTTGAGCTCGATTCGGCCCCGATTCGAGGCCGAACCGAGGCCAATTCAGCCCCATATCGGGGGCTGAATCAGCCACTGGATCAGTCCTGATTTGGGGCTCTTCCGGGGCTGGTTCAGCCCTGCTACGGGGATGATCCTGCCTTTGATTTGGCCCCGTTTCGGGGCCATATCAAGGCTCATACAGTGTGGGGTCTTATTGGGTTATTGGGGTTCGATTTCATGCAAAAATGAGGGGATTTTCGTTTCCGGGATGCACTTGAAATTCAGTTTTTGGAATTTCAAGTTAGCAATCTCGCGGTTTATGAATTCTAATGTCATGGTTAGAATCGATTAAATTAAAGTGTTTGATTTAGTCGACTCGAACACGGATACAATAAGGATATTCGTTGGTAAACGTCGCCTACTTTCCATGTGATCAATTAGACGAACTTGCGCATTTGTTATTGTGATTGTTGTTAATATATGTTGATATATAGCATTGTTGGAATGTGTTGAATTGTCGCGAAATGAATAGCCCTCATGCAGAAGTGTGATGTTGCGATAAGTGTTATTTTCATTCATGCTTGTAGCCATCTTGTATATTCATTTGTTTAGGACGAGCTCCAATTTATGGCCGCCGTTTCGCTATATGTATATTCTTTTTCAGGGCGAGCAACCGACTTGTAGTCGTCGTCACCGCAATATATTATTATTTGTCAGGACACGATCAGGTTGCGATCGTTGTCGCTGTTGTATAATACAGGTTTATGATTACCCCGCAGAGAAGCGCACGAGCAATCAAATTCTAAATTGCAGCGGGTGGCTATCTCGAGGAGTTGAGATCGGGTTGCTCGAGTCTAGGATTAGCGCCGTGCTTGTAGGGGGTATAGGATTGACCTACGGAGGAGTGCTCAATTCAACGGATTCGAGAAAGTTTCGAGTGGCCCCCTCATGATGATGATGTTGGGTTGCCTTGTTTCTTATGTTGTCTGGTAGTTTGTCGCACTCGTAGGGGTCTGTTTTTGGCTGTTCATGGGCTGTTCATGCGACCGGGCAATGTAGCATTTCGTTTGTGGCTCGAACGAAAAGCGGGATTCCTAGGCAATCTGATCATTCCTATTCTATAATGTTCATTACTTGCTTGTGATATGTTTACCTGCCTATGATAATATTTATCTCTTAGCTATAATGATGATTATTTGCTTGCGATGTTTTATATGATGATATAGAGATATATGTGATATATATATATATATATATATATATATATATATATAAACGCTATATACATTTTGCACCCGCACTAGGCCTATCCCCGCCATGCCGTAAGTTAAGTAACCTTACGGTGAAGACCCGGAGCCCCATGGAGAATGCAGATGGCGTATATGTGCATTATATTTTCTTTACATGCTTTTCTGTGATTGTATGAGAAGATGCTAGGTAATGTGATTATCTAAATGATGGGATTGTATTGATTCAGATTAATGCAACGATAATAAACCTAAAACACGTTGTACAAACCAAATATCAGATATTGTGGTGTTATAGTCGAATATTTTTATTTGCACAGAGGTATTCGGTTAGGAATATCCTACACCTCATTCGATGATGAAAGAGCCTAGATCCTTTTACAGGGAATGACCTCTTTGGCAAAACATTGTGTTACTATAAGTTTGCAAATTGAATAGCCGTATCCTATTGCTTTGCATTGAGATATTCGGTTAGGAATATCCCGCACCTCATTCAATGAGGTAAGAGCCCTGATCTCTTGTCACACTCCGCTTCCCAAATGAGCGGTAACGGCATGTGATAAGCCCGCGACGTATTTATTCCGAGAAGGTCATTTCTCGAAACAAATACGCTAAGCGTATATAAGCAATATAAAATGACAAGAAAAGACATGATAATGAAAATCCAACTTTATATATTTACATTCCCAACTTTCACAAGTTTCAAACTGAATACATGATGTCTGAAAACAAAAATGCATAAAAGAGAGTGCCTAAACAGGTAGCATACAGGAAGTAAAAGATGAAAAGAAAGAACTAGTAGTCTGTCACGACCTAAAATGGCACGTGACTGACACTTGAATCATATGAAGTCTATAGGACCCTATCTAATGCAAGTAAGCCAAAAGCCTAGAAATCTAAACCATTTAAAAAGAGAGTGAAGGAAAAATTTAGTTTTAAAGCAAGTGGTTTAACAAAATAAGCCGTAGTATGCATTTTTAAAACATCAAGTCTTTTCCAAAAATTTCGGCATCGTTTCCTTTGTAAATACTGGCCCCAAACGGGTACAAACATGAATAATATACATAATGAATAAAGGCATCCCCAAGCAGGAGCTAGGTCTTCGCCAATTGGCGGACACAACCACGCAATACAATATAATATACTACGCCGAAGAGTGAGGATCAAAACTCAGAATGAAATCCAATATCCTCAAGAAAACCAGAAAGAACCATAAATACAAGCGCGCGACTCTAAGGTCAAAAGAATATACATACTGGTCTTCTAAGTCTAACAATTTACAAGTCTGGTTGATGGAGTTACTAGATACAACTGAAATAATAAAAGTACAATGGTGGTCACGATACGAGTGAACCCACCTACCAAAGCAATCACCCGGAAGGAAGCCATGTGCCAACAAAGCCGCATAAGAAACCTGTACGGCAAAACCTACAAGAAACTGTGGCACAACGGGGGTGAGTTGCCAACTCGTGAGTAGAAAACATCACCGAGCAGAAATCGCATGTATGACTCTATCCTAGGTCATACAATAATATATCCTCAATATAATATAACCCTGAAACATCTACACATAAGTGTAATATCAAGTGCTCATGTCAGTGCCTCAGGTAGCAACATAATACATATATGATGTATGAATGCATGAAAACAGAATGCAACTAAATGAGAAAACTGTTTTCATATCTCAGTGAGATTTCTGTATAAAAATCGAAGTATCATCAATGAAATCAACAGAGAATCCGTGTCATGTATCGACACAAAATGTGTATTTCCCAATATCTCAATATCTCGGGCTCCGGCAATCCGGACTTGCCCATATCATAAAATACCAATATCTCTGTTTCTCAATATCTCGGTGTCACGACCCGAAATGGCACGTGACTGGCACTTGAATCATATGAAGTCTATAGGACCCCATCTAATTCAAGTAAGCCAAAAACCCAGAAATCTAAACCACTTGAAAGAAGAAAAAAGGAAAAGTTTAGTTTTAAAGCCAGTAGTTTTAATAGCATAAGCCGAAGTATGCCTTTTTAAAATCTCAAATCTTTTTTGAAAATTTCGGCAGAGTTTCCTTTGTAAATACTGGCCCCAAAAGGGGTATAACATGAATAATATATAAAGGCATCCCCAAGCAGGAGATAGCTCTTCGCCAATTGGCGGTCACAACCACGCAAGCAATATAATATATAACGCCGAAGGGCAAGGATCAAAACCAAAAGGAAACTCAATAACATCAAGAAAGCCTAATAATAATACAAGCGCGACTCTAAGGTCGAAATAATATATACTGGTCTTCTAAGTCTATAAATAATACAAGTCTGGTTGATGGAGTTACTAGATACAACTGAATATAAATAAAAGGTACAATGGTGGCCACGATGCGAGTGGACCAACCTACCAAGGCAATCACCTGAAATAAAGCATTGTGCCAGCAAAGCCGCAACGAAACCTATACGGCAAAACCTGCAAGAAACTGTGGCACAACGGGGGTAAGTTGCCAACTCGTGAGTAGAAAATATCACTGAGCAGAAATCGTATGTATGACTCAATCCTAGGTCAATACGATAAAATATATATAAAACCTCAAAATGATAAAGCCTGAAGCATGAAAAGGTAGCAAGGGTAAACATCTGTACATAATTGTAATACCAAGTGCTCGTGTCAGGGCCCCAGGTAGTAACATATCATAAATATGAGGTATGAATGCAATATAATGAAAACAGAATACATCATGAATGAGAAAACTGTTTTCTTAGTTTAGTGAGATTTTTGTATACATAAATCAAGGTATCATCAATGAAATCAACATAGAATCAGTGTCAAGCATCGACACAAAACATAAATCCCAATATCTTAGGCCCCGGCAATCCGTACTGGCCTGTATCCTCGAATCTTAATATCTAGGGCTCCGGCTATCCGGACTGACCTATATCATCAAATCTCAATATCTAGGGCTCCGGCTATTCGGACTGGCCCATACTTCGATCGGTATCCTCCGGATATCCGTCGAGTCACAAAACAATCATCGGTCGGTAGTGCTCCCCTGCCAGGCTCAACGCCATCATCTGCGATCATCTTGCCTCGGGGTACCGCACCGGGTCCACCATGCACCCATAGACGGTTCCTCCTCCTCCTCCTCGAATCGGGTGTATGATATCGCTCAAGAGCCAAGAAAACTCATGGTGGACTTCTCTCAAATCATATCATGAGAAAACCGCAATTTTCTATCTTTTAAAAAGATAATAAGTTTATAAAATCTTTGCGGTTTCTCCAAATCCAGAAATCTCATGGAAATCCGAAATCCCAATCTCAAGGGTAAATAAACAATGAATTCCATAATATTGGGCTCCGGTAAATCCGGACAGGCCCATAATGTCATGGTAAATGAATATGTAAATATACATGAAAATCACAGTAATAAATGCAATGTCTAAGCTATCATATAAAAGCAAGCGTACTAGTACTATGTCGAAACTATCAGCTAGCAATTTATACTAATGAATAGTGTTTTCTAATATGTACGTAACATAGCAATTACCGATGATAATGTGTGTGAGCCGGCAAGCAGGTGTTTGTAGAGAATTTGCATCATCGGTAATGGTGCTGGTGTCCTGACATCATTGATTAATAATAATTAATGAAAACACAATAAGCATGCAATGCGATGCGAACTGTAAGAATATGCAGAACATGAATAATAACGCAACATATAAGAATACACATTTATATATGTGTCATACAGTTTAACCTATGAAATAATACGAATCGTAGTGTTTAGAAAATATGGCTACAGTGTTTTTAAGAAAAGGTACGTCCTTTGAAATATCTATAGAATCCCTTGGCCTGTCTTTAAAATACTCACGATTCGTTAGTTTTGAAATAAGTATGACTCGAGTCTAGTCTAACATCTACAAGTAAACTATAGGACTAAACTAACTGGCTAATCGAAGAGTAAGGAAAACTACCTAAGTCTGAGTCAATATCCATATCTAGTAGTCGGTGATCCCGCCTCAATAGTATCACGTACGATACAATATATCATATGACATTCTCGAGTCAAGAGTGCGGATCTATCATCATAATTATATCACGTACGGTAAATCTATCATACGGCATCCCAAATATGGGTACGGGTCAAATATCACATTATCTCATTATTCATCTGGTATCCTTATCATCATATCCTATATTAGGGGTACTGATTTAAAGTCTAGTACATACTGATACCATCTACATATATATATGCGTGTGTATGAAAACACACTGCCTAAAGACCTACTATAACAACATGCCGTATCTCATAATACGAACCAAATCATATCACCGATCTCATGACACTATACCCAATCTCATCGACTCATCTCCAAGTACTATGTAATATTCTCATTATCCATGTATATGTATACATACATACATACATACATACATACATATACACATACATACTCACATACACACACACACACACACACACACACACACACACACACACATATATATCCCCATATACGTACAAGAAAGTAAAATGTATGCAAGTGTGTGTGTGTACGTGTATGCAAATCTTTACTCTAGGGTTTCATGACTAAAAACTAGCTAACGACACTTTCATCCAATTACGCTAAAATTTATCCATGAACTCCTAAAGTCTATCTATATAATCATCTAGTCTCACAATAAACATATTTATATATAGGTATACGTATTCGTATACTACACTACGAAACTACGGGGGTGCTATACGCCATCCACCCGACTTCCTCCGTAGATATATATATCTACTCACCTTGATCTTTGCTTGCCGAAGTCGATGTCGCCGTCCTCTTCTTCATCATTCGATGTCCACGCGGGGTTACCTACATATATACACATATAGCATCGTAAACGGAAATCACGCACGAAAACCAAAATGTCGCACAAATCACACATAGGTTAAAACCTATAGTTTACGCATGCAAGAATAACCAACAACTCTCGACGATTGACGTATAAACGTGAATCGACCGATAAAAACACGAATATCAAAACTTCAATTCATAAACATCACGAAATACAAGGCAGCAACTCATGAAAATGGTCCCAGATTTTACTCTAGGTGAAATTAGTCAATTTTGCACATGTGGAGAGGCTATTTACTGGACAATGGAGCTATGAACCAAACACGAAGAACCAAGGTCAAGTCCTGGCCGCAATTTACGGCCAGGAGGCATTTATTTGTGGCCTCAGTGAAAGTATATGGGCCGGGGTCTTTAGGGTACATTCCAGGTTGCCTGCATGACTCTCTGTGTTTGCTAAAATATTTTCAGGTGTCTCGGGTCATAGCAGATGTCAATATACTATCACAATTTCCAGAATTTCCAATGTCGGCAGATTTCCAAGTTCGTGTCTTAGGGTTCTAATCTCTGGTTTTGTCTAGAATTTTAACACTAAAGGGGTTGTAAGGTCTCTACTAATCTCAATTACACCTTAGGATTTAAATCAAACCCTAATTCTCAACTTGGAAATTTCAAAGATCACTAAACCATACCAAAACACTTCTAAACATGCATGGAAGCTAAAGTAAACCAAATACTACACTAATGGTTAATGAATTACCTCATTTAGCAACTCAAGAATTTTCTTGAGTTGCTCCAAGTCTCCAAAATCCAAACTTTCTTGGTCCAAAGTGTTTGTAGTGAGCTTGCGCATGTTTTTTGTGAAAGGGAGATGAAGTTTTGATGTGTTTTTGGTGATGTTTTGAGAGGTGTAGTGGAGGTGAAGGGGGAGGGCAGCCATGGGAGAGGAAATGGGGAAAAGATGAAGAAAATAATGAAGAGGGAAATGGCCAAGACTATGGTTTACCCGTCACCCTCTCTCTCTTGCCCATACCTCATTTTTTTAATCCCTTTTCCTTTTTCTTTTCTCTTCTCTTCTCTTCTCTTTTCTTTTCATTTTAAAACAAATCCATGCATAGAAAAGAAAAGACATGGTGGGAAAATGTAAAATATGACATGGTGCATGTCATGTGCACAAATCAAGCTTAATGCATGATTAGTGATATTTAATCGCGATTAGCATAAAAATGGAATATAATTAATCATAAAGAATTTATAATTTTCTTAAATCATATAAAACACCCTCATTTCAGAAATTCCTTTAATTTTCCAAATATTTCCCAATTTATCGGTATTTAATTATACCGCATTATTAAAATATTCATAATATTTATTATTTTAATTATATAAATTCCCAAAAACAATATTTTATTTTTCTAAAATGTTACACTCGGGCTCCGGCAATCCGGACTGGCCCCTATAATCTAATCTCACGACTACGTCGGTATCCTCCAGATATCCTCCGTGTCACAAATAACCGGTCGGTAGTGCTCCCCTACCAGGCTCAACGCCATCATCTGCGACCATCTTGTCCCGGGATACCGCACCGGGTCAACCATGCACCCGCTGACGGTTCCTCCTCCTCGTCGAATCGGGTGTATGATACCTCTCAAGAGTCGATAAAACTCATGGTGGACATATCTCATATCATATCACGAGAAAACTGCAATTTCTATTTTAGAAATGATAATTAGTTTATAAAATCCTTACGGTTTCTCCAAATCCAGAAATCTCTTGGAAATCCGAAATCTTAAAATCGCAATGTCAATAAACAGTGAATATTGGCATAAAGACCCGTAATATTGCATGACAAATGGGTATATGAATGCATCAAATATCAAGCAAGGAATGAAATAATTAAACTAGCATATAAAAGCAAGTGTACTTGTACTATGTCGAAACTACCAACTAGCAATTTATACCAATGAAGTAGTGTTTTCTAATGTGTACGTGACATGAAAATTATCGATGATGATATGTGTGAGCCGGAAAATAAGTGTACGTAGGGCATACGCATCATCGGTAATGGTGCTGGTGTCCTGACAACAGGTTCCATAATAACTAACGAAAACACATATAAGCATGCAATGCGATACGAATAGCAGGAATATATGGAAAATGAATAGTAAATGCAACAATAAAGAAATATACATTCCTATATACGAGTCATACAGTTTTTGGTATCTGAAATCGCACGAATCATGGTTTTAGTAAATATAGGGCTACGGGGTCCTTGAGAAAAGATGCATCCTTTGAAAAATCCGTAGTATGCCTAGGCCTGTCTTTAAAATACTCACTATTCGTTAATTTTGAAAATAAGTATGACTCGAGCCCAATCTAACATCTACCTGATAACTACAGGACTAAACTGAGAGACTAAATCAAAAGGGTAAGGAAATCCAGCTAAGTCTGAGTCGATATATCTAGTAGTCGGTGATCCCGCCTCAATAGCGTCACATACGATAAAATATATTATACAACATCCTCGAGTCGAGAGTGCAGATCAATCATCATATTTATATATCGTACGGTAAAATCCATCGTACGGCATCCCAAAATCAGGGTACGGGTTAATATCACATATACCTCGTTATTCAACTGGTATCATTATCATCATATTATAAACTAGGGGTACTGATCTAAAGTCTAGTACATTTCAATACCAACAACATATATCGCGTGTGCATGAAAACACATCGCCCAACGATCCGCTATAATATCATGTCGCGTCTCATCACACGACCCAAATCACATCACCGATCTCACGGCATCATGCGCAATCACATCGACCCATCTCCAAGTATCATATACTATCCTCATCATACATGTATACGTATAGATATATATAAACATACTCACATACATATATGTATGTATGTGTGTGTGTGTGTGTCCCCATATACGCACAAGAAAAATCAAATGTATGCGTGTGTGCGCGTGTGTGCAAATCATTACTCTAGGGTTTCGCGACTAAGAAACTAAGCTAAAAGCATTTTCCTACAATTATGCTAAAACTAACCCAAAGTCACCTAAGCATTTCTTGCTAAGTATACACATCTCATAAAACACATAAGTATATAAATATAACACATTTGTATGCTGCGCTACGAAACTGCAGGGGTGCTATACGCCATCCACCCGACTTCCCTCATAGATATATATCTACTCACCTTGATCATTGCTTGCAGAAGTCGATAACGCCACGCTCATCCTTGTTGCTCAAGTCCACATGAGGGTACCTACATACATACACACATTGCATCGTAAACAGAAATCGCGCACAAAAACCAAAACGGCACACGAATCACACATAGGTTAAAACCTATGATCTACTCAGGCAAATCAACCAAATCACACCCGATATCGACGTACAAACGTCAAGCCATCGAGTTTAAACCCAAATACCAAAACCAAAGTTAAAACGAAGTCGCAAAATGAAATAGCAACATAAGAAAACACCTCCAGATTTTGTTTCAGGTAAAATTAGCCAATTTTGCATATGTTAAGGGTCTAATTAACAGATAATGGAGCCATGGAAGAATCCCGGACCCAAACTAACCTCCCAAGGATGCAATTTGCGGCCAAAACTAATTTATTTGCGGCCATAACAAAGGGTTAGGGTCTCGGGTATAACTTCTAGGTTTCCTGCACACATCTCAGTAATCGCTAAATATTTTTCAGATGCCCCGAGTCATAGCAGATCTCTAAATAACATCACAATTCCCACAATCTTCCGATATCGGGGTTTCTAAGTTCAAGTCTTGGGTTTAAATCTCATTTTTTAGTCCAATATACTACCACTATAGGGGTTGTAACCATGATTAATCCTCAATTACACCTTCACAAACCAATTCATGCCCTAAACCTCATCTTGGAAATTTCCAAGATCACTAATCCTTAATTAACCAATTCTAAACTAACATAGGAACTAAAGAAACTCAATTATTAAAATAATGGTGTAGATATTATCTCATTTGGCAACTTAAGAATTTTCTTGAGTTGCTCAAGGTCTTCAAAATCCCCACTTGATCACACCAAGGTCCTTGTAGCAAGGTTGTGCACAATTTTAATGAAGGGTATATGATGTTTTGATGTGGAAATGGGGTGTAGTGAGGAGGTAGAGGAGGTGGAGGAGAGAGGGCAGCCATGGGAGAGGAGAAGAGGGGAAAATGATGAAGGGAATAAGTGAAAAACAATATGCCATGGTTCAAGGAGACCCCTCACCCTCTCTCTCTCTCCCCCCAAGCCCATACCTCCATGTCTTTAAAATATCTTTCATTTCTTTTTCTTTTCCCTTTTCTTATCTTATCTTTTCTTTAACAAAATTCAAAAACCATTTCATTACAAATGAAACCATGGTCACATAAAGTGTAAAAAGGTTTGTAACATGCTTGTTGCATGCCATGATGCATAATCAAGATTAATGCAAGATTAGTGAAAATTTATCGAGTTTAGCATTAACATAGAATAAAATTAATTATATAAAAATCTATGAATGCTCCATTCTTATAATCCCTTTCAAAATCAATAGTTCTTATAATTTTCTGAATATTTTCCAAACTATCGGTATATAATTATACCATAACATTAAAACTAATCTCCACACATTAAAATATTCATAATATTCATTATTTTAATTATTTGATGTGGTTTTTGTTACCACGGTTACATGGACAGAGAGAGAGCTGCGGCTAGAGTTGCGGTCAGCACGAGCTTGTCATGGACGAGGACTGACCAGGGCGTAATTCAGGTGACACACGATTGCATAGATGTGTCGTTTTATAGTGTTTTTTGTGACATGAGCGTTTTGGTGGATTGTTTTTACTAAGATTTCTTGAACGTGCAGATCAGCACCATAGTTTGGGCCATTGCTAGAGGCCGGCTAGAATGTGATGACCGTTAATATATCGTCTATCCTTGAGGATTGAGGCATTGTTTAGCATGTAGACGAATGAGCTAGTTGTTACTGAGACTGACAAGATATCGCCCCAGATGTTTGAAGTTATTGCAGCACGAGTTTGTACTGAGGGACATGATAGAAGACCGCTAGTCACCCTTGGATGAATGACTAGGACATGTGGTTCGTTTGCACATCCCGATGCGAGGTCATCAGATTGATTAATTTCAGCTAGAGAAGACTTCACACAGGCACGTTGAGAGTCGATAGAAACGAACGAATGTCAGAAACCCATTTTTCCAAGTTTAAGGTATTCGGAAAAACATACAAGTAATTCTGTGAACCCTCTAGAAGAATGAAACCCTAACTTGACATAATGACCATGGAACCGCTTTTGAACCTTAGGGTTTGTGGCAGTTCCGCGGTGCCATTAATGAGGCTTGGGTCTGTCCTTCTACAGTCGGTCCATAGGTACTGTGGCATGTACTGGATATTATTAAACTGTACTTAAGTGTTGAGCTCTCGGGGAATTATGGGACTTTGATGAATCGATCGAAAAGTTTAACGTCGTTCGGATATCATGTGATGGGTTACAATACTTGGAATCCACAAGAAAGCTAATTTGAATTTTATAAATCTAGCAATTTAGTATTAGTTGATCGGTTGCCACGGGATTTTGATGAGATGACGTTCCACTCCGTTGACATTAGAGATGTGATACGCATGCATTGGCATTGAATATAGATATATCTTTCAGAAGGAGTCGTGATGAGTATACAGCTGTTCCAGAACAAGAAATGGATTTAGTAAAGGGTGATAACTTTCGGGCCGTTCAGCAGAAACGAGATTTGGGAGAGACCCCGACAGAATCTTTCTGGAATACTACACGTGAAGACTTGGACCCAGGATCGATCGTAATATGCACACCCAGTAGGCTAAAGTTCGGCATCATTGACGAGACATGTTATGAGTGACTACGATAGTTGGCCGGAGATCTTTTAGAGGATGTGTTAGAGCGGCACTGTTGCCATCATCATTCCATATTGGGCCGTTGAGCCGAGGAGTTATGTAATTGACAATCCGCAGAGAGATGAGAGCCTAAGGGCACAAGGCGCCAGACTATGAACAGGAGGCAAGGAGATATCTTGCTCTGCTGGCTTTGGATGCACCGACACCTTCTCGACATTGTAGGAAGGACATTTCGACGACAGTGTTTATGATTTGCGATTTGGTGATTTGAATATCGCGTATCCGTCATTTTGGATTTCGGTATTTGGGCTATTTATTTGCGTGATTGAGATTTTGTGCACCACAGTTGCACTTGACTTCGATTTGATGTCGTTCGAGATGTTTGATTTTGATTTCATTCCTATAGCATTTATGTGATTTGACTTATGCCTTCGGCATAGTTTTCATGCACTTTTAGTACTTTGATTCGATTTTGTGCAGGCTGATGCACGTGGTTGTGAGATTATATACCACGGTATACCTGATTTGGATTAATGTATGTTGTATACCGTCGATTTCGATTGTGGTATTCGATATTTGTTTTCGTGCACCTTGTGCACTTGATTTGGATTCTTGCGCATACTTGGCGCGCTTGATGCGATTTTGGTGCACACCAGATGCACTAAATCGGCGTTCTTCGTGCATATAAGATGCGCCTGATATTGTTGTCAGGCACACCCGTTGCCCTTGACAGGTGTTTTCGTGCACACCCGTTGCACTCATATTTTGTTTTGTGCACATGTATGGCACATTCATTGATTTTGTTTTCTGTGCGCACCAGACGCACGTGGCATTATGGCATATACTATTGAGTATGATTTCCTTGAGCAGTACGTTTTTATGATATTTACTAATTGGGTTGGTAACCCAGCAGGGCTATTCTGAGAATAGTACCTAGGTGTTTTTGCATGCATCAATAGTTATCGAAGGGATTTCCAACAAGGAGCTACAGTCTCAATATTTTCCTATGTGTCCGAGATGACACGAAACATTTTACAAAGGAAACCCTTCTAAATTATTTTCAAAACGGCGGGACGTGTATGTTAAACAAAGGATATATATATATATATATATATATATATATATATATATATATATATTCTTACAATAAACATCCGCTAATTGTGCTGTGATATGCGCATCGCGCAGCGATTTGAAAAGGATTGGCATACTTTTCTTTTCAGATGTTTTGATAAGTTTACAATGATGCGTACTATATACATGTTATAGTTTTGATGTATATCATGTTGGTTTTCGTATTGGACTTTGACATTAGAATCTTCACCATGACTCCGATAATTGTGTGATGCTTGACGGAGTTTTGATTTTGAGTTATATACTCGTATTCATGCGCATGCATTGCGCTGAGATGTGTTTTAAGTATTTGATGATTTCGGACCCCGACGACTTGATTGTTTTGCTGAAATGTTTTAGTATTTGGGGGAGTTTTAATTTAAATTCGGGGATCGAATTTCTTAAAGGGGGGAAGACTGTAACGTTTTGAAAATCGTTTGAGTGAAATTTCCAATAATCGGTAAAATAACTGGTGTTTTCTATAAAAACCAAGGTACAATTATTTTTCAACATAGAATTAAATATACCTATTCTAGCTATGTAATTGCTAGTATTTGGTATTTAATGGGTCACTTATAAAATTTCTAGTTTACTAAAATATTTTCCGTAATTAATTATTTTAATCCTTCACTAATACATTTAATTAGTGATAATTACAAATTGGAATGAGTTAATACAAGTTTTGTGCATCATGACACATTAGACTAAAATGTAACATGTTGTTTTTGAAATGAAATGAAATTTTCATTTGGTTCTTGAAATTTAAAGAAAAAGTTTAAAGAGAGTAATAAAATAAATGAATTAATTAATGGGAAAAGAATGATAAGATGTTGATGTTGTTTGGGGATATGGTCACCTCTTTCTTACACTCACCCCACTCTCCTCCTCACCCTCGTTCGAAACCAGCAGCCCCCAATTCTCCCCAATTCCCCACTTCATTCCTCACAAAGTTAAGAAAAGAAAATGAAATGGAAAAAGGAATAAAGAAAGAGGTATGGGTTGTTGACTTGGGATATTCTTTTTGACTGGGCCACAAGACAATTCTCTCTCTCTCTCCTCACTCCTTCATCCTTGGCCGAGCCCTCCCCCTTAGCTGCCTAAAATTTTCCCCATCTCATTTCTCTTCAAACCTTCATCAATTTTGCCTCCAAAATCCATCAAAAATCCCACAAACTCCAAATCCAATCTCTACCCATTATTCCTTAGCCCATCTAGCATGGATCTTGGAGCAAAAGAGTTAATTTGGGAGGCTAAGTTGCATGTAGATCAACAAATCTTGGAGGTATAAATTTTAACCCAACACTTAATTTGTTAGTTAATTGCTTAAAGCTAACTTAATTAGGTATTATTATGGGTTTAATTGAAAGTTTGGAAATTCAAGTGAGGGTTTTGAATTGAAGCTAGGGTTTGATCACTTGATATTGGTTGTGATGTGTAGTTTCACATCTTAAGCATGCTAGAATCTAAGCTAGTTGCTAATTTGCAAATTGTTATTTTTAAATTGTCTTAATTAAGATATTTTGCAAACTAGGTTTTTAGGATTGATGTAATTAGATGAAATAAAAATTTGGTTATGGTTAGTATGACTTAGTTAAGATATTATGTGAGCAATGTGGCCATTAGAATGGTTAAAATATCAAGTTTTGAACTAAAATGGAAATTGATGCTTACTAGTTTTTTTTTGAAATAAATCGATTTAAATGAAGTTGAGGTTTTGGTGAATTATAACCTATTTCATATAATATTTAGAGTATTGTGAATGTGCAATCGGTACGTTCGGGTTTTAAGTTTGGGGATTTTCATGTATAGTGACCCTCGTTGTAGTTTGTGGCGTTGTCGCGGCGCGTTTCGTGCACCAAGTGTGCGCGCGTTGGGTTTGTAAGTCGATGTACAACACCCCATGACTAGCGGGGAGGCGAAAATATGAAAAACAATCTTGTTGTTTGCTTAAACATCGACTAACCGCATGAATCGAAGCTAAACGATAACTAACAACTAATATAGGAGTTCTAAACTACTATGTGAAGTGATTATACCTGTAGAACCGTGTCCTTCGACTTTACGAACTCCACCTCCTCCTCGACCTTCTCCAAGTAGTAGACGATCCACCACGAGAGCTTTACTCCAAGCTTTGCCTCTAAACTTGAGGCAACTAGGTTTCTTTAAGTGCTAATCAAAGTACCTAGATGATATAGAGTGAGGGTTATGGATTAAGTAGTCTAACTAATCCTTGTACTCAACACATGAGAGGGGAGGATTAAGGTTTGAAGAGAGGAAGCTTGAGGAGAGAGAAGGTGAGAAGAATAATTGAAATGAGAAAATGAGTTATCATAATATATATGAAGCATTAAGATTTATCAATAAAAGAAAAACAAATGATGAATAATCATGCTTCATAAATATCTAATGGTGATTCATTACCATGAGTCATTAAGCATTTATGATGCATTAATGACATGGATGAATCACTCATATGACTCACTAATCTCATTCAATATATATGCCACCTTAACCTCCTTAGTCACCATCTTCTAGAAGCTTCTCGCGCAATTACGAGAACGCCCCTCCTATCCACGAAAACGCGGAAAAACTTTAGACTATATAAATCCAATAACCGGATACTAGTAACTGGCTTAAACCAAAGCCGACTAGTAAAATCTGTCCGAAAGTTGTACGTGCGTAAACACACGTATGCGTTCGAACCCTTGTCGTAAAACCATACGACCTCTATATCGTTTCGCCTGGAGTAGGGAAACTCTCTGTATGGGACTCTAGAGACTCGACTACTACGCTGGCAGTGGGTTTAACCACAGACCGCAAGCGGCACTAGCTGTACATAACGGTCCCCAGGTAGATGTCGATAAGAAGGCCGATGAGGAAACCCATCCGAACTCCTACTGAGTCTGATGTGACAATCTCCATACAGTCCGGTCCGTTCGTCTAAGACTATCGCATATCGGGCCTAAGGGGGCGGCAAGTTCAGTCCCCTAATAGCGGTATAAGTCGTGTCGGAGCGAAGCCCATTACACCCTGAGAAACTACTGGAACCTACCAGCAAATCTCGCTTGCCCTGGCCAGGGACTTTGCATAATGGCTTTCTGACACTGCGCGATATCAACCCCCAATACCGGGAGAGACGAATCCTGTCTAACCGCCACTGCCTCCAAGTGCTCGGGACTGCACCCAACTGCTACCTGTTTGCACGACTCCTTTGAGCCGTGGTAGGGTAGCAATCTAAGAACAGTGGGACACACTCGAGGCGAAGTAGCAGTGTCAAGTCTGCGGACTATGCTGTACTCATGTCACCTGGGAACTGCTCACTGACGACTGGTATAAAACCAACCAACAGTTCCCTGTGAGTCCTGTCCGGTGTACCCGTAACCTAACGAGCACCTGCATACTATCTCCAGTACGACGTACTGACGGCTGTGGGACAGACCATCTCCCCAACTGGGATGAGAAGCGTACACACTAGTCTACTCCGGAGTATCGATGCCCTGTCTCGATAATCCAACGACTAGGGACCTGAATAAGGATGTGCTTGTAGACTACCCAGCCCCCACTAGTATGACTGCCATCACAACGCTGGTAGTCAAGCAAGATCCTAAGAGCTCTATCAATACGTATACTCACAAATTAAGATAGAAAAACCAAGTAGCATACTACCATGTTTAGCAAGACTGTTATATACATGTGAATATCCCAAGCTTCCATTAAGTAATATACAAACTAGTATGATACAGTAATGGCCTTCTAGAGCATAAACACTAACAATCTCCCACTTGCACTAGGGCCATGTACTGGCGTATCGAAGACCGATGATCTCGAGTAGCCTCTCGAACTGAATCTAAGGTAGGGCCTTAGTGAATGGATCAGCAATGTTATCCTCTGTATTTACTCTCTTTACCTCGATCTCCCGGCGATCTACGATCTCCCTGATCAGGTGATACCGCCTTAAGATGTGTCTGGACTTCTGATGGGACCTGGGTTCCTTCGCTAAAGCTATAGCGCCGTTGTTGTCGCAATACAGAGGTATTGGACCAACACTGGTAGGAACCACCTGAAGTTCTGTGAGGAACTTCCTCATCCAGACAGCTTCTTTTGCGGCATCGCAAGCAGCTATGTACTCCGCTTCCATCGTTGAGTCAGCAACGGTGTCCTGCTTGGAACTCTTCCAACAGACCGCCCCTTCATTGAGGGTAAAGACATAACCCGACATGGACTTGGAGTCATCCTTGTCACTCTGGAAGCCGGAATCAGCATAGGCCTCCATCTTGAGGTCCTTTCCGCCGTAAACCAAGAACATCTCCTTAGTCCTCCTTAGGTACTTGAGAATGTTCTTTACTGCTATCCAGTGATTCTCCCCTGGGTTTGCCTGATACCGGCTTACAACGCTTAATGCGTATGCTACATCTGGTCTGTTACATAACATCGCATACATTATAGAGCCTACCGCAGAATCGTAGGGTATAATCGACATGCGTTCCCTTTCCAAATCAGTCTTGGGAGACATCTCTTTGGAGAGGGTGATTCCGTGACAAGCCTGTAGGTTACCGCGCTTAGAATCTTCCATACTGAATCTTTTCAATATGGTGTCTATGTACCTGGACTGTGAAAGTCCCAACATCCTCTTTGATCTATCACGATAGATCTGGATCCCCAGAATGTAGGTGGCATCACGCAGGTCCTTCATGGAGAATTTCTGTGACAAGAATCTTTTGACTGACTGTAGCATAGGAATATCATTTTCTATTAGGAGAATGTCATCCACGTACAAGACGAGGAATACAACAACTCTCCCTACAATCTTACTGTATATGCATGGTTCATATGGATTTTTGATAAAGTCGAATTCTTTGACAGTATCATCAAAACAGATGTTCCAACTCCGCGATGCCTGCTTTAGTCCATAAATGGACTTAAGCAGCTTGCATACTTTACCGCTGCTCCCACTCTGAATGAATCCCTCCGGCTGATCCATATAGACGCTCTCTTCTAAATTTCCATTTAGAAAGGCCGTCTTTACGTCCATCTGCCAGATCTCATAATCGTGGAAGGCAGCAATAGCAAGAAGGACCCGAATGGATTTCAGTATAGCCACTGGAGAAAAGGTTTCGTCATAGTCCAAACCAGGTCTTTGACGGAAACCCTTTGCAACAAGTCTTGCCTTATAGGTTTCAACCTGTCCATCTACACCAATCTTCTTTCTGAAGATCCACTTGCATCCTACGGGTTTTACCCCATCTGGAGTAGTATCCAAAGTCCATACTTTGTTAGTGTACATGGACTCCATTTCGATCCGCATTGCATCCAGCCATTTTACCGAGTCGCCGCTCTGAATGGCTTGTTGGAAACTAGTAGGGTCGTCATTATCAATGACGCAATCTTCTCGATCCCTGTCTATGAGAAAACCGTAGTATCTCTCAGGCGGATGAGACTGCCTACTACTTCTGCGGATAGGCGCTGGTATGTCCCTTTCTTCTGAAACTTCTTGTTCTACCAAACTTTCAGTATCAACTTATGGTTCTGGAATTTCTTCCAGTTCTACTGCGCTCCCACTCTTCTGATTTTCTAAAAATTCAGTTTCTAAGAAGCGGGTATGACGAGAAACAAAAACCTTTTGTTCCTCTGCGTAGTAGAAGCAATATCCCATGGAGTTCTTTGGATATCCCACAAACTTACACTCTACTGAGCGTGCCTCGAGCTTGTCCGGATGCTGCTTTTTTTACAAAAGCTGGACATCCCCATGTCTTCAGGTACTGAAGATAGGGTTTCTTCCCACTCCACATCTGATATGGCGTGGTAGGTACAGTCTTGGTTGGAACCTTGTTCAAAAGATATGCCGCTGATTCTAGCGCATAACCCCAGAATGATCACGGTAACTCAGCCTTACTCATCATGGAACGAACCATATCTAATAGGGTTCGATTCCTCCTTTCTGATACACTGTTGTGTTGTGGTGTGTATGGAGGAGTAAGCTGAGAGAGAATTCCTTTCTCTTTTAAGTAACCCAGGAACTCGGCACTTAAGTATTCACCACCTCGATCAGATCTCAGTGTCTTAATACTTTTGCCTGTTTGGTTTTCCACTTCATTCTTGTATTCTTGGAATTTCTCAAAGGCCTCGGATTTATGCTTCATCAAGAAGATATGTCCATACCTAGAGAGATCATCCGTAAAAGTAATGAAGTAGGAATAACCACCTCGCGCATGTGTAGACATCGGACCGCACACATCACTGTGTACGAGTCCTAAGAGCTCGCTCGCTCTTACTCCGTGTCCAGTAAACGGAGTCTTTGTCATCTTTCCCATGAGACAAGATTCACAAGTGGCATAAGATTGATATTCAAACGGATTCAAATATCCTTCTCTATGTAACTTCGTTAATCGTGTTTCATTGATGTGACCTAGTCTACAATGCCATAAGAAAGCCTGATTCATTTCTGGAGACTTTCTTTTAAGTGTGTTCTGGACATTGAAAACCTGAGCTTGATTCAATACGTATATACCTTCATCTAATGTACCGGACCCAATCAGAACTTGATTTAGGTGGATGTGAACTACATCGCTTACGAATGTAAAGTCATATCCCTCTCTTGAAAGTGAGGACACTGATATGATATTACAAGTCAAACTAGGTACATACAGACAGTTACGCAGAATCAATATCTGCCCACTTGTCAAACCTAGGTGATATTCTCCCACGGATTCAGCGTCCACGCTCATTCCGTTTGCTACTCTGAGAGACAAATCACCTATCCTTATAACTTTACGGTTTCTCAAAGCATGTAACGAATTACAGATATGAGATCCTGCTCCGGTATCTAGTACCCAGGAAGTAGAGTTAATTGACAAACAGTTCTCAATTACAAACACACTTGAGGCTGAAGCCACAACATGCTTCGTATCCTGGCTACTGACTTCCAAAGCCTTGCAATCTTTCTGCCAATGTCCGTTCCCATAACAATAGGAACATCCCTCCTTGCCTACACCAAGTCCCGAAACTTTTGCTCTTTCCTTTCCTTCTACTTTACTGACACTGTATATCGGCTTTGTAGAGGTCTTCTTCTTTTCATCCTTTGCTTTCGCCCTGGATGTAGAAGAAGAAGGTCCCCCATTAAGCAGAGCTTGTGTCTCCCTGGTTTCTTTCAGGGTATAAGTAGAGGGTAGGGACTGTGGAAATAAGTCAGCATATTACCTGTTTCCCAACGTGGTCTCCAGGTCCTTGAGCTCATCAATATAGCTAGTCATCGTAAGGACGTCGTCCCTTACTGATGACCCGTCAGCCGACCTCGCTTGAATTAATTCGTTCGAGGCCTCATATCTTGTGATATGAGATTGCTCTCCATATAAATCTTTGTTATGGAGAAAGATGGAAACTGAGTCCATCTTCTCGTGCTGCTTCTGGTTTATACCATCAACTGAAGCCAATACGAGGCACTTGACTTTCGCTTTATTCTTTTCCTTTGTCTGACGGATATCCATATCCGCGACGGTGGAAACTGAACCTGGGACGGCGGGATCTTGAGTAGTAATAGGGTGGTCCAGCTTGTCATAGGCAATGGTCATCTGGACAGACCTTTGCCAGTCATATAAGTTAGATTCAGTCAACTTGTTATCTAGATGTAACCTAGTCATGGTCACAAGGTCGCTGCAATGAGAGAGAGAGAAGAAAACACTTTAGCATGATGCTCTTGCAAGTTTAGATTGGTTTTTAATTTATCTAAACTGGATGGCTCCCACTGTTTCTCGAATCCTTCCTCAAACCATAAAAGAAGAATTAGCCAAGACTATTCTCACTATACAATACTTGCTTAACCGTTCAGCCAGGCTAGTGTCGGTACTTCGAGGGAGGTTTTCCAACGCTTTCGCGAAGTTTCTTAATTAAATAACCTCTTTTCTCTGGGGGCGTAACCCCGCTGACACCTTTCTTGACACCTACTTGGTTTATAGCATTGATCGTTAAGTGATGAATCTCCTGATAAGTAGCATATACCCACAGTAGGATCGGGATCCAAATATCATCGTATGATAATGTTGAAGGAATCCTACCAACATTCATCAAACTCCAAATGGTATGCATCTCTTTGCAAATTTCAGTTTCTTTAGAAATTCCCGATATAGATTTTTTCGCCATGTTCTTATGACCTTGACGAAAGCTAACAAATCATAAAACACATGTCAAGTTCTGCCCATCATTATCTTGTTAATTTGAACCCACCCGTATATACCCTTGACGAAAGCCAACAAGGTTATACGACTGTCCCAAACCAACTCATCTATCTATGCAACAAATGAATACCCCAGCAGCTACCAAACACTATGCCTTGACGAAAGCCAACGAACATAGCTTGAATACTACTGACCATCCATAAGAAATGACGGAGGGCTACGACTGGTTTTGGCGAAACCGTGAACGTAGTGAACTTGATATAATCGAAGGAACCTGATAGCTTTTTTAAAAGGAGTGGTTAAAGCTCCGCAATTAAAAATTCTGCTCTTTTAAAATAACCGAGTGGTTTCTTTTAAATTGTTCCAACGATTCAACTTTTTGGTTTATTTTCTTTGCATTATAAATAATGCGTCCCATCATTAACCTATCATTGCAGAAAACAACGAAAATACAACGTCCTCTTATGCCATCTGAATTCGCCACGGGGTCCCGTCATCACCCGTTAGGTTACTTAACTAACGGCAGAGCGGGGGTTGGGCTAGCGCGGGTGTAAAACATAAGTGACATCTAAATAGCTATCATATATAGATATTGTACATTCGTCAGACGCAATAATAGGCATTCCAGATCACAGATGAACTTTATTGGATTTGCAAGCAATCCGTGTTTGTTTTGAGCCTGCAACAAAAGACGGATTACACAGTTGTGATGAATAGCCTTTACCCCACCCAAGACCCCAACGGGTACGGCAAACTACCCGCCCGGCAGTTTGTGCACCCCACCTTGGGTCTGTCCTAGGAGAAAAAACAGTAAAATGAAATAATACAACGGTGGCTACAACCGCAATCTGGATGTACCCCGCAAAATAATATTACAACAAATTACATTTACATCAAATGAATTAAATAATAACCCATCACATAACCCCGGCTATACATCACAACAGTCCAACACAGTTCATATACACAAATAGATAAAATCCATTACAGAAATATGCAACCCCCTGCCAACCGACATACTAGCAGTTAGGGGAGGTTTACGAACACATTATACAAACACAGATATAATCCAACAAGCAAATACCGTATAATTTCAATCGATTAAACACATTTAATTTTGCTCCAATACTTCTCTGTAAATCTGAAACCTGAGCAAAAATAAAAAATTCCAGAAAATACCAAATATCACAGAGAACCAACACAGGAAAATTGGGTTCATGAATCGGCAACTCGGCGGCGGAAGCGCGGCGGATCGGTGGGATCCGCCGCGGTTCCACGGCGCTTTAGACGATTCATGGGCCTAATTTTCTTGGGTGTTCTACTACTATCACTTAGAGCTTTCTGAACCTCCCTGAAAAATTTTTGGACTTCATTTAAAAATCGACAGAAACTCATGATATCGGGGTTTTCCGGTTTCGTTTTTTCCGTTCGAAATTCATACAATTTTGCAAATGAGTTATTTATTGTTTAACGAGGCTTTGATACCACTGTAAGTCGATGTACAACACCCCACGACTAGCGGGGAGGCGGAAATATGAAAAACAATCTTGTTGTTTGCTTAAACATCGACTAACCGCATGAATCGAAGCTAAACGATAACTAACAACTAACATAGGAGTTCTAAAATACTATGTGAAGTGATTATACCTGTAGAACCGTGTCCTTCGTCTTTACGAACTCCACCTCCTCCTCGACCTTCTCCAAGTAGTAGACGATCCACCACGAGAGCTTTACTCCAAGCTTTGCCTCTAAACTTGAGGCAACTAGGTTTCTTTAAGTGCTAATCAAAGTACCTAGATGATATAGAGTGAGGGTTATGGATTAAGTAGTCTAACTAATCCTTGTACTCAACACATGAGAGGGGAGGATTAGGGTTTGAAGAGAGGAAGCTTGAGGAGAGAGAAGGTGAGAAGAATAATTGAAATGAGAAAATGAGTTATCATAATATATATGAAGCATTAAGATTTATCAATAAAAGAAAAACAAATGATGAATAATCATGCTTCATAAATATCTAATGGTGATTCATTACCATGAGTCATTAAGCATTTATGATGCATTAATGACATGGATGAATCACTGATATGACTCACTAATCTCATTCAATGTATATGCCACCTTAACCTCCTTAGTCACCATCTTCTAGAAGCTTCTCGCGCAATTACGAGAACGCCCCTCCTATCCGCGAAAACGCGAAAAACTTTAGACTGTATAAATCCAATAACCGGATACTAGTAACTGGCTTAAACCAAAGCCGACTAGTAAAATCTGTCCGAAAGTCGTACGTGCGTAAACACACGTATGCGTCCGAACCCTTGTCGTAAAACCATACGACCTCTATATCGTTTCGCCTCGAGTAGGGAAACTCTCTGTGTGGGACTCTAGAGACTCGACTACTACGCTGGCAGTGGGTTTAACCACAGACCACAAGCGGCACTAGCTGTATGTAACGGTCCCCAGGTAGATGTCGATAAGAAGGCCGATGAGGAAACCCATCCGAACTCCTACTGAGTCTGATGTGACAATCTCCATACAGTCCGGTCCGTTCGTCTAAGACTATCGCATATCGGGCCTAGGGGGCGGCAAGCGTCAGTCCCTTAATAGCGGTATAAGTCGTGTCGGAGCGAAGCCCATTACACCGTGAGAAACTACTGGAACCTACCAGCAAATCTCGCTTGCCCTGGCCAGGGACTTTGCATAATGGCTCTCTGACACAGCGCGATATCAACCCCCAATACCGAGAGAGACGAATCCTGTCTAACCGCCACTGCCTCCAAGTGCTCGGGACTGCACCCAACTGCTACCTGTTTGCACGACTCCTTTGAGCCGTGGTAGGGTAGCAATCTAAGAATAGTGGGACACACTCGCGGCGAAGTAGCAGTGTCAAGTCTGCGGACTATGCTGTACTCATGTCACCTGGGAACTGCTCACTGACGACTGGTATAAAACCAACCAACAGTTCCCTGTGAGTCCTGTCCGGTGTACCCGTAACCTAACGAGCACCTGCATACTATCTCCAGTACGACGTACTGACGGCTGTGGGACAGACCATCTCCCCAACTGGGATGAGAAGCGTACACACTAGTCTACTCCGGAGTATCGATGCCCTGTCTCGATAATCCAACGACTAGGGACCTGAATAAGGATGTGCTTGTAGACTACCCAGCCCCCACTAGTATGACTGCCATCACAACGCTGGTAGTCAAGCAAGATCCTAAGAGCTCTATCAATACGTATACTCACATATTAAGATAGAAAAACCAAGTAGCATACTACCATGTTTAGCAAGACTGTTATATACATGTGAATATCCCAAGCTTCCATTAAGTAATATACAAACTAGTATGATACAGTAATGGCCTTCTAGGGCATAAACACTAACAGGGTTAATGCGTGTGGTTGACTTGTATTGTTTGTGTCCGTGACTATTTATATTTATTCTCTTATTTCCTTGTGTACGTTGCTAGGATCGGGTGCAGAGGCGTCGGACGTGGCGCGGAAATGACAGAGCTGAAATCGGATCAGATTAGCCGAGGCGTCCAGTGAATAGATGTATATCTATGGGGGAAGTCGGGTGGATGGCGTATAGCACCCCTGCAGTTTCGTAGTGTAGCATGCAAATATTATATGTGTGTGTGTGTGTTGTGAGACTTGGATAATTAGTAATGGAGGTTTTAGCACATCATGAGTTAGTTTTAGTGTAACTAGAAGATAGTGCTTTTAGTTTAGTTTCTTAGTTACGAAACCCTAGAGTTAAGGTTTACACGCACACGCATGCACACACGTGTTATGTTTTGGTGTATATGATATATGTGTGTGTGTGTATATATATGTGGATGACTTGCTATACACACACACACACACACACACACATACGTATACACTGTGCTGAGGATAGTATATAATACTTGGTGATGAGTCGATATGATCGGGCATGATGTCGTGAGATTGGTTATGTGATTTGGGTCATGCTATGAGACACGACATGATATTATAGCGGATCGGTGAGCAATGTGTTTTCATACACATGCGGATATATGTTGATGGTATCGGAATGTACTAGACTTTAGATGAGTACCCCTAGTGTTAGTAATATGTATGCCCTAGAGGCCATTACTGTCCATACAATGTATATTGTAGTGGATGCTTGGACATATATAGGGAGGATTTTCTTGCTCGACATGATAGTATACTATCTGGTTGCTCTTTATCTTAACATGTACACTGATTGTCTCTATGTTACATGTTGGTAAAGACCTTAGGATGAGTACTTGACTACCAGGATTATGATGCAGATCATAGTAGTGGGGACAGTGTAGTCACCAAGTACATCCTTCAAATGTTCCTAGTCGTGGGTGTATCGAGACAGGGCATCGATACACCAGAGTAGACTAGCGTATAGCTTCTCGACCCATGTAGATGGGTGATGGATGATCCCATATTCATTGGTGTTTGACATCAGAGACAGTATACGGGTGCTCAGTGGAGACTGGGTATACTGAACGGACTCGCCGAGAACTCCCAAATAGTATTATACCTCACGTCAGATGGCAGTTCTCTGGTGACACTGGTACAGGTTAGTCTGTAGACCCGAGATCATCTTAGAGTCTTGTGTGATTCCCACTGTGCTTTGATTTCCACCTTACTACGTTCAAGAGAACGTGCAAAACGGTGGCTTTTGGGTACAGTCCCGAATCACATGGAGGCAATGAGCGATAGGAAGGGTTTCGTCTCTCCCAGTATTGGGAGTTGATGTTGCTATGTGCTCGATTGGCTATTACAGGAAGTCCTTAGCCAGGGCTGCTTCAGAGATATACTGATAAGTGTTATCAGTAGTTTTTCGACCCGTTATGAGTCTCATATCGACATGACTTATCGAGTTACTGGGGTCTGACGTTTACCACCCCTAGACGAGATATGTGACATATCAGACGAAGAGACCGGACTGTACGGTAGTAAACTGATTGGATTCGCAGGAGTGTGAGCAGGCTTGCTTGTTGATCTTCTAATCGCTCAATACCCGGGTGGCCATTACGTTTAGCAGACCGCTTGCAGCTTGTGGTTGTTTGATATGATCATCACCTACTGCCGGCGTATTGACGAGACTTTAGAGACCTACACAGAGGTTTCCTGGCTCAAGCGAAACGGAGTAGGAGCACATATATGATATGTGCGGGACCGAGATTGATACGATATGAGATACCGTATTCTATTCTTGCGATATGTGATATCGGTCGGTTATATATAATATTGTCGAGTTATCGGATCAAGTGTTGATTCGATAAGATGATTCATTTGATATTAGTCGGTTATATGTGATATAGCCGGATTATTAAATCAAGAGTTGATTTAATAATTTAATGTATAATTATATATTTGATATATTACATTACATTAACTAATATTAAGCTCACTTATGATTTCTTTTTCCTACTTTGTGCATAATTATATATGTGATATATATAAGTGTACATTATTTTGTGTCATGCTTGATGATACATGCAACAAATGTGGGTGTATGAATTATACTATGCTTGGTTTAATCCTAGGGTTTTTAATGGATTAAGTAATTCAAAACTAAAGTCTTTTTTCATGGCAAGAAGCTTTGAGAAGCTTGGATTTGCATTGACTAAAGTCCACAAGTTTTGTTTTGCCTTAAGATATTTATAAACCCAACCAATTAAACCTAGCCATGGTTAACTCTCTACAAAGGTTAACATATGATGTTAACTCACCTAAGATTGCCATTCTCACTTGAATAATTTTCATATGAGTTCATTCTTCTTCTTCTTCCTCAAAGCTTTCTAGCTTCAATGGAGATGTGAGATAAAACGTGAGAAAATCAATTTTAAAGTGAGCCCACTTCCTACTTTATCATCCTATACTACTTGCCATTTAGTATAGGGTGTTTGCTTTACTAATTCCATGATTAGTGAAGAGATAGCTCGGGTTAGTGTCTCCTCGATGTAGATCATCTTCGGCCTCGAAGACTTCTAAGCAAGCATGTTCGTTTCTTCAAAGGAGCCTCTCTAGAGTCCGGAGTTCACGATCACAGCAAAGGGACTACTACACGGAGCTAATGAAGTGAAGGAATGGTCTATAAAGGTTGTATTTCTTGTTCACTTTTAATTGCAAAGTGTTTGCATTTCATTTCCGTCGGATTTCTAGTATACGATTCTAGGGTTAGGGTTAGCTAGAACGGCAAAAATTTGAATTTGGCATGGACGATGCCTTCCGAAACCTTGCTGTCGTCCTAGGGAACCCTGCAGTGGTATCAGAGCCATGCTAGAAATTTATACGGATTTTGTTAAGATTACGAAACCGAAATACTCCGAAACTTGAAACGCTAAAATGAAATTTCTGTCGATTTTAAATAATTGTCAAAAATTTTTTTAAACAAGTACAGAGTGCTATATGGGATATATCTTGAACACCATGAAAAATTCAGGGGATCTACTCGGATTTTGGCCGAGATCATGCATGTAGGGGCCGGCCACTTTTTTCTAGAATTGCCTGAATTTTTTTTTGTGTTCCAGTGATTTGGTTTTGGTGTTTTAGGTGTTGTTTGTTTTTGCTAATTTTGAATGTGATGTAATCTTACACTATAAGCAATTCGGAGTGTTTCGTATTCGTAGTTTTAATAATGTTTCAGGTTATTCACATATTGTCTAGGTGAGGTTTAAAAGTTCGATCGAATGTCAAAAACCCATTTTTCCAAGATTAACGTATTCGGAAGAACATGCAAGTAATTCTATGAACCCTCTAGAAGAATGAAACCCTAACTCGACTTTTTGGATCGCGGAACCATGGTCATACCCTAGGGTTTGCCGCAGTTCCGTGGCAAGATGAATGAGGCTTGGGTTTTCCCTTCTACGGCTGGTGCATAGGTACTGTGGCATATTCTGGATATTATTGAACTGTGCTCAAGTGTTGAGCTGCAGGGAAATTGTAGGACTTTGATGAATCGATCGAAAAGTTTAACGTCGCCCAGATATTATGTGATGGGATACAATATTTGGAATCCACAAGTAGTTATGAGATAACTAATTTGAATGTTATAATTCTAGCAATTTAGTCTCATCTGATCGGTTGCCACGGGAATTTGATGTGATCAAAAGTCCGTCGCAATCACGTAGCGTACGCGGATACTCGCCGGGTAACATTATTAGATAGCCATGTCCTATAGCCCTGACCAAGTGATTGTAGGAGAACCCCGTCGCCAAAAGCATCCGTTCGGGTGCTCGCGGCAGCGGTGTTCCGCCTTAGTGCACTTCGTCGACGGCATCGGGGGGTGCGGCTGTCTACTAAAGTTTCCGACGAGCATTCGATCTGGTTGTCGGGAATCTTGTTGAATTTCCCGACTTGTTATTGTAAAGTGTTTTTAATATCGAGACTAAAATGCGGGGTTTATAATTGTTAGGCATGTGATGTCTAAGGAATTCATTAGGTTAGGCAAGTGATGTCTAAGGTGGTTGCGGATTCCCACTATTATAGTTTTTCATTTTTTTCTACGACCGTAAGTGTAATATATGGTGTATCGCTGGTTTCGGTGCTATATGTCAACGACAATTGGGATACGCATATTTACTTACGTTGATGACATGTGATGTTATGTGTTGTTGTGATATGTTATATTGGATCATCGTGTTTTGAATAGCCGGGGGTTTTATGTGAGATAAGAGTTTTTTATTTTCATTCATGTAAAATTCATTGTATGTAATATTCTTTTATTGGGGAACTTCTGGGTTGAGGATGATGTCACCATTGTATATTATTTACTTTTCCGCATTAGGATAGACCCATGGCGGGGAGCACAAGTAACCGGGTCCTAGGGTCCAGTGGGAGACCATCTCGAGGAGTCGAGACTGGGTCTCCTAACTCTAGAATTGGTAGGGTTGCTTGCCGCTCTCATAGGGGTCTGGGGATGTGGGTTTGGCTATTCATCACGCCCTTGGAATCCGTGCTTATACAGGCTTAAGATAAAACTCGGAAATCCTAGTATATCCAATATTTCATATATTGTATTCTGCTGCGATATCTGTGATGTGATCACTGTATATGATGAGATAGATACTGGATATAATATATGTGATATATTATATAGACGT
The DNA here is from genome assembly GCA_030015575.1 of Agapanthus africanus. Taxonomy (NCBI): domain Eukaryota; kingdom Viridiplantae; phylum Streptophyta; class Magnoliopsida; order Asparagales; family Amaryllidaceae; genus Agapanthus; species Agapanthus africanus. Next base: position 385,690,822 of record CM057342.1, read on the forward strand.
TGCTTATGTTTTACACCCACGCTAGCCCTGCCCCGCTCTGCGTTAGTTACCTAACCTAACGGTGCACGAGGGGATATCGAGGCGAATGCGGATGGCATATGTGTACGTTGTATTTATCTGTGATGCATAGGTAACTTATATGATGGGGCTTCATTAATGAGATTAATGAAATAAAAGAAACCTAAACATGTTGTAGAAACTTATTTTAAAAACTGGTATCTCTAGTTCTTGCTTTGCATAGCGGTATTCCTTATAGAATATTCAGCACCTTATTCAATAAGGAAATAGCCGAGATCCCTTCATCGGGAGTGACCTCTTTAGCGAAACTAGCAGATGCTACAAACTCGGTTTGTCTTTTGATTGCTTTTATAGTTTTTTGCTTTGCATAGTGGTATTTGTGAAATATCCTGCACCTTATTCGATAAGGAAAGAGCCGAGATCCCTTCACCGGGAGTGACCTCTTTAGCAAAACTACTAAAAGCCTCAAAATCACACCATTTAAAATCACTCGATTCTACAACGATATCAAGTTCATTACGCAAAGGGTTTTCTTAAAAACCCATTGTAGCCCTCCGTCATTTCAGATAAATACTTCATAGTATTCGTGCTACGTTTTTTGGCCTGCGTTAAGGCGTAGTGTGCGGTAGCTATTTATGCTTATCTGCTAAGGCATATGATGCGATTGAGTTAGGGTAGTCGTGCGACTTTGTTGGCATGCGTCAAGGGCGTGCGGGTGGGTTTAATTCAATCGGGAAATGTACGGGTTGAACTTGACTAGCGGACTATGGTTTGTTGGGCTGCATCAAGGTCATAGGATGCCAAGGGCAAAATATTATCGGGAATTTCAAGTGTTGAAATTTGCAATGAGATTGCATACCTTCTATGAGATAGTTGGATCCCGATACCCACTACGAGTAAGAGTTACACCTAGGAGAGTTTTACACATTACAATTAACCGATCAAGTAAGGGTCTAGAAAGGTGTCAATGGGGTTATGCCCTTGGGAAAACAAGAATTATTTTAATTAGGTCCGTGTTAAAGCATGGGGAACCTCCCTCAAAGTACCGGCACTGGCCTGGCTGAAAGATTGGCGAACTTGTAGGGTGTAATTAATCTCGGCTAGTCTTTCCTTTTAGGGTTTGAAGGAAGATTTGATAAAAACAGTGGGAGCCATCCTGATTAGATAAAATAATAACCAATCTAATCTTGCAAGAGCATACGCTGAGTGTTTTCTTCTCTCTCTCTCCAGGTAGCGACCATATCACGCCTTAATCAAGATAATAATATGGATGTATTGACCAAACCCGCTTATTATACTGAGCTAGGGGAACGTTGGTCCCGCTCCAACTTATAATTGTTATAAGACCGAGCAGGAAATATAGCAGGATTCCCGTGCCATCCAAACGAAGAAAGTGCATGATGATGCATCTTCTTCGGGTGTGTTCAATACCGAGAACTGTTTCTCAGTATCCTCTACGTCCTGGGTATGAGATACCGGATCAGGATCCCACATATGTAATCTGTTACATAGGCTACAGATAGGTAGAGAATTGAGAACGGGTGATAAGTTTCAAGAGTTGGAAACGGTGCATGTGTTGCATCCAAGTTGTTGGCAGTTATCACCTTGTATTACCAAATACATTGATTCTGAACGAATGTTATTAGATATCGTACCTGATATACAACATCGTGTCAGTCTCTTTATTTAGTAAAGAAGGATATAATTTTGTATTGTTGGATAATGTTTTGAACATTTCCTATATCAAGAGTTGATCGATTCAGGCACGTTATCTAAAAGCATACACGTTCTAAATCAAACCACGGTTCTTAACGTACAGAATACACACAAGAGGAAGAGTTCAGAAATGAACGAATCCTTCTTGAGGCATTGTAGACTAGGTCATATCAATGCGACCCTACTAGCTAAAGTTACATAAAGATGCATATTTAAATCAGTTTGAATTTACATCTTGTGAAACTTGCCAGTCATGTCTCAAAGATAAACATGACCATAGTTCCGTTTATTAGAAACAGAGAGAGAGAGAGTTAGTGAACTCTTAGGATTGATACATGATTATGTATGTAGGTCCCCTCTCTACACATGCCAGGACCGGTTCTTTGTACTTCATTACATTCACTGATGATCTTTCAAGATTCGGACATATGTTCCTGTTGAAACACAAGTTTGAAGCTTTTGAGAAATTCAAAGAATATAAGTCAGAAGTAAAGAACCATAATGGGTATAAGTATTATGTCCTTTGATATGATCAAGGAGGTAAATACTTGAGCACGGAATTCCTGGACTATTCTAAAGGAGAATGAGATTCTCTCTCAGCATTACTCCTCCGAATACACCACAGCACGTTGGTATATCGGGGAGGAGCAATAGCACCCTATGTGATATGGTGTGTCTATGTTGAGTACTGCTGAGTTGCATATTTTCTTTTGGGGGTTATGCACTTGGGAAGCTGCATACCTATTGAATAGGGTTTCAACCAAATCAGATGCCTACCACTCCATATGTGATATGGTATGGGAAGAGCCCATCTCTTAAGGATGTTAAGATTTGGGGTTGTCCGGCCTGTGTCAAAAGCAAAATCTGGACAAGCTTGAGGTAAGATCAGTTCTGTGGAAGTTTGTTGGATATCCCAAGCATTCGCAAGGGAATATCTTCTACCACACTGAGGAGCAAAAGGTGTTTTGTTTCTCAGCATGCCACCTTTTGGAAAGGGAATTTCTTGTAAAGAAATTAGTGGTCATGAGGTAGAACTGGAAGGAGTTCCAGCTATACAGACTACAGCTGATGATTTGGTAGAACCGAAGGATTCAATAGTTCCCGACGAATCTCAGCCTCTCCGCCGATCTGGTAGGGTTCCTCACCCACCTGAGAGATACTTCGGTTTTCTCTATGACAGTGGGAGCGAGGATTGCATCATGAGATGATGACCTAACCAGTTTTGAGCAGGCCATCAAGAGTGGTGACTCTGTGAGAATGGATGGATGCTAAGCGATCTGAGATGGAATCCATATACAACAATAAAGTATGGACTTTGGTTGCTATATCTGAAGGGTTAAATCCCCATCAGGAGCAAGTATATCTTGAGAAGATTACTTGGTGTACATGGAAAAGTTGAGACTTTCAAAACTAAGGCATGTTGCAAAAGGTTCTCGTCACTGACCAGGTATGGATTATGATGAAACCTTTTCTCTGGTAGCTATGCTTAAGTCCATCTGGATCCTACTTGCCATTGCTACATACCATGACTACGATATCTGGCAGCTGGGTGTCATGACTGCTTTTCTAAATACTGGTTTAGAAGAGAGCGTCTATAAGTACACAGTCAGAGGGCTTCATAGACAGTAGGAGCAGTGGAAACGTGTGCAAGTTGCTTTATGGGTTAAAGCAGGCATCGCGGAGTTGGATCATCTATTTTGATATGGTAGTCAAAGAGTTTGACTTCATCAAAATAGTAGATGTACCATGTATACACAAAAAGGTAGTAGGGAGTATGGTGGTGATCCTCGTATTGTACGTGGATGACATACTCTTGATAGGAAAGGAGTTTCTTATGCTACACTCGGTCAATCTCCTCTTATCATAAAGATTCTGCATATAGGATCAAGGTGATACCTCCTAAATCCTGGGTTTATGAGATAGATCTAAGTGGATGTTAGGATTCTCACTAGGTGTAGTGAGTTGGTATCAATCGATCCTGGGGAGAGTCACTGGATAGCTTCCAGGGTGGTAAGGACGATTGAATGTCAGTCACAGGAATTGTCTTTACCCTCAGTAGAGGGATGGTATGTTGGAAGAGTTCCAAGCTAGATACCGTGACAAACTAGATGATAAAGGCTGGATACATTGCTACCAAGGATGCTATCAAAGAGGCAGTCTGGATATATATAAGTTCATGAGATGAACTTCGTTCCTACCATTGTGTGACAATGGAGTTGTGGCTTAGGCCTAGGAACTCCCGTCCCATCAGTGATCCAGACATATTCTTAGGCAGTATCACCTGATCATGGAGATGGATGATCTCCAGGGAGATCGAGGTTAGGAGAGTAGACACAGAGGACAACAGCGTGAATCTACTCACAAAGGCCTTTTCCCAATAGAGACTTTTATGGGGTGGTTGAGTATGAGATACTTCAACCACTGCTGATTGTTGGGTATGAGATACTACAACAGATTGCCCTAGTGCAAGTGGAAGATTGTTAGTAATATGTATACCCTAGAGGCCATTACTGTACATACGATGTATATTGTAGTGGATGCTTAGACATATATAGGGAGGACTTTCTTGCTCGACATGATAATATGCTATCTGGTTGCTCTTTATCTTAACATGTACACGGATTGTCTCTATGTTACATGTTGGTAAAGCCCTTAGGATGAGTACTTGACTACCAGGATTATGATGCAGATCATAGTAGTGGGGACAGTGTAGTCGCCAAGTACATCCTTCAAATGTTCCTAGTCGTAGGTGTATCGAGACAGGGCATCGATACACCAGAGCAGATTAGCGTATAGCTTCTCGAACCATGTAGATGGGCGATGGATGATCCCATATCCATTGGTGTTGACATCAGAGACAGTATACGGGTGCTCAGTGGAGACTGGGTACACTAAACGGACTTGCCGAGAACTCCCAGATGGTATTATACCTCACGTCAGATGGCAGTTCTCTTGTGACACTGGTATAAGTTAGTCTGTAGACCCGAGATCATCATAGAGTCTTGTGTGATTCCCACTGTGCTTTGATTTCCATCTTACCACGTTCAAGAAAACGTGCAAAACGGTGGCTTTTAGGTACAGTCCCGAATCACATGGAGGCAATGAGCGATAGGAGGGGTTTCGTCTCTCCCGGTATTGGGAGTTGATGTTGTGTTGTGCTCGATTGGTTATAACAGGAAGTCCCTGGCCAGGGCTGCTTCAGAGATATACCGATAAGTGTTATCAGTAGTTTCTCGACCCATTATGAGCTTTATATCGACACGAATTATCGAGTTACTGGGGTCTGACGTTTAGCACCCCTAGACGAGATATGCGACATATCAGATGAAGAGAACGGACTGTACGGTAGTGTTACAGATTGGATTCGCAGGAGTGTGAGCAGGCTTGCTTGTTGATCTTCTGATCGCTCAATACCCAGGTGGCCGTTACGTTTAGCAGACCGCTTGCGGCTTGTTGGTGTTTGATATGATCATCACCTACTGCCGGCGTATTGACGAGTCTTTAGAGTCCTACACAGATGTTTCCTGGCTCAAGCGAAACGGAATAGGAGCACATATGTGATATGTGCGGGACCGAGATTGATAGGATATGAGATACCGTATTCTATTCTCGCGATATGTGATATCGGTCGGTTATATATGATATAGCCGGGTTATCGGATCAAGTGTTGATTCGATAAGATGATTCATTTGAAATTAGTCGGTTATATGTGATATAGCCGGATTATTAAATCAAGATTTGATTTAATAATTTAATGTATAATTATATATTTGATATATTACATTAAATTAACTAATATTAAGCTCACTTATGATTTCTTTTTCTCACTTTATGCATAAGTATATATGTGATATATATAAGTGTACATTATTTTGTGTCATGCTTGATGATACATGCAACAAAGGTGTGTGTATGAATTACACCATACTTGGTTTAATCCTAGGGTTTTTAATGGATTAAGTAATTCAAAACTAAAGTCTTTTGTCATGGCAAGAAGCTTTGAGAAGCTTGGATTTGCATTGACTAAAGTCCACAAGTTTTGTTTTGCCTTAAGATATCTATAAACCCAATCAATTAAACCTAGCCATGGTTAACTCTCTACAAAGGTTAACATATGATGTTAACTCACCTAAGGTTGCCATTCTCACTTGAATAATTTTCATTTGAGTTCATTCTTCTTTTTCCTCAAAGCTTTCTAGCTTCAATGGAGATGTGAGATAAAACGTGAGAAAATCAATTCTAAAGTGAGCACACTTCCTACTTCATCATCCTATACTATTTGCCATTTAGTATAGGGTGTTTGCTTCACTAATTCCATGATTTGTGAAGAGATAGCTCGGCTTAGTGTCTCCTCGACGTAGATCATTTTCGGCCTCGAAGACTTCTAAGCAAGCATGTTCGTTTCTTCAAAGGAGCCTCTCTAGAGTCCGGAGTTCACGATCGCAGCGAAGGGACTACTACACGGAGCTAATGAAGTGAATGAACGGTCTACAAAGTTTGTATTCCTTGTTCACTTTTAGTTGCAAAGTGTTTGCATTTCATTTACGTCGGATTTCTAGTATACGATTCTAGGGTTAGGGCTAGGTAGAACGGCAAATATTTGAATTTGGCATGGATGATGCCTCCCAAAACCTTGCTTCCGTCCTAGGGAACCCTACACCTAGTGTATGATATTATGATAATGATACCAGATGAATAATGAGGTATATGTGATATTGACCCATACCCTGATTTTGAGATGCCGTACGATGGATTTTACCGTACGAGGTATAAATATGATGATTGATTCGCACTCTTGACTTGAGAATGTCGCATTATATATTTTATCATACGTGACGCTATTGAGACGGGATCACCGACTACTAGATATATCGACTCGGACTTAGGTGGATTTCCTTACCTTTTTTACTAGTCTTTTAGTTTAGTCCTGTAGTTATTTGGTAGAGGTTAGAATGGGCTCGAGTCATACTTATTTTCAGAAACTAACGAATCGTGAGTATTTTCAAAAGACAACCTGGGGAACATTACGGATTTGAAAGGACGTACCTTTTCTTAAAAGCACCGTAGCCCTATTTTCTTAAAACCACGGTTCATACTATTTTAAATGCCAAAACTGTATGACTCACATATAGAAATTCATATTCTTAAGTGTTGTGTTTACTATTCATGCGCCGTTATATTCATGTTCTCATCGCATTGCATGCTCATACCTGTGTTTCTTTTATTATTATGAACCCATGCTGTCGGACACCAGCATAATTACCGATGATGCGTATGCTCCACGTACACTTGCTTGCCGGCTCACACACATCATCATCGGTAATTTCCATGTCACGTACACTTTAGAAAATATTACTTCATGGATATAACTGCTTGTAGATAGTTCCGATATCTAATTACTATACTAGTTTAAATATTGCATTCTCTGCTTAAATACTATGCATGCATATGTATTCATTTGTCATGCGATATCATGGAGCTTTATGCTAATATTCACTGTTCACTGACTCGTGATTTTGAGATTTCGGATCTTTTATGAGATTTCTGGATTTGGGAAACCGCATGTGAATGTTTATAAACTTATGATTTGTTTTAAAGAGAAAGATGTGGTTTTCTTTGATATGATGTTTTCTCGATTTTGAGATAGTTACGGGCCGATCTTGTTCATGTGGAGCCCGAGATATTGAGATATTGAGATTTGATGATATGGGCCGATCCTGATCATGCGGAGCCCATGGGCCGATCCTGTTCATGCGGAGTGTGAGATATTGAGATATTGAGATATTGGGATTTGAGATGGTTATGGGCCGATCCTGTTCATGCGGAGCCCGAGATATTGTGATATTGAGATATTGGGATATATATTTTGTGTCGATGCGTGACACGGATTCTCTATTGATTTCATTGATGATATTTCGGTTATTATACAAAAATCTCACTGAGATAAGAAAACTGTTTCTCATTCATGATGTATTTTGCTTTCATTTTTAGTGCATTCGTACATCATATATGTGACATGTTGCTACCCGAGGCACTGACACGAGCACTTGGTATTACACTTATGTATAGATGTTTACCCTTTCCATTATTAGATGCTTCAGGTTATATTTTGAGGATATTATTATCGTATAACCTAGGAGAGAGTCATACATGCGATTTCTTCTCGGTGATGTTTTCTACTCACGAGTTGGCAACTCACCCCCATTGTGCCACAGTTTCTGTCATGCCCCGCTTCCCGGTATACGGCGAAGGGGACGGGACGAGGCCGCTACGTATTTACTCTGAAGTAAATACTCTAAGCGTATCTAAGCAATATAAAAGGAAATGTACACAAGAGACAAATGTAATGAAACAACAACTTTATTTATTCACATTCTTTTGTACAATACATGGAAAAATAAATACAACTGAATGAAAGCAATGCCTAACAGTGGCATAACAGAAATGAAAATTACTGAAATAAAAGTGTGTACAATGAAGCTAGAGCTCCGAGTCGTAGGAAAGTTGGTCCAAGTCCTCACTAGTAGGCTCGATCTCCTGTGTGTCCAGATCACCTGACAACATTCCAAAGAAGAAAGAGAAGGAATGTCGTCAGCGAACAATCGCTCGGTAAGTCCCAAAGATAAGAGAGAAATAGAATAGACAGAAAAAGAAGGTACCTTTTAAAGTTGTAATATATGGTTAACGCCGTTGTTTGTAGCTTGGTATAGAAGGATGTCAGTGTATATTAGAGGAGTCTCTATATGCTAGAGACTAGGGAAAACGGAATGTACAAGGCTCTTTTATACAACCCGGAACAACAGCAATTGGATTCAGGTTAGGTGTCTTAATCTTGCAGTCTCGTGCCACTTTTAACACTTCCGTGCCAATCTACCCCTTAAAACCCACGATGTCTTGATTGTATTGTTTGTATTGTATTCCAACTTGTAATTGAATTGTAATATAGATTGTTTATTTGGATGACTAGTCTAAACCATGATATCAGTAAAATGGATGTACTGGAGAATCATGGATGTAACTGAAGAATCATGTAAATGGAAGTATATCCATAGTTCGGTTCAGTCAATACAGATTGAATAGATTGAATATATGGATTCATGTTGAATTGTAATATTGTAGATTGTACTTGAATCATATTCAAGTCATATTATTAAGAAGAGACTCAGTCTGAGTCAGAACAATTAGAAAAGAAATAGAAGTCCTGATTGTTTTGATGTTATCGGTAACCGCTGCACATGGGCGGCTGGATTTGTGTCTTTTTCAAAGACGATTACCGTGTTGATAACACCGTTGTTAAGTTGTCTACCTTAAATAGGAAAGCACCCACTTCTCCGGCTCCCTGAGGCTCAAAAGATTGGTCCCGCTTAAATCTATATTTACTAGGGTCCTTAGGGTAATTTATAAAACTTGAGGGGTTTTATGTAAAAATAATTTTTATACTTTTCAAAATACACCCCAAGTATTTAATTATCGTCTTTAGAGTTATCATAGATGTAGATTTTATATTTGTGATATTTCTAGTGAAAATAACCTAATTTCATAATATATGGTATTTAATTGTAATATTGAACTTGTATGGAATTCATGGTATTTTAATGTAAGGTGATCCTTGTGATTTTAGAAAGAGTTGGAATATTTTTATTATCACAAAATAGATATTTTAATGATACATACATACATACATATATATATATATAGATATATTTATATAAAAATAATTTTAATATATATTATATTTCTAAAAATCTCACTTTCTTAAGATATTCGTATTTGAAATCTTCGAGACCGAATGCTTATTGCGGAGGTTTGAATCTCGCACTACTAAGCCCAGGGATGTGCGATAATCCGCACCATTCCAGTCGGGTTCCTCAAAGTGGGTTGTAGTGGTGCTTTACAAAGATTTGTAAAATACTTAATCTTTTAGAAAATGGTTTTATTAGTAAATGGTATTTATTTGAAAGGTTTTGCTTTCCTGTATTCTATGTTCCTGAAAGGTATTGTGCTATGTTGCATATGAGTATTGTGAGGAGGTAGGTCATTACCTTATGATCTACTTAAAGGTATAGCAATATTGTGATGTTTTAATGTCGAAATGAAACTACATGGTATTTTACTGAAAAAGAGCGGTAAAAGTTACAAAAAGATATAGATTGTTATGAAATTTGTTCAACATGTTTGTTAATGATTAATAGTCAACATGTAATGGTTTGGTATGATTGTATTTAAGAAAAGGTTGAATTTTTAGAAAGAACCGAATCGGAAATCATATTAATTCCGATTCCGTCGGGTTTTGGAATTTCGTATTTTTAGAATATAAAAGTGAAGAAGGAGAAAGGACTTATGGGTTTAGAGATTAGAAGAGAGGAAGAGGGAACGGTAGGAGGCGTCGGTGCGTCGTTTCGTCGCCGGGGGCTTCTAGGGTTGTCGTCGGAAAATCGCCGAAGCTTTCGCCCCTTTTATTAACTTCAATTGCACAAAAATTCTCTAGAGTTTTCTTGAGAGTTTTGATCAGAATTTTGGAGTGAGGGGGGGTGTTTAGGGGTTGTATTTATAGGGTAAGGCTGGAGTTTACGGTAGGTGAAAGGTTTAATTGAAAAAATGTAATAAAATGTAATAAAATGGAGTAATTAGGGGTTTTAAAAGGGTGTTGTTACTGATCCAAGGAAATAAAGTATGCAGGTGTACAGGGGAGACCAAAAGGCAAAACTCTTCAGTTGGTGACTCGGCGGTCCGGCCGAGTCCGGCCGGCGGCGGCGGCCCGAGTCGGCCGATCCGCCGGCCGATTCAGGCGGCCGGAATCCCCCTTGCCGGATCATTAACTTTCTGGTACTGTTAGTTTATCATGTGTAGTGGGGTTTTTACGAGTTATGCACGTGTAGACTCTTAGTATTCTAAAAATTCAAAATAAAACAATATTAAAAATAATATGGGATATGGGATTTGAACTCTGGTAGCTTGGTTCAGCAGTGCAAAGTCTTACCAATGAACTACAAGCTCTTGTTTGCTATTAAAAAGCAAAACAAACTTACATCTTCTGCTTAGGAAAAAATACCCCTTTCTGTATTGTATTTGAAAAATTGTACAGAAAGTTATACAGAAAATTTAGGGTTGTTACAGTTTCTTGCAGGTTTGGCCGTACAGATTTCATTGTGGCTTGCTGGCACACTTCTTCCTTCCGGGTGATTGCTTGATAGGTGGGTTCAGTTGTATCGTGACCACCGTTGCACCGTATATATTTCAGTTGTATCTAGTAAACTCCATCAACCAGACTTGTATTATTTGATAGACTTAGAAGACCAGTGTATATTCTTTCGACCTTAGAGTCACACGTTTATATTATTGTGGTTCTTCTTTGGTTTTCTTTCTGAGTTTGATCCTCGCCCTTCGGCGTTGTATATTATATTGCTTGTATGGTTGTTTCCACCAATTGGCGAAGAGCTAGCTCCTGCTTGGGGGATGCCTTTATTTATTATGTATATTATTCATGTTTGTACCCGTTTGGGGCCAGTATTTACAAAGGAAACTCTGCCGAAATTTTTGAAAAAGAATTGATGTTTTAAAAATGCTTACTACGGCTTATTTTGATAAAACACTTGCTTTATATTTTCCTTCACTCTCTTTTCAAATGGTTTATATTTTCTGGGCTTTTGGTTTACTTGAATTAGGTGGGGTCCTATAGACTTCACATGATTCAAGAGCCAGTCACGTGCTATTTCGGGTCATGACAAAGTCATACCAATTATATTCATGGTTCGAGTCAAATTGGTTCAAGTGTACATACTGGGTTTAAGTATTCATGATTGAGTCGTGTCAAGATCAATTCAATTCTAACATGTAATGATTTAATCATAAGTCATATAAATAAAAATAAATAAGCAATCACAAGACATGATATGAGATAAGTATACAAGTAACGTCCAAAATAATGTTGTAAATATGTAATATGTATGACTAGTTAATCAAGTCATTTAAAATCAGAATATAAACGAAAACATAGCCTTAAGTGTTATGCACAAGTGAGTTCCAGTCTCGCCTAAATACGAATACCAGTTTGGGAGATATACATGTTTTGTATCATCGCGCAAAACAGATCAGAATCTGTTCAGCACCGTTATATATTTTTAAAACGCAGTTTGAGTTAATTTTCATAAGGTTTTAGGTTATGAATATTAATAGAAAATTGTAGGTCTTTCGACGTAATTATCCAAAACACTAAGATTCATGTGATTTGAATTTTTAAAGCTCTAGTTATGATCATTTTAATAACAGCGTTTAAAACAGAAATTCAGATTTCGGACAGAACCTATATGTTATATTGCAAAGCTTATATCGGGTTTTTTCATTCGTTTATAAGTAATATAATATACAGGAAATTATATTTCTATCAATTATGCATCTATACATCCAATGTTTGTCACGAACGGATATCGGGAGTTCGAGTTATGTCCTATTTAAAAATAGTATACGAATCAGGACAGATCCTGTCCAGATTCGTCGCTTAATATTATAACATAGTTTTCTATATTTTACGTCAATTTTCAGTAAAAACTTAAAACTAAAAAAATCTATATATTTCTATGTGGATATTCAAAACATCTGAAAACACTTAATTTGGATCAGCGATTAAAGAGTTATGATCTCTCGAAGAATACCCATATTGGCAGTTTTTGGTTTTAAAAACAGTGAATAAAAAATTATGTAACTCCTAAACCGTTATTCGGTTTGATATGAAATTTTTACTGTAGATTTGGAATTATATCTATTATTTTATACTGATGTTCCAAGAATTTCCAGAAGTAGAAATTAATTTATAAAAATTATTTTAAAGATAAAGGTTTTGTAAGATCGTATTTGAAATTGATAAATCTATTGTATTTATTTATAACTTTGTTTTCTTGTATGCAAAAATAAATATAAGTAAATAAAATTTCGGCGATAAATAATATGAATTAACATATGTGAAGCAAACATATGATCCGATCAAGATTAACCGTTTAAAACAATAATACTTAATATGTTATCAACCATTGCATGCAAGATTTTATAATTAAACATATATAGTTTATTTCAACCATTTTTTTTAACAAAAAAGTTTATCATGAGACTAACTAGTTATCTCAATATTCGGAGTGATGGAGGCATGGTAAAGAGATGAATTTCAAGTAAAGAAAAGAAGGAGGAGGGGGGATTTACAGCTTGTGTGAATCGGTATAACAACCGGCTCACCGTTTAGATAAGATCTTCAACCGAGTTTTTGAAACTTGATAGAACCGGTGCTTCTCCAAGCTTAAGGGAAAAGAGATTTTATTTTATTTTTAGAATTGATCAAAAGGAAATGGCTAAGGTGGGATGGAGAAGTGATGAAGAGAGAGATAGGAAATGATAGAAATGTGAGATGAAGAAAAGAAAGAAGAGTGATATAAGAAAAAGGTTTAAGGACAGCATAATTCTAATAAATTATAGCTCATAACCATTCTAATTATTTTGGGTGTTAGAAAGAAGATGAAATGAAAGGTCTCATTTGTAGGTTATGAGAAGGATAAAAATTGATAAAAAAAATAATTGCAAGAATGAGAATTTGAACATATGACATATGGAATAATAATGCAAGGACTTAACCAATGAGCTATAAGATTGTTCATCCATATATTTAATTAGAATTAAATATATGTTATTGCTTGAAAAGAAAGTGGGCTTTTGAGCTCATAGTTTTATAAAAGAAAATGAAAATGAGATTGGATTTGGGTTATGGGCCGGGTTAGGTCTTGCATTTAATTTGAAATAGGTTAAGATTTAGTTTTAAAAAATGGGTTTCGGAAAAATAGATGGAACAATAAAATAATATATTTAATATAAAACAAAATATACGGAAAATACTAAGAATAAATAAATACAATATTTTAGTAAAGAAAGAAAATACGAAGGTATGGTAATATTAGGGTCGTTACATTCTACCCTTCTTAAAATAATTTCGTCCTCGAAATTACTCAAAAAGGATGTTGCAACAGAGTAAGGAAACAAGATTGGGGTGATGTTGTTGCGTTTTGTCATTGCATTCCGTCAGTCGATACTCTAAGTAATCGCGATAAGACAATCAGGAAGACGAGAAAATGTTGTTAAGATAATTCAATAATAGTTTACAAGAAAGCCGCAAGCAAGTACTCGAATAGAAGAAAAATAATTAGGGATAGAATTCAAGAATGGTACAATGATAAGGATGAAAATCGAATTTAAAAATCAAGGAAGGATATAAGTTAACAAAAAGATAGGATTCGATAATTAAGAATAAGGATACATAGTAGAATATAGCTCAATCAAGAGAAAAGAGAATCAAAGGCAAGACTCTAAGCCACTCAAGTAAAGTTCCGTATTGTAACTATGCTGCAGTTCATAGTTATAATCACATAATTCTATTTAAGTCGCTCAAATTCTACTATCAGAGTCAATGATAGAAAACAATAAGGAATGTGACAAGAACCCCGATTCCCAAAAGAGAGGTAATGACATGTCGGCATATGACAAGCCCGCTACGTATTTATTCCGAGAAGGTCATTTCTCGAAACAAATACGCTAAGCGTATATAAGCAATATAAAATGATAAGAAAAGACATGATAATGAAAATTCAACTTTATATATTTACATTCTCAACTTTCACAAGTTTCAAACTGAATACATGATTTCTGAAAACAAAAATGCATAAAAGAAAGTGCCTAAATAGTTAGCATACAGGAAGTAAAAGCTGAAAAGAAAGAATTAGTAGTTGGTCTGCTTTGCAAGCTAAGAGTAATCCTGCTGATTCGGCTCGATCTCCTCAATCTCTAGATTATCAGACGAACATTCCAAGGAAACAAAGAAATGTGTGGAATGCCGTCAGCGAACTTGCGCTCGGTAAGTCCCCAAGAAAGGTGTGATGTGAAAGTATATAAATGAATATGCAAGATGACATGTGATATAGTATGAATGGAAATAAAACATGAACTAGTATAACATAGTAATGTTAATGACAACTATATAAGCATGGTAAACAAGTATAGCATGACCGTGGAGTGTAGATATAGTGAATATGAAGTGAATGTAAGTGTCCTAAAAGGTCTCTAAAAGGGTAAAAATAACTAACGTGAGTTCAAACGTGAATATCAACCAATCTCAAAAGTATTCTCGAACCTAAGTCTATCGTCTAGGGGTAAGGAATCACGGGCCCAAAATAACAGGACTTCAATTGTTATTGAAGTATTCCAAACCCAACAGGCTATCATCCAGGGGCTTGGAAACACGGGCCCTCATTCGTAAATTCGTGATTTGTACCGTTTCAGCCGGGTACCACAGCAATATGATTTGTACCATTTTAACTCGTTACTACAGCAACATGATTTGTATTGATGGGACTCATGAGATTCCGTTGTATTCATACTCAAACTACCCCAACATCCCATGTTTATTAGTTTATGATTAATGTTATGAGTCTTGATCGAATCCATGAATACAAAAGGTGATGTATGATATCAAGTTTTCAAAATTGAGTTCTTTTAGTCATGTCAAGTGCAAGTCATACCAATTGTATTCATGATTCGAGTCAAATTGGTTCAAGTGTACATACTGAGTTCAAGTATTCATGATTGAGTCGTGTCAAGATCAAGTCAATTCTAACATGTAATGATTTAATCACAAGTCATATAAATAAAAATAAATAAGTAATCACAGAACATGATATGAGATAAGTATATAAGTAACGTCCAAAATAATGATGTAAATATGTAATATGTACGACTAGTTAATCAAGTTATTTAAAATCAGAATATAAATGAAAACATAGCCTTAAGTATTATGAACACGTGAGTTCCATTCCCGCCTAAATACGACTACCGGTTTGGGAGATATACATGTTTTCGTATCGTCGCGCAAAACAGATCAGAATTTATTCAGCATCGTTATATATTTTTAAAATGCAGTTTGAGTTAATTTTTATTAGGTTTCAGATTACAAAGATTAATATAAAATTGTAGATATTTCAACCTACTTATCCAAAACACCAAGATTCACCTGATTTGGATTTCTAAAGCTCTATTAGTGATCATTTTAACATCAGCGTTTAAAACATAAATTCAGATTTCGGATAACAACTATATGTTATATTCAAAAGCCTATATCGGTTTTTTTTCATTCGTTTATAATTAATATAATATACAGAAAATTATAGTTCTATCAATTGTGCATCTATATATCCAAAGTTTGTCACGAACGGACATCGGGATTTCGAGTTATGTCCTATTTAAAAATAGTGTGCGAATCCGGACAGATTCTGTCTAGATTCGTCGCTTAATATTGTAACACAGTTTTCTATATTTTACGTCGATTTTCAGTAAAACCTTAAAACTAAAAAAATCTATATTTTTCGATATGGATATTCAAAGCATCTGAAAACACTTAATTTGGATCAACGATTAAAGTGTTATGATCTCTCGAAGAAGACCCTTATTGGCAGTTTTCTGGTTTTAAAAACAGTGAATGAAAAATTATGTAACTCCAAAACCGTTATTCGGTTTGATATGAAATATTTACTGTAGATTTGGAATTATATCTATTATTTTATCCTAATGTTCCAAGAATTTCCAAAAGTGGAAATTAATTTATAAAAATTATTTTAAATATAAAGGTTTTGTAAGATCGTATTTGAAAATGATAAATCTATGGTATTTATTTATAACTTTGTTTTCTTGTATGCAAAAATAAATATAAGTAAATAAAATTTCAGCGATAAATAACATGAATTAACATATGTGAAGCTAACATATGATCCGGTCAAGATTAACCGTCTAAAACAATAATACTTAATATGTTATCAACCATTGCATGAAAGATTTTATAACTAAACATATTTACTTTATTTCAACCATTTTTTTTTACAAAAAACTTTATCATGAGACTAGCTAGTTATCTCAAGATTCGGAGTGATGGAGGCATGGTAAAGGGATGAATTTCAAGTAAAGAAAAGGAGCAGGAGAAAGGACATACAGGTTGTGTGAGTCGGTATAACAACCGGCTTACCGTTTAGATAAAATCTTCAACTGAGTTTTTGAAGCTTGATGGAACCGGTGCTTCTCCAAGCTCAAGGGAAAAGTGATTTTATTTTATTTTTAGAATTTATCAAAAGAAATTAGCTAAGGTGGGATGAAGAAGAGATGAAGAGAGAGATAGGAAATGATAGAAATGTTAGATGAAGAAAAGAAAAAAGAGTGACATATAAAGAAGGTTTATGGCCACCATAATTCTAATAAATTATAGCTCATAACCATTCTAATTATTTTAGGTGTTAAAAAGAAGATGAAATGAAAGGTCTCATTTGTAGGTTATGAGAAGGATAAAAATTGATAAAAAAAATAATTGCAAGAATGAGAATTTGAACATGTGACCTATAGAATAACAATGCAATAACTTAACCAATGAGCTATAAGCTTGTTCATGAATATATTTAATTAGAATTAAATATATGCTGTTGCTTGAAAAGAATGTCGGCTTTTGGGCTCATAGTTTTATAAAAGAAAATGAAAATTAGATTGGATTTGGGTTATGGGCTGGGTCAGGTCTTGCGTTTAATTTGAAATAGGTTAAGATTTAGTTTAAAGAAATGGGTTTGGGAAAAGTAGATGGAATAATAAAATAATATATTTAATATAAAACAAAATATACGGGAATACTAAGAATAAATAAATACAACATTTTACTAAAGAAAGAAAATATGAAGGTATCGTAATATTGGGGTCGTTACATCTCTTCACGGTGAATCTGCACTTAAGCTATAGTCTACGTAACTATAAAATTGCAAAACTACTTGGTTCCTTCAACGACACCAAGTTCATTATGTTAAAGGTTTTCTTCTAAACCAGCCGTAGCCCTCTGTCATTTCATAAAGTAGAGTACTTAGTATTCGTGCTACGTTTGTTGGCCTCTAGTCAAGGCGTAGTGTCACGACCCAATTTAGGAACGTGACCGGCACTTAAACCACGTGACATCAACAGGCGTAACGCAATTTAAGTAAGCCGAAAACCCAGAAATCTAAATCATAAAAAGAAGTAAGTGAAAAAAACCATTGTTAAAACATTTGGAAATCTCAAGTAAAAATTTTAAAGCTTAAGTTTATTTTCTTAAAAATTTTGGCAGCACCTCCTTTATAAAACTAGCCTCGAAACGGGTACAGACACAGGATATAAATAAAGCATTCCCAAACGGGAGAAAATCACGCACAAAAGCGGAAAACAATAACCACAAGCATATATACGACGCCGTACCGAAGAAATAGACAATAAAAATGAAAACAACATAAAAAAGATAAAGCAACATAAGAAAGGCCGGCTCACATGAGCTCGACACCCAGAGTCACATAATATACAATATCGATCCTCATAAACTCGTCTCTAAGTCAATACATGAAAGTGGTAGATGGAGAGTACTAGATACAATGAGATATACAATAGATGTGTTCAAATAACCGCAAACCCACCTACACCAAAAAGGCCTCACAGCCAACCTTAGCGGTATCCGCAGAAATAGATACAATAAGGAGCCCTGCCGCGACTACTCTGAGGGTCAAGCCTGCAAAACACTGTGGCACATCGGGGGTGAGTTGCCGACTCGTGAATAGTAAATAACATCATACAGATAATCGCAAGTATGCACGAACAACGATAATCTATCACATGCAATCTGATAGCCTAAGTATGGCAATATGGATATGCAACAATCATGAACACGGTACACCATCAAGGTACTACAACTACATGAAAAAATTCATATCAAATAATCCTGAGTGGGATAAAACATAATCATCATCAATGAATCATCATCGTGGAAAAAACCAGTGTCCATCAACGACACCCGAAATCCTAATACCTCAGACACCGTCACTCTGATCGGCCCTCATATCCATAAATCTCATGGAAGCTGAGTGCCCAACATCGACACTCGAAACATCATGAAAACCCGTGTCCAGCATCAACACGTAAATCCACATAACCCGGGCTCCCTCAGTCTGGATCGGCCCATGTCCATCTCACGACTCCGGTTGGTATCCTCCGGATAACCGCCGAGTCCAAACGATCACCGGTAGATAGTAGTCCCTCTGTCAGACTCATCGTCTACTGCACAACATACCTTTCTTGCTCCGAGGTACCATACTGGGTCCGTCATGAACCCGCAAACGGACCATCCATCTCCTCGAATCGGGTTTCGAAAACCAATCTTAGAATCGAGAAAACTCATGGTGGATGCATCGAAATATCATATCAAGAGAAACCGGGTTTTCAAAACAGTGCATACTTTCTTGAAATATAACCACGGTTCTCAAATCCATAAATCACATGAAATCAGTATCTCAATGCGTAAATCCATGAAATACGATGTATGCAACATAGAACAATAATATGAGCATATCAAGGGAAAACCACTCTTTTAAACGAATCAAGTTTTTAAAGATATCATGTGGTTCCCAAATTCCCCGAAGTCAAATGCAACATCATATAAATGTGTATATGTAGCTATAGCAAGGTATGTTTGTATGCATGTATGTATGTATGCATGATGCAATTCATATGCACAATAGAACAACAATTAGCGTCTAAATATTGATAATAATGAAGGCGGTACAATACATATTCCCTTATTAAGGTGGTACAAGAACAACAACCTCAATGTCAATAAAGAATGCAGTACCACATACATGTATATGTTGTGCGTGTCATGGTAATTACCAACGGTGTGTGTGTGGCATACAATTCAGTGCTTGTACAACATGAACCGTCAGTAATGGTGCAGTGTCCAATAGGTACTAAGTCAATGTACAACAAGTGATGGTATGCAAATGATGCTCATGCATAATCAACGCATATGCATATAATCATGTGGCTACAACACCGAATCTAGCCCTCAACGCTTAATGCCATACAGGAGATTCCCCGTAGATGTTAAATCTACTCACTGATGATCTTGAGCTAGGTAAATCCAACCACTTGTTTTCCCCTCTTTGGAGCGTCCGAAGTCCCCGCCTGCGATCCTATTATCACACAACACAATAATGCGTGGGTTTAGCAAACTACCCAATAATAAACGAACACAACGCCGGCTAACGAATCAGTTCCCTCAAGCTACAAAAGGGTTCGCTTAGCTGCTAAACGCGTACAACGGCATCATCAAAATAAATCCACGACTGCAAGCTACCAGAAACACTTAAACTACGTCGGATTAATCGTATCGCACTTTGCCGAAACACTAAAAACTAGCTAAGTGGTCTCAGATTTTGCTACTCAAACAATTAGTGAAAGTTGCAAGTTCCAGGAGACTACAAACAACTCCAGAGACCCCACGACCAAGACTAGAGACCCCAGTCCCTAATCTGGCTGCAATTTGCGGCCAGAAGCAATATATTTGCGGCCAAGTTCAAATGTAATGGGCTCAGGTTTTTATGATAGCTTCTAGGTCTCTAAACTAAGTCTCTGTGATGGCAACTTCTCAAACAAAAACCTGGTTCGATAGCAGATTCACCCGAGACACAACAATTTACTAAAATACGATATTTGCACAAAAACTATAACTTTAGTGTTCTAAACAGCAACTAATAAGCAACACAATATCTTAAAAGCCTAGTTAACAGTTAGAGATCACTACCTTACCAAACTTGCTCAAAAACCCTAGCTTTCTAAGCTCCAAGTCATCTCTAGAGGCTTAACTTGACTTTGTGAGAGTTTTTATAAAGTTTAGTGAAGATTAGGTTTGGGTTTGTGATGGAAAGGTATAGGTTTAATTTTTGAGGAAGGGAAGGAGAATAATTGAGAATGAGAGAGTGGGGTGAGAAGGAGGGAGTGTATGAGTGAGGGATGAGGGAAATGAGGGTGTGATGTTAGGAGTGAGCCATGCCCCTTTCTCTCTCCTCATTAATACTCCCATGCTTGCCCCATGCCTCATCAATTTTCATTGTCAACTCTCTCCCTCTCTCTCAAGTCAAAAGAATATACTCTTACTAAATATTAAGTGAAATGGGTTAACATGGCTTAATGTTGGTTTAGGGTGTCATAGCTACTTAAGCATGGTTAACACCTCCATAACCCCCAAGTTAACATGCACAAGTGTGTGCAAGCTTAAACAAATAATAATAAAATATTAATTAATTTTTATAAAATATGTGAAAACTATTTTGGTTAACTTTTTACTAAAAACCCTCATTATCGCTTAATTAACACTAACCGCATTCTAAGGTATTACAATCTTCCCCCTTAAAGAAATTCGATTCCTGAATTTAAAAATCTTACTATGTTTACCTTCAAAGAGATGAGGGAATTTCTTCCACATCTCGCTCTCAGCTTCCCATGTGACCTCTTCGCTATTCGGGCCACGCTAAATAACCTTCACAGATGGCAAGACTTTTGACCGAAGTTTCTTCACCTGCTGATCCAATATAACTACCGGCTGCTCGGTGAATGAAAGATCGTGCTCCAGCTGAACGGTCTGGTGCTGAATCATGTGAGAAGGGTCATGAAGGTACTTGCAAAGCATCGATATATGGAACACGGTGTGAACATCCGGAAAACTAGGCGGAAGTGTCAAACGATAGGCAACGGTACCAACTCGCTCAAGGATCTCAAAAGGACCCACAAATCTTGGACTAAGCTTCCCTTTCTTCCAAAATCTCATCACGCCCTTCATCGGAGAAATCCGTAGGAATACATGATCCCCCACTGTGAACTCAAGTCTACGACGACGACGGTCAGCATAAGACTTCTGTCTACACTGGGCTGCTCTCATCCTATCCTGAATCAACTGGATCTTCTCCATAGTCTCTTGAACTAGCTGGGGTCCCAATATCCTGCTCTCGTTTGGTCCAACAGACAGGCGATCGACATTTTCTACCATACAAAGCTTCAAAAGGCGCTATCTGAATTGTCTCCTGATAACTGTTATTGTAGAAGAACTCTATCAACGGCAAGTGACGATCCCAACTTGTCACGACCCGAAAGTACGGAACATGACCGGCACTTAAATTACGAAACGTCTCGAGGCGTACGTAATCTAAGTAAGCCGAAAACCCAGAAAACCAAACCAATAAAAGTAGTAGAGTGAAGGAAAAACCAATATAAATTAAGTAGTTTGCAACATACGCTGAAATATGCATTTTAAAATCACAAGTCTTTTCTAAAAATTTCGGCAGAGTTTCCTTTGTAAATAC
Organism: Agapanthus africanus; assembly: GCA_030015575.1. Taxonomy (NCBI): domain Eukaryota; kingdom Viridiplantae; phylum Streptophyta; class Magnoliopsida; order Asparagales; family Amaryllidaceae; genus Agapanthus; species Agapanthus africanus. The sequence continues at coordinate 385,712,769 of CM057342.1, forward strand.
TGACCCCAAACGGGTACAAAACCTGATAAAGCATAATAATGAATAAAGGCATCCCCAAGCGGGAGCTAGCTCTACGTCAATCGAAGGTCACAACCACGCAAGAAATATAATATACAACGCCGAAGGGCGAGGATCACAACAGAAAAGGAAACCCAAAACAGCATGAAATCCATAGAAATACAACGCGCGACTCTAAGGTCAAAAGAGTAAACATCAATGGTCTCTATCTCTGAAATAAATACATGTTTGGTTGATGTAGTTTACTAGATACAACTGAAATAAATAATATACAAGGTATAATGGTGGTTGCGATGCAAGTGAACCCACCTACCAAGCAAATCACCCAGAAAGGAAGAAGTGTGCCAGCAAGCCGTAACGAAACCTGTACGGAAAACCTAGAAGAAACTGTGGCACAATGGGGTGAGTTGCCAACTCGTGAGTAGAAAACATCTACGAGCAGAAATCGTATGAATAACGCCATCCTAGGTCAAACGATCAGTAAAATATATATATATATATATATATACTCAAATGAATAAGTCTGAAGAATGATAAAGTGGTAATGTAACATCTATACATGAGTGTAATGCTAAGTGCTCGTGCCAGTGCCTCAGGTAATAACATATCATAATATGAGGTATGAATGCGGTAAAATGAAAACATGAGACGACAGGAATGAGAAAACCGTTTTCTTAATATAGTGAGATTTTTTGAATAAACATTCAAATATCATCAATAAAATAATCAGAAAATCAGTGTCAAGCATCGACACGAAATATATATCTCAATATCAAGTAAATCTCACATATCATGTATCAAATATGTATGCAACATTTATGAAGGTACTCTATCAGGTACTACTAATACATGAAGCAATAAATGGTAATGTGTATATGCAATAGTCATGAAAGGTACTCTATCAGGTGCTACTAATACATGAAGTAATGCATATAAAATAAAATGTTGGGTAGGGGATATAACATGCCATCCATACATCGGGCACATAGGCCCCTCACATTGACCATAAAGGCCCCTCACATATCGACCATAAAGGCCCCACTCATATATAATGAATAAGTAAATTGCATAGATCATCATGATGATATATTAAGTAGGTGTGTATGTGTGTGTGTATATATATATATATCAGCATCCCATACCACTAATATATATATACTATGGGTATACGTATATATTTCAGCGTCCCATACCACTGATATATATACGCAGGGGTCAAACAATCTAGAAAACATCATATGAAACCATATCGCGGTGCGAAATCTATGAATTATAATACATGCAACGTGAAACGATAATATGAGCATGTAACTATGTAAAGGCATATGTGCAAGCATATAAGTATACATGTATGCTATATGTCATATGCATAAAGGAATATGAATCAATAACATATAAGCATGCAATGCAATGCGAGCAGTAAAATAAATGGTAAATGAATAATAATGCAGCAATAAAGAAATATACATGCCTATATACGAGTCATACAGGTTTTTGGTATTTCAAAGTTGCACGAATCGTGGTGTTTTAGAAAATAGGGCTACGGTGTTTTTATGAAGAAGTATGTCCTTGAAAATATTCGTAGTATCCCTTGGCCCGTCTTTAAAATAACCACGATTCGTTAGTTTTTGAAATCGGTATCACTCGGGTCTAATCTAACATCCCCTAAGTAAACTACAGATCTAATTAATAAGCTAGTCGAAAGGGTATGGAAACCGCCTAAATCTGAGTCGATATATATATATAAATATAATAGTCGGCGATCCCTCCTCAATAGTATCACATACGATACAATATACATCATATAATATCCCCGAGTCATGAGTGCGGATATATCATCAATATAAAGCTCGTACGGTAAATCATCGTACGGCATCCCAAAAGCTGAGTACGGGTCAATATCACATTCATCTCATTAATTCTCTGGTATCCTTATCATCATATCTCATGATCTGAGGTACTGATCTATGTCTAGTACAAATCGATACCATCTATGTATGCATGCACGTGTGTGAAACACTACGTCAAAGGACCCGCTAAAACATCATGTCGTATCTCAAATACGAACCCTGTCATATCACCGATCTCACGGCCTAAAATCCAATCTCATTGACTCAACTCAAATCCCAAGTACTATCCTCAAATCCAGTATATGAACACATAGTCCCATACCCATATGTAAATATACACATCCCCATATACGCACATGTAAAAGAAAGAATGTATGAAAGTATGTGTGTGCGTGTGTGTGTGGGTGCAACCACTACTCTAGGGTTTCGCAACTAACACTAAACCAATCCAAGAACACCTAGAATCCATCTTTATCATCAATAAACTCAAAGCAACATATAATAAATATATGTGTGTATACGTATTCGTATACATCACCACGAACTGCGGGGGTGCTATACGCCATCCCCTCGACTTCCCTCGTATATATAATCTACTCACCTGCTTCTTATATGTCGGTGTCGATGTCGCCTTCATCTTCTTCATCGTATGAAACCCACGTGAAGGTACCTACATAAATAACACAATTGCAATTGCGTATTAAAATCACATTGAAAAACCAAAACGACACGCTAAGGCCTATAGGTTAGAACCTATGGACCACGCCTTCAAACCACCAAGCAACCCTCGATATCGTCGTACAAACTTCGAATGATCGAGGAACAACACAGATATAAAAATCCAGAACGCAAAATACGCAAAACGAAACCCGAATCCAAAACAGCAACTATTGAAAATGGTCCCAGATTTCACCCTAGGTCAAATCAGCCAAAGTTGCAAATGCCAAGGGTCTAGTTTACTGGAGATGGAGCCATGGAAGAAACACGAATCAAAATGGTGGGACCCAAGCCGCAATTTGCGGCCATCTAGATTAAATCTGCGGCCTGGTTGGGAAGGTAGGGGCTAGGGTTTTGGGTGATGCCTCCTAGGTGCCTGCATGTATCATTGTCCATGCAAAAATATTTTCAGGTGATCCGGGTGTTAGCAGATTTCCAAATACAATCACAGAATCCACAATTCTTCCGATATCGGGTTTCTAAATCCGTATTCCGGGTCCTAGTATCTGGTTTGGGTCTCAAATCAATCACCACAGGGGTTGTACAGCCTCTAGTAACCCTAATTTCACCTTTGATTTCAACTAAAACCCTAATCCTCAACTCAAGTTTTCAAACTCCCCAAAACCACACAATATCGGTTACAATTTTAACAAGGATGTGAAAGCAATGGGAAAACTAAGCTAGTGGTTCAGAAAATACCTCCTTTAGGACCCAAGAATCCCCTACAGCACCAAAATCGAATTTTTCTTGGTCCATAGCGTAGCTTGAAAGCTTGTGCACAAGGTTTGTGAAGAGGAGATGAGGTTTCGGTGTTGTTTTGAGGTTTTATGTAATGGTGAAGAGGAGGTGAAGGGGGAGGAATTTCTTCTAGAGATGGGGCTGCTGCTGGAGATGGAGGGAAGTGAGGGGGAGAGAGAGAGATCCAAAGTCAAGCCTCTCCCCATGCCTAATAAATGCCCCATTCCTCTCTTTCTTTATTCACTTTCTTTTCTTTCATTTTCTTTCCTTTTCTTTTCTATTCTAAACAAAACAAAACCATACATGAGAAAGGAAAACACATGATAGGAGAAAATATGTAACACAAGTGAAAAAATGATATGGTGTATGTTTTGCACAAAATAAGCTTAATGCGCGATTAGCGATATTTAACCGCGATTAGCACTAAAATAGTGTCAAATAAATCATAAAATCTTAAAATTTGCATAATTCACATAAAACATCCTCTTTTTAGTAATTTTTATAATTTTCCAAATTTTTCCCAATTTATCAGTATTTAATTATACCGAAATATTAAAATATTCATTAAAATTAATATTAAATTATAAAAATTCCCAAAAAATAATATTTTATTTTTTTGAAATGTTACAATCTTCCCCCTTTAAAGAAATTCAGTCCCCGAATTTAAATTTAAACCCCTCAAATACTAAAACATTTCAGTAGAAAGTCCAAGTCGTCGGGGTTCCGAAATCATCAATACAGAAAACGCATCATAGCGCAATGCATGCGCATGAACAATGAGCAGATAACTCAAAATCAAACCTCCGTCAAGCATCCCGCAATCATCGGAGTCATGGTAAAGACACAAATGTCAAATCCAAAATAAAACCAATATGATATAAATCAGAACTATACATGTAAAAAGCTGAAGTAAATGCATGCCAAGTCTTTTTAAGTCGCTGTGCGATGCGCATAACACTGCACAGTGGCGGAGGTCTATTATAATAAAATAACCATATACGTATATATCCTTTGTTTAATATGTACGTTCCGCCATTTTGAAAACAATTTAGAAGGGTTTCCTTGTTTTAAACGTTTCGTGTCATATCGGACACATAGGTAAATACTGAGACTATAACTCGCTTTTTGGAAATCCTTTCGATCACTATCAATGCAAGAAAAATATATCCAGGCACTGTCCTCTGACTAGTCCTGCTCAGTACGAAAACAAATAGCAAATATCATAAAAACGTACTGGTCCATAAGGAATAAATCCCAAAAATATGCATATAAATGATACGTGCGTCTGGTGCGCACGGAAATCAAAATCCATATATGTGACATACATGTGTACAGAAACATCATCTAGGTGCAACGGGTGTGCACGAAACATCTGCCAAGGGCAACGGGCGTGTCTGACAGCAAAATCAGGTGCATCTGACATGCACAAGAAATCCCGATTTAGTGCATCTGGTGTGCACCAAAATCGTATCTCAAAACATGCGCTCAACACGCGCGAAAATCCAAATCAAATGCACGGAGTGCAAGAAATCAACATCAATACCAAAATCAAAATCGACGGTATACTATACGGCTCAATCCAAATCAGGTATACCGCGGTGTATAAGCTCACAACCATGTGCATCAACGTGCACAAATCAAATCAAAAAACTAAAAGTGCATGAAAACTATGCTGGAAGCATAAATCAAATCACCGGCATAAAATAGGCATGAAATCATAATCAATACCTCAAAAGTAATAACTATGCGCAAAATATAAATATCCAGTAGGTGCAACCATGGTGCATGAAAACAAATATCATGAAGCTCAGCCATCAAGACTAAATCATGCGAATAGATCGCCTAAAATACCGAAATCCAAGGTGACGGATACGTGATAATTGAATAACAAAATCATAAATCATAAATACCGTCGTCGGTATATCCTTTTTCAAAGTCAAGAAGGTGTCGGTGCATCCAATGCTAGCAGCGCAAGATATCTACTTGCCTCCTGTTCATGGTCTGGCGTCCTCTGTCTCTAGGTCCTTATCTCCTCTGCGGATTAACAATCTCGCAATTCATCGGCTCATCGGCCCTGTCAGGTGTGTTAACGGGGACAATTCCGTTCTGGTACTTCTCTGATCATCTGCGTCCTCAGCGCAGCACTTCCTCGGAAACTGGTAGCATCCCAACGCCTCTGCATGCGTATCGCATCTCTGATGTCAGCGGAGTGGAGCGTCATCTCGTCGAAATCTCGTGCGAACTCTTTACTCCACTTTGTTCCAATGTCGACTGATTCGAACTCGTCTTCTCGTGGCTGCATAGACTGCGCTCCAACGGCTATACTCGTATCCGAAATCTCCCAAGCAATGTATCCTATCACATGATATCCGAAATATGTCGAACCTTTTGATCGATTCGCCAAAACCTCATAATCCCCCAAGAGATCAACATCTTCAGTACAGTTTAATAGTATCGAGTACATACCTCAGTATCGGTGGACCAGCCGTAGAAGGGCAAACACAAGCCTCACTAATGGCGCCGCGGAACTACCGCAAACCCTAAGGTTCAAAGGCTTTCACACGGTCATTATGTCGAGTTAGGATTTACATCTTCTAGAGGGTCCATAGAATCGCTTGCATGTCTTTCCGAATACTTTAAACTTAGAATATGGGTTTCTGACATTCGATCGCCTCCATCGACTACCAACGAACCTGCGTGAAGTCGTCTCTAGCTGGAATCAATCAATCTGATGACCTCGCATCGGGGTAAGCGAACGAACCACATGTCCTACTCATTCATCCTCGGTGACTAGCGACCTTCTATCATCTCTTAGTACAACTCGTACTACAATAGCTCCAACATCTGGGGCGATATCTCGTCGTTCGTAGCAACAACTGGCTCACTCGTCTGCACGCTGAACAGTGCCTCAATCATCATGAATAAGCAATACATCAACGGTCATCAAAATCTGGCTGGCCTCTATCAGTGGCTCAATCCTCTTGTGCCGATCTGCACGTCCGAGTAATCTCATACAGCGACCCATCAAACGCTCGTGGCACGAAAACACAATAAAAAGACACATCTCTGCAATCGTGTGTCACCGGAATCACGCCCTGGTCAGTCCTCGTTCGTGATGAGCTCGTGCTGACCGCAACTCTAGCCATAGCTCTCCTTGCCCATAATCGTTGCAGCAAAACCATAAACTGGTACCGATAAGGCTAGATCATGAATGAATATAATACTGAGCAAAGAAATGTACATCCTAAGGCTTCTTAAGTGGAGTAGCGTATCGTAAATATGCCGCGGAACATACGTACGGTACGTCACTCTACTTTAGTCAGCTACTCCATCAACCAAGGGTCATCCTACACTCCGAAGGTGAAACCTAACGCTCTGATACCAACTTTGTCATGACCCGAAAGTACGGAACATGACCGGCACTTAAATTACGGAACGTCTCGAGGCGTACGTAATCTAAGTAAGCCGAAAACCCAGAAAACCAAACCAAGAAAAGTAGTAGAGTGAAGGAAAAACCAATATAAATCAAGTAGTTTGCAACATACACCGAAATATGCATTTTAAAATCACAAGTCTTTTCTAAAAATCTCGGCAGAGTTTCCTTTGTAAATACTGACCCCAAACGGGTACAAAACCTGATAAAGCATAATAATGAATAAAGGCATCCCCAAGCGGGAGCTAGCTCTACGTCAATCGATGGTCACAACCACGTAAGAAATATAATATACAACGCCGAAGGGCGAGGATCACAACAGAAAAGGAAACCCAAAACAGCATGAAATCCAAAGAAATACAACACGCAACTCTAAGGTCGAAAGAGTAAACATCAATGGTCTCTATCTCTGAAATAAATACATGTTTGGTTGATGGAGTTTACTAGATACAACTGAAATAAATAATATACAAGGTATAATGGGGGTCACGATGCAAGTGAACCCACCTACCAAGCAAATCACCCGGAAATGAAGCAGTGTGCCTGCAAGCCGTAACGAAACCTATACGGCAAACCTGCAAGAAACTGTGGCACAACGGGGGTGAGTTGCCAACTCATGAGTAGAAAACATTTACGAGCAGAAATCGCATGAATAACGCAATCCTAGGTCAAACGATCAGTAATATATATATATATATATACACACACACACACACTCAAATGAATAAGTCTGAAGAATGATAAAGTGGTAATGTAACATCTATACATGAGTGTAGTGCTAAGTGCTCGTGCCAGTGCCTCAGGTAATAACATATCATAATATGAGGTATGAATCCGGTAAAATGAAAACAGAAGACAAAAGGAATGAGAAAACCGTTTTCTTAATATAGTGAGATTTTTTGAATAAACATTCAAATATCAACAATAAAATCATCAGAAAATCAGTGTCAAGCATCGACACGAAATATATATCTCAATATCAAGTAAATCTCACATATCATGTATCCAATATGTATGCAACATTTATGAAGGTACTCTATCAGGTACTACTAATATATGAAGCAATAAATGGTAATGTGTATATGCAATAGTCATGAAAGGTACTCTATCAGGTACTACTAATACATGAAGCAATGCATATAAAATAAATGTGGGGTAGGGGATATAACATGCCATCCATACATCGGGCACATAGGCCCCTCACATCGACCATAAAGGCCCCTCATATCGACCATAAGGGCCCCTCATATCGACCATAAAGGCCCCACTCATATATAATGAATAAGTAAATTGCATAGATCATCATGATGATATATTAAGTAGGTGTATATAGATATCAGCGTCCCATACCATTGCTGATATGATAAGAAAAACCGAATATATATATACTGTTAAGCCCAAACCACTAAAGGAAAGGCTCTATACGTATAGCCATAGTATATATACTAATATATATATACTATGGGTATACGTATATATTTCAGCGTCCCATACTACTGATATATATACGCAGGGGTAAAACAATCCAGAAAACATCATATGAAACCATATCGCAGTGCGAAATCCATGAATTATAATACATGCAACGTGAAACGATAATATGAGCATGTAACTATGTAAAGGCATATGTGTAAGCATATAAGTATACATGTATACTATATGTAATATGCACAAAGGAATATGAATCAATAACATATAAGCATGCAATGCAATGCGAGCAGTAGAATAAATGGTAAATGAATAATAATGCAGCAATAAAGAAATATACATTCCTATATACGAGTCATACAGGTTTTTGGTATTTCAAAGTTGCACGAATCATGGTGTTTTAGAAAATAGGGCTACGGTGTTTTTATGAAGAAGTATGTCCTTGAAAATATTCGTAGTATCCCTTGGCCCGTCTTTAAAATACTCATGATTCGTTAGTTTTTGAAATCGGTATCACTCGGGTCTAATCTAACATCCACTAAGTAAACTACAGATCTAATTAATAAGCTAGTCGAAAGGGTATGGAAACCGCCTAAATCTGAGTCGATATATATATATAAATATAATAGTCGGCGATCCCTCCTCAATAGTATCACATACGATACAATATACATCATATAATATCCCCGAGTCATGAGTGCGGATCTATCATCAATATAAAGCTCGTACGGTAAATCATCGTACGGCATCCCAGAAGCTGAGTACGGGTCAATATCACATTCATCTCATCAATTCTCTGGTATCCTTATCATCATATCTTATGATCTGAGGTACTGATCTATGTCTAGTACAAATCGATACCATCTATGTATGCATGCACGTGTGTGAAACACTACGTCAAAGGACCCGCTAAAACATCATGTCGTATCTCAAATACGAACCCTGTCATATCACCGATCTCACGGCCTCAAATCCAATCTCATCGACTCATCTCAAATCCCAAGTACTATCCTCAAATCTAGTATATGAACACATAGTCCCATACCCATATGTAAATATACACATCCCCATATACGCACAGGTAAAAGAAAGAATGTATGTAAGTATGTGTGTGCGTGTGTGTGTGGGTGCAACCACTACTCTAGGGTTTCGCAACTAACACTAAACCAATCCAAGAACACCTAGAATCCATCTTTATCATCAATAAACTCAAAGCAACATATAATAAATATATGTGTGTATACGTATTCGTATACATCACCACGAACTGCGGGGGTGCTATACGCCATCCACCCGACTTCCCCCGTAGATATAATCTACTCACCTATTTCTTGTGTGTCGGTGTCGATGTCGCCTTCATCTTCTTCATCGTATGAAACCCACGTGAAGGTACCTACATAAATAACACAATTGCAATTGCGTATTAAAATCACATCAAAAAACCAAAACGACACGCTAAGGCCTATAGGTTAGAACCTATGGACCACGCCTTCAAACCACCAAGCAACCCTCGATATCGTCATACAAACTTCGAATGATCGAGGTACAACATAAATACAAAAATCCAAAACGCAAAATACGCAAAACGAAACCCGAATCCAAAACAACAACTATTGAAAATAGTCCCAGATTTCACCCTAGGTCAAATCAGCCAAAGTTGCATATGCCAAGGGTCTAGTTTACTGGAGATGGAGCCATGGAAGAAACACGAATCAAAATGGTGGGACCCAGGCCGCAATTTGCGGCTATCTAGATTAAATCTGCGGCCTGGTTGGGGAGGTAGGGGCTCGGGTTTTGGGTGATGCCTCCTAGGTGCCTGCATGTATCACTGTCCATGCAAAAATATTTTCAGGTGACCCGGGTGTTAGCAGATTTCCAAATACAATCACAGAATCCACAATTCTTTCGATATCGGGTTTCTAAATCCGTATTCTGGGTCCTAGTCTCTAGTTTGGATCTCAAATCAATCTCCACAGGGGTTGTATAGTCTCTAGCAACCCTAATTTCACCTTTGATTTCAACTAAAACCCTAATCCTCAACTCAAGTTTTCAAACTCCCCAAAACCACACAATATCGGTTACAATTTTAACAAGGATATGAAAGCAATGGGAAAACTAAGCTAGTGGTTCAGAAAATACCTCCTTTGGGACCCAGGAATCCTCTACAGCACCAAAATCGAATTTGTCTTGGTCTATAGCGTAGCTTGCGAGCTTGTGCACAAGGTTTGTGAAGAGGAGATGAGGTTTCGGTGTTGTTTTGAGGTTGTATGTAATGGTGAAGAGGAGGTGAAGGGGGAGGAATTGCTCCTGGAGATGGGGTTGCTGCTGGAGATGGAAGGAAGTGAGGGGGAGAGAGAGATCTCCAAAGTCAAGCCTCCCCCCATGCCTAATAAATGCCCCATTCCTCTCTTTCTTTATTCACTTTCTTTTCTTTCATTTTCTTTCCATTTCTTTTCTATTCTAAACAAAACAAATCCATACATGAGAAAGGAAAACACATGATAGGAGAAAAAATGTAACACAAGTGAAAAAATGATATGGTGCATATTTTGCACAAAATAAGCTTAATGCGCGATTAGCGATATTTAACCGCGATCAGCACTCAAATAGTGTCAAATAAATCATAAAAACTTAAAATTTGCATAATTCACATAAAACATCCTCTTTTTAGTAATTTCTATAATTTTCCAAAATTTTCCCAATTTATCGGTATTTAATTATACCGAAATATTAAAATATTCATTAAAATTAATATTAAATTAAAAAAATTCCCAAAAAATAATATTTTATTTTTCTGAAATGTTACACAACTGCCACCAAAATCAAGCACACACGCACGAAGCATATCCTCCAGAGTCTGTATAGTCCGCTCTGACTGACTATCTGTCTGCGAATGGAAAGCGGTGCTAAAACTCAATTTGGTACCCAAAGCTTCCTGAAGCTTCTGCTAAAGACGGCTAGTAAAATGGGTGCCCCTGTCGGATACGATGCATGTAGGAACGTCGTGCAAACGCACAATCTCATCAATGTACAACTGAGCATACTGAGCATAACCGAAAGTGTTCTTCACTGGAAGGAAGTGAGTCGCTTTCGTCAACCGGTCAACAATCACCTAAATGGAGTCATCCCCTCGACTGGACCTGGGTAGACCCATAATGAAATCCATGGAGATCTGATCCCATTTCTACTCCAAAACGGGTAAAGGCTGCAACTCTCCTGCCGGTCTCAGATGCTCAGCCTTGACTTGCTGACTAGTCAGGCACCTCGGAACGAAATCCAAAACATCACTCTTCATCCCTGCCCACCAGTAGGTATCTCTCAAGTCACGATACATCTTAGTGGAACCTGGGCGAACACTATAAGCTGACTGATGTGCCTGCTCTAGGATCTTACGTCTCAACCCACCGATATCAGGTACACACAAACAAGTCCCAAAACGTAGCACACCCTGGTCATCAATCATGAACTCCACATCTCTACCCTGCCGAACACGCTCAAAAATATCAGACAAATGGGCATCGTTGGGCTGTGCCTCATGAATACGATCAAGCAGAAGTGGACGGGCGCGGACATGAGCAAGCTGTCCCCCAGTGGAAGTGAACTCAACTGTACTCTACTGTCATACAAGATCTTCCAATCTACAAAAGACTGTCTCTGAACTGCGCTCAACTGGAACAATCTACCCCCGGGCCTATGACTCAAAACATCAGTTACCACATTCGCCTTGCCCGGGTGATAAAGGATCTCACAATCATAATCCTTCACGAGCTCCATCCAACGGCGCTGTCTCAAATTCAGGTCCCGCTGCTGAAAGATGTACTTTATGTTCTGGTGGTCTGTGAAAATCTGATACGACTCCCCGTACAAGTAGTGTCTCTAAATCTTAAGCGGGAAGACCACCGCGACCATCTCAAGATTATGAGTAGGATAATTCTTCTCGTGCTTCTTCAGCTGTCGGGAAGCATAAGCGATAACTCTATCATGCTGCATCAATACACAATCGAGCCCTACTCGAGAAGTATCACAGTAAATATAGCCGCCCGATCCAGAAGGAAAAGATAAAACTGGTACAGTCGTCAACCGAGTCTTCAACTGCTGAAAACTATGCTCGCATGCCTCAGTCCAAAGAAAAGAATCTCCCTTACTGGTCAGTCCGGTCAGCGGTGCAGCGATACTCGAGAAGTCCTACACGAAACGGCGGTAATAACCGGCTAAGCCCAAAAAGCCGCGTGCCTCTGTCACTGACACAGGTCTGGGACAAAGCTGTACGGCCTCGATCTTCCTCGGGTTCACACGAATACCGTCTCCCGTAACCACATGACTCAGGAAGTCAACACTATCAAGCCAGAAGGCACACTTTGAGAATTTAGCAAACAGCTGGTGCTCTCTCAATGTCTGCAAAGAAATCCTCAAGTGTTGCTCGTGCTCCTCTCGATTCCTGGAATAAACCAGAATGTCATCAATAAACACAACAATGAATTGGTCGAGGAACGGCCTGAAAATCCGGTTGATCAAATCCATGAACGCTGTTGGGGCATTGGTGAGTCCGAACGACATCACCAAAAACTCATAATGCCCGTAGTGCGTACGAAAAGTAGTCTTCGGAATGTCATCATTCCGAACCCGCAACTGATGATAACCCGATCTCAAATCAATCTTAGAAAAATGTCCCACACCCTGGAGCTGATCAAACAAATCGTCAATGCGAGATAACGGATACCTATTCCGCACCGTAATGCGATTCAATTTACGACAATCAATGCACAACCTCAAACTGTCGTCCTTCTTCTTGACGAGCAGAACAGGAGCTCTCCAAGGCAAAACACTCAGACGCACAAGTCCCCTATCAAAAAACTCTTGCAGCTGATCCTTAAGCTTCGCCGGAGCCATCCGATAAGGCGGTATAGAAATAGGCCCCGTGCCGGGGATCAAATCAATGAAAAACTTAATCTCACGCTCTGGCGGCAATCCAGGTAACTCATCGGGAAATACGTCGTGAAACTCTCTCACAATAGGAACCCGGTCCAACAAATCTACCGTGGCTCCGGTATCACGAATAAAAGCTTAGAATCCTCGACATCCTCTCCTCAAGAGCCGACTGGCGAAAAGGGTAGAAATCAAATTGTGTGGGGTGGCACCATAGTTCCCCTGCACAACAAGAACAACTCGCCCAGAAAACAAAACCTGACTGTCTTCTCACGGCAGTCCACAAATGCATAGCAAGTAGGTAACCAGTCCATGCCCAGGAGAACGTCGAAGTCCAACATCTCAAGAAAGATCAAGTTAACAGACGAATCTCTATCTCCAATACAAACGGTACACGACCGAAACACGTGTCGCGCAACAAAAGACTCGCCAACAGGAGTAGTCACGACAAGCGGCTGATCAAGCAAACACGACTCTTGGCCCAAACTCGGCACGAAGTGTGTAGAAACATACGAGTGTGTAGATCCCGGATCAATCAAAATGTGTGCATCGAAAGAACATTCTGAAAAGGTACCTGAAACTACTGCAACGCCTACGCGTCCTGATGAGTCAAAGCAAATACTCGAGCCTGCCCTCTACCGGCAACTGCCTGTCCTCCGCCTCTGCCACCTCGTCCCATCTGAACAAAACCTCCACAACCACGATCCCTCTGAGCATAAGTCTGACGCGGAGCAACAATAGGCGTAAGAGGCAACACTTTCTGAGGTGGAGAAGGTGGTAAGGTAACATGTGGTATGGCTGCCTCGTCCTCACATGCCTCTGTACAATCTCTGACGCGATGATATAAACTCCCGCACCGGAAACATCCAGACGACGACTGCTGACCCTCCTGGGGATAAGAGCTAAATAACTGGCCTCGTCCTAATCCTCTGCTACCCCCACGACCTGAACGGAATCTATCGCGGCGTCTATACATATGTTTCCGGGCTGATACACCAGTACGAATTCTCTTCGGTCCTGGAACGACCGAAGTCTCGGAAAGACGCTCTTCAACCAGTAGGGCTGCGTCCACTGCGGCTGCATATGTGTCAAACTGCTGGGCGCCGATAGAGAGGAAGAACTGGGTAATCAGGCCTTGCACAAATCTCTTGATCCGCATCTCTTCAGTGTCCACCAAATATGGAGCATACACAGATAGCTGGGTAAACTGAACATCATACTCTGCCACCGTCATACCCGGAGTCTGGCGTAACAACTCAAAACTGCGAGCAAGCATCCCTGACGCTCTGCGAAAAGAAATGAGCTAGAAAAACCATCACGAACTCGACCCTGGTGATAGGAGGAAGACCTGCGGCTCAGCCTCTCTCCAAAGATCCGCACCAAGTCTGGGAAAGCCCCTCCAGACGAAAACTAGCGAACTCTACCCATCTCGAATCAGAGCATCTCAGCGAACGACAGATCCTGGCCATCCGATCGATAAACGACTGCGGATCCTCAGCTGCTCCAGTGCCGGTGAAAACCGGAGGCTTCAGCCTCATGAACTCAGATAATGATATGGTGATAACCTCCGTAGCTGTAGGTACGACTGCATGAATAGTAGGCACCATCACGGTCCCCGTAACAGGTGGGACAACCTCCTGTCTCTGCGCTCGACTGGCCTCAACCAACGACCCCATCATCTGGCGCAAATCCTACATACCAGACTCTAGCCTAGTAATACGATCCGGCGAAGGTGGATCAATCTGCTCCTGTAGAGTAGGCATACCGCCCTGGTCAGTCCTCGTCTCTGACAAGCCTGCTCTGACCTCGGCTCTAGCGGCAGCTCTCTGTGCCCTCGTAGTCTTCGGCGGCATAATGGCTGAAAATGAAAGCAGGATTCAATAAGAACATAGAAATCGAACCATAAGGATATATGGGAATCAAGGAAGGAATTACAAGCAATGTGTCCTAAGGTCACTTAGGTGGAGTATCGTGTCGTAAGTATGCTGCGGAACATACACACGCTACGTCACTCTGCTTAAGCTACCTACTCCATCATACCAAGGTCATCCTACACTTCGAAAGGTAAAACCTAGCGCTCTGATACCAACTTTGTCACGACCCAATTTAGGAACGTGACTGGCACTTAAACCACGTGACGTCAACAGGCATAACACAATTTAAGTAAGCCGAAAACCCAGAAATCTAAACCTTAAAAAGAAGTAAGTGAAAAAAAATATTGTTAAAACATTTGGAAATCTCAAGTAAAAATTTTAAAGCTTAAGTTATTTTTTAAAAAATTTTGGCAGCACTTTCTTTGTAAAACTAGCCCCGAAACGGGTACAAACATAGGATATAAATAAAGCATTCCAAAACGGGAGCAAATCACGCACAAAGGCGGAAAACAGTCAACACAAGCATATATACGACGACGTTGTCACGACCCAAAAGTACGGAACGTGAACGGCACTTAGATTACGAAGCGCCTAGAGTCGCAACGCAACCTAAGTAAGCCGAAGCCCAGAAATCTAAACCATAAAAGAAGAAGAAGAAGTAAAAGAAACATGAAGGAAACAAGTTTAAAATCATCAGCAAATTTTCTCAAAAATTTCGGCAGAGTCTCCTCTATAAAAACTGGCCCCCAAACGGGTACAACAAGTATAATATACATAAACAATGAAAAGCATCCCCAAACAGGAGCTAGCATCAACGCCAACAGGCGGAAACAACCACAACAAGCACAATAATATACAACGCCAAAGGGCGAGCTCAAAACTCAAAGAAAACAAAACCACCAAATCAGAATAATACATGCGCGACTCTAAGGTCAAAATAAAAGACTGGTCCAAAAAAAACTTATCAAGTAATACAAGTATGGTTGATGGAGCTTACTAGATACAAATGAAAGAATAAAAGTACAATGGTGGTTCGGATACAAGTGAACCAACCTACCGTGCAAATCACCCTGAAAGAATAAATGTGCCAGCAAGCTGCCAGGGGAAACCTGTACACCGAACCTGTAATAAAATTTGGCACAACGGGGGTGAGTAGCCAACTCGTGAGTAAAAGTCATCTACGAAAAGAAATCGAATTCATGACGCTATCCTAGGTCATAATAATACACTACTATATCCCAATCATCTAGTAATAGCAGGGTAATACTACGTGTAAGCGCAGATACTCCGTGCTCGTGTCAGTGCCTCATATAGTACTATGTCATATGAATGGATATGCATGCACCATGAATGTAAAATAACCAATCCTGAAATCCAAGTGTATCTGTATAAGAAATATTTAGCTGTTATCATAGTAAAACGAGTATACAAACCGGAAATATCAATAATGAAATCCATGGAAATCCGTGTCAAGCATCGACACAAACATGTAAATCTCAAGTCTCATAGTCTCAATATCTCGGGCTCCGTCAGTCCGGATCGGCCCATGACATCAAATCTCACGACAACGGTCGGTATCCTCCGGATATCCGCCGTGCCAGACATCACCGGTAGGTAGCCTTCCCCTGCCAGGCTCATCGTCTACAACTCGATCTTCTTGCCCCGGGGTACCATACCGGGCCCACCATGTACCCGAGATGGTTCATCCACTCCTCGAATCGGGTCTCGAAATCCAATAGAAAACATGAAATCTCATGGTGGACGACACATACATCACGAGAAAACCGCATCTTATGTTTTTAAAAAGAGAGGAGGAGGAGAGAGAGAAGTTTTTTACATATTCTTGCGGTTTTCCCCAAAATCCAGAAATCTCATAGAAATCCAAATCTCAAAATCATGAGTAACTATATGATAAGTGTCGGCATATGCCCATAATACTGTATGATAACATGAAAATATGAATGCATGAATGTCTAAGTAATAAATATCATGTCTATACTAACATCAGAGAATAATCACAATATTATATCGGTCTAGTTGTTAACTGATTCTATCCATAAAAGACAATATGATCTAAAGTGTACGTGACATAGCAATTACCGATGATGATGTGTGTGGGCCGGCAAATAAGTGTGCGTGGAATATGCGTATCATCGGTAATGGTGCTGGTGTCCTAACAGGTAAAGTTTATACCGATTATAGCAACATATGTAAGAACATGCAACATTATGATTACAATGTGAAAGTAAAGACGGATGTGTGTTATCCACTCATTTGATATACAATTACCACTACCACTATACGACTCGAACCTAACGTAGTGTCCATCTAACCTCCCCTAAGGAAAACTAAACCTAAGAACTGGTCGATAGAAGTATACCTAAAGCCTGAGTCCATATCTCTAATAGTCGGCGATCCTACCTCAATAGCGTCACGTACGTAGTACGGCTTCCTCGAATCAAGAGTGCGGATCAATCATCATATTATGCCTCGTACGGTAAAATCCATCGTACGGCATCCCAATATCAGGGTACGGGTCAAGTATCTCCTAGGTGTCTCATCATTCGTATAATGTCATCATCAACACATCTCATGATCAAGGTGCTAAACTGTAACCGCCTACATCAATTATATATCATTGCCATCATAATATGCATCATTAGTTTATCCTCAGAAATATCATGTCATATGTATCATATTGTGATTAAGTCATACTGATATCATATCGTCCTCAAGTCACACCTCTATGACATCGACATCAGGTCACACCTATATGATGTCGTAATCAAGTCATACATATCCCATATCGTGATCAATCACAAGTTACAGTCCGGGTACTATTTTAGAGTCCCATGTACCTCAATATCATCACCACCCATTATAATTTAAGTATACATGTTCATTATCTCATTCTGTAATGATCCGCTAACACTTAATACGACTGCATAGCCAAGAATCACGGCATTAAGCCCAGTTACACTGTTTCATCATACCTCGGATATCATATCACATCAATGTATCCCATATACGTGTTGTATATATATATATACCTATACCTCGCCCTATATATATATACGCATGCACGTATACACCATGTCGTTTTTTCAGTGTGTGCGTGTGTGTGTTTCTACCTGAAACCTACGAACCTCTTCCAAGGTATTCATCTTCTGATATGTCTTCCTAAATCAGTCTAGTCCAGCCTAGGGTCATTACTAGGGCCCTAATCATTAAGAATCTAGGGTCACAACTGGTTACCTAATGTCAAAAAGTACTATTCCTATTCTACGTTGAGGGGGTGCTAAACGCCATCCACCAGACTTCCCCCCGTAGATATGCATCTACTCACCTGGTCCATGTCTGCCGAAGACGGTGTCGCCATCCTCCTCTTCATCGCCCGCAGTCCACGTGAGGGGTACCTAAATGCAAACATATAAATAGCATCGTAAACTGAATCACGTACAAAAGTCAAAACGACGCATTGAACCGGCATAGGTTAAAACCTATGTCCCATCCACGCAAAAGAACCAAATATCGCTCGATATCGGCGTACAAACTCCGATGGATCGAGATAAACATAAACAAATAACTCGTAGTTTTAAAACATATTACTTATATTATAAAACATGATTAAATCCATCGAAACCCTAAAATCCATCAAACCGTCCAATTTCGTAAAACCCGAAAATGCCAATTTACCGTTTTTCATCAAAACTTGACATTTAAATGAAACCAATGGTTATAAAACTCATTAAATAGCATAACTAGACTATACAAATCATTACTATATTTTTATTACACAAATTTGTATTAATTTGAAATTTCTAGTTTGCAACCTTTAACAATTTTCAACATTTTTCAAGCAAAATACCTAAATTCCACCACAAAACATGATTTTGCATGAATTAATGTACTAAACTACAATTCATGATGATAATGATATGATGAAACCATGATTATATTTTTAATTTCATTTATATAGGAATTTCCAAAATCTAGTTTACAAAATACTAGCATTTTATTACTATTTTTCAATTATCAAAGGAAACTAGTTATCAAACTAAGTTTTTCTTTCCTTTAATATGCTAATATTCTCATTAAAACTACCATCTAATGATAACAAGCTTAATAAGAATTTTATTTTACCCACAAACACATTTTTGAAAAATCTAGTTAGCTAAATAGCTTAATTAAAATAATTTGAATAAACAATTTATTATACAACAACCATGCAATATTTTTCCACTCTAAAAGATGTTAAACTAGCAATTATAATCTTATTTAATTAATAAAAACCACAACTTGAATTTACAAACCCTAACTTTAATTTTAAAATTTGCAACTAGAATTAATATATTAAATCTAATTATGCTTTAAAAGAAACATCTAATAGAAATAAAACAAAAGAAGGAAATTTATACCTTCAAAATATGAAACCCAAACATGAAAATGAGCCTCCAAAATGCATGCTTTCCATCTCCAAAATCCATGCTAAATAGGTCAGAGGAAAATGGTAGAGGTTGAATGTTGATTTTTGAGATTTATTTTTGGAATTTTTGATGAATTTTGATGATTTTTAATGCAAAAATGATGGGGGGAAAATTTTGGGGCTACCCATGGAGGGGAGGCCGGCCATGGAGAGGGAGGAGGGTGGAGAGAGAGAAAAAATGTGTGGTATTGTGTAGAAAGTTCATAAATAATGCATTTTTTCACTTAAACCCTTTATTATCTAACTTTTTCAATTTAATCCTTTTCCTAGAAATTTCTAGAACCATGGAGAGATTTTGGAAAAGATTTTGCATATTACACACTTGATTCTAATATACCATGGCTTATTTTTATAAATTAAAACCATTCAAATTTGTAATTTACACTAATTTAGTTTAAAAAATAAAGCTTATGTTAATATTTAAAATATTTAATTTAGGAAAAATATTTAATTGAACTAAAAATTTATAAGTGGCTAAATAAACACCATTTACTAGTAATAACATAATTAAAATAGATATTTTTAAATTTATAGTGAAAAATAATTACGGTTTAGTTTTACGAAAAATACATTTTACTTTACCGAAAATCCTAAAATTCATTTAAACAAATTTTATTTATTTAATTATTTTTAAAATGTTACAGACGTAGCGAAGAAATAGACAATAAAAATGAAAACAACATAAAAGAGATAAAGCAACATAAGAAAGGCCGGCTCACACGAGCACGACACCTAGAGTAATATAATATACAATATTGATCCTCACAAACTCGTCTCTAAGTCAATACATGAAAGTGGTAGATGGAGAGTACTAGATACAATGAGATTTACAATAGATGTGTTCGGATAACCGCAAACCTACCTGCACCAAAAAGGCCTCACAGCCAACCGTAGCGGTATCCGCAGAAATAGATACAATAAGGAGCCCAGCCGTGACTACTCTGAGGGTCAAGCCTGCAAAACACTGTGGCATTGGGGGTGAGTTGCCAACTTGTGAATAGTAAATAACATCATACAAATAATCGCAAGTATGCACGAACAACGATAATCTATCACATGCAATCTGATAGCATAAGTATGGCAATATGGATATGCAACAATCATGATCACGGTACACCATCAAGGTACTACAACTACATGAAACAATGCATATCAAATAATCCTGAGTGGGGGATAAAACATAATCATCATCAATGAATCATCATCGTGGAAAAACCTGGTGTCCATCAACGACACCCCAAATCCCAATAACTCACGCGCCGTCACTCTGATCGGCCATCATATCCGTATATCTCATGGAACCTGAGTGCCCAATATCGACACTCGAAACATCATGAAAACCCAAGTCCAGCATCGACACGTAAATCCACATAACTCGGGCTCCGTCAGTCCGGATCGGCCCACGGGCTCCGTCAGTCCGGATCGGCCCATATCCATCTCACGACTCCGGTCGGTATCCTCCGGATAACTGCCGGGTCTAAACTATCACCGGTAGGTAGTAGTCCCTCTACCAGGCTCATCGTCTACTGCACAACTTACCTTTCTTGCCCCGGGGTACCATACCGGGTCCACCATGAACCCGAAAACGGATCATCCATCTCCTCGAATCGGGTTTCGAAAACCAATCTCAGAACCGAGAAAAATCATGGTGGACGCATCGAAATATCACATCAAGAGAGACCGGGTTTTCAAAACAATGCATACTTTCTTGAAATATAACCACGGTTCTCAAATCCATAAATCATATGAAATCATTATCTCAATGCGTAAATCCATGAAATACGATGTATGCAACATAGAACAGTAATATGAGCATATCAAGGGAAAACCACTCTTTTAAATGAATCAAGTTTTTAAAGATATCATGCGGTTCCCAAATTCCCCGAAGTCAAATGCAACATCATATAAAGGTGTATATGTAGCTATAGCAAGGTATGTATGTAGGCATGTATGTATGTATGCATGGTGCAATTCATATGCACAATAGAACAAGAATCAACGTCTAACTATTGATAATAATGAAGGTGGTACAATATATATTCCCTTAGTAAGGTGGTATAAGAACAACAGCCTCAATGTCAATAACGAATACAGTACCACATATATGTATATGTTGTGCGTGTCATGGTAATTACCAACGGTGTGTGTATGGCATACAATTCAGTGCTTGTACAACATGAACCGTCAGTAATGGTGCAGTGTCCAATAGGTACTAAGTCAATGTACAACAAGTGATGATATGCAAATGATGCTCATGCACAATCAATGCATATGCATATAAACCTGTGGGTACAACATCAAATCTAGCCCTCGACGCTTAACGCCATACGGGCGATTCCCCCGTAGATGTTAAATCTACTCACCGACGATCTTGAGCTAGGTAAATCCAGCCACTTGTTTCCCCCTCCTTGCAGCGTCTGAAGTCCCTGCATTCGATCCTATTATCACACAACACAAAAACGCGTGGATTTAGCAAACTACCCAATAATAAACGAACACAACGCCAACTAACGAATCGGTTCCCTCAAGCTACAAAAGGGTTTGCTTAGCTGCTAAACGCGTACAACGGCATCATCAAAATAAATCCACGAATGCAAGCTACCAGAAACACTTAACCTATATCGGATTAATCGTATCGCACTTTGCCGAAACACTAAAAACTAGCTAAGTGGTCCCAGATTTTGCTACTCAAACAATTAGTGAAAGTTGCAAGTTCCAGGAGACTACAAACAACCCCAGAGACCCCACGACCATTGTAGGGTTACTAAGCACTGTCACAAGGGTCTATAAGGCATCAACCATGCCCGATTTAAAATTTAGAAGTGCCGAACAACCTAAAGCAAGGATCTTTGCTAGATAATTAGGGTTAAACATGCAAGTAAACATCTTTACATCTAAGAGAGAGGGATTACAACATTTGTAGTCCGCTCCTTCGCTTCATAAGCTCCGAGTAGTAGTCCCTTCGCCGTGATCCATGATCTCCCGGACTCAAGAGAGGCTCCACAAGCCGAACAATCCAAACTTGCTTGAAGTCTTCCTTTTCGAAGATGATCTACCTTGAAGTTTCTTTAACTCAAGCTCTCACTTCTCTAATCAAGTATTAATGAAGTGAACACCCTAATCTAAGTGGCTAGAATAGATGAGGATGATGAAGTAGGAATTTAGCTCTCTTTTATTATCAATTTCTCACACACACTCATCACAAAATCAAAAGCTAGTAAGCTTAAAGAGGAAGAAGAAGATGAAGACTTTTTTGATGAATAATGAATTGTTATTATGGTTACAAATGAACCTTGAGTTAATAATATCAAGTATTAACTCATGTAGAGAGTTGACTAGGGTTAAGGGTTTGGGTTGGGTTAATAAAATACCTCCAAAATATCAACATATAATATCTTTGCTTAAAACAAAACAAAAGTTTCTAGAAGCTTCAAGAAAAGTCTAACCCAAATCAAACCCTAACCATGTTTAATCTCTACTAATCATGTTGCATTTGTAAACATAACTTGTTATAATATTATATATCACATATATAATATATTTTTGTAACAAAAGAAAATAATACAATTAGCATATATCGCATATATATCAATGTATTATCCAGTGAGAAAATGAATCAATAAAGCGAGCCAATATTAGATAATGTAATGTAATATATCACATATATAATTATACAGTAAATTATCGAATCAACACTTGATCCGACAATCCGGTTATTTCTCAAATAACCGACTAATATAATCTGTATCAGCTCATCGAATCAACACTTGATCCGATGACCCGGCTATATCACATATACGCGTCCGATATCATATATCGTGAGAATAAAATATGGTATCTCATATCGTAATATTCTCGATCCCGCACATATCACATATGTGCTCCTACTCTGTTTTTCCTGAGTCAAGAAACCTCTGTGTAGGACTCTAAAGAACCGTCAATACACCGGCAGTAGTTGATGATCATATCAAACACCCACAAGCTGCAAGCGGTCAGCTAAACGTAACAGCCACCCAGGTATTGAGTGATCAGAAGATCAACAAGCAAGCCTGTACATTTTCCGGTGAATCCAATCTGTAACACTCCTATACAGTCCGGTCTCTTCGTCTGATATGTCGCATATCTAGTCTAGGGGTGGTAAACGTCAGACCCCAGTAACCGATAAGTCGTGTCGATGTGAGGCTCATAACAGGTCGAGAAACTACTGATAACACTTACCAGTAGCACTCTATATCAGCCCTGGCCAAGGACTTCCAGTTATAGCCAATCGAACACAGCACAACATCAACTCCCTATACTGAGAGAGACGAAACCCCTCCTATCGCTCATTGCCTCCATGTGATTCGGGACTGTACCCAAAAGCCACCGTTTTGCACGCCCTCTTGGACGTGGTAAGGTGGAAATCAAAGCACAGTGGGAATCACACAAGACTCTATGACGATCTCGGGTCTACAGACTACCCTGTACCAGTGTCACCTGAGAACTGCCATCTGACGTGAGGTATAATACCATCTGGGAGTTCTCGGTGAGTCCGTTCAGTGTACCCAGTCTCCACTGAGCATCCGTACACCATCTTTGATGTCAAACACCGATGGATATGGGATCATCCATCGCCCATCATATGGGTTAAGATGCGTATACGCTAGTCTACTCTGGTGTATCGATTCCCTGTCTCGATACACTCTCGACTAGGAACAATTATAGGATGTACTCATAGTCTACTATGGCCCCACTAGTATGTGTTAGTTGTATGTATGCCCTAGAGGCCAGTATTGTACAGATGATGTATATTATATTGGATGCTTGGACATATATAGAGAGGACTTTCTTGCTTGATATGATAGTATGCTATCTGGTTGCTCTTTATCTTAACATGTATACTTGTCTCATGATACTGTTGTTAGGTCCATGTTACCCACCCCGGATCTTTCGTGGAGGCGGAATAGGTAAAAATCAAAATTTTCCTCGATAGGTAACATGGACCGTTCATGAAGGATCTTAGCTAAACAAAACTAACACAAAATCTACAAGTTCTAACTACTATGTAGAATGGTTATACCTAGGTCTTGAACTCCTTCTCTTCTCGTTGTTCTCCTCCTTACTTGCTCCTTGTAATAGTTTGTACGGCTCCTCCTCGTCGTCTCCTCTTTGTCGAAGATAGATCCACCCGAGGGTTCGAACTTGAGCTCCTACCTCAACCTATAGGTAACTAAGGTGCTTAGTTTGCTAAACCTAGAATCCTAGAAAGAGTAGAGAGTAGTCTTGGTGTTTTATCTCAAAGGAAAATGGTTCTCAACTCATGAGAGGGATTTTCCTTGAGCTAGAGGAAGAAGGAGAGCAATGGATGAGAGAGAAGATGCAAGTGAGAATGATACTATTTTTCAACCATGCTCTCATAATTTAGAAAAATGATAACAATAATAATAATTAATAATTTGTGATGGTGAGTTGATGAATGACCATTATCATTTCATTCATTAAATGCTTTTGCAAAGAATAAGAAGCATCTTTGAAAACAAATGATGATGGTCAACAAGTCCACTTTGGTCAACCGGTCAACTAAGTCAACAAGTCAACAAAAGTCAAGAATTCAACTCAACCATGGCACAATAATTGTTAACTAATATTATTAATCATATTTCCTATTCTCATTAGGGTTTGGAAAAAACACAACAGTCAACTGTGCATACACACCCGTACCATAACCCTAATGAGAATCCTCTGCCTCTGCTTCAGTCAACTGTGCATACACACCCGAATCCGTGATCCGAGGAACACGAATACAATGAGATAAAACTAACCCTAAAACATATACTAGGATCTGGCTTAAACCAAAGCCCACTAGTAATAACTGTCCGGACACCAAACGTGCACAAGTGCGCGGATGTGAACGAACCCCGTCGCAAAACCATGCGACCTCTACTCTGTTTTGCCCAAAGGCGAATAACCCTCTGTGTGGGACTCTAAAGACTCGACACTACGCTGGCAGTGGGTTTAACCACAGACCGCAAGCGGCACTAGCTGTACGTAACGGTCCCCAGGTAGATGCCGATAAGAAGACTGATGAGGTGAACCCATCCGAACTCCTACTGAGCCTGTATCTGACAATCTCCGTACAGTCCGGTCTGTTCGTCTGAGAGTATCGCATGGCGGGCCTAGGGGGCGGTAAACGTCAGTCCCCTAATAGCGGTACAAGTCGTGTCGAAGTGTAGCCCAAAACACCCTGAGAAACTACTGGTAACACTACCAGCAAATCTCGCTTGCCCTGGCCAGGGACGACTATGTGTAATGGCTCTCCTAGGCACAACGCGATATCAACTCCCAATACCGGGAGAGAAGAATCCTGTCTAACCGTCACTGCCTCCAAGTGCTTCGAGACCGCACCCAACTACTACCTGTTTGCACGACTCAGTAGAGCCGTGGTAGGGTAGTAATCTAAGAACAGTGGGAATACACTCGAGATGAAGTGACAGTGTCAAGTCAGCGGACTAAGCTGTACTCATGTCACCTGGGAACTGTTAACTGACGATAGGTATAATACCAACCAACAGTTCCCGACGAGTCCTGTCCAGTGTACTCGTATCCTAACAAGCACCTGCATACTATCTCTAGTACGACGTACTGATGGCTGTGGGATAGACCATCTCCCCTGCTGGGAAGAGAAGCGTATGCACCAGTCTACTCTGAAGTATCGATGCCCTGTCTCGATAATCCTACGACCAGGGACCAAAATAAGGATGTGCTTATAGACTACCCAGCCCCGACCCATCACAACGCCGGTAGTCAAGCAAAGATCCTAAGGGCTCCATCAATATGTATTAACGATATGTTAAAAGAAACATATACACATATTAAGATAGAAACAAACCAAGTAGCATACTACTATGTCGAGCAAGACTATCGTAAACCCGTATATATATATCCCAAGCCTCCAAAATGTATTATACAAACTAGTACTATACAATAATGGCCTCTAGGGCATACATATCTAACAATCTCCCACTTGCACTAAAGGCCAGTAATTGGTGTACCGCATACCCAACGTCTGCACTAAGGCCAGCTGCTGGCGTACCGCATACCCAATAGCTCAAAAAGTCGCTCGAACTGTGTTTGAGGGAGGGCCTTTGTGAATGGATCCACCGTGTTGTCTTTTGTGTCCACTCTTCGTACCTCGATCTCCTGGCGATCAATGATCTCCCTGATCAGGTGATACCGCCTTAAGATGTGTCTAGATTTCTTATGGGACCTTGGTTCCTTCGCTAAAGCTATAGCCCCATTGTTATCGCAATACAAAGGTATTGGATCAACAATGGATGGAACCACCTGAAGTTCACTAATGAACTTCTTCATCCAGACTGCCTCTTTTGCGGCATCGCTTGCAGCAATGTATTCAGCCTCCATCGTTGAGTCTGCGACGATATCCTGTTTAGAACTCCTCCAACACACCGCCCCTCCGTTGAGGGTAAACATAAAACCCGAGACAGATTTGCTGTCATCCTTGTCACTCTAGAAGCTTGAATCCGTAAAGGACTCGACCCTGAGGTCTCCACTACCGTAAACCAGGAACAACTCCTTAGTCCTTCTCAGGTACTTGAGAATGTTCTTCACTGCCGTCCAGTGGTCCTCACCTGGGTCTGACTGATACCGTCTCACCATGCTCAGTGCGTAAGCTACATCTGGTCTTGTACATAGAATCGCGTACATTATAGATCCTACCGCCGAAGCGTAGGGTATAGTGCTCATGTGAACCCTCTCCTCGTCAATCTTAGGAGACATCTTCTTGGAGAGGGTGATTCCGTGCAATGCGGGTATATTACCGCGCTTGGAATCTTCCATACTAAATCTCTTTAGTACGGTCTCTATGTACCTGGACTGTGAAAGTCCCAGTAGTCTCTTGGATGTATCTCTGTAGATCTTGATCCCCAGAATGTACGAGGCATCACCCAGATCCTTCATGGAGAACCGTTGTGACAAGAATAGCTTGACCGATTGTAGCATAGGAATGTCATTTCCTATGTCGTCCACGTACAAGACTAGGAACACGACAGTTCATCCTACAATCTTCTTATAGATACAAGGTTCATCTTCGTTCTTGATGAAATCAAATTCCTTGATTACCTCATCAAATAAGATGTTCCAGCTCCGCGATGCCTGCTTTAATCCATAAATAGATTTAAGCAACTTGCACACCTTCCCGCTGCTCCCACTGTCTACAAAACCCTCCGGCTGATCCATGTAAACGCACTCTTCTAAACAGCCGTTTAGAAAAGCCGTTTTTACGTCCATCTGCCAGATTTCATAGTCATGGAAAGCAGCAATGGCAAGTAGGATCCGAATGGATTTGAGCATAGCCACTGGAGAAAAGGTTTCGTCATAGTCCACACCAGGTCTTTGACGAAAACCTTTTGCAACGAGTCTAGCCTTATAGGTTTCCACCTGCCCATTCACACCAAGTTTTCTTTTGTAGATCCATTTGCATCCAACGGGTTTTACCCCAGGTGGAGCAATATCCAAGGTCCACACTTTATTGGTGTACATGGACTCCATCTCGGATTGCATTGCATCCAGCCACTTATCAGAGTCCCTACTGATAATGGCCTGCCTGAAACTGGTAGGGTTCCAAGATGCAATCCTCTCGATCCCCGTCTATGAGAAAACAGTAGTATCTCTCGGGCGGATGAGAAATCCTACCAGATCTGCAGAGTGGCTGAGGTTCGTTCGGGGTTATTGAATCCTGAGGTTCTGTCAAATCTTCAGTTTCATTTTGTGGTCGCTGAATTTCTTCCAGTTCTACCGAACTCCCATTAGTTTCTTTTGCAAGAAACTCCCCTTCTAAAAAGGTAGCATGGCGAGATACAAACACCTTCTGTTCCTCAGTGTGGTAGAACAGATATCCTAGTGATCTTTTAGGATATCCCACAAATTTACAAAGAACTGACTGTGCCTCTAACTTGTCCGGTTTCTGTGTTTTCACATAGGCCGGACAACCCCATATCTTAATAAATTTAAGACATGGTTTCTTACTGCTCCATATTTCATACGGAGTTCTAGGCACAGATTTGGACGGAACTTGATTCAAAAGGTATGCCGCTGTCTGAAGCGCATGTCCCCAGAATGAAATAGGCAACTCAGCACTACTCATCATGGAGCGAACCATATCCAATAGTGTACGATTCCTCCGTTCCGATACACCGTTGTGCTGTGGTGTATAAGGAGGAGTAAGCTGAGAGAGAATACCATTCTCTTTTAAGTAATCTAGGAATTCCTTGCTTAAGTACTCCCCTCCCTTATCCGATCGGAGGATCTTGATACTTTTGCCAGTCTGGTTCTCCACTTCGTTTATGAATTCCTTGAATTTCTCAAAAGCTTCAGATTTGTGTTTCATCAGATACACATATCCGAACCTAGAGAGATCGTCAGTGAATATGATGAAGTACGAGAACCCACCCCTTGCATGTATAAACATTGGACCACATACATCACTGTGTATGAGTCCCAAGAGCTCTGCTGCCCTTTCTCCATGTCCGGTGAACAGAGATTTGGTCATCTTTCCTTTGAGACAAGACTGACAAGTTTCATAAGATGAAAACTCGAACGTATTCAAGAGTCCATCTTTATGCAACTTACTTAGTCTTTTCTCTCCGATATGACCAAGTCTACAATGTCACAAGTAGGATTCATTCGTATCTGAATTCTTCCTCTTGCGTGTGTTTTGTACATTAAGAACCGTATTCTGATTTAGAACGTAGATACCATTACACAGTGTACCTTCTGCAACCAGTACCTTATGAAGGTAGATGTTCATGATATTTCTATCAAGAACAAAGTTATGTCCATCTTTATCGAGTAAAGAAACTGATATGATGTTGCAAACCATGGAAGGCACATAGTAGCAATCGTTCAAAATCATAGTATTGCCATTTGGAAACACTAGGTGATATTCACCGACGGCTGCAGCATTAACTTGTGCTCCGTTTGCTACTCTGAGCGACATATCACCAGGTACAACTCTCCTACTTTTTCTCAGTCTCTGCAATAGATTACAAATATTAGATCTTGATCCGGTATCAAGTACCCAGGAGGTAGGGCTGACCGTAAAGCAGTTCTCAATTACAAGAACACCTGAAGTAGATGCAAAGCCATGCTTCTTCTTCAACCGGGTATCCTTGGAATCCTTACAATCCTCTTTCTCTTGCTCATACTTATGACTGTTGTCATAAGTTAGAGCCGAACCAACGTTCCCCAGCCACGAATAAGAATTCGGATCGGTCAAGCGATACATTTCATTATCTTGATTAGGGCGTGAAATGGTTGCTACCTGGAGAGAGAGAAAAGAAACACTCAGCGTGTGCTCTTGCAAGATTAGATTGGTTTATTGATTTATCTAACCAGGATGGCTCCCACTGTTTCCTCAAATTTTTCTTCAAACCCTAAAAGAAGAACTAGTGAGGATTAATCGCACGTCACAATACTTGCTTAACTTTTCAGCCAGGCTGGTGTTGGTACTTCGAGGGAGGTTTTCCAACACTTTCGCGAAGTTCCTTAATTAAATAACCTCTTTTCCCTGGAGGCGTAGCCCCGCTAACACCGTTCTTGACACCTACTTGGTTTATAGCATTGATTGTTAAGTGAAATAATCTTCCGAGAGTAATCCAACTCATCAGTGGGATCGGGATCCAACTATCATTGTGCGATGACCTAGATGGAATCTACTCTAGTCGCCACACTCCAAAAGGTATACTAAATCTGCAAGTTTCAATTTCTTTAGAAACTCCCGATGTGGATTTTTGCCCCTAGGACCCAAGTGACCTTGACGAATAATCACCAAATCAAAAGGTCCTAGTCAAGTTCAACCCGTCGTTATCCAGGATTGCATTAGACCCGCCCGCATGATCCTTGACGAATAATCAACAAAATCATGTGATCGTCCTAACCAATCGCATCTATCAGTGCAACAGAGAATTATTACTTAGCTACCGTTCACTGTGCCTTGACGAATAATCAACAAACGCAGCACGAATACTAAGTATTAATTTTCTGAAATGACGGAGGGCTACGGCTGGGTTTTTGGCGAAAAGACCCGTTAACGTAATGAACTTGATGTAGTTGAAGGAACATGATAGCCCTTTTTTGAAAATATAGTGGCGAAAACTTTTGCTAAAGAGGTCACTCCCTGTGAAGGGATCTCGGCTCTTTCCTCGTCGAATGAGGTGCAGGATATTCCAAACTGAATACCTCGATGCAAAACAAGAAAAATCGACTATAGTGAAGTCATTACCCTGACGCAAACTTTTTGTCCAAGGGGTCACTCCCGATGAAGGGATCTCGGCCCTTGCCTCGTCGAATGAGGTGCTGGGCATTCATAACCGAATACCTCTATGCAAAACAAAAGAGAACGTCCTTGCAATAACAGCTTTTTGAAAATTGTTCCAACAACGTCTTTTTTGTTTATTTTCTTTGCATTAATTTAATGCGTCCCATCAGTTAATCCTACCATTGCAGAAAACAATGAAAATATGACGTACGCTTATGCCATCCGCATTCGCCACGGGGTCCCGTCATCACCCGTTAGGTTACTTAACTAACGACAGAGCGGGGGCTGGACTAGCGCGGATGCAAAACATAAGCAACGCCTACTAGATATCATATATAGATATACACATTCGTCAGATGCAATGATAGCCATTCCAGATCACAGATGAACGCATTGGATATGCTAGGAATCCACGTTTCGTTCGAGCCTGCAACGAAAGACGGATTACACGGTCGCGATGAATAGCCAAAACCCCACCCTAGACCCCTACGGGTGCGGCAAATTACCCGCCAAGTACCCGAAGCGAAGCAACCTCCCTCAACAACGTGAGTAGGCCACTCGGCACTTCGAGGTACCCGGTAGTTTGTGCACGCCACCTTGGGTCTATCCTTGGAGAAAAAACTGTAAAAAGAAATTATACAATGGCGGCTACAACCTCATCCCGGATATGCGGCCAAACAAATAATATTACATCAATTTATATATTACATGAATTGAAAGATAAAGAAAACTCTCATCTCACAACCCCCCGGCTATTCATCCGCGACAATCCAACGAATTCATATACACAAACCATCAACATTACAGATCACAGATATGTATAACCCCCACTAATCGATGTATAGCGATTAGCAGATGTTCAATACATATATCACATCACAGATATAACCCATTAGCCAAAATCTCGAGAAGTTCGATCAAAATACGGATTTGTAACCACCCCAAAAACAAATTTTTTCTCTGGAAAATCTGGGCAGAAACAAACCATCCTAAAAATCCCAAAACATTAATATAAGAACACTGCAGGAGAAACGACCCACGGCCGAGTCAACTCGGCCGCGGATCCGCGGCAAGAGCATGCTCTTGCCGCAGTTCCGCGGTGAGTTGGTCGACTCGCTGGATCATTTTTCTTGGGTGTTCTTTAAAAACCCTGAGCCGATTTTTAGTACATGATTTATTATTTTTCGAGCAGAATTAAAAATCGGCAGAAAGTTGATATTTTTGACGTGTTTTGTGGTTTTTTGTCCGATCGAAATTCTAGATACTTTGCTAACAAGCTAGTTTGTGTTTAGCTAGGCTCTGATACTACTGTTAGGTCCACGTTACCCACCCCAGATCTTTCGTGGAGTCGGAATAGGTAAAAATCAAAATTTTCCTCGATAGGTAACATGGACCGTTCATGAAGGATCTTGGCTAAACAAAACTAACACAAAATCTACAAGTTCTAACTACTATGTAGAATGGTTATACCTAGGTATTGAACTCCTTCTCTTCTCATTGTTCTCCTCCTTACTTGCTCCTTGTATTAGTTTGTACGGCTCCTCCTCGTCGTCTCCTTTTTGTCGAAGATAGATCCACCCGAGGGTTCGAACTTGAGCTCCTACCTCAACCTAGAGGTAACTAAGGTGCTTGGTTTGCTAAACCTAGAACCCTAGAAAGAGTAGAGAGTAGTCTTGATGTTTTATCTCAAAGGAAAATGGTTCTCAACTCATGAGAGGGATTTTCCTTGAGCTAGAGGAAGAAGGAGAGCAATGGATGAGAGTGAAGATGCAAGTGAGAATGATACCATTTTTCAACCATGCTCCCATAATTTAGAAAAATGATAATACTAATAATAATTAACAATTTGTGGTGGTGAGTTGATGAATGACCATTATCATTTCATTCATTAAATGCTTTTGCAAAGAATAAGAAGCATCTTTGAAAACAAATGATGATGGTCAACAAGTCCACTTTGGTCAACCGGTCAACTAAGTCAACAAATCAACAAAAGTCAAGAATTCAACTCAACCATGGCACAATAATTGTTAACTAATATTATTAATCATATTTCCTACTCTCATTAGGGTTTGGAAAAAAACAACAGTCAACTGTGCATATACACCCGTACCATAACCCTAATGAGAATCATCTGCCTCTGCCTCAGTCAACTATGCATACACACCCGCATCCGTGATCCGAGGAACACGAATACAATGAGATAAAACTAACCCCAAAACATATACTAGGATCTGGTTTAAAACAAAGCCCACTAGTAATGACTGTCCGGACACCAAACGTGCACAAGTGCGCGGACGTGAACGAACCCCGTCGCAAAACCATGCGACCTCTACTCTGTTTTGCCCAAAGGCGAATAACCCTCTGTGTGGGAATCTAAAGACTCGATACTACGCTAGCAGTGGGTTTAACCACAGACCGCAAGCGGCATTAGCTGTACGTAACGGTCCCCAGGTAGATGCCGATAAGAAGACTAATGAGGTGAACCCGTCCGAACTCCTACTGTGCCTGTATGTGACAATCTCCGTATAGTCCGGTCTGTTCGTCTGAGAGTATCGCATGGCGGCCCTAGGGGGCGGTAAACATCAGTCCCCTAATAGCGGTACAAGTCATGTCGGAGTGTAGCCTAAAACACCCTGAGAAACTACTGGTAACACTACCAGCAAATCTCGCTTGCCCTGGCCAGGGACGACTATGTGTAATGGCTCTCCTAGAAACAGCACGATATCAACTCCCAATACCGGGAGAGACGAATCCTGTCTAACCGTCACTGCCTCCAAGTGCTTCGAGACTGCACCCAACTACTACCTG
Source organism: Agapanthus africanus (assembly GCA_030015575.1). Lineage (NCBI taxonomy): Eukaryota > Viridiplantae > Streptophyta > Magnoliopsida > Asparagales > Amaryllidaceae > Agapanthus > Agapanthus africanus. The sequence continues at coordinate 385,746,361 of CM057342.1, forward strand.
TTTGCACGACTCAGTAGAGCCATGTTACGGTAGTAATCTAAGAACAGTGGGAACACACTCGAGGCGAAGTGACGGTGTCAAGTCAGCGGACTAAGCTGTACTCATATTACCAGGGAACTGTTAACTGACGATAGGTATAATACCAAGCAACAGTTCCCGACGAGTCCTGTCCAGTGTACTCGTATCCTAACGAGCACCTGCATATTATCTCCAGTACGACGTACTGATGGCTGTGGGACAGACCATCTCCCCTGCTGGGAAGAGAAGCGTATGCACCAGTCTACTCTGGAGTATCGATGCTCTGTCTCGATAATCCTACGACCAGGGACCAAAATAAGGATGTGCTTATAGACTACCCAGCCCCCACTAGTGTGATCGCCATCACAACGCCGGTGGTCAAGCAAAGATCCTAAGGGCTCCATCAATATGTATTAGCGATATGTTAAAAGAAACATATACACATATTAAGATAGAAACAAACCAAGTAGCATACTACTATGTCGAGCAAGACTGTCGTAAACCCGTATATATATATCCCAAGCCTCCAAAATATATTATACAAACTAGTACTATACAATAATGGCCTCTAGGGCATACATATCTAACAACTGTGTTATAGTTACATGTTGGTAAAGCCTTTAGGATGTGTACTTGACTACCAGGACTATGATGCAGATCATACTAGTGGGGCCATGGTAGTCCATAAGTACATCCTTTAATATTCCTAGTCGTAGGTGTATCGAGACAGGGCATCGATATACCAGAGTAGGCTAGCGTATACGCTTCTCGACCCATGAGATGGGCGATGGATGATCCCATATCCATTGGTGTTTGACATCAGAGATGGTATAAGGGTGCTCAGTGGAGACTAGGTACACTGGACGGACTCGCCGAGAACTCCCAGATGGTATTATACCTCACGTCAGATGGCAGTTCTCTGGTGACACTTGTGCAGGTTAGTCTGTAGACCCGAGATCGTCATAGAGTCTTGTGTGATTCCCACTGTGCTTTGATTTCCACCTTACCACGTCCAAGAGGGCATGCAAAACGGTGGTTTTAGGTACAGTCCCTAGTCATATGGAGGCAATGAGCGATAGGAGGGGTTTCGTCTCTCCCGGTATTGGGGGTTGATGTTACGCTGTGCTCGATTGGCCATAACAGGGAAGTCCCTGGCCAGGGCTGATTTAGAGATTTACTGGTAAGTGTTACCAGTAGTTTCTCAACCCATTATGAGCCTCACATCGGCACGACTTATCGGTTATTGGGGTCTGACGTTTACCACCCCTAGACTTGATATGCGACATATCAGACGAGGAGACCGGACTGTACGGGAAGTATTACCGTTTGGCTTTAACAAGAGTTGGAGCGGGCTTGCTTGCTGATCTTCTGATCGCTCAATACCCGGGTAGCCGTTACTGTAACATTTCAGAAAAATAAAATATTATTTTTGGGAATTTTTATAATTTAATATTATTTTATTGAATATTTTAATATTTCGGTATAATTAAATGCCGATAAATGGGGAAAATTCTAAAATGGAGTTTTGGTAAAAAGTTTACTAAAATGGCTTTTAAATATTTTATCTGGTTTTATAGATATTTTATCGGAATTTTACTTGGGCTGTGCACACATGTGCATGTTAGCTAGGGTTGAGTCTAGGGTTGAACCATGCTTAGATGACCATGGTGTTCTAACCGTTGATTAGGTTAATTGAGCTTAATTAATGGTGATTAGGGATGGGGGTTGACTTGTGTAGGAGAGAGAGGGGGGCATGAAGGATGTGCCATGACAAGCATGAGGATGATGGGGGTTAACTCATCTCATTTCAAACTTTTTGTTTGCCTCTCAAACACTCACATCTCTCTCACACTCACACACACATACCAACCTCTGCTGCATCAGCAGCAACCCCATCATAACACACACACCAGCCCCTAACACCTTAGCCTAACACCTACACACTCACATCAGCTGCAACACCATCAGCCCCATACCCAACATCATCAACACATTTTCAGCCACCAGAACAGCAACTACTTCAGCCAACATCAGCACAACTTCAGCCCCAATTTCTATCAACATCAGATACTACAACACTCCACCCTATATCAGCCAAAACACCCCACAACAACAGCCACAATATTATAAGCCACGGCCCAACACTTCTGCAGCTGCAACACACATTGAAACACAAAACAAAAGGGAAATTGCAAGCAGCAGATGCAGCATCAGCACCTGCAACAAGAAAAGAGAACAGCCACAAGCAGGAGCTCAGCAGCATCAACCGACCCTTCCACCTCATCCTCCTTCCCTTCTCCTTCATCCTAGGACCCCTTGAGGTATAATCTTGCAACCCAACTCCTTTCTTGCTTGATCATGGTTATTTAGCTGAAATTTAGTGTTTATATTGTGATTAGTGCTAGTTTAGGCAAATTGGAGTGAGACTTGACCAAGTGTTGGTTTTGAATGTTAGTATAGCCTTATTAGGTGTGTTTGAGACCAGCTCACCCAAGATTGTTCCAGATTTCACCCAAATACCAGATTTATTCGACTTGGCGTAAATTAGCAATTTTGTCGATTTTGTGACCTTTCTGGAAACTGCAACAACCCGAGGTACCCTAAAATAAAATTGACTTGGCAGTGAGATGTGCAGGCTGGTAGAAGCCAACAACCAAAACCCTAAACCCCACCTCCTTTGCGTGGCCGCCATTTAATTCCCCCTGGCCGCAATTTGCGGCCAGAGCAGGGGAAAACCCCCTCGTTTTTGGTGCACGACTCTTTTACCTATAAACTTGACCCTAGGTATGTCTAGTTTTGTCTGGTTCCAATCAGGATAGAATCTGGGTTGATTTCCTTGAGTTGGCGCATGATTTACGACTTGTTTAGCATGGATTTTTGGTATTCGATGATTCGTTTCTGTCGGGTGGCGTTTGAACGCCAACGGCAAAGGGTTATTGGCTGTGATTGCACGCGAGGCCGCAGGTTTTTACCTATGGGTGTAGCGTGCACCATTTTGGTTTTCGACATGGTTTTCATGTTTTATAGCATGTGATATCCTTATAGGTACCCCACGTGGCGTCGAAGCGTTAGAGATGCAAATGGCGACCTCGGCAAAGGCACACATAAGCAAGGTGAGTAGATTTATATCTACGGGGAGAAGTCGGGTGGATAGCGTATAGCACCCCCGCAGTTCGTGGTGATGTATACGGATGCGTATACACACCAACAATTATTATATGTTATTTGGGATTAATGATAATGTTAAGATGGATATTGGTGTGTTGGATTGGTGAAAGGTTACGAAACCCTAGGGTAGTGGGTGCACTACACATACATATACACATATACATACTTGCATACATCCTTATTTCATATGTGGTTATGGGATTCTATATAGATATGTGTTCACGTGGATATGGGACTATGTGTTCACATACGGATTTGAGGATGATACTTGGGTTTAAGATGAGTCGATGATATTTGATCCGATATTATGATATCGGTGATATGGTAAAATTCATATTTGAGATACGACTTGATGCTTTAGCGGATTTTGGGATGATGATGCCATAGGAATAGTGATATATATATAAAATGGTCGACATGTGATTACGTTACGAGATATGACATGATATGATATGACAAGATTAGTATGATTGGCCGCCTTGGGCGAGGTATACTCCTTGAGATGATATGTGCTGATGATATCGATTCAAACGAGACTGTTGATCAGTAGTCGGATCATGATGATAGTGATGATGTTAGCTTTGTACTAGACGTAGGTCAGTACCCAGATTATGATATTTGATATAGAGAATACCGGATGAATGATATGACGAATGTGATATTGACCCGTACCCAGATTTGGGATGCCGTACGACGGATTTACGTACGAGCTATATTTTGATGTTTGATCCGCACTCTTGAGTTGGGAATAACCGATTATAGGGATATAGTATCGGATGTGATATTATCGAGGCGGGATCATCGACTATATATATATATATATATATATATGTATGTATGTATCGACTCAGAGGTTAGGCGGTTTCCCTTTCCTACCGTTAGCTTTAGCTCAGCCATATAGTGGTGTAGCTATATGACTCTTATGACATTAGATGCAGTTTAGAGATCATGGTGTTTAGTATTCAGCTCCCGCATATTATTATTGTTGCTCCGCATCGCATACTGTTGTGATTCATATTCCATTATTGATATCATGCTGTTAGGACACCAGCACCATTACCGATGATGCGTATGCACCACGTACACTTATTTGCCGGCTCACATAGATCTTCATCGGTAATTGCCATGTCACGTACACTTAGAGAATATTATTGCTTGATTTAGCTTGTTAGCTAGTAGTTCACATGATATTAGTGTACTTGCCTTATATGCCAGCTTGACATTGTAGTCATTACTTGTCACTTCTTGCATACTGTTATTCATTGTTATGCCGCATTCATGGATTCTCATGCCTATATTCATAGTTTGCATGCTATTGATGATTTGGGTTTGGATTTCCATGAGATTTTCTGGATTTGGAGGAAAAACCGCAAAACATATATATAAACTGCTTTTCTCTCTTTTAAATAAAAAGGCGGTTTTCCCATGATGTATGAGTCGTCCACCATGAGTTTTGCTGATGGATTTCGAGACCCGATTCGAGGAGGCGGATGAACCGTTTCAGGTACATGGTGGGCCCGGTGCGGTACCCCGGGGCAAGAAGATCGCAGGAGATGGCGTTGAGCCTGGCGGAGGGAGCACTACCAACCGGTGATTTTACCCGACGCGTCGGATATCCGGAGGATACCGTCGTGGTCATGAGATGGATGGTAGGGGCCGGTCTGGACTGACGGCGCCCTGGATATTGTGATTGACACATTGAGATTTTGAGATATTGAGGTACAGAGATTGTGATACAGAGATATCGAGATATTGGGATTTATGTTTTATCCATATGCTAGGCACTGTTTATGCTGATTTCATTTATGTACCTCATTTTAAAAATACAGAAATCTCACAAATTTATGAAAGCAGTTTTCTTCAGTACATGCATTCTGTTTCATGCATTCATACATCATTCATATGATTCATTGCTACCTGAGGCACTGATATGGGCACATGGGATTACACTTGGGTTAGATATTTACCCTAGCCATGGTTATAGATTGCTGGTTATATATATTTGAGGATTATATATTATGATCGTATGACCTAGGATTGCGTCATACATGCGATTTTCTGTTCATAGATCTTTTTCTACTCACGAGTTGGCAACTCACCCCCATTGTGCCCCAGTTTCTTCCAGGTTTGCCGTACATGATTCATTACGGCTTTGCGGGCACTGCTTCTTTCGGGTGACATGCTAGTAGGTGGGTTATTTGTATCGTGCCCATCATTATACATTGTATATTATATTTCAGTTGTATCTAGAAGTTCCATCAACCAAACATGTATTTATTTGAGATAGAGACCTGTGATGTTTATTCTTTCGACCTTAGAGTCGCGCGTTATATTTCTCTGGGTTTCATGCTGTTGAGTTTCCTTTTCTGTTGTGATCCTCTCCTTTAGGCGTTGTATATTATATTGCAAACTGGTTGATTTAAAAATGGTTTTCCTACACTCTACTACTTTTCTTGGTTTGGATTTCTGGGTTCGGCTTACTTAGAGTACGTACGCCTCGAGACGTTCGTAGTCTAAGTGCCGGTCATATTCCGTAATTTCAGGACGTGACAAAGTTGGTATCAGAGCGTTAGGTTTTACCTTCGGAGCGTAGGATGATCCTTGGTTGATGGAATAGATAACTAAAGTAGAGTGACGTACCGTGGGTATGTTCCGTGGCATATTTACGACATGCCACTACACTTAAGAAGCCTTAGGATGTACATTTCTTTGTTCAGTATCATATTCATTCCTGATCTAGCCTCATCGGTACCCGTTATGTTTTACTACCACGATTACGGGCAGGGAGAACTATGGCTAGAGTTGCTGTCAGCATGAGCTCGTTACGAACGAGGACTGACCGGGGCATAATTCCGGCGACACACGATTGTAGAGATGTGTCTTTTGATTGTGTTTGCGCCACGAGCGTTGGATGGATCGCTGTATGAGATTGCTCGGACGTGCCGATCAGCACCAGAGGATTGAGCCACCGACAGAGGCCAGCCAGATTTTGATGACCGTTGATGTATGGCTTATTCGTGATGATCGAGGCACTGTTCAGCGTGCATGCGAGTGAGCCAGTATTTCTGTGAACGACGAGATATCGCCCCAGATGTTGGAGCTATTGCAGTACGAGTTGTACTAAGAGATGATAGAAAGCCGCTAGTCACCAAGGATGAATGACTAGGACATGTGGATCGTTCGCTATCCCGATGCGAGGTCATCAGATAGATTGATTCCAGCTGAGACGGCTTCATGCGGAGACGTTGAGAGTCGACAGAGACGATCGAATGTCAGAAACCTATTATTCCAGGTTTAAAGTATTCGGGAAGACATGCAGGCAATTCTATGGTCCCTCTAGAAGAATGAAACCCTAACTCGACTTAATGACCGTGTGAAAGCCTTTGAACCTTAGGGTTTGCGGCAATTCTGTGGCGCTATTAGTGAGGCTTGGGTTTGCCCTTCTACGGCTGGACCACCGATGTTGTGGTATGTACTAGATACTATTATACTATACCCAAGATGTTGAGCACTTGGGGGATTATGAGGTCTTGACAAATCGATCGGATGGCTCGACTTAATTCGGATGCTAGATGGTGAGATGCACTTCTTGGGAGACTCCAGATATGAGGATAGCCGTTGGAGCTCAGTCCATGCAGCCACGACGAGACGAGTCCGAAGCTGTCGACATTAGAGAAAAGTGGAGTAAGAGGTTCTACAAGATCTGGATATGATGACGTTCCACTCCGCCGACATCAGAGATGCGATGCGCATGCCGAGGCATAGTACTGGATATACCTTCCAGAAGGAGTCGCGATGAGTATGCAGCCGCTTCGGACCAAGAAGCAGATATAGTAAAGGATGAGGACTCCCAGACAGTTGGCAGAGACGAGACTTGGAAGCGACCTTGAGCAGGATTCCTTCCAGGACACTGCTGCAATGATACTTGCACCCAGGATCAGATGTGTCACGTACATTCAGAGAGCCAGAGGCCGACGCAGTGACATACTGCTTCGCGAGTGGTCGTGAGAATTGACCGAAAGAGGACCAGAGAGGGCCAGAACGGAATCGTCCCCGTTAGCACACCTGACAGGGCCGATGAGCCGATGGATCCTGAGATTGGTAATCCACAGAGAAGACTTGGACCCAGAAGTGGCCATGTTACGCACTTCAGCAGGCCAGAGTTCAGGATCGTCGACGAGATATGCTATGAGTAATCACGACAGTTGGCCAGAGATTCGTGGAGGATGCGCTTGGGCGGAACTATTCCGCCATACTTGATTTTGGAATTGTTGGGCGATTTATTCGCATGATTTGATTTTGATGATTGAGTATTTACGATTTTTGCACAGTCGTTGCACTTGATATTGTTTTCGTGCCTTGATTTCACATGATTGGATTTTGCGCATGTTCGGCGCTTGATGTTGGATTTCATGATTTCGTGCATGATGGATGCACCGGATTTGGATTTTAGCGCATGTTGGGGGCATGTTATGAGATGCGATTTTGTGCACACCAGATGCACTAAATCGAGATTCTTCATGCATGTCAGATGCACCTGTTTTTGCTGTCAGACACACTCGTGGCCTATGACAGATGCTTCATGCACACCCGATGCACTTAGATGTTGTTTCTGTGCGCATGTATGGCACATTTATGGATCTTGATTTCCGTGCACACCAGACGCACGTAGTTTTCATATGCACTTTTTGGGATTAATTTCTTATGGAGCAGTACATTTTTATGATATTGCGATTTGTTTTCGTACTGAGCAGGACTGGTCAGAGGACAGTGCCTGGATATATTTTGCATGTATTGATAGATTTCAAAGGGATTTCCAAAAGCGAGCTCTAGTCTCATTATTTACATACGTATCCGATACGACACGAAACATTTAAAACGAGAAAACCCTTCTAAATTGTTTTCAAACGGCGGATCGTGCATACAAAAAACAAAAGATATATACGTACATGGCTATTTTCTTATTGAGACGTCCGCCACTGTGCAGTGCTATGCGCATTGCTCATCGACTTTAAAGAATTTGGCATGCATTCCCTTCAGATATTTACATGTACAGATTTGATATTTACATGTATAGTTCCGATTTATAGCATATCGGTTTTGCTTTGGATTTGGCATTCGTGTTTTCACCTTGACTCCGATGATTGCGGGAGATTTGACGGAGTTTCGTTTTCGAGTTATCTGCTCGCTACTCTTGCGCATGCATTGCGCTACGATGCGTTTTATGTATTGATAATTTCGGAGCCCCGTTGACTTGGACATTTTATTGAAATGTTTTAGAATTTGGGGGTTTAAATTTAAATTCGGGGACCGTATTTCTTTAAGTGGGGAAGATTGTAACATTTCAAAAAAAATAAAATATTATTTTCGGGAATTTTTATAATTTAATATTATTTTATTGAATAATTTAATATTTCGGTATAATTAAATGCCGATAAATGGGGAAAATTCTAAAATGGAGTTTTGGTAAAAAGTTTACCAAAATGGCTTTTAAATATTTTATCTGGTTTTATAGATATTTTATCGGAATTTTAACTGGGCTGCACACGCATGTGCATGTTAGCTAGGGTTAAGTCTAGGGTTGAACCATGCTTAGATGACTATGGTGGTCTAACCATTTGATTAGGTTAATTGAGCTTAATTAATGGTGATTAGGGATGGGGGTTGACTTGTGTAGGAGAAAGAGGGGGGCATGAAGGATGTGCCATGACAAGCATCTGGTGAGAGAGAGGATGATGGGGGTTAACACATCTCATTTCAAACTTTTTGTTTGCCTCTCAAACACTCACATCTCTCTCACACTCACACACACATACCAACCTCTGCTGAATCATCAGCAACCCCATCATAACAAACACACCATCCCCTAACACCTTAGCCCAACACCTACACACTCACATCAGCTGCAACACCATCAGCCCCATACCCAACATCATCAGCACATTTTCAGCCACCAGAACAGCAGCTACATCAGCCAACATCAGCACAACTTCAGCCCCAATTTCTATCAACATCAGATACTACAACACTTCACCCTATATCAGCCACAACACCCCACAACAACAGCCACAATATTATAAGCCACAGCCCAACACTTCTGCTGCTGCAACACACATTGAAATAAAAAAACAAAAGGTTGCAAGCAGCAGAGGCAGCATCAGCAACTGCAACAAGAAAAGAGAACAGCCACAAGCAGGAGCCCAGCAGCAGCAACCCACCCTTCCACCTCATCCTCCTTCCCTTCTCCTTCATCCTAGGACCCCTTGAGGTATAATCTTGCAACCCAACTCCTTTCTTGCTTGATCATGGTTATTTAGCTGAAATTTAGTGTTTATATTGTGATTAGTGCTAGTTTAGGCAAATTGGAGTGAGACTTGACCAAGTGTTGGTTTTGAATGTTAGTATAGCCTTATTAGGTGTGTTTGAGACCAGCTCACCCAAGATTGTTCCAGATTTCACCCAAATACCGGATTTATTCGACTTGGCGTAAATTAGCAATTTTGTCGATTTTGTGACCTTTCTGGAAACTGCTACAACCCGAGGTACCCTAAAATAAAATTGACTTGGCAGTGAGATGTGCAGGCTGGTAGAAGCCAACACCCAAAACCCTAGACCCCAACTCCTTTCCCTGGTCGCCATTTAATTCCCCCTGGCCGCAATTTGCGGCCAGAGCAGGGGAAAAACCCCTCGTTTTTGGTGCACGACTCTTTTACCTGTAAACTTGACCCTGGGTATGTCTAGTTTTGTCTGGTTCCAATCAGGGTAGAATCTGGGTTGATTTCCTTGAGTTGGCGTATGATTTACGACTTGTTTAGCATGGATTTTTGGTATTCGATGATTCGTTTCTGTCGGGTGGCGTTTGAACGCCAACGACAGAGGGTTATTGGCTGTGATTGCACGCGAGGCCACGGGTTTTTACCTATGGGCGTAGCGTGCACCATTTTGGTTTCCGACATGGTTTTCATGTGTTTTAGCGTGTGATATCCTTGTAGGTACCCCACGTGGCGTCAAAGCGTTGGAGATGCAAATGGCGACATCGGCACCGGCACACATAAGCAAGGTGAGTAGATTTATATCTACGGGGAGAAGTCGGGTGGATGGCGTATAGCACCCCCGCAGTTCGTGGTGATGTATACGGATGCGTATACACACCAACAATTATTATATGTTATTTGGGATTAATGATAATGTTAAGATGGATATTGGTGTGTTGGATTGGTGAAAGGTTACGAAACCCTAGGGTAGTGGGTGCACTACACATACATATACACACATACAGACTTGCAAACATCCTTATTTCATATATGGTTATGTGATTCTATATAGATATGTGTTCACGTGGGTATGGGACTATGTGTTCACATACGGATTTGAGGATGATACATGGGTTTGAGATGAGTCGATGATATTTGATCCGAGATTATGATATCGGTGATATGGTAAAATTCATATTTGAGATACGACTTGATGCTTTAGCGGATTTTGGGATGATGATGCCTTAGGAATAGTGATATATATATAAAATGGTCGACATGTGATTATGTTACATGATATGACATGATATGATATGACAAGATTAGTATGATTGTCCGCCTTGGGCGAGGTATACTCCTTGAGATGATATGTGCTGATGATATCGATTCATACGAGACTGTTGATCAGTAGTCAGATCATGATGATAGTGATGATGTTAGCTTTGTACTAGATGTAGGTCAGTACACAGATTATGATATTTGATATAGAGAATACCAGATGAATGATATGATGAATGTGATATTGACCCGTACCCAGATTTGGGATGTCGTACGACGGATTTACGTACGAGCTATATTTTGATGTTTGATCCGCACTCTTGACTTGGGAATAACTGATTATTGGGATATGGTATCGGATGTGATATTATCGAGGCGGGATCACCGACTATATATATATATATATATATATATATATATATATGTCGACTCAGAGGTTAGGCGGTTTCCCTTACCTACCGTTAGCTTTTGCTCAGCCTTATAGTGGTGTAGCTATATGACTCTTATGACATTAGATGCAGTTTAGCGATCATGGTGTTTAGTATTCAGCTCCCGCATATTATTATTGTTGCTCCGCATCGCATACTGTTGTGATTCATATTCCATTATTGATATCATGCAGTTAGGACACCAGCACCATTACCGATGATGCGTATGTACCACGTACACTTATTTGCCGGCTCACACACATCTTCATCGGTAATTTCCATGTCACGTACACTTAGAGAATATTATTGCTTGATTTATCTTGTTAGCTAGTAGTTGACATGATATTAGTGTACTTGCCTTATATGCCAGCTTGACATTGTAGTCATTACTTGTCACTTCATGCATACTGTTATTCATTGTTATGCCGCATTCATGGATTCTCATGCCTATATTCATAGTTTGCATGCTATTGATGATTTGGGTTCGGATTTCCATGAGATTTTCTGGATTTGGAGGAAAACCGCAAAACATATATATAAACTGCTTTTCTCTCTTTTAAATAAAAATGCGGTTTTCCCATGATGTATGAGTCGTCCACCATGAGTTTTGCTGATGGATTTTGAGACCCGATTCGAGGAGGCGGATGAACCATTTCGGGTACATGGTGGGCCCGGTGCGGTACCCCGGGGCAAGAAGATCACAGGAGATGGCGTTGAGCCTGGCGGAGGGAGCACTACCAACCGGTGATTTTACCCGACGCGTCGGATATCCGGAGGATACCGTCGTGGTCATGAGATGGATGGTAGGGGCCGGTCTGGACTGACGGCGCCCTGGATATTGTGATTGACACATTGAGATTTTGAGATATTGAGGTACAGAGATTGTGATACAGAGATATCGAGATATTGGGATCTATGTTTTGTGCCGATGCTAGGCACTGTTTATGCTGATTTTATTTATGTACCTCATTTTAAAAATACAGAAATCTCACAAATTTATGAAAGTGGTTTTCTTCAGTACATGCATTCTGTTTCATGCATTCATACATCATTCATATGATTCATTGCTACCTGAGGCACTGACACGGGCACTTGGGATTACACTTAGGTTAGATATTTACCCTAGCCATGGTTATAGATTGCTGGTTATATATATTTGAGGATTATATATTATGATCGTATGACCTAGGATTGTGTCATACATCCGATTTTCTGTTCATATATCTTTTTCTACTCACGAGTTGGCAACTCACCACCGTTGTGCCCCAGTTTCTTGCAGGTTTGCCATACAGGATTCATTATGGCTTTGCGGGCACTGCTTCTTTCGGGTGACTTGCTAGTAGGTGGGTTATTTGTATCGTACCCATCATTATACATTGTATATTATATTTCAGTTGTATCTAGAAGTTCCATCAACCAAACACGTATTTATTTGAGATAGAGACCTGTGATGTTTATTCTTTCGACCTTAGAGTCGCGCGTTATATTTCTCTGGGTTTCATGCTGTTAAGTTTCCTTTTCTGTTGTGATTCTCGCCTTTAGGCATTGTATATTATATTGCAAACTGGTTGATTTAAAAATGGTTTTCCTACACTCTACTACTTTTCTTGGTTTGGATTTCTGGGTTCGGCTTACTTAGAGTGACATATAAAGAAGGTTTATGGCCACCATAATTCTAATAAATTATAGCTCATAACCATTCTAATTATTTTAGGTGTTAAAAAGAAGATGAAATGAAAGGTCTCATTTGTAGGTTATGAGAAGGATAAAAATTGATAAAAAAAATAATTGCAAGAATGAGAATTTGAACATGTGACCTATAGAATAACAATGCAATAACTTAACCAATGAGCTATAAGCTTGTTCATGAATATATTTAATTAGAATTAAATATATGCTGTTGCTTGAAAAGAATGTCGGCTTTTGGGCTCATAGTTTTATAAAAGAAAATGAAAATTAGATTGGATTTGGGTTATGGGCTGGGTCAGGTCTTGCGTTTAATTTGAAATAGGTTAAGATTTAGTTTAAAGAAATGGGTTTGGGAAAAGTAGATGGAATAATAAAATAATATATTTAATATAAAACAAAATATACGGGAATACTAAGAATAAATAAATACAACATTTTACTAAAGAAAGAAAATATGAAGGTATCGTAATATTGGGGTCGTTACATCTCTTCACGGTGAATCTGCACTTAAGCTATAGTCTACGTAACTATAAAATTGCAAAACTACTTGGTTCCTTCAACGACACCAAGTTCATTATGTTAAAGGTTTTCTTCTAAACCAGCCGTAGCCCTCTGTCATTTCATAAAGTAGAGTACTTAGTATTCGTGCTACGTTTGTTGGCCTCTAGTCAAGGCGTAGTGTCACGACCCAATTTAGGAACGTGACCGGCACTTAAACCACGTGACATCAACAGGCGTAACGCAATTTAAGTAAGCCGAAAACCCAGAAATCTAAATCATAAAAAGAAGTAAGTGAAAAAAACCATTGTTAAAACATTTGGAAATCTCAAGTAAAAATTTTAAAGCTTAAGTTTATTTTCTTAAAAATTTTGGCAGCACCTCCTTTATAAAACTAGCCTCGAAACGGGTACAGACACAGGATATAAATAAAGCATTCCCAAACGGGAGAAAATCACGCACAAAAGCGGAAAACAATAACCACAAGCATATATACGACGCCGTACCGAAGAAATAGACAATAAAAATGAAAACAACATAAAAAAGATAAAGCAACATAAGAAAGGCCGGCTCACATGAGCTCGACACCCAGAGTCACATAATATACAATATCGATCCTCATAAACTCGTCTCTAAGTCAATACATGAAAGTGGTAGATGGAGAGTACTAGATACAATGAGATATACAATAGATGTGTTCAAATAACCGCAAACCCACCTACACCAAAAAGGCCTCACAGCCAACCTTAGCGGTATCCGCAGAAATAGATACAATAAGGAGCCCTGCCGCGACTACTCTGAGGGTCAAGCCTGCAAAACACTGTGGCACATCGGGGGTGAGTTGCCGACTCGTGAATAGTAAATAACATCATACAGATAATCGCAAGTATGCACGAACAACGATAATCTATCACATGCAATCTGATAGCCTAAGTATGGCAATATGGATATGCAACAATCATGAACACGGTACACCATCAAGGTACTACAACTACATGAAAAAATTCATATCAAATAATCCTGAGTGGGATAAAACATAATCATCATCAATGAATCATCATCGTGGAAAAAACCAGTGTCCATCAACGACACCCGAAATCCTAATACCTCAGGCACCGTCACTCTGATCGGCCCTCATATCCATAAATCTCATGGAAGCTGAGTGCCCAACATCGACACTCGAAACATCATGAAAACCCGTGTCCAGCATCAACACGTAAATCCACATAACCCGGGCTCCCTCAGTCTGGATCGGCCCATGTCCATCTCACGACTCCGGTTGGTATCCTCCGGATAACCGCCGAGTCCAAACGATCACCGGTAGATAGTAGTCCCTCTGTCAGACTCATCGTCTACTGCACAACATACCTTTCTTGCTCCGAGGTACCATACTGGGTCCGTCATGAACCCGCAAACGGACCATCCATCTCCTCGAATCGAGTTTCGAAAACCAATCTTAGAATCGAGAAAACTCATGGTGGATGCATCGAAATATCATATCAAGAGAAACCGGGTTTTCAAAACAGTGCATACTTTCTTGAAATATAACCACGGTTCTCAAATCCATAAATCACATGAAATCAGTATCTCAATGCGTAAATCCATGAAATACGATGTATGCAACATAGAACAATAATATGCGCATATCAAGGGAAAACCACTCTTTTAAACGAATCAAGTTTTTAAAGATATCATGTGGTTCCCAAATTCCCCGAAGTCAAATGCAACATCATATAAATGTGTATATGTAGCTATAGCAAGGTATGTATGTATGCATGTATGTATGTATGCATGATGCAATTCATATGCACAATAGAACAACAATTAGCGTCTAAATATTGATAATAATGAAGGCGGTACAATACATATTCCCTTAGTAAGGTGGTACAAGAACAACAACCTCAATGTCAATAAAGAATGCAGTACCACATACATGTATATGTTGTGCGTGTCATGGTAATTACCAACGGTGTGTGTGTGGCATACAATTCAGTGCTTGTACAACATGAACCGTCAGTAATGGTGCAGTGTCCAATAGGTACTAAGTCAATGTACAACAAGTGATGGTATGCAAATGATGCTCATGCATAATCAACGCATATGCATATAATCATATGGCTACAACACCGAATCTAGCCCTCAACGCTTAACGCCATACAGGCGATTCCCCGTAGATGTTAAATCTACTCACTGATGATCTTGAGCTAGGTAAATCCAACCACTTGTTTTCCCCTCTTTGCAGCGTCCGAAGTCCCCGCCTGCGATCCTATTATCGCACAACACAATAATGCGTGGGTTTAGCAAACTACCCAATAATAAACGAACACAACGCCGGCTAACGAATCAGTTCCCTCAAGCTACAAAAGGGTTCGCTTAGCTGCTAAACGCGTACAACGGCATCATCAAAATAAATCCACGACTGCAAGCTACCAGAAACACTTAAACTACGTCGGATTAATCGTATCGCACTTTGCCGAAACACTAAAAACTAGCTAAGTGGTCTCAGATTTTGCTACTCAAATAATTAGTGAAAGTTGCAAGTTCCAGGAGACTACAAACAACTCCAGAGACCCCACGACCAAGACTAGAGACCCCAGTCCCTAATCTGGCTGCAATTTGCGGCCAGAAACAATATATTTGCGGCCAAGTTCAAATGGAATGGGCTCAGGTTTTTATGATAGCTTCTAGGTCTCTAAACTAAGTCTCTGTGATGGCAACTTCTCAAACAAAAACCTGGTTCGATAGCAGATTCACCCGAGACACAACAATTTACTAAAATACGATATTTGCACAAAAACTATAACTTTAGTGTTCTAAAAAGCAACTAATAAGCAACACAATATCTTAAAAGCCTAGTTAACAGTTAGAGATCACTACCTTACCAAACTTGCTCAAAAACCCTAGCTTTCCAAGCTCCAAGTCATCTCTAGAGGCTTAACTTGACTTTGTGAGAGTTTTTATAAAGTTTAGTGAAGATTAGGTTTGGGTTTGTGATGGAAAGGTATAGGTTTAATTTTTGAGGAAGGGAAGGAGAATAATTGAGAATGAGAGAGTGGGGTGAGAAGGAGGGAGTGTATGAGTGAGGGATGAGGGAAATGAGGGTGTGATGTTAGGAGTGAGCCATGCCCCTTTCTCTCTCCTCATTAATACTCCCATGCTTGCCCCATGCCTCATCAACCTTCATTGTCAACTCTCTCCCTCTCTCTCAAGTCAAAAGAATATACTCTTACTAAATATTAAGTGAAATGGGTTAACATGGCTTAATGTTGGTTTAGGGTGTCATAGCTACTTAAGCATGGTTAACACCTCCATAACCCCCAAGTTAACATGCACAAGTGTGTGCAAGCTTAAACAAATAATAATAAAATATTAATTAATTTTTATAAAATATATGAAAACTATTTTGGTTAACTTTTTACTAAAAACCCTCATTATCGCTTAATTAACACTAACCGCATTCTAAGGTATTACAATCTTCCCCCTTAAAGAAATTCGATTCCTGAATTTAAAAATCTTACTATGTATACCTTCAAAGAGATGAGGGAATTTCTTCCACATCTCGCTCTCAGCTTCCCATGTGACCTCTTCGCTATTCGGGCCACGCTAAATAACCTTCACAGATGGCAAGACTTTTGACCGAAGTTTCTTCACCTGCTGATCCAATATAACTACCGGCTGCTCGGTGAATGAAAGATCGTGCTCCAGCTGAACGGTCTGGTGCTGAATCATGTGAGAAGGGTCATGAAGGTACTTGCAAAGCATCGATACATGGAACACGGTGTGAACATCCGGAAAACTAGGCGGAAGTGCCAAACGATAGGCAACGGTACCAACTCGCTCAAGGATCTCAAAAGGACCCACAAATCTTGGACTAAGCTTCCCTTTCTTCCAAAATCTCATCACGCCCTTCATCGGAGAAATCCGTAGGAATACATGATCCCCCACTGTGAACTCAAGTCTACGACGACGACGGTCAGCATAAGACTTCTGTCTACACTGGGCTGCTCTCATCCTATCCTGAATCAACTGGATCTTCTCCATAGTCTCTTGAACTAGCTGGGGTCCCAATATCCTGCTCTCGTTTGATCCAACAGACAGGCGATCGACATTTTCTACCATACAAAGCTTCAAAAGGCGCTATCTGAATTGTCTCCTGATAACTGTTATTGTAGAAGAACTCTATCAACGGCAAGTGACGATCCCAACTTGTCACGACCCGAAAGTACGGAACATGACCGGCACTTAAATTACGAAATGTCTCGAGGCGTACGTAATCTAAGTAAGCCGAAAACCCAGAAAACCAAACCAATAAAAGTAGTAGAGTGAAGGAAAAACCAATATAAATTAAGTAGTTTGCAACATACGCCGAAATATGCATTTTAAAATCACAAGTCTTTTCTAAAAATTTCGGCAGAGTTTCCTTTGTAAATACTGACCCCAAACGGGTACAAAACCTGATAAAGCATAATAATGAATAAAGGCATCCCCTAGCGGGAGCTAGCTCTACGTCAATCGAAGGTCACAACCACGCAAGAAATATAATATACAACGCCGAAGGGCGAGGATCACAACAGAAAAGGAAACCCAAAACAGCATGAAATCCATAGAAATACAACGCGCGACTCTAAGATCAAAAGAGTAAACATCAATGGTCTCTATCTCTGAAATAAATACATGTTTGGTTGATGGAGTTTACTAGATACAACTGAAATAAATAATATACAAGGTATAATGGTGGTCACGATGCAAGTGAACCCACCTACCAAGCAAATCACCCGGAAAGGAAGAAGTGTGCCAGCAAGCCGTAACGAAACCTGTACGGAAAACCTGCAAGAAACTGTGGCACAATGGGGTGAGTTGCCAACTCGTGAATAGAAAACATCTACGAGCAGAAATCGCATGAATAACGCCATCCTAGGTCAAACGATCAGTAAAATATATATATATATATATATATATATATATATATATATACTCAAATGAATAAGTCTGAAGAATGATAAAGTGGTAATGTAACATCTATACATGAGTGTAATGCTAAGTGCTCGTGCCAGTGCCTCAGGTAATAACATATCATAATATGAGGCATGAATGCGGTAAAATGAAAACATGAGACGACAGGAATGAGAAAACCGTTTTCTTAATATAGTGAGATTTTTTGAATAAACATTCAAATATCATCAATAAAATAATCAGAAAATCAGTGTCAAGCATCGACACGAAATATATATCTCAATATCAAGTAAATCTCACATATCATGTATCAAATATGTATGCAACATTTATGGAGGTACTCTATCAGGTACTACTAATACATGAAACAATAAATGGTAATGTGTATATGCAATGGTCATGAAAGGTACTCTATCAGGTGCTACTAATACATGAAGTAATGCATATAAAATAAAATATTGGGTAGGGGATATAACATGCCATCCATACATCGGGCACATAGGCCTCTCACATCGACCATAAAGGCCCCTCACATATCGACTATAAAGGCCCCTCACATATCGACCATAAAGGCCCCACTCATATATAATGAATAAGTAAATTGCATAGATCATCATGATGATATATTAAGTAGGTGTGTGTGTGTGTGTGTGTATATATATATATATATCAGCATCCCATACCACTAATATATATATACTATAGGTATACGTATATATTTCAGCGTCCCATACCACTGATATATATACGCAGGGGTCAAACAATCTAGAAAACATCATATGAAACCATATCGCAGTGCGAAATCTATGAATTATAATACATGCAACGTGAAACGATAATATGAGCATGTAACTATGTAAAGGCATATGTGCAAGCATATAAGTATACATGTATGCTATATGTCATATGCATAAAAAAATATGAATCAATAACATATAAGCATGCAATGCAATGCGAGCAGTAAAATAAATGGTAAATGAATAATAATGCAGCAATAAAGAAATATACATTCCTATATACGAGTCATACAGGTTTTTGGTATTTCAAAGTTGCACGAATCGTGGTGTTTTAGAAAATAGGGCTACGGTGTTTTTATGAAGAAGTATGTCCTTGAAAATATTCGTAGTATCCCTTGGCCCGTCTTTAAAATAACCACGATTCGTTAGTTTTTGAAATCGGTATCACTCGGGTCTAATCTAACATCCACTAAGTAAACTACAGATCTAATTAATAAGCTAGTCGAAAGGGTATGGAAACCGCCTAAATCTGAGTCGATATATATATATAAATATAATAGTCGGCGATCCCTCCTCAATAGTATCACATACGATACAATATACATCATATAATATCCCCGAGTCATGAGTGCGGATATATCATCAATATAAAGCTCGTACGGTAAATCATCGTACGGCATCCCAAAAGCTGAGTACGGGTCAATATCACATTCATCTCATTAATTCTCTGGTATCCTTATCATCATATCTCATGATCTGAGGTACTGATCTATGTCTAGTACAAATCGATACCATCTATGTATGCATGCACGTGTGTGAAACACTACGTCAAAGGACCCGCTAAAACATCATGTCGTATCTCAAATACGAACCCTGTCATATCACCGATCTCACGGCCTAAAATCCAATCTCATTGACTCAACTCAAATCCCAAGTACTATCCTCAAATCCAGTATATGAACACATAGTCCTATACCCATATGTAAATATACACATCCCCATATACGCACATGTAAAAGAAAGAATGTATGCAAGTATGTGTGTGCGTGTGTGTGTGGGTGCAACCACTACTCTAGGGTTTCGCAACTAACACTAAACCAATCCAAGAACACCTAGAATCCATCTTTATCATCAATAAACTCAAAGCAACATATAATAAATATATGTGTGTATACGTATTCGTATACATCACCACGAACTGCGGAGGTGCTATACGCCATCCACTCGACTTCCCCCGTAGATATAATCTACTCACCTGCTTCTTATATGTCGGTGTCGATGTCGCCTTCATCTTCTTCATCGTATGAAACCCACGTGAAGGTACCTACGTAAATAACACAATTGCAATTGCGTATTAAAATCACATCGAAAAACCAAAACGACACGCTAAGGCCTATAGGTTAGAACCTATGGACCACGCCTTCAAACCACCAAGCAACCCTCGATATCGTTGTACAAACTTCGAATGATCGAGGAACAACACAGATATAAAAATCCAGAACGCAAAATACGCAAAACGAAACCCGAATCCAAAACAGCAACTATTGAAAATGGTCCCAGATTTCACCCTAGGTCAACTCAGCCAAAGTTGCAAATGCCAAGGGTCTAGTTTACTGGAGATGGAGCCATGGAAGAAACATGAATCAAAATGGTGGGACCCAAGCCGCAATTTACGGCCATCTAGATTTAATCTGCGGCCTGGTTGGGAAGGTAGGGGCTAGGGTTTTGGGTGATGCCTCCTAGGTGCCTGCATGTATCACTGTCCATGCAAAAATATTTTCAGGTGACCCGGGTGTTAGCAGATTTCCAAATACAATCACAGAATCCACAATTCTTCCGATATCGGGTTTCTAAATCCGTATTCCGGGTCCTAGTATCTGGTTTGGGTCTCAAATCAATCACCACAGGGGTTGTACAGCCTCTAGTAACCCTAATTTCACCTTTGATTTCAACTAAAACCCTAATCCTCAACTCAAGTTTTCAAACTCCCCAAAACCACACAATATCGGTTACAATTTTAACAAGGATGTGAAAGCAATGGGAAAACTAAGCTAGTGGTTCAGAAAATACCTCCTTTAGGACCCAAGAATCCCCTACAGCACCAAAATCGAATTTTTCTTGGTCCATAGCGTAGCTTGAAAGCTTGTGCACAAGGTTTGTGAAGAGGAGATGAGGTTTCGGTGTTGTTTTGAGATTTTATGTAATGGTGAAGAGGAGGTGAAGGGGGAGGAATTTCTGCTGGAGATGGGGCTGCTGCTGGAGATGGAGGGAAGTGAGGGGGAGAGAGAGAGATCCAAAGTCAAGCCTCTCCCCATGCCTAATAAATGCCCCATTCCTCTATTTCTTTATTCACTTTCTTTTCTTTCATTTTCTTTCCTTTTCTTTTCTATTCTAAACAAAACAAAACCATACATGAGAAAGGAAAACACATGATAGGAGAAAATATGTAACACAAGTGAAAAAAATGATATGGTGTATGTTTTGCAAAAAATAAGCTTAATGCGCGATTAGCGATATTTAACCGCGATTAGCACTAAAATAGTGTCAAATAAGTCATAAAATCTTAAAATTTGCATAATTCACATAAAACATCCTCTTTTTAGTAATTTTTATAATTTTCCAAATTTTTCCCAATTTATCAGTATTTAATTATACCGAAATATTAAAATATTCATTAAAATTAATATTAAATTATAAAAATTCCCCAAAAATAATATTTTATTTTTTTGAAATGTTACAATCTTCCCCCTTTAAAGAAATTCAGTCCCCGAATTTAAATTTAAACCCCTCAAATACTAAAACATTTCAGTAGAAAGTCCAAGTCGTCGGGGTTCCGAAATCATCAATACAGAAAACGCATCATAGCGCAATGCATGCGCATGAACAATGAGCAGATAACTCAAAATCAAACCTCTGTCAAGCATCCCGCAATCATCGGAGTCATGGTAAAGACACAAATGTCAAATCCAAAATAAAACCAATATGATATAAATCAGAACTATACATGTAAATAGTTGAAGTAAATGCATGCCAAGTCTTTTTAAGTCGCTGTGTGATGCGCATAACACTGCACAGTGGCGGAGGTCTATTATAATAAAATAACCATATACGTATATATCCTTTGTTTAATATGTACGTTCCGCCGTTTTGAAAACAATTTAGAAGGGTTTCCTTGTTTTAAACGTTTCGTGTCATATCGGACACATAGGTAAATACTGAGACTATAACTCGCTTTTTGGAAATCCTTTCGATAACTATCAATGCAAGAAAAATATATCCAGGCACTATCCTCTGACTAGTCCTGCTCAGTACGAAAATAAATAGCAAATATCATAAAAACGTACTGGTCCATAAGGAATAAATCCCAAAAATATGCATATAAATGATACGTGCATCTGGTGCGCACGGAAATCAAAATCCATATATGTGACATACATGTGTACAGAAACATCATCTAGGTGCAACGGGTGTGCACGAAACATCTGCCAAGGGCAACGGGCGTGCCTGACAGCAAAATCAGGTGCATCTGACATGCACAAGAAATCCCGATTTAGTGCATCTGGTGTGCACCAAAATCGTATCTCAAAACATGCGCTCAACACGCGCGAAAATCCAAATCAAATGCACGGAGTGCAAGAAATCAACATCAATATCAAAATCAAAATCGACGGTATACTATACGGCTCAATCCAAATCAGGTATACCGCGGTGTATAAGCTCACAACCATGTGCATCAGCGTGCACAAATCAAATCAAAAAACTAAAAGTGCATGAAAGCTATGCTGGAAGCATAAATCAAATCACCGGCATAAAATAGGCATGAAATCACAATCAATACCTCAAACGTAATAACTATGCGCAAAATATAAATACCCAGTAGGTGCAACCATGGTGCATGAAAACAAATATCATGAAGCTCAGCCATCAAGACTAAATCATGCGAATAGATCGCCTAAAATACCGAAATCCAAGGTGACGGATACGTGATAATTGAATAACAAAATCATAAATCATAAATACCGTCGTCGGTATATCCTCTTTCAAAGTCAAGAAGGTGTCGGTGCATCCAATGCTAGCAGCGCAAGATATCTACTTGCCTCCTGTTCATGGTCTGGCGTCCTCTGTCTCTAGGTCCTTATCTCCTCTGTGGATTAACAATCTCGCAATTCATCGGCTCATGGCCCTGTCTGGTGTGTTAACGGGGACGATTCCGTTCTGGTACTTCTCTGATCATCTGCGTCCTCAGCGCAGCACTTCCTCGGAAACTGGTCGCATCCCAACGCCTCTGCATGCGTATCGCATCTCTGATGTCAGCGGAGTGGGGCGTCATCTCGTCGAAATCTCGTGCGAACTCTTTACTCCACTTTGTTCCAATGTCGACTGATTCGAACTCGTCTTCTCGTGGCTGCATGGACTGCGCTCCAACGGCTATACTCGTATCCGAAGTCTCCCAAGCAATGTGTCCTATCACATGATATCCGAAATATGTCGAACCTTTCGATCGATTCGCCAAAACCTCATAATCCCCCAAGAGATCAACATCTTCAGTACAGTTTAATAGTATCGAGTACATACCTCAGTATCGGTGGACCAGCCGTAGAAGGGCAAACCCAAGCCTCACTAATGGCGCCGCGGAACTACCGCAAACCCTAAGGTTCAAAGGCTTTCACACGGTCATTATGTCGAGTTAGGATTTACATCTTCTAGAGGGTCCATAGAATCGCTTGCATGTCTTTCCGAATACTTTAAACTTAGAATATGGGTTTCTGACATTCGATCGCCTCCATCGACTACCAACGAACCTGCGTGAAGTTGTCTCTAGCTGGAATCAATCAATCTGATGACCTCGCATCGGGGTAAGCGAACGAACCACATGTCCTACTCATTCATCCTCGGTGACTAGCGACCTTCTATCATCTCTTAGTACAACTCGTACTGCAATAGCTCCAACATCTGGGGCGATATCTCGTCGTTCGCAGCAACAACTGGCTCACTCGTCTGCACGCTGAACAGTGCCTCAATCATCATGAATAAGCAATACATCAACGGTCATCAAAATCTGGCTGGCCTCTATCAGTGGCTCAATCCTCTTGTGCTGATCTGCACGTCCGAGTAATCTCATACAGCGATCCATCAAACGCTCGTGGCACGAAAATACAATAAAAAGACACATCTCTGCAATCGTGTGTCACCGGAATCACGCTCTGGTCAGTCCTCGTTCGTGATGAGCTCGTGCTGACCGCAACTCTAGCCGTAGCTCTCCCTGCCCGTAATCGTTGCAGCAAAACCATAAACTAGTACCGATAAGGCTAGATCATGAATGAATATAATACTGAGCAAAGAAATGTACATCCTAAGGCTTCTTAAGTGGAGTAGCGTATCGTAAATATGCCGCGGAACATACGTACGGTACGTCACTCTACTTTAGTCAGCTACTCCATCAACCAAGGGTCATCCTACACTCCGAAGGTGAAACCTAACGCTCTGATACCAACTTTGTCATGACCCGAAAGTACGGAACATGACCGGCACTTAAATTACGGAACGTCTCGAGGCGTACGTAATCTAAGTAAGCCGAAAACCCAGAAAACCAAACCAAGAAAAGTAGTAGAGTGAAGGAAAAACCAATATAAATCAAGTAGTTTGCAACATACACCGAAATATGCATTTTAAAATCACAAGTCTTTTCTAAAAATTTCGGCAGAGTTTCCTTTGTAAATACTGACCCCAAACGGGTACAAAACCTGATAAAGAATAATAATGAATAAAGGCATCCCTAAGCGGGAGCTAGCTCTACGTCAATCGATGGTCACAACCACGTAAGAAATATATTATACAACGCCGAAGGGCGAGGATCACAACAGAAAAGGAAACCCAAAACAGCATGAAATCCAAAGAAATACAACACGCAACTCTAAGGTCGAAAGAGTAAACATCAATGGTCTCTATCTCTGAAATAAATACATGTTTGGTTGATGGAGTTTACTAGATACAACTGAAATAAATAATATACAAGGTATAATGGGGGTCACGATGCAAGTGAACCTACCTACCAAGAAAATCACCCGGAAATGAAGCAGTGTGCCTGCAAGCCGTAACGAAACCTGTACGGCAAACCTGCAAGAAACTGTGGCACAACGGGGGTGAGTTGCCAACTCATGAGTAGAAAACATTTACGAGCAGAAATCGCATGAATAACGCAATCCTAGGTCAAACGATCAGTAATATATATATATATATATATATATATATATATACACACACACACCCAAATGAATAAGTCTGAAGAATGATAAAGTGGTAATGTAACATCTATACATGAGTGTAGTGCTAAGTGCTCGTGCCAGTGCCTCAGGTAATAACATATCATAATATGAGATATGAATCCGGTAAAATGAAAACAGAAGACAAAAGGAATGAGAAAACCGTTTTCTTAATATAGTGAGATTTTTTGAATAAACATTCAAATATCAACAATAAAATCATCAGAAAATCAGTGTCAAGCATCGACACGAAATATATATCTCAATATCAAGTAAATCTCACATATCATGTATCCAATATGTATGCAACATTTATGAAGGTACTCTATCAGGTACTACTAATATATGAAGCAATAAATGGTAATGTGTATATGCAATAGTCATGAAAGGTACTCTATCAGATACTACTAATACATGAAGCAATGCATATAAAATAAATGTGGGGTAGAGGATATAACATGCCATCCATACATCGGGCACATAGGCCCCTCACATCGACCATAAAGGCCCCTCATATCGACCATAAAGGCCCCACTCATATATAATGAATAAGTAAATTGCATAGATCATCATGATGATATATTAAGTAGGTGTATATAGATATCAGCGTCCCATACCATTGCTGATATGATAAGAAAAACCGAATATATATATACTGTTAAGCCCAAACCACTAAAGGAAAGGTTCTATACATATAGCCATAGTATATATACTAATATATATATACTATGGGTATACGTATATATTTCAGCGTCCCATACTACTGATATATATACGCAGGGGTAAAACAATCCAGAAAACATCATATGAAACCATATCGCAGTGCGAAATCCATGAATTATAATACATGCAACGTGAAACGATAATATGAGCATGTAACTATGTAAAGGCATATGTGTAAGCATATAAGTATACATGTATACTATATGTAATATGCACAAAGGAATATGAATCAATAACATATAAGCATGCAATGCAATGCGAGCAGTAGAATAAATGGTAAATGAATAATAATGCAGCAATAAAGAAATATACATTCCTATATACGAGTCATACAGGTTTTTGGTATTTCAAAGTTGCACGAATCATGGTGTTTTAGAAAATAGGGCTACGGTGTTTTTATGAAGAAGTATGTCCTTGAAAATATTCGTAGTATCCCTCGGCCCGTCTTTAAAATACCCATGATTCGTTAGTTTTTGAAATCGGTATCACTCGGGTCTAATCTAACATCCACTAAGTAAACTACAGATCTAATTAATAAGCTAGTCGAAAGGGTATGGAAACCGCCTAAATCTGAGTCGATATATATATATATAAATATAATAGTCGGCGTTCCCTCCTCAATAGTATCACATACGATACAATATACATCATATAATATCCCCGAGTCATGAGTACGGATCTATCATCAATATAAAGCTCGTACGGTAAATCATCGTACGGCATCCCAGAAGCTGAGTACGGGTCAATATCACATTCATCTCATCAATTCTCTGGTATCCTTATCATCATATCTCATGATCTGAGGTACTGATCTATGTCTAGTACAAATCGATACCATCTATGTATGCATGCACGTGTGTGAAACACTACGTCAAAGGACCCGCTAAAATATCATGTCGTATCTCAAATACGAACCCTGTGATATCACCGATCTCACGGCCTCAAATCCAATCTCATCGACTCATCTCAAATCCCAAGTACTATCCTCAAATCTAGTATATGAACACATAGTCCCATACCCATATGTAAATATACACATCCCCATATACGCACAGGTAAAAGAAAGAATGTATGTAAGTATGTGTGTGCGTGTGTGTGTGGGTGCAACCACTACTCTAGGGTTTCGCAACTAACACTAAACCAATCCAAGAACACCTAGAATCCATCTTTATCATCAATAAACTCAAAGCAACATATAATAAATATATGTGTGTATACGTATTCGTATACATCACCACGAACTGTGGGGGTGCTATACGCCATCCACCCGACTTCCCCCGTAGATATAATCTACTCACCTATTTCTTGTGTGTCGGTGTCGATGTCGCCTTCATCTTCTTCATCGTATGAAACCCACGTGAAGGTACCTACATAAATAACACAATTGCAATTGCGTATTAAAATCACATCAAAAAACCAAAACGACACGCTAAGGCCTATAGGTTAGAACCTATGGACCACGCCTTCAAACCACCAAGCAACCCTCGATATCGTCATACAAACTTCGAATGATCGAGGTACAACATAAATACAAAAATCCAAAACGCAAAATACGCAAAACGAAACCCGAATCCAAAACAACAACTATTGAAAATGGTCCCAGATTTCACCCTAGGTCAAATCAGCCAAAGTTGCATATGCCAAGGGTCTAGTTTACTGGAGATGGAGCCATGGAAGAAACACGAATCAAAATGGTGGGACCCAGGCTGCAATTTGCGGCTATCTAGATTAAATCTGCGGCCTGGTTGGGGAGGTAGGGGCTCGGGTTTTGGGTGATGCCTCCTAGGTGCCTGCATGTATCACTGTCCATGCAAAAATATTTTCAGGTGACCCGGGTGTTAGCAGATTTCCAAATACAATCACAGAATCCACAATTCTTTCGATATCGGGTTTCTAAATCCGTATTCTGGGTCCTAGTCTCTGGTTTGGATCTCAAATCAATCACCACAGGGGTTGTATAGTCTCTAGCAACCCTAATTTCACCTTTGATTTCAACTAAAACCCTAATCCTCAACTCAAGTTTTCAAACTCCCCAAAATCACACAATATCGGTTACAATTTTAACAAGGATGTGAAAGCAATGGGAAAACTAAGCTAGTGGTTCAGAAAATACCTCCTTTGGGACCCAAGAATCCTCTACAGCACCAAAATCGAATTTGTCTTGGTCTATAGCGTAGCTTGCGAGCTTGTGCACAAGGTTTGTGAAGAGGAGATGAGGTTTCGGTGTTGTTTTGAGGTTGTATGTAATGGTGAAGAGGAGGTGAAGGGGGAGGAATTGCTGCTGGAGATGGGGTTGCTGCTGGAGATGGAAGGAAGTGAGGGGGAGAGAGAGATCTCCAAAGTCAAGCCTCCCCCCATGCCTAATAAATGCCCCATTCCTCTCTTTCTTTATTCACTTTCTTTTCTTTCATTTTCTTTCCATTTCTTTTCTATTCTAAACAAAACAAATCCATACATGAGAAAGGAAAACACATGATAGGAGAAAAAATGTAACACAAGTGAAAAAATGATATGGTGCATGTTTTGCACAAAATAAGCTTAATGCGCGATTAGCGATATTTAACCGCGATCAGCACTCAAATAGTGTCAAATAAATCATAAAAACTTAAAATTTGCATAATTCACATAAAACATCCTCTTTTTAGTAATTTCTATAATTTTCCAAATTTTTCCCAATTTATCGGTATTTAATTATACCGAAATATTAAAATATTCATTAAAATTAATATTAAATTAAAAAAATTCCCGAAAAATAATATTTTATTTTTCTGAAATGTTACACAACTGCCACCAAAATCAAGCACACACGCACGAAGCATATCCTCCAGAGTCTGTATAGTCCGCTCTGACTGACTATCTGTCTGCGAATGGAAAGCGGTGCTAAAACTCAATTTGGTACCCAAAGCTTCCTGAAGCTTCTGCTAAAGACGGCTAGTAAAATGGGTGCCCCTGTCGGATACGTTGCATGTAGGAACGTCGTGCAAACACACAATCTCATCAATGTACAACTGAGCATACTGAGCATAACCGAAAGTGTTCTTCACTGGAAGGAAGTGAGTCGCTTTCGTCAACCGGTCAACAATCACCTAAATGGAGTCATACCCTCGACTGGACCTGGGTAGACCCATAATGAAATCCATGGAGATCTGATCCCATTTCTACTCCAAAACGGGTAAAGGCTGCAACTCTCCTGCCGGTCTCAGATGCTCAGCCTTGACTTGCTGACTAGTCAGGCACCTCGGAACGAAATCCAAAACATCACTCTTCATCCCTGCCCACCAGTAGGTATCTCTCAAGTCACGATACATCTTAGTGGAACCTAGGCGAACACTATAAGCTGACTGATGTGCCTGCTCTAGGATCTCACGTCTCAACCCACCGATATCAGGTACACACAAACGAGTCCCAAAACGTAGCACACCATGGTCATCAATCATGAACTCCACATCTCTACCCTGCCGAACACGCTCAAAAATATCAGACAAATGGGCATCGTTGGGTTGTGCCTCATGAATACGATCAAGCAGAAGTGGACGGGCGCGGACATGAGCAAGCTGTCCCCCAGTGGAAGTGAACTCAACTGTACTCTACTGTCACACAAGATCTTCCAATCTACAGAAGACTGTCTCTGAACTGCGCTCAACTGGAACAATCTACCCCCGGGCCTATGACTCAAAGCATCAGTTACCACATTCGCCTTGCCCGGGTGATAAAGGATCTCACAATCATAATCCTTCACGAGCTCCATCCAACGGCGCTGTCTCAAATTCAGGTCCCGCTGCTGAAAGATGTACTTTATGTTCTGGTGGTCTGTGAAAATCTGATACGACTCCCCATACAAGTGGTGTCTCTAAATCTTAAGCGGAAAGACCACCGCGACCATCTCAAGATTATGAGTAGGATAATTCTTCTCGTGCTTCTTCAGCTGTCGGGAAGCATAAGCGATAACTCTATCATGCTGCATCAATACACAATCGAGCCCCACTCGAGAAGTATCACAGTAAACATAGCCGCCCGATCAAGAAGGAAAAGATAAACTGGTACAGTCGTCAACCGAGTCTTCAACTGCTGAAAACTATGCTCGCATGCCTCAGTCCAAAGAAAAGGATCTCCCTTACTGGTCAGTCCGGTCAGCGGTGCAGCGATACTCGAGAAGTCCTACACGAAACGGCGGTAATAACCGGCTAAGCCCAAAAAGCCGCGTGCCTCTTTCACTGACACAGGTCTGGGACAAAGCTGTACGGCCTCGATCTTCCTCGGGTTCACACGAATACCGTCTCCCGTAACCACATGACTCAGGAAGTCAACACTATCAAGCCAGAAGGCACGCTTTGAGAATTTAGCAAACAGCTGGTGCTCTCTCAATGTCTGCAAAGAAATCCTCAAGTGCTGCTCATGCTCCTCTCGACTCCTGGAATAAACCAGAATGTCATCAATAAACACAACAATGAATTGGTCGAGGAACGGCCTGAAAATCCGGTTGATCAAATCCATGAACGTTGTTGGGGCATTGGTGAGTCCGAACGACATCACCAAAAACTCATAATGCCCGTAGCGCGTACGAAAAGTAGTCTTCGGAATGTCATCATTCCGAACCCGCAACTGATGATAACCCGATCTCAAATCAATCTTAGAAAAATGTCCCGCACCCTGGAGCTGATCAAACAAATCGTCAATGCGAGATAACGGATACCTATTCCGCACCGTAATGCGATTCAATTGACGACAATCAATGCACAACCTCAAACTGTCGTCCTTCTTCTTGACGAGCAGAACAGGAGCTCTCCAAGGCAAAACACTCGGACGCACAAGTCCCCTATCAAAAAACTCTTGCAGCTGATCCTTAAGCTTCGCCGGAGCCATCCGATAAGGCGGTATAGAAATAGGCCCCGTGCCGGGGATCAAATCAATGAAAAACTTAATCTCACGCTCTGGCGGCAATCCAGGTAACTCATCGGGAAATACGTCGTGAAACTCTCTCACAATAGGAACCCGGTCCAACAAATCTACCGTGGCTCCGGTATCACGAATAAAAGCTTAGAATCCTCGATATCCTCTCCTCAAGAGCCGACTGGCGAAAAGGGTAGAAATCAAATTGTGTGGGGTGGCACCATAGTTCCCCTGCACAACAAGAACCGATTCACCCAGAAAACAAAACCTGACTGTCTTCTCACGGCAGTCCATAAATGCATAGCAAGTAGCTAACCAGTCCATGCCCAGGAGAACGTCGAAGTCCAACATCTCAAGAAGGATTAAGTTAACAGACGAATCTCTATCTCCAATACAAACGGCACACGACCGAAACACGTGTCGCGCAACAAAAGACTCGCCAACAGGAGTAGTCACGACAAGCGGCTGATCTAGCAAACACGACTCTTGGCCCAACCTCGGCACGAAGTGTGTAGAAACATACGAGTGCGTAGATCCCGGATCAATCAAAATGTGTGCATCGAAAGAACATTCTGAAAAGGTACCTGAAACTACTGCAACGCCTACGCGTCCTGATGAGTCAAAGCAAATACTCGAGCCTGCCCTCTACTGGCAACTGCCTGTCCTCCGCCTCTGCCATCCCGTCCCATCTGAACAAAACCTCCACAACCACGATCCCTCTGAGCATAAGTCTGACGCGGAGCAACAATAGGCGTAAGAGGCAACACTTTCTGAGGTGGAGAAGGTGGTAAGGTAACATGTGGTATGGCTGCCTCGTCCTCACATGCCTCAGTACAATCTCTGACGCGATGATATAAACTCCCGCACCGGAAACATCCAGACGACGACTGCTGACCCTCCTGGGGATAAGAGCTAAATAACTGGCCTCGTCCTAATCCTCTGCTACCTCCACGACCTGAACGGAATCTATCGCGGCGTCTATACATCTGTTTCCGGGCTGATACACCAGTACGAATTCTCTTCGGTCCTGGAACGACCGAAGTCTCGGAAAGACGCTCCTCAACCAGTAGGGCTGCGTCTACTGCGGCTGCATATGTGTCAAACTGCTGGGCGCCGATAGAGAGGAAGAACTGGGTAATCAGGCCTTGCACAAATCTCTTGATCCGCATCTCTTCAGTGTCCACCAAATATGGAGCATACACAGATAGCTGGGTAAACTGAACATCATACTCTGCCACCGTCATACCCGGAGTCTGGCGTAACAACTCAAAACTGCGAGCAAGCATCCCTGACGCTCTGCGAAAAGAAATGAGCTAGAAAAACCATCACGAACTCGACCCTGGTGATAGGAGGAAGACCTGCGGCTCAGCCTCTCTCCAAAGATCCGCACCAAGTCTGGGAAAGCCCCTCCAGACGAAAACTAGCGAACTCTACCCATCTCGAATCAGAGCATCTCAGCGAACGACAGATCCTGGCCATCCGATCGATAAACGACTGCGGATCCTCAGCTGCTCCAGTGCCGGTGAAAACCGGAGGCTTCAGCCTCATGAACTCAGATAATGATATGGTGATAACCTCCGTAGCTGTAGGTACGACTGCCTGAATAGTAGGCACCATCACGGTCCCCGTAACAGGTGGGACAACCTCCTGTCTCTGCGCTCGACTGGCCTCAACCAACGACCCCATCATCTGGCGCAAATCCTACATACCAGACTCTAGCCTAGTAATACGATCCGGCGAAGGTGAATCAATCTGCTCCTGTAGAGTAGGCATACCGCCCTGGTCAGTCCTCGTCTCTGACGAGCCTGCTCTGACCTCGGCTCTAGCGGCAGCTCTCTGTGCCCTCGTAGTCTTCGGCGGCATAATGGCTGAAAATGAAAGCAGGATTCAATAAGAACATAGAAATCGAAACATAAGGATACATGGGAATCAAGGAAGGAATTACAAGCAATGTGTCCTAAGGTCACTTAGGTGGAGTATCGTGTCGTAAGTATGCTGCGGAACATACACACGCTACGTCACTCTGCTTAAGCTACCTACTCCATCATACCAAGGTCATCCTACACTTCGAAAGGTAAAACCTAGCGCTCTGATACCAACTTTATCACGACCCAATTTAGGAACGTGACTGGCACTTAAACCACGTGACGTCAACAGGCGTAACACAATTTAAGTAAGCCGAAAACCCAGAAATCTAAACCTTAAAAAGAAGTAAGTGAAAAAAAATATTGTTAAAACATTTGGAAATCTCAAGTAAAAATTTTAAAGCTTAAGTTATTTTCTTAAAAATTTTGGCAGCACTTCCTTTGTAAAACTAGCCCCGAAACGGGTACAAACATAGGATATTAAAAAAGCATTCCAAAACGGGAGCAAATCACGCACAAAGGCGGAAAACAGTCAACACAAGCATATATACGACGACGTTGTCACGACCCAAAAGTACGGAACGTGACCGGCACTTAGATTACGAAGCGTCTAGAGGCGCAACGCAACCTAAGTAAGCCGAAGCCCAGAAATCTAAAACATAAAAGAAGAAGAAGAAGTAAAAGAAACATGAAGGAAACAAGTTTAAAATCATCAGCAAATTTTCTTAAAAATTTCGGCAGAGTCTCCTCTATAAAAACTGGCCCCCAAACGGGTACAACAAGTATAATATACATAAACAATGAAAAGCATCCCCAAACAGGAGCTAGCATCAACGCCAACAGGCGGAAACAACCACAACAAGCACAATAATATACAACGCCAAAGGGCGAGGCTCAAAACTCAAAGAAAACAAAACCACCAAATCAGAATAATACATGCGCGACTCTAAGGTCAAAATAAAAGACTGGTCCAAAAAAACTTATCAAGTAATACAAGTATGGTTGATGGAGCTTACTAGATACAAATGAAAGAATAAAAGTACAATGGTGGTTCGGATACAAGTGAACCAACCTACCGTGCAAATCACCCTGAAAGAATAAATGTGCCAGCAAGCTGCCAGGGGAAACCTGTACACCGAACCTGTAATAAAATTTGGCACAACGGGGGTGAGTAGCCAACTCGTGAGTAGAAGACATCTATGAAAAGAAATCGAATGCATGACGCTATCTTAGGTCATAATAATACACTACTATATCCCAATCATCTAGTAATAGCAGGGTAATACAACGTGTAAGTGCAGATACTCCGTGCTCGTGTCAGTGCCTCATATAGTACTATGTCATATGAATGGATATGCATGCACCATGAATGTAAAATAACCAATCCTGAAATCCAAGTGTATCTGTATAAGAAATATTTAGCTGTTATCATAGTAAAACGAGTATAGAAACCGGAAATATCAATAATCAAATCCATGGAAATCCGTGTCAAGCATCGACACAAACATGTAAATCTCAAGTCTCATAGTCTCAATATCTCGGGCTCCGTCAGTCCGTATCGGCCCATGACATCAAATCTCATGACAACGGTCGGTATCCTCCGGATATCCGCCGCGCCAGACATCACCGGTAGGTAGCCTTCCCCTGCCAGACTCATCGTCTACAACTCGATCTTCTTGCCCCGGGGTACCATACCGGGCCCACCATGTACCCGAGATGGTTCATCCACTCCTCGAATCGGGTCTCGAAATCCAAAAGAAAACATGAAATCTCATGGTGGACGACACATACATCACGAGAAAACCGCATCTTATGTTTTTAAAAAGAGAGGAGGAGGAGAGAGAGAAGTTTTTTACATATTCTTGCGGTTTTCCCCAAAATCCAGAAATCTCATAGAAATCCAAATCTCAAAATCATGAGTAACTATATGATAAGTGTCGGCATATGCCCATAATACTGCATGATAACATGAAAATATGAATGCATGAATGTCTAAGTAATAAATATCATGTCTATACTCACATCAGAGAATAATCACAATATTATATCGGTCTAGTTGTTAACTGATTCTATCCATAAAAGACAATATGATCTAAAGTGTACGTGACATAGCAATTACCGATGATGATGTGTGTGAGCCGGCAAATAAGTGTGCGTGGAATATGCGCATCATCGGTAATGGTGCTGGTGTCCTAACAGGTAAAGTTTATACCGATTATAGCAACATATGTAAGAACATGCAACATTATGATTACAATGTGAAAGTAAAGACGGATGTGTGTTATCCACTCATTTGATATACAATTACCACTACCACTATACGACTCGAACCTAACGTAGTGTCCATCTAACCTCCCCTAAGGAAAACTAAACCTAAGAACTGGTCGATAGAAGTATACCTAAAGCCTGAGTCCATATCTCTAATAGTCGGCGATCCTACCTCAATAGCGTCACGTACGTAGTACGGCTTCCTCGAATCAAGAGTGCGGATCAATCATCATATTATGCCTCGTACGGTAAAATCCATCGTACGGCATCCCAATATCAGGGTACGGGTCAAGTATCTCCTAGGTGTCTCATCATTCGTATAATGTCATCATCAACACATCTCATGATCAAGGTGCTAAACTGTAACCGCCAACATCAATTATATATCATTGCCATCATAATATGCATCATTAGTTTATCCTCAGAAATATCATGTCATATGTATCATATTGTGATTAAGTCATACTGATATCATATCGTCCTCAAGTCACACCTCTATGACATCGACATCAGGTCACACCTATATGATGTCGTAATCAAGTCATACATATCCCATATCGTGATCAATCACAAGTTACAGTCCGGGTACTATTTTAGAGTCCCATGTACCTCAATATCATCACCACCCATTATAATTTAAGTATACATGTTCATTATCTCATTCTGCAATGATCCGCTAACACTTAATACGACTGCATAGCCAAGAATCACGGCATTAAGCCCAGTTACACTGTTTCATCATACCTCGGATATCATATCACATCAATGTATCCTATATACGTGTTGTATATATATATATACCTATACCTCGCCCTATATATATATACGCATGCACGTATACACCATGTCGTTTTTTCAGTGTGTGCGTGTGTGTGTTTCTACCTGAAACCTACGAACCTCTTCCAAGGTATTCATCTTCTGATATGTCTTCCTAAATCAGTCTAGTCCAGCCTAGGGTCATTACTAGGGCCCTAATCATTAAGAATCTAGGGTCACAACTGGTTACCTAATGTCAAAAGGTACTATTCCTATTCTACGTTAAGGGGGTGCTAAACGCCATCCACCAGACTTCCCCCCGTAGATATGCATCTACTCACCTGGTCCATGTCTGCCGAAGACGGTGTCGCCATCCTCCTCTTCATCACCCGCAGTCCACGTGAGGGGTACCTAAATGCAAACATATAAATAGCATCGTAAACTGAATCACATACAAAAGTCAAAACGACGCAATTAACCGGCATAGGTTAAAACCTATGTCCCGTCCACGCAAAAGAACCAAATATCGCTCGATATCGGCGTACAAACTCCGATCGATCGAGATAAACATCAACAAATAACTCGTAGTTTTAAAACATATTACTTATATTATAAAACATGATTAAATCCATCGAAACCCTAAAATCCATCAAACCGTCCAATTTCGTAAAACCCGAAAATGCCAATTTACCGTTTTTCATCAAAACTTGACATTTAAATGAAACCAATGGTTATAAAACTCATTAAATAGCATAACTAGACTATACAAACCATTACTATATTTTTATTACACAAATTTGTATTAATTTGAAATTTCTAGTTTGCAACCTTTAACAATTTTCAACATTTTTCAAGCAAAATACCTAAATTCCACCACAAAACATGATTTTGCATGAATTAATGTACTAAACTACAATTCATGATGATAATGATATGATGAAACCATGATTATATTTTTAATTTCATTTATATAGGAATTTCCAAAATCTAGTTTACAAAATACTAGCATTTTATTACTATTTTCCAATTATCAAAGGAAACTAGTGATCAAACTAAGTTTTTCTTTCCTTTAATATGCTAATATTCTCTTTAAAACTACCATCTAATGATAACAAGCTTAATAAGAATTTTATTTTACCCACAAACACATTTTTGAAAAATCTAGTTAGCTAAATAGCTTAATTAAAACAATTTGAATAAACAATTTATTATACAACAACCATGCAATATTTTTCCACTTTAAAAGATGTTAAACTAGCTATTATAATCTTATTTAATTAATAAAAACCACAACTTGAATTTACAAACCCTAACTTTAATTTTAAAATTTGCAACTAGAATTAATATATTAAATCTAATTATGCTTTAAAAGAAACATCTAATAGAAATAAAACAAAAGAAAGAAATTTATACCTTCAAAATATGAAACCCAAACATGAAAATGAGCCTCCAAAATGCATGCTTTCCATCTCCAAAATCCATGCTAAATAGGTCAAAGGAAAATGGTAGAGGTTGAATGTTGATTTTTGAGATTTATTTTTGGAATTTTTGATGAATTTTGATGATTTTTAATGCAAAAATGATGGGGGGAAAATTTTGGGGCTACCCATGGAGGGGAGGCCGGCCATGGAGAGGGAGGAGGGTGGAGAGAGAGAAAAAATGTGTGGTATTGTGTAGAAAGTTCATAAATAATGCATTTTTTCACTTAAACCCTTTATTATCTAACTTTTTCAATTTAACCCTTTTCCTAGAAATTTCTAGAACCATGGAGAAATTTTGGAAAAGATTTTGCATATTACACACTTGATTCTAATATACCATGGCTCATTTTTATAAATTAAAACCATTCAAATTTGTAATTTACACTAATTTAGTTTAAAAAATAAAGCTTATGTTAATATTTAAAATATTTAATTTAGGAAAAATATTTAATTGAACTAAAAATTTATAAGTGGCTAAATAAACACCATTTACTAGTAATAACATAATTAAAATAGATATTTTTAAATTTATAGTGAAAAATAATTACGGTTTAGTTTTACGAAAAATACATTTTACTTTACCGAAAATCCTAAAATTCACTTAAACAAATTTTATTTATTTAATTATTTTTAAAATGTTACAGTCTTCCCCCCTTTAAGAAATTCGGTCCCCGAATTTAAATTAAAACTCCCCCTCCAAATATTAAAACATTTAGCAAACACTCAAATCGTCGGGGCTCCGAAATCATCAATACATAACAAAAATCAACTCCGTCAAGGATAACGCAATCATCGGAGTTATGGCGAGAATAAAATATTAAAACCCAATATGAAAACCATCTTAATATACATCAATCTATAACTTATATATATTGCGCATCATAGTAAAACCATCCAAATATCTGGATAAGGAAATATGCAAAAACCCTTTTTGAAAATCGCCGTGTGATGCACGTGTCACGGCATAAGTAGCGGACGTTTATAAAAAAAATAGCTATATATATATATATATAAATATATATATATATATATATATAAATATATATATATATATCTTTTATTTAACATACGCATCCCGTCTGGTTACTAAATCAAATAGTAATGATTTTGAAAACATACTGTTCAAACTGAAATCAATCCCAATCACATCAATAAAATATCATGTGCGTCCGGTGCGCACTGAAATCGAAACCAAATACAGATACCATGAATACACACAAAAACAAAATAAGTGCAACAGGTGTGCACCAAAACATCTGTCAAGTGCAACGGGCGTGCACGACTCATTATCTGGTGCATCTAATCTGCATAAAACCCCGATTTAGTGCATCTGGTGTGCAAAAAATCGCATCAAGTACGCCAAGTATGCGCAAGAATCCTAATCAGGTGCACATGGTGCACAGAAACATACATCAATTATCAAAATCGAAATCACAGTACAAATGCATGAAAACTAGGTCGAAACATATATCAAAATCATGTGTACTGGGTGTATACTAAACAACATCAATACAACAGATATATAAAACACAAATAGAATATAATGAAGGTACACATAAGAAATACCAATCATAGAACAAAATCCTCAAAATACCAAAATCCAATAACAGAAATATG
Source organism: Agapanthus africanus (assembly GCA_030015575.1). Lineage (NCBI taxonomy): Eukaryota > Viridiplantae > Streptophyta > Magnoliopsida > Asparagales > Amaryllidaceae > Agapanthus > Agapanthus africanus. The sequence goes on from CM057342.1 coordinate 385,785,247, forward strand.
AAATTCAAATCACCAAATCACAATCGTAAACACTATCGTCAATGTGCGCCTCTTTCGTCGGATGTCGGCTGCTTCAAACTCGTCTCTTCGTAGCTGTGCTGACTGCGCTACTAACGGCAATACTCATATTTAGAGTCTCCCACGTAGTCGATCCCTTCACCTGATATCCGGACTATATTAAACTTTTCGATCGACCCATCAAAATCCCATAATTCTCCGAGAGCTCAACACTCAAGTACAGTTTAAAAATATCCGGTACATACCCCAGTATCGATGATCCAGCTGTAGAAGGGCAAACCCAAGCCTCACTAATGGCACCGCGGAACTACCATAAACCCTAAGGTTCAAGGGCGTTCTCGTGGTCATTATGTCGAGTTAGGGTTTCATTCTTCTAGAGGGTCCATCGAAATACCCGCATGTTCTTCCGAATACTTTAAACTTGGGAAAATGGTTTTCTGATAATCGTTCGAACCCTTTAACTTCATCCGGACGGCATGTGAATACCCTTCGTCCGCATGCTAAGCAATGCTTCAATCCTCAAGAATAGCCAATACTCTAATGGTTATCGCATTCGAGCCGCAGCTCCCTCTGCCAGTGTGCCCGTGGTAACAGAAACCGCCCTCCAACATTGACGAACATAGATCAAAAGAACGAATGGAATACGGTGCAAACAATTGTACATCCTAAGGCTCCTTAAGCAGAGTAGCGTATCGTAAGTATGCCGCGGACCATACCCATGGTATGTTACTCTACCTAAATCGCCCACTCCATCAACCAAGGGTCACCTAGACTTATACAAGGTTAAACCTAGCGCTCTGATACCAACTTTGTCACGAACCAAAAGTACGGAACGTGACCGGCACTTAGATTACGAAACGTCTAGAGGCGCAACGCAACCTAAGTAAGCCGAAGCCCAGAAATCTAAACCATAAAAGAAGAAGAAGAAGTAAAAGAAACATGAAGGAAACAAGTTTAAAATCATCAGCAAATTTTCTCAAAAATTTCGGCAGAGTCTCCTCTATAAAAACTGGCCCCCAAACGGGTACAACAAGTATAATATACATAAACAATGAAAAGCATCCCCAAACAGGAGCTAGCATCAACGCCAACAGGCGAAAACAACCACAACAAGCACAATAATATACAACGCCAAAGGGCGAGGCTCAAAACTCAAAGAAAACAAAACCACCAAATCAGAATAATACATGCGCGACTCTAAGGTCAAAATAAAAGACTGGTCCAAAAAAAACTTATCAAGTAATACAAGTATGGTTGATGGAGCTTACTAGATACAAATGAAAGAATAAAAGTACAATGGTGGTTCGGATACAAGTGAACCAACCTACCGTGCAAATCACCCTGAAAGAATAAATGTGCCAGCAAGCTGCCAGGGGAAACCTGTACACCGAACCTGTAATAAAATTTGGCACAACGGGGGTGAGTAGCCAACTCGTGAGTAGAAGACATCTACGAAAAGAAATCGAATGCATGACGCTATCCTAGGTCATAATAATGCACTATTATATCCCAATCATCTAGTAATAGCAGGGTAATACTACGTGTAAGTGCAGATACTCCGTGCTCGTGTCAGTGCCTCATATAGTACTATGTCATATGAATGGATATGCATGCACCATGAATGTAAAATAACCAATCCTGAAATCCAAGTGTATCTGTATAAGAAATATTTAGCTGTTATCATAGTAAAACGAGTATAGAAACCGGAAATATCAATAATGAAATCCATGGAAATCCGTGTCAAGCATCGACACAAACATGTAAATCTCAAGTCTCATAGTCTCAATATCTCGGGCTCCGTCAGTCCGGATCGAACCATGACATCAAATCTCACGACAACTGTCGGTATCCTCCGGATATCCGCCGCGCCAGACATCACCGGTAGGTAGCCTTCCCCTGCCAGGCTCATCGTCTACAACTCGATCTTCTTGCCCCGGGGTACCATACCGGGCTCACCATGTACCCGAGACGGTTCATCCACTCCTCGAATCGGGTCTCGAAATCCAACAGAAAACATGAAATCTCATGGTGGACGACACATACATCACGAGAAAACCGCATCTTATGTTTTTAAAAAGAGACGAGGAGGAGAGAGAGAAGTTTTTTACATATTCTTGCGGTTTTCCCCAAAATCCAGAAATCTCATAGAAATCCAAATCTCAAAATCATGAGTAACTATATGATAAGTGTCGGCATATGCCCATAATACTGCATGATAACATGAAAATATGAATGCATGAATGTCTAAGTAATAAATATCATGTCTATACTAACATCAGAGAATAATCACAATATTATATCGGTCTAGTTGTTAACTGATTCTATCCATAAAAGACAATATGATCTAAAGTGTACGTGACATAGCAATTACCGATGATGATGTGTGTGAGCCGGCAAATAAGTGTGCGTGGAATATGCGCATCATCGGTAATGGTGCTGGTGTCCTAACAGGTAAAGTTTATACCGATTATAGCAACATATGTAAGAACATGCAATAAAGACGGATGTGTGTTATCCACTCATTTGATATACAATTACCACTACCACTATACGACTCGAACCTAACGTAGTGTCCATCTAACCCCCCTAAGGAAAACTAAACCTAAGAACTGGTCGATAGAAGTATACCTAAAGCCTGAGTCCATATCTCTAATAGTCGGCGATCCTACCTCAATAGCGTCACGTACGTAGTACGGCTTCCTCGAATCAAGAGTGCGGATCAATCATCATATTATGCCTCGTACGGTAAAATCCATCGTACGGCATCCCAATATCAGGGTACGGGTCAAGTATCTTCTAGGTGTCTCATCATTCGTATAATGTCATCATCAACACATCTCATGATCAAGGTGCTAAACTGTAACCGCCTACATCAATTATATATCATTGCCATCATAATATGCATCATTAGTTTATCCTCAGAAATATCATGTCATATGTATCATATTGTGATTAAGTCATACTGATATCATATCGTCCTCAAGTCACACCTCTATGACATCGACATCAGGTCACACCTATATGATGTCGTAATCAAGTCATACATATCCCATATCGTGATCAATCACAAGTTACAGTCTGGGTACTATTTTAGAGTCCCATGTACCTCAATATCATCACCACCCATTATAATTTAAGTATACATGTTCATTATCTCATTCTGTAATGATCCGCTAACACTTAATACGACTGTATAGCCAAGAATCACGGCATTAAGCCCAGTTACACTGTTTCATCATACCTCGGATATCATATCACATCAATGTATCCCATATACGTGTTGTATATATATATATATATATATATATACCTATACCTCGCCCTATATATATATATACGCATGCACGTATACACCATGTCGTTTTTTCAGTGTGTGCGTGTGTGTGTTTCTACCTGAAACCTACGAACCTCTTCCAAGGTATTCATCTTCTGATATGTCTTCCTAAATCAGTCTAGTCCAGCCTAGGATCATTACTAGGGCCCTAATCATTAAGAATCTAGGGTCACAACTGGTTACCTAATGTCAAAAAATACTATTCCTATTCTACGTTGAGGGGGTGCTAAACGCTATCCACCAGACTTCCCCCCATAGATATGCATCTACTCACCTGGTCCATGTCTGCCGAAGACAGTGTCGCCATCCTCCTCTTCATCGCCCGCAGTCCACGTGAGGGGTACCTAAATGCAAACATATAAATAGCATCGTAAACTGAATCACATACAAAAGTCAAAACGACGCAATGAACCGGCATAGGTTAAAACCTATGTCCCGTCCACGCAAAAGAACCAAATATCGCTCGATATCGGCGTACAAACTCCGATGGATCGAGATAAACATCAACAAATAACTCATAGTTTTAAAACATATTACTTATATTATAAAACATGATTAAATCCATCGAAACCCTAAAATCCATCAAACCGTCCAATTTCGTAAAACCCGAAAATGCCAATTTACCGTTTTTCATCAAAACTTGACATTTAAATGAAACCAATGGTTATAAAACTCATTAAATATCCTAACTAGACTATACAAACCATTACTATATTTTTATTACACAAATTTGTATTAATTTGAAATTTCTAGTTTGCAACCTTTAACAATTTTCAACATTTTTCAAGCAAAATACCTAAATTCCACCACAAAACATGATTTTGCATGAATTAATGTACTAAACTACAATTCATGATGATAATGATATGATGAAACCATGATTATATTTTTAATTTCATTTATATAGAATTTCCAAAATCTAGTTTACAAAATACTAGCATTTTATTACTATTTTCCAATTATCAAAGGAAACTAGTTATCAAACTAAGTTTTTCTTTCCTTTAATATGCTAATATTCTCATTAAAACTACCATCTAATGATAACAAGCTTAATAAGAATTTTATTTTACCCACAAACACATTTTTGAAAAATCTAGTTAGCTAAATAGCTTAATTAAAACAATTTGAATAAACAATTTATTATACAACAACCATGCAATATTTTTCCACTCTAAAAGATGTTAAACTAGCTATTATAATCTTATTTAATTAATAAAAACCATAACTTGAATTTACAAACCCTAACTTTAATTTTAAAATTTGCAACTAGAATTAATATATTAAATCTAATTATGCTTTAAAAGAAACATCTAATAGAAATAAAACAAAAGAAGGAAATTTATACCTTCAAAATATGAAACCCAAACATGAAAATGAGCCTCCAAAATGCATGCTTTCCATCTCCAAAATCCATGCTAAATAGGTCAAAGGAAAATGGTAGAGGTTGAATGTTGATTTTTGAGATTTATTTTTGGAATTTTTGATGAATTTGGATGATTTTTAATGCAAAAATGATGGGGGGAAAATTTTGGGGCTACCCATGGAGGGGAGGCCGGCCATGGAGAGGGAGGAGGGTGGAGAGAGAGAAAAAATGTGTGGTATTGTGTAGAAAGTTCATAAATAATGCATTTTTTCACTTAAACCCTTTATTATCTAACTTTTTCAATTTAATCCTTTTCCTAGAAATTTCTAGAACCATGGAGAGATTTTGGAAAAGATTTTGCATATTACACACTTGATTCTAATATACCATGGCTCATTTTTAAAAATTAAAACCATTCAAATTTGTAATTTACACTAATTTAGTTTAAAAAATAAAGCTTATGTTAATATTTAAAATATTTAATTTAGGAAAAATATTTAATTGAACTAAAAATTTATAAGTGGCTAAATAAACACCATTTACTAGTAATAACATAATTAAAATAGATATTTTTAAATTTATAGTGAAAAATAATTACGGTTTAGTTTTACGAAAAATACATTTTACTTTACCGAAAATCCTAAAATTCATTTAAACAAATTTTATTTATTTAATTATTTTTAAAATGTTACAGACGTAGCGAAGAAATAGACAATAAAAATGAAAACAACATAAAAGAGATAAAGCAACATAAGAAAGGCCGGCTCACACGAGCACGACACCCAGAGTAATATAATATACAATATTGATCCTCACAAACTCGTCTCTAAGTCAATACATGAAAGTGGTAGATGGAGAGTACTAGATACAATGAGATTTACAATAGATGTGATAACCACAAACCTACCTGCACCAAAAAGGCCTCACAGCCAACCGTAGCGGTATCCGCAGAAATAGATACAATAAGGAGCCCAGCCGTGACTACTATGAGGGTCAAGCCTGCAAAACACTGTGGCATTGGGGGTGAGTTGCCAACTTGTGAATAGTAAATAACATCATACAAATAATCGCAAGTATGCACGAACAACGATAATCTATCACATGCAATCTGATAGCATAAGTATGGCAATATGGATATGCAACAATCATGATCACGGTACACCATCAAGGTACTACAACTACATGAAACAATGCATATCAAATAATCCTGAGTGGGGGATAAAACATAATCATCATCAATGAATCATCATCGTGGAAAAACCTGGTGTCCATCAACGACACCCCAAATCCCAATACCTCAGTCGCCGTCACTCTGATCGGCCATCATATCCGTATATCTCATGGAACCTGAGTGCCCAATATCGACACTCGAAACATCATGAAAACCCAAGTCCAGCATCGACACGTAAATCCACATAACTCGGGCTCCGTCAGTCCGGATCGGCCCACGGGCTCCGTCAGTCCGGATCAGCCCATATCCATCTCACGACTCCGGTCGGTATCCTCCGGATAACTGCCGGGTCTAAACTATCACCGGTAGGTAGTAGTCCCTCTGCCAGGCTCATCGTCTACTGCACAACTTACCTTTCTTGCCCCGGGGTACCATACCGGGTCCACCATGAACCCGAAAACGGATCATCCATCTCCTCGAATCGGGTTTCGAAAACCAATCTCAGAACCGAGAAAAATCATGGTGGACGCATCGAAATATCACATAAAGAGAGACCAGGTTTTCAAAACATTGCATACTTTCTTGAAATATAACCACGGTTCTCAAATCCATAAATCACATGAAATCATTATCTCAATGCGTAAATCCATGAAATACGATGTATGCAACATAGAACAGTAATATGAGCATATCAAGGGAAAACCACTCTTTTAAATGAATCAAGTTTTTAAAGATATCATGCGGTTCCTAAATTCCCCGAAGTCAAATGCAACATCATATAAAGGTGTATATGTAGCTATAGCAAGGTATGTATGTAGGCATGTATGTATGTATGCATGGTGCAATTCATATGCACAATAGAACAAGAATCAACGTCTAACTATTGATAATAATGAAGGTGGTACAATACATATTCCCTTAGTAAGGTGGTATAAGAACAACAGCCTCAATGTCAATAACGAATACAGTACCACATATATGTATATGTTGTGCGTGTCATGGTAATTACCAACGGTGTGTGTGTGGCATACAATTTAGTGCTCGTGCAATATGAACCGTCAGTAATGGTGCAGTGTCCAATAGGTACTAAGTCAATGTACAACAAGTGATGGTATGCAAATGATGCTCATGCACAATCAATGCATATGCATATAAACCTGTGGGTACAAAATCAAATCTAGCCCTCGACGCTTAACGCCATACGGGCGATTCCCCTGTAGATGTTAAATCTACTCACCGACGATCTTGAGCTAGGTAAATCCAGCCACTTGTTTCCCCCTCCTTGCAGCGTCTGAAGTCCCTGCATTCGATCCTATTATCACACAACACAAAAATGCGTGGATTTAGCAAACTACCCAATAATAAACGAACACAACGCCAACTAACGAATCGGTTCCCTCAAGCTACAAAAGGGTTTGCTTAGCTGCTAAACACGTACAACGGCATCATCAAAATAAATCCACGAATGCAAGCTACCAGAAACACTTAACCTATATCGGATTAATCGTATCGCACTTTGCCGAAACACTAAAAACTAGCTATGTGGTCCCAGATTTTGCTACTCAAACAATTAGTGAAAGTTGCAAGTTCCAGGAGACTACAAACAACCCCAGAGACCCCACGACCATTGTAGGGTTACTAAGCACTGTCACAAGGGTCTATAAGGCATCAACCATGCCCGATTTAAAATTTAGAAGTGCCGAACAACCTAAAGCAAGGATCTTTGCTAGATAATTAGGGTTAAACATGCAAGTAAACATCTTTACATCTAAGAGAGAGGGATTACAACATTTGTAGTCCGCTCCTTCACTTCATAAGCTCCGAGTAGTAGTCCCTTCGCCGTGATCCATGATCTCCCGGACTCAAGAGAGGCTCCACAAGCCGAACAATCCATACTTGCTTGAAGTCTTCCTTTTCGAAGATGATCTATCTTGAAGTTTCTTTAACTCAAGCTCTCACTTCTCTAATCAAGTATTAATGAAGTGAACACCCTAATCTAAGTGGCTAGAATAGATGAGGATGATGAAGTAGGAATTTAGCTCTCTTTTATTATCAATTTCTCACACACACTCATCACAAAATCAAAAGCTAGTAAGCTTAAGGAGGAAGAAGAAGATGAAGACTTTTGTGATGAATAATGAATTGTTATTATGGTTACAAATGAACCTTGAGTTAATAATATCAAGTATTAACTCATGTAGAGAGTTGACTAGGGTTAAGGGTTTGGATTGGGTTAATAAAATACCTCTAAAATATCAACATATAATATCTTTGCTTAAAACAAAACAAAAGTTTCTAGAAGCTTCAAGAAAAGTCTAACCCAAATCAAACCCTAACCATGTTTAATCTCTACTAATCATGTTGCATTTGTAAACATAACTTGTTATAATATTATATATCACATATATAATATATTTTTGTAACAAAAGAAAATAATACAATTAGCATATATCGCATATTTATCAATGTATTATCCAGTGAGAAAATGAATCAATAAAGCGAGCCAATATTAGATAATGTAATGTAATATATCACATATATAATTATACAGTAAATTATCGAATCAACACTTGATCCGACAATCCGGTTATTTCTCAAATAACCGACTAATATATTCTGTATCAGCTCATCGAATCAACACTTGATCCGATGACCCGGCTATATCACATATACGCGTCCGATATCATATATCGCGAGAATAAAATATGGTATCTCATATCGTAATATTCTCGATCCCGCACATATCACATATGTGCTCCTACTCTGTTTTGCCTGAGTTAAGAAACCTCTGTGTAGGACTCTAAAGAATCGTCAATACACCGGCAGTAGTTGATGATCATATCAAACACCCACAAGCTGCAAGCAGTCAGCTAAACGTAACAGCCACCCAGGTATTGAGTGATCAGAAGATCAAAAAGCAAGCCTGTACATTTTCCGGTGAATCCAATCTGTAACACTCCTATACAGTCCGGTCTCTTCGTCTGATATGTCGCATATCTAGTCTAGGGGTGGTAAACGTCAGACCCCAGTAACCGATAAGTCGTGTCGATGTGAGGCTCATAACAGGTCGAGAAACTACTGATAACACTTACCAGTAGCACTCTATATCAGCCCTGGCCAAGGACTTCCAGTTATAGCCAATCGAACACAGCACAACATCAACTCCCTATACTGGGAGAGACGAAACCCCTCCTATCGCTCATTGCCTCCATGTGATTCGGGACTGTACCCAAAAGCCACCGTTTTGCACGCCCTCTTGGACGTGGTAAGGTGGAAATCAAAGCACAGTGGGAATCACACAAGACTCTATGACGATCTCGGGTCTACAGACTACCCTGTACCAGTGTCACCTGAGAACTGCCATCTGACGTGAGGTATAATACCATCTGGGAGTTCTCGGTGAGTCCGTTCAGTGTACCCAGTCTCCACTGAGCATCCGTACACCATCTTTGATGTCAAACACCGATGGATATGGGATCATCCATCGCCCATCATATGGGTCAAGATGCGTATACGCTAGTCTACTCTGGTGTATCGATTCCCTGTCTCGATACACCCTCGACTAGGAACAATTATAGGATGAACTCATAGTATACCGTGGCCCCACTAGTATGTGTTAGTTGTATGTATGCCCTAGAGGCCAGTATTGTACAGATGATGTATATTATATTGGATGCTTGGACATATATAGAGAGGACTTTCTTGCTCGATATGATAGTTTGCTATCTGGTTGCTCTTTATCTTAACATGTATACTTGTCTCATGATACTGTTGTTAGGTCCATGTTACCCACCCCGGATCTTTCGTGGAGGCGGAATAGGTAAAAATCAAAATTTTCCTCGATAGGTAACATGGACCGTTCATGAAGGATCTTAGCTAAACAAAACTAATACAAAATCTACAAGTTCTAACTACTATGTAGAATGGTTATACCTAGGTCTTGAACTCCTTCTCTTCTCGTTGTTCTCCTCCTTACTTGCTCCTTGTAATAGTTTGTACGGCTCCTCCTCGTCGTCTCCTCTTTGTCGAAGATAGATCCACCCGAGGGTTCGAACATGAGCTCCTACCACAACCTATAGGTAACTAAGGTGCTTGGTTTGCTAAACCTAGAATCCTAGAAAGAGTAGAGAGTAGTCTTGGTGTTTTATCTCAAAGGAAAATGGTTCTCAACTCATGAGAGGGATTTTCCTTGAGCTAGAGGAAGAAGGAGAGCAATGGATGAGAGAGAAGATGCAAGTGAGAATGATACCATTTTTCAACCATGCTCTCATAATTTAGAAAAATGATAACAATAATAATAATTAATAATTTGTGATGGTGAGTTGATGAATGACCATTATCATTTCATTCATTAAATGCTTTTGCAAAGAATAAGAAGCATCTTTGAAAACAAATGATGATGGTCAACATGTCCACTTTAGTCAACCGGTCAACTAAGTCAACAAGTCAACAAAAGTCAAGAATTCAACTCAACCATGGCACAATAATTGTTAACTAATATTATTAATCATATTTCCTATTCTCATTAGGGTTTGGAAAAAAAACAACAGTCAACTGTGCATACACACCCGTACCATAACCCTAATGAGAATCCTCTGCCTCTGCTTCAGTCAACTGTGCATACACACCCGAATCCGTGATCCGAGGAACACGAATACAATGAGATAAAACTAACCCTAAAACATATACTAGGATCTGGCTTAAACCAAAGCCCACTAGTAATAATTGTCCGGACACCAAACGTGCACAAGTGCGCGGATGTGAACGAACCCCGTCGCAAAACCATGCGACCTCTACTCTGTTTTGCCCAAAGGCGAATAACCCTCTGTGTGGAACTCTAAAGACTCGACACTACGCTGGCAGTGGGTTTAACCACAGACCGCAAGCGGCACTAGCTGTACGTAACGGTCCCCAGGTTGATGCCGATAAGAAGACTGATGAGGTGAACCCATCCGAACTCCTACTGAGCCTGTATCTGACAATCTCCGTACAGTCTGGTCTGTTCGTCTGAGAGTATCGCATGGCGGGCCTAGGGGGCGGTAAACGTCAGTCCCCTAATAGCGGTACAAGTCGTGTCGGAGTGTAGCCCAAAACACCCTGAGAAACTACTGGTAACACTACCAGCAAATCTCGCTTGCCCTGGCCAGGGACGACTATGTGTAATGGCTCTCCTAGACACAACGCGATATCAACTTCCAATACCGGGAGAGAAGAATCCTGTCTAACCGTCACTGTCTCCAAGTGCTTCGAGACCGCACCCAACTACTACCTGTTTGCACGACTCAGTAGAGCCGTGGTAGGGTAGTAATCTAAGAACAGTGGGAACACACTCGAGACGAAGTGACAGTGTCAAGTCAGCGGACTAAGTTGTACTCATGTCACCTGGGAACTGTTAACTGACGATAGGTATAATACCAACCAACAGTTCCCGACGAGTCCTGTCCAGTGTACTCGTATCCTAACAAGCACCTGCATACTATCTCTAGTACGACGTACTGATGGCTGTGGGATAGACCATCTCCCCTGCTGGGAAGAGAAGCGTATGCACCAGTCTACTCTGAAGTATCGATGCCCTGTCTCGATAATCCTACGACCAGGGACCAAAATAAGGATGTGCTTATAGACTACCCAGCCCCGACCCATCACAACGCCGGTAATCAAGCAAAGATCCTAAGGGCTCCATCAATATGTATTAACGATATGTTAAAAGAAACATATACACATATTAAGATAGAAACAAACCAAGTAGCATACTACTATGTCGAGCAAGACTATCGTAAACCCGTATATATATATCCCAAGCCTCCAAAATGTATTATACAAACTAGTACTATACAATAATGGCCTCTAGGGCATACATATCTAACAATCTCCCACTTGCACTAAAGGCCAGTAATTGGTGTACCGCATACCCAACGTCTGCACTAAGGCCAGCTGCTGGCGTACCGCATACCCAATAGCTCAAAAAGTCGCTCGAACTGTGTTTGAGGGAGGGCCTTTGTGAATGGATCCGCCGTGTTGTCTTTTGTGTCCACTCTTCGTACTTCGATCTCCTGGCGATCAATGATCTCCCTGATCAGGTGATACCGCCTTAAGATGTGTCTGGATTTCTTATGGGACCTTGGTTCCTTCGCTAAAGCTATAGCCCCATTGTTATCGCAATACAAAGGTATTGGATCAACAATGGATGGAACCACCTGAAGTTCACTAATGAACTTCTTCATCCAGACTGCCTCTTTTGCGGCATCGCTTGCAGCAATGTATTCAGCCTCCATCGTTGAGTCTGCGACGATATCCTGTTTAGAACTCCTCCAACACACCGCCCCTCCGTTGAGGGTAAACACAAAACCCGAGACAGATTTACTGTCATCCTTGTCACTCTAGAAGCTTGAATCCGTAAAGGACTCGACCCTGAGGTCTCCACTACCGTAAACCAGGAACAACTCCTTAGTCCTTCTCAGGTATTTGAGAATGTTCTTCACTGCCGTCCAGTGGTCCTCACCTGGGTCTGACTGATACCGTCTCACCATGCTCAGTGCGTAAGCTACATCTGGTCTTGTACATAGAATCGCGTACATTATAGATCCTACCGCCGAAGCGTAGGGTATAGTGCTCATGCGAACCCTCTCCTCGTCAATCTTAGGAGACATCTTCTTGGAGAGGGTGATTCCGTGCAATGCGGGTATATTACCGCGCTTGGAATCTTCCATACTAAATCTCTTTAGTACGGTCTCTATGTACCTGGACTGTGAAAGTCCCAGTAGTCTCTTGGATGTATCTCTGTAGATCTTGATCCCCAGAATGTACGAGGCATCACCCAGATCCTTCATGGAGAACCGTTGTGACAAGAATAGCTTGACCGATTGTAGCATAGGAATGTCATTTCCTATGTCGTCCACGTACAAGACTAGGAACACGACAGTTCGTCCTACAATCTTCTTATAGATACAAGGTTCATCTTCGTTCTTGATGAAATCAAATTCCTTGATTACCTCATCAAAACAGATGTTCCAGCTCCGCGATGCCTGCTTTAATCCATAAATAGATTTAAGCAACTTGCACACCTTCCCGCTGCTCCCACTGTCTACAAAACCCTCCGGCTGATCTATGTAAACGCACTCTTCTAAACAGCCGTTTAGAAAAGCCGTTTTTACGTCCATCTGCCAGATTTCATAGTCATGGAAAGCAGCAATGGCAAGTAGGATCCGAATGGATTTGAGCATAGCCACTGGAGAAAAGGTTTCGTCATAGTCCACACCAGGTCTTTGACGAAAACCTTTTGCAACGAGTCTAGCCTTATAGGATTCCACCTGCCCATTCACACCAAGTTTTCTTTTGTAGATCCATTTGCATCCAACGGGTTTTACCCCAGGTGGAGCAATATCCAAGGTCCACACTTTATTGGTGTACATGGACTCCATCTCGGATTGCATTGCATCCAGCCACTTATCAGAGTCCCTACTGATAATGGCCTGCCTGAAACTGGTAGGGTTCCAAGATGCAATCCTCTCGATCCCCGTCTATGAGAAAACCGTAGTATCTCTCGGGCGGATGAGAAATCCTACCAGATCTGCAGAGTGGCTGAGGTTCGTTTGGGGTTATTGAATCCTGAGGTTCTGTCAAATCTTCAGTTTCATTTTGTGGTCGCTGAATTTCTTCCAGTTCTACCGAACTCCCATTAGTTTCTTTTGCAAGAAACTCCCCTTCTAAAAAGGTAGCATGGCGAGATACAAACACCTTCTGTTCCTCAGTGTGGTAGAACAGATATCCTAGTGATCTTTTAGGATATCCCATAAATTTACAAAGAACTGACTGTGCCTCTAACTTGTCCGGTTTCTGTGTTTTCACATAGGCCGGACAACCCCATATCTTAATAAATTTAAGACATGGTTTCTTACTGCTCCATATTTCATACGGAGTTCTAGGCACAGATTTGGACGGAACTTGATTCAAAAGGTATGCCACTGTCTGAAGCGCATGTCCCCAGAATGAAAGAGGCAACTCAGCACTACTCATCATGGAGCGAACCATATCCAATAGTGTACGATTCCTCCGTTCCGATACACCGTTGTGCTGTGGTGTATAAGGAGGAGTAAGCTGAGAGAGAATACCATTCTCTTTTAAGTAATCTAGGAATTCCTTGCTTAAGTACTCCCCTCCCTTATCCGATCGGAGGATCTTGATACTTTTGCCAGTCTGGTTCTCCACTTCGTTTATGAATTCCTTGAATTTCTCAAAAGTTTCAGATTTGTGTTTCATCAGATACACATATCCGAACCTAGAGAGATCGTCAGTGAATATGATGAAGTACGAGAACCCACCCCTTGCATGTATAGACATTGGACCACATACATCACTGTGTATGGGTCCCAAGAGCTCTGCTGCCCTTTCTCCATGTCCGGTGAACGGAGATTTGGTCATCTTTCCTTTGAGACAAGACTGACAAGTTTCATAAGATGAAAACTCGAACGTATTCAAGAGTCCATCTTTATGCAACTTACTTAGTCTTTTCTCTCCGATATGACCAAGTCTACAATGCCACAAGTAGAATTCATTCGTATCTGAATTCTTCCTCTTGCGTGTGTTTTGTACATTAAGAACCGTATTCTGATTTAGAACGTAGATACCATTACACAGTGTACCTTCTGCAACCAGTACCTTATAAAGGTAGATGTTCATGATATTTCTATCAAGAACAAAGTTATGTCCATCTTTATCGAGTAAAGAAACTGATATGATGTTGCAAACCATGGAAGGCACATAGTAGCAATCGTTCAAAATCATAGTATTGCCATTTGGAAACACTAGGTGATATTCACCGACGGCTGCAGCATTAACTTGTGCTCCGTTTGCTACTCTGAGCGACATATCACCAGGTACAACTCTCCTACTTTTTCTCAGTCCCTGCAATAGATTACAAATATTAGATCCTGATCCGGTATCAAGTACCCAGGAGGTAGGGCTGACCGTAAAGCAGTTCTCAATTACAAGAACACCTGAAGTAGATGCAAAGCCATGCTTCTTCTTCAACCGGGTATCCTTGGAATCCATACAATCCTCTTTCTCTTGCTCATACTTATGACTGTTGTCATAAGTTAGAGCCGAACCAACGTTCCCCAGCCACGAATAAGAATTCGGATCGGTCAAGCGATACATTTCATTATCTTGATTAGGGCGTGAAATGGTTGCTACCTGGAGAGAGAGAAAAGAAACACTCAGCGTGTGCTCTTGCAAGATTAGATTGGTTTATTGATTTATCTAACCAGGATGGCTCCCACTGTTTCCTCAAATTTTTCTTCAAACCCTAAAAGAAGAACTAGTGAGGATTAATCGCACGTCACAATACTTGCTTAACTTTTCAGCCAGGCTGGTGTTGGTACTTCGAGGGAGGTTTTCCAACGCTTTCGCGAAGTTCCTTAATTAAATAACCTCTTTTTCCTGGAGGCGTAGCCCCGCTAACACCGTTCTTGACACCTACTTGGTTTATAGCATTGATTGTTAAGTGAAATAATCTCCCGAGAGTAATCCAACTCATCAGTGGGATCGGGATCCAACTATCATTGTGCGATGACCTAGATGGAATCCACTCTGGTCACCACACTCCAAAAGGTATACTAAATCTGCAAGTTTCAATTTCTTTAGAAACTCCCGATGTGGATTTTTGCCCCTAGGACCTAAGTGACCTTGACGAATAATCACCAAATCAAAAGGTCCTAGTCAAGTTCAACCCGTCGTTATCCAGGATTGCATTAGACCCGCCCGCATGATCCTTGATGAATAATCAACAAAATCATGTGATCGTCCTAACCAATCGCATCTATCAGTGCAACAGAGAATTATTACTTAGCTACCGTTCACTGTGCCTTGACGAATAATCAACAAACGCAGCACGAATACTAAGTATTAATTTTCTGAAATGACGGAGGGCTACGGCTGGGTTTTTGGCGAAAAGACCCGTTAACGTAATGAACTTGATGTAGTTGAAGGAACATGATAGCCCTTTTTTGAAAATATAGTGGCGAAAACTTTTGCTAAAGAGGTCACTCCCTGTGAAGGGATCTCGGCTCTTTCCTCGTCGAATGAGGTGCAGGATATTCCAAACTGAATACCTCGATGCAAAACAAGAATAATCGACTATAGTGAAGTCATTACCCTGACGCAAACTTTTTGTCCAAGGGGTCACTCCCGATAAAGGGATCTCGGCCCTTGCCTCGTCGAATGAGGTGCTGGGCATTCATAACCGAATACCTCTATGCAAAACAAAAGAGAACGTCCTTGCAATAACAGCTTTTTGAAAATTGTTCCAACGTCGTCTTTTTGGTTTATTTTCTTTGCATTAATTTAATGCGTCCCATCAGTTAATCCTACCATTGCAGAAAACAATGAAAATATGACGTACGCTTATGCCATCCGCATTCGCCACGGGGTCCCGTCATCACCCGTTAGGTTACTTAACTAACGACAGAGCGGGGGCTGGACTAGCGCGGATGCAAAACATAAGCAACGCCTACTAGATATCATATATAGATATACACATTCGTCAGATGCAATGATAGCCATTCCAGATCACAGATGAACGCATTGGATATGCTAGGAATCCACGTTTCGTTCGAGCCTGCAACGAAAGACGGATTACACGGTCGCGATGAATAGCCAAAACCCTACCCTAGACCCTTACGGGTGCGGCAAATTACCCGCCAAGTACCCGAAGCGAAGCAATGTCCCTCAACAACGTGAGTAGGCCACTCGGCACTTCGAGGTACCCGGTAGTTTGTGCACGCCACCTTGGGTCTATCCTAGGAGAAAAAACTGTAAAAAGAAATTATACAATGGCGGCTACAACCTCATCCCGGATGTGCGGCCAAACAAATAATATTACATCAATTTATATATTACATGAATTGAATGATAAAGAAAACTCTCATCTCACAACCCCCCGGCTATTCATCTGCGACAATCCAACGAATTCATATACACAAACCATCAACATTACAGATCACAGATATGTATAACCCCCACTAATCGATGTATAGCGATTAGCAGATGTTCAATACATATATCACATCACAGATATAACCCATTAGCCAAAATCTAGAGAAGTTCGATCAAAATACGGATTTGTAACCACCCCAAAAACAAATTTTTTCTCTGGAAAATCTGTGCAGAAACAAACCATCCTAAAAATCCCAAAACATTAATATAAGAACACTGCAAGAGAAACGACCCACAGCCGAGTCAACTCGGCCGCGGATCCGCGGCAAGAGCATGCTCTTGCCGCAGTTCCGCGGTGAGTTGGTCGACTCGCTGGATCATTTTTCTTGGGTGTTCTTTTAAAACCCTGAGCGGATTTTTAGTACATGATTTATTATTTTTCGAGCAGAATTAAAAATCGGCAGAAAGTTGATATTTTTGACGTGTTTTGTGGTTTTTTGTCCAATCGAAATTCTAGATACTTTGCTAACAAGCTAGTTTGTGTTTAGCTAGGCTCTGATACTACTGTTAGGTCCACGTTACCCACCCCAGATCTTTCGTGGAGTCGGAATAGGTAAAAATCAAAATTTTCCTCGATAGGTAACATGGACCGTTCATGAAGGATCTTGGCTAAACAAAACTAACACAAAATCTACAAGTTCTAACTACTATGTAGAATGGTTATACCTAGGTATTGAACTCCTTCTCTTCTCGTTCTTCTCCTCCTTACTTGCTCCTTGTATTAGTTTGTACGGCTCCTCCTCGTCGTCTCCTCTTTGTCGAAGATAGATCCACCCGAGGGTTCGAACTTGAGCTCCTACCTCAACCTAGAGGTAACTAAGGTGCTTGGTTTGCTAAACCTAGAACCCTAGAAAGAGTAGAGAGTAGTCTTGATGTTTTATCTCAAAGGAAAATGGTTCTCAACTCATGAGAGGGATTTTCCTTGAGCTAGAGGAAGAAGGAGAGCAATGGATGAGAGTGAAGATGCAAGTGAGAATGATACCATTTTTCAACCATGCTCCCATAATTTAGAAAAATGATAATACTAATAATAATTAAAAATTTGTGGTGGTGAGTTGATGAATGACCATTATCATTTCATTCATTAAATGCTTTTGCAAAGAATAAGAAGCATCTTTGAAAACAAATGATGATGGTCAACAAGTCCACTTTGGTCAACCGGTGAACTAAGTCAACAAGTCAACAAAAGTCAAGAATTCAACTCAACCATGGCACAATAATTGTTAACTAATATTATTAATCATATTTCCTACTCTCATTAGGGTTTGGAAAAAAACAACAGTCAACTGTGCATATACACCCGTACCATAACCCTAATGAGAATCCTCTGCCTCTGCCTCAGTCAACTATGCATACACACCCGCATCCGTGATCCGAGGAACACGAATACAATGAGATAAAACTAACCCCAAAACATATACTAGGATCTGGTTTAAAACAAAGCCCACTAGTAATGACTGTCCGGACACCAAACGTGCACAAGTGCGCGGACGTGAACGAACCCCGTCGCAAAACCATGCGACCTCTACTCTGTTTTGCCCAAAGGCGAATTACCCTCTGTATGGGAATCTAAAGACTCGATACTACGCTGGCAGTGGGTTTAACCACAGACCGCAAGCGGCATTAGCTGTACGTAACGGTCCCCAGGTAGATGCCGATAAGAAGACTAATGAGGTGAACCCATCCGAACTCCTACTGTGCCTGTATGTGACAATCTCCGTATAGTCCGGTCTGTTCGTCTGAGAGTATCGCATGGCGGCCCTAGGGGGCGGTAAACGTCAGTCCCCTAATAGCGGTACAAGTCATGTCGGAGTGTAGCCTAAAACACCCTGAGAAACTACTGGTAACACTACCAGCAAATCTCGCTTGCCCTGGCCAGGGACGACTATGTGTAATGGCTCTCCTAGAAACAGCACGATATCAACTCCCAATACCGGGAGAGACGAATCTTGTCTAACCGTCACTGCCTCCAAGTGCTTCGAGACTGCACCCAACTACTACCTGTTTGCACGACTCAGTAGAGCCATGTTACGGTAGTAATCTAAGAACAGTGGGAACACACTCGAGGCGAAGTGACGGTGTCAAGTCAGCGGACTAAGCTGTACTCATATTACCAGGGGACTGTTAACTGACGATAGGTATAATACCAAGCAACTGTTCCCGACGAGTCCTGTCCAGTGTACTCGTATCCTAACGAGCACCTGCATACTATCTCCAGTACGACGTACTGATGGCTGTGGGACAGACCATCTCCCCTGCTGGGAAGAGAAGCGTATGCACCAGTCTACTCTGGAGTATCGATGCTCTGTCTCGATAATCCTACGACCAGGGACCAAAATAAGGATGTGCTTATAGACTACCCAGCCCCCACTAGTGTGATCGCCATCACAACGCCGGTGGTCAAGCAAAGATCCTAAGGGCTCCATCAATATGTATTAGCGATATGTTAAAAGAAACATATACACATATTAAGATAGAAACAAACCAAGTAGCATACTACTATGTCGAGCAAGACTGTCATAAACCCGTATATATATATCCCAAGCCTCCAAAATGTATTATACAAACTAGTACTATACAATAATGGCCTCTAGGGCATACATATCTAACAACTGTGTTATAGTTACATGTTGGTAAAGCCCTTAGGATGTGTACTTGACTACCAGGACTATGATGCAGATCATACTAGTGGGGCCATGGTAGTCCATAAGTACATCCTTTAATGTTCCTAGTCGTAGGTGTATCGAGACAGGGCATCGATATACCAGAGTAGGCTAGCGTATACGCTTCTCGACCCATGAGATGGGCGATGGATGATCCCATATCCATTGGTGTTTGACATCAGAGATGGTATAAGGGTGCTCAGTGGAGACTAGGTACACTGGACGGACTCGCCGAGAACTCCCAGATGGTATTATACCTCACGTCAGATGGCAGTTCTCTGGTGACACTTGTGCATGTTAGTCTGTAGACCCGAGATCGTCATAGAGTCTTGTGTGATTCCCACTGTGCTTTGATTTCCACCTTACCACGTCCAAGAGGGCATGCAAAACGGTGGTTTTGGGTACAGTCCCTAGTCACATGGAGGCAATGAGCGATAGGAGGGGTTTCGTCTCTCCCGGTATTGGGGGTTGATGTTACGCTGTGCTCGATTGGCCATAACAGGGAAGTCCCTGACCAGGGCTGATTTAGAGATTTACTGGTAAGTGTTACCAGTAGTTTCTCAACCCATTATGAGCCTCACATCGGCACGACTTATCGGTTATTGGGGTCTGACGTTTACCACCCCTAGACTTGATATGCGACATATCAGACGAGGAGACCGGACTGTACGGGAAGTATTACCGTTTGGCTTTAACAAGAGTTGGAGCGGGCTTGCTTGCTGATCTTCTGATCGCTCAATACCCGGGTAACCGTTACTGTAACATTTCAAAAAAATAAAATATTATTTTTGGGAATTTTTATAATTTAATATTATTTTATTGAATATTTTAATATTTCGGTATAATTAAATGCCGATAAATGGGGAAAATTCTAAAATGGAGTTTTGGTAAAAAGTTTACCAAAATGGCTTTTAAATATTTTATCTGGTTTTATAGATATTTTATCGGAATTTTACCTGGGCTGTGCACACATGTGCATGTTAGCTAGGGTTGAGTCTAGGGTT
This sequence comes from Agapanthus africanus, assembly GCA_030015575.1. Taxonomy (NCBI): domain Eukaryota; kingdom Viridiplantae; phylum Streptophyta; class Magnoliopsida; order Asparagales; family Amaryllidaceae; genus Agapanthus; species Agapanthus africanus. The sequence goes on from CM057342.1 coordinate 385,805,792, forward strand.
GAACCATGCTTAGATGACCATGGTGTTCTAACCGTTGATTAGGTTAATTGAGCTTAATTAATGGTGATTAGGGATGGGGGTTGACTTGTGTAGGAGAGAGAGGGGGGCATGAAGGATGTGCCATGACAAGCATGAGAGGATGATGGGGGTTAACTCATCTCATTTCAAACTTTTTGTTTGCCTCTCAAACACTCACATCTCTCTCACACTCACACACACATACCAACCTCTGCTGCATCAGCAGCAACCCCATCATAACACACACACCAGCCCCTAACACCTTAGCCCAACACCTACACACTCACATCAGCTGCAACACCATCAGCCCCATACCCAACATCATCAACACATTTTCAGCCACCAGAACAACAGCTACTTCAGCCAACATCAGCACAACTTCAGCCCCAATTTCTATCAACATCAGATACTACAACACTCCACCCTATATCAGCCAAAACACCCCACAACAACAGCCACAATATTATAAGCCACGGCCCAACACTTCTGCAGCTGCAACACACATTGAAACACAAAACAAAAGGGAAATTGCAAGCAGCAGATGCAGCATCAGCACCTGCAACAAGAAAAGAGAACAGCCACAAGCAGGAGCTCAGCAGCATCAACCGACCCTTCCACCTCATCCTCCTTCCCTTCTCCTTCATCCTAGGACCCCTTGAGGTATAATCTTGCAACCCAACTCTTTTCTTGCTTGATCATGGTTATTTAGCTGAAATTTAGTGTTTATATTGTGATTAGTGCTAGTTTAGGCAAATTGGAGTGAAACTTGACCAAATGTTGGTTTTGAATGTTAGTATAGCCTTATTAGGTGTGTTTGAGACTAGCTCACCCAAGATTGTTCCAGATTTCACCCAAATACCGGATTTATTCGACTTGGCATAAATTAGCAATTTTGTCGATTTTGTGACCTTTCTGGAAACTGCAACAACCCGAGGTACCCTAAAATAAAATTGACTTGGCAGTGAGATGTGCAGGCTGGTAGAAGCCAACAACCAAAACCCTAGACCCCACCTCCTTTCCGTGGCCGCCATTTAATTCCCCCTGGCCGCAATTTGCGGCCAGAGCAGGGGAAAACCCCCTCGTTTTTGGTGCACGACTCTTTTACCTGTAAACTTGACCCTAGGTATGTCTAGTTTTGTCTGGTTCCAATCAGGATAGAATCTGGGTTGATTTCCTTGAGTTGGCGCATGATTTACGACTTGTTTAGCATGGATTTTTGGTATTCGATGATTCGTTTCTGTCGGGTGGCGTTTGAACGCCAACGGCAGAGGGTTATTGGCTGTGATTGCACGCGAGGCCGCAGGTTTTTACCTATGGGTGTAGCGTGCACCATTTTGGTTTTCGACATGGTTTTCATGTGTTTTAGCGTGTGATATCCTTATAGGTACCCCACGTGGCGTCGAAGCGTTAGAGATGCAAATGGCGACCTCGGCATCGGCACACATAAGCAAGGTGAGTAGATTTATATCTACGGGGAGAAGTCGGGTGGATAGCGTATAGCACCCCCGCAGTTCGTGGTGATGTATACGGATGCGTATACACACCAACAATTATTATATGTTATTTGGGATTAATGATAATGTTAAGATGGATATTGGTGTGTTGGATTGGTGAAAGGTTACGAAACCCTAGGGTTGTGGGTGCACTACACATACATATACACACATACAGACTTGCAAACATCCTTATTTCATATATGGTTATGTGATTCTATATAGATATGTGTTCACGTGGGTATGGGACTATGTGTTCACATACGGATTTGAGGATGATACATGGGTTTGAGATGAGTCGATGATATTTGATCCGAGATTATGATATCGGTGATATGGTAAAATTCATATTTGAGATACGACTTGATGCTTTAGCGGATTTTGGGATGATGATGCCATAGGAATAGTGATATATATATAAAATGGTCGACATGTGATTACGTTACGAGATATGACATGATATGATATGACAAGATTAGTATGATTGGCCGCCTTGGGCGAGGTATACTCCTTGAGATGATATGTGCTGATGATATCGATTCAAACGAGACTGTTGATCAGTAGTCGGATCATGATGATAGTGATGATGTTAGCTTTGTACTAGACGTAGGTCAGTACCCAGATTATGATATTTGATATAGAGAATACCGGATGAATGATATGACGAATGTGATATTGACCCGTACCCAGATTTGGGATACCGTACGACTGATTTACGTACGAGCTATAATTTGATGTTTGATCCGCACTCTTGAGTTGGGAATAACCGATTATCGGGATATGGTATCGGATGTGATATTATCGAGGCGGGATCACCGACTATATATATATATATATATATATGTATGTATGTATCGACTCAGGGGTTAGGCGGTTTCCCTTACCTACCGTTAGCTTTAGCTCAGCCATATAGTGGTGTAGCTATATGACTCTTATGACATTAGATGCAGTTTAGCGATCATGGTGTTTAGTATTCAGCTCCCGCATATTATTATTGTTGCTCCGCATCGCATACTGTTGTGATTCATATTCCATTATTGATATCATGCTGTTAGGACACCAGCACCATTACCGATGATGCGTATGCACCACGTACACTTATTTGCCGGCTCACACAGATCTTCATCGGTAATTGCCATGTCACGTACACTTAGAAAATATTATTGCTTGATTTAGCTTGTTAGCTAATAGTTCACATGATATTAGTGTACTTGCCTTATATGCCAGCTTGACATTGTAGTCATTACTTGTCACTTCATGCATACTGTTATTCATTGTTATGCCGCATTCATGGATTCTCATGCCTATATTCATAGTTTGCATGCTATTGATGATTTGGGTTTGGATTTCCATGAGATTTTCTGGATTTGGAGGAAAAACCGCAAAACATATATATAAACTGCTTTTCTCTCTTTTAAATAAAAAGGCGGTTTTCCCATGATGTATGAGTCGTCCACCATGAGTTTTGCTGATGGATTTCGAGACCCGATTCGAGGAGGCGGATGAACCGTTTCAGGTACATGGTGGGCCCGGTGCGGTACCCCGGGGCAAGAAGATCGCAGGAGATGGCGTTGAGCCTGGCGGAGGGAGCACTACCAACCGGTGATTTTACCCGACGCGTCGGATATCCGGAGGATACCGTCGTGGTCATGAGATGGATGGTAGAGGGCCGGTCTGGACTGACGGCGCCCTGGATATTGTGATTGACACATTGAGATTTTGAGATATTGAGGTACAGAGATTGTGATACAGAGATATCGAGATATTGGGATTTATGTTTTATGCATATGCTAGGCACTGTTTATGCTGATTTCATTTATGTACCTCATTTTAAAAATACAGAAATCTCACAAATTTATGAAAGCAGTTTTCTTCAGTACATGCATTCTGTTTCATGCATTCATACATCATTCATATGATTCATTGCTACCTGAGGCACTGATACGGGCACATGGGATTACACTTGGGTTAAATATTTACCCTAGCCATGGTTATAGATTGCTGGTTATATATATTTGAGGATTATATATTATGATCGTATGACCTAGGATTACGTCATACATGCGATTTTCTGTTCATAGATCTTTTTCTACTCACGAGTTGGCAACTCACCCCCGTTGTGCCCCAGTTTCTTCCAGGTTTGCCGTACATGATTCATTACGGCTTTGCGGGCACTGCTTCTTTCGGGTGACATGCTAGTAGGTGGGTTATTTGTATTGTGCCCATCATTATACATTGTATATTATATTTCAGTTGTATCTAGAAGTTCCATCAACCAAACATGTATTTATTTGAGATAGAGACCTGTGATGTTTATTCTTTCGACCTTAGAGTCGCGCGTTATATTTCTCTGGGTTTCATGCTGTTGAGTTTCCTTTTCTGTTGTGATTCTCTCCTTTAGGCGTTGTATATTATATTGCAAACTGGTTGATTTAAAAATGGTTTTCCTACACTCTACTACTTTTCTTGGTTTGGATTTCTGGGTTCGGCTTACTTAGAGTACGTACGCCTCGAGACGTTCGTAGTCTAAGTGCCGGTCATATTCCGTAATTTCAGGACGTGACAAAGTTGGTATCAGAGCGTTAGGTTTTACCTTCGGAGCGTAGGATGATCCTTGGTTGATGGAATAGGTGACTAAAGTAGAGTGACGTACCGTGGGTATGTTCCGTGGCATATTTACGATATGCCACTATACTTAAGAAGCCTTAGGACGTACATTTCTTTGTTCAGTATCATATTCATTCCTGATCTAGCCTCATCGGTACCCGTTATGTTTTACTGCCACGATTACGGGCAGGGAGAGCTATGGCTAGAGTTGCTGTCAGCATGAGCTCGTTACGAACGAGGACTGACCGGGGCATAATTCCGGCGACACACGATTGTAGAGATGTGTCTTTTGATTGTGTTTGCGCCACGAGCGTTGGATGGATCGCTGTATGAGATTGCTCGGACGTGCCGATCAGCACCAGAGGATTGAGCCACCGACAGAGGCCAGCCAGATTTTGATGACCGTTGATGTATGGCTTATTCGTGATGATCGAGGCACTGTTCAGCGTGCATGCGAGTGAGCCAGTATTTCTGTGAACGACGAGATATCGCCCCAGATGTTGGAGCTATTGCAGTACGAGTTGTACTAAGAGATGATAGAAAGCCGCTAGTCACCAAGGATGGATGACTAGGACATGTGGATCGTTCGCTATCCCTATGCGAGGTCATCAGATAGATTGATTCCAGCTGAGACGGCTTCACGCGGAGACGTTGAGAGTCGACAGAGACGATCGAATGTCAAAAACCTATTATTCCAGGTTTAAAGTATTCGGGAAGACATGCAGGCAATTCTATGGTCCCTCTAGAAGAATGAAACCCTAACTCGACTTAATGACCGTGTGAAAGCCTTTGAACCTTAGGGTTTGCGGCAGTTCTGTGGCGCTATTAGTGAGGCTTGGGTTTGCCCTTCTACGGCTGGACCACCGATGTTGTAGTATGTACTAGATACTATTATACTATACCCAAGATGTTGAGCACTTGGGGGACTATGAGGTCTTGACAAATCGATCGGATGGCTCGACTTAATTCGGATGCTAGATGGTGAGATGCACTTCTTGGGAGACTCCAGATATGAGGATAGCCGTTGGAGCTCAGTCCATGCAGCCACGACGAGACGAGTCCGAAGCTGTCGACATTAGAGAAAAGTGGAGTAAGAGGTTCGTACAAGATCTGGATATGATGACGTTCCACTCCGCCGACAACAGAGATGCGATGCGCATGCCGAGGCATAGTACTGGATATACCTTCCAGATGGAGTCGCGATGAGTATGTAGCCGCTCCGGACCAAGAAGCAGATATAGTAAAGGATGAGGACTCCCAGACAGTTGGCAGAGACGAGACTTGGAAGCGACCTTGAGCAGGATTCCTTCCAGGACACTGCTGCAATGATACTTGCACCCAGGATCAGATGTGTCACGTACATTCAGAGAGCCAGAGGCCGACGCCAGTGACATACTGCTTCGCGAGTGGTCGTGAGAATTGACCGAAAGAGGACCAGAGAGGGACAGAACGGAATCGTCCCCGTTAGCACACCTGACAGGGCCGATGAGCCGATGGATCGTGAGATTGGTAATCCACAGAGAAGACTTGGACCCAGAAGTGGCCATGTTACGCACTTCAGCAGGCCAGAGTTCAGGATCGTCGACGAGATATGCTATGAGTAATCACGACAGTTGGCCAGAGATTCGTGGAGGATGCGCTTGGGCGGAACTATTCCGCCATACTTGATTTTGGAATTGTTGGGCGATTTATTCGCATGATTTGATTTTGATGATTGAGTATTTACGATTTTTGCACAGTTGTTGCACTTGATATTGTTTTCGTGCCTTGATTTCACATGATTGGATTTTGCGCATGTTCGGCGCTTGATGTTGGATTTCATGATTTAGTGCATGATGGATGCACCGGATTTGGATTTTAGCGCATGTTGGGGGCATGTTATGAGATGCGATTTGGTGCACACCAGATGCACTAAATCGAGATTCTTCATGCATGTCAGATGCACCTGTTTTTGCTGTCAGACACACACGTGGCCTATGACAGATGCTTCGTGCACACCCGATGCACTTAGATGTTGTTTCTGTGCGCATGTATGGCACATTTATGGATCTTGATTTCCGTGCACACCAGACGCACGTAGTTTTCATATGCACTTTTTGGGATTAATTTCTTATTGAGCAGTACATTTTTATGATATTGCGATTTGTTTTCGTACTGAGCAGGACTGGTCAGAGGACAGTGCCTGGATATATTTTGCATGTATTGATAGATTTCAAAGGGATTTCCAAAAGCGAGCTATAGTCTCATTATTTACATACGTATCCGATACGACACAAAACATTTAAAACGAGGAAACCCTTGTAAATTGTTTTCAAAACGGCGGATCGTGCATACAAAAAACAAAAGATATATATGTACATGGCTATTTTCTTATTGAGACGTCCGCCACTGTGCAGTGCTATGCGCATTGCTCATCGACTTTAAAGAATTTGGCATGCATTCCCTTCAGATATTTACATGTACAGATTTGATATTTACATGTATAGTTCCGATTTATAGCATATCGGTTTTGCTTTGGATTTGGCATTCGTGTTTTCACCTTGACTCCGATGATTGCGGGAGATTTGACGGAGTTTCGATTTCGAGTTATCTGCTCGCTACTCATGCGCATGCATTGCGCTACGATGCGTTTTATGTATTGATAATTTCGGAGCCCCATTGACTTGGACATTTTATTGAAATGTTTTAGAATTTGGGGGTTTAAATTTAAATTCGGGGACCGTATTTCTTTAAGTGGGGAAGATTGTAACATTTCAAAAAAAATAAAATATTATTTTTGGGAATTTTTATAATTTAATATTATTTTATTGAATAATTTAATATTTCGGTATAATTAAATGCCGATAAATGGGGAAAATTCTAAAATGGAGTTTTGGTAAAAAGTTTACCAAAATGGCTTTTAAATATTTTATCTGGTTTTATAGATATTTTATCGGAATTTTAACTGGGCTGCACACGCATGTGCATGTTAGCTAGGGTTGAGTCTAGGGTTGAACCATGCTTAGATGACTATGGTGGTCTAACCATTTGATTAGGTTAATTGAGCTTAATTAATGGTGATTAGGGATGGGGGTTGACTTGTGTAGGAGAAAGAGGGGGGCATGAAGGATGTGCCATGACAAGCATCTGGTGAGAGAGAGGATGATGGGGGTTAACACATCTCATTTCAAACTTTTTGTTTGCCTCTCAAACACTCACATCTCTCTCACACTCACACACACATACCAACCTCTGCTGCATCATCAGCAACCCCATCATAACACACACACCAGCCCCTAACACCTTAGCCCAACACCTACACACTCACATCAGCTGCAACACCATCAGCCCCATACCCAACATCATCAGCACATTTTCCGCCACCAGAACAGCAGCTACATCAGCCAACATCAGCACAACTTCAGCCCCAATTTCTATCAACATCAGATACTACAACACTTCACCCTATATCAGCCACAACACCCCACAACAACAGCCACAATATTATAAGCCACAGCCCAACACTTCTGCTGCTGCAACACACATTGAAATAAAAAAACAAAAGGTTGCTAGCAGCAGAGGCAGCATCAGCAACTGCAACAAGAAAAGAGAACAGCCACAAGCAGGAGCCCAGCAGCAGCAACCCACCCTTCCACCTCATCCTCCTTCCCTTCTCCTTCATCCTAGGACCCCTTGAGGTATAATCTTGCAACCTAACTCCTTTCTTGCTTGATCATGGTTATTTAGCTGAAATTTAGTGTTTATATTGTGATTAGTGCTAGTTTAGGCAACTTGGAGTGAGACTTGACCAAGTGTTGGTTTTGAATGTTAGTATAGCCTTATTAGGTGTGTTTGAGACCAGCTCACCCAAGATTGTTCCAGATTTCACCCAAATACCGGATTTATTCGACTTGGCGTAAATTAGCAATTTTGTCGATTTTGTGACCTTTCTGGAAACTGCTACAACCCGAGGTACCCTAAAATAAAATTGACTTGGCAGTGAGATGTGCAGGCTGGTAGAAGCCAACACCCAAAACCCTAGACCCCAACTCCTTTCCCTGGTCGCCATTTAATTCCCCCTGGCCACAATTTGCGGCCAGAGCAGGGGAAAACCCCCTCGTTTTTGGTGCACGACTCTTTTACCTGTAAACTTGACCCTGGGTATGTCTAGTTTTGTCTGGTTCCAATCAGGGTAGAATCTGGGTTGATTTCCTTGAGTTGGCGTATGATTTACGACTTGTTTAGCATGGATTTTTGGTATTCGATGATTCGTTTCTGTCGAGTGGCGTTTGAACGCCAACGACAGAGGGTTATTGGCTGTGATTGCACGCGAGGCCACGGGTTTTTACCTATGGGCGTAGCGTGCACCATTTTGGTTTCCGACATGGTTTTCATGTGTTTTAGCGTATGATATCCTTGTAGGTACCCCACGTGGCGTCGAAGCGTTGGAGATGCAAATGGCGACATCGGCACCGGCACACATAAGCAAGGTGAGTAGATTTATATCTACGGGGAGAAGTCGGGTGGATGGCGTATAGCACCCCCGCAGTTCGTGGTGATGTATACGGATGCGTATACACACCAACAATTATTATATGTTATTTGGGATTAATGATAATGTTAAGATGGATATTGGTGTGTTGGATTAGTGAAAGGTTACGAAACCCTAGGGTAGTGGGTGCACTACACATACATATACACACATACAGACTTGCAAACATCCTTATTTCATATGTGGTTATGTGATTCTATATAGATATGTGTTCACGTGGGTATGGGACTATGTGTTCACATACGGATTTGAGGATGATACTTGGGTTTGAGATGAGTCGATGATATTTGATCCGAGATTATGATATCGGTGATATGGTAAAATTCATATTTGAGATACGACTTGATGCTTTAGCGGATTTTGGGATGATGATGCCATAGGAATAGTGATATATATATAAAATGGTCGACATGTGATTATGTTACATGATATGACATGATATGATATGACAAGATTAGTATGATTGGCCGCCTTGGGCGAGGTATACTCCTTGAGATGATATGTGCTGATGATATCGATTCTTACGAGACTGTTGATCAGTAGTCAGATCATGATGATAGTGATGATGTTAGCTTTGTACTAGATGTAGGTCAGTACACAGATTATGATATTTGATATAGAGAATACCAGATGAATGATATGATGAATGTGATATTGACCCGTACCCAGATTTGGGATGTCGTACGACGGATTTACGTACGAGCTATATTTTGATGTTTGATCCGCACTCTTGACTTGGGAATAACTGATTATTGGGATATGGTATCGGATGTGATATTATCGAGGCGGGATCACCGACTATATATATATATATGTATGTATCGACTCAGTGGTTAGGCGGTTTCCCTTACCTACCGTTAGCTTTTGCTCAGCCTTATAGTGGTGTAGCTATATGACTCTTATGACATTAGATGCAGTTTAGCGATCATGGTGTTTAGTATTCAGCTCCCGCATATTATTATTGTTGCTCCGCATCGCATACTGTTGTGATTCATATTCCATTATTGATATCATGCAGTTAGGACACCAGCACCATTACCGATGATGCGTATGTACCACGTACACTTATTTGCCGGCTCACACACATCTTCATCGGTAATTTCCATGTCACGTACACTTAGAGAATATTATTGCTTGATTTATCTTGTTAGCTAGTAGTTGACATGATATTAGTGTACTTGCCTTATATGCCAGCTTGACATTGTAGTTATTACTTGTCACTTCATGCATACTGTTATTCATTGTTATGCCGCATTCATGGATTCTCATGCCTATATTCATAGTTTGCATGCTATTGATGATTTGGGTTCGGATTTCCATGAGATTTTCTGGATTTGGAGGAAAACCGCAAAACATATATATAAACTGCTTTTCTCTCTTTTAAATAAAAATGCGGTTTTCCCATGATGTATGAGTCGTCCACCATGAGTTTTGCTGATGGATTTTGAGACCCGATTCGAGGAGGCGGATGAACCATTTCGGGTACATGGTGGGCCCGGTGCGGTACCCCGGGGCAAGAAGATCACAGGAGATGGTGTTGAGTCTGGCGGAGGGAGGACTACCAACCGGTGATTTTACCCGACTCGTCGGATATCCGGAGGATACCGTCGTGGTCATGAGATGGATGGTAGGGGCCGGTCTGGACTGACGGCGCCCTGGATATTGTGATTGACACATTGAGATTTTGAGATATTGAGGTACAGAGATTGTGATACAGAGATATCGAGATATTGGGATTTATGTTTTGTGCCGATGCTAGGCACTGTTTATGCTGATTTTATTTATGTACCTCATTTTAAAAATACAGAAATCTCACAAATTTATGAAAGCAGTTTTCTTCAGTACATGCATTCTGTTTCATGCATTCATACATCATTCATATGATTCATTGCTACCTGAGGCACTGACACGGGCACTTGGGATTACACTTAGGTTAGATATTTACCCTAGCCATGGTTATAGATTGCTGGTTATATATATTTGAGGATTATATATTATGATCGTATGACCTAGGATTGCGTCATACATCTGATTTTCTGTTCATATATCTTTTTCTACTCACGAGTTGGCAACTCACCACCGTTGTGCCCCAGTTTCTTGCAGGTTTGCCGTACAGGATTCATTATGGATTTGCGGGCACTGCTTCTTTCGGGTGACTTGCTAGTAGGTGGGTTATTTGTATCGTACCCATCATTATACATTGTATATTATATTTCAGTTGTATCTAGAAGTTCCATCAACCAAACACGTATTTATTTGAGATAGAGACCTGTGATGTTTATTCTTTCGACCTTAGAGTCGCGCGTTATATTTCTCTGGGTTTCATGCTGTTGAGTTTCCTTTTCTGTTGTGATCCTCGCCTTTAGGCATTGTATATTATATTGCAAACTGGTTGATTTAAAAATGGTTTTCCTACACTCTACTACTTTTCTTGGTTTGGATTTCTGGGTTCGGCTTACTTAGAGTACGTACGCCTCGAGACGTTCGTAGTCTAAGTGCCGGTCATATTCCGTAATTTCGGGACGTGACAAAATTGGTATCAGAGCGTTAGGTTTTACCTTCGGAGCATAGGATGATCCCTGGTTGATGGAATATGTGACTAAATTAGAGTGACGTACCGTGGGTATGTTCCGCAGCATATTTACGACACGCCACTCCACTTAAGAAGCCTTAGGATGTACATTTCTTTGTTCAATATCATATTCATTCCTGATCTGGCCTCATCGGTACCCGTTATGTTTTACTGCCACGATTACGGGCAGGGAGAGCTACGGCTAGAGTTGCGGTCAGCATGAGCTCGTTACGAACGAGGACTGACCGGGGCATAATTCCGGCGACACACGATTGTAGAGATGTGTCTTTTGATTTTGTTTGCGCCACGAGCGTTGGATGGATCGCTTTATGAGATTGCTCGGACTTGTCGATCAGCACCAGAGGATTGAGCCACCGACAGAGGCCAGCCAGATTTTGATGACCGTTGATGTATGGCTTATTCGTGATGATCGAGGCACTGTTCAGCGTGCATGCGAGTGAGCCAGTATTGCTGTGAACGACGAGATATCGCCCTAGATGTTGGAGCTATTGCAGTACGAGTTGTACTAAGAGATGATAGAAGGCCGCTAGTCACCAAGGATGAATGACTAGGACATGTGGATCGTTCGCTACCCCAATGCGAGGTCATCAGATAGATTGATTCCAGCTGAGACGGCTTCACGCGGAGACGTTGAGAGTCGACAGAGACGATCGAATGTCAGAAACCTATTATTTCAGGTTTAAAGTATTCGGGAAGACATGCAGGCAATTCTATGGTCCCTCTAGAAGAATGAAACCTTAACTCGACTTAATGACCGTGTGAAAGCCTTTGAACCTTAGGGTTTGCGGCAGTTCTGCGGCGCCATTAGTGAGGCTTGGGTTTGCCCTTCTATGGTTGGACCACCGATGCTGTAGTATGTACTCGATACTATTATACTGTACCCAAGATGTTGAGCTCTTGGGGGATTATGAGGTCTTGACAAATCGATCGGATGGCTCGACTTAATTCGGATGCTGGATGGTGAGATGCACTTCTTGGGAGACTCCAGATACGAGGATAGCCGTTGGAGCTCAGTCCATGCAGCCACGACGAGACGAGTCCGAAGCAGTCGACATTAGAGAAAAGTGGAGTAAGAGGTTCGTACAAGATCTGGATATGATGACGTTCCACTCCGCCGACATCAGAGATGCGATGCGCATGCCGAGGCATAGTACTGGATATACCTTCCAGAAGGAGTCACGATGAGTATGCAGCCGCTCCGGACCAAGAAGCAGATATACTAAAGGATGAGGACTCCCGGACAATTGGCAGAGATCAGACTTGAAAGATACCTTGAGCAGGATTCCTTCCAGGACACTGCTGCAATGATACTTGCACCTAGGATCTGATGTGTCACGTACATTCAGAGAGCCAGAGGCCGACGCCAGTGACATACTGCTTCACGAGTGGTCGTGAGAATTGACCGAAAGAGGACCAGAGAGGGCCAGAACGGAATCGTCCCCGTTAGCACACCTGACAGAGCCGATGAGCCGATGGATCGTGAGATTGGTAATCCACAGAGAAGACTTGGACCCAGAAGTGGCCATGTTACGCACTTCAGTAGGCCAGAGTTCAGGATTGTCGACGAGATATGCTATGAGTAATCATGACAGTTGGCCAGAGAATCGTGGAGGATGCGCTTGGGCGGAACTATTTCGTCATACTTGATTTCGGTATTGTTGGGCAATTTATGTAAGTGCACGGCGGCGCCCCGGCCGTCAATCCGACGGCCAAATGCGGAAGCGGTGATAAACTTTAATTTTGCAAACTAGCAAACCGGCACCACCGCGCACTAAACACCCGGATCGAACCATTAACTAGTCCTAGCTAACTACAAGATGGGTTAGAGATATACCGTGTGATCCGAGTCCTCCGGTCTTCTCGTCGTCGTCCCGATCTCCTGCGGAATGTCCGGTCTCCACCTCGTCACCGGAAGGGCACCACATCGCCTGCATCTTTTACGGGCTCCCGCCTCTATACCGAGGCAACTCGGGCGCGAAGTTGGCTGGCCGACGCGTCCAAGATTTGCTGTAGAATGTAGTGTAGAGGGTATGTCTCATTTGGGGTTTTAGTTGCCATGGAGGATGGAGGAGGAGGTTAGGAAAATTGGTGCTTTCAATTTTCTTGCAAGAAGAATATGAGATGAAGAATAATGCCACATCCAAAATGAAACTCTCTCTCTTCTTTTTCAAATTGTGGCCGGCCTCTCTTCTTGAGGAATGGTGGAGCAAAAAACAAATACAAGAAGGGAGGTGATGGTAGTAAAAGGTGAAGGGGTGACCACATCCAAACATCATGATAACAAAACTCAAATCAATTTCCAATCCTTTCATATCTTCATTAATGCAAAGGAAAAGAATAAGAAAGCATCTCATGATTATGAACCATCATGAAACCCCACAAATGCATAAAACCCCTCCTCAATGTGTTATTTGCAAACTTGAGAATAACACCCTCCATCGAAAAGTCCGGCCGGGAAAGAACAAAGGAAAACCGGCCGGAACGGAATGCAAACTGGCAACTCCAGAAAACTGGTCCCGTAATAAATTACAGGAAAACCCCGATACTGTGTATACACACCCGCATCTGTATTCCATCCGGATACAAATGCAATGAGACAAAATCTACACTGTACTAAACTAGGGTCCGGCTTAAAACAAAACCGGCTAGTAATATCCGTCCGATCCTGATCCGTGCAATACCGCACGTATCTGATCGAACCCTGCCATATGTCCATACAGCCTCTAGTACTAACCGTCCGATCCTGATCCGTGCAATACCGCACGTATCTGATCGGACCCTGCCATATCTCCATACGGCCTCTACAGCGTTTCACCCGAAACTTGAGTAACTGTAAGTGTGGTGGACTCTAAAGACTCGTCAATACTATGGCTGTGGATTTAACCACTAGCACGTCAGAGGTATACGCCAATACATAACGTGCCACCAGCTATGACCAAATGGGACGTCGATGAAAGAACTCATCCTGACACCTTACTGAGCCTGTCAGTGACTATATCCGTACAGTCCGGTCCGTTCGTCTATGAGCATCGCATGTCGGGCCTAGGGGGTTGGTAAAAGTCAGACCCCTAAAAGCGGTACAAGTCGTGTCGGAGTGTAGCCCAGAACACACTGAGATACTACTGGAATACCTACCAGTAAATCTCCTGCCTTGGCCAAGGACTTCGCGTAATGGCTCTCCTTGACACAGCGCGACCTCATCCCCAATACCGGGGGAGACGAATCCCTGAAGATCCGCTCACTGCCTCCATGTGGCTCGGGACTGTACCCAACTAAAACCTGTTTGCACGTCTCCTTTGAGCGTGGTAGGGCAGTAATCAAAGTACAGTGGGAACTCACACGAGACAAATGACGATCCCCAGGTCGATGAACTAACCTGTACACATGTCACCAGGGAACTGCTATCTGACGTCAGGTATAAGACCAACTAGCATGTTCCCGGCGAGTCCTGTCCGGTGTACTTATAACCCAATGAGCACCTGTATACATCTTAGGTGAACCAACTGACACCAGTGGCTTGTGAGACCGGCCACCGCCCCTCGTCGGGGTCTCGACTGTATACACTAGTCTACTCTGGAGAATCGATGCCCTGTCTCGAAACTCCCACGACTAGGGACCATTTAAGGATATGCTTATAGACTACCAGCTCCCACGTATATGATCGCCCTCATACTGCTGGCAGTCAAGCAAGAATCCTAGGGGCTCTATCAACGTGTAATAGTGACCTTTAAGGTCACCTGAAGCAGTACACGATGATAAAGGTAAACCAGATAGCATACTATCATCTCGAGTAAGACTGTCCTACCGGGATAGGTCCTCCCTCAATCATTACAATCAGGTGCCTGTGATCCAATAATTGACTCTGAGGGCACTATCTCCAACAATCTCCCACTTGCACTCAAGGCTAATTATTGCGATGTCGCATACTCACAGCCCGTGTGATACCGAACACCCAACTCCTCTACTAGTCAGTCTCACAAAACTCATTTGCGAAACTATTGCGTTCGAGGAATAGCCTAAGTGAGTGGATCCGCTCTGGTGTTTCTTTCTATGTCTCTCTATATCTCAAGTTCGTGGAGAAAACCATCTCCCGAAATGAGCAATACCTGTCTTAGAATATCTGGATGTCTGATGGGACCTAGCTCATAAATGAACTCCAAATCCAAACTTCTTAGACTGTATCGTCAACTAAACTTAATCAGTATCCTGCGCCATGCCTCCCTCAGTATCTGCCTGGATCACCTGTCCAAAATACTGCCCCTCGTCGGAGGGAAAAACTATAACTCTGACAATCACCCTGTAGTCTATGTCACCTTGGAAGCCTGGAATGATAACTGTCTCCCGAATGAGGCTGTCGTTATCATATCCCTAGAACATCCACTTATGTTCTAAAACTGCTTCCGACTGCTTCTCCAGGATTGAATCAATATCAACTTATTGCATCTAGTGCAAGAACAACATCTGGTGTGGTACTTGACATCTCATGATTGACTCAATTGCCTGAGCAAGTGATCTGCCAATCATGCACATCCCTTTCCCCTTTAGTCTGTAAGACACCTTTAGAGAGGGTGACTCCATTACATGCTCGTACACCACCATGCCAGGAGTCGTCCATTCTAAATACTCATAGAATGCTATCTAAGTACCCAGATTGGGAAACCACCCAAATCTAGATCTAAAACCATAGATCTAGTAACCAGAATGTACGATATAAGATCCAATTCCTATGTGGAGAAACTACTGTATGACGACCAAAGTATAACCGACCGTAGTATAGGAATTTCCTTTCCTACTCTGTGTATGTCATCCAAATACTATGACATCACACCCTACTATCTTCTCAACAGATCCATCACCTATTTTAATGAAGTCAAACCTATGACTGTCACGTCAGAAATAGATGATCTATCTCCGCTATATCTGCTTTAGTCTATAAATAGACATAAGCTACCTATCCACCAATGCTTCCGCTGCTCCCACTGACTACGACAACCCTCTGGCAGAGTCATATACACGTAAACTTCTAAAGCTAGTTTAGAAAGACGCTATACTCATCCTCCTGCCGGGTCTCGCAGCCTGGAACAACAGCAATAGCAAATGTGGGTAAACAAGAACTTCCCTGTCACCGTCCTTGAGGCTACCTGAGTACCTCTCGGGTGCCTGAAGTTACCCACCTTATCTGCGGAGTGGCCAATGGAATGTCAAACCAGATTGAATATTTAGGTTCCCATCAAATCTTCAGTAATCGTTTGTGGTTCTGGAATCACTTCTAGTTCTACCATACTCCCACTACTGTTTTTCTGAAAAAAAATCCATTTTTAATAAAACTGTGGAGAGTCTAGAACAATATCTCTATTGATCTTCCAGATGGTAGAAAGTCAACCCCCGTCACAGCCTGGGTCAACCCACAAACAGCCATTACAG
The DNA here is from genome assembly GCA_030015575.1 of Agapanthus africanus. Lineage (NCBI taxonomy): Eukaryota > Viridiplantae > Streptophyta > Magnoliopsida > Asparagales > Amaryllidaceae > Agapanthus > Agapanthus africanus. The sequence continues at coordinate 385,822,458 of CM057342.1, forward strand.
AAACGTGCCTTGAGTTGTCCAGTGTCTGGTTTTAAGCATAGACCGGACAACTCCCCGTACCTTAACAACGTTAAGATATGAACTGTTCTATATCCAATATAGAACCAGAGGCACTGATTTAATTGAACCAGATTCAAATCATGCAGCTGTCTCCAGTGCATGTCAACTAAATGTGAAGAGGCCGATCAACGTTGCTCAACTTAGGAATGCTTCCAATTATGAATAACCTGAAAGAGAAGCAAGTTCTCTTTATCATTACTATCAACTGAATACCATTCATAAGTATCTACATCTTCGATCGCTTTGAAGAATCCCGATACTTGCTACACCCGGTTCTCTACTCTATTCAAATACCTATAACTTCTCAAAATTCGGACCCTGTGTTTCCACGAAACACCTGTCTAAAAACTAGAGAAGTCATAAGTAAACCGAATATAGTACGAGGACCAACCCCTCTGTCCTGATGGACCCTGGACAACATACAATACTCTGTAGAAGTCCCTCGAGTCTGACAACTCATTCACTGTGTGTCGTAGGTTGAAAACTGTACTTATGGTTAAGAAGAATTACACCGCTGTTTAATGCTCCTTACCTAACCATCCACTGATATAGGTAAATGTCACAGACATAATTTCAAAAAGGTATGTCTCACTCTATAAAAATAGACGTACAGATATATCAATTTGAAATTGGTGCATAACAGCGGATATTCAAAACCAAATATTTGCCGTCCGGCAAACAACCCAGGTGACTTCCTCAAATATCACTGATTACAACGAATCCCGATATAATGAGGATGATCACCCAATTCCCAATAACCTACTCCCACTCATCATCTGTAAAACCATACAGATGTGAGAATCGTACCTGGTAAATACATACCCTGGAGTAAGTATCTAATCGGGAAATCAGTTTTCCTTTAACAGTTCACAGTGAAACTGAAACATTGAAATGTTCCGATGGGGTATCCCGGTATTCCTAGTAATGCCTCTTCCAGATTCACGACTGTAACCGTATAGTTCTTTGCCACCTCTCCAAATCCCTTTATATGTCTTTAGTCATTACCTTCTGCACACCCCTTAGGCCAAATGGTTTTCTTCCTTCCCTACCGTTCGGCACCAGCCTATGGTTTGGAAGAAGACTATCCAATAAGCATAATGGGTGTACTATCCCAATCCTAGGAACACTCGCAATGCGAGAGAAGGTGAGGATAAGAGACAACCGAATAAAACTTTATTCCTATTTCTCCTGGACAAGAATCCATCCCCGAACTGGAACAAGTTCCTTTCGAGTTCGTATATAACCATACGATGGAGTATCCAATAAACTGTGGATCTTCGTAGTGATACGGAGTGTCCTGGAGAAATACAAAGGTGATTTTAGGATTGGCGAAGAAATACTTGGTTTGGTCGTGAATATCAGTCGCAATTTACTTTGCCCTCTTACTAATCCCTTGCTTTGTCTTAACTTAATACCTTCTGTACACCATCGTTAGGCTAATTGGTTTTCTTCATTCCCTACCGGTCGGCACCAGCCTAAGGTTTGGAAGAAGACTATCCAATTTACGTAATAGGTGTACCATCTCCTAAACCAAGGAGTACCCACAACTCAAGAGAAGGTAAAAGGAAAAGACAACTGAATAATCCTATCCGTTTTCTCCAGAACCTGAAACCATCCTCGAATAAATCCCTTCGAGTTCGTATATAACCATACGATGGTTTTGTCCAATGGAAGTGGACGTTCGTAGTAATACGGGGTGTCCTGGAGAAAAGGGGTAAAAGTGGGAGTGGCAAAGAGGTCTGCAACTCTGACAATCCAAAAGCCAGTGTTTAAGAAGGTTTGGTCAACTTGGTCACTGAGTCATAGTCTTAGGGTCGGGTCAATGGTCACTGCCAAAGAGAGAGAGAAAAGAAACACTCAGCGTGCACTCTAACCTAGATCAGAATGGTTATCACTTTATCTAATCTGGGAACCTCCCACTGTAACGTCAAATTCTTCCCCAAACCTGAAAGAAGAACTAGCCGGGATCACCCGAGGAGTAAACCAACTCATCAGTGGGAATCGGGATCCAACTATCATCGCATGATAACGTGACGGAATCCGCTCACGTCACCACACTCCAGAAGGTATGCGCATATCTGGCAAGTTTCAGTTCTTTTGAAACTCCCGATGTTATTTCTACCCCATGCTCTTATGACCTTGACTTTGGCCAACAAATCATAAGTCACATGTCAAGTTCTACCCGTCATTCTCCAGGTTGATTTGAATCCACCCGTACCTACCCTTGACTTTGGCCAACAAGGCAGTACGACTGTTCCAAACCAACGCATCTATCTATGCTGCATATGAATAACCAACAGCTACCAAACACTGTGCCTTGACTTTGGCCAACAAACACAGCTTGAATACTATTGACTACCCATATGAAACGACGGAGGGCTACGAATGGTTTCTGGCAAAAACCTTTAACGTAATGAACTTGATATCGTTGAAGGAACATGATAGCTTTTTAAAAAAATAGTGACGAAAACCTTTGCTAAAGAGGTCACTCCCGGTGAAGGGATCTCGGCTCTTTCCCCATAGAATGAGGTGCAGGATATTCCAACTGAATACCACGATGCAAAGCAAAAGTAATCGGCTATAGTGAAGTTATTGCCCTGACGCAAACTTTTGTCCAAGGGGTCACTCCCGGTGAAGGGATCTCGGCCCTTGCCTCGTCGACTGAGGAGCAGGATATTCCAACTGAATACCACGGTGCAAAACAAAAGTGAACGTCCTTACAATAACAGCTTTTTGAAAAGTGTTCCAACAACATCAGATTAGGTTTGTTTTTAACTTGCATTGATCCGAATCAATGCAGTCCCATCAATTGATCATACCACAAAGAACGAAAATATACTGACGTACGTATATGCCATCCGCATTCGCCACTAGGTCCCGTCATTACCCGTTAGGTTAGCTAACTAACGACAGAGCGGGGACTGGACTAGCGCGGATGTAAAACATATACAACATCTACTAATATATATACCAATATATTATATTTCGCTCAAGGCGTGAAAGAAAATGCAACATCACAAAAATGTACAGCATCACAGAACAATACAGATATCCGGGATCCCCGGGTTTCACAGAGCAGCTGAAACCCGACGTTCCCCTGGTCGTATGGATAGCCTGTGCAATGAAATCCTAGACCCCTACGGGCGCGGTAAGTTACCCGCCAAAACCTGAAGCGAGGCAGCCCCTTTCAGCACCGTGAATGGACCACCCAGCACTTCACTGAATCCGGTAACTTGGGCACCCCTCCTGGGTCAACCTGTACCCCTTACGAGTGCGGCGAATAGCCCGCCAATCCTAGAGTGAAGCCCCCTCCGTCTCAATGCCATGAGATGCGGGCCCGTTGCCCTCTAGAACCCGGCTATCCGTGCACCCCTCCGCGGGGCAACCCTAGTACAGAAAGTAAAATATACATACAACGGGTACATCGACCGCAACCTGGCCGTGCCCCAAAATAATAATACAAACAGGCAGTGACGGCAGTCCACATGTCGGACGCTCGCCCCGCAATATCAAATGTACATAATACAACAATACTGTACTAACATTGCATCCAGGCTATCCCCCACGACCGAGCCGCAACAACACAGCAATACACAGAACATCAACGTGAATGTCACGTTCGCAAATCCGTCTAACCGGGCTATAGCAGTTAGACAGGGTTTACCGATCGAGTGACATTCACGGTCGCAGATATAATGTAAATACTGTGAACTAATGTGTTTAAAATATTCGATCGATCAAATTTTAACAAGTGGGCCCCAAGCACTACTGTAGCACATCAAGAAATTCTGGGCCCAAAATTAATGTTCCAAAAACCCTAAAATCAACCCAGAAGCCCACTGGAAAATTTTGACGCATTGATCCCTTAAACCTGCGGCGGAACCGCGGCGCCAAGTGGGGTTTGGCCGCGGTTCCACGCTCTCCCTGAACGATCAATGTCTCGAATTTTCCCAGAACTCTTAGAACTTCTAGTACATCAGTTTTCTACAGCCTGAAAAATTTTTCGAGCAAGAAAAAAATCAACAGAAAACTGATGTATGTGAAAACGCGGGTTTTTGGAATTTTGGTCGATCGGAAATGTAAACACATCAAACAAAGCTAGACTATGTTAATGGCGAGGCTCTGATACCACTGTAAGTGCACGGAGGCGCCCCGGCCGTCAATCCGACGGCCAAATGCGGAAGCGGTGATAAACTTTAATTTTGCAAACTAGCAAACCGGCACCACCGCGCACTAAACACCCGGATCGAACCATTAACTGGTCCTAGCTAACTACAAGACGGGTTAGAGATATACGGTGTGATCCGAGTCCTCCGGTTTTCTCGTCGTCGTCCCGATCTCCTGCGGAATGTCCGGTCTCCACCTCGTCGCCGGAAGGGCACCACATCGCCTGCATCTTTTACGGGCTCCCGCCTCTATACCGAGGCAACTCGGGCGCGAAGTTGGCTGGCCGACGCGTCCAAGATTTGCAGTAGAATGTAGTGTAGAGGGTATGTCTCATTTGGGGTTTTAGTTGCCATGGAGGATGGAGGAGGAGGTTAGGAAAATTGGTGCTTTCAATTTTCTAGCAAGAAGAATATGAGATGAAGAATAATGCCACATCCAAAATGAAACTCTCTCTCTTCTTTTTCAAATTGTGGCGGGCCTCTCTTCTTGAGGAATGGTGGAGCAAAAAACAGATACAAGAAGGGAGGTGATGGTAGTAAAAGGTGAAGGGGTGACCACATCCAAACATCATGATAACAAAACTCAAATCAATTTCCAATCCTTTCATATCTTCATTAATGCAAAGGAAAAGACTAAGAAAGCATCTCATGATTATGAACCATCATGAAACCCCACAAATGCATAAAACCCCTCCTCAATGTGTTATTTGCAAACTTGCAAATAACACCCTCCATCGAAAAGTCCGGCCGGGAAAGAACAAAGGAAAACCGGCCGGAACGGAATGCAAACTGGCAACTCCAAAAAACTGGTCCCATAATAAATTACAGGAAAACCCCGATACTGTGTATACACACCCGCATTTGTATTCCATCCGGATACGAATGCAATGAGATAAAATCTACACTGTACTAAACTAGGGTCCGGCTTAAAACAAAACCGGCTAGTAATATCCGTCCGATCCTGATCCGTGCAATACCGCACGTATCTGATCGAACCCTGCCATATGTCCATACAGCCTCTAGTACTAACCGTCCGATCCTGATCCGTGCAATACCGCACGTATCTGATCGGACCCTGCCATATCTCCATACGGCCTCTACAGCGTTTCGCCCGAAACTTGAGTAACTGTAAGTGTGGTGGACTCTAAAGACTCGTCAATACTATGGTTGTGGATTTAACCACTAGCACGTCAGAGGTATACGCGAATACGTAATGGGCCACCAGCTATTGACCAAAAGGGACGTCGATGAGAGAACTCATCCTGATACCCTACTGAGCCTGTCAGTGACAATATCCATACAGTCCGGTCCGTTCGTCTATGAGCATCGCATGTCGGGCCTAGGGGGTTGGTAAAAGTCAGACCCCCAAAAGCGGTACAAGTCGTGTCGGAGTGTAGCCCAGAACACACTGAGATACTACTGGAATACCTACCAGTAAATCTCCTGCCTTGGCCAAGGACTTCGCGTAATGGCTCTCCTTGACACAGCGCGACCTCACCCCCAATACCGGGAGAGACGAACCCCTGAAGATCCGCTCACTGCCTCCATGTGGCTCGGGACTGTACCTAACTAAAACCTGTTTGCACGTCTCCTTTGAGCATGGTAGGGCAGTAATCAAAGTACAGTGGGAACTCACACGAGACAAATGACGATCCCCAGGTCGATGAACTAACCTGTACACATGTCACCAGGGAACTGCTATCTGACGTCAGGTATAAGACCAACTAGCATGTTCCCGGCGAGTCCTGTCCGGTGTACTCATAACCCAATGAGCACCTGTATACATCTTAGGTGAACCAACTGACACCAGTGGCTTGTGAGACCGGCCACCGCCCTTCGTCGGGGTCTCGACTGTATACACTAGTCTACTCTGGAGAATCGATGCCCTGTCTTGAAACTCCCACGACTAGGGACCATTTAAGGATATGCTTATAGACTACCAGCTCCCACGTATATGATCGCCTTCATACTGCTGGCAGTCAAGCAAGAATCCTAGGGGCTCTATCAACGTGTAATAGTGACCTTTAAGGTCACCTGAAGCAGTACACGATGATAAAGGTAAACCAGATAGCATACTATCATCTCGAGTAAGACTGTCCTACCGGGATAGGTCTTCCCTCAATCATTACAATCACATGCCTGTGTTCCAATAATTGACTCTGAGGGCACTATCTCCAACAATTTATTCGCATGATTTGATTTTGATGATTGAGTATTTACGATTTTTGCACAGTTGTTGCACTTGATATTGTTTTCGTGCCTTGATTTCACATGATTGGATTTTGCGCATGTTCGGCGCTTGATGTTGGATTTCATGATTTCGTGCATGATGGATGCACCGGATTTGGATTTTAGCGCATGTTGGGGGCATGTTATGAGATGCGATTTGGTGCACACCAGATGCACTAAATCGAAATTCTTCGTGCATGTCAGATGCACCTGTTTTTGCTGTCAGACACACACGTGGCCCATGACAGATGCTTCATGCATACCCGATGCACTTAGATGTTGTTTCTGTGCGCATGTATGGCGCATTTATGGATCTTGATTTCCGTGCACACCAGACGCACGTAGTTTTCATATGCACTTTTTGGGATTAATTTCTTATGGAGCAGTACATTTTTATGATATTGCGATTTGTTTTCGTACTGAGCAGGACTGGTCAGAGGACAGTGACTGGATATATTTTGCATGCATTGATAGATTTCAAAGGGATTTCCAAAAGCGAGCTATAGTCTCATTATTTACATACGTGTCCGATACGACACGAAATATTTAAAACGAGGAAACCCATCTAAATTGTTTTCAAAACGGCGGATCGTGCATACAAAAAACAAAAGATATATACGTACATGTCTATTTTCTTATTGAGACGTCCGCCACTGTGCAGTGTTATGCTCATTGCACTTCGACTTTAAAGAATTTGGCATGCATTCCCTTCAGATATTTACATGTACAGATTTGATATTTACATGTATAGTTCCGATTTATAGCATATCGGTTTTGCTTTGGATTTGGCATTCGTGTTTTCACCTTGACTCCGATGATTGCGGGAGACTTGACGGAGTTTCAATTTCGAGTTATCTGCTCGCTACTCATGCGCATGCATTGCGCTACGATGCGTTTTATGTATTGATGATTTCGGAACCCCGTTGACTTGGACATTTTATTGAAATGTTTTAGAATTTGGGGGTTTAAATTTAAATTCGGGGACCGAATTTCTTTAAGGGGGGAAGATTGTAACATTTCAAAAAAATAAAATATTATTTTTGGGAATTTTTATAATTTAATATTATTTTATTGAATATTTTAATATTTCGGTATAATTAAATGCCGATAAATGGGGAAAATTCTAAAATGGAGTTTTGGTAAAAAGTTTACCAAAATGGCTTTTAAATATTTTATCTGGTTTTATAGATATTTTATCAGAATTTTATCTGGGCTGCACACACATGTGCATGTTAGCTAGGGTTGAGTCTAGGGTTGAACCATGCTTAGATGACCATGGTGGTCTAACCATTTGATTAGGTTAATTGAGATTAATTAATGGTGATTAGGGATGGGGGTTGACTTGTGTAGGGGAGAGAGAGGGGGGGACATGAAGGATGTACCATGACAAGCATCTGTGATATGTGCCATGACACGTTTTACTGGCTCAGGCAAAACGAAATAAAAGCGCATATGTGATATGTGCGGGACCGAGAATGATGCGTGTATGTGATACCGTATTCTATTCTCGCGACTGTTTGTATCGGTCGGTTATATGAGATATAGCCGGGTTATCGAATCAAGTGTTGATTCGATAAGTCGATACATTGGATATTAGTCGGTTATATGAGATATAACCGGATTATTCAGTCAAGTGTTGATTTAATAATTTAGTGTATAAGTGTATATATGATATACTAATTTACATTAACTAACATTTTTTCACTTAAGGATTTTTCTCACATGTGCACAACTTTAATATATATGTGATATATATTGAAAATGTGTTTTTCTTTTATGTATCATGGTTGTTGATCCACATGACATGGGTGTATAAGACATACACCATTCTAATTTTAGTGGAGGGGTTTTTATATTTAAAGTAAATCTAAATTGGTTGAAATTTGTTAAGTGCATGAAGCTTGTAGAAGCTTTTAGTGCTTTGACAAATTCAACTCAATTTGTTTTACTTAAGATATTTAGTTAACCCAACCATTAGGATTAGCTATGGTTATGTCTCTACATGAGTTAGTATATGATACTCACTCACCCATGGTTAGCTCACTCACTTGAAAATTATCATCATCGTTTTCTTTTGTTCATCTTCTTCTTCTTTGAGCAAAAATAAAAAGCAAGCTAGGGTTTTGAAAAGAGAGTGATAGATTGTGAGAAAAAAAATTCTAAAAAGAACCCACTTCCTATTTCTCCATCCTCTACTAGACTAGCACTTTAGTTTAGGGTGTTTGCTTCACTATTTCTCTAGTTAGTGAAGTAGAAGCTTGAGTTGGTATTCTCTCGACGTAGATCATCTTCGGCCTCGAAGACTTCAAGCAAGGACGCATCTTTCGCCTCGTGAAGCCATGCAAGAGCCCGGGAGAACCATGATCGCAGCGAAGGGACTACAACAAGGAGCTATAGAAGTGAAGGACCGATCTACAAAGGTTGTATTTCGTATTCACTTAGTAGTAAATGCTTTTTACTTGCATGTGATAGCCTAATAGTCTAGCCAAGATCTTATTTAAGGTTGTTAGGCACGGATAAAATTTTAATCGGGCATGGTTGATGCGTTATAGAACCTTATTAGAGTGCCTAGTAACTCTACAGTGGTATCAGAGCCTAGCTAGATCATTAGGCGGCGAGTATACGAAGTTAAAACTCCGAACGAACCCCGAAACGCCAAAATGAACCCCTCTCTGGACAAATTTTCAAAACTGTGATATTTCTGAATTAAAAATGCCTAAAAAAATTAGCATGGAAATATAAGAATTGTAGTGAAAAACGAGAGCATAATCCGTACAAACCGCCGCGGAACCGCGGCCGTACCGTGCTTGGGCCGTGGATCCGCGGCAGTACAGAGGATATATGCCCTCATTTTTGACTGTAATCTCTATTTCTATGAGTTATATTTTCTGGGTATTTTTAAACTGACTCAAGTGTTGAGTGTTCTGGGGTTTATTTTGTATTCGTTGATTCGATCGGAAAATTTAATTTCGTTCTTTTTTCGGGATAATTTAGAAAGTATTAAAATGTTCGAACGGATGTCATTAACTCAATTTTTCCCGGCACGAAAAACTTTCAAGTGTTGATTTTTTCTTGAGTTTAAATCTTTCGGAAAAACGTGCATGTAACGCGATGGACCCTCTAGAAGAACACAAACCTTAACTCGATTATATGACCGTCTTGAACTGCCTCTAAACCTTAGGGTTTGGGGCAGTACGACGTGCCACATGTGAGGTGTTGGCTTGACCCTTCTACGGCTGGACCGTTGCTGCTGTGACGTATTCTGGAATTTTTGAACTCCGCTTAAGTGTTGAGCTATTAAGGAAATCTTGGGTATTTGATTATTTGATCGGAAAGTTTAATACTGTCTATTTATCTGGAATGTGATACAATATGTGGAATTCATATGGTTGGGCATGAAATGCGAAATATGTGATATTTCGGATTTACGATGTCTAAAGAGATTGTGGATTCCAAATGTTGTAGTTTTACACTTTTTTTTCTGCAACCGTAAGTGTAATATATGATATCGCCGGTTTCGTTGCTATATGTCAACGACAATTGGGATGCGCGTATTTACTTACGTTGATGACATGTGATGTTATGTGTTGCTGGATATGTTATATTGGATCGTCGCGTTTCTGAATAGCCGGGGGTTTTATGTGAGATGAGAGTTTTTATTTTCATTCATGTAAAATTAAATGTATGTAATATTCTTTTATTGAGGCACTTCCGGGATGAGGTCTATGTCACCATTTGTATATTATTTACTTTTCCGCACTAGGATAGACCCAAGGAGAAGAGCACAAGTAACCGGGTTCTAGAGTCCAGTGGGAGACCAACTCGAGGAGTCGAGTCCGGGTCTCCTAACTCTAGAATTGGAAGGGTTGCTTGCCGCTCTCGTAGGGGTCTAGGGGTGTGGGTTTGGCTATTCATCGCGACCATGGAATCCGTGTTTTATAGAGGCTCAAAATAAAACACGGACGTCCTATTATATCCAATGTTTCATATGTTTCTTCAGCTGCGATATCTGTGATGTGATCATTTGATATGGTGTGATAAATACTGTATATAGTATATATGATATATTATATAGACGTTACTTATGTTTTACACCCGCGCTAGCCTTGCCCCGCTCTGCCGTTAGTTACCTAACCTAACGGTGCACGAGGGGACATCGAGGCGAATGCGGATGGCATAAGTGTACGTCGTATTTATCTGTGATGTTTAAGTGACTTAAATGATGGGACTTCATTAATGTGATTAATGAAAGAAAAGAAACCTAAAAGATGTTGTAGAATCAAATTTTCAAAAAGGGTAGCTACAATTTTTGCTTTGCATAGTGATATATATGATATATCCTGCACCTTATTCGATGAGGAAAGAGCCGAGATCCCTTCACCGGGAGTGACCTCTTTAGCAAAACTGGCAGATTCTACAACACTCGGTTTGTTTTTGATTGCTTTTGGAGTTTTGCTTTGCATAGTGATATATATGATATATCCTGCACCTTATTCCATAAGAAAAGAGCCGAGATCCCTTTACCGGGAGTGACCTCTTTAGCAAAACTAATAAAAGTCTCAAAATCACTCCATTTCAGAATTCACTCGATTCTACAACGTATCAAGTTCATTACGCAATAGGTTTTCAGAAAAACCTGTCGTAGCCCTCCGTCATTTCAGATAAGAACTGTTTAGTATTCGTGCTGCGTTTGTTGGCCTTTGTCAAGGCGTAGTGTGCGGTAGCTGAATGGTGCTTATCTGCTTATGCATATGATGCAGATTGTTTTGGGGTAGTCGTACGACCTTGTTGGCCTTTGTCAAGAGTCGTGCGGGTGGGTTTGATTCAATCAAGAAATGACGGGTTGAACTTGACTAGCATCCTGTGATTTGTTGACCTTTGTCAAGGTCATAGGGGTTAGGGGCAAAATATTATCGGGAATTTCAAGTGTTGAAATTTGCAATGAGATTGCATACCTTCTATGAGATAGTTGGATCCCGATACCCACTGCGAGTAATTGTTACTCCCAGGAGAGTTTTACACAGGACAATTAGCCGATCAAGTAGGTGTCTAGAAAGGTGTCAACGGGGTTACGCCTCTGGGAAAATGAGGTTTATTTTAATTAGGTCCGTGCGAAAGCACGGGGAACCTCCCTCAATGTACCGACACTGGCCTGGCTGAAAGATTGGCGAAGTTGTAGGGTGTAATTAATCCCGGCTAGTCTTTCCTTTTAGGGTTTGAAGGAAGATTTGATAGAAACAGTGGGAGCCATCCTTATTAGATAAAATAATAACCAATCTGATCTTGCAAGAGCATACGCTAAAGTGTTTTCTTCTCTCTCCTTCCAGGTAGCGACCATATCATGCTTTAATAGAGATAATAATATGGATATATTGACCGAACCCGCATGTTATACTGTGCTGGGGAACGTTGGTTCCGTTCTTTCTTATAAAAGTTTTAAGACTGAACAGGATATAGGGGAATACCGGGATTCCTATGCCACCCGAATGAAGAAAGTACATGTTGATGCATTTTCTTCGGGTGTATTCGTTACAGAGAACTGTTTCTCCATTTGCTCTACGTCCTGGGTATTAGATAAGGATCCCATATATGTAATCAGTTACATGTGTAGGGTTCCTAAGCACTCTCAAGAGGTCTCACAAGGCATCAACCATGCCAATTTCAAATTTTACGGGTGCCGAGAAACCCTAATACGGATCGTTGACTAGAAATTTAGGCGAAACAGTAAACTAGTTAACATCTTAACTAAAGGAGAGAGGCTACAACCTTTGTAGATCCGGTTCTCCACTTCCTTAGCTCCACGTAGGCGTCCTCTCGCTGTCCATCTCGAATCCCGGACTCAATCGTCGGCTTGATCGGAGAAATGGGCGGACTAGGTCGTCGGCTTCGTGCCGAAGATGATCTACGTCGGGGCATCACAAGTTCAAGCTCCGACTTCACAAATTTGTGAAACTTGTGAAGAAAACACCCAAAACAACTTGGCAAGAGGTAGAGGGTGAAGAAATAGGAGGTGGGTTCACTTTAGAATTGGATTTCTCACTTTAGAACTCAAGTTGCCATTGATGGCATCAAGCTTTCTTTCTTGAAGAAGATGAAGAAGAAGAAAGAATATATGATAAGTCCTTTTTAAAATGAAAAAGAAAATGAATACTTATCATAATCTTAACCATAGTTAAGTGTAGAGAATGAACTAGGGTTACTTCAAATGGTTAGGGTTAAGCATGAGACAAGAATGGTGACTAAGTCAAAGCTTCATGAAGCTTCAATAAGAAATAAAGAAAGCCACCATTCTCATCTTTATCTTTTCCAAATAAATAAATAAACAAATAAATAAATAAATGAATATGCAAAACCCTAATCATCAAATTAATCATGGTTTAATTCTATACACTTAACTAAATGATCAAGTATAATCAAACATGATACAAATATGTGCACAAAAGTATATCACATATACTTCTTGCACATCAAGTGAGAAAATCCATATAAAGTGAACTAATACTAGCTAATGCAAAGTAATATATCAAATATATAATTATACATTAAATCATTAAATCAACACTTGACTTAACGATCCGGTCATATCGCATATAACCGACTAGTATCCTATGTATCGGCTTATCGAATCAATGATTCGATAACTAGGTCATATCGAATATAACCAATCGATACATCCATCGCGAGAATGAAATACGGTATCACATACACGCATTATTCTCGGTCCTGCACATATCTCATATGCGCTCCTATTTCGTTTCGCTTGAGCCAGGAAACCTCTGTGTAGGACTCTAAAGACTCGTCAATACGCCGGTAGCAGATGATGATCATATCAAGCACCCACAAGCCGCAAGCGGTCTGCTAAACGTAACGGCCATCCGGGTATTGAACGATCAGAAGATCGACGAGCTAGCCCGCTCACACTCCTGTGAATCCAACCAGTAACACTTACCGTAGAGTCCGGTCTGTTCGTCTGATATGTCGCATATCAAGTCTAGGGGTGGTAAACGTCAGACCCCAATAACCGATAAGTCGTGCCGATGTGAGGCTCATAACGGGTCGAGAAACTACTGGTAACACTTACCAGCAAATCTCTGATCAGCCCTGGCCAGGGACTTCCCTGTTACGGCCAATCGAGCACTACGCAACATCAACCCCCAATATCGGGAGAGACGAAACCCCTCCTATCGCTAATTGCCTCCATGTGACTCGGGACTGTACCCAAAGACCACCGTTTTGCACGCCCTCATGGACGTGGTAAGGTGGAGATCAAAGCACAGTGGGAATCGCACAAGACTCTATGATGATCTCGGGTCTACAGACTAACCTGTACAAGTGTCACCTGAGAACTGCCATCTGACGTGAGGTATAATACCATCTGGGAGTTCTCGGCGAGTCCGTCCAGTGTACCCAGTCTCCACTGAGCACCCGTATACCATCTCTGATGTCAAACACCAATGGATATGGGATCATCCATCGCCCATCTCATGGGTCGAGAAGCGTATACGCTAGTCTACACTGGTATATCGATGCCCCGTCTCGATACACCCACGACTAGGGACCTTAAAGGATGTACCTATGGACTACCATGTCCCCACTAGTATGATCTGCATCATAGTCCAGGTAGTCAAGTACACATCCTAAGGGCTTTACCAACATGTAACTATAAGACAGTTTAAAGAGACTAGTATACATGTTAAGATAAAGAGTAACCAGATAGCATACTATCATATCGAGCAAGAAAGTCATCTCTATATATGTCCAAGCATCCAATATAATATGCATCATCTGTACAATACTGGCCTCTAGGGCATACATACAACTAACAACATGGGCTTAGGAAAGGTAGAGAACTTGGAGAAGGTGATAAAGACATAAGGGTTGAAAATGGTGCAATTGTTGCAGCTAAAACCGTCGGGGAATATCACCTTGTATTGCCAACTGGTAATACATTGATTCTGAACGAATGCTATTACATGCCGAACCTTATATGCAACATTATATCGGTTTCTTTGTTGAGTAAAGAAGGATAAAATTTTGTATTACAGGATAATTTTATGAACATTTTTCTAAACCAAAAGTTGGTTGGATTAGGCACGATGTGCAATGGCATTTATGTTCTAAATCAATCAACAATTCTGAGCATAACAAACACACACAAGAGAAAGAGTTCAGCACTGAACGAATCCTTCTTGTGGCATTCTAGACTGGGTCCCATCAATGCGACACGACTAGCTAAGTTGCATAAGGATGGATATTTGAATCCGTTTGAATTTTCATCTTATGACACTTGCCAATCATGTCTCAAAGGCAAGATGACCAAAACTCCATTTACGGGACACGGAGAAAGAGTTATGGAACTCTTAGGACTGGTACATAGTGATGTATGCGGTCCCATGTCTACACATGCCAGGGATGGTTCTTCGTACTTCATTAAATTCACTGACGATCTCTCTAGATTCGGGTATGTGTTCTTGATGAAACACAAATCAGAAGCTTTTGAGAAATTTAGAGAATATAAACAAGAAGTCGAGAACCAAACCGGGAAAAGTATTAAAATCCTTCGATCTGATCGAGGAGGTGAATACTTGAGCAATGAATTCCTGGACTTCCTAAAAGAGAATGGGATTCTCTCTCAGCTAACTCCTCCATATACACCACAACACAACGGTGTATCGGAACGGAGGAACCGCACCCTATTAGATATGGTGCACTCTATGATGAGCACAGCTGAGTTACCTATTTCCTTTTGGGGGCATGCGCTGGAGACAGCAGCATACCTATTGAATCAAGTTCCATCTAAATCTGTACCTTCCACACCATATGAGATATGGAGTGGGAAGAGACCATGTCTTAAACGAGTTAAGATATGGGGTTGTCCGGCCTATGTCAAAAGGCAAAATCCGGACAAACTCAAGGCACGGTCAGTTCTATGCAAGTTTGTGGGATATCCCAAACATTCACATGGATATCTTTTCTACCAGAACAAAAGGTGTTTGTTTCTCGACATGCCACCTTTTTAGAAAAGGAATTTCTTACAAAAGAAATTAGTGGCGACGAGGTAGAACTGGAAGAAATTCCGGCTACACAAACTCAAACTGAAGATTTAGTGGAACCAGAGGATTCGGTAGTACCCGATGAACCCCAGCCACTCCGCCGATCTAGTAGGGTTCCTCACCCAGCTGAGAGATACTACGGTTTTCTCATGGATGGTGGGAGCGAGGATTGCATCATGGTTGATGATGACCCAACTAGCTTCGAGCAGGCCACCACGAGTGGGGACTCAGTGAAATGGCTGGATGCAATGCGGTCCGAGATGGAATTCATGTACACCAACAAAGTATGGACTTTGGAAGATGCTCCTGAAGGGGTAAAACCCATTGGGAGCAAGTGGATCTTCAAGAAAAAACTTGGTGTAGATGGGAAAGTGGAGACTTTCAAAGCTAGACTTGTTGCAAAGGGTTTTCGTCAAAGACCAGGTGTGGACAATAACGAAACATTTTCTCCAGTGGCTATGCTTAAATCCATCCAGATCATGCTTGCCATCGCTGCATATCATGACTACGAAATCTGGCAAATGGATGTTAAGATCGCCTTTCTAAACGGTGATTTAAAAGAGAGCGTGTACATGACTCAGCCAGAGGGCTTCGTAGCTAGTGGGAGCAGCGGAAAGGTGTGCAAGCTGCTTAATTCCATTTATGGATTAAAGCAAGCATCGCGGAGTTGGAACATCTGCTTTGACGTCGTTATCAAAGAGTTTAATTTCGTCAAAAACATAGATGAACCTTGTATCTATAAGAAGGTGGCAGAGAGTAAGGTTGTCTTCCTCGTATTGTACGTGAACGACATACTCTTGATAGGAAATGACATTCCTATGCTGCAATCAGTTAAGCTCTTCTTATCATAAAGATTCTCAATGAATGATCTAGGTGATGCCTCCTGCATACTGGGAATTATGATCTATAGAGATAGATCTAAAAGGATATTGGGATTGTCCCAATCCAGATACATTGACACCATACTAAAGAGGTTTAGTATGGAAGAATCCAAGCATGGGAACTTACCCACGATCTCTGGACTCACTCTCTCCAAAGAGATGTCTCCCAAGACTGATTTGGAGAGAGCTCGCATGCAAGGGATACCCTATGCTTCGGCTGTAGGCTCTATCATGTACGCGATGCTATGTACCAGACCCAATGTAGTACACTCACTAAGTGTAGTGAGTAGGTATCAAGCTGATCCTGGAGAGAGTCACCGGACAGCTGTGAAGAGCATTCTCAAGTACTTGAGAAGGACTAAAGAGATGCTCTTGGTGTATGGTAACGGAGAACTCCAAGTGGAGTCCTTTACCGATTCGAGCTTCCAGAGTGATAAGGACGACTCTAAGTCGCACTCGGGATTTGTCTTTACCCTTTACGGAGGGGCGGTTAGCTGGAAGAGTTCCAAGCAGGAAACCATGGCAGACTCGACGATGGAGGCTGAATACATCGCTGCCAACGATGCTGCCAAAGAGGCTGTCTGGATCAAGAAGTTCATTAATGAACTTGGAGTAGTTCCATCCATTGAGCATCCAATACCTTTGTATTGTGATAACAATAGAGCGGTGGCTTTGGCCAAGGAACCCAGGTCCCATCAGCGATCCAGGCATATTCTGAGGCGGTATCACCTGATCCGGGAGATAGTTGATCGCTGGGAGATCGTGTTAGTTGTATGTATGCCCTAGAGGCTAGTATTGTACAGATTATGTATATTATATTGGATGCTTGGACATATATAGAGATGACTTTCTTGCTCGACATGATAGTATGCTATCTGGTTGCTCTTTATCTTAACATGTACACTAGTCTCTTTATACTGTCTTATAGTTACATGTTGGTAAAGCCCTTAGGATTTGTACTTGACTATCTGGACTATGATGCAGATCATACTAGTGGGGACATGGTAGTCCATAAGTACATCCTTCAAGGTCCCTAGTCGTGGGTGTATCGAGACGGGGCATCGATATACCAGAGTAGACTAGCGTATACGCTTCTCGACCCATGTGATGGGCGATGGATGATCCCATATCCATTGGTGTTTGACATCAGAGATGGTATACGGGTGCTCAGTGGAGACTGGGTACACTGGACGGACTCGCCGAGAACTCCCCGATGGTATTATACCTCACGTCAGATGGCAGTTCTCAGGTGACACTTGTACAGGTTAGTCTGTAGACCCGAGATCGTCATAGAGTCTTGTGTGATTCCCACTGTGCTTTGATCTCCACCTTACCACGTCCATGAGGGCGTGCAAAACGGTGGTCTTTGGGTACAGTCCCGAGTCACATGGAGGCAATGAGCGATAGGAGGGGTTTCGTCTCTCCCGGTATTGGGGGTTGATGTTGCGCAGTGCTCGATTGGCTGTAGCAGGGAAGTCCCTGGCCAGGGCTGATCAGAGATTTGCTGGTAAGTGTTACCAGTAGTTTCTCGACCCGTTACGAGCCTCACATCGGCACGACTTATCGGGTTATTGGGGTCTGACGTATACCACCCCTAGACTTGATATGCGACGTATCAGACGAAGAGACCGGACTGTAGGTAAGTGTTACTGGTCGGATTCGCAGGAGTGTGAGCGGGCTAGCTCGTCGATCTTCTGATCGCTCAATACCCGGGTGGCCGTTACGTTTAGCAGACCGCTTGCGGCTTGTGGGTGCTTGATATGATCATCATCTGCTACCGGCGTATTGACGAGTCTTTAGAGTCCTACACAGAGGTTTCCTGGCTCAAGCGAAACGAAATAGGAGCGCATATGAGATATGTGCAGGACCGAGAATAATGCGTGTATGTGATACCGCATTTCATTCTCGCGATATATGTTTCGATTGGTTATATTCGATATGACCTAGTTATCGAATCATTGATTCGATAAATCGATACATTACATTCTAGTCGGTCATGTGCGACATGACCGGATCATTGAATCAAATGTTGATTTAATGATTTAATGCATAATTATATATTTGATATATTGCGTTGCATTAACTAGTATTGGTTCACTTTAAATGGATTTTTCTCACTTGTTGCACATTGTATATGTGATATGCTTTAGTGCACTACTTTGTATCATGTTTGATGATACTTGATCATATTGTTAAGTTTATAGAATTAATCCATGGTTAATTAGATAATTAGGGTTTTGCATATTCATTTATTTATTTGTTTGTTTATTTATTTATTTGAAATGGATTATGATAAGAATGGTGGCTATATTTGTTTTATATTGAAGCTTCATGAAGCTTTGACTTTGCTAACCATCCTTATCTTCATGCTTAACCCTAACCCATCTATGTGACCATGGTTAATTCTCTACACTTAACCCTAGTTCAAGTTATGATAAGTATTTTGATTTATATTTATTTTTATCATAAGACTTATTATAATTTTTTCTTGAGCTCATCTTCTTCTTCTTCTTCAAGCTTGCTACTCCAATGGCAACTTGAGCTTTAGTGAGAGAAATCCAAATCTAAAGTGAACCCACCTCCTATTTCTTCACCCTCTACCTCTTGCCAAGTTATTTTGGGTGTTTACTTCACAAGTTTGTGAAGTCGGAGCTTGAATTTGTGCAACCTCGACGTAGATCGTCTTTGACACAAAGCCGACGACCTATTCCGCTTGCTTTCCCGATGAAGCCGATGATCGAGTCAAGGATTCATGATGGACAGCGAGGGCATGACCACGTGGAGCTAAAGATGCGGAAATCCGGATCTACAAAGGTTGTAGTTTCCGACTTTTAGTTAATTTGTTAACTAGCTTTATATTTCGCCTAGAATTCAAGCAAACGATCCGTAGTCGGGTCTCTCGGCACCGTTAAAATTTTAATATGGCATGCTCGATGCCTTGTGTGACCTCATTAAGGTGCCTAGGAACCCTACAGTGGTATCAGAGCCTAGCTAGAGCCTTAGGCGAAGTCTAGACGCAGTTTGAAGTCCGAACGAACACGAAACCCAAATACTTTAGAGCTCTCTGGACATTTTCATAAATCTGGGAATTTTTGATATTAAAAATGTCTAAAAAATTCAGCATAGAATTCTAAGCATTACTGTGTAAAACGTTTCCCTGAACTGTTCATTGTGCCGCGGAAGCGCGGCAGAAGCATGCCTTCTGCCGCCCTTCCGCGGCCACATGGTGACATCATCCCAATATTTTTGCACAGTAATACCTGATAAATTCTGGTGAGTTTTCTGGGTATTTTTAAATTTTTTTTGGGTTGAGTGCTCTGGAGTTATATTGGGAATCGATGAATTCGATCGGAATATCAAACTTTGTCTAAGTGTTTTTCCAGATAACTGTAGAATATGTTAAAGAGTTCGACCGGATACAAATACCCAGGTTTTCCCCTGCCGGAATAGTTCCAAGTGTTGGATTTTTCTGTGGTTAAAAGACGTTCTGAGTAGTGCAAGTAACGCGATGGTCCCTCTAGAAGACACAAACCTTAACTCGATTATGTGACCGTCTTGAACTGCCCTTTGAACCTTCGGGTTTGGGGCAGTACGGCGTGCCACATGTGAGGCGTTGGCTTGACCCTTCTACTGCTGGACCGTTGTTACTGAGGCATGAAATGAATATCTTTGAACCTTTTTCATGTGTTGATCGGTGTCGGGAAAACTTGGGTGTTCGATTGTTCGATCGGAAAGTTTGATATATTCTATTTATCCGGAATTGGATACAATAATTGGAATTCACAAACAGTTATGAGATAACTGGATGAATGTTATAGATCTAGCAGTTTAGTTTCACAAGATATCGAAAAGAGTTTTCGATGATGGGACTAAAATGCGGGGTTTATAACTGTTAGGCATGTGATGTCTAAAGTAGTTGCGGATTCCAATTGTTGTAGTTTTACACTTTCTTTTCTGTGACCGTAAGTGTAGTATGTTCATATCGACGGTTTCGTTGCTATACGTCAATGACAATTGGGGTATGCATACTTACTTACGTTGATGACATGTGATGTTATGTGTTGCTGGATATGTTATATTGGATCGTCGTATTTGAATAGCCGGCGGTTTTTATGTGAGATGAGTGTTTTTCATTTTCATTCATGTAAAAACTTGTATGTAATATTCTTTTATTTGGGGTACTTCCAGGTAGCGGAAGTTGTCACCCTTTGTATATTATTTACTTTTCCGCATTAGGATAGACCCAAGGAGGGGAGCACAAGTAACCGGGTTCTGGGGTCCAGTGGGAGACCAACTCGAGGAGTCGAGTCCGGGTCTCCTAACCCTAGAATTGGCAGGGTTGCTTGCCGCTCTCGTAGGGGTCTAGGGGTGTGGGATTGGCTATTCATCACGACCGTGGAATCCGTGTTTTATACTGGCTCGTATTGAAAACACGGACGTCCTAGTATATCCAATATTTCATATGTTTATTCTGCTGCGATATCTGTGATGTGATTCTGTGATGGATATAGTATATAGTATATATGATATATTATATAGACGTTACTTATGTTTTACACCCGCGCTAGCCCTGCCCTGCTCTGTCGTTAGTTACCTAACCTAACGGTGCACGAGGGGACATCGAGGCGAATGCGGATGGCATAAGTGTACGTCATATCTATCTGTGATGTTTAGGTATTAAATGATGGGACTTCATTAATGTGATTAATGAAAGGAAAGAAACCTAAGATGTTGTAGAATCAGATTTTAAATAAAACAGGTAGCTACGGTTTTTGCTTTGCATAGCGGTATATATGATATACCCCGCACCTCATTCGACGAGGAAAGGACCGAGATCCCTTCACCGGGAGTGACTCCTTTAGCAATAACTGGCAGATGCTACACACTCGGTTTGATTTTGACTGCTTTTGCGTTTTTGCTTTGCATAGCGATATATATGATATATCCCGCACCTCATTCGACGAGGAAAGGACCGAGATCCCTTCACCGGGAGTGACTCCTTTAGCAAAACTAGAAAAGCCTCAAAATCACTCCATTTCAAAACTTCATTTGATTCTACAACGATATAAAGTTCATTACGCAAAAGGTTTTCTTAAAAACCTGACGTAGCCCTCCGTCATTTCAGATAAGTAATAGTTAGTATTCGTGCTGCGTTTGTTGACTCAGTCAAGGCGTAGTGTACGGTAGCTGATTACTATTTATCTGTTTATGCATATGATGCAGATTGGATTAGGGTAGTCGTGCGGCCTTGTTGACTTAGTCAAGGGTCGTGCGGGTGGGTTTAATTCAATCAGGAAATGACGGGTTGAACTTTACTTGCGGTCTATGGTTTGTTGACTCAGTCAAGGTCATAGATCGCCTGGGGCAAAATATTATCGGGAATTTCAAGTGTTGAAATTTGCAATGAGATTGCATACCTTCTATGAGATAGTTGGATCCCGATACCCACTGCGAGTAAGAGTTACTCCTGGGAGAGTTTTACACATTACAATTAGCCGATCAAGTAGGTGTCTAGAAAGGTGTTAACGAGGTTACGCCTCTGGGAAAACGAGGTTTACAGTAATTAGGTTCGTGCGAAAGCACGGGGGACCTCCCTCAAAGTACCGACACTGGCCTGGCTGAAAGATTGGCGAACTTGTAGTGTGTAATTAATCCCGGCTAGTCTTTCCTTTTAGGGTTTGGAGGAAGATTTGATAAAAAGCAGTGGGAGCCATCCTGATTAGATAAGATAATAACCAATCTGATCTTGCACGAGCATACGCTAAAGTGTTTTCTTCTCTCTCTCTCCAGGTAGCGACCATTTCATGCCCTAATAAAGATAATAATATGGATGTATTGTCCGAACCCGCATGTTATACTGTGCAGGGGAACGTTGAACCCGTTCTATCTTATAAGTGTTATAAGACTGAACAGGAAACAGCAGAATATCTGGATTCTCACACCGCCCAAACGGAGAACATGCATGTTGATGCATCATTTTCGGGTGTGTTTGTCATTGAGAACTGTTTCTCAGTTCACCCTACGTCCTGGGTATTAGATACCGGGTCAGGATCCCACATATGTAAGATGTTACATGGGCTGCGAAAAGGTAGAGAACTGAGAAAAGGTGAACATTCCGTTCATGTAGGGAATGGGGCAAATGTTGCAGCCAAAGCAGTTGGCATATATCACCTAGTATTACCAAATGGTGATACACTAGTCCTGAATGAGTGCTATTATATACCGAACATGATGTGCAACATTATATCAGTTTCTTTATTAAGTAAAGAAGGTTATAATTTTGTAGTAAAGGATAATGTTATGAACATATTCCTAGATCAAAGGTTGATTGCATCAGGCTCGCTACATAATGGCATATTCATTCTCAATCAAAATACAGTCTTCAATTTACAAAACACACACAAAAGGAAAAGCTCAGAAATGAACGAATCCTTCTTGTGGCATTGTAGACTTGGCCATATCAATGAGACACGACTAGCTAAGTTGCATAAGAACGGATATTTGAATTCATTCGAATTATCATCTTATGACACTTGCCATTCATGTCTCAAAGGAAAAATGACCAAAACTCCGTTTAAAGGACACGGAGAAAGAGTTACCGAACTCTTGGGACTGGTGCATAGTGATGTATGCGGTCCAATGTCTACACACGCCAGAAATGGTTCTTCCTACTTCATTACATTCACTGACGATCTCTCTAGATACGGGCATGTGTTCCTGTTGAAACACAAGTCTGAAGCTTTTGAGAAATTCAAAGAATATAAGCACGAGGTAGAGAACCAAACGGGCAAAAGTATTAAGGTTCTTCGATCTGATCGAGGAGGTGAATACTTAAGCAGTGAATTCCTGGATTATCTAAAAGAGAATGGGATTCTCTCTCAGCTTACTCCTCCTTATACACCACAGCACAACGGTGTATCGGAACGAAGGAATCGCACCCTATTAGATATGGTGCGTTCAATGATGAGTAATGCTGAGTTACCTATTTTCTTTTGGGGGTATGCGCTTGAGACAGCCATATACCTATTGAATCTGGTTCCGTCTAAATCTGTACCTACCACACCATATGAGATATGGAGTGGGAAGAGACCATATTTTAAGCGAATTAAGATATGGGGTTGTCCGGCCTATGTCAAAAAGCAAAATCCGGACAAACTCGAGGCACGATCAGTCCTTTGCAAGTTTGTGGGATATCCTAAGAATTCTCAAGGATATTTTTTCTACCAAGCTGAGGAACAAAGAGTGTTTGTTTCTCAACATGCCACCTTTTTGGAAAGGGAATTTCTTGCAAAAGAAACTAATGGCAAAGAGGTAGAGCTGGAAGAGGTTCCAGCACCACAAACTGCAACTGACAATTTAGTAGAACCAGAGGATTCAGTGGTGCCCGACGTACCACAGCCTCTCCGCCGATCTAGTAGGGTTTCTCGTCCACCTGAGAGATACTATGGTTTTCTCATTGACGGTGGTAGTGAGGATTGCATCATGGAGGATGATGACCCAACTAGCTTCGAGCAGGCCATCACGAGTGGAGTCTCAGTGAAATGGCTGGATGCTATGCGGTCCGAGATGGATTCCATGTACACCAACAAAGTATGGACTTTGGAAGTTGCTCCTGAAGGGGTAAAACCCATTGGGAGCAAGTGGATCTTTAAGAAGAAACTTGGTGTAGATGGGAAAGTGGAGACTTTCAAAGCTAGACTTGTAGCAAAGGGTTTTCGTCAAAGACCAGGTGTGGACTATGACGAAACCTTTTCTCCAGTGGCTATGCTTAAATCCATCCGAATCATGCTTGCCATTGCTGCCTTTCATGACTACGAAATCTGGCAAATGGACGTTAAGACCGCCTTTCTAAATGGTGATTTAGAAGAGTGCGTGTACATGACTCAGCCAGAGGGCTTCGTAGACAGTGGGAGCAGCGGGAAGGTGTGCAAGGTGCTTAAATCCATTTATGGATTAAAGCAAGCATCGCGGAGTTGGAACATCTGCTTTGACGTCGTTATCAAAGAGTTTGATTTCGTCAAAAATCCAGATGAACCTTGTATCTACAAGAAGGTGGCAGAGAGTAAGGTAGTCTTCCTCGTATTGTACGTGGACGACATACTCTTGATAGGAAATGATATTCCTATGCTGCAATCGGTCAAGCTCTTCTTATCACAAAGATTCTCAATGAAAGATCTTGGTGATGCCTCCTGCATATTGGGAATAAGGATCTATAGAGATAGATCCAAACGGATTTTGGGATTGTCCCAATCCAGGTACATTGACACCATACTAAAGAGGTTTAGTATGGAAGAGTCCAAGCATGGGAACATGCCCACGATCTCTGGAGTCACTCTCTCCAAAGAGATGTCTCCCAAGACTGATTTGGAGAGAGCTCGCATGCAAGGGATACCCTATGCTTCGGCAGTAGGCTCTATCATGTATGCGATGCTATGTACCAGACCCGATGTAGCATACTCACTAAGTGTAGTGAGCAGGTATCAAGCTGATCCTGGAGAGAGTCACTGGACAGCTGTGAAGAGCATTCTCAAGTACTTGCGAAGGACTAGAGATATGTTCTTGGTGTATGGTAACGGAGAACTCCAAGTGGAGTCCTTTACCGATTCCAGCTTCCAAAGTGATAATGACGACTCTAAGTCGCAGTCGGGCTTTGTCTTTACCCTTTACGGAGGGGCGGTTAGCTGGAAGAGTTCCAAGCAGGAAACCGTGGCAGACTCGACGATGGAGGCTGAATACATCGCTGCCAACGATGCTGCCAAAGAGGCTGTCTGGATCAAGAAGTTCATTACTGAACTTGGAGTGGTTCCATCCATTGAGCATCCAATACCTTTGTATTGCGATAACAATGGAGCAGTGGCTTTGGCCAAGGAACCCAGGTCCCATCAGCGGTCCAGGCATATTCTGAGGCGGTATCACCTGATCCGGGAGATAGTTGATCGCCGGGAGATCGAGGTCAGGAGAGTTGACACGAAGAACAACACGGCGGATCCACTCACGAAGGCCATTCCCCAGATACAGTTTGAGAGACTCTTCGGGATGCTCGGTATGAGATACTACAGCAGCTGGCCCTAGTGCAAGTGGGAGATTGTTAGTTGTATGTATGCCCTAGAGGCCAGTATTGTACAGATTATGTATATTATATTGGATGCTTGGACATATATAGAGATGACTTTCTTGCTCGACATGATAGTATGCTATCTGGTTGCTCTTTATCTTAACATGTACACTAGTCTCTTTATACTGTCTTATAGTTACATGTTGGTAAAGCCCTTAGGATTTGTACTTGACTACCTGGACTATGATGCAGATCATACTAGTGGGGACATGGTAGTCCATAAGTACATCCTTCAAGGTCCCTAGTCGTGGGTGTATCGAGACGGGGCATCGATATACCAGAGTAGACTAGCGTATACGCTTCTCGACCCATGTGATGGGCGATGGATGATCCCATATCCATTGGTGTTTGACATCAGAGATGGTATACGGGTGCTCAGTGGAGACTGGGTACACTGGACGGACTCGCCGAGAACTCCCAGATGGTATTATACCTCACGTCAGATGGCAGTTCTCAGGTGACACTTGTACAGGTTAGTCTGTAGACCCGAGATCGTCATAGAGTCTTGTGTGATTCCCACTGTGCTTTGATCTCCACCTTACCACGTCCATGAGGGCGTGCAAAACGGTGGTCTTTGGGTACAGTCCCGAGTCACATGGAGGCAATGAGCGATAGGAGGGGTTTCGTCTCTCCCGGTATTGGGGGTTGATGTTGCGCAGTGCTCGATTGGCTGTAGCAGGGAAGTCCCTGGCCAGGGCTGATCAGAGATTTGCTGGTAAGTGTTACCAGTAGTTTCTCGACCCGTTACGAGCCTCACATCGGCACGACTTATCGGGTTATTGGGGTCTGACGTATACCACCCCTAGACTTGATATGCGACGTATCAGACGAAGAGACCGGACTGTAGGTAAGTGTTAGTGGTCGGATTCGCAGGAGTGTGAGCGGGCTAGCTCGTCGATCTTCTGATCGCTCAATACCCGGGTGGCCGTTACGTTTAGCAGACCGCTTGCGGCTTGTGGGTGCTTGATATGATCATCATCTGCTACCGGCGTATTGACGAGTCTTTAGAGTCCTACACAGAGGTTTCCTGGCTCAAGCGAAACGAAATAGGAGCGCATATGAGATCTGTGCAGGACCGAGAATAATGCGTGTATGTGATACCGCATTTCATTCTCGCGATATATGTTTCGATTGGTTATATTCGATATGACCTAGTTATCGAATCATTGATTCGATAAATCGATACATTACATTCTAGTCGGTCATGTGCGACATGACCGGATCATTGAATCAAATGTTGATTTAATGATTTAATGCATAATTATATATTTGATATATTGCGTTGCATTAACTAGTATTGGTTCACTTTAAACGGATTTTTCTCACTTGTTGCACATTGTATATGTGATATGCTTTAGTGCACTACTTTGTATCATGTTTGATGATACTTGATCATATTGTTAAGTTTATAGAATTAATCCATGGTTAATTAGATAATTAGGGTTTTGCATATTCATTTATTTATTTATTTGTTTATTTATTTATTTGAAATGGATTATGATAAGAATGGTGGCTATATTTGTTTTATATTGAAGCTTCATGAAGCTTTGACTTTGCTAACCATCCTTATCTTCATGCTTAACCCTAACCCATCTATGTGACCATGGTTAATTCTCTACACTTAACCCTAGTTCAAGTTATGATAAGTATTTTGATTTATATTTATTTTTATCATAAGACTTATTATAATTTTTTCTTGAGCTCATCTTCTTCTTCTTCTTCAAGCTTGCTACTCCAATGGCAACTTGAGCTTTAGTGAGAGAAATCCAAATCTAAAGTGAACCCACCTCCTATTTCTTCACCCTCTACCTCTTGCCAAGTTGTTTTGGGTGTTTACTTCACAAGTTTCACAAGTTTTTGAAGTCGGAGCTTGAGTTTGTGCAACCTCGACGTAGATCGTCTTTGACACAAAGCCGACGACCTATTCCGCTTGCTTTCCCGATGAAGCCGATGATCGAGTCAAGGATTCATGATGGACAGTGAGGGCATGACCACGTGGAGCTAAAGAGGCGGAAATCCGGATCTACAAAGGTTGTAGTTTCCGACTTTTAGTTAATTTGTTAACTAGCTTTATATTTCGCCTAGAATTCAAGCAAACGATCCGTAGTCGGGTCTCTCGGCACCGTTAAAATTTTAATATGGCATGCTCGATGCCTTGTGTGACCTCATTAAGGTGCCTAGGAACCCTACAGATCGAGGTCAGGAGGGTTGACACGAAGAACAACACAGCGGATCCACTCACGAAGGCCATTCCCCAGATACAGTTTGAGAGACTCTTCGGGATGCTTGGTATGCGATACTACAGCAGCTGGCCCTAGTGCAAGTGGGAGATTGTTAGTTGTATGTATGCCCTAGAGGCCAGTATTGTACAGATGATGTATAATATATTGGATGCTTGGACATATATAGAGAGGACTTTCTTGCTCGATATGATAGTATGCTATCTGGTTGCTCTTTATCTTAACATGTATACTTGTCTCATGATACTGTCTTATAGTTGCATGTTGGTAAAGCCTTTAGGATGTGTACTTGACTACCAGGACTATGATGCAGATCATACTAGTGGGGCCATGGTAGTCCATAAGTACATCCTTTAATGTTCCTAGTCATAGGTGTATCGAGACAGGGCATCGATATACCAGAGTAGACTAGCGTATACGCTTCTCGACCCATGAGATGGGCGATGGATGATCCCATATCCATTGGTGTTTGACATCAGAGATGGTATACGGGTGCACAGTGGAGAATGGGTACACTGGACGGACTCGCTGAGAACTCCCAGATGGTATTATACCTCACGTCAGATGGCAGTTCTCTGGTGACACTTGTGCAGGTTAGTCTGTAGACCCGAGATCGTCATAGAGTCTTATGTGATTCCCACTGTGCTTTGATTTCCACCTTACCACGTCCAAGAGGGCATCAAAATGGTGGTTTTTGGGTACAGTCCCGAGTCACGTGGAGGCAATGAGCGATAGGAGGGGTTTCGTCTCTTCCGGTATTGGGGGTTGATGTTGCGCTGTGCTCGATTGGCCATAACAGGGAAGTCCCTGGCCAGGGATGATTTAGAGATTTACTGGTAAGTGTTACCAGTAGTTTCTCGACCCGTTATGAGCCTCACATCGGCACGACTTATCGGTTATTGGGGTCTGACGTTTACCACCCCTAGACTTGATATGCGACATATCAGACGAGGAGACCGGACTGTACGGGAAGTGTTACCGTTTGGCTTTTACAGGAGTTGGAGCGGGCTTGCTTGCTGATCTTCTGATCGCTCAATACCCGGGTAGCCGTTACGTCCAGCTAGTACCGCTGACGGATTGTGGGTGCTTGATGTGATCATCACCTACTGCCGGCGTATTGACGAGTCTTTAGAGTCCTACATAGAGGTTTTACTGGCTCAGGCAAAAGGAAATAGGAGTGCATATGTGATATGTGCGGGACCGAGAATGATGCGTGTATGTAATACCATATTCTATTCTCGCGACTTTTTGTATCGGTCGGTTATATGAGATATAGCCGGGTTATCGAATCAAATGTTGATTCAATAAGTCGATACATTGGATGTTAGTCGGTTATATGAGATATAACCAGATTATTAAGTCATGTGTTGATTTAATAATTTAGTGTATAAGTGTATATATGATATACTAATTTACATTAACTAACATTTGTTCACTTAAGGATTTTTCTCACATGTGCACAACTTTAATATATATGGGATATATATTAAAAATGTGTTTTTCTTTTATGTATCATGGTTGTTGATACACATGACATGGGTGTATAAGACATACACCATTCTAATTTTAGTGGAGGGGTTTTTGTATATAAAGTAAATCTAAATTGGTTGAAATTTGTTAAGTGCATGAAGCTTGTAGAAGCTTTTAGTGCTTTGACAAATTCAACTCAATTTGTTTTACTTAAGATATTTAGTTAACCCAGCCATTAGGATTAGCTATGGTTATGTCTCTACATGAGTTAGTATATGATACTCACTCACCCATGGTTAGCTCACTCACTTGAAAATTATCCTCATCCTTTTCTTTTATTCATCTTCTTCTTCTTTGAGCAAAAAGAAAAAGCAAGCTACGGTTTTGAAAAGAGAGTGATAGATTGTGAGAAAAAAAATTCTAAAGAGAACCCACTTCCTATTTCTCCATCCTCTACCAGACTAGCACTTTAGTTTAGGGTGTTTGCTTCACTAGTTCTCTAGTTAGTGAAGTAGAAGCTTGAGTTGGTATTCTCTCGACGTAGATCATCTTCGGCCTCGAAGACTTCAAGCAAGGACGCTTCTTTTTCCTCGTGAAGCCATGCAAGAGCCCGGAAGAACCATGATTGCAGCGAAGGGACTACAACAAGGTGCTATAGAAGTGAAGGACCGATCTACAAAGGTTGTATTTCGTATTCACTTAGTAGTAAATGCTTTTTACTTGCATGTGATAGCCTAATAGTCTAGCCAAGATCTTGTTTAGGGTTGTTAGTGTAAGTCCGCGGCGGCACCCCGGCCGTCGATCCGACGCCGGAAACGCGGAAACAAAAACTTTCAAAAACCATTGAACCGGCACCACCGCGCACTTTTCACCTGGATCGGGCCATTAACCTAGCAACTAGCAAAGTAAAATACGGGTAGAGAGTTATACCAAGCGATCCGTGTCCTTCGGTCTTCGTCTCCACTCCGATCACCCGCGGAAACTTCGTTCAACTCCTCCTCGTCGGAAAGGGCACCACGTAGCCGATCTCTTTTACGGGCTCCCACCTCTTGACCGAGGCAACTCTGGCGCGAAGTTGGCTAGCCGACGCGTCCAAGATTTGCTGTAGAATAGTGTAGTAGTCTATGTCTCTTTAGGGTTTAGTTGCCATGGAGAATGGAGGAAGAGGGTAAAGAAAATTGGTGCTTTCAATTTTCTAGCAAGGAAAAATGAGATCAAGAATCATGCTACCACTCCAAAATGAAACTCTCTCATATCCCTCTGAAATTGTGGCCGGACCCTTCTCACATGAAAATGGTGGAGGGAATCAATCAATAACAAGAAGGGAGGTGATGGTAGTAAAAGCAAAAGGGATGACCATATCAAAAAGGCAATGATAACAATGTCATTTCCATTCAAATCAACTCTAATCCATTCTAATCAAAGGATAAGATGCAAATGGAATCTAATGATTAAAGAACCATCATGATGCCACAAATTGCAAGAAACCCCTCCACAATAAGTTATTTGCAAACTGCAAATAACCCCCTCCATCGAAAAGTCCGGCCGCGAAAGAACAAAGGAAAACCGGCCGGAACGGAATGCAAACTGGCAACTTCAGAAAACTGATCCCGTAATAAATTACAGGAAAACCCCACTACTGCAAATACATCCCCGCATTTGTATTCTCACTGAACACAAATGCAAAGAGGCAAAACTACACTATCTAATACTAGGATCCGGCTTAAGCCAAAGCCGGCTAGTAAAATCCGTCCGATCACGATCCGTGCAATACCGCACGTATCTGATCGAACCCTGCCAAATCTCCATACGGCCTCTACAGCGTTTCGCCCGAAACCTGAGTAACTGAGTACGGTGGACTCTAAAGACTCGTCAATACTATGGCTGTGGATTTAACCACTAGCACGTCAGAGGTATAAGCCAATACGTGACGGGCTACCAGGTATTGACCAAAAGGGACGTCGATGAGCGAACTCATCCTGACACCCTACTGAGCCTGTTAGTGACAATATCCGTACAGTCCGGTCCGTTCGTCTATGAGCATCGCATGGCGGGCCTAGGGGGTTGGTAAAAGTCAGACCCCCAATAGCGGTACAAGTCGTGTCGGAGTGTAGCCCAGAACACCCTGAGATACTACTGGAATACCTACCAGCAAATCTCCTGCCTTGGCCAAGGACTTTTCATGTTCTGGCTCTCCTGGACACAGCGCGACCTCACCCCCAATACTGGAGAGACGAACCCCTGCAGATCCGCTCACTGCCTCCATGTGGCTCGGGACTGTACCCAACTAAAACCTGTTTGCATGACTCCTTTGAGCCGTGGTAGGGTAGTAATCAAAGCACAGTGGGAACTCACACGAGACAAATGACGATCTCAGGTCGATGAACTAACTTGTACACATGTCACCAAGGAACTGCTATCTGACGTCAGGTATAATACCAACTAGCAGGTTCCCGGCGAGTCCTGTCCGGTGTACTCATAACCCAATGAGCACCTGTATACATCTTAGGTGAACCAACTGACACCAGTGGCTTGTGAGACCGGCCACCGCCCCTCGTCAGGGTCTCAACTGTATACACTAGTCTACTCCGGAGTATCGATGCCCTGTCTCAAAACTCTCACGACTAGGGACCTTTTAAGGATGTGCTTATAGACTCTAGCTCTCACTTATATGATCGCCCTCATACTACTGGTAGTCAAGCAAGAATCCTAGGGGCTCTATCAACGTGCAATAGCGACTCGTAAGGTCACCTAAACCAGTACACGATGATAAAGATAAACCAGATAGCGTACTATCATCTCGAGTAAGACTGTCCTACCGGCATAGGTCCTCCCTCAATCATTGCAATCACGTGCCTGTGATCCAATAATTGACTCTGAGGGAACTATCTCTAACAGTTAGGCACGGCTAAAATTTTAATTAGGCATGGTTGATACGTTGTAGAACCTTATTAGAGTGCCTAGTAACCCTACAGTATGATCTCATCATAGTCCCAGTAGTCAAGTACATATCATAAGGGCTTTATCAACATGTGAGAGCAAGACAGTAAACTATTATAAGTCAACATATTAAGACAAAGTGAAACCAAATAGCATACTATCATGACGAGCAAGAAAGTCCTCTCTATATATATCCAAGCATCCATTACAATATACATCATATGTACAACAATGGCCTCTAGGGCATATACATAACTAACAATCTCCTACTTGCACTAAGGCCAGTTGTTGTAGTGTCTCATACCTAACATCCAGAATAATCTCTCAAATTGAATTTGGGGAATGGACTTCATTAGTGGATCCGCAGTGTTGTCCTTCGTATCAACTCTCCTGACCTCGATCTCTCGGCGATCAACTATCTCCCGGATCAGGTGATACCGCCTCAGAATATGTCTGGACTTCTGATGGGACCTGGGTTCCTTGGCCAAGGCCACAGCTCCATTGTTATCACAATACAAATGTATTGGATGCTCAATGGATGGAACCACACCAAGTTCAGTAATGAACTTCTTCATCCAGACAGCCTCTTTTGCAGCATCGTTGGCAGAGATGTATTCAGCCTCCATCGTCGAGTCTGCAACGGTTTCCTGTTTGGAACTCTTCCAACACACCGCCCCTCCATTAAGGGTAAAGACAAATCCCGAGTGCGACTTAGAGTCGTCCTTATCACTTTGGAAGCTCGAATCGGTAAAGAACTCCACCTGGAGTTCTCCATTACCATACACCAAGAACATCTCATTAGTTCTTCTCAAATACTTGAGAATGTTCTTCACAGCTATCTAGTGACTCTCTCCAGGATCTGCTTGATACCTACTCACTATACTTAGTGAGTATGCTACATCGGGTCTGGTACATAGCATCGCATACATGATAGAGCCTACTGCCGAAGCATAGGGTATCCCTTGCATGCGAGCTCTCTCCAAATCAGTCTTGGGAGACATCTCTTTGGAGAGAGTGAGTCCAGAGATCGTGGGTAGGTTCCCACGCTTGGATTCTTACATACTAAACCACTTTAGTATGGTGTCAATGTACCTGGATTGGGACAATCCCAGTATCCGTTTAGATCTATCTCTATAGATCATAATTCCCAGTATGCAGGAGGCATCACCAAGATCTTTCATTGAGAATCTTTGTGATAAGAAGAGCTTGACCGATTGCAGCATAGGAACATCATTTCCTATCAAGAGTATGTCATCGACGTACAATACGAGGAAGACAACCTTACTCTCTGCAACCTTTTTATATATACAAGGTTCATCTACGTTTTTGATGAAGTCAAACTCTTTGACTACAACATCAAAGCAGATGTTCCTACTCCGCGATGCCTGCTTTAACTCGTAGATGGATTTAAGCAGCTTGCACACCTTTCCGCTGCTCCCACTATCTACGAAGCCCTCTGGCTGAGTCATGTACACGCATTCCTCTGAATCACCATTTAGAAAGGCGGTCTTAACATCCATTTGCCAGATTTCGTAGTCATGGTATGCAGCAATGGCAAGTAAGATCCGGATGGACTTAAGCATAGCCACTGGAGAAAAGGTTTCGTCATAATCCACACATGGTCGTTGATGAAAACCCTTTGCAACAAGCCTAGCTTTGTAAGTCTCAACTTTTCCATCTACACTAAGTTTCTTCTTAAAGATCCACTTGCTCCCAATAGGTTTTACCCCTTCAGGAGCAACATTCAAAGTCCATACTTTGTTGGTGTACATGGATTCCATCTCAGATCACATTGCATCCATCATTTCATAGAGTCACCACTCGTGATTGCCTGCTCGAAACTAGTCGTGTCATCATCTTCCATGATGCAATCCTCGCTCCCACCATCAACGAGAAAACCGTAGTATCTCTCAGGTGGATGAGAAACCCTACTAGATCGGCGGAGAGGCTGGGGTTCGTTGGGTGATACTGAATCCTCCGGTTCCAATAAATCATCTGTTGTAGTTTATTCTGCTGGAACTTCTTCCAGTTCTACCTCATTGCCACTAATTTGCTTCATAAGAAAACCTTTTTCTAAGAAAGTGGCATGTCGAGAAATAAACAGTTTTTGTTCCTCGGGGTGGTAGATGATATACCCTTGTGAATTTTTGGGATATTCTACAAACTTGCATAGGACAGACCTTGCCTCGAGTTTGTCCAGATTGTTCCTTTTGACATAGGCCGGACAACCCCATATCTTAACATACTTAAGAGATGGTCTCTTCCCCTTCCATATCTCATATGGAGTGGTAGGCACTAATTTGGTAGGAACCATATTCAATAGGTGTATAGCTTTCTCAAGCGCATACCCTCAGAAGGAAATAGGCAATTCAACATTGCTCATCATAGAGCGTACCATATCTAATAGGGTGCGATTCCTCCATTCCGATACACCATTGTGCTGTGGTGTATAAGGAGGAGTAAGCTGAGAGATAATCCCATTCTCTTTTAGATAGTCTAGAAACTCATTGCTCAAGTATTCTCCTCCTCGATCAGATCGAAGGATTTCAATACTTTTGCCCTTTGGTTCTCTACTTCGTGCTTATATTCCCTGAATTTCTCAAAAGCTTCAGACTTGTGTTTCATCAGGAACACATGTCCGTATCTTGAGAGATCGTCAGTGAATGTAATGAAGTAGGAAGAACCGTTCCTAGCATGTGTAGACATGGGACCACATACATCACTATGTATCAGCCCCAAGAGTTCTGTAACTCTTTCTCTTTGTCCACTAAATGGAGTTTTGGTCATCTTTCCTTTGAGACATGATTGGAAAGTATCATAAGATGATAATTCGAATGGATTCAAATATCCATCCTTATGTAACTTAGCTGGCCGTGTCGCATTGATATGACCTAGTCTATAATGCCATAAGAAGGATTCGTTCATTTCTGAACTTTTCCTTTTTTTTGTGTTCTGTACATTAAGAATTGTAGTTTGATTTAGAACGTACATGCCATTATTTAACGATCCTGATCATATCAACTTTTGATTCAGGAATATGTTCATAACATTATCCTTTATTACAAAATTATATCCTTCTTTATTCAATAAAGAAACTGATATAATATTGCATATCAGGGTCGGAATGTAATAGTATTCGTTCAGAATCAATGTATTACCTTTTGGTAATACAAGGTGATATTCGCCAACAGCATTGGCTGCAACATCTGCACCATTCCCTACTCTTACAGAATGATCACCCATTCCCAGTTCTCTACCTTTACGTAGCCCACGTAACATATTACATATGTGGGATTCTGATCCGGTATCTAATACCCAGGACGTAGAGTGAACTGAGAAACAGTTCTCAATAACTAACACTTCCGAAGAAGATGCATCAGCATGCTTGTTCTTCGTTTGGGCGGTGTGAGAATCCAGATATTCTCTTATTTCCTACTCAGTCTTATAACACTTATAAGAAAGAACGGGACCAACGTTCCCCTGCTCAGTATAATAAGCGAGTTCAGTCAATACATCCATATTATTATCTTGATTCAGGCCTGACATGGTCGCTACCTGGAGAGAGAGAAGGAAACACTTTAGCGTATGCTCTTGCAAGATTTAGATTGGTTATTATCTTATCTAATCAGGATGTCTCCCATTGTTTTTATCAAATCTTCCTTCAAACCCTAAAAGGTAAGATTAGCCGGGATTAATTACACCCTATAATTTCGTCAATCTTTCAGCCAGATCAGTATTGGTACTTTGAGGGAGGTTCCCCGTGCTTTCGTACGGACCTAATTAAAATAAACCTCGTTTTCCCAGAGGCTTAACCCCGTTAACACCTTTCTAGACACCTACTTGATCGGCTAATTGTCCAGTGTAAAATTCTCCCAGGAGTAACTCTTACTCGCAGTGGGTATCGGGATCCAACTATCTCATAGGAGGTATGCAATCTCATTGCAAATTTCAACACTTGAAATTCCCGATATGCTTCTACCCCTAACGTGCTATGACCTTGATGAATGCCAAACAACCCATAGTCCGCTAATCAAGTTCAACCCGTACATTTCTTGATTGAATTAAACCCACCCGCACGACCCTTGACGAATGACAAACAACGCCGTACGAATACTCTAATCCAATCTCATCTCATGCTTCAGATAAGTAGTAAATAGCTACCGTACACTACGCCTTGACGAATGCCAAACTACCGTAGCACGAATACTAATTAATACCTATCTTAAATGACGGAGGGCTACGCAGGTTTTTCAGAAAACCATGAGCGTAATGAACTTGATATCGTTGTAGAAACAAGTGATTTTGAAAAGGAGTGTTTTTTAGGCTTTTCTAGTTTCGCTAAAGAGGTCACTCCCGGTGAAGGGATCTCGGCTCTTTCCTCATCGAATAAAGTGCAGGATATTTCATAAATACCGCTGTGCAAAGAAAAACTATAGAAGCAATCAAAAACTAATCCGTGAGTTTGTAGCATCTTCCAGTTCTGCTAAAGAGGTCACTCCCGGTGAAGGGATCTCGGTTGTTTCCTCATCGAATAAGGTGCAGGGTATATCATATATACCGCTGTGCAAAGCAAAACTGTAGCTACCCTTTTTATAAACTTTTGATTCTACAACATCTTTTAGGTTTCTTTTCTTTTATTAATCTCATTAATAAATCCCATCAATTATGCTTCCTAAGCATCACAGAAGAAACGAAAGCAGTAATATTTTTATATCAACATATATAAAGTATATGCATTCGTCTCAGGCAGTAATATGATCTCATCACAGAACATTGCAGCAGAAGATAACATATGAAATATTGGATATACTAGGACGTCCGTGTTTTACATTAAGCCTGTATAAAACATGAATTCCATGGTAGCGATGAATAGCCAAACCCACATCTCTAGACCCCTACGAGAGCGGCAAGCAACACTGCCAATTCTAGGGTTAGGAGACCCGGTCTCGACTCCTCGAGATGGCCTTCCACTGGACCCTAGAACCAGGTTACTTGTGCTCCCCTCCTTGGGTCTACCTAATGCGGAAAAGTAAATAATATACAATAGTGACATCATCCTCAGCCCAGAAGTGCTCCAATAAAATAATATTACATACAATGAATTTTACATGAATGAAAATAAAAACCCTCACCTCACATAAAACCCCCGGCTATTCAGAACACGACGATCCAATATAACATATCACATCAACACATAATATCTCATATCATCAACGTAAGCAAGTATGCGTATCCCGATTGTCGTTGATGTATAGCAACGAAGCCAGCGATACACCACATACTACGCTTACGGTCACAGAAAAAAAGTGTAAAACTACAACATTTGGAATCCACAATCACTTTAGACATCATAAATCCGAAATATCACATACTTCACATTTCATGCCTAACTATATGAATTCCACATATTGTATCACATTCCAGATAAATAGACAAAGTTAAACTTTCCGATCGAATAATCAAACACCCAAGAATTCCCAAATAGCTCAACACTTGAGCGGAGTTCAAAAATCCTAAAACATGTCACCGCCCCAATGAACCAGCCATAGAAGGGTCAAACCAACGCCTCACATGTGTCAACACTAAACTACCACAAACCCCAGGGTTCAGTGGTAGTTTTGACGGTCACATAATCGAGTTAAGGTTACGTTCTTCTAGAGGGTCCACATATATGCTTGCATGTTTTTCCGAAAGTTTTAAACTCAAGAAAAATTCAACACTTGAAAGTTTTTCGTGTGGGGAAAAAGTGAGTTATTTATATCCGTTCGAACATTTTAACACGTTCTAAATTATCCGGAAAACTAAATGAAGTTAAACTTTCCGATCGAATCAATGAATTCCAAAGAACTCCAGAAAACTCAACACTTGAGTAATATTAAAAATTCCCAGAAGCATGTAGTAGTACCTACAGATGTTACCCAGAAACAACAAACCCTGATTCCCAAGTACAGCCGCGGAACCGCCGCCAAAAGCCTATTATGGCCGCGGTTCCGTGGCGACTTGAAGGAACTAGGGGCTCGTCTTTCTAGGTTATCCATAGAATTACCTGCTTATATTTTTGAGTATTTTTAATGCAGAAAAAACCAACTTTTTAGAAAATTTCCAGAGAGGGGGTCAAAATCGACGTTTCGGGGTTCGATCGGACTTTTAACTTCGTATACACATCGTCTAATGCTCTAGCTAGGCTCTGATACCACTGTAGGGTTACTAGGCACTGTCACAAGGGTCTATAAGGCATCAACCATGCCCGATTTAAAATTTAGAAGTGCCGAACAACCTAAAGCAAGGATCTTTGCTAGATAATTAGGGTTAAACATGCAAGTAAATATCTTTACATCTAAGAGAGGGGGATTACAACCTTTGTAGTCCGCTCCTTCGCTTCATAAGCTTCGAGTAGTAGTCCTTTCGCCGCGATCCATGATCTCCCGGACTCAAGAGAGGCTCCACAAGCCGAACAATCCATGCTTGCTTGAAGTCTTCCTTTTCGAAGATGATCTACCTCGAAGTTTCTTTAACTCAAGCTCTCACTTCTCTAATCAAGTATTAATGAAGTGAACACCCTAATCTAAGTGGCTAGAATAGATGAGGATGATAAAGTAGGAATTTAGCTCTCTTTTATTATCAATTTCTCACACACACTCATCACAAAATCAAAAGCTAGTAAGCTTAAAGAGGAAGAAGAAGATGAAGTCTTTTGTGATGAATAATGAATTGTTATTATGGTTACAAATGAACCTTGAGTAAATAATATCAAGTGTTAACTCGTGTAGAGAGTTGACTAGGGTTAAGGGTATGGGTTGGGTTAAAAAAATATCTCCAAAATATCAACACATAATATTTTTGCTTAAAACAAAACAAAAGCTTCTAGAAGCTTTAAGAAAAGTCTAACCCAAATCAAACCCTAACCATGTTTAATCTCCACTAATCATGTTGCATTTGTAAACATAACTTGTTAAAATATTATATATCACATATATAATATATTTTTGTAACAAAAGAAAATAATACAATTAACATATATCGCATATATTTCAATGTATTATCCGGTGAGAAAATGAATCAATAAAGCGAGACAATATTAGATAATGTAATGTAATATATCACATATATAATTATACATTAAATTACCGAATCAACACTTGATCCGACAATCCGGCTATTTCTCAAATAACCGACTAATATAATCTGTATCAACTCATCGAATCAACACTTGATCCGATGACCCGGCTATATCACATATACCCGGCCGATATCATATATCGCGAGAATAAAATATGGTATCTCATATCTTAATCTTCTCGATCCTGCACATATCACATATGTGCTCCTACTCCGTTTTTCCTGAGTCAAGAAACCTCTGTGTAGGACTCTAAAGAATCGTCAATACGCCGGCAGTAGGTGATGATCATATCAAACACCCACAAGCTGCAAGCGGTCAGCTAAACGTAACAGCCACCCAGGTATTGAGCGCTCAGAAGATCAACAAGCAAGCCTGTACATTCTCCTGCGAATCCAAACAGTAACACTCCCGTACAGTCCGGTCTCGTCGTCTGATATGTCGCATATCTAGTCTAGGGGTGGTAAACGTCAGACCCAAGTAACCGATAAGTCGTGTCGATGTGAGGCTCATAACAGGTCGAGAAACTACTGATAACACTTACCAGTAGCACTCTATATCATCCCTGTCCAGGGACTTCCAGTTATAGCCAATCGAACACAGCACAACATCAACTCCCTATACCGGGAGAGACGAAACCCCTCCTATCCCTCATTGCCTCCATGTGATTCGGGACTGTACCTAAAAGCCACCATTTTGCACGCCCTTTTGGACGTAGTAATGTGGAAATCAAAGCACAGTGGGAATCACACAAGACTCTATGACGATCTCGGGTCTACAGACTACCCTGTACCAGTGTCACCTAAGAACTACCATCTGACGTGAGGTATAATACTATCTGGGAGTTCTCGGCGAGTCCGTTCAGTGTACCCAATCTCCACTGAGCACCCATACACCATCTTTGATGTCAAACACCGATGGATATGGGATCATCCATCGCCCATCATATAGGTCAAGATCCGTATACGCTAGTCTACTCTGGTGTATCGATGCCCTGTCTCGATACACCCTCGACTAGGAACAATTATAGGATGTACTCATAGAAAACCGTGGCCCTACTAGTATGATCTCATCATAGTTCCAGTAGTCGAGTACATATCCTAAGGGCTTTATCGACATGTGAGAGCAAGACAGTAAACTAATATAAGTCAACATGTTAAGACAAAGTGAAACCAAATAGCATACTATCATGACGAGCAAGAAAGTCCTCTCTATATATATCCAAGCATCCATTATAATATACATCATATGTACAACAATGGCCTCTAGGGCATATACATAACTAACAACCAAGACTCGAGACCCCAGTCCCCAATCTGGCCGCAATTTGCAGCCAGAAGCAATATATTTGCGGCCAAGTTCAATTGGAATGGGCTCAGGTTTTTATGGTAGCTTCTATGTCTCTAAACCAAGTCTCTGTGATGGCAACTTCTCAAACAAAAACCTGGTTCGATAGCAGATTCACCCGAGACACAACACTTTAACAAAATACGATATTTGCACAAAAACTATAACTTTAGTGTTCTAAACTGTAACTAATAAGCAACACAACATCTTAAAAGCCTAGTTAACAGTTAGAGATCACTACCTTACCAAACTTGCTCAAAAACCCTAGCTTTCTAAGCTCCAAGTCATCTCTAGAGGCTTAACTTGACTTTGTAAGGGTTTTAATGAAGTTTAGTGAAGATTAGGCTTGGGTTTGTTATGTTGGAGATAGTGCCCTCAGAGTCAATTATTAGGTCACAGGTACGTGATTGTAATGATTGAGGGAGGACCTATCCCGGTAGGACAGTCTTCCACGTATTGTACATAGATGACATACTCTTGATAGGAAATGGTTTCCTATGCTACACTCGGTCAAGATCCTCTTATCACGGGGATTCTCAATAGAAGATTTGGATGATACCCACTACATCTTGTGGATAATGTTCTATGGTGATAGATCTATATTGATGTTGGGAGTGTCCCAAATCCAGGTACATAAGCACCATACTAAAGGTGTTTAGTATGGAAGATTCTAAACGTGGTGTTTCGCCCACTTACTCATGGATCACTATCTCCAAAAAGATGTCTCTCGAGACTAATTTAGAGAGAGCTCGCGTGCAAGAGATACCCTATGCTTCGGCAGTAGGCTCTATCAGAGTATGCGATGTTATGTACTAGACCAGATGTAGATGACTCACTAGGTGTAGTGATAAGGAATCAATCGGATCTTGGGAGAATCACTGTTCAGACCAGAATATTGCATTATTATATGCCCCATTCTTATTCTTTTTATAAATAAACAGGTACTTTTGACGCATGTCTGCTACATGTTACAGGTTACAGGTTCTTGGACAGAAAACAGTGCAAACGATGTAAAGACGATGAAAATGTGGACTTTAACCAACAAACAGAGAGTCTTGATCAAGCCTACATAAGGAACAATTCACAAAGCAAGATTCAAGACATCGACTCAAAGCGAACGGTTAAAAAGCCATTGCAAATTGTTCACTGAAGGTCTGGAACCAACCTAGAAGCCCAAATGGAAAAAGACATATAGAAACATGAAGACAAAGTTACCAGGAACCCACAGCAGAAACTGCAAAGCCCAATCACTCCTTTTGGCCGCGGAACCGCGGCCAAACAGGGCCTCGGGCCGCGGTTCCGCGGCTTGGTAGTGCAGTTAGGAGCGCAAAACTTTACAATAAATTGTGGCGGCGTTGACTAAGTCTTTCTAGGGCTATTTGTGTAATTTTAGACATGCGAAACAAGTGTAACCCTAGGGTTTCCTATTCTTTATAAATAGGAACTCTAATCATTGTAATTTCTTTATGCCTCCTTTTAATAATAAATTCAAAAATTCTTTATAGAGAGCATCGGTGCCTCTCTTCAATTCAGAAATTCAGATCTGACAAACCTGCGTTGATGTTTGGAGAGATCCATCTGTAAAGTAAGTAGATTTGTTTATTTTCTTGCCCTAGATAATTTCAATTCATGCCCTAGATTAAATTTATTTTCTTACCCTAGTATAGATTTTATTTATCTGTCCTAGTTATAACTTTCAATTAATTGCCCTAGGTAGAATAATTTAGGATTTTAGATTTAATAATCAATCCGAACACCCTTCGGAATTAACTCGTTAGCGCGAATCGGAAATTCACAATATCCCTGTGGACCGACCCGTGCTCACCGGCTAGCTGCAAAGCGACGCCGTTCTTGATTGCGGTTACAAATATTTTTGATCTATCTTTTAGAAAGTGCAAGCACGCTAAATCATTCAATCAATCACTGGAAAGCTGTGGAGGACATTCTTAATGTACTTGAGAAGCACTAAAAGAAAGTTCTTGGTTCCAGCTTCCAGAGTGATAAGTTCGACTGAAAGTCAGTCACAGGCATTGTCTTTACCCTCAGTGGAGGGACGGTATGTTGGAAGAGTTCCAAGCTAGATACCGTGACATACTAGACGATAAAGGCTGAATACATTGCTACTAATGATACTGCCAAAGTGGCTGTCTGGACATTACTTGTTCATGTGATGAACAAGATTCCTACCATTGAGCGTCCAACAACTGTTATTGGACAACAATGGAGTTGTGGCTTTGGCCTAGGAACGCAGGTCCCATTAGCGTTCCAGACACATTCTGAGGCTAGTATCACCTGATCAGGAAGATGGATGATCTCCAAGGGATCGAGGATAGGAGAGAAGACATGAAGTATAACATGGCGGATCCACTCACAAAGGCCTTACCCCTCTAGAGACTTCTCTACAATGGTTGAGTATGGGATACTACAACCACTGCTATATTGTTGGGTATTGGATACTACAACAGATGGCCTTAGTGCAAGTGGGAAATTATTAGTTATATGTATGCCCTAGAGGCCATTACTGTACATTCGATGTATATTGTAGTGGATGCTTGGAAATATATAGAGAGGACTTTCTTGCTCGACATGATAGTATGCTATCTGGTTGCACTTTATCTTAACATGTAAACAAATTCTGTTTTATGATCACATGTTGATAAAGCCCTTAGGATGATTACTTGACTACCAGGATTATGATGCAGATCATACTAGTGGGGACAGGGTAGTCGATAAGTACATCCTTCAAATGTTCCTAGT
This sequence comes from Agapanthus africanus, assembly GCA_030015575.1. NCBI lineage: Eukaryota > Viridiplantae > Streptophyta > Magnoliopsida > Asparagales > Amaryllidaceae > Agapanthus > Agapanthus africanus. The sequence goes on from CM057342.1 coordinate 385,865,833, forward strand.
CATGGGAGTATCGAGACAGGGCATCAATACTCCAGATTAGACTAGCGTATGCGCTTCTTGAATGATATGATGGGCGATGGATGATCCCATATCCATTGGTGTTTGACACCAGAAAAGGTATACGGGTGCTCAGTAGAGACTGGGTACACTGGACGGACTCGCCGAGAACTCCTAGATGGTATTATACCTATCGTCGGATAGCAGTTCTCTGGTGACACTGGTACAGGTTAGTCTGTAGACCCGAGATCGTCATATAGCCTTGTGTGATTCCATTTGTGCTTTGATTTCCACCTAACCACGGTCAAGAGATCGTGCAAAACGGTGGCTTTTGGGTACAGTTATAAACGGTCAAGAGTTCGCATGCCTAACAATTATAAACCCCGCATTTTAGTCTCAATATCGAAAACTCTTTTCAATATCAAGTCAGGCAATTCAACAACATTCCCGACATCCTGATCGAATGCTCGTCGTAAACTTTAGTAGACGGTCGCACCCCCGGATGCCGTCAATGAAGTGCACTAAGACGGAACACCGCTACCGCGAGCACCCGAACGGATGCTTTTGGCGACGGGGTTCTCCTACAGTCACTTGGTCGGGGCTATGGGGAGTGGCTATCTATTAAGTTTACTCGACGAGTATCCACGTACGCTACGTGATTGCGACGGACTTTTGATCACATCAAAATTCTGTGGCAACCGATCAATTGAGACCAAACTGCTATGTTTATAATATTCAAATTAGTTATCTCATAACTTCCTGTGGATTCCAAATATTGTATCACATTCCAGATAAAAAGTTAGTGTTAAACTTTCCGATTGAATAATCAAACACCCAAGATTTTCCAAATAGCTCAACACTTGAGCGGAGTTCAAAAAGTATCCATCACATGCAACAGTACCAATGGTCCAGCCGTAGAAGGGTCAAGCCAACGCCTCACATGTGGCAACGCCGTACTGCCCCAAACCCTAAGGTTCAGAGGCGGTTCAGACGGTCACATAATCGAGTTAAGGTTTATGTTCTTCTAGAGGGTCCACCGCGTTACTTGCATGATATTCCGAAAGTTTCAAACTCGAGAAAAAATCCAACTTTTGAAAAATTTTCCGACAGGGGAAAAAGTGAGTTATTGATATCCGTTCGAACTTTTTAACAATTTCTAAAATTATCCGGAAAAAACTTAAACGAAGTTAAATTATCCGATCGAATCAACGAGTCCCCAATACAACCCAGAAAACTCAACACTTGAGTAAAAATTAAAAATTCCTAGAAGAATCAGGAAGTACAGACGGATATTACTGTGCAAACAGTAAACCCTAACTCCACTGTTTGGCCGCGAAACCGCCGTGCAAGCCATGGTACGGCCGCGGTTCCGCGGCGCTTTAGTGGGATTAGTGTCACGTGTTTCACAGTAATTCTTGTATTTCTGTAACATTTTAAAAATTAATTAAATAAATAAATAAAATCCTTTTTGTGAATTTTCTGATAATCGGTAAAATAAACCGTATTTTCCATAAAACCTAACTATAATTATTTTTCATTATAGATTTAAATACGCCTATTTTAACCATGTAATTTCTTGTAATTGATATTTATGTTGTCACTTATAAATTGTTAGTTTAATTAAATATTTTCTTAAATTAAATAATTTCAATATAATATTATAAGCTTTTAATTATATATATTTAATTGGTATAATTACAAAATAAAATGGGTTAAAATTTGCAAATGTGAACCATGACAACTTAGGATCAAGCTTGAAGCATACTCTTTTATTCTCAAGTTGTCTTCAAATTTCTAGAGGTTTGTAGGATTTAGATGATTGGAAAAATAATTTAATAAAGAAATGAATTAGTATATGTAATATTGGGACTTATCTTAGCCTAGAAATTCCTCACACATCCACACACACACACCCCTCTCCTCATAGGACCGAGCCCTTTAGCAGCCCCAACAATTTACTTCACCTCATTTCACTCTAGAAGCTAGGTTTAATTAGAATAAGGGAAACAAAATAAAATGAAAATTTAAAAGGGAGTGAAATGCTTTAATGAGAGTTGATGGGATTTTCTCCACTTAAAAATTTCACACACAAGCCCAAAAATCCCTCCTTCTTTGTTTGGCCGGCCTGCATACATACCTCCTTCCATTCAATTCATTAAACTCATCAAATGTAAGAAATTAATAAATTAAGGAGATGAATTAAATGAGGAAGTTTCTACACATGTTCTCAAATACCTACACAACTCTCTTTCCTTTCCTTGGCTGCTAAGGCCGAGCCCTCCATGTATTGTTCTCTAATTTTTCCCCATTTCAATTCCAACAAAAAATTGTTCAAAGTTCAAAAAATAAAAATCAATCAATACAAAACTTCACCAATTCCTAATTAAATCTCTACCATTATTCCTTGGCCATTCAAGCTTGGATCTTGGAGCATCGAAGCTACTTTTGGAGGCTAAGATTTGCTTGCTAGAACTCAAAATTGAGAGGTATAAATCTTAACCTATGGTTTAATCGTTGGATAATTACTTGAATCTAAGCTAATTAAGTGTTTAATTAGGGTTTTAGTTTCAAGATCTAATTTTCAAGAGAAGGATTGAAATTATGGTTAGGCTTTTTACCACATTATTAAGGTCACAACATGTAGTTTGACATATTAAAGCAAGTAAAATTTAGTCTAGTTGTTAATTTTGCTAAGTGTTACTTTTAAATGGTATTAATGGTGCAATTTTTCAAACTAGGTTTTAATTAATGCGTAATTAGATGAAATTAAAAATTAAGTTAGGGTTTGTATAGAATAATTAAGATATTAAGTTATCATCTTGGTCACTAGAATTGTTAAAACGTCGAGTTTTGAATAAAATTGGAAATGAACACTTACTGGGTTTCGGAATAAATAGCTTTTAAATGAGTTTCAGGTTTTAATAAATTACGACCTACTTCATATAATATCTAGAATGTTGTGAGTGCGCAATTGATACGATTTGGGTTTTAGTTTTGATGTTTTTCAGGTATAGCGACCCTAGTTGTAAGTTGTGGTTGTCGCGAGCGCGTTTTGTGCACCAAGTGCGTGCGCGTCTAATTTGTGTGTGTGGTTGACTTGCATCATTGTATCCATGAATATCGTCTATTTATCCTTTTAATTGGTTGTGTGTGATTCTAGGATCGGGTGCAGAGGTGTCGGACGCGGCGCGGAAAGATAAACGGAGATCGGATCGGTTTAGCCGAAGCGCCCCGGTGAGTAGATGTATACATCTATGAGGGGATCGTCTGGATGGCGCGAGTCGCCCCACGGTTTAGTATTATTTAAAATATTTACTTTATATGCGAAATTCCTAGTTATCCATCTCATTGCGTCGCATCGTTATATGTATAAATATAGATATATGTAGCAACATTACCATTGGTTCTTGCCACACGTGCACTATTTATGCGAACACTATAGAACCTCCTTAGACTGGTATAAAAAATATTCGCATCATACATGATATTTAAACTGGTAGTCGTATATATACCGCATTTCATCATCATTCATACATAGTTTTCTAGTTATAATTGCATTTCATGACATGGATATCATAGATATTATCATTTCCAACATAATCATGTATTGTGGTTCTTTTTGAGGATTTCCGTATTGATGGGATTTCTGGATTTTGGGGGAAAACCGTAAGAATTTTATAAAAGTTTATTATCATCATTTTAAAATGTAAGTTGCGGTTTTCTCGTGATGTATGTGTCGTCCACCATGAGTTTTCATGTTTTATGTTGGTTTTCGAGACCCGGTTCGAGGAGTGGATGAACCGTCTCGGGTAAATGATGGGCCCGATATGGTACCCCGGGGCAAGAAGATCGAGTTGTAGACGATGAGCCTGGCAGGGGAAGAGTACCTACCGGTGATGTCTAGCGCGGCGGATATCCGGAGGATACCGACCGTTGTCGTGAGATTTGATGATATGGGCCGATCCGGACTGACGAAGCCCGATGTATTGAGACATTGATACAGTGAGACATTGAGACAGATATATTTCCATATTTGGTGTCGATGCTTGACACGGTTTTCAGATGATTTCATGATGGTACTTAGCTATTGCACGGATATTCTTTTTCTAAAGTTAAGAATGCAGGGCTCTTAGTATTTAAAAACACTTAAAGATTTCGTATTGATGTTGCATACATGTGCATACATACTAGTGGCATTACATAAGATCTAGACATACATGTTGTGACGTATTTGCATGCATTCTTACGATAGCCTTATTAGATGTTATATTCTACTCACGAGCTGGCAACTCACCCCCGTTGTGCCACAGTGTCTTGCAGGTCGGACCCGTCAGCCTTTTAGCGACGGGATCTTATTATCATTGGCTCCTTTTTCTCTGACTCGCGACATTGCTCGTAGGTGGGTTGCGAGGGCACTTTTATCTCTTTTTGTACTATTTTTGGTATCTAGTATTCTCCATCTACCACTTCTTATTTGTATATGCGACCTAGTGATGAGACTGAGAGATTTGTGTATATGTGGTTTCTTTGGGGTCGAGCTTACTTGAGCCGACGTTGTGTTTTCTTATATTTTGCATTTCTTTATGCTCTTTTTCTTGATATTACATATATATTGCGTGTGGTTGTGATCCGCCTTGGGCGAAAAGCTAGCTCCCTTTTGGGGATGCCATTTTGTTATTACAGGTTTATATATCTTGTTGTACCCATTTTGGGGGATAGTATTTACAAAGGAGACTCTGCCGAAATTTTCGGAAATTTTTGATGTTTTTTTTAAAAGGGTTCAATGCAACTTAATTGATTTCAAGTCGTTTTCATGAAAGGATTCCTTCACTCTTTTGATTTTAATTTAGATTTTACTGGGCTTTGGCTGACTTAGGTTACGTTACGCCTTTAGACGTCTCGTAATCTAAGTACCAGTCACGTTCCGTACTTTCGGGTCGTGACAATTTCCCTGCTGATTTTTTGAGTATTTTTAATTCACAAAAAATCACATTTTGAAATATTTTCCAGAAACTAGGGTTTTACGGGTATTCGGAGTTCGATCGGACTTTAAACTTCTCCAGGACTTCGCCTAAAGCTCTAGCTTGGCTCTGATACCACTGTAGGGTTACTAGGCACTCGTACAAGGGTCTATAAGGCATCAACCATGCCCGATTTAAAATTTGGCCGTGCCGAACAACCCTAAACCAAGATCTTAGACTAGAGATTAGGCGAAACAAAGCATGTTAAACACTTTAACATATAAGAGTTTGGGATTACAACCTTTATAGCCCGGTCCTTCACTTCATAAGCTCCGTGTTGTGGTCCCTTCGCTGCGATCATCAAGTTCCGGACTCTCGAGAGGCTCCACGAAGAGAAAGATGCAAGCTTGCTTCCGATCTTCGATAACAAAGATGATCTACCTTGAAGTTTCATTAACACAAGGTCTTACTCACTAAATGAAGTGAACACCCTAATCTAAATGGCTAGGATAGATTAGGATGATTAAGTAGGATTTTTGCTCTCATTTGTTTTCATTAACTCACTCATTTTCATCACATAAGAAAAACCTAGAAAGCTTTTCTCAAAAGCTTAAGGAAGAAGAAGATGAATTATCATTTTGTGATGAATAATGAAATGTAATAATAATAACTTATGCAACCATGGTTGCTAAATGAAAAGGCTAACCAATGTAGAGAATTAACCAAGGGTGAAGGGTTTGGGTTGAGTTAACCATGAGTCACTAAAATATCAACCATAATATCTTAGCACAAACCAAAAGAAAACCTTCTAGAAGGTTCATGAATGGACTAACCCAAATCAAACCCTAACCTTGTTTAATCTCCACTAATCATGTTGCATTAGTTATCATAACTTGTTACAATATTATATATCTTATTTATAATATATTTTGTAACAAAAGAAAATAATACAATTAACATATATCGCATATAAATCAATATATTACCCGAGTGAGAAAATGAATCAATAAGTGAGATAATATTAGTTAATGTAATTTAATATATCAAATATATAATTATACATTAAATTATCACATCAACACTTTATCCGATAATCCAGCTATTTCATTGTCAAGACCCAAAATTTGACCCGTAACCGGCACTTAAACTACGTAACGTCTACAGGCGTACGCAACTCAAGTAATCCGAAATCCAGAAATCTAAACCACCCAAAACTGGATCAACGGAGAAAACATAGTTTTAAACATTCGGAAATTTTCAAATAAAAATCTTTAAGTTTAGTTTTCGTTCTTAAAAATTTCGGCAGCACCTCCTTTGTAAAAACTAACCCCGAAAACGGGTACAACATAGATAATAATAAAAGTATCCCAAACGGGAGAAAATCACGCCCAACGGCGGAGACAACCACCACAACATATATACGACGCCGAAGCGAAGAAATATAAAAGAAAAATGCATAAAGAAGTAAAACTTTTCAACAAAACTGGCTCCCACGAGCACGGCACCCAAAGTCACCACAAAATACAACAATGGATCCTCACAAGTCGTCTCTAAGTCATATACAATAGTGGTAGATGGAGAATACTAGATCCAACAAAAAGATATACAATGTACAAACAGATAACCGCAACGCACCTAAAAGCAAGGCCTCACAGCCAACCGTAGCGGTATCCGCAAAAGTAGAGATGATAAGACGTCCTGCCGCGACTACTCAGAGGGTAAGTCCTGCAAAACACTGTGGCACAATGGGGGTGAGTTGCCAACTCGTGAATAGTAAATAATATCATACAGTAATCGCAAGTATGCACGAACAGCGATCTATCTATCATAAGTAATCCGATAGCATAAGTATGATAAGTGAATATGCAACAATCATGTAAAGGTACATCATCAGGGTACTACAACTACATGAAGCAATGCATATCAACATAATCCTGAGTGTGGGATGATATAATATAAAATCTGATGCAAAATCATCAGCAGGGGAAAAAAACACCAGTGTCCCTCACTGACACATCAAATCCCAAATTCTTAGGCACCGTATTCTCAGATCGGCCCTCACATCCTGTAAGTCTCATGAAAACCTGAGTGTCAAACACCGACACTCAAAACATTATAAAACCCGTGTCTAGCATCGACACGTAAATCTTCATAACTCAGGCGCTGTCACCATTACTGGCCCTGATGATATGTCATACCTCACTCTGGTCGGTATCCCCATGATAATCGCCGAGTCCAAATATAATCACCGGTAGGTAGTGGTCCCACCACCAGGCTTATCGTCTATACCACGAAATCACCACTCGCCCTGGGGTACCATACCGGGTCCACCATGTACCCGCAGACGGTGCCTCCCGCTCCTCGAATTGGGTATCACAAGCCAAATCTCAGAACCGAGAAATCACATGGTGGACGCACTGAAATATCATATCAAGAGAAACCGGGTTTTCAAACAATACATAGTTTTCTTGAAAATATCCCCCATGGTCCTCAAATCCATAATCACATGAAATCCATATCTCAATGCGTAAAATTCACGTAAAACTGATATATGCAACATAAAACATCAATATGAGCATATAAAGGGAAAACCGCTCTTTAAATGAATCCAGCTTTTTAGAATATATCTTGCGGTTCCCAAAACCTCCGAAAAACAATACAGCATCATATAAGGTGTACATGTAATTGTAGCAAGATTTAAGTATCTACATGTAAGCTAGTATGTATGATGCATGTCATAAGTGCAAGGATCAACAACTCAATATCATATATCAAAACAATACCACTTGGGGTACATACAACCATAGCGAAAATATGCGGTGTACATGTCAATATGAGTGCCTGATATACATGTAACTATAATAGACTATGTGGGTGTACATGTCAATATGTATGCAAAATGTACAATATAGCTATAGTAAGGTATACATGAAATGGAATAAGAGTTACTACCTCAACTATTCCTGCCCAAACCAATGTCATGTAGTATCAACAATATCTCATATGCACAATGGGATAAGGGCTACTACCACAACTATCCCTATCCAGTACCGTATCACGTATGTAGGTGTCAACAATATATATCGGCTTGTGCGTGTCATGGCAATTACTGACGATGTGGGTGTAACATAATATTTAGTGCTCGTGCAACATAAACCGTCAGTAATGTGTTATATCTAAAGGGACGATTCGAGTACAACAGATAATGCTATGCAATGACATTCATATGAAAGTAAAGAATATGCAAATACTATGCAGCTAACATATCAAATTCGCCCCGACGCATAACGCCATACGGGCGATTTCCCCGTAGATGTTAAATCTACTCACCGATGGTCTCGAGCTATGAAAATCCGACCACCTGCTTCCCCTTGTCCGCAGCATCTGAAATCCCTGCTTGCGAACCTAAAATTTCATAAATAAAACACATAAGCTAAATATCCTATAATGACGAAAAGACAACGTAACGCGATGAAAACGCCCGGAAAATTTCACTGCGCGCTTAGCGCATCTATCGCGCACGATACCGGCCAAAACCCTAATTGGGGTCGCTAAACTACAAAACACCAAGTCTGGACCCCGATCGTCCTGATCGCGCAACACAACACAAAAATTACGAGGAATACACTAGATATAACCTCGCAACGACCAAACGAACCCTACGTCGGAAAACCCCCGAAATCTAGTAAGCAACCTATCGCAATATTTCGCACTAGATTCAAGATAACGCATATCTAGCGATTACAAATACCTTAAAATATCCTAACTAAGCTATCTAAACCATTCCTATATTTTTAACACTCGCTAATTATGTTTTAGGAAAAACCTAGTAAGTAACTTTGCTTAATTAAACAAAATATTCATTAGCAAAAATTAACATTTTCTACTTGGTTAATCTTTTCCAAAACACAATTTAACACTTCAAATGAACACTAATCACTTAATCAAAATTTAACCCTAACATGAATTTCTTAAACCAAATATATTGAATTAATCATGATTTAAAAACTAAACTAAACACATAAATAGCTAACTAAATTAGCTAGATGAAGATTAAAGCAAAAATATAAGGATTAAGGTAAGAATTATACCTCCCCAAGAACACAAAATGAAACTTAATCCAACATCTTAGCATCAAAAACCAAGCTTTGTTGAAGATCCATGAAGGATTAGTGAAGGAAAAATGGTTTAATTTTTATATAGGAATTTTTGGATTTATTTTTGGAATTCTTTTTGTGTTTTTGATTGAAAAAGAACAAGAAATGAGCTTGGAAATTTAGAGGACAGAAATGGGGGGGGGATGAGGCTCGGCCAAGGAGGTGAGAGGGGGGGTTTTGTGTAATTGAAATAAAGAAAATTCTAGTCTTAAGCAATAAATGCAACATTAAATGAAAAATGCCACCTTTACACCCTTTTCTTTTCTTTTTTAAACAATTCCTTTTGCACTCCAAAAATATATAGATATTTAAAAAGACGTTTCTAAAATAATTCTAGTGACAAAATTAATTTATTCACAAGAGAAAATTTTTCCCGATTTACGTGCACAAAATACCGCTTAAAATAATATTTTATTTGGGAAAAATTCTATCTGAACTAAAACCTCCCAAATACTCCCAAAGTTCATGCACAAGCTTTATTTTAGCCAAACTAGGTGTCGGTAAGCTTATACGGTCGTTTGATCGAAATTGGGTTAAAACGGGAAAAACCGACAATTTTGCCCTAAAACGGGAAAATTCGCAAAACGATTTCTAAAACGTTACATTCATAAATAACCGTCTAGTATAATCTGTATCAGTTCATCGAATCAACACTTGATCCGATGACCCGGCTATATCACATATACCCGGCCGATATCTCATATCGCGAGAATCTAATACGTTATCACATACACGTATTGTTCTCGGTCCCGCACATATCACATATGTGTTCCTACTCCGTTTTGCCTGAGCCAAGAAACCTCTGTGTAGGACTCTAAAGAATCGTCAATACGCCGGCTGTAGGTGATGATCATATCAAACACCCACAAGCTGCAAGCAGTCAGCTAAACGTAACAGCCACCCAGGGATTGAGCGCTCAGAAGATCAACAAGCAAGCCTGTACATTCTCCTGTGAATCCAATCAGTAACACTCCTGTACAGTACGGTCTCGTCGTCTGATATGTCGCATATCTCGCCTAGGGGTGGTATACGTCAGACCCCAGTAGCTTGATAAGTCGTGTCGATATGAGGTCTATAACAGTTCGAGAAACTACTGATAACACTTACCAGTAAATCTCAGCAACCCTAGCCAGGGATTTCCAGTTATAGCCAATCGAACACAACGCAGCATCAACTCCCTATACCGGGAGAGATGAATCCCCTCCTATCGCTCATTGCCTCCATGTGATTCGGGACTGTACCCAAAAGCCACCTTTTTGCACGCCCTCTTGGACGTGGTATGATGGAAATCAAAGCACAGTGGGAATCACACAAGACTCTATGACAATCTCGGGTCTACAGACTAACCTGTACCAGTGTCACCGGAGAACTGCCATCTGACGTGAGGTATAATACCATCTGGGAGTTTTCGGCGAGTCCGTCCAGTGTACCCAGTCTCCACTGAGCACCTGTATACCATCCTTGATGTCAAACACCCATGGATATGGGATCATCCATCGCCCATCATATGGGTCAAGATGCGTATACGCTAGTCTACTCTGGTGTATCGATGCCCTGTCTCGATACACCCTCGACTAGGAACAGTTATATGATGTACTCACCGACTACCGTGGCCCCACTAGTATGATCTCATCATAGTCCCAGAAGTCGAGTACATATCCTAAGGGCTTTATCAACATGTAACTTAGAGACAACCAGAGTACATGTTAAGATAAAGTACAGCCAGATAGCATACTATCATGTCGAGCAAGAAAGTCCTCACTATATATGTCCAAGAATCCATTACAATATACATCATATGTACAGTAATGGCCTCTAGGGCATACATATAACTAATAATGTGCGGGATCGAGATTAATGCGTGTATGTGATACCGCATTCTATTCTCGCGATATATGTATCAATTAGTTATATATGATATAGCCGGGTTATCGGATTAAGTGTTGATTCGATAAAAGGATACATTTGATATTAGTCGGTTATATGAGACATAGCCGGATTATTAAATCAAAGGTTGATTTAATAATTTAATGTAGAATTATATATTTGATATATTAAATTACATTAACTAATATTAGCTCACTTAAGTAATTATATTTCTCACTTATGATACATTGATATATATGTGATATATGTTAAATGTATTGTTTTCTTTTTGTACAAAAAATATATATGTGATATATATTGTTGTGTCATGCTAGGTTACACTTGCAACATGTATGTAAGAGACTTATACCATGCTAGGGTTTATGTTTAGGTTTTATTTATCATTAAGTAATTCACAAAAGATTTGGAAATAAGTCATGGTTGAAGCTTGGAGAAGCTTGTAGAAAACATTGACCAAGTCCACTCTTTTGTCATTGCTTAAGATATTTCTTAACCCAACCCTTAACTCATAGCAATGGTTTATTCTCTACATGAGTTAGGCATGACACTAACTCATCCATGGTTGCAATTCTAACCTCACTCTCTCATTCGTTTTCTTCATCACTTCTTCTTCTTCCTCAAGAGAAAAAGCTTGCTAGTTTTTTCTAAAGTGATGAAATCTTGTGAGAAAAATAAAACTAAAGTGGGCCCACTTCCTACTTCATCATCCTCTACTACTTGCCATTTAGTTTAGGGTGTTTGCTTCACTAATTTCACTATTAGTGAAGAGATAGCATGAGCTAGTGTCTCCTCGACGTAGATCATCTTCGGCCTCGAAGACTTCGATGCAAGCTTGTTCCGTACATCTTGTGGAGCCTCTCTAGAGTCCGGGAGTTCGTGATCGCAGCGAAGGGACTACTACACGGAGCTATTGAAGTGAAGGACTGGTCTACAAAGGTTGTATTCCTTGTTCACTTAGATGTAAAGAGTTTACATATCATGTTTAACCCTAAGTCTCTAGTTCGATTACTTGGTTGGTTGGTTTAGCACCCTAAAAATTTCGATATACCATGTTTGATGCTTGCCAAAACCTTGCTTAGGTGCTAAGCTAACCCTACAGTGGTAACTTTCTTGCTCGACATGATAGTATGCTATTTGGTTGCTCTTTATCTTAACATGTACACTTATTGTCTCTCTATTACATGTTGATAAAGCCCTTAGGATCAATACTTGACTACCAGGACTATGATGCAGATCATACTAGTGGGGACAGGGTAGTCGATAAGTACATCCTTCAAATGTTCCTAGTCGTGGGAATATCGAGACAGGGCATCGATACTCCAGAGTACACTAGCATATACGCTTCTCGACCCATGTGATGGGCGATAGATGATCCCATATCCATTGGTGTTTGACATCAGAGAAGGTATACGGGTGCTCAGTGGAGACTGGGTACACTGGACGGACTCGCCGAGAACTCCTAAATGGTATTATACCTATCGTCGGATAGCAGTTCTCTGGTGACACTGGTACATGTTAGTCTGTAGACCCGAGATCGTCATAGAGTCTTGTGTGATTCCCACTGTGCTTTGATTTCCACCATACCACGATCAAGAGATCGTGTAAAAAGGTGGTTTTTGGGTACAGTCCCGAGTCACATGGAGGCAATGAGCGATAGGCGGGGTTTCGTCTCTCCCGCTATTGGGAGTTGTTGTTGGGCTGTGCTCGATTGGCCATAACATGAAATCCCTGGCCAGGGTTGCTGAGATTTACTGGTAAATGTTACCAGTAGTTTCTCAAACCGTTATGGACCTTGCATCGGCATGACTTATCAGGCTATTGGGGTCTGACGTTATAGCACCTTAGGCTGTGATATGCGACATATCAGACGAAGAGACCGGACTGTACGGTAGTGTTACTGATTGGATTCGCAGGAGTACGAGCAGGCTTGCTTGTTGATCTTCTGATCGCTCAATACCCAGGTGGCCGTTATGTTTAGCAGGCCGCTTGTGGCTTGTGGGTGTTTGATATGATTATCACCTATTGCCGGCGTATTGACGAGTCTTTAGAGTCATACACAGACGTTTCCTGGTTCATGCGAAACGGAGTAGGAGCACGTATGTGATATGTGCGGAGCCGAGATTAATGCGTGTATATGATACCGCATTCTATTCTCGCGATATATGTATCGATTGGTTATATGTGATATAGCCGGGTTATCGGATCAAGTGTTGATTCGATAAAAGGATACATTTGATATTAGTCGGTTATATGAGACATAGCCGGATTATTAAATCAAGGGTTTATTTAATAATTTAATGTAGAATTATATATTTGATATATTAAATTACATTAAATAATATTAGCCCACTTAAGTAATTATATTTCTCACTTATGATACATTGATATATATGTGATATATGTTAAATGTATTGTTTTCTTTTTGTACACAAAAAATATATGTGATATATATTGTTGTGTCATGTTAGGTTACACTTGCAACATGGATGTATGAGACTTATACCATGCTTGGGTTTATGTTTGGGTTTTATTTATCATTAAGTAATTCACAAAAGATTTGGAATGAGTCATGGTTGAAGCTTGGAGAAGCTTGTAGAAAACATTGACGAAGTCTACTTTTTTTTCATTGCTTAAGATATTTCTTAATCCAACCCTTAACTCATAGCTATAGTTTATTCTCTACATGAGTTAGGCATGACACTAACTCACCCATGGTTGCAATTCTAACCTCACTCTCTCATTCATTTTCTTCATCACTTCTTCTTCTTCCTCAAGAGAAAAAGCTTGCTAGTTTTTTCTAAAGTGATGTAATCTTGTGAGAAAAATAAAACTAAAGTGAGCCCATTTCCTACTTCATCATCCTCTACTACTTGCCATTTAGTTTAGGGTGTTTGCTTAACTAATCTCACCATTAATGAAGAGATAGCATGAGCTAGTGTCTCCTCGACGTAAATCATCTTCGGCCTCGAAGACTTCGATGCAAGCTTGTTCCGTACATCTTGTGGAGCCTCTCAAGAGTCCAGGAGTTCATGATCGCAGCGAAGGGACTACTACACAGAGCTATTGAAGCGAAGAACCAATCTACAAAGGTTGTATTCCTTCTTCTCTTTAGTTTGTAAAGTGTTTACAATCTAGAAAACCCTAAGTCTCTAGTTCGATCCTCGTTCGGGTTCTTTAGCTCTCTAGAAAATTTTGAAATGGCATGTTCGATGCCCTAGTAAACACCAGATGGGAAAGCTCCCCAGGTCGCCGCTCCCCTACCTCGGGACCGGGACCCCTACAGAGGGAGAGAAGACGCTGCCCACGTCGGCACGAATGAGCACCGCCTCGCTGTCTCCGGCGGCCGCAGATCCCCCAGGCCAACCAATTCAATGACCCGCTGGGCGCCACACAGCTCAACACCGAGGTCTCTCGCCAAAGCACCCTGCCCTGAGGCCCATCGCGCTCTTGTCCCTCCCGAGGAGGTGTCGGTCAGCTCGCCTGCACCCAGGCATGACCGGCACCCCCTCCGTCGACGGTGTCGCGCGGACGGGACTCACTACCGTAGCTCGAAGACGACCTCGCCAGGGGACCTAAGGAACCTCATCGAACAGAACTGGGGCCATGGCCTGGCACAGGTCTCCGGCAGCAAAGGCAAAAAATCAAAGTATGCCGAATCATCGGGATACCACGGCCGACTCGACGCCCTCGAAAAGAAGATCGAAGGCATGCATCAGGAAAATCGTCCTTCAAGCGACGGGGCTAAATATGCCGCCGATTCGCTCACGAAGCCCTTCACCAAAGAGCTACTCGCTATCCTTGTCTCCTCCCGGAACAAGCCCCTGAAGGTCTCCCTCTTCGACGGGAAGTCCGACCCGAAAGACCATTTGGACGCGTTCACATCCGAGATGAGTTTCCAGGACTGTTCCGACGCCGCGCAATGCCGCGCTTTCCCCGCCACTCTCATCCGCTCTGGAAGAGACTGGTTCCGAGGACTCACGCCACACTCAATCTCTACCTTCGATGAGCTGGCCACCCAATTCCTCAGCCATTTCGTCGGGAACAGACGCCAGAAGCGGACTGTTGATCTTCTCTTCACCGTAAAGAGCGGGGACAATGAATCCTTCAAAGGATATGTCACCCGCTTCTACAACGCTCTCCTCGAGGTCTCGGAACACCGGGACGAGATGGTCAGTACGGTCCTTAGGTCGGGTATTAGGCACAAGGAGTGGCTACGCTCCTTTGCATTAGCGCAACCTAAGACCATGGCCGAGGTAACGGCCTGGACCGAACGTGAAATCCAGATTGAGTCCGAGGTGAACACCAACCTGCCCCGGAAAGAGCAAGTTGATCAGAAGAAAAAGGCCAGGGAGGAGAAAAAGAAGATTGAGCGGCCAAAGCCCTACTCCCCGAAGTTTCAGGAGTACACCCCGCTCAACGTTTCCCAGACGGTACTGTTGGAGGAGGCTAAGGGCGAGAGGTTCTTCAAACTCCCCCAAGTCTCGAATAGGGTGACAAAGCGTACCCGGGGCCCCTACTGCACTTTCCACAGGTCGCAGGGACACTCCACCGAGAACTGCAAGCAGCTCCGAGACTACATCAAGGAGTTAATCCGCTCGGGGCACCTGACAACGTACTTGCGAGACAAGAGGCAAGCCAACCGTGAGCAAGTGCACCATCCCCTCCTGGTGAGTTAACAATCATCCACATCATGGTCATGTTAGCAGGGGGTACGACGGAGACCGACGAGATGCGGCACCCCTCATCGATTGAGGGAACTGGCAGCCACCCAAGGAAGAAGGCTAAAGCGGCCGAGCCGATCATCTTTACCAACGAGGACCTCTACGGGATATCCTTGCCTCGCAACGACCCACTGGTGATCACAGCTCGGGTCCACCGCTACGAAGTGCAGAGGATATTGGTCGACTCGAGAAGCTCGGCGGACATTCTCCTTTTTGACTGCTTTCTACGTATGGGACTCACCCCGTCGGACCGCACACGTCCAGTCAGGGTTCACTAACCACTCCATCCCGGTGGAAGGAGTAATCACCCTCCAATTTAACATTGGGGAAGCGTGAAGTACGCGCACCGTGCCTGTGGAGTTTATCGTCGCGAGAATCCCATCGGCCTACAACGTCCTCCTAGGTCACCTGACACTGAACTCCCTCCGGGCCTAGATAACTACCTACCACCTAGCGATGAAATTCCCACTCGACCAAGGAAGGATAGGTCAGGCCTAAGGGGACCAAACAATGACATTGAGGGCGGGGATGATATCAAGGGTTCTCTGGACACTCGAGACGAGCAAAAAGAGGTCTGAGGGACCCCGGTGGAGCCACTAACAGAGGTCCCCCTCGTAGAAGGGGACGATGAACGAACCGTTCAGATCGGGTCACTCTTAACGGGGACTCAGCGAGACGACCTGGTCCACTTCCTCAGAAATAACTCTGACGTGCTCGCCTGGGCTCCTGCCGACATGCCTGGGATCGACCCCAAAATCATATCGCATAAGCTCGGGATGGACCCTATGGTCCGACCCATCAGGCAAAAAAAACGAAGCTTCTGTTGGGATGCCTAGCACGACAGCAAGGTTTCGGGAGGCATCGTCCATGCCAATTTCAAAAATTTGCCGTACTAAAGAACCCTAACCTAGAATCTTAACTAGAAAATTAGACAAATCATGCATGCAAACAACTTTACATACAAAGTGAACAAGGAATACAACCTTTGTAGACCGGTCCTTCATGGTCGTGTCAGCGGGGGGAACGTACTTGCGAGATAAGCGGCAAGCCAACCGTGACTGGGAACGTACATTCTCTTTTATGACTGCTTTCTACGTATGGGACTCACCCCGTCGGACCTAAGGCCGACCGCCCACGTCCTGTTAGGGTTCACTATGTTAGTTATATGTATGCCCTAGAGGCCATTACTGTACATACGATGTATATTGTAATGGATGCTTGGACATATATAGGGAGGGCTTTCTTTCTCGACATGATAGTATGCTATGTGGTTGTACTTTATCTTAATATGTACTCTGATTGTCTCTATGTTACATGTTGATAAAGCCCTTAGGATATGTACTCGACTACTGGGACTATGATGAGATCATACTAGTGAGGCCACGGTAGTCGATGAGTACATCCTATAACTGTTCCTGGTCGAGGGTGTCTCGAGTCAGGGCATCGATACACCAGAGTAGACTAGCGTATACGCATCTTCACCCATATGATGGGCGATGGATGATCCCATATCTATCGGTGATTGACATCAAGGATGGTATACGGGTGCTCAGTAGAGACTGGGTACACTGGACGGGCTTGCCGAGAACTCCCAAATGGTATTATACCTCACGTCAGAAGGCAGTTCTCCGGTGACACTGGTACAGAGTAGTATGTTGACCCGAGATCGTCATAGAATCTTGTGTGATTCCCACTGTGCTTTGATTTCCATCATACCACGTCCAAGAGGGCATGCATAAAGGTGGCTTTTGGGTACAGTCTTGAATCACATGGAGGCAATGAGCGATAGGAGAGGATTCGTCTCTCCCGGTATAGGGTGTTGATGTTGCGCTGTGTTCGATTGGCTATAACTGGAAATCCCTGGCCAGAGTTGCTGAGATTTACTGGTAAGTGTTATCAGTAATTTCTCGAACTGTTATAGACCTCATATCGACACGACTTATCGAGCTACTGGGGTCTGACGTTTACCACCCCTAGGCGAGATATGCGACATATCAGACGACGAGACCGGACTGTACGGGAGTGTTACTGATTGGATTCTCAGGAGAATGTACAGGCTTGCTTGTTGATCTTCTTATCACTCAATACCTGGGTGGCTGTTACGTTTAGCTGACCGCTTGCAGCTTGTGGGTGTTTGATATGATCATCACCTACCGCCGACGTATTGACGATTCTTTAGAGTCCTACACAGAGGTTTCTTGGCTCAGGAAAAATGGAGTAGGAGCATATATGTGATATGTGCGGGACAGAGAACAATACGTGTATGTGATACCATCTTAGATTCTCGCGATATGAGATATCTACCGGGTATATGTGATATAGCCGGGTCATCGGATTAAGTGTTGATTCGATGAACTGATACAAATTATATTAGTCGGTTATTTATGAAATAGCCGAATTGTCGGATCAAGTGTTGATTCGATAATTTAATGTATAATTATATATTTGATATATTAAATTACATTAACTGATATAAGATCACTAAAAGATTCTTTTTCTCACTCGGGTATTACATTGATATATATGCGATATATGTTAATTGTATTATTTTATTTTGTTACAATAAATATTATATATGTGATATATAATACTGTAACATGATATGGTTATTAATGCAACATGTTTAGTCGAGATTAAACATGGTTAGGATTTGATTAGGGTTAATCTTTTCTAGAAGTTTCTAGAAGCTTTGTTTTTGTTTCTTGCAAAAGATATTTGTTATGATATTTTGCAAGATATTTCCTTAACCCAACCAAACCATTTAACCTTAGTTAAATATCTACAATCATGGTTGCATTTCTAACCTTATCATAACTATCATTATTCATCACAAAAGGATTAAGACTTCTTCTTCTTCCTTCTTCTTTTCATGGAAAAGCTTTCTAGCTTTTTCATTAGTGATGAAAATGAGTGAGTTAAAGAAAACAAATGAGAGCAAAAATCCTACTGCATCATCCTTATCTACCCTTGCCATTTAGATGAGGGTGTTCGCTTCATTTAATGAGTGAGATCTTGTGTTAATGAAACTTCAAGGTAGATCATCTTTGTTATCGAAGATCAGAAGCAAGCTTGCATCTTTCTCTTCGTGGAGCCTCTCTAGAGTCCGGATGCATGATGATCGCAGCGAAGGGACCTGAACACAGAGCTTAAGAAGTGAAGTACATGATCTACAAAGGTTGTAATTGTAGCGTGTTTTTCTTCACCCCATTGAGATGGGAATACGCGCGCGCTAGTCAGGCGTACTACAGATTCCCCCCGCCTAGGGTAGGCCAGGGTTTATTGATCGTGGGGATCCAAATCTCCAGCAGCCGCGGACTAAGCTGCCGTTAATTACCCCTCTCCTTTGGAGCGAGGGAACCTCCGATTGACGGGTTAAACTGGTCATGCGAACTCAATGTGTAGTGTACGTGTGTTGTGTTTTGAAAGGGGGTTTTGGATATATCGGGAGCCACGCAGAGTTTTTACAGGGAGGACAGTGGTGTAGAGTATGTGTATGTGTATATATATATGTATGTATATATATATATAAAGAGGGGGAAAAGGCATCCAAGGGATGCGTGGGGCCAGCGCCTTGAGCGCTGTGCGCTTAGGTGCTGTGCGCTTAGGCGCAAGAGCGCCACGTGTCGGCACGTGGGCGCTTTGTGCTTGAGCGCTGGGCGCTGGAGCGCAAGAGCGCCACTTGTTGGCACGTGGGCGCTTTGCCCTCGAGCGCTGGGCGCTGGAGCGCAAGCGCGCCACGTGGGCGCTTTGCGCTCGATTGCTGGGCGCTGGAGCGCAAGCGCGCCACGTGTCGGCATGTGGGCGCTTTGTGCTCGAGCGCTGGGCGCTGGAGCGCAAGCACGCCACGTGTCGGCACGTGGGCGCTTTGCGCTCGAGCGCAGGGCGCTGGCGAGAAAAAGGGGCTTTTAGTCCCAGAAATAGGGTTTAGAGTGGAATTAAACTCCTAAAAATATTTTGGTTGAGGAAATGGATTCTTCTTTTTCCTCCTCTGTTGACTGGATCAAGAGATGTAAGATTTAAAAATCTCTTCCTTTGAGATCTAATGACAGATCCAAGTTCCCCTTTGTGGGTTTTGTGGTGAAAAACTATATAGTTTTGGAAAAGGGAGAGTAAAACTCTTGATTTAATTCACAAAAAAAAGAAGAAGGTTTGAAACCTTCAGAAAGGGGTAAGAGGCACAAACCCTAGGTTTTTGAGAGAATGAAAAGTCTTTTTTTATTCATCATCATGTTGCCTTATATAGGCTTACATATTTGCATATAGCCCCTTGGGCTTCACAAAATGGCATTTTTCCTATCCCATGGCTCATGTGCCATTTCATTTTTGCACATAAGCCATGAGCTTACAAAATATTGGCTTTATGCCCATTTTGCATACATTGATGTATAAAAAATTACATAAAAATTATTTATTACATGATTTCGTTGTTGGCATAGGGAGGCTGGCCGCGGGCTCGACTTGGGCATGGGCCCGCTTGACCTGGGCTTGGGCCCACCTATCTTGGAGGTTGACCTTGACTTTGACTCGGTCAACCAAGGTGCAAATTTTTACCCCAACAAATTGCCCCTATCTGCACACAGCATATGTGGGTCGTGTGCATGAAAATGATGGATCTTCTTTTGCATGGAGGCGACTAGCTTTGGTTCCCACTTTTCGGGATGCACTGCCCTTTTTACGACATGGACGGTCGATTCTGCCCTTTTTGCGACTTGGACGGTCGGCGCTTGACGCGTCTCCGAGACGGAGTGTCCGTGGTAGATGTTTCCCTGACCCGGAGTGATCTGGTTCCTGCTTTGTAGGAAGCCTGCACTGCCCTTTTTACGACATGGACGGTCGACGCTCTGATCCGGAGCGATTTGGTCCCCGATTTGTGGGAAGCCTGCACTTCCCGTTTTGCGACATGGACTGTCGACGCTCTGATCCAGAGCGATTTGGTTCCCGATTTGTGGGAAGCCTGCACTGCCATTTTTGCGACATGGACGGTCGACGCTCTGATCCAGAGCGATTTGGTTCCCGATTTGTGGGAAGCCTGCACTGCCCGTTTTGCGACATGGACGGTCGACGCTCTGATCCGGAGCAATTTGGTTCCCTGCTTTGTAGGAAGCCAGCACTGCCATTTTTGCGACATGGACGGTCGACGCTTGACGCGTCTCCGAGACGGAGTGTCCGTGGTAGACTTATCCCTGGCCCGGAGTGATCTGGTTCCTGCTTTGTAGGAAGCCTGCACTGCCATTTTTGCGACATGGACGGTCGACGCTCTGATCCGGATCCATTTGGTTCTCAATTTGTGGGAAGCCTGCACTGCCATTTTTTGCAACATGGACGGTCGACGCTCTGATCCAGAGCGATTTGGTTCCCGATTTGTGGGAAGCCTGCACTGCCATTTTTGCGACTTGGACGGTCGACGCTCTGATCCGGAGCGATTTGGTTCCCTGCTTTGTAGGAAGCTTGCACTGCCATTTTTCCGACATGGACGGTCGACGCTCTGATCCGGAGCTATTTGGTTCCCTGCTTTGTAAGAAGCCTGCACTGCCCTTTTTGCAACATGGACGGTCGACGCTTGACGCGTCTCCGAGATGGAGTGTCCGTGGTAGACTTTTCCCTGGCCCGTAGTGATCTGGTTCCTGCTTTGTAGGAAGCCTGCACTGCCATTTTTGCGACATGGACGGTCGACGCTTTGATCTGGAGCGATTTAGTTCACGATTTGTGGAAAGCCTGCACTGCCCTTTTTTGCGACATGGACGGTCGACGCTCTATTTGACTTGCTCTGCTTCCTGCAGTGTCAGGGGTGAACTTGACTTGCTCCGCTTCTTGTGGTGTCGAGATTGGATTCTGACTTGCTCCGCTTTCTGCGGTGTCAGAGTTTAAGTTGACTTGTTGATTGTGACTTGGATTGACATCAGCATCGCTATACTGGAATATGGTACCAGGAGCGAATCATCATTTGCAATGAGAGGATTTTGGGATTTGTTTTTTTTTTGTTTGGCATCTGCATTGCTGCACTGGAATAATGCCAGGAGCAACTCATCATTTGCCCCAGGAGGATTTGGAAATTGGTGGCTTAGGAGACAGGTTTAGATCCCTATCACCTAAGGCTTTTCAATTTTGTGAGCCGTAAGGGTCTCACAAAGCATTTTCTCCCTACGGGTCGTAAAGATCCCGTAGGTGTGATTTCTCCTTAGGAGTCATGAGGACCCCCAAGTGTGTTGCTCCTTTGTGAGTCGTAAGGATCTCACGCAGGAATTTTCTCCTCACAAAGTCGGGAGGACTTTGCGAGTGCATTTCATCTCTTTTTCATGAGTTTGTGCCCTTTCGGGTTTTCACAAACTCGCCGGCAGTCCTACTGTTTTTACTCACGGAGCTTCTTTCGGGTTTTCATCCGTGCCCATTTTGCTTGTGGACATACCATTCTTTTTTTTGGGGATTGGGGAGCGATTGGGATCATTTTACGCCCGTGGATTGTATACGGTTTTGCAGGATGTATGATCCAGACCGTAGGGCCGAAAAAAAAATTCGAGACTTTGTCGGCGTCTGCATCGCTGCACTGGAATATGGTACCAGGAGCGACTCATCATTCGCCGCTTGGGGATTTGGATTTGGAATTTGGCTGGCGTCTGTATCGCTGCACTGGAATATGGTACCAGGAGCGACTCATCATTCGCCATTGGGGTATGGGATTTGGAATTTGGTTGGCGTCTTCATCGCTACACTGGAATATGGTACCAGAAGCGACTCATCATTCGCCACTTGGGGTATGGGATTTGGAATTTGTTTGGCGTCTACATCGCTACACTGGAATATGGTACCAGGAGCGACTCATCATTCGCCACTTGGTGGTATGGGATTTGGAATTTGGTTGGCGTCTGCATTGCTACACTGGAATATGGTACCATGAGCGACTCATCATTCGCCACTTGGGGTATGGGATTTGGAATTTGGTTGGCGTCTGCATCGCTATACTGAAATATGGTACCAGGAGCGACTCATCATTCACCACTTGGGGGTATGGGATTTGGAATTTGGTTGGCGTCTGTATCGCTACACTGGAATATGGTACCAGGAGCGACTCATCATTCGCCACTTGGGGGTTGGGGAGCGACAGCTTAGGAGACAGGTTTAGATCCCTGTCACCTAAGACATTTCAATTTTATGGGCCGTAAGGGTCCCATAAAAGTATTTTCTCCTTACGAGTCGTAAGGAACTTGCAGGTGTATTTTCTCTTTAGGAGTCGTGAGGACTCCTAAGTGTGTTTTTCCTTTGTGAGTCGTAAGGATCCCACAAAGGTTTGTTCTCCTCATGTATCGTGAGGACACATGAGTGGGTCTTCTCAATGGAACATAATTTCACGGGCAGAGACCAGCCGCGTAACTGGTGATTGCGGTGGGGCATGGGTATGATGAGAATTATTTGAGCCCGTGGATTGTATACGGCAGTCAATTTGGGGACTGGTCGTAGGGCAGGAAGAATTTTGGAGAATCGGATTTTGGTTGGCGTCTGCATCGCTGCACTGGAATATGGTACTAGGAGCGACTCATCATTCGCCTTTTTTTGTTTTTTTTGTTTTTGCATTTTTTGTTTTACCGCGATTGCTCTATCATTTCAGCTTTTCTTATCGCGAAGATCGCGATTGCCCCATCATTTCGGCTTTTATTCGCGGTTGCCCCATCATTTCGGCTTTTATTCGCGGTTGCCCCATCATTACGGCTTTATTTTCATCTTTATTTTACTCGCTGATTTTTATTGCGAGTTGCCCCATCATTTCGGCTTTTCTTTATTTTTCTTTTATTTACACAATTTTTCTTATTTATACACACACACACACACACAGATATATATTTACATTCCCAGTTTAACGACTTAGAGGTCAATTATTCCCAGTTTAAAGACTTGGTGGTCTGTCATTCCCAGTTTAACGACGTGGTGGTCCTCTTTGCTTATCCCAGCTCCTTGAACTTTGATCTTGGCGGAGCTGTGTTGATGACCTAGCTCTGTGGCTTGCCGATACATCCGAGGGTTGTGAGGTTTTTCCAAGCTTATATTGGTCCTCTGCCCAGTCTTTGAAAACACAGCAATCTTCAATGGCATGACTCACCACCCTATGGTATGGGCAGTATACGGGATTGCCGGTCATAGTTATTTCATGCGGCCTCTTCGGAATAGGCAATTGCAGGCCATTGTTCAGGGCGTCCTCGAATATATTGTGGACCTCATCCCTCCTGAAGGAGTACACCTTCTTCTTTCTCTCCATCAGAGTAGGTGCCCTTACTGATGCCGGTCCCTAAGGCCGATCAGTCTTTGGTTCGCCCAGCACATGTCTGGGAGGGTTAGGTTCCCGAAAGGCTTCGGTCTCCATTTGTGTGAAATCGGTGGTCGTAGCTTGACTGTTTGCTAACACGCCTTTAGACAGTTCTATCTCTCCCGTCTTGTATTGCCTTTTGACCCAATCTTTGAAGATGAAGCAGTCCTCAATGGAATGACCTATCACTCTATGATAGGGGCAATATTTTGGGTCGTCATTCATATTCTCTTCATTCGGTCTCTTTGATTCTGGCAGTTGTAGACCGTTTCTTAGGGCGTCTCTGGATATCTTGTGGACTTTTCCCTTTTGAAGGAATAGACTTTTTCCAGTTTCTTTTTCAGTGGAGATTCTCCTTTGGTGTATGTATCGGAGGGACTGGAGGCTGATTGCGGCCGTTTTTCGTGAAGGCGCTCCGCTCTTAGGTTGAAGGGGATATCAGTTGGCTGCCTTCGGATATCAGTCCCTGGCTCATGGACTAAAATTTGGTACTGCTGTAATTGCAATCGGGCGACTTGGGTCGCGAGATCTGCCGCGACGTTTGCCAATTCGTCGACCTTGGACTGTACCTTGGCTAACTTCTTGTCCCTGTCCTGAAGCTGCCTCTGAAGCCATCGGAATAATGCTTGTTTTGTAGTTCCGGTTATGACAACCGGGTCATCTTTATTGCCTGAGCACAATTCCACAAGAACCACGGGTTCCTCTGGCTTATCGGTCTGAGCGGGCTCTTCATCACTTAGATCGAGCCGATGCTGGGTAGCGTCAATCATATCATCACCATGGCTGTGAAGAACAGGAGGATTCGTTTCTTCATGTCCGACCATGTAGACAGTGTGAATCACGTACCCAGCCATCTCTTTATCTTTGACGGCTGATTTCGTGGAGCAGTCCGGGCCTTGGAAATTCATAAATTTTAACATGGCCAGAGCCCTAGTCCTTTTGTTGGCTCTGTATCTGAGCCGCTTCTGCCTCAGCTTCTCTGCCTTGAGCGCTAAGTAGGCTTCTGCTCTTCGGGAAGCCGCCATAGGCTGAGTGATGGGGAGGCTTGAGAAGACACCCAATCGAGCAGTTGTCAGGGGCACCGCCGGAGCTTGCTCGAGATGCCTTGTTGCTTTGTTGGTGTTGATGGCCTTGCCCCCAGCTGGGGCCAAGGAGAGTCGTTCAAACACCGACTTGCGTTTGAGTTGGGGCGCCTTCGAGACCACCACATTTGGCCTCTTGCCTTTCGAGACCGGTTTGTCGGTTACCGGAGCTTGAGGAGCCGGGATGGCGTTAGCTGACATGAACAGGATGGAGCCGAATGGTAGTGGCGGCTCCTCCCATTATCGCCCGAGACTTGCCGGAAGGACCGTCCCGGAGTCCATCTTCATCGTGTAGGAGATGGGAGCCGTGCTGAGAACTGAGGTCATCTTTGGAGTCATTGTTGGGAAGTGATTGCTTGAAGACCTGCATGAAAGAGCATGATTTTAGTATAATTATAGACATGTATATTGATTGAGTTCGCATGAACGCTTAACCCGAAATATGGGAGGAGAGATTGGTCCCACTGGGCGTGCCAGATTCTGTAGGGTGTTTTTCGTCACCCCATTGAGATGGGAATACACGCGCGCTGGTCAGGCATACTACAGATTCCTCCTGCCTAGGATAGGCCGGGGTTTATTGATCGTGGGGATCCGAATCTACGGCAGCCGCGGACTAAGCTGCCGTTAATTACCCCTCACCTTTGGAGCGAGGGAACCTCCGATTGATGGGTTAAACTGGTCATGCGAACTCAATGTGCAGTGTACGTGTGTTGTGTTTTGATAGGGGTTTTTGGATATATCGGGAGCCACGCAGAGTTTTTATGGGGGTCCCGTTACCCGGATAGCGGGCTGGGGGTCAAGGGGGCTAGCATCCCCCTTGCAGGTTGTGGGGCAGGGCCCCGGCCCAAAATTTTTTTGGGAGGGACAGTGGTGTAGAGTATGTGTATGTGTACATATGTATGCATATGTATATATATATATATATGTATGTATGTATATATATATATGTATGTATGTATGTATATATATATAAATATAAAAAGAGGGGGAAAAGACATCCAAGGGATGCGTGGGGCCAGCGCGTTGTGCGCTTAGGTGCTGTGCGTTTAGGCACAAGCGCGCCACACGTCGGCACGTGGGCGCTTTGCGCTCGAGCGATGGGCGCTGGAGCGCAAGCGCGCCACGTGTCGGCACGTAGGCGCTTTGCCCTCGAGCGCTGGGAGCTGGAGCGCAAGCGCTCCACGTGTCGGCATGTGGGCACTTTGCGCTCGAGCGCTGGGCGCTGGAGCGCAAGAGCGCCACGTGTCGGCACTGTAACGTTTCAGAAACCGATTTACTAATTTTCCCGTTTTAGGGCAAAAATTGTCGGTATTTTCCGTTTTAACCCGATTTCGATCAAACGTCCGTATAAACTTGCCGGCACCTTTTTTTAGCTAAAATAAAGCTTGTGCATGAACTTTAGGGGTATTTGGGATGTTTTGGTTCAGATAGAATTTTTCCTAAATAAAATATTATTTTAAGCGGTATTTGCTGCACGTAAATCGGGAAATTTCTTCTCTTGAGAATAAATTATTTTTTTTGTCACTAGAATATTTTGGAAACTTCTTTTTAAATATCTAGATATTTTTTCTGAGTGCAAAAGGTTTTTTTTTTAAACGAAAAGAAAATGTGTAAAGGTGGCAAAGTGCATTTATTAAGCATTTATTACTCTTTTTCCTAGCAATTTCTTCACAAAATTCACAAAAATCCCCCCCTCACCCCCTTGGCCGGCCCTTCCCTTCCCCGTGCTGCCCTCCATCATTCTCACACTTTTTCAACTCATTTTGAATCAAATAAATCATGAAAAATCACAAAAATTCAAATATAATCATTTTCCTTCATTTCCTTCACTAATTCTTCTTGGATCTTCAACAAAGCATGGTTTTTTTTTGATGCTATAATGAGAGATTAAATTCATTTTGGTGTTCTTGGGGAGGTATAATTCTCACCTTAATCCTTTTATATTTGCTTTAATCTTATTCTAGCTAATTTAGTTAGCTAATTATGTGTTTAGTTTAGTTTTTAAATTATGATTATTTCATTTATATTTGGTTTAAGAAATTCATGTTAGGGTTAAATTTTTTTGTTTAAGTGTTTAGTGTTCATTTGAAGTGTTAATTTATGTTTTGGAGAAGATTAACCTAGAAGAAAATGTTAATTTTTGCTAATGAACACTTTGTTTAATTATGCAATTTTGCTTACTAGGTTTTTGCTAAAATTTATTTAGCAAGTGTTAAAAATATAGAAATGGTTTTTATAGCTTAGTTAAGCTATTTTAAGGTGTTTATAATCGCTAGATATGCGTTAGCTTGAAACTAGTGCGTAATATTGCGATAGGTTGCTTACTAGATTTCGGGGTTTTTCCGACGTGGGTTCGATTGGTCGTTGCGAGGTTATATCTTTTGTATTCCTCGTAATTTTTGTGTTGTGTTGCGCGATCGGGACGATCGGGGTCTAGACTTGTGTTTTGTAGTTTAGCGACCACAATTAGGATTTTTGGCCGATGTCGTGCGCGATAGATGCGCTAAGTGCGCAGTACAATTTTCAGGGCGTTATTCTTGCGTTTCGATGTCTTTTCGTCGATATAGGATATTTGCTTATGTGTTGTGTTTGTGAAATTTTAGGTTCGCAAGCGGGGACGTCGGACGCTGCGACAAGGGAAAACAGGTGGTAGGCTTCACTTAGCCAGGAGCGTTGGTGAGTAGATTTAACATCTACAAGGGAATCGCCCGCATGGCGTTATGCGTCTGGGCTAGAGATGTTATTTCTGTCGCATATTCTATGTCATATTTAGAATTGCGCATTTACCCTATTACTTAGATATTGTTGTGCTTGAACTAGTATCCTTAGGACACTGCACATATTATTGACGATTCATGTTGCACGAGCACTGATTGTATGCTACACACACCGTCAATAATTGCCATGTCACGCATAACCCACTTATATATATAATATTGCTTGGTTAGGGACATTGAGACTTTGATTCATATTTCTTTACGCATTGACTTATAGCATACCTGTATACCTACATGCTTACACATATGTTCTGACATACTTACATGCTAGTTACCTGTATACCTATAGAGTATTGTACCATTAGTGATAGGTACATGCACACTTTACGACATAGCTACAGGTATACCTTGCACACCTATTTCGCTTATACCCAGGGGTATACTACATCATTTACTTATAGATAGATACATATATCTTGCTATACCTTTATGTTGCACATATATCTGTTTATAGTTATATGTTTATCTTTACTTGATGTTATTTTAGAATTGGAGAGATTAGGAACCGCATGATAATATATTAACTTGTTACAGTTAATTGATGCTTTTCCTTTATATGTTTGCATTTCAGATTTATGATGCGTATATTATATTCATGGATTTTCGCATTGAGATATGGATTTTTCATGATGTTTTCTGGATTTGGGGACCGTGGGAGTTCATGAAATTATGCATTATTTGAAAAACCCGGTTTCCCTTGATATGATATTTCAGCAGCCACCATGAGATTTATCTGTTCGGATATATATACCCAACGCGAGGAACGGAGGGGTCCGTGTGCGGGTACATGGTGGGGCCCGAAGGTACCCCGGGGCAAGAGTCGTGGAGTAGACGATGAGTTAGTGGGGGAACCATACCATCCGGTGCATTACCAATGTCTCAGCGGTTATCATGGGGATACCGACGGGAGTCATGTACGTATAGATACGTCGAGAGGCTAGGGTCAGAGCTAGGCACTCGAGCTTTCGGGATAGCGTATGATACGTACCTATCAGGGTGCCAGTCGTGGTGACAGCACCTGATAGACCTGCATTTCTGTGTCGATGCTTGACACATTGGTTTCATGATATTTCTTTTTACTCCTTTGTATAAATAACAGGGGTTTAGGCTGCTGTTATATATGCCCTTACACCAATATTAGTGGAATGGGACGCTAATATATGTGTATTGACATTAAATTATATACATCATCATATTTATTCATGCAAATATACCTAGAATGTAAAAGACTCATTGAATTGGATTTAGGACATTTGAGAATTTATTTGATATTGATTACAGGATATATGTGAGATCTACTTGATATTGTACATTCGGGGTATGTGATATATACTTGATATTATACATACGGGATATGTGAGATCTACTTGATATTATACATTAAGGATATGTGAGACTTACTTGATATGAAAGCCAAATTGGGGGCTGATTTGAGGAAATTGGGATTTGGATTGTCTTGATGGATTTTGATGCTACCACGATCTCAGGATTCCGTGGAAATGACATATTTCATTCCGTACTCTACATTTACTGTTTATGCACTGCTTCTTGCGTTAGTGTACCTGTTAGAGTACCTTCCATGGCTGTTGCGTTTACATACCTTTATTCATATCATTTCTTCATGTATTAGTAGTACCTGTTAGAGTACCTTTCATGACTGTTGCATTTACATACCTTTATTCATATGCATTGCTTCATGTATTAGTTGTACCTGCTAGTGTGCCTTTCATGATTATTGCATTCATATGACTTTTTATTGCTATTAATTGCACATGTTAGATTCACGCTGTACGTGCATACTCGTGATTACCTGCATATGTTATTTACTATTCACGTGTTGGCAACTAACTCTCGTTGTGCCACAGTGTTTGCAGGTGTTTCTCAGGATAGTCAGAGGCAGGCTATTAGCACACATCTCATCATCTTTTGTTACGGATACCGCATCAGCTCACAGCGTGCAGTTTGCTTAGGTAGGTTTTGTGGTTATTCGTTGTATTGTATATTCGTTGTATCCCTGTACTCTCCATCTACTATTTTCATATTGACTTAGAGACTTGATGAGGACGATGTTGTATATTATGTTGTGACTTGTTGTCTTTTATACAGTTTCCTTTCTATCGTCTTCTTTTTCTTCGCTACGGCGTCGTATATTTGTTGTGGTGGTTGTTTTCCGCCTTTGGGTGTGGATTTGCTCCCGTTAGGGATGCTTTACTTTATATTTATGTTGTACCCATTTTTGGGGTTGGTTTTTATAAAGGAGGTGCTGCCGAAATTTTCAAGAAAGAAAATTGGACTTAAAGAATTTTTACTTGAGTTTTTTTTAAAGGTTTAAACAATGTTTCTTATCTTTTCTTGTCTTTTAATGGTTTAGATTTCTGGGTTTTGGGCTTTCTTTTACTGCGTTACACCTGTAGACGTTGCGTAGTATTAGGGCCGTCACGTGCCAATTTCGGGTCGTGACAAAGTTGGTATTAGAGCGTTAGGTTTTTACCTTACGGAGTGTAGGATGACCTTGATATGATGGAGTAGGTAGCTTAAGCAGAGTAACGTAGTGTGTGTATGTCTGCAGCATACTCACGATGCAGTACTCCGCCTAAAGTGACCTAAGTACAATTACTTGAAATTCCTTCCTTGATGATTCATATCCTTGTGATTCGATTTCCGTGTTCATATCGAATCCTATCCCTATTTATAGCCTTTGCCGCCGACGACTATGGGGACTCAGTGAGGTGCAACGAGGGTCGAGTACAGAGTTGACTCGGGTGGGTCAAGGACTGACCAGGATGGCACGCTCGTTGCACAGGTGTAGATAGATCCGCCTTCGACAGATAGTATTGCTAGGCTTGTGGCAGAGATGCAGGACATGCGCCAGACGATGAGTTCTTTGGTGGAGACCATTCGAGCACAGCGACAGGAGGTTGTCACCCCTGCTACCCAGTTATTCCTTGCGATCAGCACACGGTATTCCGTCACCTACATAGCACCAGTGGATGCAGCCCCAGTTTACAAGACACGTATTCCAGAGACTCTGAGAGTTCCGGAACAGTGGAGAAATTGTACCAGTGTACCAACCCAGAGACAGAGGACTAGTCGTCGAGATAGGTTTCATGATCGTTGCGGGAGTAGTAGAGGTTTGGGACGAGGGAATTCGTGTTAGCTAGATCATCCGTTTGTTGTGTTAACTTCTGTCAGTGATTCTTTTGTTGCGCGACATGTATTTCAGTCGTATGCCAATCGGTTAGGAGATTCATCCGTCACTTGATCCTTCTAGAGATGTTGGATTTGACGTTCTCCTCGGCATGGACTGGTTAGTTACGTGCTAGGCGTCTGTGGACTACCGCGAGGAAACAGTCAGGTTTGTTTTTCCGGCAAGTCAGTTCTTGTTGTGCAGGGGGACAGTGGTGCCGCCTCTCACAGCTCGAATTCAGCCTTTTTCGCTAGTCGGCTTTTGAGGAGAGGATGTCGAGGATTCTTGGCGTTCATTCGTGATACCGGAGCCACAGTTGGTTTGTTGGACCGGGTTCTTATCGTGCGAGAGTTATCCGACGTTGTTCCAGATGAGCCGGCAGAGCTTAGGGAGCTTAAGGATCAGCTGTAGAGTTGTTTGTTGGGGGGATTGTGCGTCTGAGCGTTTCGCATTGGGGAGCTCCTATTTCTGTTCGTCAAGGAAGAAGACGACAATTTGAGGTTGTGTATTGATGGATCGTCAATTGAACCGGCTTACGGTCGGACATGTATCCTTTACCTCGCATTGACGATTTCTTCGATCAGCTCCTAAGTGCGAGACATTTTTTCTAAGTTTGTTTGGGGATCAGGTCATCATTGTTGCGGGTTCGGAGTGATGACATTCCGAAGACTGCCTTGTGTGTGCTACGGGCTTTGTGTGTGCTAGTGTGTCATTGGACTCACCAATGCCCTAGCAACATTCGTAGATGTGATGAACCGGATTTCTTCAAGCCGTTCCTCGACCAGTTATTGTTGTGTTATTTATGACATTCTGGTCTATTTAATGTGTCTTGAGGGACAGGAGCAGCACTTGAGGATTTGATTTGCAGATACTGGGAGAGCCCCAGTGGTTTGCTAGATTCTCGGAGTGTTCCTTCAAGCTTGTTGTGTTGACTCCTAGGTCTTGTAGTTACGGGAGACGGTTTTCTTATGGTTCTGAGGAAGATTGAGGCCATACAGCTTTGGCCCAGACTTGTATACGGAACGGAAGTCCGCAGATTTTGGGCTTAGCAGGTTTTTACCGCCGTTTCATGCAGGATTGCTATTGTAGTGCTGTACCGTTGACTGGGCTGACCTGAAAGGAGGTTTCTTTTTCTTTGGACTGAGGCATGCGTGCAGAGTTTTTCAGCAGTTGGAGATTCGGTTAACAACTGCACCAGTTCTTCTTGCTTTTTGGTTCGGGCGACTTTGTTGTTTTAACTGTGATGTTTCGCGAGTGGGGCTCGATTGTGTACTGAGGTGACACTATAGAGTTATCGCTTTTGCTTCCCTACATTTAGAGGAGGTACTAGCAGGATATTCCACTCACGATGTGGAGATAGCCGCGGTGGTCTTGCGTTGGAGATTTGGAGACACTACTTGTTCGAGAGTCGTGTCAGATTTTCACAGACTATCAGAGCTTAATGTACACCTTCTTGCAGCAGATTTTGATTGTTGAGATAGTCTTCTGCAGATTCACAGTTCTTGTGCGATCGTGGAGCACAGCTGTCACGACCCGAATGTACAGAACGTGACCGGCACTTAGATTACGAAGCGTCTAGAGGCGCCACGTAACCTAAGTAAGCCGAAGCCCAGAAATCTAAACCATAAAAGAAGAAGGAGAAGAAAAAGAAAACAAGTCTGAAAAAAAAAACATCAGCAAATTTTACCAAAAATTTCGGCAGAGTCTCCTCTGTAAAAACTGGCCCCCAAACGGGTACAACAAGTATAATATACATAAACAATAAAAAGCATCCCCAAACGGGTGCTAGCTCAACGCCAACAGGCGGAAACAACCACAACAAGCACAATAATATACAACGCCAAAAGGCGAGGCTCAAAACTCAAAAGAAAACAAAACCACCAGATCTGAATAATACATGCGCGACTCTAGGGTCGAAATAAAAGTCTGGTCCAATAAACTTATCAAGTAATACAGGTATGGTTGATGGAGCTTACTAGATACAAATGAAAGAATAAAAAATACAATGGCGGTTCAGATACAAGTGAACCAACCTACCGTGCAAATCACCCTGAAGAAAAGATGTGCCAGTAAGCTGCCAGGGAAACCTGTACATCGAACCTGTAATAGAATTTGGCACAACGAGGGTGAGTTGCCAACTCGTGAGTAGAAGACATCTACGAAAAGAAATCGAATGCACGACGCTATCCTAGGTCATAATATTACACTATTAAATCCCAATCATCTAGTAATAGCAGGGTAAAACTACGTGTAAATGCAGATACTCCGTGCTCGTGTCAGTGCCTCATATAATACTATGTCATATGAATGGATATGCATGCATCATGAATATAAAATAACCAATCCTGAAATCCAGAAATATCTGTATAAGAAATCTTTAGCTGTTATCATAGTAAAATGTGTATAAGAATCTGAAATCTCAACAATGAAATCCATGGAAATCCGTGTCAAGTATCGACACAACACATGTAATCTCAAGTCTCAATATCTCGGGCTCCGTCAGTCCGGATCGGCCCATATCATCAAATCTCACGACAACGGTCGGTATCCTCCGGATATCCGCCGCGCCAGACATCACCGGTAGGTAGCCTTCCCCTGCCAGGCTCATCGTCTACAACTCGATCTTCTTGCCCCGGGGTACCATACCGGGCCCACCATGTACCCGAGACGGTTCATCCACTCCTCGAATCGGGTCTCGAAATCCAACAGAAAACATGAAATACTCATGGTGGACGACACATACATCACGAGAAAACCGCATCTTATTTTAAATAGAGAAGAGGAGAGAGAGAGAAGTTTTTATATATTTTTGCGGTTTTCCCCAAAAATCCAGAAATCTCATAGAAATCCAAATTTCAAAATCATGAGTAAGTATATGATAAGTGTCGGCATATGCCCATACTACTGTGCGATAACATGAAAATATGAATGCATGAATGTCTAAGTAATAAATATCATGTCTTATACTAACATCAGAGAGTATTCACAATATATATTATATCGGTTTAGTAGTTAACTGATTCTATCAATAAAAGATAATATGATCTAAAGTGTACGTGACATAGCAATTACCGATGATAATGTGTGTGAGCCGGCAAATAAGTGTGCGTGGAATATGCGCATCATCGGTAATGGTGCGGGTGTCCTAACAGGTAAGGTTTATACTGATTATAGCAACATATGTAAGAACATGCACCATGATAATTACAGTATGAATGCAAGACAGATGTGCCTTATCCACCCCTCTGCGACATACTAGAACAACTATCACTATATGAATCGAACCTAAACTAATGTCCATCTAACCTCCTAAGGAACTTAACCTAAGAAACTAGTCATTAAGAAACAAGAGTCTACCTAAAGTCTGAATCAATATCTCGAATAGTCGGCGATCCGGCCTCAATAGCGTCACGTACGTAGTACGGCTTCCTCGAATCAAGAGTGCGGATCAATCATCATATTTATGCCTCGTACGGTAAAATCCATCGTACGGCATCCCAATATCGGGGTACGGGTCAAGTATCTCCTAGGTGTCTCATCATTCGTATAATGTCATCATCAACACATCTCATGATCAAGGTTCTAAACTATAATCGCATACATCAATCGTATATCATTGCCATCATAGAATAATCCTTAGTTTATCCTCAGAAATATCATGTCACATGTGTCATATTGTGATTAAATTATACCGATATCTTATCGTCATCAAGTCACACCTATACGATATCGACATCAGGTCACACCTATATGATGTCGTAATCATGTCATACATATATCATATCGTGATCAGTCACAAGCTACAGCCCAGGTACTATTTTAGCGTCCCATGTACCTCAATATCACCACCACCCTTTATAATTTATATATTCATGTTCATTATCTCATTCTCTAATGATCCGCTAACACTTTAATACTACTGGATAGTCAAGAATCACGGCATCAAGCCCAGTTATACTGTTTCATCATACCTCAGATATCATATCACATCAATGAATCCCATATACGTGTTGTATATATATATACACCTATACCTAGTTTTATATATATACACATACACGTATACCCCATGTCGAGTTTCAGTGTGTGCGTGGGTGTGTTTCTATCTGAAACCTACGAATCTCTTCCAAGGTACTCATCCTCTGATATGGTTTTCCTAAATCAGTCTAGTCCAGCCTAGGGTCAATACTAGGGTCCTACTAGGGTCACATATTGTTTCCTAATGTCAATAAGTACTATTCCTATTCTACATTGCGGGGGTGCTAAACGCCATCCACCCGACTTCCCCCCGTAGATATGCATCTACTCACCTGGTCCATGTCTGCCGAAGACAGTGTCGCCATCCTCCTCTTCATCGCCCGCAGTCCACGTGAGGGGTACCTAGACGCAAACATATAAATAGCATCGTAAACTGAATCACATACGAAAGTCAAACGATACAAGGAACAAGCATAGGTTAAAACCTATGTCCCGTCCACGCAAAAGAACCAAATACCGCTCGATATCGGCGTACAAACTCCGATGGATCGAGATAAACATCGACAAACAGCTTGTAGTTTAGAAAACTCGTTACTTATAATATAAAACATGATTTAATCCATCAAAACCCTAAAATCAATCAAATCGTCCGTTTTCGAAAAACCCGAAAATGCCAATTTACCGTTTTTCATCAAAACTTGACATTTAAATGAAACCAATGGTCATAAAACTCATTAAATAGCATTACTAGACTATACAAACCATTACTATATTTTTATTACACAATTTTGTATAAATTTGAAATTTCTAGTTTGCACCCTTTAACAATTTTCAACATTTTTCAAGCAAAATACCACAATTCCACCACAAAACATGATTTTGCATAAATTAATGACTTAAACCACAATTCATGATGATAATGATATAATGAAACCATAATTATATTTTTAATCTCATTTATATAGGAATTTCTAAAATCTAGTTTACAAAATTAGCAATTTTTATCACACTTTATCAATTAACCATAGAAACTAGCAATCAAACTAAGTTTTTCTTTCCATTAACATGCTAATATTTCCACTAAAACTATAATCCAATGATAACAACCCAAATTAGAATTTTATATTAACCACAACCACATTTTGCAAAAACCTAGTTAACTAAATTCCTAATTTAAAACAATTTTTTTGAATAACAATTTGTTAAACAATAACCATGCAAGATTTCCTAATACTAAAAGTGTTAAACTAACTACTATAACCCTAATTAATTATTAAAAATCATAACTTGAATTTAGAACCCTAGCTTGCATTTTAAAAAAAAGAACATAGAATTAATTCATTAAATCTAATTAAGCTTAATATGAACATCTAATAATAATAAATCAAAAGAAAGAAAATTATACCTTCAAAATGTGAAATCCAAACAAGAAATGAGCCTCCAAAATGCATGCTTTCCATCTCCAAAATCCATGCTAAATAGGTCAAAGGAAAATGGTAGAGGTTGAATGTTGATTTTTGAGATTTATTTTTGGAACTTTTGATGAATTTCGATGATTTTTAATGCAAAAATGATGGGGGAAAAATTTTGGGGCTACCCATGTAGGGGAGGCCGGCCATGGAGAGGGAGGAGGGTGGAGAGAGAGAAAAAATATGTGGTATTGTGTAGAAAGTTCATAAATAATGCATTTTTTTTCACTTAAACCCTTTATTATCTAACTTTTTCAATTTAACTCTTTTCCTAGAAATTTCTAGAACCATGGAGAGATTTTGGAAAAGATTTTGCATATTACACACTTGATTCTAATATACCATGGCTCATTTTTACAAATTAAAACCATTCAAATTTGTAATTTACACTAATTTAGTGTAAAAATAAAGCTTATGTTAATATTTAAAATATTTAATTTAGGAAAAATATTTAATTAAAATAAAAATTTGTAAGTGGCTAAATAAACACCATTTACTAGTAATTACATAATTAAAATATGTATTTTTGAAATTATAATGAAAAAAATTCACGGTTTAATTTTACGAAAAATACATTTTACTTTACCGAAATTCATAAAATTCACTTAAACAATTTTATTCATTTAATTATTTATTTAATTATTTTTTAAACGTTACAATCTTCCCCCCTTTAAGAAATTCGGTCCCCGAATTTAAATTAAAACTCCCCCTCCAAATACTAAAATATTTAGCAAAACACTCAAATCGTCGGGGCTCCGAAATCATCAATACATAACAAAAATCAACTCCGTCAAGCATAACGCAATCATCGGAGTTATGGCGAGAATAAAATATCAAAACCCAATATGAAAACCAACATAATATACATCAATCTATAACTTATATATAGTTCGCATCCTAGTAAAATCGCCGAATCATCATAATAAAGAAGCATACAAAAACCCCTCTTGAAAATCGCCGTGCAATGCACGTGTCACGGCATAAGTAACGGACGTTTAATTTTAAAAAAAATAACTATATATATATATATCGTTTATTTAACATACACGTCCCGCCTGGTTACTAAATCAATAATAATAATTAGGAAAACATACTGCTCAAACTAAAATCAATCCCAATCACATCAATAAAATGTCATGTGCGTCCGGTGCGCACTGAAATCGAAACCAATTACAGATACCATGAATACCCACAAAACAAAACTAAGTGCAACAGGTGTGCACCAAAAACATCTGTCAAGTGCAACGGGCGTGCACGACACAATATCAGGTGCATCTAATCTGCACAAAACCCCGATTTAGTGCATCTGGTGTGCACAAAATCGCATCAAGTGCGCCAAGTATGCGCAAGAATCCTAATCAGGTGCACATGGTGCACGAAAACATACCTCGAATATCAAAATCAAAATCACAGTACAAAAATGCATGAAAACTAAGTCAAAACATATGTCAAAATCATGTGTAACCCCTATGCACGAAATCAAAAAAAAAAATCTCAAAATATATAAAACCAAATCAAGTGTACTGGGTGTATACCAAGCAACATCAATACAGCTGATATGTGAAACACGGATAGAATGCAATGAAGGTACACATAAGAAATACCAATCGTAGAATAAAATCCTCAAAATACGAAAATCCAATAACAGAAATATGAAATTCAAATCACCAAGTCACATCATAAACACTATCGTCAATGCGTGCCTCTTTCCTCTGATGTCGATTGCTTCGAACTCGTCTCTTCGTAGCTGTGCTGACTGCGCTACCAATGGCAATACTCATATCTAGAGTCTCCCACGTAGTCGATCCCTTCACTTGATATCCGGACTACATTAAACCTTTCGATCAATCAATCAAAATCCCATAATTCCCCGAGAGCTCAACACTCAAGTACAGTTTAAAAATATCCGGTACATACCCCAGCATCGATGATCCAGCCGTAGAAGGGCAAACCCAAGCCTCACTAATGGCACAGCGGAACTGCCGTAAACCCTAAGGTTCAAGGGCGTTCTCGTGGTCATTATGTCGAGTTAGGGTTTCATTCTTCTAGAGGGTCCATCGAAATACCTGCATGTTCTTCCGAATACTTTAAACTTGGGAAAATGGTTTCCTGATAATCGTTCGAACCCTTTAACTTTATCCGGACGGCATATGAATACCCTTCGTCCGCACGCTAAGCAATGCTTCAATCCTCAAGAATAACCAATACTCTAATGGTTATCGCATTCGAGCCGCAGCTCCCTCTGCCCGTGCGCCCGTGGTAACAGAACCACCCTCCGACCTCGACGAAGATAGATCAAAGGAACGAAAGAAATACGGTGTAAACAAATGTACCTCCTAAGGCTCCTTAAGCAGAGTAGCGTATCGTAAGTATGCCGCGGACCATACCCACGGTACGTTACTCTACCTAAATCGCCTACTCCATCAACCAAGGGTCACCTAGACTTATACAGGGTTAAACCTAGCGCTTTGATACCAACTTTGTCACGACCTGAATGTACAGAACGTGACCGGCACTTAGATTACGAAGCGTCTAGAGGCGCCACGTAACCTAAGTAAGACGAAGCCCAGAAATCTAAACCATAAAAGAAAAAGGAGAAGAAAAAGAAAACAAGTCTGAAAAAAAAAACATCAGCAAATTTTACCAAAAATTTCGGCAGAGTCTCCTCTGTAAAAACTGGCCCCCAAACGGGTACAACAAGTATAATATACATAAACAATAAAAAGCATCCCCAAACGGGTGCTAGCTCAAGGCCAACAGGCGGAAACAACCACAACAAGCACAATAATATACAACGCCAAAAGGCGAGACTCAAAACTCAAAAGAAAACAAAACCACCAGATCTGAATAATACATGCGCGACTCTAGGGTCGAAATAAAAGTCTGGTCCAATAAACTTATCAAGTAATACAGGTATGGTTGATGGAGCTTACTAGATACAAATGAAAGAATAAAAAATACAATGGTGGTTCAGATACAAGTGAACCAACCTACCGTGCAAATCACCCTGAAGAAAAGATGTGCCAGTAAGCTGCCAGGGAAACCTGTACATCGAACCTGTAATAGAATTTGGCACAACGGGGGTGAGTTGCCAACTCGTGAGTAGAAGACATCTACGAAAAGAAATCGAATGCAAGACGCTATCCTAGGTCATAATATTACACTATTAAATCCCAATCATCTAGTAATAGCAGGGTAAAACTACGTGTAAATGCAGATACTCCGTGCTCGTGTCAGTGCCTCATATAATACTATGTCATATGAATGGATATGCATGCATCATGAATATAAAATAACCAATCCTGAAATCCAGAAATATCTGTATAAGAAATCTTTAGCTGTTATCATAGTAAAATGTGTATAAGAATCTGAAATCTCAACAATGAAATCCATGGAAATCCGTGTCAAGTATCGACACAACACATGTAATCTCAAGTCTCAATATCTCGGGCTCCGTCAGTCCGGATCGGCCCATATCATCAAATCTCACGACAACGGTCGGTATCCTCCGGATATCCGCCGCGCCAGACATCACCGGTAGGTAGCCTTCCCCTGCCAGGCTCATCGTCTACAACTCGATCTTCTTGCCCCGGGGTACCATACCGGGCCCACCATGTACCCGAGACGGTTCATCCACTCCTCGAATCGGGTCTCGAAATCCAACAGAAAACATGAAATACTCATGGTGGACGACACATACATTACGAGAAAACCGCATCTTATTTTAAAAAGAGAAGAGGAGAGAGAGAGAAGTTTTTATATATTTTTGCGGTTTTCCCCAAAAATCCAGAAATCTCATAGAAATCCAAATCTCAAAATCATGAGTAAGTATATGATAAGTGTCGGCATATGCCCATACTACTGTGCGATAACAAGAAAATATGAATGCATGAATGTCTAAGTAATAAATATCATGTCTTATACTAACATCAGAGAGTATTCACAATATTATATCGGTTTAGTTGTTAACTGATTCTATCAATAAAAGATAATATGATCTAAAGTGTACGTGACATAGCAATTACCGATGATAATGTGTGTGAGCCGGCAAATAAGTGTGCGTGGAATATGCGCATCATCGGTAATGGTGCGGGTGTCCTAACAGGTAAGGTTTATACTGATTATAGCAACATATGTAAGAACATGCACCATGATAATTACAGTATGAATGCAAGACAGATGTGCCTTATCCACCCCTCTGCGACATACTAGAACAACTATACCTATATGAATCGAACCTAAACTAGTGTCCATCTAACCTCCTAAGGAACTTAACCTAAGAAACTAGTCATTAAGAAACAAGAGTCTACCTAAAGTCTGAATCAATATCTCGAATAGTCGGCGATCCGGCCTCAATAGCGTCACGTACGTAGTACGGCTTCCTCGAATCAAGAGTGCGGATCAATCATCATATTTATGCCTC
Organism: Agapanthus africanus; assembly: GCA_030015575.1. NCBI lineage: Eukaryota > Viridiplantae > Streptophyta > Magnoliopsida > Asparagales > Amaryllidaceae > Agapanthus > Agapanthus africanus. The sequence goes on from CM057342.1 coordinate 385,906,768, forward strand.
GTACGGTAAAATCCATCGTACGGCATCCCAATATCGGGGTACGGGTCAAGTATCTCCTAGGTGTCTCATCATTCGTATAATGTCATCATCAACACATCTCATGATCAAGGTTCTAAACTATAATCTCAAATATCAATCGTATATCATTGCCATCATAGAATAATCCTTAGTTTATCCTCAGAAATATCATGTCACATGTGTCATATTGTGATTAAATTATACCGATATCTTATCGTCATCAAGTCACACCAATACGATATCGACATCAGGTCACACCTATATGATGTCGTAATCAAGTCATACATATATCATATCGTGATCAGTCACAAGCTACAGCCCAGGTACTATTTTAGCGTCCCATGTACCTCAATATCACCACCACCCTTTATAATTTATATATTCATGTTCATTATCTCATTCTCTAATGATCCGCTAACACTTTAATACGACTGGATAGTCAAGAATCACGGCATCAAGCCCAGTTATACTGTTTCATCATACCTCAGATATCATATCACATCAATGAATCCCATATACGTGTTGTATATATATACACACCTATACCTAGTTTTATATATATGCACATACACGTATACCCCATGTCGAGTTTCAGTGTGTGCGTGGGTGTGTTTCTATCTGAAACCTACGAATCTCTTCCAAGGTACTCATCCTCTGATATGGTTTTCCTAAATCAGTCTAGTCCAGCCTAGGGTCAATACTAGGGTCCTACTAGGGTCACATCTTGTTTCCTAATGTCAATAAGTACTATTCCTATTCTACGTTGCGGGGGTGCTAAACGCCATCCACTCGACTTCCCCCCGTAGATATGCATCTACTCACCTGGTCCATGTCTGCCGAAGACAGTGTCGCCATCCTCCTCTTCATCGCCCACAGTCCACGTGAGGGGTACCTAGACGCAAACATATAAATTGCATCGTAAACTGAATCACATACGAAAGTCAAACGATACAAGGAACAAGCATAGGTTAAAACCTATGTCCCGTCCACGCAAAAGAACCAAATACCGCTCGATATCGGCGTACAAACTCCGATGGATCGAGATAAACATCGACAAACAGCTTGTAGTTTAGAAAACTCGTTACTTATAATATAAAACATGATTTAATCCATCAAAACCCTAAAATCAATCAAATCGTCCGTTTTCGAAAAACCCGAAAATGCCAATTTACCGTTTTTCATCAAAACTTGACATTTAAATGAAACCAATGGTCATAAAACTCATTAAATAGCATTACTAGACTATACAAACCATTACTATATTTTTATTACACAATTTTGTATAAATTTGAAATTTCTAGTTTGTACCCTTTAACAATTTTCAACATTTTTCAAGCAAAATACCACAATTCCACCACAAAACATGATTTTGCATAAATTAATGACTTAAACCGCAATTCATGATGATAATGATATAATGAAACCTTAATTATATTTTTAATCTCATTTATATAGGAATTTCTAAAATCTAGTTTACAAAATTAGCAATTTTTATCACACTTTATCAATTAACCATAGAAACTAGCAATCAAACTAAGTTTTTCTTTCCATTAACATGCTAATATTTCCACTAAAACTATAATCCAATGATAACAACCCAAATTAGAATTTTATATTAACCACAACCACATTTTGCAAAAACCTAGTTAACTAAATTCCTAATTTAAAACAATTTTTTTGAATAACAATTTGTTAAACAATAACCATGCAAGATTTCCTAATACTAAAAGTGTTAAACTAACTACTATAACCCTAATTAATTATTAAAAATCATAACTTGAATTTAGAACCCTAGCTTGCATTTTAAAAAAAAGAACATAGAATTAATTCATTAAATCTAATTAAGCTTAATATGAACATCTAATAATAATAAATCAAAAGAAAGAATATTATACCTTCAAAATGTGAAATCCAAACAAGAAATGAGCCTCCAAAATGCATGCTTTCCATCTCCAAAATCCATGCTAAATAGGTCAAAGGAAAATGGTAGAGGTTGAATGTTGATTTTTGAGATTTATTTTTGGAATTTTTTATGAATTTCGATGATTTTTAATGCAAAAATGATGGGGGAAAAATTTTGGGGCTACCCATGGAGGGGAGGCTGGCCATGGAGAGGGAGGAGGGTGGAGAGAGAGAAAAAATGTGTGGTATTGTGTAGAAAGTTCATAAATAATGCATTTTTTTTCACTTAAACCCTTTATTATCTAACTTTTTCAATTTAACTCTTTTCCTAGAAATTTCTAGAACCATGGAGAGATTTTGGAAAAGATTTTGCATATTACACACTTGATTCTAATATACCATGGCTCATTTTTACAAATTAAAACCATTCAAATTTGTAATTTACACTAATTTAGTGTAAAAATAAAGCTTATGTTAATATTTAAAATATTTAATTTAGGAAAAATATTTAATTAAAATAAAAATTTGTAAGTGGCTAAATAAACACCATTTACTAGTAATTACATAATTAAAATATGTATTTTTGAAATTATAATGAAAAACAATCACGGTTTAATTTTACGAAAAATACATTTTACTTTACCGAAATTCATAAAATTCACTTAAACTATTTTATTCATTTAATTATTTATTTAATTATTTTTTAAACGTTACAACAGCTTAAGTTCGTCTCTACTGAGGGGATATCTTGCTCATGTCCGTGCCCGGCCACTTTTCCTTAATCGCTTTCGCGAGACACTGCCCGCCGATGCTCGTTCGTCAGAAATACTTGAGCATACTTGGCTGGGTAATGATTTGGAGTCCTTGATTTGTGACAAGGGTGTGATGAGTTTAGGGATGCGTTTGTGTACCTGATACTATTGGGTAGAGACGTGAAATCCTAGAGCAGACACATCTGTCAACTCTCTGTACTCATTCAAGTTCCACCAGAATTTGACGTGACTTGTGAGATAGTTACGGGTGGGCAAGGGTGTAAAGAGATGTTTCGGATTTCGTTTCAAGGTGTTGTCTTGTTGTGTGTTTTGGTTGAGCATCTAAGACCGGCTGGAGAGTTGCAACCTTAAACCGTTTCGAAGTAGGAATGAGAGCAGATCTCCATGAATATTCGTTATGGCGTATACCCAGGTTTAGTCAGGGTGTGACTCCATTCGGATGCTTGTTGTCCGGTTATACTCAGTTTGCTCAGTTGTTCTTTTTTAAGTTTGTGTGTTGCACGGAGTTCCTTTATGGGTCGTATCCAATGAAGGCACCCTGTTCGCTTGCCATCTTGGGCAGGAGCTTCGGGAAGCCTTGGGTACTGGTTGAGCTTTAGCTCCGTCTTTCCATCCGCAGGATGATGGTTTTGTGAGAGCGGGCTATACCTACTCTAGAGGTTATACTCGTGCATACGTACTAATCGTTGTCGGCAGTTGGGATCGTCAGTTGCCATTGTTAGGACTCTCTTTCGATAGCAGTTATCAGGAGACATTCCAATTGGCAACCTTTAAGTTTTGTTTGTTAGGTGGTGTCGATCTCCAGTCTGTTTTTCTGTCTCTGCGTAGTAGGATTTTAGGAACCCAGCTAGTCTAGAGACTTCGAAAAGATCCAGCTGTTTCAGGTGAGGATGATGACAGTCCTGTGCGGACAGAGGTCTTATGCCGACCATGGTGATCGCATGCTTGAGTTCGCAGTGGGAGATCATGTATTCCTACGGATTTTTCCGATGAAGGACGTGTTGAGTTTTGGGAAGCTTACCAAGAATTGTAGGCCCTTTCGAGATCCTTAAAGTGAGTTAGTTCCGTTGCCTTTAATTTGGCATTTCCGCCCAGATTATTGAGTATTCACCCCGTATTCCTTGTGTCGATACCTTGCAATTACCTTCGTGACCTTTCTCACATGATTCAGCACCAGACCATTTAGCTTGGACGCGATCTTTCGTTCACCAGCAGCCAATTGTGTTAATGGCTAGGCGGATGGAGAAACTTCGGTCAAGGGTCTTGCCATCTGTGAAGGGTTTTTCTTAGACGTAGCCGTATAGTGAGGTAATCACTTGGGCGGCTGCGAACGAGATATGAGAGTTTAGTAATCCTCTCTTTGAAGGTACGCTTAGTAAAATTTTTTAATTCGGGGACGAATTTTTATAAGGGGGAGATTGTAACGTTTCAGAAATCGTTTTGCGAATTTTCCCGTTTTAGGGCAAAAATTGTCGGTATTTTCCGTTTTAACCCGATTTCGATCAAACGTCCGTATAAGCTTGCCGGCACCTTTTTTAGCTAAAATAAAGCTTGTGCGCGAACTTTAGGGGTATTTGGGAGGTTTTGGTTCAGATAGAATTTTTCCTAAATAAAATATTATTTTAAGCGGTATTTGCTGCACGTAAATCGGGAAATTTCTTCTCTTGAGAATAAATTATTTTTTTTGTCACTAGAATATTTTGGAAACTTCTTTTTAAATATCTAGATATTTTTTTGCAAAAGGTTTTTTTTTAAAAAGAAAAGAAAATGTGTAAAGATGGCAAAGTGCATTTATTAAGCATTTATTACTCTTTTTCCTAGCAATTTCTTCACAAAAATTCACAAAAATACCCCCCTCACCCCCTTGGCCAGCCCTTCCCTTCCCCTTGCTGCCCTCCATCATTCTCACTCTTTTTCAACTCATTTTGCATCAAATAAATCATGAAAAATCCAAATAAAATCACAAAAATTCAAATATAATCATTTTCCTTCATTTCCTTCACTAATTCTTCTTGGATCTTCAACAAAGCATGGTTTTTTTTTTATGCTATGATGAGAGATTAAATTCATTTTGGTGTTCTTGGGGAGGTATAATTCTTACCTTAATCCTTTTATATTTGCTTTAATCTTATTCTAGCTAATTTAGTTAGCTAATTATGTGTTTAGTTTAGTTTTTAAATTATGATTAATTCATTTATATTTGGTTTAAGAAATTCATGTTAGGGTTAAATTTTTTGTTTAAGTGTTTAGTGTTCATTTGAAGTGTTAATTTGTGTTTTGGAGAAGATTAACCTAGTAGAAAATGTTAATTTTTGCTAATGAACATTTTGTTTAATTATGCAATTTTGCTTACTAGGTTTTTGCTAAAATTTATTTAGCAAGTGTTAAAAATATAGAAATGGTTTTTATAGCTTAGTTAAGCTATTTTAAGGTGTTTATAATCGCTAGATATGCGTTAGCTTGAAACTAGTGCGTAATATTGCGATAGGTTGCTTACTAGATTTCGGGGGTTTTCCGACGTAGGTTCGATTGGTCGTTGCGAGGTTATATCTTTTGTATTCCTCGTAATTTTTGTGTTGTGTTGCGCGATCGGGACGATCGGGGTCTAGACTTGTGTTTTGTAGTTTAGCGACCCCAATTAGGATTTTTGGCCGATGTCGTGCGCGATAGATGCGCTAAGTGCGCAGTACAATTTTCAGGGCGTTATTCTTGCGTTTCGATGTCTTTTCGTCGATGTAGGATATTTGCTTATGTGTTGTGTTTGTGAAATTTTAGGTTCGCAAGCGGGGACTTCGAACGCTACGACAAGGGAAAACAGGTGGTAGGCTTCACTTAGCCAGGAGCGTTGGTGAGTAGATTTAACATCTACAGGGGAATCGCCCGCCTGGCGTTATGCGTCTGGGCTAGAGATGTTATTTCTGTCGCATATTCTATGTCATATTTAGAATTGCGCATTTACCCTATTACTTAGATATTGTTGTGCTTGGACTAGTATCCTTAGGACACTGCACATATTATTGACGATTCATGTTGCACGAGCACTGATTGTATGCTACACACACCGTCAATAATTGCCATGTCACGCATAACCCACTTATAGATATAATATTGCTTGATTAGGGACATTGAGACTTTGATTCATATTTCTTTACTCATTGACTTATAGCATACCTGTATACCTACATGCTTACACATATGTTCTGACATACTTACATGCTAGTTACCTGTATACCTATAGAGTATTGTACCATTAGTGATAGGTACATGCACACTTTACGATATAGCTACAGGTATACCTTGCACACCTATTTCGCTTATACCCAGGGGCTATACTACATCATTTACTTATAGGTAGATACATATATCTTTCTATACCTTTATGTTGCACATATATCTGTTTATAGCTACATGTTTACCTTTACTTGATGTTATTTTAGAATTGGAGAGATTAGAAACCACATGATATTATATTAACTTGTTACAGTTAATTGCTGCTTTTCCTTTATATGTTCGCATTTCAGATTTATGATGCGTATATTATATTCATGGATTTTCGCATTGAGATATGGATTTTTCATGATGTTTTCTGGATTTGGGGACCGTGAGAGTTCATGAAATTATGCATTATTTGAAAATCCCAGTTTCTCTTGATATGATATTTCAGCAGCCACCATGAGATTTATCGGTTCGGATATATATACCCCACGCGTGGAACGGAGGGGTCCGTGTGCGGGTACATGGTGGGGCCTGGAGGTACCCGGGGCAAGAGTCGTGGAGTAGACGATGAGTTAGTGGGGGAACCATATCATCCGTTGACATTACCAATGACTCGGCGGTTATCATGGGGATACCGACGGGAGTCATGTACGTATAGATACTTCGAGAGGCGAGGGTCAGAGCTAGGCACTCGAGCTTGTTGGAGATAGTGCCCTCAAAGTCAATTATTGGATCGCAGGTACGTGATTGCAATGATTGCGGAGGACCTATACCGGTAGGACAGTCTTACTCGAGATGATAGTATGCTATCTGGTTTGCCTTTATCAGTCGTGTACATGTTCAGGTGACTGATTACATGTTACACTTTGATAGAGCCCTTTGGATCTTGCTTTACTACCAACAGTATGATGGCGATCATATACATGAGAGTTGGGTGGTTTATACGCATATCCTTAATTGTTGTCCCTAGTCGTGGGAGTTTCGAGACAGGGCATCGATACTCCGGAGTAGACTTGTGTATACAGTCGAGACCCCGACGAGGGGCGGTGGCTGGTCTCACAAGCCACTGGTGTCAGTTGGATCACCTAAGATCTATACAGGTGCTCATTGGGTTATGAGTACACCGGACAGGACTCGCCGGGAGCCAGCTAGTTGGTATTATACATATCGTCAGATAGCAGTTCCCTGGTGACATGTGTACAGGTTAGTTCATCGACCTGAGGTTGTCATTTGTCTCGTGTGAGTTCCCACTGTGCTTTGATTTCTACCCTACCACGGCTCAAAGGAGTCGTGCAAACAGGTAGTTTTTGGGTACAGTCCCGAGCCATATGGAGGCACGTGAGCGGATCGGTAGGGGATTCGTCTCTCCCGGTATTGGGGGTGAGATCGTGCTGTGTCTAGGAGAGCCATTACACAAAGCCCACGGCCGTGGCAGGAGATTTACTGGTAGGTACTCCAGTAGTATCTCAGGGTGTTATTGGGCTACACTCCGACACGACTTATACTGCTATTGGGGGTCTGACGTTACTATCCCCCTAGGCAGATATGCGATACTCATAGACGAACGGACCATACTGTATATACATTGTCACTGTTAGGCTCAGTAGGGTTTCCGGATGAGTTCGCTCATCGGCCTCCCTTGAGGTCAGTCCATGGGCGGCCGTTACGCATAGCTAGTACCACTGACGGTTTGTGGTTAAACCCACTGCCAGGGTACTGACGAGTCATTAGAGTCCCCCACAGACAGTTTCCCAAGTTCGGGCGAAACGTTGTAGAGGCGGTATGGTTTTATGGCAGGGTTCGGAAAATGCACGTGCGTTTACGCACGTATCATATTTCGGGCAGATAATATTGGTGGGCTTTGGTTTAAGCCGGATCCGAGTATTATATTGAGTAGATATAATATCATTGTCTCAGTTTCATTTGTATTCGGTCGTAATACAAATGCGGGTATATTTATACAGTTACGGGGTTATCCTGAAATTCGTTTTGGGATCGCTTATGGAAGTTGCCAGTTTCCAGTTTTCTATCAGCCGTCTTTTAACATTCGGTTAAAGACGGATTTATCTTTACTTGGATGAGTGTGGAAGATTCTAGAAGCATCTAGAAGGTGGTGACAAGGATTAGTGACTCATGGTTGCATTAATGATTCAATTAATGCAAGGTGACTAGGTTAAGTGATTCATCTTTTTCATTTATTGTGTTCATACTTTGTGTTCACACTAGATATTTCTCTTGTGGTCACTCTCCTCTCTCCTACACTCACCCCCCACCTCCTTAAGTATGGCCGGCCCCTTCCCCCTCTCTCAAGCTCACTCACTTGATTTGGTTAAAAGATTATGATAGTTTTTGGGGTGTATGGAAATTTCATAGCTCATTTCATTCCATCACCCGACTTAATTGGCAACTTCATTAACCGATCGTCTACGGTTTTGGATGAAGTGAGACAAAGTATTCTACTCATTCTCTACATCAATCTTGGTCATCTCTTTTAGCAAACTTGACGACCGAGTTGCCTCGAGTCAGAGGCGGGAGCCCGTTTAAAGAATCGTTGACGTGGTGCCACCTGGACGAGCAGATCGGAGATCGACGAGATCGGAGCAGCCGCAACGGAGCGTGGGATGATGGTTAAAGAACGAAGGACTCGGATCGTTCGGTATAACCTTTCTACTCTCTTTACAGTTTGTTAGTTTAGCAATAATGGCAGATCCGGGTTATACTATATGATAGCGCCAGTTAAAAGTTTTTGTTCCGCATTTGGCGTCAGTTTGACGGCCGGGGCGCTACCGTAGACTTACAGTGGTATCAAAGCCTCACCATTTTGCTTTACTAACTTGTGCTAACGCGTTTAAAATATCGATCGGACCGAATATCAAAAACTGCAAAATTTCCATTCACAGTTTCTGTCGATTTTAAATCAAGTCGTAAAATTATTTTACATATCACAGAAATCTGTGCAGGGTTTTATAAGCACACCGTACAAATTTGGGCACGTGATTCAATAAGAACGCCGCGGAATCGTGGTCAAACCTATGGTTTAACAGCGCATCCGCGGCCATTCTGTGAGATCATGGCCCCAAATTTGCACAGTGGCTTATTGACTTGAAATTGTGGCGTTTGGTATATATCTTTTGGGCCCAGATTTTGTTACTGTTCAGCAGATGTTCGTGGGGCCCACTTTGTGATATTTAGTCGATCGAAATGTAAACATGTTAGTTACAGTGCTTACATTATATCTCAAACCGGGAATGTCTTTTGATCGGTAAACCGTGTCTGATTGTTATAGTTCTTTTAGACGAGTTTGCGAACGTGACATTCGCGTTGATGTTCTGTGTTGTGCTGTGTTATTGCGGATTTGTCGTGGTGGATAGCAGTGTGCAATGGTAGTGCAGTTTGGATTTATTTGTACATTTGATATTGCGGGGCGAGCGTCCAACTTGTGGACTGCCGTCACTGCCTGTTGTATAATATTCTTTTGGGGCACGACCGGGTCGAGGTTGATGTACCCATTGTACCATTTTTTTCATTTCTGTACTAGGTTTTACCCCGCGACGGAGTGCACGGATAGCCGGGTTTTGGAGGGCAATGGTTCCGCATCTCATGGCTTTGATAGGTAGAGGGGCCTTACTATAAAATTGGCAAATTATTCGCCGCACTCGTAAGGGGTACAGGTTGACCCAAGGAGGGGTGCTCAAGCTACCGGATTCCGTGAAGTGCAGGGTTGTCCATTCACTTTGCTGTAGGGGGCTGCCTCGCTTCGGGTTTTGGCGGGTAACTTGCCGCACCTGTAGGGGTCTAGGTTTCATTGCACAGGCTATCCACACGACCAGGGGAACGTCGGGTTTCAACAGCGGCTCTATGAAACCCGGGGATCCCAGATTATCTGTATTGTTCTGTGATGCTTATTACTTTTCTGTAATGTTGCATATTATCACGCCTGGAGCGATTATTGTATATTGGTATATATACTATTAGATGTTGTATATGTTTTACACCCGCGCTAGTCCAGTCCCTGCTCTGTCGTTAGTTAAGTAACCTAATGGGTAATGACGGGACCCAGTGACGAATGCGGATGGCATATACGTACATTTTATTTTCGTTCTTTTCTGGTGTGATTAATGATGGAACTGCGTTGATTCTGATCAATGCAAAGTAAAGCAAACCTTTTTGCAGTTGTTGGAACAAATTTAAAAAGTGTTATTGCAAAGACGTTTCCTTTTGTTTTGCATAGCAGTATTCAGTGGAATATCCTGCACCTCATTCGACGGGGCAAGGGCCGATATCCCTTCACCGGGACTGACCCCTTAGGCAGAAGTTTGCGTCAGGGTAATAACTTCACTATAGTCGATTACAAGTTTCTTTGCATCGCGGTATTCAGTGGAATATCCTACATCTCATTCCACAAGGAAAAAGCCGAGATCCCTTCACCGGGAGTGACCTCTTTAGCAAAAGGTTTTCGCCACTATATTTTATATAAAAAAAGCTATCAGGTTCCTTCAGCGATATCAAGTTCACTACGTTAAAGGTTTTTCGCCAAAAACCAGCCGTAGCCCTCCGTCATTTCTTTTGGGTATTCAGTAGTATTCAAGCTATGCATTTTAGCCAAAGTTAAGGCATAGTGTTTGGTAGCTGCTGGGTATTCATTTGTTGCATAGATAGATGAGTTGGTTTGGGACAGTCGTTCTGCCGATTGGCCAAAGTCAGGGGCATGTGCGGGTGGGTTCAAATTGACAAGATAGTGACGGGTAGAACTTGGCATGTGACTTATGACATTTTGACCAAAGCCAAGGTCATAAGAGCATGGGGTAAAAATCTTATCGGGGGTTTCTAAAGAAACAGAAACTTGCCAAGTATGTGCATACCTTCTGGAGTGTGATAACGTGAGTGGATTCCGTCACGTTATCATGCGATGAGAGTTGGATCCCGATTCCCACCGATGAGTTGGTTTACTCTTCGGGTGATCCCGATTGATTCTTCTTTCAGGTTGGAGGAGAATTTGACAGGACAGTGGGAGGTTTCCGGATTAGATAAAGTGATAACCATTCTGATCTAGGTTAAAGTGCACGCAGAGTGTTTCTTTTCTCTCTCTCTTTGGCAGTGATCTTTGACCGACCCTAGACTATGACTCAGTGACCAGGTTGACCGAACCTTCTTAAAATACTGGCTTTTGGATTGTCTGAGTTGCATAAGTCATTGTCACTCCTTCTTTTACCCTTTGTATTTCTCAGAACACCCCGTATTACTACGGACATCCACTTCCATTGGATAGATCCATCGTATGGTTATATACGAACTCGAAGGGACTTCTTCGAGCATGGATCCAGGTTCAGGAGAAATAGAATTGGTTTATTCAGTTGTCTTTTATTATCACCTTCTCTCAGGTTGCGAGGGCTCCTTGGTTTAGGAGAGTACACCTATTACGCTTATTGGATAGTCTTATTCCAAACCATAGGCAGGTGCCGAAAGGTAGGGAATGAAGAAAACCAATTAGCCTAAGTAGGGTGTACAGAAGGAAATTACTAAAGACAAAATAAAGGGATTAGAAAGAGGGCAAAGTAAATTGCGACTGTTATCATTCACGACCAAACCGCGTACTTCATCGCCACTCCTATTTCACCTTTAAAAGAATAAGGTATTATTCAGTTGTCTTTTATCATCACCTTCTCTCAAGATGCGAGTACTCCTTGGTTTAGGAGGGTACACCTATTATGCTTACTGGATAGTCTTCTTCCAAACCATAGGCTGGTGCCGAACGATAGGGAAGGAAGAAAACCATTTAGCCTAACGATGGTGTACAGAAGGTAACGACTAAAGACAAATAAAGAGATTTGGTGAGATGGCAATAAAATATACGGTTGAAGTCATGAATTCGATTATGGAAGAGGCATTACTAGGAATACCAGAATACCCCTACGAAACATTTTCATGTTTCGGTGCATTGTTAAAGAAAACTGTTTTCCGGATTAGATACTTACTCCAAGGGTATGTATTTACCAGGTTTCATTCTCATATCTGTATGGTTTTACAGATGATGAGTGGGAGTAAGTTATTGGGAATTAGGTAATTATCCTCATTATATCGGAATTCGTTGTAATTGGTGATATTTGAGGAAATCGCCTGAGTACAGTTTTCAACCTACGACGCACAGGTTTTGAGTTGTTCAACTCAGCGGACTTATACAGAGTATTGTATGTTGTCCAAGTGTCCATCAGGACAAAGGGATAGGTCCTCGTACTATGTTCTGTTTACTTATGACTTCTCTAGTTTTTAGACAAGTGTTTCGTAGAAATACAAGGTCTAAGTTTTGAGAAGTTGTGAGTATAAGAATAAAGTAGAGAACCAGGTATCATAAGTATCGGGATTCTTCAAAGAGATCGAAGATGTAGATTGTTGTGATTGGTATTCAGATGATAGTAATGGTTTTGAGAAACGTGTTTCTCTTTCAGGTTACTCATAATTGGATGGATTCCTAAGTTGAGTAATGCTGATTAGCCTCTTTCCATTAAGTTGATTTGCACTGGAGAGAGTTGCATGATTAGAATCTGGTTCCAATTAAACAAGTGCCAAAGTTTCTATATTGGATATAGAATGGTTCATACCTTAACGATATTAAGGTACGGGGAGTTGTCCAGCTTATGCTTAAAACCAGACTCTGGATAACTCAGGGCACGTTTCTGTAATGGCTGTTTGTGGGTTGACCCTAGGTATGACGAGGGTTGATATTCTACCATTTGGAAGATCAATAGTGATATTGTTCTTGACTCGCCACAGTTTTAGTAAAATAGATCTTTTTCAGAAAACAGTAGTGGGAGTATGGTAGAACTGGAAGTGATTCCAGAACCGCAAACGATTACGGAAAATTTAATAGGACCTATATATACAATCAGGTTTGACATTCCATTAGCCACTCCACAGATATGGTGGGTAACCTCAGATACCCGAGAGGTACTCCGGTAGCCTTAAGGACGGTGACAGGGAGGTTCTTATCTACCCAGACTTGACACTACTATTGTTCCAGGCTATGAGACCCGGTAGGAGGGTTGTTGTGGTCAGTGGGAGCAGCGGAAGAATAGTGGGCAAGTAGCTTATGTCTATTTATAGACTAGAGAAGATATAGCGGAGATAGATCATCTATTTTTGATGTGACAGTCATGGGTTTGACTTCATCAGAATAGGGGATGGATCTGTTAAGAAGGTAGTAGGGTGTGATGTCATGGTATCTGGATGACATACACAGAGTAGGAAGTAAAATTCCAATACTACGATCGGTTGTACTGTGGTCGTCACACAGTTGTTTCTCCAGAAAGGATACGGATATAATATCAGACATTATGGTTTCTAGATCTATGGTTTTAGATCTGGATTTGGGTAGTTTCCCAATGTGGTTACTTTGACAGTATTCTAATGGTTTTTAGAATAGATGACTCTCGGCATGGTGGTGTACCTGCAGGTGATGGAGTCACCCTCTCTAAAGGTGTCTTACAGACTAAAGGGGAGAGGGATGTGCATGATTGGCAGATCACTTGCTTAGGCAATTGAGTCAATTATGAGATGTCAAGTACCACACCAAATGTTGTTTTTGCAATAGATGCAATAAGTTTGTATTAATCCAATCCTGGAGAAACATAAGGAAGCAGTTTTAGAACATAAGTGCATGTTCTACGGATTTGATGACGGCAGCCTCCTTCGGGAGACGGTTATCATTCCAGGCTTCAAAGGTGACATGGATGACAGAGAGATTGTCAGAGTTATAGTTTTCCCTCTGACGAGGGACAGTATTATGGACAGGTGGTCCAAGAGGATACTGATTAGGTTCAGTGATCGATACAGTCTAAGAAGTTTGGAATTGGAGTTCATTTATGAACTAGGTCCGATCAGATATGCAGAAATATTCTAAGACAGGTATTACTCAATTCGGGAGATGGCTTTCTCCGCGAACTTGAGATTTAGAGAGATATAGATGTAGGGTTCCTAGGCACACTAATGAGGCCTCACATGTGATCAAGCATGCCCAATCCAAAATTTTCATGTGCCTACAAACCCTAATACGGATCGTTAACTAGATAATGGGGCGATGCAAGCAAGTAAACGAATTTATAGCTAAAGGAAAGTGACTACGACCTTTGTAGATCCGGTCCTCCACTTCCTTTGCTCCGCATAGACGTCCCTCCACTGTACAAATCGAAATCCTAGACTCTTGCGATGGTTTCATCGGAGAAAAAATCGGGCTAGGTCGCCGACTTCGATGCCGAAGATGATCTACGTCGAGGCAACACAAGATCAAGCTCCAACTTCACCAAGTCATGAAACTTGTGAAGAAAACACCCTATACTACTTGACAAGTGGTAGAGGATGAAGAAATAGGAAGTGGGTTCACTTTAGAATTGGATTTCTCACTCTTTTTCTCAAGTTGCCATTGATGGTTGCAAGGTTTCTTCATTGTTGAAGATGAAGAAGAAGAAGAAGGAATATGATAAGTATTATTCAAAATAGAAAATAAAATGAATACTTATCATATAGCAACCATGGTTAAGTGTAGAGACTAAACTAGGGTTTGGTTGAATGGTTAGGTTAAGGAAAAGAACAAGAATGGTCAAGCTTTCAACACTTCAAGAAGTTTCAACAAAACAACAAAATAAGCCACCATTCTTTCTTGCCTTAAAATTAAATAAATAAAAGAAATAGTTAAGAAAATGAAAACCCTAACCATTACATAACCATGGTTTAATCATACACACAAACATTCATGTATCATCAAACATGATACAATGAAGTGCACAAAAATATATCACATATACAATGTGCACATCAAGTGAGAAAATCCTTTTAAAGTGAACCAATACTAGTTAATGCAAAGTAATATATCAAATATATAATTATATATTAAATCATTAAATCAACACTTGATTCAATGATCCGGTCATGTCGCATATAACCGACTAGTATCCAATGTATCGACTTATCGAATCAATCTTCGATTCGATAACTAGGTTATATCGCATACAACCAATCGATACATTCATCGCGAGAATGGAATACGGTATCACATACACGCATTATTCTCGGTGTTAGTGTATATGCCCTAGAGGCCATTACTGTATCATACTAGTTTGTATATTACTTAATGGAAGCTTGGGATATTCACAGTTGTATATACAATCTTGCTCGAAATGGTAGTATGCTACTTGGTTTGTCTCTGCTTTAATATGTGCATGTGTTTCTTTTAGCATATTGCTGGTATACATATTAGTAGAGCCCTTAGGATCTTTGCTTGATTACCAGCGTTGTGATGGCGCTCGCACTCGTGGGAGCTGGGTAATCTATAAGCACATCCTTATACAGGTCCCTGGTCGTTGGACTATCGAGACAGGGCATCGATACTCCGGAGTAGACTAGCGTATGCGCTTCTCATCCCAGTGTGGGAGACGGTCTGTCCCACAGCCGTTAGTACGTCGTACTTGGGATAGTATGCGGGTGCTCGTTAGGTTACGAGTACACTGGACAGGACTCGTCGGGAACTGTTGGTTGGTAATATACCTATCGTCAGTTATCAGTTCCCAGGTGACATGAGTACAGCTTAGTCCGCTGACTTGACACTGTCACTTCGCCTCGAGTGTGTTCCCACTGCACTTTGATTACTACCCTACCACGGCTCAAAGGAGCTGTGCAAACAGGTAGTTTTTGGGTGCAGTCCCGAAGCACTTGGAGGCAGTGACGGTTAGACAGGATTCGTCTCTCCCGGTATTGGGGGTTGACATCGCGCTGTGTCTAGGAGAGCCATTACACGAGTAGTCCCTGGCCAGGGCAAGCGAGATATACTGGTAGGTTTCCAGTGTTATCTCAGGGTGTTCTGGGCTACACTCCGACACGACTTGTACCGCTATTAGGGGACTGACGTTCACCGCCCCCCTAGGCCCGCCATGCGATGTATCAGACGAACAGACCGGACTGTACGGAGACTGTCACATACAGGCTCAGTAGGAGTGCAGATGGGGTTCACCTCGTCAGTCTTCTTATCGACATCTACCTGGGGACCGTTACGTACAGCTAGTGCCGCTTGCGGTCTGTGGTTAAACCCACTGCCAGCGTAGTGTCGAGTCTTTAGAGTCCCACACAGAGAGCTATTCGCCTTTAGGCAAAATGAGTAGAGGTCGCATGGTTTTGCGACAGGGTTCGTTCACATTCGCGCACTTGTGCACGTTTGCTGTCCGGACAGTTTATACTAGCGGGCTTTGGTTTAAGCCGGATCCTAGTATATGTTTTGAGATTGGTTTTTCTCATTGTGTTCGTGTTCCTCGGATCACGAATGCGGGTGCGTATGCACAGTTGCTTGAGATTGAGGGAGAGGACCTTGATTAGGGTTAATGGCTATTGTCATTTTATTAACCCTAATATTTATGTGTGTGTTATTGTTAATTAGTAATTAGTTTGATAATTATCCATGGTTGTGGTTATTGACCTTTTGACTTCTTTGACTTGTTGACCAAGGTTGACACTTTGACCATCATAATTTCTTTTGGAAGATGCTTTTTGATCTTTGCAATTTGAAATGATAATGGTCATGTCATGATTTACCATGATAATTATCTAGCTAATTATTCAATTAAATTAATTCACACATATTAGTGAGAAGAGCTCTATTATTTTCTCATTCTCTCATATCATTTCTCTCTCTTGTTCATCCTCTCCCTCAAGCTCTCTCCCTCTCATGTGTTGAGAAACAAAAAGCTTGAGAAAAATCTTCACTTGATCCTCTCTACTCTCTTCTAGGGTTCAAGTCTTAGCATTTCTTGCACTCTAGTTACTCCTAGCTTGGAGTTGAAGCTAAAGGTGGTGGCTTTCAAGTGGATCTTTCTTTGACGGAAGAAGACAAGTAAGGTGAGGCCTTTCTACCATTCCGACGAGCAAGGAGAGAAGGAGTTCGAGCTCAAGGTATAACCTTTCTACAACTTAGTTAGTTGTTAGTTTACTTTAGCTAGTTTTCGTTTAGCAAAGATCCTCACAAGCAAAGTCCATGTTGCCTAAGTCATTAAAAATCCGTTTTTTATTATGTTTTCCGCCTCCCGTAAGCACCGGGATGGGCAACACGGACTTACAGTGGTATCAGAGCCTAACTAAACCTAAACTAGCTAAGTAGTTAAGTGTAACGAAGTTTCGAAACCGGAAAATCGAAAAACCAAACTTGCAAAACCCTAGTTTCTGTTAAAATTTTTTCTGCTCAAAATGAAAATATTTATACATGTAAAATCGTCTCAGGGTTTTCTGAATACACCCAAGAAAAACGATACCCTAATTCCATGAAGCCGCCGCCCTTCCGCCGCACGAGCTAGGCATCGGCGGCGGAAGCGCCGCGGTTTGTCGTTATCGGCGCATCGTTTTTCGTGCAGTGTGTGTTGTTGTTGGTTTTGGGATTTTTAGGATATATTATATGTGCCCAGATTTTCCAGAACTAAAATTTACTTTTGGGGGCCTATAAATCCGTATTTTTTCGGAACTTCACTACACTTTAACTACATCGGTTATATCTGTAATGCTTGCATGTATTGAACGTCGGCTAATCGCTATAAGACGATTAGTCGGGGTTATACATGATCTGTGATTGTTATTGGTTTGTGGATATGAATGGATTGGATTGTCGCGGGTGAATGGCCGGGGTGGATGTGAGATGAGCGTTGTTTTTCTTTCATTCATTTGTAACATGTAAATTGATGTAATTATATTCTTTGTATGGCCGCACAACCGGGTCGGGGTTGTAGCCGTCATTGTATAATTCTTTTTACTGTTTTTGCTCCTAGGATAGACCCATGGAGGGGGTGCACAAACTACCGGGTATCTCGAAGTGCCGAGTGGCCTACTCACGGTGGTGAGGGAGGTTGCTTCGCTTCGGGTGCTTGGCGGGTAGTTTGCCGCACCCGTAGGGGTCTTGGGTGGGGTATTGGCTATTCACCGCGACCGTGTAATCCGCTTTGCGTTGCAGGCTCGAACGCATTGCGGATTCCTAGTATATCCAATGTATTCATCTGTGATCTATAATGTCTATCATTGCTATATATTTATATATAATAACTATTTAGGCGTTGCTTATGTTTTACAGCCGCGCTAGCCCAGCCCCCGCTCTGTCGTTAGTTAAGTAACCTAACGGGTGATGACGGGGCCCCGTGGCGAATGCGAATGGCATAAGCGTACGTCATATTTTGGTTGTTTTCTGCAATGGTAGGATTAAATGATGGGACGCATTAAAAGAACTAATGCAAGAAATAAACCAAGTAAAAGTCGATTGGAACACTTTGAAAACCACTCGGTTCTTTTCAAAACTAAACTTTTAAACGCGGAGCTTGAACCACTCCTTTTTAAAAGCTATCTCGTTCCATCGATTATATCAAGTTCACTACGTTCACGGTTTCGCCAAAACCATTCGTAGCCCTCCGTCATTCCACATGAATGGTCAAAAGTATTCAAGCTATGTATTTTGGCCAAAGTCAAGGCATAGTGATTGGTAGCGTTTGGGTATTCATGTGCAGCATAGATAGATGCGTTGATTTGGGACAGTCGTGCTGCCATTTTGGCCAAAGTCAAGGGTAGGTACGGATGGGTCCAAATTAACCAGGAGAATGACGGGTAGAACTTGACATGTGACTTATGATATTTTGGCCAAAGTCAAGGTCATAAGAGCATGGGGCAAAAATCCACATCGGGAGTTTCATAAGTACTGAAACTTGCTAGTGTTGCATACCATTTGGAGTGTGATGATTCTGGTAGGATTCCTTCGGTTTTATCACGCGATGATATTTGGATCCCGATCCTACTGTGAGTATATGCTACTCCTCGGGAAAACTCTCACTTAACGATCAATGCTATAAACCTAGTAGGTGCCTAGAAAGGTGTTAGCGGGGCTACGCCCACAGGGAAAAGAGGTTACTTAATTAAGGAACTTCGCGAAAGCGTTGGAAAACCTCCCTCGAAGTACCGACACTGGCCTGGCTGAACGGTTAAGCAAGTATTGTACGGTGAGAATGATCCCGGCTAATCCTTTTCTTTACGGTTTGAGAAGGGATTCGAGAGACAGTGGGAGCCATCCAGTTTAGACAAACTAAAAACCACTCTAAACTTGCAAGAGCATCATGCTAAAGTGTTTCTTTTCTCTCTCCTAATTGCAGCGACCATTCAAGATGACCGGACTTAAGTTACTATTAGATAAAAACATATTGACAGGGCCAAACTACAAAGATTGGCTCAGGAATGTCAAGATGGCTATCACTTATGACAAGCTGGGGTATATACTTACCACCAAAGCTCCCCCTGTCCCAGGTCCCACCTCCAGCGTCGCGGATGTTGAAATCCGTAAGACATGGGAGATAGATTGCGCGAGGGCCAAATGCCTCGTATTAGCCTCGATGGACAACGAACATCAGAGGAGGCACGAGAATATGGACCTAGAGTCCATATTTCTCCATACAAAAGAACTGTATGGAGAGCAGTCTCGTATCGCAAGATACGAAGTGTCGAAGAAGCTCTTTTCGGCAAGGTTGGCCGTCGGATCATCGGTAGCGGACCACGTGCTTAAGATGATCGGCTACATAGAGGAGCTCGCGGACCTTGGGACCACGTTGGAGAATGAAC
The DNA here is from genome assembly GCA_030015575.1 of Agapanthus africanus. Taxonomy (NCBI): domain Eukaryota; kingdom Viridiplantae; phylum Streptophyta; class Magnoliopsida; order Asparagales; family Amaryllidaceae; genus Agapanthus; species Agapanthus africanus. The sequence goes on from CM057342.1 coordinate 385,926,297, forward strand.
TCTATACCGATTTGATTCTCCAGTCCCTTCCTTCCACTTACGCCCAGTTCATTCTTAACTTCAACATGCAAGGAAAGGAGGTTGAACTTGCCGAACTTCTGAACATGTTGAGGACTGCTGAGGGCACCCTACAGAAGGGTAGGGAGACATCCACTTTGTTTGTAGGAGGATCTTCCTCTTCTAGGTCCAGGGCGAAAGCCAAGGGCAAGAAGAAGAAAGCCCCCGCCAAACCAAGAGGCGGTGTCGGTAAAGTGGATACGAAGGGAAAGGGTAAAGCAACAAAGGTAGCGGGGAAGCTGGTGGGGAAGGAAGAATGCTTCTATTGTCACAAAAGTGGTCACTGGAAACAAGATTGCAAGGCTTGGAAAGCCAGAACACAGGATTTGAAGCGAGTTGCAGCTTCAGCTTCAGGTGTGTATGTTATTGAAAATTGTCTATCAATAAACTCTACTTCCTGGGTATTGGATACCGGATCAGGATCTCATATCTGTAATTCTTTGCAGGCGTTGAGAAAGCGTAGAGTTTTGAAGGCAGGTGACATGACCCTCAGAGTTGCGAACGGTGCTAGCATGGATGCTGAGGCCGTGGGGGACTATCACCTGGGATTATCAGATGGACACTTTTTGGTTTTGCGTAGTTGTTATTATGTACCAAATGCAACCTGTAATATCATTTCTGTATCTTTATTATTTAAAGAAGGTTATGAATTTGCATTTGTAAGTAATGTAGTGAACATTCACCTTAATCAAGTGTTGATTGGGTCAGGTACATTGAACAACGGTATATACGTTTTAAACCAACCACAGATTTTCAATATCCAGAATACACACAAAAGAAAGTCTCCAGAAATTAATAAAACTTTCTTATGACATTATAGACTGGGTCACATCAACGAGAGAAGATTGACTAAGTTACATACTGAAGGATATTTAGATTCGTTCGAATATCAATCGTATGCAACTTGTCAATCCTGTCTAAAAGGAAAGATGACAAAGGCTCCGTTTTCTGGACACGGAGAAAGAGCGAGCGAGCTCTTGGGACTCGTACACAGCGACGTGTGCGGTCCAATGTCTACACATGCGCGAAGCGGTTTTTCTTACTTCATAACTTTTACGGATGATTTTTCAAGGTACGGTTATGTCTTCTTAATGAAACATAAATCCGAGGCTTTTGAAAAATTCCAGGAATATAAGAATGAAGTAGAAAAACAAACAGGCAAAAGTATCAAGATCCTAAGATCGGATCGAGGAGGAGAATACTTAAGTGTCGAATTCCTGAATTACTTAAAAGAGAATGGAATTCTCTCTCAGCTTACTCCTCCATACACTCCGCAACATAACGGTGTATCGGAGAGACGGAACCGAACCCTATTGGATATGGTACGGTCCATGATGAGTAACGCTGAGTTACCGCGATCATTCTGGGGGTATGCGCTAGAAACAGCTGCATATCTTTTGAACCGTGTTCCCACTAAGACTGTGCCTACCACACCATATGAGTTATGGAGTGGGAAGAAACCCTATCTTAATCACATTAAGACATGGGGATGTCCAGCTTTTGTAAAAAAGCAGCATGCGGACAAGCTCGAGGCACGCTCAGTACAGTGTAAGTTTGTGGGATATCCAAAGAACTCCAAGGGATATTACTTCTATTGCGAAGAGGAACAAAAAGTCCTTGTTTCTCGCCATGCCCACTTTCTAGAACATCAGTTCATAGAAAAAGAATTAAGTGGGAGCGCGATAGAACTGGAAGAAATTCCAGAACCACAAACTATTACTGAAAGTTTAGTGGAACCAGAAGGTTCAAAAGAACAGGACATTCCTACGCCGCTCCGCAGGAGTAGTAGGCAGTCTCATCCGCCCGAGAGATACTACGGTTTTCTCATTGACGGGGATAGAGAAGACTGCATCCTGGATTGTGATGAGCCTACTAGCTTCCAGCAAGCCATTCAGAGCGTCGACTCGGTAAAATGGCTGGATGCAATGCGGACCGAGATGGAGTCCATGTACACCAACAAAGTATGGACGTTGGACATTGCTCCAGACGGGGTAAAACCCGTAGGATGCAAGTGGATCTTCAAAAGGAAGATTGGTGTAGATGGACAGGTTGAGACCTATAAAGCTAGACTGGTAGCAAAGGGTTTTCGTCAGCGACCTGGTTTGGACTATGACGAAACCTTTTCTCCAGTAGCTATGCTGAAATCCATTCGGATCCTTCTTGCCATCGCTGCTTTCCACGATTATGAGATTTGGCAGATGGACGTAAAGACAGCTTTTCTAAATGGTCATTTAGAGGAGTGTGTCTATATGGACCAGCCAGAGGGTTTCATTCAGGGTGGGAGCAGCGGAAAGGTGTGCAAGTTGCTCAAGTCCATTTATGGACTCAAGCAGGCATCGCGGAGTTGGAACATCTGTTTTGATGAGACGGTCAAAGAATTTGGCTTTATCAAAAATCCAGATGAACCATGCATCTATTGTAGATTTGTAGCGAGAACTGTAGTATTCCTCGTTTTATACGTGGATGACATTCTCTTAATAGGAAATGACATTCCTATGCTACAATCTGTCAAGGGGTTCTTGTCACACAGGTTCTCCATGAAAGACCTGGGTGATGCCTCCTACATTCTGGGTATCCGGATCTACCGTGACAGATCAAAGAGGATATTAAGACTCTCGCAGTCCAGGTACATCGACACCATACTGAAGAGATTCAGTATGGAAGATTCCAAGCGCGGTAATCTACCGGCTTGTCACGGGATCACCCTCTCCAAAGAGATGTCTCCCAAGACTGATTTGGAGAGGGATCGCATGTCTATTATACCCTACGCTTCTGCGGTAGGCTCTATAATGTATGCGATGTTGTGTACCAGACCGGATGTGGCTTATGCACTGAGTGTGGTAAGCAGGTATCAGTCAAACCCTGGGGAGAAACATTGGATAGCAGTAAAGAACATTCTCAAGTACCTGAGAAGGACTAAGGAGATGTTCTTGGTGTATGGCGGAAAAGACCTGCAGGTTGAGGCCTTTGCTGACTCCAGCTTCCAGAGTGACAAGGATGATTCCAAGTCCATGTCGGGTTTTGTCTTTACCCTCAATGGAGGGGCGGTGTGTTGGAAGAGCTCCAAACAGGAAACCGTTGCTGACTCGACTATGGAAGCGGAATACATCGCTGCATCTGATGCCGCAAAAGAAGCTGTCTGGATGAGGAAGTTCTTGAAAGAACTTCAGGTGGTTCCGTCCATTGTTGACCCAATACCTCTGTATTGCGACAACAACGGGGCTATAGCTTTAGCGAAGGAACCCAGGTCCCATCAGAAATCCAGACACATCTTAAGGCGGTATCACCTGATCAGGGAGATCGTAGATCGCCAGGAGATCAAGGTCCGGAGAGTTGCATCAGAGGATAACACTGCAGATCCACTCACAAAGGCCCTACCCCAAACTCAGTTCGAGCGGCTGATCGAGATGATAGGTCTTCGATACGCCAGTACATGGCCTTAGTGCAAGTGGGAGATTGTTAGTGTATATGCCCTAGAGGCCATTACTGTATCATACTAGTTTGTATATTACTTAATGGAAGCTTGGGATATTCACAGTTGTATATACAATCTTGCTCGAAATGGTAGTATGCTACTTGGTTTGTCTCTGCTTTAATATGTGCATGTGTTTCTTTTAGCATATTGCTGGTATACATATTAGTAGAGCCCTTAGGATCTTTGCTTGATTACCAGCGTTGTGATGGCGCTCGCACTCGTGGGAGCTGGATAATCTATAAGCACATCCTTATACAGGTCCCTGGTCGTTGGACTATCGAGACAGGGCATCGATACTCCGGAGTAGACTAGCGTATGCGCTTCTCATCCCAGTGTGGGAGACGGTCTGTCCCACAGCCGTTAGTACGTCGTACTTGGGATAGTATGCGGGTGCTCGTTAGGTTACGAGTACACTGGACAGGACTCGTCGGGAACTGTTGGTTGGTAATATACCTATCGTCAGTTATCAGTTCCCAGGTGACATGAGTACAGCTTAGTCCGCTGACTTGACACTGTCACTTCGCCTCGAGTGTGTTCCCACTGCACTTTGATTACTACCCTACCACGGCTCAAAGGAGCTGTGCAAACAGGTAGTTTTTGGGTGCAGTCCCGAAGCACTTGGAGGCAGTGACGGTTAGACAGGATTCGTCTCTCCCGGTATTGGGGGTTGACATCGCGCTGTGTCTAGGAGAGCCATTACACGAGTAGTCCCTGGCCAGGGCAAGCGAGATATACTGGTAGGTTTCCAGTGTTATCTCAGGGTGTTCTGGGCTACACTCCGACACGACTTGTACCGCTATTAGGGGACTGACGTTCACCGCCCCCCTAGGCCCGCCATGCGATGTATCAGACGAACAGACCGGACTGTACGGAGACTGTCACATACAGGCTCAGTAGGAGTGCAGATGGGGTTCACCTCGTCAGTCTTCTTATCGACATCTACCTGGGGACCGTTACGTACAGCTAGTGCCGCTTGCGGTCTGTGGTTAAACCCGCTGCCAGCGTAGTGTCGAGTCTTTAGAGTCCCACACAGAGAGCTATTCGCCTTTAGGCAAAATGAGTAGAGGTCGCATGGTTTTGCGACAGGGTTCGTTCACATTCGCGCACTTGTGCACGTTTGCTGTCCGGACAGTTTATACTAGCGGGCTTTGGTTTAAGCCGGATCCTAGTATATGTTTTGAGATTGGTTTTTCTCATTGTGTTCGTGTTCCTCGGATCACGAATGCGGGTGCGTATGCACAGTTGCTTGAGATTGAGGGAGAGGACCTTGATTAAGGTTAATGGCTATTGTCATTTTATTAACCCTAATATTTATGTGTGTGTTATTGTTAATTAGTAATTAGTTTGATAATTATCCATGGTTGTGGTTATTGACCTTTTGACTTCTTTGATTTGTTGACCAAGGTTGACACTTTGACCATCATAATTTCTTTTGGAAGATGCTTTTTGATCTTTGCAATTTGAAATGATAATGGTCATGTCATGATTTACCATGATAATTATCTAGCTAATTATTCAATTAAATTAATTCACACATATTAGTGAGAAGAGCTCTATTATTTTCTCATTCTCTCATATCATTTCTCTCTCTTGTTCATCCTCTCCCTCAAGCTCTCTCCCTCTCATGTGTTGAGAAACAAAAAGCTTGAGAAAAATCTTCACTTGATCCTCTCTACTCTCTTCTAAGGTTCAAGTCTTAGCATTTCTTGCACTCTAGTTACTCCTAGCTTGGAGTTGAAGCTAAAGGTGGTGGCTTTCAAGTGGATCTTTCTTTGACGGAAGAAGACAAGCAAGGTGAGGCCTTTCTACCATTCCGACGAGCAAGGAGAGAAGGAGTTCGAGCTCAAGGTATAACCTTTCTACAACTTAGTTAGTTGTTAGTTTACTTTAGCTAGTTTTCGTTTAGCAAAGATCCTCACAAGCAAAGTCCATGTTGCCTAAGTCATTAAAAATCCGTTTTTTATTATGTTTTCCGCCTCCCGTAAGCACCGGGATGGGCAACACGGACTTACACTCGGTCCCGCACATATCTCATATGCGCTCCTATTTCGTTTCGCTTGAGCCAGGAAACCTTTGTGTAGGACTCTAAAGACTCGTCAATACGCCGGCAGCAGATGATGATCATATCAAGCACCCACAAGCCGCAAGCGGTCTGCTAAACGTAACGGCCACCCGGGTATTGAGCGATCAGAAGATCGACGAGCAAGCCCGCTCACACTCTTGTGAATCCAACCAGTAACACTTACCGTACAGTCCGGTCTGTTCGTCTGATATGTCGCATATCTCGCCTAGGGGTGGTAAACGTCAGACCTCAATAGCTCGATAAGTCATGCCGACATGAGGTCCATAACATTCGTGAAACTACTGATAACTCTTACCAGTATATCACTGCAACCCTGGCCAGGGATTTCCTATTATGGCCAGTCGAGCATAGCGCAACATCAACCCCCAATACCGGGAGAGACGAATCCCCTCCTATCGCTCATTGCCTCCATGTGAATCGGGACTGTACCCAAAAACCACCTGTTTGCACGACTCAGTAGAGCCGTGGTAGGATGGAAATCAAAGCACAGTGGGAGACACACAAGATTCTATGACGATCTCGGGTCAACAGACTAAGCTGTACCAGTGTCACCAGAGAACTGCCATCTGACGTGAGGTATAATACCATCTGGGAGTTCTCGGCGAGTCTGTTCAGTGTACCCAGTCTCCACTGAGCACCCGCATACTATCTCTGATGTCAAACACCAATGGATATGGGATCATCCATCGCCCATCACATGGGTCGAGAAGATATACGCTAGTCTACTCTGGAATATCGATGCTCCGTTTCGATATTCCCACGACTAGGAACATTGAAGGATGTACTCATGGACTACCCAGGCCCCACTAGTATGATCTACATCATAGTCCTGGAAGTCGAGTACACATCCTAAGGGCTTTATCAACATGTAATCAGAGAGACAGAAAGTATACATGTTAAGATAAAGAGCAACCAGATAGCGTACTATCATGTCGAGCAAGAAAGTCCTACCTATATATGTCCCAGCATCCACTACAATATACATCCAATGTACAGTAATGGCCTCTAGGGCATACATATAACTAACAATCTCCCACTTGCACTAGGGCCATCTGTAGCAGTAGTTGTAGTATCTAATACTCTACCATCCCCTAAAGTCTCTCTTTGGGAACGGCCTTCGTGAGTGGATCCGCCGTGTTGTCCTTTGAGTCTGCTCTCCTAATCTCGATCACCCTGGAGATCAACTATCTCTATGATCAGGTGATACTGCCTCAGAATATGTCTGGGTCACTGATGGGATCGGGGTTCCTTGGCCAAAGCCACACTTCCATTGTCATACAATGGTAGGAACCTAGTTCATCTTATGAACCAATATACACCCAAACTGCCTCTTTGGTAGTATCTTTAATAGCGATGTTACCAGCCTTTATCGTCTAGTTTGCCACGGTATCTAGCTTGGAACTCTTCCAACATACCGTCCCTCCACCGAGGGTGAAGACAATGCCTGTGACTGACATTCAGTCGTCTTTATCACCCTAGAACCCTTCCAGTGATTCTCCCCAGGATCGATTGATACCATCTCACTACATCTAGTGAGAATCCTAGCATCCAATTACATCTATCTCATAGATGAAAACTCAGGATTTAGGAGGTATCACTTTGATCCTATTGGAGAATCCTTGTGATAAGCGGAGATTGACCGAGCGTAGTATAGGAAACCCCTTGCCTATCAAGAGTATGTTGTCCACGTACAATACGAGGATGACCACCTTACTCTCTACTACCTTTTTGTACTTACAAGGTTCATCTACCATTTTGATGAAGTCAAACACTTCGACTACCACATCAAAACAGACGTTCCAACTCCGCGATGCCTGCTTTATCATGTAAAGCAACTTGCACACGTTTCCGCTGCTCCCACTGTTTACGAAGCTCTCTGGTTGTGTTCTTATAGACGTTCTCTTCTAAATCATAATTTTAGAAAAGCAGTCATGGCACCCAACCACCAGATATCGCAGTCATGGAATGTATCCGTGGTAAGTAGGATCTGGATGGACTTAAGCATAGCCACTGGAAAAAGGTTTCATCATTATCCATGCCTGGTTGATGACGAAAACCTTCAACAAGTCAAGCTTTGAAAGTCTCAACCTTTCCATCTACACTAAGTAATCTTCTCAAGATATACTTTCTCCTGATGGGGATTTAACCCTTCAGATATAGCAACCAAAGTCCATACTTTGTTGGTGTACATGGATTCCATTTAAGATCGCTAAGCATCCAGCCATTCTTACAGAGTCCCTACTCTCGATGGTCTGCTCGAAACTAGTTGGGTCATCATCTCATGATGTATTTCTCGCTCCCACTGTCATCGAGAAACCGAAGTATCTCTCAGGCGGATCAGAAACCCTACCACATCGGCGGAGAGGCTGAGGTTCGTCGGGAACTATTGAATCCTTTAGTTCTGTCAAATCATCAGCTGCAGTTTTGTATAGCTAGAACCTTTCCAGTTCTACAGAACTGACCTTGCCTTGATTTTGTCCGGATTTTGCTTTTGACATAGGCCGGACAATCCCAAATCTTAACTTACTTAAGAGATGGGCTCATCCCATACCATATCTCATATGGAGTGGTAGGTACTGATTTGATTCGAACCTAATTCAATAGGTATGCAGCTTCTGTTAGTTATATGTATGCCCTAGAGGCCATTACTGTACATTGGATGTATATTGTAGTGGATGCTTGGACATATATAGGGAGGACTTTCTTGCTCGACATGATAGTATGCTATCTGGTTGATCTTTACCTTAACGTGTACACTGATTGTCTCTCTGTTACATGTTGGTAAAGCCCTTAGGATATGTACTTGACTACCTGGACTATGATGCGGATCATACTAGTGGGGACATGGTAGTCCATAAGTACATCCTTCAAGGTCTCTAGTCGTGGGTGTATCGAGACGGGGCATCGATATACCAGAGTAGACTAGCGTATACCTTCTCGACCCATACAGATGGGCGATGGATGATCCCATATCCATTGGTGTTTGACATCAGAGATGATATACGGGTGCTCAGTAGAGACTGGGTACACTGGACGGACTCGCCGAGAACTCCCAGATGGTATTATACCTTACGTCAGATGGCAGTTCTCTAGTGACACTGGTACAGAGTCTTCTGTTGACCCGAGATCGTCATAGAGTCTTGTGTGGTTCCCACTGTGCTTTGATTTCCATCTTACCATGTCCAAGAGGGCGTGCAAAATGGTGGTTTTTGGGTACAGTCCCGAATCACATGGAGGCAATGAGCGATAGGAGGGGATTCGTCTCTCCCGGTATAGGGAGTTGATGTTGCGCTGTGTTCGATTGGCTATAACCGGAAATCCCTGGCCAGGGTTGCTGAGATTTACTGGTAAGTGTTACCAGTAGTTTCTCGAATTGTTATAGACCTCATATCGACACGACTTATTGAGCTATTGGGGTCTGACGTTTACCACCCCTAGGCAAGATATGCGACATATCAGACGATCAGACCGGATTGTACGGTAAGTATTACTGGTTGGATTCACAGGAGTGTGAGCGGGCTTGCTCGTCGATCTTTCGATCGCTCAATACCCGGGTGGCCGTTACGTTTAGCAGACCGCTTGCGGCTTGTGGGTGTTTGATATGATCATCACCTGCTGCCGGCGTATTGACGAGTCTTTAGAGTCCTACACAGAGGTTTCCTGGCTCAAGCGAAACGAAATAGGAGCGCATATGAGATATGTGCGGGACCGAGAATAATGCGTGTATGTGATACCGTATTTCATTCTCGCGATGAATGTGTCGATTGGTTGTATGCGATATAACCTAGTTATCGAATCAAGGATTGATTCGATAAGCTGATACATTGAATATTAGTCGGTTATATGCGATATGACCGGGTCGTTAAATCAAGTGTTGATTTAATGATTTAATGCATATTTATATATTTGATATATTACTTTGCATTAACTAGTATTGGTTCACTTTATATGGGTTTTCTCACTTCATTTGCACATTGTATATGTGATATAGTTTTGTGCACTTGTATGTATCATTTTTGATGATACATGATAGTTTGGTGTATGGTTTAAACCATGGTTGGTCAATGGTTAGGGTTTCTTATGCTTCATTTACTTATTCTTTTATTTATTCATTGATTTGTGAAAGAAATAAAATGGTGGCCATTTTTGGATTATCCTTGAAGCTTCATGAAGCTTTGAAATGGTTGACCATTTTGTTTCTTTCTCTAACCCTAACCATACAACCTAACCTTAGTTAATTCTCTACACCTAACTAGAGTTGGATTATGATAAGTATTCATTGATTTTCTTTTTTGCAAAATAACTTATCATAATATTCTTTCTTCTTCTTCTTCATCTTCTTCAATGAAGAAAGCTTGACTTCATCAATGGTGATTGATGAAAAAGAGTGAGAAATCCAAATCTAAAGTGAACCCACCTCCTATTTCTTCATCCTCTACCTCTTGCCAAGTAGTATAGGGTGTTCTCTTCACAAGTTTCATGACTTGGTGAAGTGGGAGCTTGATCTTGTGATGCTTTGATGTAGATCATCTTCGGCACGAAGTCGACGACCTAGCCCGCCCATTTCTCTGATGAAGCCGACGCTAGAGCCCGGGTTTCCATTTGGATAGCGAGGATACTTCATTGCGGAGCTATGGAGGTAGAGGACCGGATCTACAAAGGTTGTATTTCCGTTCACTTAGAGTAAAGTCGTTTACTTGTATTTGTTTCGCCTAAAATCTAGTTAACGATCCGTATTAGGGTTTCTCGGCACCCGTAAAATTTGAAATTGGCATGGTTGATGCCTTGTGAGACCTCTTGGGAGTGCCTAGGAACCCTACAGCTTCTCAAGTGCACAACCCCAAAAGGAAATAGGTAACTCAGTAGTACTCATCATAGAGCACACTATATCCAATATGGTGCGATTGCTCCACCCCGATACACCGTTGTGTTGTGGTGCATTCGGATGAGTAATACTGAGAGAGAATCTCATTTTCTTTTAGAATATCCAAGAATTCCATGCACAAGTATTCTCCTCCCTGATCTTATCATAGGACATAATACTTATACCCATATTGGTTCCCTACTTCTAGCTTATATTCTGTGAATATCTCAAAAGGTTCGGACTTGTGTTTCAACAGGAACATATGTCTGAACCTTGAGAGATTATCAGAGAACGTAATGAAGTATAAAGAACCAGTCCTGGCATTTGTAGACAGGAGATCTTACATACATCATCATGTATCAGTCCCAAGAGTTCACTAACTCTTTCTCTGTTTTCAATAAACAGAGCTATGGTCATCTTATCTTTGTGACATGACTGGCAAGTTTCACAAGATGTAAATTCAAACTGATTTAAATATGCATCTAAAATGTAACTTCAGCCAGTTGGGTCGCATTGATATGACCTAGTCTACAATGCCTCAAGAATGATTCGTTCATTTCTGAACTCTTCCTCTTGTGTGTGTTCTGTATACTAGGAACTATAGTTTGATTTAGAACGTCAATACTTTTAGATAACGCGCCTGAACCGATCAACTTTTGATATAGGAAATGTTCAAAACATTATCCATCAATACAAAATTATATCCTTCTTTACTAATAAACATACTGATATGATTTTGTATATCAGGTTCGATATCTAATAGCATTTGTTCAGAATCAATGTACTGGTAATACAGGGTGACAGTAACCAACAGACTTGGCTGCAACACTTGCCCCGTTTTCTGTCTCATGAAACTTATCACCTGTTCTCAGTTTTTCTACCTTTTGTAGCTCTATGTAACAGATTACATATCTGGGATCCTGATCCAGTATCAAATACCCAGGATGCAGAGGATACTGAGAAACAGTTATTTGTAATGAACACACCCGAAGGAGATGCATCATATGCACTTTCTTCGTTTAGGCGGCATAGGAATTCTGGTATTCCCCTATTTCCTGCTCTGTCTTATAACAATTATAAGTTGGAGCGGGACCAATGTTTCCCAGCTCAGTATAACAAGCGGGTTCGGTCAATACATCCATATTATTATCTTGATTAAGGCGTGATATGGTCGCTACCTGGAGAGAGAGAGAAGAAAACACTCTGCGTGCGCTCTTGCAAGATTAGATTGGTTATTTATTTTATCTAATCAGGATGGCTCCCACTGTTTTTATCAAATCTTCCTTCAAACCTTAAAAGGAAAGACTAGCCGGGATTAATTACACTCTATAAGTTCGCCAATCTTTCAGCCAGGCCAGTGTCGGTACTTTGAGGGAGGTTCCCCGTGCTTTTGCACGGACCTAATTACAGTAAACCTCGTTTTCCCAGAGGCGTAACCCCGTTGACACCTTTCTAGACACCTACTTGATCGGCTAATTGCAAAGTGCAAAACTCTCCCAGGAGTAACAATTACTCGCAGTGGGTATCGGGATCCAACTATCATATAGAAGGTATGCAATCTCATTGCAAATTTCGACATTTGAAACTCCCGATAATGGTTTTTACCCCTAGCACCTATGACCTTGGCTAAGGTCAACAAATCATAGGTACTAGTCAAGTTCTACCCGTCATTTCGTGATTAATTAGACCCACCCACATGACCCGTGGCTAAGGTCAACAAAGCCACATGACTGTCCTAACTAATCGCATCATATGCTGTGTAGGAAGACATCACTTAGCTACCGCACACTACGCCTCGGCTATGGTCGACAAACGTAGCACGAATACTAAGTACTCTACTTCCTAAAATGACGGAGGGTTGCGAATGGTTTTTAAGAAAACCTTTAACGCTTTGAACTTGATCTCGCTGCGGAATCAAATGGTTTTTAAATGGAATGTTTTTGAGGCTTTTTTAGTTTTGCTAAAGGGGTCACTCCTGGTGAAGGGATCGTCGGCCCTTTCCTCGTCGAATGAGGTGCGGGATATATCATATATATCACTGTGCAAAGAAGAAACTGTAGAAGCAATCAAAAGACAAACCGAGTGTGTAGCATCTGCCAGTTATTGCTAAAGGTGTCACTCCCGGTGAAGGGATCTCGGTCCTTTCCTCATCGAATAAGGTGCAGGATGTTCTACAATGAACACCGCGATGCAAAGCAAGAACTGTAGCTACCTGTTTTATTTTTGAAATTCGATTCCACAACATCAATTAGGTTTATTTTCTTTCATTAATCTTATTAATGAATATCCCATCATTTAAGTCCACCTAAACATCACAGATAAATATAACGTACGCTTATGCCATCCGCATTCGCCTCGATGTCCCGTCTGCACCATTAGGTTAGGTAACTAACGGCAGAGCGAGGCAGGGCTAGCGCGGGTGTAAAACATAAGCAACATCTATATAATATATCATATATACTATATACTATATTTATCTCAGCAAATCACATGATCACATCACAGATAACGCAGCAGAAAATATTATATGAAATATTGGATATACTAGGACGTCCGTGTTTTCAATACGAGCCAGTATAGAACATGGATTCCACGGTCGTGATGAATAGCCAATCCCACACCCTTAGACCCCTACGAGAGCGGCAAGCAACCCTACCAATTCTAGGGTTAGGAGACCTGGACTCGACTCCTCGAGATTGTCTCCCACTGGACCCTAGAACCCGGTTGCTTGTGCTCCCCTCCTTGGGTCTGTCCTAGTGCGGAAAAGTAAATAATATACAAAAGGTGACAGCTTCCGCAACCTGGAAGTGCCCCAATAAAAGAATATTACATGAATGAAAATGAAAAAACACTCATCTCACATAAAAACCCCCGGCTATTCAAACACGACGAACCAATATAACATATCCAGCAACACATAACATCACATGTCATCAACGTAAGTAAATATGCGCATCCCAATTGTCGTTGACATATAGCAACGAAACCGGCGATATCACATATTACACTTACGGTCACAGAAAAGAAAGTATAAAACTACAACAGTTGGAATCCGCATCCTCTTTAGACATCGCATGCCTAATCAAATGAAATACTTAGACATCACATGCCTAACAATTATAAATCCCGCATTTTAGTCTCATTATCGAAAACTCTTTTCAATATCAAGTCAGGAAATTCAACAAGATTCCCGACATTTTGATCGAATGCTCGTCGCAAACTTTAGCAGGCGGCCGCACCCCCGACGCCGACGACGAAGTGCACCAAGGCGGAACACCGCTGCCGCGAGCACCCGAACGGATGCTTTCGGCGATGGGGTTCTCCTACAGTCACTTGGTCGGGGCTATGGGGTGAGGCTGTCTATTAAGTTTACCCGGCGAGTATCCGCGTACGCTACGTGATTGCGACGGACTTTTGATCACATCAAAATTCCGTGGCAACCGATCAAGTGAGACTAAACTGCTATGTTTATAACATTCATTCAGTTATCTCATAACTACTTGTGGATGCCAAATATTGTATCACATTCCGGATAAATAGAAAATATTAAACTTTCCTATCAAACAATCGAACACCCAAGTTTTCCCGATACAGCTCAACACATGATATAAGTTTAAAAACATTCAGTTCATGCCTCAGTACCAACGGTCCAGCCGTAGAAGGGTCAAGCCAACGCCTCACATGTGGCATGCCGTACTGCCCCAAACCCTAAGGTTCAAAGGGCAGTTCAAGACGGTCATATAATCGAGTTAAGGTTTGTTGTCTTCTAGAGGGACCATCGCGTTTCTTGTACTACTTAGAACGTCATTAAACTACGGAAAAGTCCAACAATTGGAAATTTCCCGGCAGGGGAAAAAGTGGGTATTTAAATCCGGTCGAACTTTTTAACATATTCTAAAATTATCCGGAAAGGCACACAGACAAAATTAGACAATCCGATCGAAACACCGAGTCCGCAATACAACCCAGAAAACTCAACTCCTGAGTAAATATTAAAAATTCCCATAAAACTCACCATTTAAATAGAGAAGTTACTGTGCAAAAATGGTTGACTGAAGAGACTAACTGGCCGCGGAACCGCCGCATTAGCCATGCTAATGCCGCGGTTCCGCCGCGCTTTAGACACATTATTAGGTAATTTTTGGACCGTAATTCTTATAATTTCCTGCTGAATTTTTTAAGCATTTTTAATTTACAAAATTCCACGAATTTCAAAAATGTACAGAGAGCATTTTGGAGTTAGGGTTTCGGTTCGATCGGACTTCTAACTCCGTCTACGCATCGCCTAAGGCTCTAGCTAGGCTCTGATACCATTGTAGGGTTCCTAGGCACACTAATGAGGTCTCACATGTGATCAAGCATGCCCAATTCAAAAATTTCATGTGCCTACAAACCCTAATACGGATCGTTAACAAGATAATGAGGCGATGCAAGCAAGTAAACGAATTTATAGCTAAAGGAAAGTGACTACAACCTTTGTAGATCCGGTCCTCCACTTCCTTAGCTCCGCATAGACGTCCCTCCGCTGTACAAATCGAAATCCTAGACTCTTGCGATGGTTTCATCGGAGAAATAATCGGGCTAGGTCGCCGACTTCGATGCCGAAGATGATCTACGTCGAGGCAACACAAGATCAAGCTCCAACTTCACCAAGTCATGAAACTTGTGAAGAAAACACCCTATACTACTTGGAAAGTGGTAGAGGATGAAGAAATAGGAAGTGTGTTCACTTTAGCATTGGATTTCTCACTCTTTTTCTCAAGTTGCCATTGATGGTTGCAAGGTTTCTTCATTGTTGAAGATGAAGAAGAAGAAGAAGAAATATGATAAGTATTATTCAAAATAGAAAATAAAATGAATACTTATCATATAGCAACCATTGTTAAGTGTAGAGACTAAACTAGGGTTAGGTTGAATGGTTAGGTTAAGGAAAAGAACAAGAATGGTCAAGCTTTCAACACTTCAAGAAGTTTCAACAAAACAACAAAATAAGCCACCATTCTTTCTTGCCTTAAAATTAAATAAATAAAAGAAATAGTTAAGAAAATGAAAACCCTAACCATTACATAACCATGGTTTAATCTTACACACAAACATTCATGTATCATCAAACATGATACAATCAAGTGCACAAAAATATATCACATATACAATGTGCACATCAAGTGAGAAAATCCTTTTAAAGTGAACCAATACTAGTTAATGCAAAGTAATATATCAAATATATAATTATACATTAAATCATTAAATCAACATTTGATTCAATGATCAGGTCATGTCGCATATAACCGACTAGTATCCAATGTATCGACTTATCGAATCAATCTTCGATTCGATAACTAGGTTATATCGCATACAACCAATCGATACATTCATCGCGAGAATGGAATACGGTATCACATACACGCATTATTCTCGGTCCCGTACATATCTCATATGCGCTCCTATTTCTTTTCGCTTGAGCCAGGAAACCTCTGTGTAGGACTCTAAAGACTCGTCAATACGCCGGCAGCAGATGATGATCATATCAAGCACCCACAAGCCGCAAGCGGTCTGCTAAACGTAACGGCCACCCGGGTATTGAGCGATCAGAAGATCGACGAGCAAGCCCGCTCACACTCCTGTGAATCCAACCAGTAACACTTACCGTACAGTCCGGTCTGTTCGTCTGATATGTCGCATATCTCGCCTAGGGGTGGTAAACGTCAGACCCCAATAGCTCGATAAGTCATGCCGACGTGAGGTCCATAACATTCGTGAAACTACTGATAACTCTTACCAGTATATCACTACAACCCTGGCCAGGGATTTCCTGTTATGGCCAGTCGAGCATAGCGCAACATCAACCCCCAATACCGGGAGAGACGAATCCCCTCCTATCGCTCATTGCCTCCATGTGAATCGGGACTGTACCCAAAAACCACCTGTTTGCATGACTCAATAGAGCCGTGGTAGGATGGAAATCAAAGCACAGTGGGAGACACACAAGACTCTATGACGATCTCGGGTCAACAGACCAAGCTGTACCAGTGTCACCAGAGAACTGCCATCTGACGTGAGGTATAATACCATCTGGGAGTTCTCGGCGAGTCCGTTCAGTGTACCCAGTCTCCACTGAGCACCCGCATACCATCTCTGATGTCAAACACCAATGGATATGAGATCATCCATCGCCCATCACATGGGTCGAGAAGATATACACTAGTCTACTCTGGAATATCGATGCCCCGTCTCGATATTCCCACGACTAGGAACATTGAAAGATGTACTCATGGACTACCCAGGCCCCACTAGTATGATCTACATCATAGTCCTGGAAGTCGAGTACACATCCTAAGGGCTCTATCAACATGTAATCAGAGAGACAGAAAGTATACATGTTAAGATAAAGAGCAACCAGATAGCGTACTATCATGTCGAGCAAGAAAGTCCTACCTATATATGTCCCAGCATCCACTACAATATACATCCAATGTACAGTAATGGCCTCTAGGGCATACATATAACTAACAATAGAAAGAAACATCTAGGCGGATCCACTCACTGAGGCTATTTCTCGAATACAATAGTTTTACAAACGGGCTTTGTGAAACTGATTAGTAGAGGAGTTGGATGTTCGGTTTCACACGGGCTGTGGGTAGTCGACATCGCAATAATTAGCCTTAAGTGCAAGTGGGAGATTGTTGGAGATAGTGCCCTCAGATTCAATTATTGGATCGCAGGTGCGTGATTGCAATGATTGCGGTGGACCTATACCGGTAGGACAGTCTTACTCGAGATGATAGTATGCTATCTGGTTTGCCTTTATCAGTCGTGTACATGTTCAGGTGACTATTACATGTTACACTTTGATAGAGCCCTTAGGATCTTGCTTTACAACCAACAGTATGATGGCGATCATATACGTGAGAGTTGGGTGGTTTATACGCATATCCTTAATTGTTGTCCCTAGTCGTGGGAGTTTCGAGACAGGGCATCGATACTCCGGAGTAGACTAGTGTATACAGTCGAGACCCCGACGAGGGGCGGTGGCCGGTCTCACAATCCACTGGTCTCAGTTGGATCACCTAAGATGTATACAGATGCTCATTGGGTTATGAGTACACCGGACCGGACTCGCCGGGAACCTGCTAGTTGGTATTATACATATCGTCAGATAGCAGTTCCCTGGTGACATGTGTACAGGTTAGTTCATCGACCTGAAGTCGTCATTTGTCTCGTGTGAGTTCCCACTGTGCTTTGATTTCTACCCTACCACGGCTCAAAGGAGTCGTGCAAACAGGTAGTTTTTAGGTACAGTCCCGAGCCATATGGAGGCACGTGAGCAGATCGGCAGGGGATTCGTCTCTCCCGGTATTGGGGGTGAGATCGTGCTGTGTCTAGGACAGCCATTACACAAAGCCCACGGCCGTGGCAGGAGATTTACTGGTAGGTACTCCAGTAGTATCTCAGGGTGTTATTGGGCTACACTCCGACACGACTTATACCGCTATTGGGGGTCTGACGTTACTAGCCCCCTAGGCAGATATGCGATACACATAGACGAACAGACCGGACTGTATATACATTATCACTGTTAGGCTCAGTAGGGTTTCCGGATGAGTTCGCTCATCGGCCTTCCTTGAGGTCAGTCCATGGGCAGCCGTTACGCATAGCTAGTGCCGCTGACGGTTTGTGGTTAAACCCACTGCCAGGGTACTGACGAGTCATTAGAGTCCCCCACAGACAGTTTCCCAAGTTCGGGCAAAACGTTGTAGAGGCCGTATGGTTTTATGGCAGGGTTCGGAAAATGCACGTGCGTTTACGCACGTGTCATATTTCGGGCAGATAATACTGGTGGGCTTTGGTTTAAACCGGATCCGAGTAATATATTGAGTAGATATAATATCTTTGTCTCAGTTTCATTTGTATTCGGTCGTAATACAAATACGGGTATATTTATACAGTTACGGGGTTATCCTGAAATTCGTTTCGGGATCGCTTTTGGAAGTTTCCAGTTTCCAGTTTTCTATCAGCTGTCTTTTAACATTCGGTTAAAGATGGATTTATCTTTTCTTGGATGAGTGTGGAAGATTCTAGAAGCATCTAGAAGGTGGTGACAAGGTTTAGTGACTCATGGTTGCATTAATGATTCAATTAATGCAAGGTGACTAGGTTAAGTGATTCATCTTTTTCATTTATTGTGTTCATACTTTGTGTTCACACTAGATATTTCTCTTGTGGTCACTCTCCTCTCTCCTACACTCACCCCCCACCTCCTTAAGTATGGCCGGCCCCTTCCCCCTCTCTCAAGCTCACTCACTTGATTTGGTTAAAAGATTATGATAGTTTTTGGGGTGTATGGAAATTTCATAGCCCATTTCAGTCCATCACCCGACTTAATTGGCAACTTCATTAACCGATCGTCCACGGTTTTGGACGAAGTGAGACAAAGTATTCTACTCATTCTCTACATCAATCTTGGTCGTCTCTTTTAGCAAACTTGACGACCGAGTTGCATCGAGTCAGAGGCGGGAGCCCGTTTAAAGAATCGTTGACGTGGTGCCACCTGGACGAGCAGATCGGAGATCGACGAGATCGGAGCAGCCGCAACGGAGCGTGGGATGATGGTTAAAGAATGAAGGACTCGGATCGTTCGGTATAACCTTTCTACTCTCTTTACAGTTTGTTAGTTTAGCAATAATGGCATATCCGGGTTATAGTATACGATAGCGCCAGTTAAAAGTTTTTGTTCCGCATTTGGCGTCAGTTTGACGGCCGGGGCGCTACCGTAGACTTACAGAGCTTTCGGGATAGCGTATGATACGTACCTATCAGGGTGCTAGTCGTGGTGACAGCACCTGATAGACCTGCATTTCTGTGTCGATGCTTGACACATTGGTTTCATGATATTTCTTTTTACTCCTTTGTATATATAACAGGGGTTTAGGCTGCTGTTATATATGCCCTTACACCAATATTAGTGGAATGGGACGCTAATATATGTGTATTGACATTAAATTATATACATCATCATATTTATTCATGCAAATATACCTAAAATGTAAAGGACTCATTGACATTGGATTTAGGACATTTGAGAATTTATTTGATATTGATTACAAGATATATGTGAGATCTATTTGATATTGTACATTCGGGGTATGTGAGATATACTTGATATTGTACATACGGGATATGTGAGATCTACTTGATATTGTACATTAAGAATATGTGAGACTTACTTGATATGATAGCCAAATTAGGGGCTGATTTGAGGAAATTGGGATTTGGATTGTCTTGATGGATTTTGATCCTACCACGATGTCAGGATTCCGTGGAAATGACATATTTCATTCCATACTCTACATTTACTGTTTATGCACTGCTTCATGCATTAGTGTACCTGTTAGAGTACCTTCCATGACTGTTGCGTTTACATATCTTTATTCACATCATTTCTTCAGGTATTAGTAGTACCTGTTAGAGTACCTTTCATGACTGTTGTATTTACATACCTTTATTCATATGCATTGCTTCATGTATTAGTTGTACCTGCTAGTGTACCTTTCATGATTATTGCATTCATATGACTTTTTATTGCTATTAATTGCACATGTTAGATTCACGCTGTACGTGCATACTCGCGATTACCTGCATATGTTATTTACTATTCACGAGCTGGCAACTCATCCCCGTTGTGCCACAGTGTTTGCAGGTGTTTCTCAGGATAGTCAGAGGCAGGCTATTATCACACATCTTATCATCTTTTGCTACGGATACCGCATCAGCTCACAGTGTGCAGTTTGCTTAGGTGGGTTTTGTGGTTATTCGTTGTATTGTATATTCGTTGTATCCCTGTACTCTCCATCTATTATTTTCATATTGACTTAGAGACTTGGTGAGGACGATGTTGTATATTATGTTGTGACTTGTTGCCTTTTATAAAGTTTCCTTTCTATCGTCTTCTTTTTCTTCGCTACGGCGTCGTATATTTGTTGTGGTGGTTGTTTTCCGCCTTTGGGCATGGATTTTCTCCCGTTGGGGATACTTTACTTTATATTTATGTTGTACCCATTTTTGGGGTTGGTTTTTATAAAAGAGGTGCTGCCGAAATTTTCAAGAAAGAAAATTGGACTTAAAGAATTTTTACTTGAGATTTTTTTTAAACGTTTAAACAATGTTTCTTATCTTTTCTTGTCTTTTAATGGTTTAGATTTCTGGGTTTTGGCTTTCTTTTACTGCGTTACGCCTGTAGACGTTGCGTAGTATTAGGGCCGTCACATGCCAATTTCGGGTCGTGACAAGCACGTGGGCGCTTTGCGCTCGAGCGCTGTGCGCTGGAGCGCAAGCACGCCACGTGTCGGTATGTGGGCGCTTTGCGCTCGAGCGTAGGGCGCTGGCGAGAAAAAGGGGCTTTTAGTCCCAGAAATAGGGTTTAGAGTGGAGTTAAACTCCTAAAAATATTTTGGTTGTGGAAATGGGTTCTTCTTCTTCCTCCTCTGTTGGCTGGATCAAGAGATGTGAGATCTAAAAATCTCTTATTTTTGAGATCTAATGACAGATCCAAGTTCCCCTTTGTGGGTTTTGTGGTGAAAAACTATTTAGTTTTGGAAAAAGGAGAGTAAAACTCTTGATTTAATTCACAAAAAAATGAAGAAGGTTTGAAACCTTCAGAAAGGGGAGAGGCACAAACCCTAGGTTTTTGAGAGAATGAAAAGTCTTTTTTTATTCATCATCATGTTGCCTTATATAGGCTTACATATTTGCATATAGCCCCTTGGGCTTCACAAAATGGCATTTTGCCTATCCCATGGCTCATGTGCCATTTCATTTTTGCACATAAGCCATGGGCTTACAAAATATTGGCTTTATGCCCATTTTGCATACATTCATGTATAAAAAATTACATAAAAATTATTTATTACATGATTTCGTTGTTGGCATGGGGAGGCTGGCCGCGGGCTCGACTTGGGCATGGGCCCGCTTGACCTGGGCTTGGGCCCACCTATCTTGGGGGTTGACCTTGACTTTGACTCGGTCAACCGGGGTGCAAATTTTTACCCCAACAGTAATCTCTCTCACTTAGTGTTAAAGTGTTTAACATGCTTGTTTTCGCCTAATCTCTAGTCTAAGATCTTGGTTTAGGGTTGTTCGGCATGGCTAATTTTTAAATCGGGCATGGTTGATGCCTCGTAGACCCTTATGGCAGTGCCTAGCATCCCTACAGTGGTATCAGAGCCAAGCTAGAGCTTTAGACGAAGTCTAGGCGAAGTTTAAAGTCCGATCAAACTCCGAAACCCCCGATTATACCTTTCTCTTGATATTTTTTAAAAATGTTGATTTTTTCGTATTAAAAATACTCAGAAAATAAGCAGGAAAATCTAAGAATTACTGTGAAGTACGGACTCCCAAATCGATCACGTGACCGCGGAAACCGTGGCTAAACCACGCACGTGGCCGCGGTTCCGGGCTGAATAGTGTCATTGGGGCCCACAACTTCACAGTATTATTCCTGGGTTCTTTTTCACAATTCTGGGAATTTTTAATTCCACTCAAGTGTTGAGTTTTCTGGGTTGTATTGGGGACTCGTTGATTCGATCGGATAATTTAACTTCGTTTAGTTTGTCCGGGTAATTTTTAGAACGTGTTAAAAAGTTCGACCGGATATCAATAACTCATTTTTCCCCCTGCCGGAAAATTTCCAAGTGTTGGATTTTTCCGTAGTTTAAGAACATTCTAAGTCGTGCAAGTAACGCGGTGGACCCTCTAGAAAACAACAAACCTTAGCTCGATTATGTGACCGTCTTGAACTGCCTCTAAACCTTAGGGTTTGGGGCAGTACGGCGTGTCACATGTGAGGCGTTGGCTTGACCCTTCTACGGCTGGACCATTGGTACTGTGGCATGTGATGGATGTTTTTAAACTAATTTCAAGTGCTGAGAACTATTTGGGAAATCTTGGGTGTTTGATTATTCGATAAGAAAGTTTAACATTGTCTATTTATCTGGAATGTGATACAATATTTGGAATCCATATGTAGTTATGAGATGACTAATTTGAATGTTATAAATCTAGCAGTTCAGTCTCAGATGATCGGTTGCCACGGAATTTTGATGCGATCAAAAGTCCGTCGCAATCACGTAGCGTACGCGGATACTCGCCGGGTAAACATAATAGATAGCCATGCCCCATAACCCCGACCAAGTGACTATAGGAGAACCCCGTCGCCAAAAGCATACGTTCGGGTGCTCGCGGCAGCGGTGTTCCGCCTTAGTGCACTTCGTCGACGGCATCGGGGGTGCGGCCGTCTACTAAAGTTTGCGACGAGCATTCAATTAGAATGTCGGGAATCTTGTTGAATTGCCCGACTAGATATTGAAAAGTGTTTTCTATAATGAGACTAAAATGCAGGGTTTATAATTGTTAGACATGCGATGTCTAAGGAATTCATTTGGTTAGGCATGCGATGTCTAAGGAGGTTGCGGATTCCAACTGTTGTAGTTTTGCACTTTCTTTTCTGCAACCGTAAGTGTAATATGTGTATCGCCGGTTTTGTTGCTATACATCAACGAAAATTGGGATGCGCATATTTACTTACGTTGATGATATGAGATATTATGTGTTGCTGTGATATGTTATATTGGATCGTCGCGTTTTGAATAGCCGGGGGTTTTATGTGAGATGAGAGTTTTTCTTTTTCATTCATGTAAAATTCGTTGTATGTAATATTCTTTTATTGGGGCACTTCCGGGCTGAGGATGATGTCACCATTGTATATTATTTACTTTTCCGCATTAGGTAGACCCAAGGCGGGGAGCACAAGTAACCAGATTCAGGGGTCCAGTGGGAGAACATATCGAGGAGTCGAGACCGGGTCTCCTAACCCTAGAATTGGCAGTGTTGCTTGCCGCTCTCGTAGGGGTCTAGGAATGTGGGTTTGGCTATTCATCGCTATAAGTCCATGTCACGCACCCCACAAACTTGCGGGGAGGCGGAATATATGAAAAACGATTATCAAAACTTCGTAACACGGACTTGAGCGCATGAATCGTATCTAAACCGTTACTAGTAAACTACGAGAGCTTTAACTACTCGGATTCGAAGTTATACCTCACGTTACTTGTCTTTCGGGTCTTCATCGTTGTCCTCCACTCCTCATAGGCTCCTTGGAATGTCGGCACCTCAACGGCCTCCTCGAGTCAAAGACGATCCACCCGAGAGCTCCTACTCCAAGCTTGATCTCTAACTTGAGATAATTAGGTTTCTTTTAGTTGCTAATCAAAGTCACCTAGGTGATATTGTAGCGTTTTGAAAATCGTTTCGGTGAAATTTCGGAAAATCGGTAAAATGAGGGGGTTTTCTGTAAAATGTCAAAATACAAATATCTTATTATAAAAATTAAATATATATATTCCAGCTATGTAATTGCTATTATTTGGTGTTTATTGAGCCGCTGGTGAAATTTCAAATTTTCTGAAAAAAATATTATTTTATTATTATTTTAAGCCGTCACTAATACATTTAATTAGGGAAAATTACAAATTGGAATGAGTTGAAACAAATCTTGTGCATCATAAAACATTAAATAAAAATTTATCATATGGTTTTTGGAACGAAATCATTTGCCAAAACGGTTTAGAAATTATTGAAGAAAAAAGGCTTTTTTTTAGCGTAAATGGATGTTTGGGGTATTGTATTTATCATTTTTCATCACCCCACACCCGTGCCCACACCCACACACCCCCACTTACTCCTCCCCTTAGCCAAATTCAGTAGCCCTCACTTTTTCCCCACTTGGTTTGCAAAGGAAAAAGAAATGAAAAGAAATAAAAGAAAAGATTAGAAAATAGATAAAGTAGTTAGACTTTGACCTTACCTTGACCTTGACTTTCCTCCCTTGCATTTTCCTCACCTCCCTCTCTCTCCCCTCACCCACTTCTGGCCGAAATTCTCAGCCCCCAACAGCAGCCCCTCCCTCCCTCTTCTCCTCTCATTTTCCATCAAAAAATTCACCCATTTCCATCAAAAATCAAAGCTAAAATGCAAATCAAAGCCCTACCCATTTTCTCTTATCTCTTTAAGCATGGATCTTGGTGCAAAGATTTCAATTTGGAGGTCTAGTTTCATGTTGATCTCAAGATGGTTTTAAGGTATAAATCCTAACCTATTGTTCAATTGTTGGGTTAAATTCCTTAATGTATCTTATTAGGTGCTTAAATATGGTTTAATTGCAAGTTTGGAAATCTAAAGAGAAGGAGTTTGAATTGAAAAGTTAGGGTTTTAAATTCAATAGGGTTGTTGTCACTTGTTTAAGGTTGCATGGTGTAGTTAGCATGTTAAGACATGTTAAACCTAATCTAGAAGATAATTTGTAAATTGTTGCATCTAAAAGTCCAAATTTAGTTATTTAAGCAAACTAGGTTTTAGTTTTAGTTGCAAATGGGTGATTTAAAATCTAACTAAGAATTTTATGACTTTATTAACATTATAAAATGTAGTTTAATGCTTTAGATCATGCAAATCCAAACTAGATTGTTGTATGTGCATTTTGCTATAAAATGGTCGAAATTGGTTAAAATTGCAAACTAGTTTTTGTAAATATTGTGTTAAATCGAGAATTAAAATATGGTTAGGGTTTTTATCATATTATTAACTTTATTAAGTGTAGTTTAACACTTTAGTTCATGGAAAGCCAACCTAAATCGTAGTTTGTGCATTTTTGCTATGAAATTGTAAAAAGGGTATGTTGTAAACTAGAATATTAGGGTTTTTGGAATTTAATGAGATTAAATTCCGGAAATTGTTTCTATGACTTATTTAAGATATTTAATAAGTATATTGGCCGCTACATTCATTTAAACATCATGTTTTGTACAAACGGCGAATTGTGCTTGCTAGATTTTCGGAAAAACGACTTTTTAAGTGAAATTGGGGTTTTTGGGAATTTTAAGCTATTTTATATTATAATTAGTGCTTGTAATTGTGCAAATGAGTGTGATTGGGTTTTTCTCGATGGTTTGGCGTTTGTACGCCGACGTCGAGGGTTTTTGGGTTGATTTGTGAAAGCAACCATAGGTTTTGACCTATGTGGGATTCGTGCATCGTTTTGATCATGAGTCGGATTTTAATGAGATATGGTGCGTTATGATATGTAGGTACCCCCATATGGACTTCGAGACGACAAGCAAGCGCGTGGCGACGTCGGCACCGGCTAGCGAGGACCAGGTGAGTAGATTTATATCTACGGGGAGAAGTCGGGTGGATGGCGTATAGCACCCCCGCAGTCCGTGGTGGTGTATACAGATGCGTATACACACCAACAATTATTATATGTTATTTGAGATTAATAACGATGCTTAGGATGGATATTGGTGTGTTGGATTACTTTAGTGTTGCGAACCCTAGGGTAGTGTTACACACACATACACACATACATACTTGCATACATTCCTATTGATATGTGCTCATGGGCTTCTTTATAGTTATGTGTTCACATGGGTATGGGACTATGTGTTCACATACGGATTGAGGATGATACTTGGGATTGAGCTGAGTCGATGAGATTTGATTTGAGGCCGTGAGATCGGTGATATAGCAGGGTTCGTATCTTAGATACGACATGACGTTGTAGCGGGTCCTTGACGTAATGTTTCACACACGTCCATGCATACGTAGGCGGTATCAGTATGGTACTAGACGTAGATCAGTACCCCGATCATGATATTTGATAAAGAGGATACCAGGTGAATAGTATGATGAATGTGATATTGACCCGTACCCAGATTGGGATGCCGTACGACGGATTTACGTACGAGCTATATTGATGATTGATCCGCACTCTTGACTTGGGATGCCTGATTATAGATATGGTATCGGATATGATATTATTGAGGCGGGATCACCGACTATACATATACATGTATGTATATGTATCGACTCAGATGATAGGCGGTTTCCTTACCTGTAGTTCAGCTTGTTAGTTCAGCCGTATAGTTTAGTGTAGTTGTTAGATTAGATTAGACTTCTTACCTATTTCAAAAACTAACGAATCGTGGGCATTTTTAAAGACAGCTCAAGGGAATCTACGAATATTTCAAAAACGACGTATCTTTTCATAAAAACACCGTAGCCCCTATTTTCAAAACCCCATGATTCGTGTTATTTCAAAAGGCACCATTCGTAGGACTTATATTAGATTATTGCAGATTAGTTATCGTTGTGTCTAGTATTCAGCTCCCGCACATTATTGCTGTTCGCTCTGCCTCGCATATTTATTTTGCTGCATATTCCATTATTGATATCATGCTGTTAGGACACCAGCACCATTACCGATGATGCGTATGTACCACGTACACCTACTTGCCGGCTCATACACATCTTCATCGGTAATTGCCATGTCACGTACACTTTAGAGAATATAATTGCTTGACTTAGATTGTTAGCTGGTAGTTTTGACATGATATTAGTGTACTTCCCTTATATGCCATATTAGGCATTGTAGTTATTACCTACCACTTCATGCATACTGTTATTCAGTTGTTCATGCCTAGTTCATTATCATTGACATATGCACTTGTGATGATTTCTTGAGATTTATGATATTTCTGGATTTCGGGGAAAGCCGCAAAATTTACAACTTATGATCTTTTAAAATATAAAATGTTGCGGTTTTCTAGTGATGTAAAGTGTCGTCCACCATGAGTTTGCTGTGGTTTTGGAGATCCGTGTCGAGGAGTGGAGGAACCGTCACGGGTACATGGTGGGCCCGGTATGGTATCCCGGGGCAAGAGGAATGTGGTGTTGACGTTGAGCCTGGCTGGGGAGCACTACCTACCGGTGATATTACCCGACGCATCGGATATCCGGAGGATACCGTCGTGGTCTTGAGATGGATGGTAGGGGCCGGTCCGGACTGACGGCGCCCTAGATATTGAGCTTGAGACAGTGATATTTCGAGACAGTGAGATTTATGTTTTGTGTCGATGCTAGACACTGTTGATACTGATTTCATTATGATACCTCAGTTTAAAAATACGAAGGAAATCTCACTAATTTATGAAAACAGTTTCTTCATTTACATGTATTCTGTTTCATGCATTCATACCTCATTCATATGATATATTGCTACCCGAGGCACTGACACGGGCACATGAAATTATACTCGGGTTAGATATTACCCTAGTCATTGTTATAGGCTGCCTGTTATACTTATATTTGAGGATATATTATGATCATTGACCTAGGTTGCGTTATTTATGCGATTTCTGTGCGTAGATGTTTTTCTATTCACGAGTTGGCAACTCACCCCCGTTGTGCCCCAGTTTCTTGCAAATTTGCCGTACAGGTTTCATTACGGCTTGCGGGCTCAGTTTCATTCGGGTGATTTGCTAGTAGGTGGGTTTACTTGTATCATACCCCCATTATATATCTTGTATATCATTATTCTGTTGTATCTAGAAGTTCCATCAACCAAACATGTATCTATTGAGATAGAGACCAGTGTTGTTTATTCTTTCGACCTTAGAGTCGCTCGTTATATTTCTGGTGGTTTTGAGTTCCCTTTTGAGTTTTTGATCCTCGCCGTTGGCGTTGTATATTATATTGCTTGTGTGGTTGTGACCGTCGATTGACGAAGAGCTAGCTCCCGCTTGGGAATGCCTTTTTTCTTGATTTCGTATACTATTCATGTTGTATCCCGTTTGGGGGCCAGTATTTACAAAGGAGACTCTGCCGAAATTTTCAGTAAATTTTTGATGTTTTAAAAAAAACCGCATAATTCGGCTTATGCTATTGAAATTACTTGTTTTAAGTTGGTTTTTCCTGCACTCTACTACTTTTCTTGGTTTGGATTTCTGGGTTTTCGGTTTACTTAGATTACGTACGCCTCGAGACGTTCGTAGTTTAAGTGCCGGTCATGTTCCGTTCTTTCGGGTCGTGACAAAGTTGGTATCAGAGCCAGGTTTTACCTTCGGAGTGTAGGATGACCCTTGGTTGATGGAATAGGTGACTAAAGTAGAGTGACGTATCGTTGGTATGTTCCGCGGCATATTTATGACACGCCACTCCACTTATGAAGCCTTAGGATGTACATTTCCTTGTTCAGTATTATATTCCTTCCTGATCTAGCCTCATCGGTACCAGCTTGGTTTTGCTGCTACGGTTACCGGCAGGGAAAGCTACGGCTAGAGTTGCGGTCAGCACAAGCTCGTCACGAACGAGGACTGACCAGGGCGAAATTCCGGCGACACACGATTGCGGAGATGTGTCTTTTTACTGTGTTTCCGCGCCACGAGCGTTTGGCGGATCGCCTTTATGAGATTTCTCGGACGTGCCGATCAGTATCAAAGGATTGGGCCACTGACAGAGGCCAACCAGATTTTGATGACCGTTGGTGTGTTGCTTATTCATGATGGTCGAGGCACTGTTCAGCATGCAGACGAGCGAGCTAGTTATTGCTGCGAACGACGAGATTATGCCCCAGATGCTGGCGTTAGTGCAGAACGAGTTGTACTAAGAGATGATAGAAGGTCGCTAGTCATCGAGGATGAATGACTAGGACTTGTGGATCGTTCGCCTACCCCGATGCGAGGTCATCAGATAGATTGATTCCAGCTGGAGACGATTTCACGCGGAGACGTTGAGAGTCGACAGAGACGATCGAATGTCAGAAACCTATTTATCCGAGTTTAAAGTAGTCGGAAAGACATGCAGGCAATTCTATGGTCCCTCTAGAAGAATGAAACCCTAACTCGACTTAATGACCGTGTGAAAGCCTTTGAACCTTCGGGTTTGCGGCAGTTCTACGGCGCCATTAGTGAGGCTTGGGTTTGCCCTTCTACGGCTGGACCACCGATGCTGTGGTATGTACTCGATACTATTAAACTGTGCCCAAGATGTTGAGCTCTTGGGGGATTATGAGGTTTTGACGACTCGGTCGGATGGCTCGACTTAATTCGGATGCTAGGTGGTGAGATGCATTTCTTGGGAGACTCCAGATACGAGGATTGCCGTTGGAGCTCAGTCCATATAGCCATGATGAGACGATTCCGAAGCAGTCGACATTAGAGAAAGTGGAGTAAAGAGGTCCGTACAAGATCTGGATAAGACGACGTTCCACTCCGCCGACATCAGAGATGCGATACGCATGCCGAGGCAGAGTACTGGATATACCTTCCAGAAGGAGTCGCGATGAGTATGCAGCCGTTCCGGAGCAAGATGCAGATATAGGAAAGGACGATGACTTCCGGACAGTTGGCAGGGACGAGACATGGAAGAGACCGTGAGCAGGATTCCTTCCAGGACACTGCTGCAATGATACTTGCACCCAGGATCAGATGTGTCATGTATATTCAGAGAGCCAGAGGCCGACGCCAGTGATATGCTGTCTTATGAGTGGTCGCAATGATTGACCGAGAGATGACCAGAGAAGTACCAGAATGGGATCATCCCCGTTAGCACACCTGACAGGGCCGATGAGCCGATGGACCGAGAGATTGGTAATTCACAGTGGAGATCTTGACCCAGGAGTGGTCATTGTTACGCACACCAGCAGGCCAGAGTCCATGATCATCGACGAGACGTCCCACTAGTGACCGCGACAGTTGGCCCGAGATTCTTAGAGGATGCACTTGAGCGGTACTATTCCGCCATTATCGATTTCGATGTTTTGGGTGATTTATTCGCATGATTTGATTTTGATGATTGAGAATTTACGATTCTTGCACAGTGTTGCACTTGATATCGTTTTCGTGCTTGGGTTTCACATGTTTGTGATTTTACGGTTTCAGACATTTGAGTTGATTTTGTGCGTATGCACGCACACGATTTCGTTCCTGCACTCTGTATAGTTCATATATGCTTGCAGTGCAGTGATACGCCTTTTGTGCACTTAGATGCACTGGACTTCGATTTCGATTGTGATACTCGATATTTGTTTTGGGCACCTTGTGCGCCTGATTGATTTTGCGCACGTTCGGCGCTTGATATTGGATTTCATGATTTCGTGCACGATGGATGCACCTGATTTGAATTTTCGCGCATGTCTTGAGATGCGATTTTGGTGTACCCCAGATGCACTAAATCGAGATTTTTCGTGCATGTCAGATGCACCTGATTTTGCTGTCAGGCACACATGTTGCCTACGACAGATGTTTCGTGCACACCCGATGCACTTAGATGTTGTTTCTGTGCGCATGTATGGCACATTCATGGATTTTGATTTCCGTGCGCACCAGACGCACGTAGCATTCATGTGCATATTTTAGAATTGATTTCGTATAGAGCAGTACGTTTTTATGATATTGCTATGTGTTTTCGTACTGAGCAGGACTAGTCAGAGGACAGTAATATATTTTGCATGCATTGATAGTTATTGAAGGGATTTCCAAAAAGCGAGCTATAGCCTCAGTATTTACCTACGTGTCTGATATGACACGAAATGTTTAAAACAAGGAGACCCTTCTAAATTGTTTCCAAAATGGCGGAACGTACATTTCAAACAAAGGTATATATGTATATAGTTATTTTCTTATGGTAGACGTCCGCCACTGTGCAGTGTTATACGCGTTGCACAGCGACTTAAAGAGATTTGGCATGCATTTCCTTCAGATACTTACAGATATAGATTCGATATTTACATTTATAGTTTCGAGTTATATCATATTGGTTTCGATTTGGATTTGGCATTGATGTCTTCTCCACGACTCCGATGATCGCGGGATGCTTGACGGAGTTTTGATTTGAGTTATATACTCATTTTTCAAGCGCATGCGCTGCGCTACGATTTGTTTTATGTATTTACAATTTCGGAGCCCCGACGACTTGATGGTTTTTCTTAGATGTTTTAGTAATTGGGGGAGTTGGAATTTAAATTCGGGGACCGAATTTCTTTAAGGGGGGAAGATTGTAGCGTTTTGAAAATCGTTTCGGTGAAATTTCGGAAAATCGGTAAAATGAGGGGGTTTTCTGTAAAATGTCAAAATACAAATATCTTATTATAAAAATTAAATATATATATTCCAGCTATGTAATTGCTATTATTTGGTGTTTATTGAGCCGCTGGTGAAATTTCAAATTTTCTGAAAAAAATATTATTTTATTATTATTTTAAGCCGTCACTAATACATTTAATTAGGGAAAATTACAAATTGGAATGAGTTGAAACAAATTTTGTGCATCATAAAACATTAAATAAAAATTTATCATATGGTTTTTGGAACGAAATCATTTGCCAAAACGGTTTAGAAATTATTGAAGAAAAAAGGCTTTTTTTTAGCGTAAATGGATGTTTGGGGTATTGTATTTATCATTTTTCATCACCCCACACCTGTGCCCACACCCACACACCCCCACTTACTCCTCCCCTTAGCCAAATTCAGCAGCCCTCACTTTTTCCCCACTTGGTTTGCAAAGGAAAAAGAAATGAAAAGAAATAAAAGAAAAGATTAGAAAATAGATAAAGTAGTTAGACTTTGACCTTACCTTGACCTTGACTTTCCTCCCTTGCATTTTCCTCACCTCCCTCTCTCTCCCCTCACCCACTTCTGGCCGAAATTCTCAGCCCCCAACAGCAGCCCCTCCCTCCCTCTTCTCCTCTCATTTTCCATCAAAAAATTCATCCATTTCCATCAAAAATCAAAGCTAAAATGCAAATCAAAGCCCTACCCATTTTCTCTTATCTCTTTAAGCATGGATCTTGGTGCAAAGATTTCAATTTGGAGGTCTAGTTTCATGTTGATCTCAAGATGGTTTTAAGGTATAAATCCTAACCTATTGTTCAATTGTTGGGTTAAATTCCTTAATGTATCTTATTAGGTGCTTAAATATGGTTTAATTGCAAGTTTGGAAATCTAAAGAGAAGGAGTTTGAATTGAAAAGTTAGGGTTTTAAATTCAATAGGGTTGTTGTCACTTGTTTAAGGTTGCATGATGTAGTTAGCATGTTAAGACATGTTAAACCTAATCTAGAAGATAATTTGTAAATTGTTGCATCTAAAAGTCCAAATTTAGTTATTTAAGCAAACTAGGTTTTAGTTTTAGTTGAAAATGGGTGATTTAAAATCTAACTAAGAATTTTATGACTTTATTAACATTATAAAATGTAGTTTAATGCTTTAGATCATGCAAATCCAAACTAGATTGTTGTATGTGCATTTTGCTATAAAATGGTCGAAATTGGTTAAAATTGCAAACTAGTTTTTGTAAATATTGTGTTAAATCGAGAATTAAAATATGGTTAGGGTTTTTATCATATTATTAACTTTATTAAGTGTAGTTTAACACTTTAGTTCATGGAAATCCAACCTAAATCGTAGTTTGTGCATTTTTGCTATGAAATTGTAAAAAGGGTATGTTGTAAACTAAAATATTAGGGTTTTTGGAATTTAATGAGATTAAATTCCGGAAATTGTTTCTATGACTTATTTAAGATATTTAATAAGTATATTGGCCGCTACATTCATTTAAACATCATGTTTTGTACAAACGGCGAATTGTGCTTGCTAGATTTTCGGAAAAACGACTTTTTAAGTGAAATTGGGGTTTTTGGGAATTTTAAGCTATTTTATATTATAATTAGTGCTTGTAATTGTGCAAATGAGTGTGATTGGGTTTTTCTCGATGGTTTGGCGTTTGTACGCCGACGTCGAGGGTTTTTGGATTGATTTGTGAAAGCAACCATAGGTTTTGACCTATGTGGGATTCGTGCATCGTTTTGATCATGAGTCGGATTTTAATGAGATATGGTGCGTTATGATATGTAGGTACCCCCATATGGACTTCGAGACGACAAGCAAGCGCGTGGCGACGTCGGCACCGGCTAGCGAGGACCAGGTGAGTAGATTTATATCTACGGGGAGAAGTCGGGTGGATGGCGTATAGCACCCCCGCAGTCCGTGGTGGTCTATACGGATGCGTATACACACCAACAATTATTATATGTTATTTGAGATTAATAACGATGCTTAGGATGGATATTGGTGTGTTGGATTACTTTAGTGTTGCGAACCCTAGGGTAGTGTTACACACACATACACACATACATACTTGCATACATTCCTATTGATATGTGCTCATGGGCTTCTTTATAGTTATGTGTTCACATGGGTATGGGACTATGTGTTCACATACGGATTGAGGATGATACTTGGGATTGAGCTGAGTCGATGAGATTTGATTTGAGGCCGTGAGATCGGTGATATAGCAGGGTTCGT
Source organism: Agapanthus africanus (assembly GCA_030015575.1). Taxonomy (NCBI): domain Eukaryota; kingdom Viridiplantae; phylum Streptophyta; class Magnoliopsida; order Asparagales; family Amaryllidaceae; genus Agapanthus; species Agapanthus africanus. Next base: position 385,959,967 of record CM057342.1, read on the forward strand.
ATCTTAGATACGACATGACGTTGTAGCGGGTCCTTGACGTAGTGTTTCACATACGTCCATGCATACGTAGGCGGTATCAGTATGGTACTAGACGTAGATCAGTACCCCGATCATGATATTTGATAAAGAGGATACCAGGTGAATAGTATGATGAATGTGATATTGACCCGTATCCAGATTGGGATGCCGTACGACGGATTTACGTACGAGCTATATTGATGATTGATCCGCACTCTTGACTTGGGATGCCTGATTATAGATATGGTATCGGATATGATATTATTGAGACGGGATCACCGACTATACATATACATGTATGTATATGTATCGACTCAGATGATAGGCGGGTTCCTTACCTGTAGTTCAGCTTGTTAGTTCAGCCGTATAGTTTAGTGTAGTTGTTAGATTAGATTAGACTTCTTACCTATTTCAAAAACTAACGAATCGTGGGCATTTTTAAAGACAGCTCAAGGGAATCTACGAATATTTCAAAAACGACGTATCTTTTCATAAAAACACCGTAGCCCCTATTTTCAAAACCCCATGATTCGTGTTATTTCAAAAGGCACCATTCGTAGGACTTATATTAGATTATTGCAGATTAGTTATCATTGTGTCTAGTATTCAGCTCCCGCACATTATTGCTGTTCGCTCTGCCTCGCATATTTATTTTGCTGCATATTCCATTATTGATATCATGCTGTTAGGACACCAGCACCATTACCGATGATGCGTATGTACCACGTACACCTACTTGCCGGCTCACACACATCTTCATCGGTAATTGCCATGTCACGTACACTTTAGAGAATATAATTGCTTGACTTAGATTGTTAGCTGGTAGTTTTGACATGATATTAGTGTACTTCCCTTATATGCCATATTAGGCATTGTAGTTATTACCTATCACTTCATGCATACTGTTATTCAGTTGTTCATGCCTAGTTCATTATCATTGACATATGCACTTGTGATGATTTCTTGAGATTTATGATATTTCTGGATTTCGGGGAAAGCTGCAAAATTTACAACTTATGATCTTTTAAAATATAAAATGTTGCGGTTTTCTAGTGATGTAAAGTGTCGTCCACCATGAGTTTGCTGTGGTTTTGGAGATCCGTGTCGAGGAGTGGAGGAACCGTCACGGGTACATGGTGGGCCCGGTATGGTACCCCGGGGCAAGAGGAATGTGGTGTTGACGTTGAGCCTGGCTGGGGAGCACTACCTACCCGTGATATTACCCGACGTGTCGGATATCCGGAGGATACCGTCGTAGTCTTGAGATGGATGGTAGGGGCCGGTCCGGACTGACGGCGCCCTAGATATTGAGCTTGAGACGGTGATATTTCGAGACAGTGAGATTTATGTTTTGTGTCGATGCTAGACACTGTTGATATTGATTTCATTATGATACCTCAGTTTAAAAATACGAAGGAAATCTCACTAATTTATGAAAACAGTTTCTTCATTTACATGTATTCTGTTTCATGCATTCATACCTCATTCATATGATATATTGCTACCTGAGGCACTGACACGGGCACATGAAATTATACTCGGGTTAGATATTACCCTAGTCATTGTTATAGGCTGCCTGTTATACTTATATTTGAGGATATATTATGATCATTGACCTAGGTTGCGTTATTTATGCGATTTCTGTGCGTAGATGTTTTTCTATTCACGAGTTGGCAACTCACCCCCGTTGTGCCCCAGTTTCTTGCAGATTTGCCGTACAGGTTTCATTACGGCTTGCGGGCTCAGTTTCATTCGGGTGATTTGCTAGTAGGTGGGTTTACTTGTATCATATCCCCATTATATATCTTGTATATCATTATTCTGTTGTATCTAGAAGTTCCATCAACCAAACATGTATCTATTGAGATAGAGACCAGTGTTGTTTATTCTTTCGACCTTAGAGTCGCTCGTTATATTTCTGGTGGTTTTGAGTTCCCTTTTGAGTTTTTGATCCTCGCCGTTGGCGTTGTATATTATATTGCTTGTGTGGTTGTGACCGTCGATTGACGAAGAGCTAGCTCCCGCTTGGGGATGCCTTTTTTCTTGATTTCGTATACTATTCATGTTGTATCCCGTTTGGGGGCCAGTATTTACAAAGGAGACTCTGCCGAAATTTTCAGTAAATTTTTGATGTTTTAAAAAAAAACCGCATAATTCGGCTTATGCTATTGAAATTACTTGTTTTAAGTTGGTTTTTCCTGCACTCTACTACTTTTCTTGGTTTGGATTTCTGGGTTTTCGGTTTACTTAGATTACGTACGCCTCGAGACGTTTGTAGTTTAAGTGCCGGTCATGTTCCGTTCTTTCGGGTCGTGACAGATATAGAGTGAGGTTATGGATTAATTAGTCTATCTAATCCTTGATCTCAACACATGAGAGGGGAGGATTAGGGTTTCAAGAGAGAGTGAGCTTGAGGAGAGAGAAGGTGAGCATAAGAATGATATTGAAAAATGAACTCATTTGAATATATCAACCATAATCATTTATCAAATGAATAATTCAAAATGATTAATCATCATGGTTGATTCATTCACCTTGTGTGATTCATCTCATGAGTCATTAGTTAATAAATCCATCATTAACTCTATGGATGAATCACACAAATGAGTCACTAAAGCAATAAATGCTTATGCCACCTTAACCCCAAGTCACCATGCTTCTAGAAGCTTCCCGTAAAATTACGAGAACGCTCCTCCTTTCCTTGAAAACACGGAAAAACTGTAGACTGTATAAATCCAATAACCCGATACTAGAATCTGGCTTAAACCAAAGCCGGCTAGTAAAAACTGTCCGAACGTCGCACGTGCGTTTAAACACGTATGCGTCCGAACCCTTGTCGTAAAACCATACGACCTGTATATCGTTTCGCCTAGAGCAGGGAAACTCTCTGTGTGGGATTCTAAAGACTTAACACTAAGCTGGCAGTGGGTTTAAGCACAGACCGCAAGCGGCACTAGCTGTGCGTAACGGTCCCCAGGTAGATGTCGATAAGAAGGCCGATGAGGAAACCCATCCGAACTCCTACAGAGCCTGATGTGACAATCTCCGTACAGTCCGGTCTGTTCGTCTAAGACTATCGCATATCGAGCCTAGGGGGCGGCAAGCGTCAGTCCCCTAATAGCGGTATAAGTCGTGTCGGAGCGTAGCCCATTACACCCTGAGAAACTACTGGAACCTACCAGTAAATCTCGCTTGCCCTGGCCAGGGACTTTGCGTAATGGCTCTCTGACACAGCGCGATATCAACTCCCAATACCGGGAGAGGCGAATCCTGTCTAACCGCCATTGCCTTCAAGTGCTCGGGACTGCACCCAACTGCTACCTGTTTGCACGACTCCTTTGAGCCGTGGTAGGGTAGCAATCTAAGAACAGTGGGACACACTCGAGACAAAGTAGCAGTGTCAAGTCTGCGGACTATGCTGTACTCATGTCACCTGGGAACTGTTAACTGACGATGTGTATAATACCAACCAACAGTTCCTCTGCGAGTCCTGTCCGGTGTACCCGTAACCTAACGAGCACATGTATACTATCTCCAGTACGACGTACTGATGGCTGTGGGACAGACCATCTCCCTAACTGAGATGAGAAGCGTACACACTGGTCTACTCCGGAATATCGATGCCCTGTCTCGATAATCCAACGACCAGGGACCTGTATAGGATGTTGCTTATAGACTACCCAGCCCCCACTAGTGTGACTGCCATCACAACGCTGGTAATCAAGCAAAGATCCTATAGGCTCAACTAATATGTATAAATGATACGTTACAAGAATCATATATACATATTAAAGTAGAAACAAACCAAGTAGCATACTACCATTTTTAGCAAGACTGATATATAACTGTGAATATCCCAAGCTTCCATTAAGTAATATACAAGCTAGTATGATACAATAATGGACCCTAGGGCATATACACTAACAATCTCCCACTTGCACTAGGGCCATGTGCTGGCATATCGTAGACCTATCATCTCGAATAGCCTCTCGAACTGCGTCTGAGGGATGGCCTTTGTGAATGGATCAGCAATGTTATTCTCTATATCTACTCTCTTTACCTCGATCTCCCTGATCAGGTGATACCGCCTTAAGTTGTGTCTGGACTTCTGATGGGACCTGGGTTCCTTCGCTAAAGCTATAGCACCGTTGTTGTCACAATACAGAGGTATTGGACCAATACTGGTAGGAACCACCTGAAATTATGTGAGGAACTTCTTCATCCAGACAGCTTCTTTTGCGGCATCGCAAGCAGCTATGTACTCCGCTTCCATTGTTGAGTCAGCAACGGTCTCCTGCTTGGAACTCTTCCAACAGAACGCTCCTCCATTGAGGGTAAAGACATAACCCGACATGGACTTGGAGTCATCCTTGTCACTCTGGAAGCTGGAGTCGGCAAAGGCCTCGATTTGGAGGTCTTTTCCGCCATACACCAAGAACATCTCCTTAGTCCTCCTCAGGTACTTGAGAATGTTCTTTACTGCTATCCAGTGCTTCTCCCCTGGGTTTTTCCTGATACCGGCTTACAACACTCAATGCGTATGCTACATCTTGTCTGGTACATAACATCGCATACATTATAGAGCCTACCGCAGAAGCGTAGGGTATAATCGACATGCGATCCCTTTCCATATCAGTCTTGGGAGACATCTCTTTGGAGAGGGTGATTCCGTGAAAAGCCGGTAGGTTACCGCGCTTAGAATCATCTATACTAAATCTCGTCAATATGGTGTCTATGTACCTAGACTGCGAAAGTCCCAACATTCTCTTTGATCTATCACGATAGATCCGGATCCCAGAATGTAGGTGGCATCACCCAGGTCTTTCATGGAGAATTTCTGTGATAAGAATCTTTTGACTGACTGTAACATAGGAATATCATTTCCTATTAGGAGAATGTCATCCACGTACAAGAAGAGGAATACTACAGCTCTCCCTACAATCTTACTGTATATGCATGGTTCATCTAGATTTTTGATAAAGTCGAATTCTTTGACAGCATCATCAAAACAGATGTTCCAACTCCGTGATTCCTGCTTTAGTCCATAAATGGATTTAAGCAACTCACATACTTTACCGCTGCTCCCACTTTGAATGAATCCCTCTGGCTGATCCATATAGACGCACTCTTCTAAATTACCATTTAAAAAGGCCGTCTTTACGTCCATCTGCCAGATCTCATAATCATGGAAGGCAGCAATAGCAAGAAGGACCCGAATGGATTTGAGCATAGCCACTGAAGAAAAGGTTTCGTCATAGTCCAAACCAGGTCTTTGACGGAAACCCTTTGCAACAAGTCTAGCCTTATAGGTTTCAACCTGTCTATCTACACCAATCTTCTTTTTGAAGATCCATTTGCATCCTACGGGTTTTACCCTATCTGGAGAAATGTCCAAAGTCCATACTTTGTTAGTGTACATGGACTCCATTTCGGTCCGCATTGCATCCAGCCATTTTACCAAGTCACCACTCTGAATGGCTTGCTGGAAGCTAGTAGGCTCATCATAGTCAATAGTGCAATCCTCTCTATCCCCGTCTATGAGAAAACCGTAGTATCTCTCGGGAGGATGAGACTGCCTACTACTTCTGCGGATTGGCGCTGGGATGTCCGGTTCTCCTGGACCTTCTTGTTCTACCAAGGTTTCAGTAATAGCTTGTGGTTCTGGAATTTCTTCCAGTTCTATTGCGCTCCCACTTATCTGATTTTCTAAAAACCCAGTTTCCAAGAAGCGAGCATTATGAGAAACAAAAACCTTTTGTTCCTCTGCGCAATAGAAATAATATCCCTTGGAGTTCTTTGGATATCCCACAAACTTACACTGTACTGATCGTGCCTCGAGCTTGTCCGCATGCTGCTTCTTTATAAAAGCTGGACATCCCCATATTTTAATGTGCTTAAGATAGGGTTTCATCCCACACCACATCTGATATGGTGAAGTAGGCACAGTCTTAGTTGGAACTCGGTTCAAAAGGTATGCAGCTGATTCTAGTGCATATCCCCAGAATGATCGTGGTAACTCAGCCTTACTTATCATGGAACGAACCATATCCAATAAGGTTCGATTCCTCTTTTCCGATACACCGTTGTGTTGTGGTGTGTATGGAGGAGTAAGCTGAGAGAGAATTCCATTCTCTTTTAAGTAACCTAGGAACTCGGCACTTAATTATTCACCACCTCGATCAGATCTCAGTGTCTTGATACTTTTGCCTGTTTGGTTTTCCACTTCATTCTTGTATTCTTGGAATTTCTCAAAGGCCTCGGATTTATGCTTCATTAAGAAGACATATCCATACCTAGAGAAATCATCCGTAAAAGTAATGAAGTAGGAATAACCACCTCGCGCATGTGTAGACATTGAACCGCACACGTCATTGTGTACGAGTCCCAAGAGCTCACTCGCTCTTACTCCGTGTCCTGTAAACGGAGTCTTTGTCATCTTTCCCATGAGAAAAGATTCACAAGTAGCATAATATTGATTTTCGAACGGATTCAAATATCCTTCTCTATGTAACTTAGTTAATCGTGTTTCATTGATGTGACGTAGTCTACAATGCCATAAGAAAGCCTGATTTATTTCTGGAGACTTTCTTTTAAGTGTGTTCTTGATATTGAAAACCTGAGCTTAACTCAATACGTATATACCGTTATCTAATGTACCGGACCCAATCAGAACTTGATTTAGGTGGATGTTAACTACATCGCTTACGAATGTAAAATCATATCCCTCTCTCGAAAGTAAGGACACTGATATGATATTACAAGTCATACTGGGTACATAAAAACAGTTACGTAGAATTAATATATGCCCACTTGTCAAACCTAGACGATATTCTCGCACGGATTCAGCGTTCACAGTCATTCCGTTTGCAACTGTGAGAGACCAATCACCTACCTTTATAACTCTACGGTTTCTCAAAGCATGTAATGAATTACAGATATGAGATCCTGCTCCGGTATCTAGTACCCAGGAAGTAGAGTTAATTGACAAACAGTTCTCAATTACAAACACACTTAAGGCCGAAGCCACAACATGCTTCGTATCCTGGCTAATGGCTTTCAAAGCCCTGCAATCCTTCTAACAATGCCCAATCCCATAACAATAGGAACGTCCTACTTTTACTATTTCCAGTCCTGAAACTTTTGCCCTTCTCTTTCCTTCTACTTCCCTAGTTTCCTTCAGGGTAGAAGGCAGAGACTGTAGAATCAAGTCAGTATCTGACCCGTTCTCCAACGTGGTCTCCAGGTCTTTGAGCTCATCAATATAGCTAGTCAATGTAAGTACGTTGTCCCCTACTGATGACCCGAAAGCCAACCTCGCTTGAATTAATTCGTTCGAGGTTTCATATCTTGTGATATGAGATTGCTCTCCATATAAATCTTTGTTATGGGGAAAGATGGAAACTAAGTCCATCTTCTCGTGCTGCTTCTGGTATATACCATCAACTGAAGCCAACACGAGGCACTTGGCTTTCGCTTTATCCTTTTCCCTTGTCTTACAGATATTCATATCCGCGACAGTGGAAACTGGACCTGGGACAGCAAGATCTTGAGTAGTAATAGGGTGGTCCATCTTGTCATAGGCAATGGACATCTGGACAGAACTTTGCCAGTCATATAAGTCAGATTCGGTCAAATTGTTATCTAGATGTAACCTATGTGTGGTCACAAGGTCGCTGCAATGAGAGAAAGAGAAGAAAACACTTTAGCATGATGCTCTTGCAAGTTTAGATTGGTTTTTAGTTTATCTAAACTGGATGGCTCCCACTGTTTCTCGAATCCTTCCTCAAACCATAAAAGAAGAATTAGCCAGGACTATTCTCACCGTACAATACTTGCTTAACCGTTCAGCCAGGCCAATGTCGATATTTCGAGGGAGGTTTTCCAACGCTTTCGCGAAGTTCCTTAATTAAATAACCTCTTTTCTCTGGGGGCGTAGCCCCGTTGACACCTTTCTAGGCACCTACTTGGTTTATAGCATTGATCGTTAAGTGACGAATCTCTTGATAAGTAGCATGTACTCGCAGTAGGATCGGGATCCAAATATCATCGTATGATAATTTTGAAGGAATCCTACCAACATTTATCAAACTCCAAATGGTATACAATACTAGCAAATTTCAGTTTCTTTAGAAACTCCCGATGTGGATTTTTGCCCTATGCTCTTATGACCTTGACTTTGGCCAAACAAATCATAAGTCACATGTCAAGTTCTACCCGTCATTATCCAGGTTAATTTGAACCCATCCGTACATACCCTTGACTTTGGTCAACAAGGCAGTACGACTGTCCCAAACCAACGCATCTATCTATGCTACATATGAATATCCAATAGCTACCAAACACTGTGCCTTGACTTTGGCCAAACAAACATAGCTTGAATACTATTGACTATCCATATGAAATGACGGAGGGCTACGACTGGTTTTGGCAAAACCGTGAACGTAGTGAACTTGATATAATCGAAGGAACCTGATACTTTTTAAAAGGAGTGGTTAAAGCTCCGCAATTAAAAATTCTGATCTTTTAAAATAACCAAGTGGTTTTTAAATTTGTTCTAATGATTGAACTTTGGTTTATTTTCTTTACATTGTAATAATGCGTCCCATTATTTATCCTATCATTGCAGAAAACAACGAAAATACCATGTCCTCTTATGCCATCCGCATTCGCCACGGGGTCCCGTCATCACCCGTTAGGTTACTTAACTAACGACAGAGCAGGGGCTGGGCTAGCGCGGGTGTAAAACATAAGTGACGTCTAATAGCTATCATATATAGATATTGTACATTCGTCAGACGCAATAATAGGCATTCCAGATCACTGATGAACTTTATTGGATATACTAGCAATCCGCGTTTGCTTTGAGCCTGCAACAAAAGACGGATTACACAGTTGTGATGAATAGCCATTACCCCACCCTAGACCCCTACGGGTACGGCAAACTACCCGCCAAGTATCCGAAGTGAAGCGGTCTCCCTCAACAACGTGAGTAGGCCACTAAACACTTCAAAGTACCCGGTAGTTTGTGCACCCCACCTTGGGTCCCGCAAAAGAATATTATATCATATTACAATTTACATCGAATGAATGAATATAAAACACATCTTAAACCCCGGCTAATCATCACAACGTTCCAATCAAGTCCATATACACAAACAGTAAACATTACAGAAATGTGCAACCCCCTGCCAACCGACATACTAGCAGTTAGGGGAGGTTTACGAAAACATTAAACATTACAGATAAAAACCTGATTAGCAAATAACTTAGGATATCGATCGACAACCTCTTTCCGTGTCTACCCCAAAAGCAAGCAAGCACTGAAGTAACATGGGCAGAAACAGAATATACTGGAAAACAAGACACCAAAAAATATGAATTATTGCGCAAATCCGAGTCAACTCGGAGTTGACTCGGCGGCGGATCCGCGGCCATCTAACCGAGTTTCAATCTCGTATTTTCCCAGAATTCTTATATTTCCCTGCCATGAATTTGAAGGCATATCAAATATTTTTTTTCGACACGTTTAAAATTAACAGAAACTTGGGGTTTCTGGGGTTTCGTTTTCGTGTTTTCCGACGATCGAAGTTCTAATTAGTTGCTAACAAGCTAGTAATGGTTTAGTTGGCTCTGATACCACTGTAAGTCCATGTCACGCACCCCACAAACTTGCGGGGAACCGGAATATATGAAAAACGATTATCAAAGCTTCGTAACACGGACTTGAGCGCATGAATCATATCTAAACCGTTACTAGCAAACTACGAGAGGTTTAACTACTCGGATTCAAAGTTATACCTCACGTTACTTGTCCTTCGGGTCTTCATCGCTGTCCTCCACTCCACGTAGGCTTCTTGGAACGTCGGCACCTCAACGGCCTCCTCGAGTCAATGACGATCCACCCGAGAGCTCCTACTCCAAGCTTGATCTCTAACCTGAGATAACTAGGTTTCTTTTAGTTGCTAATAAAAGTCACCTAGGTGATATAGAGTAAGGTTATGGATTAATTAGTCTATCTAATCCTTGATCTCAACACATGAGAGGGGAGGATTAGGGTTTCAAGAGAGAGTGAGCTTGAGGAGAGAGAAGGTGAGCATAAGAATGATATTGAAAAATGAACTCATTTGAATATATCAACCATAATCATTTATCAAATGAATAATTCAGAATGATTAATCATGAAGGTTGATTCATTCACCATGTGTGATTCATCTCATGAGTCATTAGCTAATAAATGTATCATTAACTCCATGGATGAATCACACAAATGAGTCACTAAAGCAATAAATGCTTATGCCACCTTAACCCCCAAGTCACCATGCTTCTAGAAGCTTCCCGTAAAATTACGAGAATGCCCCTCCTTACCGTGAAAACACGGAAAAACTTTAGACTGTATAAATCCAATAACCCGATACTAGAATCTGGCTTAAACCAAAGCCGGCTAGTAAAAACTGTCCGAACGTCGCACGTGCGTTTAAATACGTATGCGTCCGACCCCTTGTCGTAAAACCATATGACCTCTATATCGTTTCGGCTGGAGCAGGGAAACTCTCTGTGTGGGACTCTAAAGACTCGACACTACGCTGGCAGTGGGTTTAACCATAGACCGCAAGCGGCACTAGCTGTACGTAACGGTCCCTAGGTAGATGTCGATAAGAAGGCCGATGAGGAAACCCATCCGAACTCCTACTGAGCCTGATGTGACAATCTTCGTACAGTCCGGTCTGTTCGTCTAAGACTATCGCATAACGAGCCTAGAGGGCGGCAAGCGTCTGTCCCCTAATAGCGGTATAAGTCGTGTCGGAGCGTAGCCCATTACACCCTGAGAAACTACTGGAACCTACCAGTAAATCTCGCTTGCCCTGGGCAGGGACTTTGCGTAATGGCTCTCTGACACAGCGCGATATCAACTCCCAATACCGGGAGAGGCGAATCCTGTTTAACCGCCACTGCCTTTAAGTGCTCGGGACTGCACCCAACTGCTACCTGTTTGCACGACTCCTTTGAGCCGTGGTAGGGTAGAAATCTAAGAACAGTGGGATACACTCGAGGCGAAGTAGTAGTGTCAAGTCTGCGGACTATGCTATACTCATGTCACCTGGGAACTGTTAACCGACGAAGGGTATAATGCCAACCAACAGTTCCTCTGCGAGTCTTGTCCGGTGTACCCGTAACCTAACGAGCACCTGTATACTATCTCCAGTACGACGTACTGATGGCTGTGGGACAGACCATCTCCCCAACTGGAATGAGAAGCGTACACACTGGTCTACTCTGGAATATCGATGCCCTGTCTCGATAATCCAACGACCAGGGACCTGTATAGGATGTTGCTTATAGACTACCCAGCCCCCACTAGTGTGACTGCCATCACAATGCCGGTAATCAAGTAAAGATCCTATGGGCTCTACTAATATATATAAATGATACGTTATAAAAAAAATATACACATATTAAAGTAGAAACAAACCAAATAGCATACTACCATTTTAAGCAAGACAGATATGTTAGTTATATATATGCCCTAGAGGCCATTACTGTACATAGGATGTATATTGTAGTGGATGCTGGGACATATATAGGGAGGACTTTCTTGCTCGACATGATAGTATGCTATCTGGTTGCTCTTTACCTTAACGTGTACACTGATTGTCTCTCTGTTACATGTTGGTAAAGCCCTTAGGATGTGTACTTGACTACCTGGACTATGATGCGGATCATACTAGTGGGGACATGGTAGTCCATAAGTACATCCTTCAAGGTCCCTAGTCGTGGGTGTATCGAAACGGGGCATCGATATACCAGAGTAGACTAGCGTATACCTTCTCGACCCATACAGATGGGCGATGGATGATCCCATATCCATTGGTGTTTGACATCAGAGATGATATACGGGTGCTCAGTGGAGACTGGGTACACTGGACGGACTCGCCGAGAACTCCTAGATAGTATTATACCTTACATCAGTTGGCAGTTCTCTGGTGACACTGGTACAGGTTAGTCTGTAGACCCGAGATCGTCATAGAGTCTTGTGTGATTCCCACTATGCTTTGATTTCCACCTTACCACGTCTAAGAGGGCGTACAAAATGGTGGTTTTTGGGTACAGTCCCGAATCACATGGAGGCAATGAGCGATAGGAGGGGATTCGTCTCACCCGGTATAGGGAGTTGATGTTGCGTTGTGTTCGATTGGCTATAACCGAAAATCCTTGGCCAGGGTTGCTGAGATTTACTGGTAAGTGTTATCAGTAGTTTCTCGAACTGTTATAGACCTCATATCGACACGACTTATCAAGCTACTGGGGTCTGACGTTTACCATCCCTAGGCGAGATATGCAACATATCAGACGAATAGACCGGACTGTACGGTAAGTGTTGCTGGTTGGATTCACAGGAGTGTGAGCGGGCTTGCTCGTTGATCTTCTGATCGCTCAGTACCCAGGTGGCCGTTACGTTTAGCAGACCGCTTGCGGCTTGTGGGTGTTTGATATGATCATCACCTGCTGCCGGCGTATTAACGAGTCTTTAGAGTTCTACACAAAGGTTTCCTGTGTTACGACCCGCAGGGTACGGAACGTGACTGGCACTTAAGTTTACGAAACGTCTAAAGACGTCCGTAAAATAAGTAAGCCAAAGCCCAGAAAACAAAACCAATTAAGCAAAAGAGTGAAGAAAACCCAATCAATTGAAAGCGAGTTTATCAAATAAGTCATGTAAAACCCTTTTTAAAAACAATACCAATTTTTCCGAAAATTTCGGCAGAGTCTCCTTTGTAAATACTGGCCCCCAAAATGGGTACACCAAAATATATATGAATCCAACAAAATAGGGCATCCCCAAGCGGGAGCTAGCTCTTCGCCACAAGGCGGTCACAAATCCCACGCAATATAAAATGACAACAAGCAAATAATCATAATGAAGCATAAGAAAAACAGCATGTCGACTCAAGTGAGCTCGACCCCAAAATACAGCATAAAAGTCTACAAATCTCACAGTCTCATCTGTAGGTCAATATACAATAATGCTGGTAGATACAGTAGATGGAGTATACTAGATACAAAGAATATACAAGGTGGTACAAAAATAATGGTATAACCCACCTAGGAGCAAAACCTCGAGTCCAGGCAAAGGAGACAAAAGAACAAGTGCGCCCGCCGCTACTGTACTGACGGAGCGGACCTGCAAAAGGTTGTGGCACAACGGGGGTGAGTTGCCAACTCGTGAGTAATAAATAACATCTACAAAGGCTATCGTATGCATGCACACAAGCATCCTAGCATCTAAAATACATGTATGACTGGATGCACTAGCAGGTGTGTATACAACATCAGTGTACTAATATGTATGCAACATGAATATCTGAGGTCTCAATAGGTATATATAAGAAACATCTTATCTCTTTTTGTTTTTGAAACTCTTTTAGAATGCCAGCATAATACTCAAAGAATCGACGAGAATCGGTGTCCAGCAACGACACCTAAAAGCTGTCTCAAATCTCATAAATCCATGTCATGGTGTCTCTGGCCTCAGCCATCCGGCTGACCCATCTCAATATCAATATCTCATCCTCTCGCGGCCCCGATCGGTATCCTCTGGATATCCGCCGTGCCCAATGAAGTCACCGGTAGGTAATCCGCCCCCTGCCAGGCTCATCGTCAGCACCACGAGCTTCTTGCCCCGGGGTACCCTACCGGGCCCACCATGTACCCGAGACGGTTCATCCAACTCCTCGAAACGGGTCTCAAAAGCCTCAGCAAACTCATGGTGGACGACACTTACATCACTAGAAAACCGTAATTTACATGTTTTAAAAATATAATAAGTTTAGAAATTTTGCGGCTTTCCCCCGAAATCCAGAAATATCATATAATCTCAAGAAATCCTTATAAGTGCATATATCAATGATAATGAATGCATATGGTATCAATAATCAAGTTGCGATGTGTGATTAATAGATTAGGCATGAACAATTAATATGATGAAGTACATGTACATGAATAGCAATCCTACGGTTTCATTTTTAGGAATTAAAGGCAATAGCACAAATTTAAGTATCAATTAGTAAAAGGTTTCAATTTAAAGGTTATCTAGTGTGGTGGCATGGCAATTACCAGGGTGTGTGTGTAAGCATGAATAGTGCTCGTGCTGCATATAAAAACCCTGGCAATGGTGCAGGTGTCCTATAACATGGTTTCGTATATGTATGTCAATATAGTGTGTGGATGCAGCAAATAATCATATAAGTATTTCACCCCTAATTACTAACATCACTAAGAATCTTGTAAGTTACTAAAACTATCGGGCGGCTTGCGCCATCCAACGATAGTTCCCCCGTAGATGTTACATTTACTCACCGGAATCCCTGGCTAGCTGTGTCCAATCACCGCTTTCCCCTTTCGTGCCGCGTCTGACGTCTCCGCGACCGAACCTGGAATTTACATCAATACCAAACATAAGGTTACGTATCAAGAACGACGCAAAACCCAAACGAAACTACTAATGTTCACGAGCTAGGTACAACGTCCGCAGGGTGCGCGGAACATACGTGAAAATCGCAAAACTGCCAAAAAAACGCCGATTTGGTCGCCCGGCAAAACTAAAACCCGACTACTCAAAAAACCGCACTCACGCATCCTAAACGTCATAGGAGATGCTAAAAATATCCCCAAGGTATCACAAATAATTCACCATTTAGTTTTAATAAAAACCTAGTAAGCACAAAACTTGCAATTTTGGTGCAAATATCGAAAATTAGCGATAAGGTTATCACAATCCAACACAAATATCCAACCACACAACTATTTAGCCACAATCACATAAATTCAACTCATTTATCATGCTTCAAAACCCATTTTCCATACATAAACCCTTTCTTGAATTTCCTAAAACAACAATTTACAACCAAAATCACACTTTTAAAATTTAGTAAATTAGCATAGTTTAAAGACCACATAACAAGGTAACCTCTTAGATTAGGTTGTGTAGGAACTAGATAGCAAAATAATTTAATTAACTAACATGGCTTCAAGAACCCTAGTTAAATTTTTCAACCATAACTTAAAAAAAAAAGAAAAAAAAAACTAGATTAGAACTACACTAAATTAACACTACAACAATTTAACTTAGGAAACTTAATCAAAAGAATTTAATTAGCAAGAAGTTATACCTCAACTAGAGATCTAGCAAGAATAAATTTGCTCCAAATGATGGCCTCAAAGCATCAAGATCCAAGCTAGGGAGGTGAAGGAAAAGAAGGATGAAGGATGGGTTTATTTTGTAAGCTTTAAATTGCAATTTTTTTGAATTAAACTTGAAGAATTTTGAAGGAAATGAAAAGAAAGGAGATGAAGGGGAGGGGGAGCAGGTTTCGGCAGCAAGGGAATGGGGGGGGGGAGTGTGTGTGTGTACTAGTGTTATTTCTTTTCCTTTCTAAGTCAACACCAAACTTTAATTAATGAAAAAAAATCCAACCCATAACATTCATCATATAAAATGAAATGGAGCAAATGGAGGGGAGGAATCCTGCAGGTGGGCTCGACCCATGGAAGAAAAGGGAAAATGTGAGAGGTTGTAAAAAAGAAAACAAGCAAAAAGGCCCCCCACAAATTCATATTTGCAAGCTTAAGTTTAATTAATTATATTTTTTTTTCCATAATAAAAATTAGTAAAAACTTAAAATAAAATACTAAAAATTTATGTTACAACTAGATTTTAATTAACATAATTTTAAGGATTAAAATTAGCCCGAAAAAATTTGTATTTATCGCTAATTTAATGTATTTTCTTACCGGCTTAAAATAATATTAAAAAATTGAAAAATAGGGAAATTTTTTTAAATGACCAGAATTTAATAAGTAACTCATTAGCTACTAAAAACAAGCAATTACCTATCCATTTTAGGTATAATTAGCCCTAAACTGCAAAATAACAAAAAATACGGTTTTCGGAAAAATACCGAATTTTCGCCGAATTTCAGGAAAACACCAAAACGACTTTTCAAGACGCTACAATCTTCCCCCCTTAAAGAAATTCGGTCCCCGAATTTAAAAATATAACTATGCGTACCTTCAAAGAGATGGGGATATTTCTTCCTCATCTCGCCCTCGGTCTCCCAGGTGACCTCCTCGCTGCTCGGGCTACGCCAAAGGACCTTGACGGTTGGTATAATCTTCGATCTCAACTTCTTCACCTGCCGATCCAGGATGGCCACCGGCTGCTCTGCAAAAGAAAGGTCACGCTCTAGCTGGACTGTCGGGTGCTGAATCGCATGCGAAGGGTCGGGAAGGTACTTGCGGAGCATCGAAACATGGAAGACGGGGTGAACATCGGGAAAGCTGGGTGGAAGAGCCAAACGATAAGCAACAACGCCGACACGCTCGAGGATCTCGAAGGGACCTACGAATCTAGGGCTAAGCTTCCCCTTTTGCCCAAAACGCATCACGCCCTTCATCGGAGAGACTTTCAGAAAAACATGGTCGCCAACTGTGAACTCTAATCTGTGACGGCGCCTGTCTGCATAGGATTTCTGTCTGCTCTGAGCTGCCCTCATCCGGTCTCGAATCAACTGTATCTTCGCTGTCGTCTCCTCAACAAGTTGCGGCCCCAAAATGCTGCTCTCGCTGAGCTCTGTCCAACAGACGGGCGATCTGCATCTCCTCCCATACAATGCCTCGAAAGATGCCATCTGAATAGTATCCTGGAAGCTGTTGTTGTAGGAGAACTCCACTAGAGGTAAATGACGATCCCAGCTACCACCAAAGTCTAAAACGCACGCTCTGAGCATGTCCTCCAGAGTCTGAATGGTCCGCTCTGACTGTCCGTCGGTCTGCGGATGAAATGCTGTGCTGAAGCTCAAACGAGTGCCCAAAGCTTCCTGGAGTCTCTGCCATAGTCGGCTGGTAAACTGAGTGCCTCGATCTGACACGATACAAGTCGGTACGCCATGTAGTCGCACGATCCCGTCAATATAGAGCTGAGCATACTGAGCGAAGCTGAAAGTGGTCTTCACTGGTAGGAAGTGAGCCGCTTTCGTCAATCTATCCACGATCACCCAGATGGAGTCGTACCCTCGGCTGGTCCTGAGTAGACCCACAACGAAGTCCATCGAAATCTGCTCCCATTTCCACTCTGGAATGGGTAACGGCTGTAACTCTCCTGCGGGCCTCTGGTGCTCGGCCTTGACTTGCTGACAAGTCAGGCATCTCGAAACGAACTTCGCAATGTCCCTCTTCATCCCGTCCCACCAGTAGGTCTCTCTCATATCATGGTACATCTTGGTGGAACCGGGGTGGACACTATACACTGATCGGTGTGCCTCCTCAAGAATGTCGCGCCGCAATCCATCAGCATCTGGTACGCACAGTCTAGATCCATATCATAAAATCCCCTGATCGTCAATCACGAACTCGGAAAATCTGCCCTGTCCCATCTGTACCATGATCTCTGAGCAACGGTCGTCACTGCGCTGTGCCTCATATATACGGTCAAGCAACTGTGGGCGTGCACGAACATGCGCGAGCTGCCCCCCTGTCTGAGTGAACTCGAACTCAACTCGGCTGTCGCATAACATCTGCCAATCTGCTGACGACTGCCTCTGCACTGCGCGCAAAAAGGATAGACTACCCCCGGGCCTCCTACTCAACGTATCTGCCACCACATTCGCCTTGCCTGGGTGATATAAGATCTCGCAGTCATAGTCCTTCACCATCTCCATCCAACGACGCTGTCTGAGGTTCAGGTCTCGCTGCTGAAATATGTACTTTAAGCTCTTGTGATCGGTGAATATCTGACACGACTCGCCGTAAAGGTAATGTCGCCAAATCTTCAGTGCAAAGACCACTGCAGCCATCTCCAAATCATGAGTGGGGTAGTTCTGTTCATGCTTCTTCAACTGCCGAGAAGCATAAGCGATCACCCGACCATGCTGCATCAATACGCATCCTAATCCCACTCGCGAAGCATCACAGTAGACCACAAATCCGCCTGATCCCGAAGGCAAAGATAATACCGGCGCCGTAGTCAAACAAGCCCGTAGCTGCTGAAAACTGCGCTCGCACTCCTCTGTCCAAACGAAAGGAACTCCCTTCCGGGTCAAACCGGTCAAAGGTGCAGCTATACGGGAGAAGTCCTGAACAAAACGCCTGTAGTAGCCTGCCAGGCCTAGAAAACTACGGATCTCAGTAACCGATGTAGGTCGGGGCCACTGCTGAACAGCCTCAATCTTCTTCGGGTCCACACAAACGCCGTCTCTCGTAACCACGTGACCCAAGAATCCGACGCTGTCCAGCCAGAATGCACACTTGGAGAACTTTGCGAACAGCTGGTGCTCCCTCAGAGTCTGTAACGTAATCCGCAAGTGCTGCTCGTGCTCCTCTCTGCTCCGGGAGTACACCAAGATATCGTCGATAAACACAATGATGAACAAGTCAAGATACGGCCTGAATGTACGGTTCATCAAATCCATGAATGCTGCTGGGGCGTTGGTGAGTCCGAACGACATCACCAAAAACTCGTAGTGGCCGTAGCGCGTGCGGAAAGCTGTCCTCGGTATATCCTCCTGTCGAACTCGCAGCTGATGGTATCCTGATCGCAAGTCGATCCTCGAAAAATACCCCGCACCCTGAAGCTGGTCGAACAAATCATCAACGCGCGGCAACGGATATCTGTTTCGAACGGTAACTTTGTTCAGCTGGCGGTAGTCGATACATAAGCGCAAACTTCCATCCTTCTTCTTGACAAACAGGACCGGAGCACCCCACGGAGAAACACTAGGTCGAATAAGCCCCTTATCTAACAAATCTTGCAACTGATCCTTCAGCTCTCGAAGCTCTGCCGGGGCCATACGATAAGGCGGTATAGAAATAGGCCCCGAGCCGGGAATCAAATCAATGCAGAACTCAACATCGCACTCAGGCGGTAGCCCAGGTAGCTCATCAGGGAAAACATCAGGGAACTCACAAACTACCGGGACTCGGTCCAACGGAACCTCTGCAGCTCGAGTATCACAAATAAATGCTAAGAATCCCTGACATCCCTTCCGCAAGAGCTGACCAGCGCGAAGAGACGAAATTAAGCTGGAAAGGGTGACACTGCGGTCTCCCTGAATAACAAGGACTGGCTCTCCCAGAAAGCTAAATATGACTGCCTTCTCACGGCAGTCCACCGAAGCATAACAAGTGGCTAACCAATCCATGCCCAGAAGCACATCAAAGTCTAACATATCGAGGAGAATCAAATCAACCGATGAATCCCTCTCCCCGATACGAACGGAACACAATCGAAACACAAAACGAGCGACAAACGACTCGCCTACCGGAGTAACAACAACAAGCGGATGATCTAACGACGACGACTCACGGCCCAACATCGGTGCAAAGTGTGTAGATACGTACGAATGTGTGGAACCTGGGTCGAATAATACCCGAGCGTCGAAAGAACACACTGGCAAGGTACCTGTCACAACGGCATTGGATGCCTGCGCATCCTGCGGTGTCAAAGCAAAAACTCGGGCCTGTCCTCCACCGATAGCGGGCTGACCTCGACCTCGGCCTCTGCCTCCTCGTCCTCTCTGAACAGGACCGCCGCGTCCACGGCCTCTGGGTGCACCTAACTGGCGTGGAGCATCGCCGGTGGTAGGAAGTAGGGCTCTCTGAGGAGGGGGTGGTGATGGTGGTAGGGTCACATGCGGAACTGTCGCTGCTCCCTGTCGTCTCGCCGGACAGTCTCTGACAAGATGGTGCAGACTCCCGCACCCAAAACACCCTGGCGACGGCTGCTGCCCCTGGGGATAAGAACCATATAACTGTCCCCGCCTAAATCCTCTGCCAGGCCTATCTCTCGGAAAGAATCTGGCGCGCTGCCTCTGAGACGGTACATCGGTGCGAATCCTCTTCGGCCCAGAAACGGCCGAAGTCTGTGATATGCGTGCCTCCATCCGCAATGCCGTATCCATAGCAGCTGAATAAGTGTCGTAGTGCTGGGCGCCAATGGCAAGATATAGCTGGGCATCAAGTCCCTGTACGAACCTCTTCACCATCTTCTCTTCGGTATCCACCAAATACTGAGCATATCGGGATAACTGTGTAAACTGGATGTCATACTCAGACACCGTCATCCCGGGTGTCTTGACTAAGGTCTCGAAGCTACGAGCTCTGGCGTCACGAACGCTCTCTGGAAGGAAACGGGCTAGAAAGACCGCTGTAAACTCGACCCAAGTCATAGACGGCAGACCTGCAGCTCGACCTCTCAAGACTGACTCCCACCATGTCTGTGCGAGACCCTCTAGTCGGAAACTCGCAAGCTCTACCCATCGATCATCCGAACATCTCAGCGAACGGCAGATCCTGGCTAAACTGTCAAGGAACGTCTGTGGGTCCTCCGCTGCCTCAGTTCCGGTGAATACTGGAGGTCTCAGCCTCATGAAATCCTGTAGTGAAACCGGAATGGCCACGGTGGTAGTAGCAGGAGCAGGTATCATGGTCGTCTGTGATGTAGTAGGTACGTCATCCGGCCTCGGTGTACGACTGGCTGCAACTAGGGATCCTACCATCTGACGTAGCTCCTGCATGCCTCCCATCATTTGTCGCAACTCCTCCATACCAGTCTCGAGCCTATCCATACGGCCTGGGGAAGGTGGATCGGTCTGTCCCTGCGGCGTAGGCATACCACCCTGCTCAGTCCTAGTCTCGGACGAGCCAGCTCGAATCTCGTCTCTGGCGGCAGCCCTCTGTGCCCTCGTAGCCTTCGGCGGCATAGTGGCTGTCACGGGAAAACGGATAGTAAGAACAGTGCAATAGAATCATAGGATACACGGAATTGAAGAAGGAATTTCAAGCAAGTATCCTAAAGTCACTTAGGCGGAGTACCGTATCGTAAGTATGCCGCGGACATACGCACGCTACGTTACCCTGCTTAAGTCACTTACTCCATCTACCAAGGGTCATCCTACACTCAAAAAGGTAAAACCTATCGCTCTGATACCAACTTTGTCACGACCCGCAGGGTACGAAACGTGACTGGCACTTAAGTTTACGAAACGTCTAAAGACGTCCGTAAAATAAGTAAGCCAAAGCCCAGAAAACAAAACCAATTAAGCAAAAGAGTGAAGAAAACCCAATCAATTGAAAGCGAGTTTATCAAATAAGTCATGTAAAACCCTTTTTAAAAACAATACCAATTTTTCCGAAAATTTCGGCAGAGTCTCCTTTGTAAATACTGGCCCCCAAAATGGGTACAACAAAATATATATGAATCCAACAAAATAGGGCATCCCCAAGCGGGAGCTAGCTCTTCGCCACAAGGCGGTCACAAATCCCACGAAATATAAAATGACAACAAGCAAATAATCATAATGAAGCATAAGAAAAACAGCATGTCGACTCAAGTGAGCTCGACCCCAAAATACAGCATAAAAGTCTACAAATCTCACAGTTTCATCTCTAGGTCAATATACAATAATGCTGGTAGATACAGTAGATGGAGTGTACTAGATACAAAGAATATACAAGGTGGTACAAAAATAATGGTATAACCCACCTAGGAGCAAAACCTCGAGTCCAGGCAAAGGAGGCAAAAGAACAAGTGCGCCCGCCGCTACTGTACTGACGGAGCGGACCTGCAAAAGGCTGTTGCACAACGGGGGTGAGTTGCCAACTCGTGAGTAATAAATAACATCTACAAAGGCTATCGTATGCATGCACACAAGCATCCTAGCATCTAAAATACAGGTATGACTGGATGCACTAGCAGGTGTGTATACAACATCAGTGTACTAATATGTATGCAACATGAATATCTGAGGTCTCAATAGGTATATATAAGAAACATCTTATCTCTTTTTGTTTTTGAAACTCTTTTAGAATGCCAGCATAATACTCAAAGAATCGACGAGAATCGGTGTCCAGCAACGACACCAAAAAGCTGTCTCAAATCTCATAAATCCATGTCATGGTGTCTCTGGCCTCAGCCATCCGGCTGAACCATCTCAATATCAATATCTCATCCTCTCGCGGCCCCGATCGGTATCCTCTGGATATCCGCCGTGCCCAATGAACTCACCGGTAGGTAATCCGCCCCCTGCCAGGCTCATCGTCAGCACCACGAGCTTCTTGCCCCGGGGTACCCTACCGGGCCCACCATGTACCCGAGACGGTTCATCCAACTCCTCAAAACGGGTCTCAAAAACCACAGCAAACTCATGGTGGACGACACTTACATCACTAGAAAACCGCAATTTACATGTTTTAAAAATATAATAAGTTTAGAAATTTTGCGGCTTTCCCCCGAAATCCAGAAATATCATAAAATCTCAAGAAATCCTCATAAGTGCATATATCAATGATAATGAATGCATATGGTATCAATAATCAAGTTGCGATGTGTGATTAATAGATTAGGTATGAACAATTAATATGATGAAGTACATGCACATGAATAGCAATCCTACGGTTTCATTTTTAGGAATTAAAGGCAATAGCACAAGTTTAAGTATCAATTAGTAAAAGGTTTCAATTTAAAGGTTATCTAGTGTGGTGGCATGGCAATTACCAGGGTGTGTGTGTAAGCATGAATAGTGCTCGTGCTGCATATAAAAACCCTGGCAATGGTGCAGGTGTCCTATAACATGGTTTCGTATATGTATGTCAATATAGTGTGTGGATGCAGCAAATAATCATATAAGTATTTCACCCCTAATTACTAACATCACTAAGAATCTTGTAAGTTACTAAAACTATCGGGCGGCTTGCGCCATCCAACGATAGTTCCCCCGTAGATGTTACATCTACTCACCGGAATCCCTGGCTAGCTGTGTCCAATCACCGCTTTCCCCTTTCGTGCCGCGTCTGACGTCTCCGCGACCGAACCTGGTATTTACATCAATACCAAACATAAGGTTACGTATCAAGAACGACGCAAAACCCAAACGAAACTACTAATGTTCACGAGCTAGGTACAACGTGCGCAGGGTGCGCGGAACATACGTGAAAATCGCAAAACTGCCAAAAAAACGCCGATTTGGTCGCCCGGCAAAACTAAAACCCGACTACTCAAAAAACCGCACTCACGCATCCTAAACGTCATAGGAGATGCTAAAAATATCCCCAAGGTAGCACAAATAATTCACCATTTAATTTTAATAAAAACCTAGTAAGCACAAAACTTGCAATTTTGGTGCAAATATCGAAAATTAGCGATAAGGTTATCACAATCCAACACAAATATCCAACCACACAACTAGTTAGCCACAATCACATAAATTCAACTCATTTATCATGCTTCAAAACCCATTTTCCATACATAAACCCTTTCTTGAATTTCCTAAAACAACAATTTACAACCAAAATCACACTTTTAAAATTTAGTAAATTAGCATAGTTTAAAGACCACATAACAAGGTAATCTCTTAGATTAGGTTGTGTAGGAACTAGATAGCAAAATAATTTAATTAACTAACATGGCTTCAAGAACCCTAGTTAAATTTTTCAACCATAACTTAAAAAAAAAAGAAAAAAAAAACTAGATTAGAACTACACTAAATTAACACTACAACAATTTAACTTAAGAAACTTAATCTAAAGAATTTAATTAGCAAGAAGTTATACCTCAACTAGAGATCTAGCAAGAATAAATTTGCTCCAAATGATGGCCTCAAAGCATCAAGATCCAAGCTAGGGAGGTGAAGGAAAAGAAGGATGAAGGATGGGTTTATTTTGTAAGCTTTAAATTGCAATTTTTTTGAATTAAACTTGAAGAATTTTGAAGGAAATGAAAAGAAAGGAGATGAAGGGGAGGGGGAGCAGGTTTCGGCAGCAAGGGAATGGGGGGGGGGGAGTGTGTGTGTGTACTAGTGTTATTCCTTTTCCTTTCTAAGTCAACACCAAACTTTAATTAATGAAAAAAAAATCCAACCCATAACATTCATCATATAAAATGAAATGGAGCAAATGGAGGGGAGGAATCCTGCAGGTGGGCTCGGCCCATGGAAGAAAAGGGAAAATGTGAGAGGTGGTAAAAAAGAAAACAAGCAAAAAGGCCCCCCACAAATTCATATTTGCAAGCTTAAGTTTAATTAATTATATTTTTGTTTTCCATAATAAAAATTAGTAAAAACTTAAAATAAAATACTAAAAATTTATATTACAACTAGATTTTAATTAACATAATTTTAAGGATTAAAATTAGCCCGGAAAAATTTGTATTTATCGCTAATTTAATGTATTTTCTTACCGGCTTAAAATAATATTAAAAAATTGAAAAATAGGGAATTTTTTTTAAATGACCAGAATTTAATAAGTAACTCATTAGCTACTAAAAACAAGCAATTACCTATCCATTTTAGGTATAATTAGCCCTAAACTGCAAAATAATAAAAATACGGTTTTCGGAAAAATACCGAATTTTCGCCGAATTTCAGGAAAACACCAAAACGACTTTTCAAGACGCTACATCCTGGCTCAAGCGAAACGAAATAGGAGCGCATATGAGATATGTGCGGGACCGAGAATAATACCAGTATGTGATACTGTATTCCATTCTCGCGATTTGTATCATCGGTCGGTTATATGTGATATAGCCGGGTTACCGAATGAAGTGTTGATTCGATATATTGATACACTAGATATTAGTCGGTTATATGCAGTATGACCGGATCATTAAATCAAGTGTTAATTTAATGATTTAATGTATAATAATATATTTGATATATTACTTTACATTAACTAGTATTTGTTCACTTAAGATTGATTTTCTCACTTGATGTGCACAAGTTGTATATGTGATATATTTTTGTGCACTTGTTTGTATCATGTTTGATGATACATGCAAACTTGGGTGTGTGTTTACTTTAAACCATGTTTAGCTTAATGGTTAGGTTTTAACTTAATTATTTCTTTTCTTTATTCATTTTGGCAAAAACAAATATGGTGGCTTTCTTTGTTTTATTCTTGAAGCTTCATGAAGCTTTCATAAGTCTAGCCATTTTGTCTTTTGCCTTAACCTAACCATTAAACCTAAACCCTATTTTATTCTCTACATGTGTTAGCCTCACCCATGGTTGCATTGTGATAGGATCACTTGATTTATTATTATTCATTAATTCTTTTTCAATTCTTTTCTTCTTCTTCTTCTTCTTGATGAAGAAAAAGAAAGCTTGCTTGAAAATTATCAAGTGATGAATCCAAGTGAGAAATCCAAATCCAAAGTGAACCCACTTCCTATTTCTTCATCCTCTACCACTTGCCATGTTGTATATGGTGTTTTCTTCACAAGTTTCATGACCTAGTGAAGATGGAGCTTGAGTTAGAGTTGCCTAGACGTAGATCATCTTCGGCATCGAAGTCAACGACCTAGCCCGCTCATTTCTCCGACGAAACCATCTGTAGAGTCCGGGATCCCGGTGATCGCAGTGGAGGAACGTCAACATGGAGCTAGAAAAGTGGAGGACCGGATCTACAAAGGTTGTAGTCACTTTCCTTTTAGTTAAATTTGTTAACTTGCATTCTTTCGCCTAATCTCTAGTTAACGATCTATATTAGGGTTTCTCGGCACATAAAATTTGAATTTGGCATGGTTGATGCCTTGTGGAACCTCTTGAGTGTGCCTAGGAACCCTTCAGTGGTATCAGAGCATGGTTAGAGCTTTAAGAGAAGTGTAGACGAAGTTAGAGATCCGATCGAACCCCGAAACCCCGATCAAAACCCTTCTCTGTACATTTTTTCAAACTGTGTATTTTTGTGAATTAAAAATGCTCAGAAAATTAAGCAGGAAAATCTAAGAATTACTGTGAAGTATGGACCCCTAACTCAAAAAATTGACCGCGGAACCGTGGCCAAACCAAGCGTTTGGTGGTGGTTCCACGGCCCAAATTGTGAATTAGTCCCTCAAAATTCACATATTTATTCTTAGGTCCTTTCTTGTCATTTTTTTCTGGGAATTTTTTAATTCCACTCAAGTGTTGAGTTTTCTAGGGTTTTATTGGGGACTTGTTAATTCGATCGGATAATTTAACTTCGTTTATGTTTTTCCGGATATTTTAGAAACTGTTAAAAAGTTCGACCGGATATAAATACCCATTTTTTTCCCTGCCGGGAAATTTCCAAGTGTTGGATTTTTCCGTAGTTTAAGAACGTTCTAAGTAGTGCAAGTAACGCGATGGTCTCTCTAGAAGACAACAAAGCTTAACTCGATTATGTGACCATCTTGAACTGCCCTTTGAACCTTATGGTTTGGGGCAGTACGGCGTGCCACATGTGAGGCGTTGGCTTGACCCTTCTACGGCTGGACCGTTGGTACTGTGGCATGAAGTGGATGTTTTAAAACTTATTTCAAGAGTTGAGCTATTTCGGGAAACATTGGGTGTTTGATTGTTCTATCGGAAAGTTTAACATTTTCTATTTATCTGGAAAGTGATACAATATTTGGAATCCACATGTAGTTATGAGATAACAGAATGATTGTTGTAAACTGTAGGGTACCTAGGCACACTCAAGAGGTTCCATAAGGCATCAACCATGCCAAATTCAAATTTTTCTTGTGCCGAGAAATCCTAATATAGATCGTTAACTAGAGGATAGGCGAAACTACAAGCAAGTAAATAACTTTGCTAATAAGTGAAAGGGATTACAACCTTTGTAGATCCGGTCCACCACTTCTTTAGCTCCGAGATGACATCCCTCCGCTGCGATCATCGGGATCCCGGACCCTAGCGTCGGTCTCATCGGAGAAATGAGCGGGCTAGGTCGTTGACTTCGGTGCCGAAGATGATCTACGTCAAGGCGACTCAAACTCAAGCTCCATCTTCACTTCGTCATCAACCTTGTGAAGAAAACACCCTATACAACATGGCAAGTGGTAGAGGATGAAGAAATAGGAAGTGGGTTCACTTTGGATTTGGATTTCTCACTTGATTTCATCACTTAGAATTTTCTAGTAAGCTTTTCTTTTCTTCATGAAGAAGAAGAAGAAGAAAGAAAAAGAATTATAACAAAAAGAAAATTCAAGTGATATCTATCATATTGCAACCATGGGTGAGATAAACTCATGTAGAGAATAAACTAAGGTTTAGGTAAATGATTAGGGTTAAGGAATAAAACAAAATGGTAAGACTTTTTCAAAGATGCTAGAAAACAACATGAAGCTTCTAGTAAAGAAAAGAAAGAAAGCCACCATTTTGTTTTAACTAAATAAATAAAATAAATAAAGAAATAAATCAAACCCTAACCATTAACCTAATCATAGTTTAAAGCATACACACACCCAAGTTTGCATGTATCACCAAACATGATACAAACAAGTGCACAAAAATATATCATATATACAATGTGCACAATCTAGTGAGAAAATAATCTTAAGTGAACCAATACTAGTTAATATAAAGTAATATATCAAATATATAATTATACATTAAATTATTAAATCAACACTTGATTTAATGATCCGGTCATACTGCATATAACCGACTAATATCAAGCGTATCAATGTATCGAATCAACACTTGATTCGGTAACCCGGCTATATCTCATATAACCGTCCAATGATACAAATTGCGAGAATAGAATACAGTATCACATACTGGTATTATTCTCGGTCCCGCACATATCTCATATGCGCTCCTATTTCGTTTCGCTTGAGCCAGAAAAGCTCTGTGTAGGACTCTAAAGACTCATCAATACGCCGGCAGTAGGTGATGATCATATCAAACACCCACAAGCCGCAAGCGGTCTGCTAAACGTAACGGCCACCCGGGTATTGAGCGATCAGAAGATCAACGAGCAAGCCCGCTCACACTCTTGTGAATCCAACCAGTAACACTTACCGTACAGTCCGGTCTCGTCGTCTGATATGTCACATATCTCGCCTAGGGGTGGTAAACGTCAGACCCCAATAGCTCGATAAGTCGTGTCGATATGAGGTCTATAACAGTTCGAGAAACTACTGGTAACACTTACCAGTAAATCTCAGCAACCCTGGCCAGGGATTTCTGGTTATAGCCAATCGAACACAGCGCAACATCAACTCCCTATACCGGGAGAGACGAATCCCCTCCTATCGCTCATTGCCTCCATGTGATTCGGGACTGTACCCAAAAACCACCGTTTTGCACGCCTTCTTGGACGTGGTAAGGTAGAAATCAAAGCACAGTAGGAATCACACAAGACTCTATGACGATCTCGGGTCTACAGACTAACCTGTACCAGTGTCACCAGAGAACTACCATCTGACGTAAGGTATAATACCATCTGGGAGTTCTCGGCGAGTCCGTCCGGTGTACCCAGTCTCCACTGAGCACCCGTATATCATCTCTCATGTCAAACACCAATGGATATGGGATCATCCATCGCCCATCTGTATGGGTCGAGAAGGTATACGCTAGTCTACTCTGGTATATTGATGCCCCGTCTTGATACACCCATAACTAGGGACCTTGAAGGATGTACTTATGGACTACCATGTCCCCACTAGTATGATCCGCATCATAGTCCAGGTAGTCAAGTACACATCCTATGGGCTTTACCAACATGTAACAGAGAGACAATCAGTGTACACGTTAAGGTAAAGAGCAACCAGATAGCATACTATCATGTCGAGCAAGAAAGTCCTCCCTATATATGTCCAAGCATCCACTACAATATACATCCAATGTACAGTAATGGGCTCTAGGGCATACATATAACTAACGATCTCCAACTTGCACTAGGGCCATCTGATAGCAGTGGTTGTAGTATCTCATACTCAACCATCCCATAAAAGTCCCTCTTAGGGAAAAGGCCTTTGTGGTGGATCCGCCGTGTTGTCCTCTGAGTCTTCTCTCCTAATCTCGATCCCCTGGAGATCAACCATCTCCATGATCAGATGATACTGCCTTAGAATATGTCTGGATCACTGACGGGACAGGCGTTCCTTGGCATAAGCCACAACTCCATTGTTACACAATGGGAGGAACGAAGTTCATCTCATGAACTAATATACACCCAGACTGCCTCTTTGGTAGCATCTTAAGTAGCGATGTATCCAGCCTTTATCGTCTAGTATGCCACGGTATCTTTCTTGGAACTCTTCCAACATACCGTCCCTTTACTGAGGGTAAAGACAATGCCTGTGACTGACATTCAGTCGTCCTTATCACCCTGGAACCTTTCCAGTTATTCTCCCCAGGATCAATTGACACCATCTCACTACAACTAGTGAGTATCCTAATATCCAATTAGATCTATCTCATAGATCCAAAACCCAGGATTTAGTAGGTATCATTTTGATCCTATATGGAGAATCATTGTGATAAGCGGAGATTGACCGAGCGTAGTATAGGAAACTACTTCCCTATCAAGAGTATGTCATCCACGTACTCTACGAGGATTACCACCATACTCCCTACTACCTTTTTGTATATACAAGGTTCATCTACCATTTTGATGATGTCAAACTCTTTGACTAACACATCAAAACAGATGTTCCAACTCCGCGATGCCTGCTTTAATCTGTAAAGCAACTTGCACACGTTTCCGCTGCTCCGACTGTTTACGAAGCCCTCTGGCTGTGTACTTATAGACGCTCTCTTCTAAATCAATATTTAGAAAAGCAGTCATGACACCCAACCACCAGATATCGTAGTCATGATATGCAGCAATGGCAAGTAGGATCCGGATGGACTTAAGCATAGCCATTGGAAAAGGTTTCATCATTTTCCACGCCTGGTTGATGACGAAAACCTTTAACAAGTCTAGCTTTGAAAGTCTCAACTTTTCCATTTACACCAAGTAATCTTCTCAAGATATACTTGCTCCTGATGGGGATTTAACCCTTCAGATATAGCAACCAAAGTCCATACTTTGTTGGTGTACATGGATTCCATCTCAGATCGCTAAGCATCCAGCCATTCTTACAGAGTCCCACTCCTGATGGCCAGCTCGAAACTAGTTGGGTCATCATCTCATGATGCAATTCTCGCTCCCACTGTCATAGAGAAACCAAAGTATCTCTCAGGTGTGTAAGGAACCCTACTAGATCGGCGGAGAGGCTGAGGTTCGTTGGTTGCTATTGAATCCTTTGGTCTACCAAATCAGCAGCTGCAGTTTGTATAGCTGGAAATCTTTCCAGTTCTACCTCATGTCCTCTAATATCTTCACAAGAAATTCCCTTTCATAAAGGTGGCATGCTGAGAAACAAAACATTTTTGTTCCTCGGTTAGGTAGAAGATATTCCCTTGCGAATGCTTGGGATATCCAACAAACGTCCACAGAACTGACTTTGCCTCGAGCTTGTCCGGATTATGCTTTTAGACATAGGCCGGACAACCCTAAATCTTAACTTACTTAAGAGATAGGTTCTTCCCATACCATATCTTATATGGAGTGGTAGGCAACTGATTTGATTTGAACCCTATTCAATAGGTATGCAGCTTCTTAAGTACATAATTCCCAAAAGGAAATAGGAAACTCAGTAGTACTCATCATAGAGCGCACCATATCATATAGGGTGTGATTTCTCCGCCCCGATATACCATCGTGCTATGGTGTATATGGAGGAGTAATGCTGAGAGAGAATCTCATTCTCCTTTAGAATAGTCCAGGATTTCCGTGCTCAAGTATTCTCCTTCCTGATCACATCAAAGGACATAATACTTATACCCGTATTTTGGTTCTCTACTTCTAACTTATATTCTGTGAATATCTTAAAAGGTTCGGACTTGTGTTTCAATAGGAACATATGTCTGAATCTTAAGAGATTATCAGAGAAGGTAATGAAGTACAAAGAACCGGTCTTGGCATGTGTAGACAGGGGACCTTCATACATCAATATGTATCATCCCAAGAGTTCACTAACTCTTTCTCTGCTTCCAATAAACAGAGCAATGGTCATCTTATCTCTGTGACATGACTCGCAAGTTTCACAAGATGTAAATTCAAACTAATTTAAATATACATCTAAATGTAACTTCAGCCAGTCGGGTCGCATTGATATGACCTAGTCTACAATGCCTCAAGAAGGATTCGTTCATTTCTGAACTCTTCCTCTTGTGTGTGTTCCGTATACTAAGAACTGTAGTTTGATTTAGAACATCAATGCTTTTAGATAACGTGCCTGAACCGATAACCTTTTGATATAGGAAATGTTCAAAACATTATCCAACAATACAAAATTTTATCATTTCTTTACTAATAAAGAGACTGATATGATTTTGTATATCAGGTTCGGTATCTAATAACATTCGTTCAGAATCAATGTATTTGGAATACAGGGTGACAGTGACCAACAGACTTGGCTGCAACACCTGCACCGTTTTCTGTCTCATGAAACTTATCACCCATTCTCAGTTCTCTATCTTTCTGTAACCCTATGTAACAGATTACATATCTGGGATCCTGACCCGGTATCAAATACCCAGGACGTAGAGGATACAGAGAAACAGTTCTTTGTAATGAACACACCCGAAGGAGATGCATCATATGCACTTTCTTCGTTTGGGTGGTATGGGAATCCTGGTATTCCCTTATTTCCTGCTCTGTCTTATAACAATTATAAGTTGGAGCGGGACCAACGTTCCCCAGCTCAGTATAACAAGCGGGTTCGGTCAATACATCCGTATTATTATCTTGATTAAGGCGTGACATGGTTGCTACCAGGAGAGAGAGAGAAGAAAACACTCTGCGTACGCTCTTGCAAGATCAGATTGGTTATTATTTTATCTAATCAGGATGGCTCCCACTTTTTTTATCAAATCTTCCTTCAAACCATAAAAGGAAAGACTAGACGGGATTAATTACACGCTACAAGTTCGCCAATCTTTCAGCCAGGCCAGTGTCGGTACTTTGAGGGAGGTTCCCCATGCTTTCCCACGGACCTAATTAAAGTAAACCTCGTTTTCCCAGAGGCGTAACCCCGTTGACACCTTTCTAGACACCTACTAGATCGTCTAATTGTAATGTGTAAAACTCTCCCAGGAGTAACTCTTACTCGCAGCGGGTATCGGGATCGAACTATCTTATAGAAGGTATGCAATCTCATTGAAAATTTCAACACTTGAAATTCCCGATAATATTTTGCCCCAAACGATCTATGACCTTGACAAGGTCAACAAACCATAGACCGTAAGTCAAGTTCAACCCGTCATTTCTTGATTGAATCAAACCCACCCGCACGACTCTTGACAAGGTCAACAAGGCCGTACGACTACCCTAACCCAATCTGCGTCATATGCATAAGCAGATAAATACTGGTTAGCTATCGCACACTGCGCCTTGATAAGGTCAACAAACGCAGCACGAATACTAAGCAGGACTTATCTGAAATGACGGAGGGCTACGACAGGTTTTTCTGAAAACCTATTGCGTAATGAACTTGATATCGTTGTAGGATCGAATGAATTTTGAAATTGAGTGTTTTTGAGGCTTTTCTAGTTTTGCTAAAGGGGTCATTCCCGGTGAAGGGATCGTCGGCCCTTTCCTCATCGAATAAGGTGCATAATGTATCATATATACCGCTGTGCAAAGCAAAAACTATAGAAGCAATCAAAAGACAAACCGAGGGTTGTAGCATCTGCCAGTTATTGCTAAAGGGGTCACTCCCGGTGAAGGGATCTCGGCCCTTTCCTTATCGAATAAGGTGTAGGATGTTCTACAAGGAACACCGCGATGCAAAGCAAGAACTGTAGCTACCTGTTTTTGAAAATTCGATTCCATAACATCTTAAGTTTCTTTTCTTTCATTAATCATATTAATGAAGTCCCATCATTTAAATCACCTAAACATCACAGATAAATACGACGTACACTTATGCCATCCGCATTCGCCTCGATGTCCCCTCATGCACCGTTAGGTTAGGTAACTAACGGCAGAGCGGGGCAGGGCTATCGCGTGTGTAAAACATAAGTAACGTCTATATAATATATCATATATACTATATACAGTATCCATCACAGCATATCAAATGATCACATCACAGATATCGCAGTAGAAGAAACATATGAAACATTGGATATACTAGGACGTCCGTATTTTCAATACGAGCCTGTATAAAACACGGATTCCACGGTCGCAATGAATAGCCAAACCCACACCCCTAGACCCCTACGAGAGCGGCAAGCAACCCTACCAATTCGAGAGTTAGGAGACCCGGACTCGACTCCTCGAGTTGGTCTCCCACTCGACTCCAGAACCCGGTTACTTGTGCCCTCCTCCTTGGGTCAATCCTAGTGCGGAAAAGTAAATAATATATAATGGTGACATCTTCCGCAACCTGGAAGTGCCCCAATAAAAGAATATTACATACAAGTTTTTACATGAATGAAAATGAAAAACACTCATCTAACATAAAAAAAAACCCGGCTATTCAAACACGACGATCCAATATAACATATCCAGCAACACATAACATCACATGTTATCAACGTAAGTAAACATGCGTATCCCAATTGTCGTTGAGATATAGTAATGAAACCGGCGATATCACATAGTACACTTACGGTCGCAGAAAAGAAAGTGTAAAACTACAACAGTTGGAATCCGCAACCACCTTAGACATCACATGCCTAACCATCTGAATTCCTTAGACATCACATGCCTAACAATTATAAACCCCGCATTTTAGTCTCATTGTCGAAAACTCTTTTCAATATGAAGCCGGGCAATTCAACAAGATTCCCGACATTTTGATCGATTGCTCGTCGCAAACTTTAGTAGGCGGCCTCACCCCAGATGCCGTTGACAAAGTGCACCAAGGCGGAACACCGCTGCCGCGAGCACCCGAACGGATGCTTTCGGCGACGGGGTTCTCCTACAGTCACTTGGTCGGGGCTATGGGGCATGGCTGTCTATTAAGTTTACCCGGCGAGTATCCGCGTACGCTACGTGATTGCAACGGACTTTTGATCGCATCAAAATTCCGTGGCAACCGATCAAGTGAGACTAAACTGCTATATTTATAACATTCAAATCAGTTATCTCATAACTACTTGTAGATTCCAAATATTGTATCACATTCCAGATAAATAGAAAATGTTAAACTTTCCGATCGAACAATCAAACACCCAAGTTTTCCCGAAACAGCTCAACACATGAAATAAGTTTAAAAACATCCATTTCATGCCACAGCACCAACGGTCCAGCCGTAGAAGGGTCAAACCAACGCCTCACATGTGGCATGCCGTACTGCCCCAAACCCTAAGGTTCAAAGGGCAGTTCAAGACGGTCACATAATCGAGTTAAGGTTTGTTGTCTTCTAGAGGGACCATCGCGTTACTTGCACTACTTAGAACGTCATTAAACTACGGAAAAATCCAACAATTGGAAATTTCCCGGCAGGGGAAAAAGTGGGTATTTATATCCGGTCGAACTTTCTAACATGTTCTAAAGTACCCGGAAAAACATAAATGAGGTTAGAATATCCGATCGAATCAATGAATCCCCAATACAACCCAGAAAACTCAACTGTTGAGTAAAGATTAAAAATTTCCAGAAGAATCAGCAAGTAATAATAGAAATTACTGTGCAAAATAAAAACAAAGTACTCATACTTTGACCGCGGAACCGCCGCGTGACCCTAGGTACGGCCGCGGTTCCTCGGTCAGTTAGTGGTGTTACGGTCACGTGCTGCACAGTAATTCTAGTTTTTCCCTGCTGAATTTTTTGAGAATTTTTAATGTGGAAAAATGCACAGTTTTGAAAAATGTACAAAGAAGGGTTATGTTTAGGGTTTCGGGGTTCGATCGGGTTTCTAACTTCGTCTACCAATCGCCTAAAGCTCTAGCTAGGCTCTGATACCACTGTAGGGTTCCTAGGCACACTCAAGAGGTTCCACAAGGCATCAACCATACCAAATTCAAATTTTTCTTGTGCCGAGAACCCCTAATATAGATCGTTAACTAGAGGATAGGCGAAACTACAAGCAAGCAAATAAATTTGCTAATAAGTGAAAGGGATTACAACCTTTGTAGATCCGGTCCACCACTTCTTTAGCTCCGAGATAACATCCCTCCGCTGCGATCATCGGGATCCCGGACACTAGCGTCGGTTTCATCGGAGAAATGAGCGGGCTAGGTCGTTGACTTCGGTGCCGAAGATGATCTACGTCGAGGCGACTCAAACTCAAGCTCCATCTTCACTTGGTCATGAACCTTGTGAAGAAAACACCCTATACAACATGGAAAGTGGTAGAGGATGAAGAAATAGGAAGTGGGTTCACTTTGGATTTGGATTTCTCACTTGATTTCATCACTTAAAATTTTCTAGTAAGCTTTTCTTTTCTTCATGAAGAAGAAGAAGAAGAAGAAAGAAAAAGAATTATAACAAAAAGAAAATTCAAGTGATATCTATCATATTGCAACCATGGGTGAGATAAACTCATGTAGAGAATAAATTAGGGTTTAGGTAAATGGTTAGGGTTAAGGAATAAAACAAAATGGTAAGACTTTTTCAAAGATGCTAGAAAACAACATGAAGCTTCTAGTAAAGAAAAGAAAGAAAGCCACCATTTTGTTTTAACTAAATAAATAAAATAAATAAATAAATAAATCAAACCCTAACCATTAACCTAATCATAGTTTAAAGCATACACACACCCAAGTTTTCATGTATCATCAAATATGATACAAATAAGTGCACAAAAATATATCATATATACAATGTGCACAATCTAGTGAGAAAATAATCTTAAGTGAACCAATAACTAGTTAATGTAAAGTAATATATCAAATATATAATTATACATTAAATCATTAAATCAACACTTGATTTAATGATCCGGTCATACTGCATATAACCGACTAATATCAAGTGTATCAATGTATCGAATCAACACTTGATTCGGTAACCCGGCTATATCTCATATAACTGTCCAATGATACAAATCGCGAGAATAGAATACAGTATCACATACTGGTATTATTTTCGGTCCCGCACATATCTCATATGCGCTCCTATTTCGTTTCGCTTGAGCCAGGAAAGCTCTGTGTAGGACTCTAAAGACTCGTCAATACGCCGGCAGTAGGTGATGATCATATCAAACACCCATAAGCCGCAAGCGGTCTGCTAAACGTAACGGCCACCCGGGTATTGAGCGATCAGAAGATCAATGAGCAAGCCCGCTCACATTCCTGTAAATCCAACCAGTAACACTTACCGTACAGTCCGGTCTCGTCGTCTGATATGTCGCATATCTCGCCTAGCGGTGGTAAACGTCTGACCCCAATAGCTTGATAAGTCGTGTCGATATGAGGTCTATAACAGTTCGAGAAACTACTGGTAACACTTACCAGTAAATCTCAGCAACCATGGCCAGGGATTTCCGGTTATAGCCAATCGAACACAACGCAACATCAACTCCCTATACCGGGAGAGACGAATCCCCTCCTATCGCTCATTGCCTCCATGTGATTCGGGACTGTACCTAAAAACCACCGTTTTGCACGCTCTCTTGGACGTGGTAAGGTGGAAATCAAAGCACAGTGGGAATCACACAAGCCTCTATGACGATCTCGGGTTTACAGACTAACCTGTTCCAGTGTCACCAGAGAACTGCCATCTGACGTAAGGTATAATACCATCTGGGAGTTCTCGGTGAGTCCGTCCAGTGTACCCAGTCTCCACTTAGCACCCGTATATCATCTCTGATGTCAAACACCAATGGATATGGGATCATCCATCGCCCATCTGTATGGGTCAAGAAGGTATACGCTAGTCTACTCTGGTATATCGATGCCACGTCTCGATACACCCACGACTAGGGACCTTGAAGGATGTACTTATGGACCACCATGTCCCCACTAGTATGATCCGCAACACATCCTAAGGGCTTTACCAACATGTAACAGAGAGACAATCAGTGTACACGTTAAGGTAAAGAGCAACCAGATAGCATACTATCATGTCGAGCAAGAAAGTCCTCCCTATATATGTCCAAGCATCCACTACAATATACATCCAATGTACAGTAATGGCCTCTAGGGCATACATATAACTAATATAAACATAGCAGTTTAGTCTCACTTGATCGGTTGCCATGGAATTTTGATGTGATCAAAAGTCCGTCGCAATCACGTAGCGTACGCGGATACTCGCCGGGTAAACTTAATAGACAGCCATGCCCCATAGCCCCGACCAAGTGACTGTAAGAGAACCCCGTCGCTGAAAGCATCCGTTCGGGTGCTCGCGGCAGCGGTGTTCCGCCTTGGTGCACTTCGTCGACGACATTAGGGGTGCGGACGTCTACTAAAGTTTGCGACGAGCATTCGATCAGGATGTCGGGAATCTTGTTGAATTGCCCGACTTGATATTGAAAAGAGTTTTCGATAATGAGACTAAAATGCGGGGTTTATAATTGGTTAAGCATGCGATGTCTAAAGAGTTTGCGGATTCCAACTGTTGTAGTTTTACACTTTCTTTTCTGCGACCTAAGTGTAATATGTGATATCGTCGGTTTCGTTGCTATATGTCAACGACAATTGGGATGCGCATATTTACTTACGTTGATGACATGTGATGTTATGTGTTGCTGGATATGTTATATTGGATCGTCGTGTTTGAATAGCCGGGGTTTTTTTTATGTGAGATGAGTGTTTTTCTTTTTCATTCAAGTAAAAACTTGTATGTAATATTCTTTTTATTGGGGCACTTCCAGGTTGCGGAAGATGTCACCCATTGTATATTATTTACTTTTCCGCATTAGGATAGACCCAAGGAGGAGGGCACAAGTAACCAGGTTCTGGAGTCCAGTGGGAGACCAACTCGAGGAGTCGAGTTCGGGTCTCCTAACTCTAGAATTGGTAGGGTTGCTTGCCGCTCTCGTAGGGGTCTAGGGGTGTAGGTTTGGCTATTCATCGCAACAGTGGAATCCGTGTTTTATACTGGCTCGTATTGAAAACACGGACGTCCTAGTATATCCAATGTTTCATATGTTTCTTCTGCTGCGATATCTGTGATGTGATCATTTGATATACTGTGATGGATACTGTATATAGTATATAT
Source organism: Agapanthus africanus (assembly GCA_030015575.1). Taxonomy (NCBI): domain Eukaryota; kingdom Viridiplantae; phylum Streptophyta; class Magnoliopsida; order Asparagales; family Amaryllidaceae; genus Agapanthus; species Agapanthus africanus. The sequence continues at coordinate 385,997,941 of CM057342.1, forward strand.
GATATATTATATAGAAGTTACTTATGTTTTACACCCGCGCTAGCCCTGCCCCGCTCTGTCGTTAGTTACCTAACCTAACGGTGCACGAGGGGACATCGAGGCGAATGCGGATGGCATAAGTGTACGTCGTATTTATCTATGATGTTTAGGTGATTTAAATGATGGGACTTCATTAATATGATTAATGAAAGAAAAGAAACCTAAATGATGTTGTGGAATCGAATTTTCAAAAACAGGTAGCTACAGTTCTTGCTTTGCATCGCGGTGTTCCTTGTAGAACATCCTGCACCTTATTCGTTGAGGAAAGGGCCGAGATCCCTTCACCGGGAGTGACCCCTTTAGCAATAACTGGCAGATGCTACAACCCTCGGTTTGTCTTTTGATTGCTTCTATAGTTTTTGCTTTGCACAGCGGTATATATGATGTATCCTGCACCTTATTCGATGAGGAAAGGGCCGACGATCCCTACACCGGGAGTGACCCCTTTAGCAAAACTAGAAAAGCATCAAAAACACTCCATTTCAAAATTCATTCGATTCTACAACGATATCAAGTTCATTACGCAATGGGTTTTCAGAAAAACCTGTCGTAGCCCTCCGTCATTTCAGATAAGTTGTATATAGTATTCGTGCTACATTTGTTGGCTTTCGTCAAGGTGTAGTGTGCGGTAGCTATATGCTGCTTATCTGCAGCATATGATGCGATTGGATTAGGGTAGTCGTGCAGCTTTGTTGGCTTTCGTCAAGGGTCGTGCGGGTGGGTTTAATTCAATCAAGAAATGACGGGTTGAACTTGACTAGCGGGCTATGGTTTGTTGGCTTTCGTCAAGGTCATAGCACGTTAGGGGCAAAATTATCGGGAATTTCAAGTGTTGAAATTTGCAATGAGATTGCATACCTTCTATGAGATAGTTGGATCCCGATACCCGCTGCGAGTAATTGTTACTCCTATGAGAGTTTTACACATTACAATTAGCCGATCAAGTAGGTGTCTAGAAAGGTGTCAACGGGGTTACGCCTCTGGGAAAACGAGGTTTACTTTAATTAGGTTCGTGCGAAAGCATGGGGAACCTCCCTCAAAGTACCGACACTGGCCTGGCTGAAAGATTGGCGAACTTGTAGAGTGTAATTAATCCCGGCTAGTCTTTCCTTTTAAGGTTTGAAGGAAGATTTGATAAAAACAGTGGGAGCCATCCTGATTAGATAAAATAAATAACCAATCTAATCTTGCAAGAGCGCACGCAGAGTGTTTTCTTCTCTCTCTCTCTCCAGGTAGTGACCATATCACGCCTTAATCAAGATAATAATACGGATGTATTGACCGAACCCGCTTGTTATACTGTGCTGGGGAACGTTGGTCCCGCTCCAACTTATAATTGTTATAAGACAGAGCAGGAAATAGGGGAATACCAGGTTTCCCATGCCGAAACGAAGAAAGTTCATGTGATGCATCTCCTTCGGGTGTGTTCATTATAAAGAACTGTTTCTCAGTATCCTCTGCATCCTGGGTATTTGATACCGGATCAGGATCCAAAATATGTAATCTGTTACATAGGGCTACAGAAAGGTAGAGAACTGAGAACGGGTGATAAGTTTCATGAGGCAGAAAACGGTGCAAGTGTTACAGCTAAGTCTGTTGGTCACTGTCACCCTGTATTACCAGAATACATTGATTCTGAACAAATGTTATTAGATACCGAACCTGATATACAAAATCATACCAGTCTCTTTATTAGTAAAGAAAGGATATAATTTTGTATTGTTGGATAATGTTTTGAACATTTCCTATATCAATAGTTGATCGGTTCATGCACGTTATCTAAAAGCATTGACGTTCTAAATCAAACTACAGTTCTTAGTTTACAGAACACACACAAGAGGAAGAGTTCAGAAATGAACGAATCCTTCTTGAGGCATTATAGACTAGGTCATATCAATGCGACCCGACTGGATGAAGTTACATTTAGATGCATATTTAAATCAGTTTGAATTTATATCTTGTGAAACTTACCAGTCATGTCACAAAGATAAGATGACCATAGCTCCGTTTACTGGAAACAGAGAAAGAGTTAGTAAACTCTTGGGACTGATACATGATGATGTATGTAAGGTCCCCTGTCTAAATATGCCAGGACCGGTTCTTTGTAGTTCATTACATTCTCTGATGATCTCTCAAGATTCAGACATATGTTCCTGTTGAAACACAAGTCCGAAGCTTTTGAGATATTCACAGAATATAAGTTTGAAGTAGAGAACCAAAAACAGGGTATAAGTATTATGTCCTATGATAAGATCAGGGAGGAGAATACTTTAGCACGGAAATCCTGGACTATTCTAAAAGAGAATGAGATTCTCTCTCAGCATTACTCCTCCGTATACACCATAGCACAATGGTATATCGGGGCGGAGCAATAGCACCCTATGTGATATGGTGTGCTCTATGATGAGTACTACTGAGTTTCCTATTTCCTTTTGGGAGTTATACGCTTGAGAAGCTGCATACCTATTGAATAGGGTTCAAATCAAATCAGTTGCCTACCACTTCATATGTGATATGGAAAGGGAAGAGTCCATATCTTAAGTTTGTTAAGATTTAGGACTGTCCGGCCTATGTCTAAAAGTAAAATCCGGACAAGCTCGAGGCAAGGTTAGTTGTGTAGAACTGGAAAGGTTCCAGCTATACAAACTACAGCTGGTGATTTGACAGAACCAAAGGATTCAATAGTCCCCGACGAACCTCAGCCTCTCCGCCGATCTGGTAGGGTTCCTCATCCGCCAGAGAGATACTTCGGTTTCTCGATGACAGTGGGAGCAAGGATTGCATCATGAGATGATGACCCAACTAGTTTCGGGCTGGCCATCAGGAGTAGGACTCTGTAAGAATGGCTGGATGCTTATCGATCTGAGATGGAATCCTTATACACCAACAAAGTATGGACTTTGGTTGCTTTATCTGAAGGGTTAAATCCCCATCAGGAGCAAGTATATCTTGAGAAGATTACTAGGTGTACATGGAAAAGTTGAGACTTTCAAAGCTAGACTTGTTAAAGGTTTTCGTCATCAACCAGGCGTGGAAAATGATGAAACCTTTTCCAGTGGCTATGCTTAAGTCCATCCGGATCCTACTTGCCATTGCTGCATATCATGACTACGATATCTGGTGGTTGGGTGTCCTGACTGCTTTTCTAAATATTGATTTAGAAGAGAACGTCTATAAGTACACAGCCAGAGGGCTTCGTAAACAGTCGGAGCAGCGGAAACGTGTGCAAGATGTTTTATGTGATAAAGCAGGCATCACGGAGTTGGAACATCTGTTTTGATGAGGTAGTTAAAGAGTTTGACTTCATCAAAATGGTACATGAATCTTGTATATACAAAAAGGAAGTAGGGAGTATGGTGGTGATCCTCGTAGAGTACGTGGATGACATACTCTTGATGGGGAAGGAGTTTCCTATGCTACGCTCGGTCAATCTCCGCTTATCACAATGATTCTCTACAAAGGATCAAAATGATACCTCCTAAATCCTGAGTTTTGATATATGAGATAGATCTAATTGGATGTTAGGATTCTCACAAGTTGTAGTGAGATGGTATCAATCGATCTTAGGGAGAATCACTGGAAGGGTTCCAGGGTGATAAGGACAACTGAATGTCAGTCACAGGCAGTGTCTACACCCTCAGTGGAGGGACGGTATGTTGGAAGAGTTCCAAGCTAGATACCGTGGCAAACTAGACGATAAAGGCTGGTGACATCGCTATCAAAGATACTACCAAAGAGGCAGTTTGGGTGTATATTGGTTCATGAGATGAACTAAGTTCCTACCATTGTGTGACAATGGAAGTGTGGCTTTGGCCAAGGAACCCCGGTCCCATCAGTGACCCAGACATATTCTAAGGCAGTGTCACCTGATCATGGAGATGGTTGATCTCCAGGGGATCGAGGTTACGAGAGTAGACTGAGAGGACAACACGGCGGATCCACTCACAAAGGCCTTTTCCCAGAGAGAGACTTTTATGGGCTGGTTGAGTATGAGATACTGCAACCACTGCTACAGATGGCCCTAGTGCAAGTGGGAGATTGTTAGTTATATGTATGCCCTAGAGGCCATTACTGTACATAGGATGTATATTGTAGTGGATGCTGGGACATATATAGGGAGGACTTTCTTGCTCGACATGATAGTATGCTATCTGGTTGCTCTTTACCTTAACGTGTACACTGATTGTCTCTCTGTTACATGTTGGTAAAGCCCTTAGGATGTGTACTTGACTACCTGGTCTATGATGCGGATCATACTAGTGGGGACATGGTAGTCCATAAGTACATCCTTCAAGGTCCCTAGTCGTGGGTGTATCGAGACGGGGCATCGATATACCAGAGTAGACTAGCGTATACCTTCTCGACCCATTCAGATGGGCGATGGATGATCCCATATCCATTGGTGTTTGACATCAGAGATGATATACGGGTGCTCAGTGGAGACTGGGTACACTGGACGGACTCGCCGAGAACTCCCAGATGGTATTATACCTTACGTCAGATGGCAGTTCTCTGGTGACATTGGTACAGGTTAGTCTGTAGACCCGAGATCGTCATAGAGTCTTGTGTGATTCCCACTGTGCTTTGATTTCCACCTTACCACGTCCAAGAGGGCATGCAAAACGGTGGATTTTGGGTACAGTCCCGAATCATATGGAGGCAATGAGCGATAGGAGGGGATTCGTCTCTCCCGGTATAGGAAGTTGATGTTGCGCTGTGTTCGATTGGCTATAACCGGAAATCCCTTGCCAGGGTTGCTGAGATTTACTGGTAAGTATTATCAGTAGTTTCTCGAACTGTTATAGACCTCATATCGACACGACTTATCAAGCTACTGGGGTCTGACGTTTACCACCCCTAGGCGAGATATGCGACATATCAGACGAACAGACCGGACTGTACGGTTAGTGTTGCTGGTTGGATTCACAGGAGTGTGAGTGGGATTGCTTGTTGATCTTCTGATCGCTCAGTACCCGGGTGGCCGTTACGTTTAGCAGACCGCTTGCGGCTTGTGGGTGTTTGATATGATCATCACCTGCTGCCGGCGTATTGATGAGTCTTTAGAGTCCTACACAGAGGTTTCCGGGCTCAAGCGAAACGAAATAGGAGCGCAAATGAGATATGTGCGGGACCGAGAATAATACCAGTATGTGATACTGTATTCCATTCTCACGATTTGTATCATCGGTCGGTTATATGTGATATAGCAGGGTTACCGAATCAAGTGTTGATTCGATATATTGATACACTAGATATTAGTCGGTTATATGCAGTATGACCGGATCATTAAATCAAGTGTTGATTTAATGATTTAATGTATAATAATATATTTGATATATTACTTTACATTAACTAGTATTTGTTCACTTAAGATTGATTTTCTCACTTGATGTGCATAAGTTGTATATGTGATATATTTTTATGCACTTGTTTGTATCATGTTTGATGATACATGCAAACTTGGGTGTGTGTTTACTTTAAACCATGTTTAGCTTAATGGTTAGGTTTTAACTTAATTATTTCTTTTCTTTATTCATTTTGGCAAAAACAAATATGGTGGCTTTCTTTGTTTTATTCTTGAAGCTTCATGAAGCTTTCATAAGTCTAGCCATTTTGTCTTTTGCCTTAACCTAACCATTAAACCTAAACCCTTGTTTATTCTCTACATGTGTTAGCCTCACCCATGGTTGCATTATGATAAGATCACTTGATTTATAATTATTCATTAATTCTTTTTCAATTCTTTTCTTCTTCTTCTTCTTCTTGATGAAGAAAAAGAAAGCTTGCTTGAAAATTATCAAGTGATGAATCCAAGTGAGAAATCCAAATCCAAAGTGAACGCACTTCCTATTTTTTCATCCTCTACCACTTGCCATGTTGTATAGGGTGTTTTCTTCACAAGTTTCATGACCTAGTGAAGATGGAGCTTGAGTTAGAGTTTCCTCGACGTAGATCATCTTCGGCATAGAAGTCAACGACCTAGCCCGCTCATTTCTCCGACGAAACCATCGCTATAGTCCGGGATCCCGTGATCGCAGCGGAGGGACGTCAACACGGAGCTAGTGAAGTGGAGGACCGGATCTACAAAGGTTGTAGTCACTTTCCTTTTAGTTAAAGTTGTTAACTTGCATTCTTTCGCTTAATCTCTAGTTAACGATCTATATTAGGGTTTCTCGGCACAAAAAATTTGAATTTGGCATGGTTGATGCCTTGTGGAACCTCTTGAGTGTGCCTAGGAACCCTTCATGATATATAACTGTGAATATCCCAAGCTTCCATTAAGTAATATACAAGCTAGTATGATATAATAATGGCCCCTAGGGCATATACACTAACAATCGCGACCGTGGAATCCGTGTTTTATATAGGCCCGTATTAAAACACGGACGTTCTAGTATATCCAATATTTCATATATGTTCTTCTACTGCAATGTTCTGTGATGAGATCATATTACTGCCTGAGACAAATGTTTATATTATATATATGAGATACATGTTATATTGCATATTTCGTTTCAAATGTGATGCTTTTGAAGCATAATAAAATGGGACTTCATTAATGAGATTAATGAAATAAAAGAAACCTAAAGATGTTGTAGAAACTTGTTTAAAAACTGGTAGCTCTAGTTCTTGCTTTGCATAGCGGTGTTCCTTGTAGAACATCCAGCACCTTATTCGATAAGGAAAGAGCCGAGATCCCTTCACCAGGAGTGACCTCTTTAGTGAAACTAGCAGATGCTACATACTCGGTTTGTCTTTTGATTGCTTCTATAGTTCTTGCATTGCACAGCGGTATTTGTGAAATATCCTGCACCTTATTCGATGAGGAAAAAGCCGACGATCCCTTCACCGGGAGTGACCTCTTTAGTAAAACTAGAAAAGGCCTCAAAAACATTCCATTCAAAATCACTCGATTTTACAACGATATCAAGTTCATTACGCAAAGGGTTTTCTTAAAAACCTGCCGTAGCCCTCCGTCATTTTAGATAAGTAATAGTTAGTATTCGTACTACGTTTGTTGACCTTGTCAAGGCGTAGTGTGCAGTAGCTGATTACTGCTTATCTGTATAAGCATATGATGCGATTGGATTAGGGTAGTCGTGCGACTTTGTTGACCTTGTCAAGGGTCGTGTGGGAGGGTTTAATTCAGATCAGGAAATGACGTGTTGAACTTGACTTGCGGTCTATGGTTTGTTGACCTTGTCAAGGTCATAGATCGCTCGGGGTAAAATATTATTGGGAGTTTCAAGTGTTGAAATTTGCAATGAGATTGCATACCTTCTATGAGATAGTTGGATCCCGATACCCGCTGCGAGTAAGAGTTACTCCTGGGAGAGTTTTACACATTACAATTAGCCGATCAAGTAAGTGTCTAGAAAGGTGTTAGCGGGGTTACGCCTCTGGGAAAACGAGGTTTACTTTAATTAGGTCCGTGCGAAAGCACAGGGAACCTCCCTCAAAGTACCGGCACTGGCCTGACTGAAAGATTGGCGAACTTGTAGAGTGTAATTAATCCCAGCTAGTCTTTCCTTTTAGGGTTTGAAGGAAGATTTGACTAAAGCAGAGGGAGACATCCTGATTAGTTAAATTGATAACCAATCTAATCTTGTAAAAGCGCACGCTGAGTGTTTTCTTCTCTCTCTCTCCTGGTTACGACTATGTCACGCCTTAATCAAGATAATAATACGGATGTATTGACCGAACCCGCTTGTTATACTGCGCTAAGGAACTTTGGTTTCGCTCCAACTTAAAATTGTTATAAGACAGAGCAGGAAATAGGGGATTACCATAATTTCCGTGCCGCCCAAACGAAGAAAGTGCATGCTGATGCATCTTCTTCGGGTGTGTTCATTATAGAGAACTTTTTCTCAGTATCTTTTACGTTCAGGGTATGAGATACCGGATCAGGATCCCACATATGTAATCTGTTACATGGGCTACAGATAGGTAGAGAACTGAGAACGGGTGATAAGTTTCATGAGATAGAAACGGTGCAAGAGTTGCAGCCAAGTCTGTTGGTAGTTATCATCCGGTATTACCAGAATACATTGATTTTGAATGAATGTTATTAGATACCGAACCTGATATACAATATCATATCTGTCTCTTTATTAGTAAAGAAGGATATAATTTTGTATTGTTGGATAATGTTTTTAACATTTCCTATATCAAGAGTTGATCGGTTCAGGCACGTTATCTAAAAGCATAGACGTTCTAAATCAAACCACAGTTCTTAAATGTACAGAACACACACAAGAGGAAGAGTTCAGAAATGAACGAATCCTTCTTGAGGTATTGTAGACTAGGTCATATCAATGCGACCTGACTAGCTGAAGTTACATATAGATGCATATTTAAATTAGTTTGAATTTACATCTTGTGAAACTTGCCGGTCATGTCACAGAAAGAAGATGACCACAGTTAGTGAACTCTTGGGATTGATACATGCTGATGTATGAAGGTCCCCTGTCTACACATGCCAAGACCGGTTCTTTGTACTTCATTACATTCTCTGATGATCTCTCATGATTCAAACATATGTTCCTGTTGAAACACAAGTCCGAAGCTTTTGAGATATTCACAGAATATAAGTTAGAAATAGAGAACCAAAAACGGGTATAAGTATTATGTCCTTTGATCAGATCAAGGAGGCGAATACTTGAGCACGGAATTCCTTGACTATTCTAAAGGAGAATGAGATTCTCCCTCAGCATTACACCTCCGTATACACTGTAAGTCGATGTGCAACACCCCACGAGTTGTGGGGAGGCGGAAATATGAAAAACGATCTTGTTCTTGAAGCATACATCGACTAACCGAAGATCTTTGCTAAACGATAATTAACAACTACTATAGAAGTTCTAAACTACTATGTAAAGAGATTATACCTGGTGATACGTGTCCTTCGTCTTTGCGATCTCTTCGTCCTCCTCGGCCTCCTCCAAGTGATAGATGATCCACCCGAGAACCCTAATCCAAGCTTCACCTCAATACTTGAGGTAACTAAGTTTCTCTAGTTGCCAACCAAAGGGACTTAGGTCATATAGAGTTAGGTTATAGGATGTTTAGTCTTTTCTAATCCTTGTACTTAACTCATGAGTGGTAGGATTAGAGCTTGAAGAAAGAGAGAGCTTGAAGAGAGAGAAGGTGAACTAGAATAATGAAATGAAAATTGCTTCTCACTTAATATATCAAGGATAATGAAATATCAATAACAAGCTGCCTCCTGGGTTAATCCCTGATTGGGAATTGAATAATAATAGATTATTCATCATGCTTCATAAATGAATATGAGTGATTCACTATGTGAATCATTAAGCATTTAATGATGCATTAATGACATAGTGAATCACACATAATGAGTCACAATTTACATTAATGACAATGCCACTTTAACCCCTCAAGTCACCATTCTTCTAGAAGCTTACTGAAAATTATGAGAACGCCCCTCTCATCCGTGAAAACACGGAAAAACTTTATACTGTATAAATCCAATAACCTGAATCTGGCTTAAACCAAAACCGTCTAGTAAAAACTGTCCGAATGCCGTACATGCGTTTAAACACGTATTCGTCCGAAGCCTTGTCGTAAAACCGTACGACTTCTATATGGTTTCGCCTGGAGTTGGGAAAACTCTGTGTGGGACTCTAAAGACTCGACTATTACGCTGCCAGTGGGTTTAACCACAGACCGCAAGCGGTACTAGCTGTACGTAATGGTCCCCAGGTAGATGTCGATAAGAAGGCCGATGAGGATACCCATCCGAACTCCTACTGAGCCTGTGCGTGACAATATCCGTGCAGTCCGGTCTGTTGGTCTAAGAGTATTGCATGTATGGTCTAGGGAGGTGGTAAACTTCAGACCTCTAATAACCATACAAGTCATGTCGGTATGGCTCTATCACCATCCGAGAATCCACTGATCAATCTATCAGTAATTCTCAATCAGCCCTGGCCAGGGACTTATGGTAATGACCAATCGATCACTGTGCAATATCAACTCCCTATACCAGGAGAGACGAATCCCTAACAGTCACTCACTGCCTCCACGTGGCTCGGGACTGTGTCCAACTAAAACCTGTTTGCACGACTCCTTTGAACCGTGGTAGGGTAGTAATCAAAGCACAGTGGGAACTCACACGAGACAAATGACGACTTTAAGTCAACGGACTATCTGCACACATGTCACCTGAGAACTGCTATCTGACGTTACGTATAAATACCATCCAGTCAGTTCTCGGCGAGTCCTGTCTGGTGTACTCACATGCAGTGAGCATCTGTATACAATCTTAGGTGCACTCCACCAATGGCTGCGGGACCAATCCATCGCACCTCCTCAGGGTGTAGATATGTATACACTAGTCTACTCCGGAGTATCGATGCCCAGTCTCGATACTCCTGCGACCAGGGACATCTATGGATGTGCCTATTGACTATCCAGCTCCCACTAGTATGACTGCCATCAGAACGCCGGATGTCAGGCAAACACCCTATGGGCTTTATCAACATGTATATATATATATGAATACTACGCAAAATATATCATATGTTAAGATAAAGACAAACCAAATAGTGTACTATCATATTAAGCAAGACTTTCATGTACATACATATCCCTAGCATCCTATACAATGAAGGCCTCTAGGGCATATATATCCAACAATCTCCCACTTACACTAAGGCCTATAATTGGCGCAATGAGTACCCACTGTATTCACTATATCCAGTTGCTGGAGTACCGCATGCCCAACATCTCAAACAGCCTCTCGAACTGAACTTGAGGGATGGTCTTGGTGAATGGATCTGCCGTGTTGTCTTTTGTGTCCACTCTCCATACCTCGATCTCCCGACGATCAACGATCTCCCTGATCAGGTGAAACAGCCTTAAGATATGCCTGGATTTCTGATGGGACCTCGGTTCCTTCGCCAATGCTACAGCCCCATTGTTATCACAATACAAAGGTGTTGGATTGGCAAAGGACGGAACCACCTGAAGTTCAGAGATGAACTTCCTCATCCAGACAGCCTCTTTTGCGGCTTCACTAGCAGCTACATACTCAGCCTCCATAGTTGAGTCTGCGACGGTATCCTGTTTGGAACTCTTCCAACATATCGCCCCTCCATTGAGGGTAAACACAAAACCCGAAATGGATTTAGAATCATCTTTGTCACTTTGGAAGCCGGAGTCGGTAAAAGCCTCTACCTGGAGGTCCCTATTACCGTAAATCAAGAACATCTCCTTAGTCCTTCTCAGGTACTTAAGAATGTTCTTTACTGCTATCCAATGCTTCTCACCTAGGTAAGACTGATACCTGCTTACCACACCAAGTGCGTAAGCTACATCCGGTCTTGTACATAACATCGCATACATTATAGATCCTACCGCCGAAGCGTAGGGTATAATGCCCATGCGATCCCTCTCTTCATCAGTCTTTGGAGACATCTCTTTGGAGAGGGTGATCCCGTGACAAGCGGGCATATTACCGCGCTTGGAATATTCCATACTAAATCTCTTTAGTATAGTGTCAATATACCTGGACTGTGAAAGTCCCAACATTCTATTAGATCTATCACGATAGATCTTAATGCCCAAAATGTAGGTTGCATCACCCAAGTCTTTCATGGAGAATTTCTGTGACAAGAAGAGCTTTACTGATTGTAGCATAGGGACATCATTCCCTATCAGTAGTATGTCGTCGACGTACAAAACGAGGAAGACTACTGCTCCTTCTACAATCTTCCTATAAATACATGGTTCATCTACATTTTTGATAAAGTCAAACTCTTTGACTGTCTTATCAAAGCAGATGTTCCAACTTCGCAATGCTTGCTTTAATCCATAGATGGATTTAAGCAACCTGCACACTCTTCCGCTGCTCCCACTGTCTAAGAAACCTTCTGGTTGATCCATATAAACACTCTCTTCTAAATGTCCATTTAGAAAAACTGTTTTTACATCCATTTGCCAGGTTTCATAGTCATGGAAAGCGGCAATGGCAAACAGGATCCGAATGGATTTAACCATAGCAACAGGTGAAAAGGTTTCATCATAGTCCAATCCTGGTCTTTGACGAAAACCTTTTGCAACGAGTCTAGCTTTGTAGGTTTCCACTTGTCCAAGTGCACCAATCTTCTTTTTGAAGATCCATTTGCATCCAACTGGTTTCACCCCAGGAGGAGCAACTTCTAAAGTCCATACTTTATTGGTGTACATGGATTCCATTTCGGATCTCATAGCGTCCAGCCACTTCATCGAGTCAATACTCGTGATAGCCTGCTGAAAACTAGTAGGCTCATCATCATCGATGATGCAATCCTCTCGATCCCCATCTAGAAGAAAACCATAGTATCTCTCAGGAGGATGAGAAAGCCTACTAGATCTGCGGAGTGGCGTTGGTTCATCATGTTCTATTGAAATCTGAGGTTCTTCTAAGTCCTCGGTAGCAGTTTGAGGTTCTGGAATTTCTTCCAGTTCTACCGCGCTCCCACTAATTTCTTTTGCAAGAAAATCGCTTTCTAAGAAGACAATGTGGCGAGCGACAAACACCTTTTGTTCTTCAGTGTGGTAGACTATGTACCCCCTTGAATGTTTGGGGTATCCTACAAACTTGCACAAAACCGATCGTGCCTCGAGCTTGTCCGGTCTATGCTTTTTAACATATGCCGGACACCCCCATATCTTGATATACTTGAGATATGGTCTCTTCCCGCTCCACATTTCATATGGAGTGGTAGGCACTGACTTATTTGGAACTCTATTCAATAAGTATGCTGCTGATTCTAGAGCAAATCCCCAGAAGGAAAGTGGCAACTCAGCACTACTCATCATTGAACGCACCATATCTAATAGCGTGCGATTCCTCCTTTCTGATACACCATTTATGCCGAGGTGTATAAGGCGGAGTAAGCTGAGAGAGAATTCCATTCTCTTTTAAGTATTCAAGGAAACTGGTACTTAAGTATTCTCCACCTCGATCAGATCGAAGTGTCTTGATGCTTTTACCAGTTTGTTTCTCTACTTCATTTTTATACTCCTTAAACTTCTTAAAGGCCTCGGATTTATGTTTTATTAAGAATACATGTCCATACCTAGAGAAGTCATCAGTAAAAGTGATGAAGTAGGAGTGACCGCTTCTCGCATGTATAGACATTAGACCATATACATCACTGTGTATAAGTCCCAAGAGTTCAGTAGCTCTTGCTCTGTGTCCAGAGAACGGATATTTGGTCATTTTTCCTTTGATACATGATTGGCAAGTTGCATATGATGAATATTCAAACGGATCTAGATATCCATCTTTATGTAACTTAGTCAACCTTATTTCGTTTATATGACCAAGTCTAGAATGCCATAGGAAGGCTTGATTTGAATCTGGAGCCTTTCTTTTAAGTGTGTTTTGAATATTGAAAATTCGAGGTTGATTAAGTATGTATATGCCGTTTTCCAGTGTGCCAATCCAATCAGTTCTTGATTTAGGAGAATGTTCATGACATTTCTTTCAAGCATAAAATTATATCCTTCATTAGATAACAAAGATACTGATATAATATTACACAACATACTGGGAATACAAAAATAGCTGTACAACACCAAAATCTGCCCACTAGTCAACCCTAGGTGATATTCCCCTATTGCAATAGCATCTACATGCATTCCATTGCCCATCCGGAGAGTCATATCACCTGCCCCCAGTACTCTACTATTTCTCAGATCTTGCAATGAATTACAGATGTGAGAACCAGAACCGGTATCAAGTACCTATGATGTAGAGTTTACTGAAAAGCAATTTTTGATTACGAACACACCTGAAGCAGAAGCAACAGCTTGCTTCGTGTCCTTTGCCTTGAAGGCTATACAGTCCTTCTTCCAGTGCCCTTGCTTGTGACAATAATGGCATTCGTTTATATCCGCTTTCACCCTTCCTGCCTTGTTCTTTCCCTGCACCTTCTTGACCCCACCCTTCGGTTTGTTGGCTTTCATCTTCTTCTTCCCTTTAGCTTTCGCTTTAAATTTAGAAGAGGATGATTGTCCAACATACAGAACGGGGGTCTTCTCCTTTTTCAAGGAGGTCTCTGCTACCCTCAACATGTTGAGGAGCTTTGGAAGATCTGTTGGAGATAGTGCCCTCAGAGTCAATTACTGGATCACAGGCACGTGATTGCAATGATTGAGGGAGGACCTATCCCGGTAGGACAGTCTTACTCGAGATGATAGTATGCTATCTGGTTTATCTTTATCATCGTGTACTGCTTTAGGTGACCTGACATGTCGCTATTACACGTTGATAGAGCCCCTAGGATTCTTGCTTGACTACCAGCAGTATGATGGCGATCATATACGTGGGAGATGGTAGTCTATAAGCACATCCTTAAAAGGTCCCTAGTCGTAGGAGTTTCGAGACAGGGCATCGATACTCCATTAGTAGACTAGTGTATACAGTCGAGACCCCGACGAGGGGCGGTGGCCGGTCTCACAAGCCACTGGTGTCAGTTGGTTCACCTAAGATGTATACAGGTGCTCATTGGGTTATGAGTACACCGGACAGGACTCGCCGGGAACCTGCTAGTTGGGCTTATACCTGACGTCAGATAGCAGTTCCCTGGTGACATGTGTACAGGTTAGTTCATCGACCTGAGGATCATCATTTGTCTCGTGTGAGTTCCCACTGTGCTTTGATTACTACCCTACCACGGCTCAAAGGAGTCGTGCAAACAGGTTTTAGTTGGGTACAGTCCCGAGCCACATGGAGGCAGTGAGCGGATCTTCAGGGGTTCGTCTCTCCCGGTATTGGGGGTGAGGTCGCGCTGTGTCTAGGAGAGCCATTATGCAAAGCCCTCGGCCGAGGCAGGAGATTTACTAGTAGGTATTCCAGTAGTATCTCAGGGCGTTCTGGGCTACACTCCGACACGACTTGTACCGCTTTTGGGGGTCTGACTTTTACCAACCCCCTAGGCCCGACATGCGATGCTCATAGACGAACGGACCGGACTGTACGGATATTGTCACTGACAGGCTCAGTAGGGTGTCAGGATGAGTTCGCTCATCGACGTCCCTTTTGGTCAATAGCTGGTGGCCCGTCACGTATTGGCTAATACCTCTGACGTGCTAGTGGTTAAATCCACAGCCATAGTATTGACGAGTCTTTAGAGTCCACCACACTTACAGTTACTCAAGCTTTCGGGCGAAACGCTGTAGAGGCCGTATGGAGATATGGCAGGGTCCGATCAGATACGTGCGGTATTGCACGGATCAGGATCGGACAGTTTTGTACTAGTGGCCGTATAGTTATATGGCAGGGTTTGATCTGGTACGTGCGGTATTGCACGGATCATGATCGAACGGATTTTACTAGCCGGCTTTAGCTTAAGCCGGTCCTAGTCTAGTACAGTGTAGATTTTGTCTCATTGCATTTGTATCCGGTCGGAATACAGATGCGGGTGTGTATGCACAGTATCGGGGTTTTCCTGTAATTTATTACGGGACCAGTTTTCTGGAGTTGCCAGTTTGCATTCCGTTCCGGCCGGTTTTCCTTTGTTCTTTCCCGGCCGGACTTTTCCGATGGAGGGGGTTATTTGCAATTGTGCAAATAACATTTTGTGGAGGGGGTTTTCTGCACAAAGATTGATTATGATAGCATCATTATCTTTTGCTCCATCACTTGCATTAATGAGGGTATGGGTTTGATTAATGTGTGAAGCATGGTTGATGTTTCTTTGTCTCTTGATGTGGTCACCACTTGCTTTACCCTACACTCACCTCCCTTCATGCTTCATATTACCTCCTCCTTCATTCTCATTTTAGATGATAAGTTTTTCATGAGAGGAAAAAGAAAGAGAGAAGAAGAAGAAGAGAGCTTCATCTTGAGAGTTTCTTTCTTGATCTTATTTTCTTGCTAGAAAAATGCAAGCACCATTTTTCTATTCTTGATTCCTCCATCACCATGGCAACAAACCCCAAATGAGACAAGCATCTTCTACACTACATTCTACAGCACATCTTGAGCATGTCGAGTTGCCGGCTTCATGCTCGAGTTGCCTCGGTATTGAGGCGGAAGCCCGTAAAAGACGCAGGCGATGTGGTGCCCTTTCCGGCGAGGAGGCGACGATATGGAGACAAGACTTTCCGCGGGAGATCGGGACGATGAAGAGAAGACCGGAGGACTCGGATCACTCGGTATACTTCTCACCCTATCTCTTGATTGCTAGCATTAGGTTAATGGTTACGATCCGGGTTTTCTTTGTCCGCGGTAGCGCCGGTTTCCGAGTAAGGAAAATTTTTGATTCCGCAATTTGGCCTCGAGTAAGACGGCCAGGGCGCTGCCGTGGCGCAACATGGTATCAGAGCCACGCCATTAACCTTTCCTAGCTTGTTCTAGTGTGTTTTACATTTCCGATCGAACAAAATCCCAAAAACCACATTTTGTGTACATCAGTTTTCTGTCGATTTTTTCCGGGCTCGAAAATTTTTTCAGGTGGTCTGAGAGTGATGTGCAGGGAATTCTAAGCATACTGTAAAAATCTGGTACCATGAACTCACCATACCGCCGCGGAAGGGCGGCCAAACCCCTGCTTTGGCCGCGCTTCCGCCGCGTTGGTAACTGTTCATGCTCCCAAAATTTTGCAGAATGTTCCTGAGTTGAAAATGTGATTTTTGGAATATTAAAATTGGGCCCAGGTTTTCTGTGAGTACTACAGTATTGGGTGGGGGCCCACTTGTTAATTGTTTGATCGATCGGATATTTTAAACACATTATTTCACAGTATTTACATTATATCTGCGACCGTGAATGTCACTCGATCGGTAAATCCGGTCTAACTGCTATAGCCCGGTTAGACGGATTTGCGAACGTGATTTTCATGTTGATGTTCTATTTTTATGCTGTGATGTTGCGGATCGGTCGTGGGGGATAGCCTGGATGCAATGCTAGTACAGTGCTGTTGTATTATGTACATTTGATTTTGCGGGGCGTGCGTCCGACATGTGGACTGCCGTCACTGCCTGATTGTATTATTCTTTTGGGGCACGGCCTGGTTGCGGTCGATGTACCCGGTGTATGTATACTTTACTTTCTGTACTAGGATTACCCCGCGGAGGGGTGCACGGATAGCCGGGTTCTGGAGGGCAACAAGCCCGCATCTCATGGCATTGAGACGGAGGGGGCTTCACTCTGGGATTGGCGGGCTATTCGCCGCACTCGTAGGGGGTACAGGTTGACCCAGGAGGGGTGCCCAAGTTACCGAATTCCATGAAGTGCTGGGTGGTCCATTCACGGAGCTGAAGGGGGCTGCCTCGCTTCAGGTTTTGGCGGGTGACTTGCCGCGCCCGTAGGGGTCTAGGATTTCATTGCACAGGCTATCCACACGACCAGGGGAACGTCGGGTTTCAGCAGCGGCTCTGTGAAACCCGAGGCTTCCAGATATCTGTATTGTTCTGTGATGCTGTACATTTCTGTGATGTTGCATTTTATTCACGCCTTGAGCGAAATATAATATATTGGTATATATATTAGTAGATGTTGTATATGTTTTTCATCCGCGCTAGTCCAGTCCCCGCTCTCCCGTTAGTTAGCTAACCTAACGGGTGATGACGGGACCCAGTGGCGAATGCGGATGGCATATACGTACGTCAGTATATTTTCGTTCTTTGTGGTGTGATTATTTGATGGGACTGCGTTGATTCGGATCAATGCAAGTTAAACAAACCTATTCTGATGTTGTTGGAACACTTTTCAAAAAGCTGTTATTGCAAGGACGTTCACTTTTGTTTTGCATCGTGGTATTCATTTGGAATATCCTGCTCCTCAGTCGACGAGGCAAGGGCCGAGATCCCTTCACCGGGAGTGACCCCTTGGACAGAAGTTTGCGTCAGGGCATTAACTTCACTATAGCCGATTACTTTTGCTTTGCATCATGGTATTCAGTTGGAATATCCTGCACCTCATTCTACGGGGAAAGAGCCGAGATCCCTTCACCGGGAGTGACCTCTTTAGTAAAGGTTTTCGTCACTATATTTTTATAAAAGGCTATGCAGTTCCTTCAACAATATCAAGTTCATTACGTTAAAGGTTTTTCGCCAAAAACCAGTCGTAGCCCTCCGTCATTTCAGATTAGTATTACTTAGTATTCGTGCTGCGTATGTCATGCTTAGCCGAGGCGTAGTGTTCGGTAGCTATGTAGTGCTTTTCTGTTGCATGGATATGTGATTGGTTAGGACAGTCGTACGGTCATTTTGGCTCAGTCAAGGACTCGTGCAGGTGGGTCTAATGCAATCAAGATAATGACGGGTTGAACTTGACTAGGATCCTTTGATATGTTGGCTCAGTCAAGGTCACTTGGGTCCTAGGGGTAAAAATCACATCGGGAGTTTCAAAAGAACTGAAACTTTCCAGGCATGCGCATACCTTCTGGAGTGTGGTGACTTGAGTGGATTCCGTCAAGTTATCATGCGATGATAGTTGGATCCCGATTCCCACTGATGAGTTGGTTTACTCCTCGGGTGATCCCGACTAATTCTTCTTTCAGGTTTGGAGGAGAATTTGAGGTACAGTGGGAGGTTTCCTGATTAGATAAAGTGATAACCATTCTGATCTAGGTTAGAGTGCACGCTGAGTGTTTCTTTTCTCTCTCTCTGGCTGCGACCTTTGACCCGACCCTAAGACTATGACTCAGTGACCAAGTTGACCGAACCTTCTTAACACAGGCTTTTGGATTGTCAGAGTTGCAGACCTCATTGCCACTCCTACTTTTACCCTTTTCTCCAGGACACCCCGCATTACTGCGAACGTCCACTTCCATTGGACAAAACCATCGTATGGTTATATACGAACTCGAAGGACTTCGAGGATGGTTTCTGGTTCTGGAGAAAACGAATAGGATTATTCAGTTGTCTTTTCTTTTCACCTTCTCTCATTGCGAGTACTCCTTGGTTTAGGAGTAGTACATCTATTACGCAAATTGGATAGTCTTCTTCCAAACCATAGGCTGGTGCCGACCGGTAGGGAATGAAGAAAACCAGTTAGCCTAAACGGTGTACAGAAGGTATTAAGTTAAGGCAAAGCAAGGGATTAGTAGGAGGGCAAAGTAAATTGCGACTGATATTCACGACCAAACCAAGTATTTCTTCGCCAATCCTAAATCACCTTTGTATTTCTCCAGGACACTCCGTATCACTACGAAGATCCACAGTTTATTGGATACTCCATCGTATGGTTATATACGAACTCGAAAGGAACTTGTTCCAGTTCGGGGATGGTTTCTGGTCCGGGAGAAATGGGAATAAGGTTTATTCGGTTGTCTTTTATCTTCACCTTCTCTCGCTTTGCGAGTGCTCCTAGGATTAGGACAGTACACCCTTTATGCTTATTGGATAGTCTTCTTCCAAACCATAGGCTGGTGCCGAACGGTAGGGAAGGAAGAAAACCATTTGGCCTAAAGGGGTGTGCAGACGGTAATGACTAAAGACATATAAAGGGATTTGGAGAGGTGGCAAAGAATTATACGGTTATAGTTGTGAATCTGGATAATGGTAGAGGCATTACTAGGAATACCAGGATACCCCATCGAAACATTTCAATGTTTCAGTTCAACTGTGTACTGTTAAAAGAAAACTGATTTCCCGATTAGACACTTGCTCCAGGGTATGTATTTACCAGGTTGGATTCTCACATCTGTATGGTTTTACAGATGCTGAGTGGGAGTAAGTTATTGGGAATTAGGTGACCATCCTCATTATATCAGGATTCGTTGTAATCGGTGATATTTGAGGAGATCATCTGGGCTGTTTGCCGGTCGGCAAATATTTGGTTTTGAATATCCGCTGTTATGCACCAATTTCAAATTGATATATCTGTACGTCTATTTGAATAGAGTGAGATATACCTTTTGATATTATGTCTACGACATTTACCTATATCAGTGGATGGTTAGGTAAGGAGCATTAAACAGCGGTGTAATTCTTCTTAACCATAAGTACAGTTTTCAACCTACGACACACAGTTGTTAGACTCAGCGGACTTATACAGGGTATTGTATGTTGTCCAGTGTCCATAAGGACAGAGGGGTTGGTCCTCATACTATATTCTGTTTACTTTTAACTTCTCTAGTTCTTAGACATGTGTTTCGTAGAAACACAGGGTCTAAGTTTTGAGGAGTTATAGGTATTTGAATAGAGTAGAGAACCAGGTGTAGCAAGTATCGGGATTCTTCAAAGAGATCGAAGATGTAGATACTTGTGTATGGTATTCAGTTGATAGTAATGATATAGAGAACTTGCTTCTCTTTCAGGTTACTCATAATTGGAAGCATTCCTAAGTTGAGTAACGCTGATCGGCCTCTCTCCATTTAGTTGACATGCACTGGAGACAGCTGCATGATTTGAATCTGGTTAAATTAATTCAGTGCCTCTGTTCCTATATTGGATATAGAACAGTTCATATCTTAACATTGTTAAGATACGGGGAGTTGTCCGGCTTATGATTAAAACCAGACTCTGGATAACTCAAGGCACGTTTCTGTAATAGCTGTTTGTGGGTTGACCCAGGCTATGACAAGGGTTGACTTTCTACCATCTGGAAGATCAATAGTGATATTGTTCTGGACTCGCCACAGTTTTAATAAAAATGGATTTTTTCAGAAAAAAGTAGTGGGAGTATGGTAGAACTGGAAGTAATTCCAGAACCACAAACGATTACTGAAGATTTGATAAGGAACCTAAAGATTCAATCTGATTTGACATTCCATTGGCCACTCCTCAGATACGATGGGTAACTTCAGGCACCCGAGAGGTACTCCGGTAGCCTCAAGGACGGTGACAGGGAAGTTCTTGTTTACCCACACTTGCCATTGCTGTTGTTCCAGGCTGCGAGACCCGGCAGGAGGATGAGTATAGCGTCGTTCTAAACTAGCTTTGGAAGTGCACGTCTATATGACTCTGCCAGAGGGTTGTCGTAGTCAGTGGGAGCAGCGGAAGCATTAGTGGACATCAGGCTTATGTCTATTTATAGACTAAAGCAGATGTAGCGGAGATAGATCATCTATTTCTGATGTGACAGTCATAGGTTTGACGTCATCAGAATAGAGGGTGGATCTGTTGAGAAGGTAGTAGGAAGTGATTTTCCTATACTACGATCGGTTATACTTTGGTCGTCACACAGTGTTTTCTCCACAAGGGACTTGGATATTATATCAGACATACTGGTTACTAGATCTATGGTTTTAGATCTAGATTTGGGTGGTTTCCCAATCTGGGTACCTTGACAGCATTCTATGAGTATTTAGAATGGACGACTCCTGACACGGTAGTGCACCTGCAGTTGATGGAGTCACCCTCTCTAAAGGTGTCTTATAGACTAAAGGGGAGAGGGATACTCATGATTGGCAGATCACTTGCTTAGGCAATTGAGTCAATCATGAGATGTCAAGTACCACACCAGATGTTGTTCTTGCACGAGATGCAATAAGTTGATATTGATCCAATCCTGGAGAAACAGTCGGAAGCAGTCTTAGAACATAAGTGGATGTTCTAGGGATATGATAACGATAGCCTCTTTTGGGAGACAGTTATCATTCCAGGCTTCCAAGGTGACATGGACGACAGGGAGGTTGTCAGAGTTATAGTTTTCCTTCTGACGAGGGGCAGTATTTTGGACAGGTGGTCCAAGGCAATACTGAGGGAGGCATGGCGCAGGACACTGATTAAGTTCAGTAGTTGATACAGTCTAAGAAGTTTGGATTTGGAGTTCATTTATGAGCTAGGTCCCATCAGACATCCAGACATTCTAAGACAGGTATTGCTCATTTCGGGAGATGGCTTTCTCCGCGAACTTGAGATATAGAGAGATATAGAAAGAAACATCTGAGCGGATCCACTCACTGAGGCTATTCCTCGAACGCAATAGTTTCGCAAACGAGTTTTGTGAGACTGACTAGTAGAGGAGTTGGGTGTTCGGTATCACACGGGCTGTGAGTATGCGACATCGCAATAATTAGCCTTGAGTGCAAGTGGGAGATTGTTGGAGATAGTGCCCTCAGAGTCAATTATTGGATCACAGGAACGTGATTGCAATGATTGAGGGAGGACCTATCCCGGTAGGACAGTCTTACTCGAGATGATAGTATGCTATCTGGTTTATCTTTATCATCGTGTACTGCTTTAGGTGACCTGACATGTCGCTATTACACGTTGATAGAGCCCCTAGGATTCTTGCTTGACTACCAGCAGTATGATGGCGATCATATACGTGGGAGATGGTAGTCTATAAGCACATCCTTAAAAGGTCCGTAGTCGTAGGAGTTTCGAGACAGGGCATCGATACTCCATTAGTAGACTAGTGTATACAGTCGAGACCCCGACGAGGGGCGGTGGCCGGTCTCACAAGCCACTGGTGTCAGTTGGTTCACCTAAGATGTATACAGGTGCTCATTGGGTTATGAGTACACCGGACAGGACTCGCCGGGAACCTGCTAGTTGGGCTTATACCTGACGTCAGATAGCAGTTCCCTGGTGACATGTGTACAGGTTAGTTCATCGACCTGAGGATCGTCATTTGTCTCGTGTGAGTTCCCACTGTGCTTTGATTACTACCCTACCACGGCTCAAAGGAGTCGTGCAAACAGGTTTTAGTTGGGTACAGTCCCGAGCCACATGGAGGCAGTGAGCGGATCTTCAGGGGTTCGTCTCTCCCGGTATTGGGGGTGAGGTCGCGCTGTGTCTAGGAGAGCCATTACGCAAAGCCCTCGGCCGAGGCAGGAGATTTACTGGTAGGTATTCCAGTAGTATCTCAGGGCGTTCTGGGCTACACTCCGACACGACTTGTACCGCTTTTGGGGGTCTGACTTTTACCAACCCCCTAGGCCCGACATGCGATGCTCATAGACGAACGGACCGGACTGTACGGATATTGTCACTGACAGGCTCAGTAGGGTGTCAGGATGAGTTCGCTCATCGACGTCCCTTTTGGTCAATAGCTGGTGGCCCGTCACGTATTGGCTAATACCTCTGACGTGCTAGTGGTTAAATCCACAGCCATAGTATTGATGAGTCTTTAGAGTCCACCACACTTACAGTTACTCAAGCTTTCGGGCGAAACGCTGTAGAGGCCGTATGGAGATATGGCAGGGTCCGATCAGATACGTGCGGTATTGCACGGATCAGGATCGGACAGTTTTGTACTAGTGGCCGTATAGTTATATGGCAGGGTTTGATCTGGTACGTGCGGTATTGCACGGATCAGGATCGAACGGATTTTACTAGCCGGCTTTGGCTTAAGCCGGTCCTAGTCTAGTACAGTGTAGATTTTGTCTCATTGCATTTGTATCCGGTCGGAATACAGATGCGGGTGTGTATGCACAGTATCTGGGTTTTCCTGTAATTTATTACGGGACCAGTTTTCTGGAGTTGCCAGTTTGCATTCCGTTCCGGCCGGTTTTCCTTTGTTCTTTCCCGGCCGGACTTTTCCGATGGAGGGGGTTATTTGCAATTGTGCAAATAACATTTTGTGGAGGGGGTTTTCTGCACAAAGATTGATTATGATAGCATCATTATCTTTTGCTCCATCACTTGCATTAATGAAGGTATGGGTTTGATTAATGTGTGAAGCATGGTTGATGTTTCTTTGTCTCTTGATGTGGTCACCACTTGCTTTACCCTACACTCACCTCCCTTCATGCTTCATATTACCTCCTCCTCCATTCTCATTTTATAGGATAAGTTTTTCATGAGAGGAAAAAGAAAGAGAGAAGAAGAAGAAGAGAGCTTCATCTTGAGAGTTTCTTTCTTGATCTTATTTTCTTGCTAGAAAAATGCAAGCACCATTTTTCTATTCTTGATTCCTCCATCACCATGGCAACAAACCCCAAATGAGACAAGCATCTTCTACACTACATTCTACAGCACATCTTGAGCATGTCGAGTTGCCGGCTTCATGCTCGAGTTGCCTCGGTATTGAGGCGGGAGCCCGTAAAAGACGCAGGCGATGTGGTGCCCTTTCCGGCGAGGAGGCGACGATATGGAGACAAGACTTTCCGCGGGAGATCGGGACGATGAAGAGAAGACCGGAGGACTCGGATCACTCGGTATACTTCTCACCCTATCTCTTGATTGCTAGCATTAGGTTAATGGTTACGATCCGGGTTTTCTTTGTCCGCGGTAGCGCCGGTTTCCGAGTAAGGAAAATTTTTGATTCCGCAATTTGGCCTCGAGTAAGACGGCCGGGGCGCTGCCGTGGCGCAACACTATCAGCCCTGACGCATAACGCCATGCGGGCGATATCCCCGTAGATGTGAAATCTACTCACCGTGTCTCGCGCTAAGTGTATCCAACCACTTGCTTGCCTTTCTTCGCAGCGTCCGTCTCACTGGCCTGCGAACCTAGAATCACATAACATATATCACACATAAGCCCAATATAACAGAAACGCGACATTACGGTCCAACTAGATACCCGTGTCGCAAACCAATCGCGCGTGTGCGCGATACGTCAAAACATGTGTGTGTGCTGAACCACGAACTACCCCGACGCGCTACGATGCGTTGCACGCACCAGACCAAAAGAAGCATGCATGTCGCACTAAACACACACCCCAACATAAGGAAAACAACTCCCAGATTCTTATCTGGAAGAAATCCCACAATTTAAATAAGACCAAACACATCAAAACACCCACATAAACTACCCTGCACAAATACGACATTTTGCAACAATTTGTGAAACTGGTGGTATTTTAGCGTAACTGGGGTTGAACTAGGTTACAATGGCCTCACTAACTCACTAACAAGCTACTGAAACCCTAACACATCACCTTAGCACAAAGTTCCTACTAAACAACCCATATCACACTAAAACGCACCAATATCCATTAACCGATGCAAATCTACAATAACCAAGCTAACTAGGGAATAAGATAGGGAGTATACCTCACACTCGACCCTAGGGAGTTGCAGGAAGATGGAGAAGTGAAGGGGAGGGGCTGCACTAGGCGTTGGTGCTCACTGCTGCTCACTGTGCTGCTGTTGCTGTTGCTTCACTGTGTTGCTGCTGCTGCTGCTTCATGTTGCTGCTGCTGCTGCTGCTTCACTGTGTTGCTGCTGCTGCTGCTTCATGTTGCTGCTGCTGCTGCTTTAGGAGCTGGGGGTTCTGCTGAGGTGAGTGTTGTGTGTGTGAGTGTGTATGTGAGAGTGTGGGAGTTTTGAGAAAAAAAACCAAAAAGAGTTGAGAGCCACCACAATCATCACACAAAAGTCACCCCCGTCTCTCTCTCACTTCATTTAATGCAAGCATGGCTTAAAGCCATGATGCACTCTCTCTCTCTCTCACAAGTCAACACTACATCTTAAATTCAAATTAAAGCAACTTTTAGCTAACTAATTAAACCCACTTAAGAATCCAAAAGACTTAATCCTAGAATTAACCCACCATGGTTAATAATTATGGTATTTACTTCATTTAAAAACCCTAGTTTACATGCACATGTGTGTGCAAGCCTAGGAAAATTTGGCCTCGAGTAAGACGGCCGGGGCGCTGCCGTGGCGCAACAAGATCAGCTTCCATTTCGTGCATGTTGAAACTAAGCACGAACTGAGAGAAGGTGTGGGGAAGGGACTGCAAAATCAAGTCAATATACAAATCATTCTCTAGCACGCATCCCTGGTTTGCGAGTTCCTCAATGAGGATGATCATTTTGAGGACGTGCTCTCCTACAGGCGATCCTGGAGCTAACCTCATCCGGAAGAGTTTCCTTGAGGTTTCGTACCTTGCGATACGGGAGTGCTCTCCATATAATTCCTTAACATGGAGAAAGATGGATACAATATCCATACTCTCGTGCTGTTTCTGGAGTTCATTGTTCATGGACGCCAGCACGATACACTTAGCTCGCTCACAATCTAGATCCCAGGTTTTACAAATTTCCTTGTCCACAACTGAGGAATCTGGTCCAGGGATAAGGGGAGGAACAGCGGTGGTAACATATGCTACTTTGTCATAAGTCAGTGCAATGTTGACGTTCCTTAGCCAATCTTTATAGTTCTTCCCGGTCAGTATATTTCTTTCATGTAATAGTTTAAGTCCTGTCATGGTAGCTGCTAGAGAGAGAGAAAAGAAAACACTCAGCATATGCTTCTTGCAAGTTTAGATTGGTTATTAGTTTATCTAAACAGGATGGCTCCCACTGTTCCCTCAAATCCTACTTCAAAACCTAAAAGAAGAACTAGTCAGGATTTAATCACACGTCACAATACTTGCTTTAACCTTTCAGCCAGGCCGGTGTTGGTACTTCGAGGGAGGTTTTCCAACGCTTTCGTGAAGTTCCTTAATTAAATAACCTCTTTTCCCTGGAGACGTATCCCCTCTAACACCTTTCTGGACACCTACTTGGTTTATAGTATTGATTATTAAGTGAGAAAGTTTCCCGAGAGTAATCCTACTCATCAGTGGGATCGGGATCCAACTATCATTGCATGATGTACTAGATGGAAGCCACTCTAGTCACCACACTCCAGAAGGTATGCTAAATCTGCATGTTTCCTTTATGTTTGAAACTCCCGATGTGATTTTTACCCTAAGCTCTTATTGACCTTGACGTAGGCCAACAAGTCATAAGACGCAAGTCAAGTTCTACCCGTCGTTGTCCTGATTAATGTAGGTACATCGTGCATGCCCTTGACGTAGGCCAACAAGGCTGTACGTCTGTTCTATACTAATGCATCTATCTATGCAACAAATAAGCAAGCCACACTGCTACCATCCACTATGCCTTGACGTAGGCCAACAAGAATAGCATGAATACGATGTGCTGTCTATTTGAAACGACGGAGGGTTACGGCTGGTTTTTTGGCAAAAAACCGTTAACGTAGTGAACTTGATTTGATCGAAGGAACCAAGATAGATTTTATTAAAAGGAGTGGTTTAAGCTCCGCATTTAAAATTTGCTTTTTCAAGAAAACCGAGTGGTTTTTAGAAATTGTTCCAACGATTCAGTTTAGATTTTATTTTTCTTTGCATTAAAAATAATGCGTCCCATCTTTAACCTATCATTACAGATAACAACGAAAATACAACGTCCTCTTATGCCATCCGCATTCGCCACGGGGTCCCGTCATCACCTGTTAGGTTACTTAACTAACGGCAGAGCGGGGGCTGGGCTAGTGCGGGTGTAAAACATAAGTGACGTCTAAATAGCTATCATATATAGATATTGTACATTCGTCAGACGCAATAATAGGCATTCCAGATCACAGAAAAACTTTATTGGATATGCAAGCAATCCGCGTTTCTTTTGAGCATGTAAGAAAAGACGGATTACACAGTTGTGATGAATAGCCATTACCCCATCCCAGACCCCTACGGGTACGGCAAACTACTCGCCAAGTACCCAAAGTGAAGCGGTCTCCCTCAACAACGTGAGTTGGCTACTAACCACTTCGAAATACCCGGTAGTTTGTGCATCCCACCTTGGGTCTATCCTAGAAGCAAAAACAGTAAAAAGAAATAATACAACGGTGGCAACAACCGCAACCTGGATGTGCCCCGCAAAATAATATTACAACTTATTACAATTTCATCGAATGAATTAATACAATAACCCATCACAAAACCCCGGCTAATCATCACAACAGTCCAATAGAGTTCATAATCACAAACAGTTGAAACATTACAGATATGTGCAACCCCCTGCCAACCGACATACTAGCAGTTAGGGGAGGTTTACGAACACATAAAACAGCTCACAGATATAATCAAACAAGCAAATATCGTATAATTTCGATCGATCAAACCCATTAGATTCTGCTCTAAAGCTTCTCTGTAAACCTGAGACCTGAGCAAAAAATAAACCATACCAGAGAAGGCAAAATATCACAGAAGATGCACAGAGAAAAACTGGGCTGAATCGGCCCCAACTCGGCCGCGGATCCACGGCAGATCGGTGGGATCGGTCGTGGTTCCGCGGCTTAGTGGCCGATTCAGGAGCCCATTTTTTTGTGTGTTCTTATAGTTTCATGTAGGGTGTTCTGGAGGAACCTGAAAAATTTTAGGACCTCATTTTAAAATCGACAGAAACTATGTGATATCGGGGTGTTTTCCGGTTCGTTTTGCATTCGAAATTAATATGACTTTGCAAGTGAGTTAATTATTGTTTAGTGAGGCTCTGATACCACTGTAAGTCGATGTGTAACACCCCACGAGTTGCGGGGAGGCGGAAATATGAAAAACGATCTTGTTCTTGAAGCATACATCGACTAACCGAAGATCTTTGCTAAACGATAATTAACAACTACCATAGAAGTTCTAAACTACTATGTAAAGAGATTATACCTAGTGATACGTGTCCTTCATCTTTGCGATCTCTTCGTCCTCCTCGGCCTCCTCCAAGTGATAGATGATCCACCCGAGAACCCTAATCCAAGCTTCACCTCAAGACTTGAGGTAACTAAGTTTCTCTAATTGCCAACCAAAGGGACTTAGGTCATATAGAGTTAGGTTATAGGATATTTTGTCTTTTCTAATCCTTGTACTCAACTCATGAGTGGTAGGATTAGAGCTTGAAGAAAGAGAGAGCTTGAGGAGAGAGAAAGTGAACTAGAATAATGAAATGAAAATTGTTTCTCACTTAATATATCAAGCATAATGAAATATCAATAAAATGAATAATAATAGATTATTCATCATGCTTCATAAATGAATATGAGTGATTCACTATGTGAGTCATTAAGCATTTAATGATGCATTAAAGACATAGTGAATCACACATAATGAGTCACAATTTACATTGATGACAATGCCACCTTAACCCCTCAAGTCACCATGCTTCTAGAAGCTTCCCGGAAATTACGAGAATGCCCCTCTCATCCGTGAAAACACGGAAAAACTTTATACTGTTTAAATCCAATAACCTGAATCTGGCTTAAACCAAAGCCGTCTAGTAAAAACTGTCCGAATGTCGTACGTGCGTTTAAACACGTATTCGTCTGAACCCTTGTCGTAAAACCGTACGACCTCTATATGGTTTTGCCTGGAGTTGGGAAAACTCTGTGTGGGACTCTAAAGACTCGACTACTACGCTGGCAATGGGTTTAACCACAGACCGCAAGCGGCACTAGCTGTACGTAACGGTCCCCAGGTAGATATCGATAAGAAGGCCGATGAGGATACCCATCCGAACTCCTACTGAGCCTGTGCGTGACAATATCCGTGCAGTCCAGTCTGTTCGTCTAAGAGTATAGCATGTATGGTCTAGGGAGGTGGTAAACGTCAGACCCTTAATAACCGTACAAGTCATGTCGGTATGGCTCTATCACCATCCGAGAATCCACTGATCAATCTATCAGTAATTCTCAATCAGCCCTGGCCAGGGACTTATGGTAATGACCAACCGATCACTGTGCGATATCAACTCCCTATACCGAGAGAGACGAATCCCTAACAGTCACTCACTGCCTCCATATGGCTCGGGACTGTGCCTAACTAAAACCTGTTTGCACGACTCCTTTGAACCGTGGTAGGGTACTAATCAAAGCATAGTGGGAACTCACACGAGACAAATGACGACTTTAAGTCAACGGACCATCTGCACACATGTCACCTGAGAACTGCTATCTGACGTTAGGTATAAATACCATCCATTCAGTTCTCGGCGAGTCCTGTCCGGTGTACTCACACGCAGTGAGCATTTGTATACAATCTTAGGTGCACTCCACTAATGGCTGCGGGACCAATCCATCGCCCCTCCTCAGGGTCTAGATATGTATACACCAGTATACTCCGGAGTATCGATGCCCAGTCTCGATACTCCTACGACTAGGGACATCTAAGGATGTGCCTATTGACTATCCAGCTCCCACTAGTATGACTGCCATCATAACGCCGGAAGTCAGGCAAACACCCTATGGGCTTTATCAACATGTATATATATATATGAATACTACGCAAAATATATCATATGTTAAGATAAAGACAAACCAAATAGCGTACTATCATATTAAGCAAGACTGTCATGTACATACATATCCCTAGCATCCTATACAATGAAGGCCTCTAGGGCATATATATCCAACATACACCACAACACGTCGGTGTATCGGGGTGGAGCAATCACACCCTGTGTGATATGGTGCGCTCTATTATGAGTACTACTGAGTTTCCTATTTCCTTTTAGGAGTTATGCACTAGAGAAGATGCATACATATTGAATAGGGTTCAAATCAAATCAGTTGCCTCCCACTTCATATGTGATATGGAATGGGAAGAGCCCATATCTTAAGTATGTTAAGATTTAGGGTTGTCCGGCCTATGTCTAAAAGCGAAATCCGGACAAGCTCGAGGCAAAGTCAGTTCTGTAGAAGTTTGTTGGATATCCCAAGCATTCGCAAGGGAATATTTTCTACCTAACCGAGGAACAAAAGATGTTTTGTTTCTCAACATGCCACCTTTGTGAAAGGGAATTTCTTGTGAAGAAAATAGTGGTCATGAGGTAGAACTGGAAGGAGTTCCAGCTATACAAACTACAGCAGATGATTTGGTACAACCAAAGGATTCAATAGATTCTAACGAACCTCAGCCTCTCCGCCGATCTAGTAGGGTTCCTCATCCACCTGAGAGATACTTCGTTTTCTTTATGACAGTGGGAGCGAGGATTGCATCATGAGATGATGACCCAACTAGTTTCGAGTTGGCCATCAGGAGTGGGACTCTGTAAGAATGGCTGGATGCTTAGTGATCTGAGATGGAATCCTTATACACCAACAAAGTATGGACTTTGGTTGCTTTATCTGAAGGGTTAAATCCCCATCAGGAGCAAGTATATCTTGAGAAGATTACTTGGTGTACATGGAAAGGTTGAGACTTTCAAAGCTATGCTTAAGTCTATCCAGATCCTACTTACCACGGCTACATACCATGACTACGATATCTGGCGGTTGGGTGTCATGACTGCTTTTCTAAATGTTGATTTGGAAGAGAGCGTCTATAAGTACACAGCCAGAGGGCTTCGTAGACAGTGGGAGCAGCGAAAACGTGTGCAAGATGTTATATGTGATAAAGCAGGCATCACAGAGTTGGAACATCTGTTTTGATGTGGTAGTCAAAGAGTTTGACTTCATCAAAATGGTAGATGAACCTTGTATATACAAAAAGGTAGTAGAGGGTATGGTGGTGATCCTCGTAGAGTATGTGGATGATATACTCTTGATAGGGAAGGAGTTTCCTATGCTACGCTCGGTCAATCTCCTCTTATCACAATGATTCTCCATATAGGATCAAAGTGATACCTCCTAAATCCTGGGTTTTTGATCTATGAGATAGATCTAATTGGATGTTAGGATACTCACTACTTGTAGTGAGATGGTGTAGGGTTCCTAGGCACCCTAATGAGGTCTCACAAGGCATCAACCATGCCAATTTCAAATTTTAACGGTGCCGGGAAACCCTAACGAGATCGTTGGCTAGATTTTTAGGCGACAAAGCAAACTAGTTAACACTTAACTACAAGAATACGGAAATACAACCTTTGTAGATCCGGTCCTCCACCTCCACGGCTCCGTGATGAAGTCCTCTCCGCTGTCCAAATCAAATCCCGGGCTCTAGCGTCGGCTTCATCGGAGAAATGGGCGGGCAAGGTCGTCGGCTTCGTGCCGAAGATGATCTACGTCGAGGCATCGCTAGATCAAGCTCCAACTTCACCAAGTCATGAAACTTGTGAAGAAAACACACTCTACTACTTGGCAAGAGGTAGAGGATGAAGAAATAGGAAGTGGGTTCTCTTTAGAATTGGATTTCTCACTCATTTTCATCAATCACCATTGATGAAGAAAGGTTTTCTTCTTTGAAGAAGATGAAGAAGATGAAGATGATATTATGATAAGTATTATAATAAGAATAATAAAATCATTCTTATCATAATCTTAACCATGGTAATGTGTAGAGAGTTAATCATGATTGAATGGAATGGTTAGGGTTAAGCATGAGACAAAATGGTCACTTGGTCAAAGTCTTCATGAAGCTTCATAATGCATACAAAGAAAGCCACCATTTTCTCATTATGCTAATTATTTTCCAAAACTAATAAATAAATAAATGAATGAATAAATAATCATAACCCTAACCATTCATATAACCATGGTTCAATCTTCACACAAACACAAGTAAACATGTATCATCAAACATGATACAATCAAGTGCACAAAACTATATCGAATATACAATGTGCACATCCGAGCGAGAAAATCCATTTAAAGTGAACCAATATTAGTTAATGCAAAGTAATATATCAAATATATAATTATACATTAAATCATCAAATCAACACTTGATTTAACGATCCGGTCATATCGCATATAACCGACTAATATCCAATGTATCGATTTATCGAATCAATCCTTGATTCGATAACTAGGTTATATCGCATACAACCATTCGATACATTCATCGCAAGAATAGAATACGGTATCACATACACGCATTATTCTCGGTCCCGCACATATCTCATATGCGCTCCTATTTCGTTTCGCTTGAGCCAGGAAACCTCTGTGTAGGACTCTAAAGACTCGTCAATACGCCGGCAGCAGATGATGATCATATCAAGCACCCACAAGCCGCAAGCGGTCTGCTAAACGTAACGGCCACCCGGGTATTGAGCGATCAGAAGATCGACGAGCAAGCCCGCTCACACTCCTGTGAATCCAACCAGTAACACTTACCGTACAGTCCGGTCTGATCGTCTGATATGTTGAATATCTCGCCTAGGGGTGGTAAACGTCAGACCCCAATAGCTCGATAAGTCGTGTCGATATGAGGACTATAACAATTCGAGAAACTACAGGTAACACTTACCAGTAAATCTCAGCAACCCTGGCCAGGGATTTCCGGTTATAGCCAATCGAACACAGCGCAACATCAACTCCCTATACCGGGAGAGACGAATCCCTTCCTATCGCTTATTGCCTCCATGTGATTCGGGACTGTACCCAAAAGCCACCGTTTTGCACGCCCTCTTGGACGTGGTAAGGTTGAAATCAAAGCACAGTGGGAACCACACAAGACTCTATGACGATCTCGGGTCAACAGACTACTCTGTACCAGTGTCACCAGAGAACTGCCATCTGACGTAAGGTATAATACCATCTGGGAGTTCTCGGCGAGTCCGTCCAGTGTACCCAGTCTCCACTGAGCACCCGTATATCATCTCTGATGTCAAACACCAATGGATATGGGATCATCCATCACCCATCTGTATGGGTCGAGAAGGTATACGCTAGTCTACTCTGGTATATCGATGCCCTGTCTCGATACACCCACGACTAGGGACCTTGAAGGATGTACTTATGGACTATCCTGTCCCCACTAGTATGATCCGCATCATAGTCCAGGTAGTCAAGTACACATCCTAAGGGCTTTACCAACATGTAACAGAGAGATAATCAGTATACGCGTTAAGGTAAAGAGTAACCAGATAGCATACTATCATGTCGAGCAAGAAAGTCCCTCCTATATATGTCCCAGCATCCACTACAATATACATCCAATGTACAGTAATGGCCTCTAGGGCATACATATAACTAACAATCTCCCACTTGCACTAGGGCCATCTGATAGCAGTGGTTGTAGTATCTCATACTCAACCATCCCATAAAAATCTCTCTCTGGGAACAGGCCTTTGTGAGTGGATCCGCTGTGTTGTCCTCTGAGTCTACTCTCCAAACCTCGATCTCCTTGGAGATCAACCATCTCCATGATCAGGTGATACTGCCTTAGAATATGTCTGGATCACTGATGGGACCTTCGTTCCTTGGCACAAGCCATAACTCCATTGTCACACAATGGTAGGAACCTAGTTCATCTCATGAACCAATATACACCCATACTGCCTCTTTGGTAGCATCTTAAGTAGCGATATATCCTGCCTTTATCATCTAGTATGTCACGGTATCTAGCTTGGAACTCTTCCAACATACCGTCCCTTTACTGAGGGTAAAGACAATGCATGTGACTGACATTCAGTCGTCTTTATCACTCTGGAACACTTCCAGTGATTCTTCCCAGGATCAATTGATACCATCTCACTACAACTAGTGAGTGTCCTAATATCCATTTAGATCTATCTCATAGATCCAAAACCCAGGATTTAGGAGGTATCACTTTGGTCCTATATGGAGAATCATTGTGATAATCGGAGATTGATCGAGCGTAGGATAGGAAACTCCTTCCCAATCAAGAGTATGTCATCCACGTACTCTACGAGGATCGTCACCATACTCCCTACTATCTTTTTGTTTATACAAGGTTCATCTACCATTTTGATGATGTCAAACTCTTTGACTATTTCATCAAAATAGACGTTCTAACTCCGCGATGCCTGCTTTATCCTATAAAACATCTTGCACACGTTTCCGCTGCTCCCACTGTCTACGAGGCCCTCTGGCTGTGTACTTATAGACGTTCTCTTCTAAAACATCATTTAGAAAAGCCGTCATGGCACCCAACCGCCAGATATCGTAGTCATGGTACGTAGCCGTGGCAAGTAGGATCTGGATGGACTTAAGCATAGCTACTTGAAATGGTTTCATCATCATCCATACCTGGTCAATGATGTAGACCTTTAACAAGTCTAGCTTTGAAAGTCTCAACTCTTCCATGTACACCAAGTAATCTTCTCAAGATATACTTGCTCCTGATGGGGATTTAACCCTTCAGATAAAGCAACTAAAGTCCATACTTTGTTGGTGTATAAGGATTCCATCTCAGATCACTAAGCATCCAGCCATTCTTACAGAGTCGTCACTCTCGATGGCCTGCTCGAAACTAGTTGGGTCATCATCTCATGATGCAATCCTCGCTCCCACTGTCATAGAGAAACCGAAATATCTCTCAGGTGGGTGAGGAACCCTATTAGATCGGCGGAGAGGCCGAGGTTCGTTGGTAACTATTGAATCCTTTGGTTCTATCAAATCATCTTGTGTAGTTTGCATAGCTGGAACCTTTCCAGTTCTACATAACTAACCTTGCCTCGAGTTTGTCCGGATTTTGCTTTTAGACATAGGCCGGACAACCCCAAATCTTAACTAACTTAAGATATGGGCTCTTCCCTTTCCATATCACATATGAAGTGGTAGGCATTGATTTGATTCGAACCTAATTCAATAGGTATGCATCTTCTCAAGTGCATAACTCCCAAAAGGAAAATAGGAAACTCAGTAGTACTCATCATAGAGCACACCTTATCATATAGGGTGTGATTGCTCCACCCCGATATACCATCGTGCTATGGTGTATACGGAGGAGTAATGCTGAGAGAGAATCTCATTCTCGTTTAGAATAGTCCAGGACTTCCATGCTCAAGTATTCTCCTCCTTGATCTCATCATAGGACATAATACTTATACCCTTATCGGTTCTCTACTTCTAACTTATATTCTGTGAATATCTCAAAAGGTTCGGACTTGTGTTTCAACAGGAACATATGTCTGAATCTTGAGAGATTATCAGAGAATGTAACGAAGTACAAAGAACCAGTCCTGGCATATGTAGACAGGGGACCTACATACATTAACATGTATCATCCCAAGAGTTCACTAACTCTTTCTCTGTTTCCAGTAAACGGAGCTATGGTCATCTTATCTTTGTGACATGACTGGCAAGTTTCACAAGATGTAAATTCAAACTCATTTAAATATGCATCTTTATGTAACTTCAGCTAGTCGGGTCACATTGATATGACCTAGTCTACAATGCCTCAAGAAGGATTCGTTCATTTCTGAACTCTTCCTCTTGTGTATGTTCCGTATACTAAAGAACTGTAGTTTGATTTAGAACATCAACGCTTTTAGACAACGTGTCTGAACCGATCAACTTTTGATATAGGAAATGTTCAAAACATTATCCAACAATACAGAATTATATCCTTTCTTTACTAATAAAGAGACTGATATGATTTTGTATATCAGGTTCGCTATCTAATAACATTCGTTCAGAATCAATGTATTGGTAATACAGGGTGACAGTGACCAACAGACTTGGCTGCAACACTTGCCCCGTTTTCTGTCTCATGAAACTTATCACCCGTTCTCAGTTCTCTACCTTTCTGTAGCCCTATGTAACATATTACATATCTGGGATCCTGATCTGGTATCAAATACCCAGGACGCAGAGGATACTGAGAAACAGTTCTTTGTAATGAACACACCCGAAGATGATGCATCAGCATACACTCTCTTCGTTTGGGCGGCATGGGAAATCTGGTATTCCCCAATTTCCTGCTCTGTCTTATAACAATTATAAGTTGGAGCGGGACCAACGTTCCCCAGCTCAGTATAACAAGCGGGTTTGGTCAATAATCCGTATTATTATCTTGATTAAGGCGTGATATGGTCGCTACCTGGAGGGAGAGAGAAGAAAACACTCAGCGTGCGCTCTTGCAAGAATAGATTGGTTATTATTTTATCTAATCAAGATGGCTCCCACTGCTTTTTATCAAATCTTCCTTCAAACCCTAAAAGGAAAGACTAGCCGGGATTAACTACACACTACAAGTTCGCCAATCTTTCAGTCAGGCCAGTGTCGGTACTTTGAGGGAGGTCCCCCGTGCTTTCGCACGAACCTAATTAATGTAAACCTCGTTTTCCCAGAGGCGTAACCCCGTTGACACCTTTCTAGACACCTACTTGATCGGCTAATTGTAATGTGTAAAACTCTCCCAGGAGTAACTCTTACTCGCAGTAGGTATCGGGATCCAACTATCTCATAGAAGGTATGCAATCTCATTGCAAATTTCAACACTCGAAATTCCCGATAATATTTTGCCCCTAACCTCCTATGACCTTGACAAAGGACAACAAACCATAGGATGCTAGTCAAGTTCAACCCGTCATTTCCTGATTGAATTAAACCCACCCGCACGGCCCTTGACAAAGGCCAACAAGGTCGCACGACTACCCTAACTCAATCTGCATCATATGCATAAGCAGATAAGCACCAGTTAGCTACCGCACACTGCGCCTTGACAAAGGCCAACAAACGCAGCACGAATACTAACTACTACTTATCTGAAATGACGGAGGGCTACGACAGGTTTTTATGAAAACCTATTGCGTAATGAAGTTGATATCGTTGTAGGATCGAATGAATTTTGAAATGGAGTGCTTTTGAGGCTTTTCTAGTTTTGCTAAAGGAGTCACTCCCGGTGAAGGGATCGTCGGTCCTTTCCTCGTCGAATGAGGTGCGGGGTATATCATATATATCACTGTGCAAAGCAAAAACTCTTAAAAGCAATCAAAAGAAAAACCGAGTGTGTAGCATCTGCCGGTTATTGCTAAAGGAGTCACTCCCGGTGAAGGGATCTCGGTCCTTTCCTCATCGAATAAGGTGCAGGATATATCACATATACCTCTGTGCAAAGCAAGAACTGTAGCTACCTGTTTTATTTTGAAATTCGATTCTACAACATCTTAGGTTTCTTTTATTTCATTAATCACATTAATGAAGTCCCATCATTTAAGTACCTAAACATCAAAGATAAATACGACGTACACTTATGCCATCCGCATTCGCCTCGATGTCCCCTCGTGCACTGTTAGGTTAGGTAACTAACGACAGAGCGGGGCAGGGCTAGCGCGGGTGTAAAACATAAGTAACGCCTATATAATATATCATATATACTATATATTGTATCTATCACAGAACATCACATGATCACATCACAGATATCGCAGCAGAAGAAACATATGAAATATTGGATGTACTAGGACGTCCGTGTTTTCAATACGAGCCAGTATAAAACACGGATTCCACGGTCGTGATGAATAGCCAATCCCACACCCCTAGACCCCTACGAGAGCGGCAAGCAACCCTACCAATTCTAGAGTTAGGAGACCCGGACTCGACTCCTCGAGTTGGTCTCCCACTGGACCCTAGAACCCGGTTACTTGTGCTCCCCTCCTTGGGTCTATCCTAGTGCAGAAAAGTAAATAATATACAAAGGGTGACAACTTCCGCAACCTGGAAGTGTCCCAATAAAAGAATATTACATACAAGTTTTTACATGAATGAAAATGAAAAACACTCATCTCACATAAAAACCCCCGGCTATTCAAACACGACAATCCAATATAACATATCCAGCAACACATAACATCACATG
The DNA here is from genome assembly GCA_030015575.1 of Agapanthus africanus. NCBI lineage: Eukaryota > Viridiplantae > Streptophyta > Magnoliopsida > Asparagales > Amaryllidaceae > Agapanthus > Agapanthus africanus. Next base: position 386,036,101 of record CM057342.1, read on the forward strand.
TCATCAACGTAAGTAAATATGCGCATCCCAATTGTCGTTGACATATAGCAACGAAACCGGCGATATCACATATTATACTTACGGTCACAGAAAAGAAAGTGTAAAACTACAACAGTTGGAATCCACAACCACCTCAGACATCGCATGCCTGACCAAATGAATTCTTTAGACATCGCATGCCTAACAATTATAAACCCCGCATTTTAGTCTCAAAATCGAAAACACTTTTCAATACCAAGTCGGACAATTCAACAGGATTCCCGACAATTTGATCGAATGCTTGTCGCAAACTTCAGTAGGCGGCCGCACCCCTGACGCCGTCGACAAAGTGCACCAAGGCAGAACGCCGCTGCCGCGAGCACCCTAGCGGATGCTTTCGGCTACGGGGTTCTCCTACAGTCACTTGGTCGGGGCTATGGAGCGAGGTTGTCTATTAAGTTTATCCGGCGAGTATCCGCGTACGCTACGTGATTGCGACGGACTTTTGATCACATCAAAATTCCGTGGCAACCGATCAAGTGAGACTAAACCGCTAGATTTATAACATTCATTCAGTTATCTCATAACTCCTTATGAATTCCAATTATTGTATCACATTCCGGATAAATAGAAAATGTTAAACTTTCCGATCGAACGATCGAACACCCAAGTTTTCCCGATACAGATCAACACATGAAACAAGTCTAACAACATTCAGTTCATGCCTTAGCACCAACGGTCCAGCCGTAGAAGGGTCAAGCCAACGCCTCACATGTGGCACGCCGTACTGCCCCAAACCCGAAGGTTCAAAGGGCAGTTCAAGACGGTCACATAATCGAGTTAAGGTTTGTTGTCTTCTAGAGGGTCCATCGCGTTACTTGCACTACTTAGAACGTCGTTAAACTACGGAAAATCCAACACTTGGAAATTTCCCGACAGGGAAAAAATGGGTATTTATATCCGGTCGAACTTTCTAACATATTAAAAATTATCCGGAAAGCCACATAGACAAAATCTGATACTCCGATCGAAACACCGAATCCCCAAAACAACCCCAAAATACTCAACTATAGAGTCACATTAAAAATAACCAGAAAATATAGCATTCAATTATATGAATTACTGTGCAGAAAACATTGGTCAAAGGGACTGTACGGCCGCGGAACCGCCGGATGTGAGGGCTTACGCCGCGGTTCCGCGGTGGAATATTTGAATTAGACCCTCGTATTTCACAGTAACTCAAATAAGACCCTGCTTATTTTTCTGCATATTTTTAATATTGAAAAATCCAGATTTTTAAAAATTGGACAGAGAGCATTTTGAGAGTTAGGTTTTCGGTTCGATCGAGTTTCAAACGTCGTCTAGACTTCGCCTAAGGCTCTAGCTAGGCTCTGATACCACTGTAGGGTTCCTAGGCACCCTAATGAGGTCTCACAAGGCATCAACCAAGCTAATTTCAAATTTTAACGGTGCCGAGAAACCCTAACAAGATCGTTGGCTAGATTTTTAGGCGGCAAAGCAAACTAGTTAACACTTAACTACAAGAATACGGAAATACAACCTTTGTAGATCCGGTCCTCCACCTCCACGGCTCCGTGATGAAGTCCTCTCCGCTGTCCAAATCAAATCCCGGGCTCTAGCGTCGTTTTCATCGGAGAAATGGGCGGGCAAGGTCGTCGGCTTCGTGCCGAAGATGATCTACGTCGAGGCATCGCTAGATCAAGCTCCAACTTCACCAAGTCATGAAACTTGTGAAGAAAACACACTCTACTACTTGGCAAAAGGTAGAGGATGAAGAAATAGGAAGTGGGTTCACTTTAGAATTGGATTTCTCACTCATTTTCATCAATCACCATTGATGAAGAAAGGTTTTCTTCTTTGAAGAAGATGAAGAAGATGAAGATGATATTATGATAAGTATTATAATAAGAATAATAAAATCATTCTTATCATAATCTTAACCATGGTAATGTGTAGAGAGTTAATCATGGTTGAATGGAATGGTTTGGGTTAAGCATGAGACAAAATGGTCACTTGGTCAAAGTCTTCATGAAGCTTCATAATACATACAAAGAAAGCCACCATTTTCTCATTATGCTAATTATTTTCCAAAACTAATAAATAAATAAATGAATGAATAAATAATCATAACCCTAACCATTCATATAACCATGGTTCAATCTTCACACAAACACAAGTAAACATGTATCATCAAACATGATACAATCAAGTGCACAAAACTATATCGAATATACAATGTGCACATCCGAGCGAGAAAATCCATTTAAAGTGAACCAATATTAGTTAATGCAAAGTAATATATCAAATATATAATTATACATTAAATCATCAAATCAACACTTGATTTAACGATCCGGTCATATCGCATATAACCGACTAATATCCAATGTATCGATTTATCGAATCAATCCTTGATTCGATAACTAGGTTATATCGCATACAACCATTCGATACATTCATCGCAAGAATAGAATACGGTATCACATACATGCATTATTCTCGGTCCCGCACATATCTCATATGCGGTCCTATTTCGTTTCGCTTGAGCCAGGAAACCTCTGTGTAGGACTCTAAAGACTCGTCAATACGCCGGCAGCAGATGATGATCATATCAAGCACCCACAAGCCGCAAGCGGTCTGCTAAATGTAACGGCCACCCGGGTATTGAGCGATCAGAAGATCGACGAGCAAGCCCGCTCACACTCCTGTGAATCCAACCAGTAACACTTACCGTACAGTCCGGTCTGATCGTCTGATATGTTGCATATCTCGCCTAGGGGTGGTAAACGTCAGACCCCAATAGCTTGATAAGTCGTGTCGATATGAGGACTATAACAATTCGAGAAACTACAGGTAACACTTACCAGTAAATCTCATCAACCCTGGCCAGGGATTTCCGGTTATAGCCAATCGAACACAGCGCAACATCAACTCCCTATACCGGGAGAGACGAATCCCCTCCTATCGCTCATTGCCTCCATGTGATTCGGGACTGTACCCAAAAGCCACCATTTTGCATGCCCTCTTGGACGTGGTAAGGTGGAAATCAAAGCAAAGTGGGAACCACACAAGACTCTATGACGATCTCGGGTCAACAGACTACTCTGTACCAGTGTCACCAGAGAACTGCCATCTGACGTAAGGTATAATACCACCTGGGAGTTCTCGGCGAGTCCGTCCAGTGTACCCAGTCTCCACTGAGCACCCGTATATCATCTCTGATGTCAAACACCAATGGATATGGGATCATCCATCGCCCATCTGTATGGGTCGAGAAGGTATACGCTAGTCTACTCTGGTATATCGATGCCCTGTCTCGATACACCCACGACTAGGGACCTTGAAGGATGTACTTATGGACTACCCTGTCCCCACTAGTATGATCCGCATCATAGTCCAGGTAGTCAAGTACACAGCCTAAGGGCTTTACCAACATGTAACAGAGAGATAATCAGTATACGCATTAAGGTAAAGAGTAACCAGATAGCATACTATCATGTCGAGCAAGAAAGTCCTCCCTATATATGTCCCAGCATCCACTATAATATACATCCAATGTACAGTAATGGCCTCTAGGGCATACATATAACTAACAGATGGTATCAATTGATCCTGGGGAGAATCACTGGAAAGGTTCCAGAGTGATAAAGACAACTGAATGTCAGTCGCAGACATTGTCATTACCCTCAGTAGAGGGACGGTATGTTGGAAGAGTTCCAAGCTAGATACCGTGACTTACTAGACGATTAAAGGTAAGATACATCGTTACCAAGGATGCTACCAAAGAGGTAGTCTGGATATATAAGTTCATGAGATGAACTTCGTTCCTACCATTGTGTGACAATGGAGTTGTGGCTTCGGCCTAGGAACCCCCGTCCCATCAGAAATCCAGATATAATTCATAGGCAGTATCACCTGATCATGGAGATGGTTGATTTCCAGGGTGTAAGTCCACGTTGCTCACCCCGGTTCTTACGGGGAGGTGGAAACGGCGAAAAACAATTATTTAGCGCAAAGGCAACATGGACTAAAAGCCGGATCTTTACTAAACTAGAAACTAGCAAACAACTAGAGGCTTTAACTACTATGCCGTAGAAATTATACCTCACGAAAACGGTCCTTCGGGTCTTCATTCCGCTATCCCGCTCGTCCGTCCAAGCTCCGAGTGTCGATCCGGATCATGGTCACCTCCGCGGCCTCTTTGAGTCGAAGAAGATCCACCCGAGCGATGTACACCGAGCTCCACCTCGAGCCGAGGCAACTAGGGCAACAAGATTGCTAGTCTTGTTGTCCTAGGTTTTGTAGAAGTAGTAGAGGGATGGTTTTGTCAAGTGGGATCCTTTTTCTCTCAACACATGAGATCAAAGGATGATTTCAAGAGGAGGAAGATGAAGGAGGGTTTTGCTACCATGGAGCTCTTTCTCTTTTTCTTTTCTAAGAGAGAGAATCAGAATGAGAAAATGAATATCATCACCAAAGAAAAAAGGCACCATGGTTGCAATAATAGTAAAACAACATCATTACAAATCCTATTATGATAAAGTTGATGCTACATTGAATTGACCATTTTCATAATCAAAAAGAAAAAGAAAATCCAAAGAAGAGTGTAGACCTCTCATGAAGGTCAATGGTCAACTCCGGTCAACGGGTCAACAAAGTCAAGAGAGGTCATGGTGGTCAAATGGTCAATGAAATTAGCCATCACAAAATTATCACTAAAAGGATTAGTAAATAATGTCTCCGGCTTATAATGGTTTTGACCGAACGAATTTCCAAAACCCTAATGAGCCTGCCACATAATGGTTTTGGCCGAACCAACTGCCAAAACCCTAATGAGGCACCTTCTCCTTCATCGCTCCTCAAAACTGTGCATACACATCTGCATCCGCATTCCGTAGAATGCGAATGCACAGAAGACCAAACAAATCCATCCGTGTATTACTAGGATCCGGCTTAAACCAAAGCACACTAGTATTGCCTGCCCGAACAGCATACACACACAAGTGCATGTAAGTGATCGTAGCCCTGCCGTAAAACCATACGGCCTCTATACGTTTCGCTCAATGTAGGGAAACTCTCTGTATGGGACTCTAAAGACTCAACACTACGCTGGCAGTGGGTTTAACGACAGACAGCAAGAGGCACTAGCTGTACGTAACGGTCCCCAGGTAGATGTCGATAAGAAGTCCGATGAGGTAAACCCATCCGAACTCCTACTGAGCCTGTATGTGACAATCTCCGTACAGTCCGGTCTGTTCGTCTGATACATCGCATGGCGGGCCTAGGGGGTGGTGAACGTCAGTCCCCTAATAGCGGTACAAGTCGTGTCGGAGTGTAGCCCAGAACACCCTGAGATAACACTGGAAACCTACCAGTATATCTCGCTTGCCCTGGCCAGGGACTACTCGTGTAATGGCTCTCCTCGACACAGCGCGATGTCAACCCCCAATACTGGGAGAGACGAATCCTTTCTAACCGTCGCTGCCTCCAAGTGCTTCGGGACTGCACCCAACTACTACCTGTTTGCACGACTCCTTTGAGCCGTGGTAGGGTAGTAATCTAAGTACAGTGGGAACACACTTGAGGCGAAGTGACAGTGTCAAGTCAGCGGACTAAGCTGTACTCATGTCACCTGGGAACTGATAACTGACGATAGGTATAATACCAACCAACAGTTCCCGATGAGTTCTGTCCTGTGTACTCGTAACCTAACGAGCACCCGCATACTATCTCCAGTACGACGTACTGATGGCTGTGGGACAGACCATCTCCACTGCTGGGATGAAAAGCGCATACGCTAGTCTACTCCGGAGTATCGATGCCCTGTCTCGATAGTCCTACGACTAGGGACCTGTATAAGGATGTGCTTATAGATTACCCAGCCCCCACAAGTATGACTGCCATCACAACGCTGGTAATCAAGCAAAGATCCTAAGGGCTTTACTAATATGTATAAGAGATATACTAAAAGAAACACATGCACATATTGAAGTAGAAACAAACCAAGTAGCATACTATCATTTTGATCAAGATTGTCTATACAACTGTGAATATCCCAAGCTTCCATTAAGTAATATACAAGCTAGTATGATACAGTAATGGCCTCTAGGTCATATACACTAACAATCACCCACTTGCACTAAGGCCATGTACTGGCGTATCGAAGACCTATCATCTCGATCAGCCGCTCGAACTGAGTCTGGGGTAGGGCCTTCGTGAGTGGATTTGCAGTGTTGTTCTCCGAATTTACTCTCTTCACCTCGATCTCCCGGCGATCTACGATCTCCCTGATCAGGTGGTACCGCCTCAAAATGTGCCAGGACTTCTGATGGGACCTGGGTTCTTTCGCTAAAGCTATAGCGCCGTTGTTGTCGCAATACAGCGGTATTGGATCAACAATGGTAGGAACCACCTGAAGCCTCGTGAGGAACTTCTTCATCCAGACAGCTTCCTTTGCGGTATCGCAAGCAGCTATGTACTCCGCTTCCATAGTTGAGTCAGCAACAGTCTCCTGCTTGGAACTCTTCCAGCAAACCGCCCCTCCATTGAGGGTAAAGACATAACCCGACATGGACTTGGAGTCATCCTTGTCACTCTGGAAGCTGGAGTCAGCAAAGGCCTCGACCTGGAGGTCTTTTCCGCCATACACCAAGAACATCTCCTTAGTCCTTCTCAGGTACTTGAGAATGTTCTTTACCGCTATCCAGTGTTTCTCCCCTGGGTTCGACTGATACCGGCTTACAACGCTCAATGCGTATGCTACATCTGGTCTGGTACATAACATCGCATTCATTATAGAGCCTACCGCAGAAGCGTAGGGTATAATAGACATGCGATCCCTCTCCAAATCAGTCTTGGGAGACATCTCTTTAGAGAGGGTGATCCCGTGACAAGCCGGTAAATTACCGTGCTTAGAATCTTCCATACTGAATCTTTTCAGTATGGTGTCAATATACCTTGACTATGAAAGTCCTAACATCCTCTTAGATCTGTCACGATAGATCTGGATCCCCAGAATGTAGTTGGCATCGCCCATGTCCGTCATGGAGAACCTCTGCGACGAGAATCTTTTGACTGACTGTAGCATAGGAATATCATTTCCTATTAGGAGAATGTCATCCACGAACAAGACGAGGAACACCACAGTTCTCCCTACAATCTTACTGTAAATGCATGGTTCATCTGGGTTTTTGATAAAGTCGAATTCCTTGACAGTATCTGTAAGTCCATATTGCGACCCCCGGTTCTTACGGGGAGGCGGAAACGGTATAAAAAACGAATTTTTATCGCAAGAGGCAACATGGACTAAACTATGGTCGGGATCGTTGTCTAAACTAAAACTAGCAAACTATGCTAAAGAGAGTTAGCTACTCGGATGAAGATGGTTATACCTAAACTTGAACTCCTTCTCTTCAAGCTCCGATGGTGGTTCGATGGCTCCTTCTCGTTGTCTCCGTACGCCGAAGATAGATCCACTTGAAAGCTCCAACCTTTAGCTCCTTCTTCGTTCTTTGAAGAAACTAGTTCACTTGGTTTGCTAAACCTAGTGAACTAGAATGAGTAGAGATGATTTAGAATGGAATTTTATCTATGGTTCTTGATTCTCAACTCATGAGACAAGAGAACCATAGATCAAGAGAGGGAGCAAGAGGTTGAGGATGAGAGCAAGAGGAGAGCTCAAGAACAAGAGAGAGAATGAGCAAGAAAGAATGAGCAACTCTTTTGTCTTTCACCCTCTCATAATCCAAAGTGATCATAACTCATCATATCAAAAAAGTCTTATGTGATGGTTTGAAGCAACCATAAGCTTATCATGTCATGCACTCATTTTACTCAAATGAGCAAGCAAGAAAAAGTCTTTGGGATGAAATGATAACCATGGTTATCATGATGGTCAACTAGTCAAGCCTAGTCAACCGGTCAACAAGTCAACAAAAGTCAACAAGTCACCAAAGTCAACAAGTCAACAAAAGTCAACAAGTCAACAACCATATCACCATAACACTTAATTAATATAATAGTTAATCACATATCATATTCTCATTAGGGTTGAGCATAAAGTCAAAAAGTCAACGGTCAACTGTCAACAACCCTAATGAGAATCCGCTGCCTCTGCCTCCCTGTCAACTGTGCATACACACCCGCATCCGCGTTCCGAGGAACACGAATGCAAACTGGATAAATCCAATCCCATAAGGTACACTAGGATCTAGCTTAAACCAAAGCCCGCTAGTGTAAACTGTCCGGACACTGTACGTGCACAAGTGCACGGATGTGACCGAACCCTGTCGCAAAACCATGCGACCTGTCGCAATACCATGCGACCTCTACTCTTTTGCCTAAAGGCGAAAAGCTTTCTGTGTGGGACTCTAAAGACTCGACACTACGCTGGCAGTGGGTTTAACCACAGACCGCAAGCGGCACTAGCTGTGCGTAACGGTCCCCAGGTAATGCCGACAAGAAGACCGACGAGGCGAAACCCATCTGAACTCCTACTGAGCCTGAGTGTGACATTCTCCATACAGTCCGGTCTGTTCGTCTGATACATCGCATGGCGGGCCTAGGGGGCGGTAAACGTCAGTCCCCCAATAGCGGTACAAGTCGTGCCGGAGTGAAGCCCAATACACCCTGAGATAACACTGGAAACCTACCAGTATATCTCGTTTGCCCTGGCCAGGGACTACTCGTGTAATGGCTCTCCTAGACACAGCGCGATGTCAACCCCCAATACCGGGAGAGACGAATCCTGTCTAACCGTCACTGCCTCCAAGTGCTTCGGGACTGCACCCAACTACCACCTGTTTGCACGACTCCTTTGAGCCGTGGTAGGGTAGTGATCAAAGTACAGTGGGAACACACCCGAGGCGAAGTGACAGTGTCAAGTCAGCGGACTAAGCTGTACTCATGTCACCTGGGAACTGATAACTGACGATAGGTATAATACCAACTAGTCAGTTCCCGACGAGTCCTGTCCAGTGTACCCGTAACCTAACGAGCACCCGCATACTATCTCAAGTACGACGTACTGACGGCTGTGGGACAGACCGTCTCCCACACTGGGATGAGAAGCGCATGCGCTGGTCTACTCCGGAGTATCGATGCCCTGTCTCGATAGTCCTGCGACCAGGGACCTGAATAAGGATGTGCTTATAGATTACCCAGCCCCCACTAGTGTGACTGCCATCACAACGCTGGTAATCAAGCAAAGATCCTAAGGGCTCCACTAATGCGTATAAGTGATATACTGAAATAAACACAAGTACACATTGAAGTAGAAACAAACCAAGTAGCATACTACTATTTTGAGCAAGATTGTATATACAAGGTGAATATCCCAAGCATCCATTAAGTAATATACAAACTAGTATGATACAGTAATGGCCTCTAGGGCATATACACTAACAATCTCCCACTTGCACTAAGGCCATGTACTGGCGTATCGAAGACCAATCATCTCGATCAGCCGCTCGAACTGAGTCTGGGGCAGGGCCTTGGTGAATGGATCTGCAGTGTTGTCTTCTGAAGCAACTCTCCGAACCTCGATCTCCTTGCGATCCACGATCTCCCTGATCAGGTGATACCGCCTCAAGATGTGCCTGGATCTTTGATGGGACCTGGGTTCCTTTGCTAAAGCTATAGCCCCGTTGTTGTCGCAATACAGAGGTACTGGGTCAACAATGGACGGAACCACCTGAAGTTCCTTTAAGAACTTCCTTATCCAGACAGCTTCTTTTGCAGCATCAGATGCAGCGATGTATTCCGCTTCCATAGTCGAGTCTGCAACGGTTTCCTGTTTGGAACTCTTCCAACACACCGCCCCTCCATTGAGGGTAAAGACAAAACCCGACATGGACTTGGAATCATCCTTGTCACTCTGGAAGCTGGAGTCAGCAAAGGCCTCAATCTGGAGGTCTTTTCCGCCATACACCAAAAACATCTCCTTAGTCCTCCTCAGGTACTTGAGAATGTTCTTTACCGCTATCCAATGTTTCTCCCCAGGGTTTGACTGATACCGGCTTACTACACTCAGTGCATAAGCTACATCCGGTCTGGTACACAACATCGTATACATTATAGAGCCTACCGCAGAAGCGTAGGGTATAATAGACATGCGATCCCTCTCCAAATCAGTCTTGGGAGACATCTCTTTAGAGAGGGTGATCCCGTGACAAGCCGGTAGGTTACCGCGCTTGGAATCTTCCATACTGAATCTTTTCAGTACGGTGTTGATGTACCTGGACTGAGAAAGTCCCAATATCCTCTTGGATCTATCACGATGGATCCGGATCCCCAGGATGTATGAGGCATCACCCAGGTCTTTCATGGAGAACCTTTGTGACAAGAACCCCTTGACAGATTGTAGCATAGGAATATCATTTCCTATTAAGAGAATGTCATCCACGTATAAAACGAGGAATACTACAGTTCTCGCTACAAATCTACTATAGATGCATGGTTCATCTGGATTTTTGATAAAGCCAAATTCCTTGACCGTCTCATCAAAACAGATGTTCCAACTCCGCGATGCCTGCTTTAGTCCATAGATGGACTTAAGCAACTTGCACACCTTTCCGCTGCTCCCACTCTGAATGAAACCCTCTGGCTGATCCATATAGACACACTCCTCTAAATTTCCATTTAGAAAAGCGGTTTTTACGTCCATCTGCCAAATCTCATAATCGTGGAAGGCAGCAATGGCAAGAAGGATCCGAATGGATTTCAGCATGGCTACTGGAGAAAAGGTTTCGTCGTAGTCCAAGCCAGGTCTTTGACGAAAACCCTTTGCTACCAGCCTAGCTTTATAGGTCTCAACCTGTCCATCTACACCAATCTTCCTTTTGAAGATCCACTTGCATCCTACGGGTTTTACCCCGTCTGGAGCAATGTCCAACGTCCATACCTTGTTGGTGTACATGGACTCCATTTCGGTCCGCATTGCATCCAGCCATTTCACTGAGTCAACGCTCTGAACGGCCTGCTGGAAGCTAGTAGGCTCATCATAATCTATGATGCAATCCTCTCTATCCCCGTCTATGAGAAAACCGCAGTATCTCTCAGGCGGATGAGACTGCCTACTACTCCTGCGGAGCGGCGTAGGAATGTCCTGTTCTGTTGAACCCTCTGGTTCCACTAAGCTTTCAGTAATAGTCTGTGGTTCTGGAATTTCTTCCAGTTCTATTGTGTTCCCACTTATCTGGGTTTCCAAAAACTCAGTTTCCAAGAAGCGGGCATGCTGAGAAACAAAAACCTTTTGTTCCTCAGCGGAATAGAAAAGATACCCCCTGGAGTTCCTTGGGTATCCCACAAACTTACACTGTACTGAACGTGCCTCAAGCTTGTCCGCATGCTGCTTTTTTACAAAAGCTGGACATCCCCATACCTTAAGATAATTAAGACAGGGTTTCTTCCCAGTCCACATCTCATATGGGGTGGTGGGCACAGTCTTGGTAGGAGCCTTGTTCAAGAGATACGCAGCTGCTTCTAGTGCATATCCCCAGAATGATCGCGGTAACTCAGCGTTACTCATCATGGACCGCACCATATCCAATAGGGTGCGGTTCCGTCTCTCCGATACACCATTATGTTGCGGGGTGTATGGAGGAGTAAGCTGAGAGAGAATTCCGTTCTCTTTTAAATAGTCCAGGAACTTGGCACTTAAGTATTCTCCACCTCGATCCGATCTTAGAATCTTAATACTTTTGCCGGTCTGTTTCTCTACTTCATTCTTATACTCCTGGAATTTTCCAAAGGCCTCGGACTTATGTTTCATTAAGAAGACATAACCGTACCTTGAGAAGTCATCCGTAAAAGTAATGAAGTAAGAATGTCCGCTTCGGGCATGTGTAGACATTGGACCGCACACGTCACTGTGTACGAGTCCTAAGAGCTCGCTCGCTCTTACTCCTTGTCCAGTAAACGGAGTCTTTGTCATCTTTCCTTTGAGACAAGATTGACAAGTGGCATACGATTGATATTCGAACGCATTCAAATATCCTTCTGTATGTAACTTAGTCAACCTTCTCTCATTGATGTGACCCAATCTACAATGCCATAAGAAAGTCTGATTCATTTCCAGAGACATTCTTTTGTGTGTATTCTGGACGTTGAAAATCTGTGGTTGGTTTAACACGTATATACCATTACTCAATGTACCTGACCCAATCAAAACTTGATTAAGGTGAATGTTTACAACATTACTTACAAACGCAAATTCATAACCTTCTTTAGAAACTAAAGATACAGAAATGATATTACAAGTTGCGTTGGGTACAAAAAAGCAATTACGCAAAACCAAAACATGTCCATCTGACATTCCCAGGTGATAGTCCCCCACGGCTTTAGCATCCATGCTAGCTCCGTTCGCAACTTTGAGGGTCATGTCACCTACCTTCAAAACACTACGGTTTCTCAACGCCTGCAAAGAATTACAGATATGAGATCCTGATCCGGTATCCAATACCCAGGAAGTAGAGTTTATTGAAAGACAGTTTTCAATAACATACACACCTGAAGCTGAAGCTGCAACCTGCTTCAATTCCTGTGTTCTGGCCTTCCAGGCCCTGCAATCATTCTTCCAGTGTCCTTTCTTATGACAATAGAAGCATTCTTCCTTATCCACAAGCTTCCCCGCTATCTTTGTTGCTTTGCCTTTTCCCTTCGTATCCACTTTACCAACACCGCCCCTTGGTTTGGCGGGGGCCTTCTTCTTCTTTCCCTTGGCTTTCGCCTTGGACCTAGAAGAAGATGATCCTCCTACAAACAAAGTGGATGTTTCCCTACCTTTCTGTAGGGTGCCCTCTGCGCTCCTCAGCATGTTGAGGAGCTCTGATAGTTCAACCTCTTTTTCTTGTAGGTTGAAGTTCAGTATAAACTGGGCGTAAGTGGAAGGAAGGGACTGGAGAACTATATCCGTATATAGCTCACTCTCCAATGTGATCCCTAGGTCAGCGAGCTCCTCAATGAAGCCGATCATCTTTAGCACATGCTCGGCTACTGATGATCCGACGGCCATTCTTGTCGAAAATAACTTTTTCGACGCTTCGTATCTTGCGATACGTGATTGCTCTCCATACAGTTCTTTTGTATGGAGCAATATGGACTCCATGTCCATATTCTCATGCCTCCTCTGATGTTCGTTGTCCATCGAGGCAAGCAGGAGGCACTTGGCCTTCGCGCTATCAATCTCCCAAGTCTTGCGGATTTCCTTATCCGCGACACTGGAAGTTGGACCAGGGACAGGGGGAGCTTTGGTGGTAAGAAGATACCCCAGCTTGTCATAAGTGATTGCTATCGTGACATTCCTGAGCCAATCTTTGTAGTTTGGCCCTGTCAGTTTGTTTTTATCTAGGAGTAACTTAAGTCCAGTCATGTTGATTGGTCGCTGCAATTAGGAGAGAGAAGAAGAAACACTCAGCATGATGCTCTTGCAAGTTTAGAGTGGTTTTTAGTTTGTCTAAACAGGATGGCTCCCACTGTTTCTCGAATCCCTCCTCAAACCATAAAGGAAGAATTAGTCAGGATCAATCCCACCGTACAATACTTGCTTAACCGTTCAGCCAGGCCGGTGTCGGTACTTCGAGGGAGGTTTTCCAACGCTTTCGCGAAGTTCCTTAATTAAAGAACCTCTTTTCCCTGGGGGCGTAGCCCCGCTAACACCTTTCTAGGCACCTACTAGGTTTATAGCATTGATCGTTAAGTGAGAAATTTCCCGAGGAGTAGCATATACTCACAGTAGGATCGGGATCCAAATATCATCGCGTGACGAAACTGAAGGAATCCTACCAGAATCATCACACTCCAAATGGTATGCAAATCTAGCAAGTTTCAGTACTTATGAAACTCCCGATGTGGATTTTTGCCCCATGCTCTTATGACCTTGGCGTGAGGTCAAAATGTCATAAGTCACATGTCAAGTTCGTCCCATCATTATCCAGGTTAATTTGAATCCACCCGTACATACCCTTGACGTAGGCCAAAATGGCAGTACGACTGTCTCAAACCAACGCATTCTATCTATGCAACAGATAAATATCCGGCAGCTACCAATCACTATGCCTTGGCGTGAGGTCAAAATACATAGCTTGAATACTACCGAATATTTAACTGAAATGATGGAGGGCTACGGATGGTTTTGGCAAAACCGTGAACGTAGTGAACTTGATTTGGTCGATGGAACGAGATAGCTTTTAAATGGAGTGGCTCAAACTCCGTATTTTAAAAGTTTGTTTTGAAAAGAACCGAGTGGTTTTTCGAAAGTGTTCCAACGACTTTAACTTGGTTTATTATCTTGCATTAGTTCTTTTAATGCGTGATATTCTTGCATTAGTACTTTTAATGCGTCCCATCATTTAACCCTACCATTGCAGAAAACAACCAAAATATGACGTACGCTTATGCCATTCGCATTCGCCACTGGGCCCCGTCATTACCCGTTAGGTTACTTAACTAACGACAGAGCGGGGGCTGGGCTAGCGCGTCTGTAAAACATAAGCAACGCCTAAATAGTAAGCAATGATAGACATTACAGATCACAGATGAATGCATTGGATATACTAGCAATCCGCAATCCTTTCGAGCCTGAAACGAAAAGCGGATAACACGGTCGCGGTGAATAGCCAAATACCCCACCCAAGACCCCTACGGGTGCGGCAAACTACCCGCCAAGTACTCGGTAGTTTGTGCACCCCTCCATGGGTCTATCCTAGGAGCAAAAACAGTAAAAAGAATTATACAATGACGGCTACAACCCCGACCCGGTTGTGCGGCCAAACAAATAATATTATTACATCAATTTACATTTACAATGAATGAAAGAAAAACAAAAGCTCATCTCACATCCACCCCGGCTATTCACCCGCGACAGTCCAACACATTCATATACACATTCCAGCACATTACAGATCATGTATAACCCCGACTAATCGACTTATAGCGATTAGCCGACGTTCAATACATGCAAGCATCACAGATATAACCATCATAGTCAAAGTGCAGTGAAGTTCGGAAAAAATACGGAATTATAGGACCCCAAAAGGAAATTTCTTTTCTGGAAAATCTGGGCACATATAATATATTTTAAAAATCCCAAAACCAACACACAAACACACTGCACGAAAAACGATGCAGAGAAGACAACAACTCGCGGCGGTTCCGCGGCGGCTAAGAAGGCTCACGCGGCGGAAGGGCGGCGGTTTAGAGGAATTAATGCATCGTTTTTCTTGGGTGTTCTCACAAAACCCTGAGCCGAATTTAGGAGTATAAAGTTTTTCATTTTGACCAGAAAAAATTTCAACAGAAACTCAGTTTTAGTAAAAGTTTGGTTTTTAGATTTTTCCGGTTCCGAACTTCGTTACACTTCACTACCAAGCTAGTTTAAGTTTAGTTAGGCTCTGATACCACTGTAAGTCCATATTGCGACCCCCGGTTCTTACGGGGAGGCGGAAACGGTATAAAAAACGAATTTTTATCGCAAGAGGCAACATGGACTAAACTATGGTCGGGATCGTTGTCTAAACTAAAACTAGCAAACTATGCTAAAGAGAGTTAGCTACTCGGATGAAGATGGTTATACCTAAACTTGAACTCCTTCTCTTCAAGCTCCGATGGTGGTTCGATGGCTCCTTCTCGTTGTCTCCGTACGCCGAAGATAGATCCACTTGAAAGCTCCAACCTTTAGCTCCTTCTTCGTTCTTTGAAGAAACTAGTTCACTTGGTTTGCTAAACCTAGTGAACTAGAATGAGTAGAGATGATTTAGAATGGAATTTTATCTATGGTTCTTGATTCTCAACTCATGAGACAAGAGAACCATAGATCAAGAGAGGGAGCAAGAGGTTGAGGATGAGAGCAAGAGGAGAGCTCAAGAACAAGAGAGAGAATGAGCAAGAAAGAATGAGCAACTCTTTTGTCTTTCACCCTCTCATAATCCAAAGTGATCATAACTCATCATATCAAAAAAGTCTTATGTGATGGTTTGAAGCAACCATAAGCTTATCATGTCATGCACTCATTTTACTCAAATGAGCAAGCAAGAAAAAGTCTTTGGGATGAAATGATAACCATGGTTATCATGATGGTCAACTAGTCAAGCCTAGTCAACCGGTCAACAAGTCAACAAAAGTCAACAAGTCACCAAAGTCAACAAGTCAACAAAAGTCAACAAGTCAACAACCATATCACCATAACACTTAATTAATATAATAGTTAATCACATATCATATTCTCATTAGGGTTGAGCATAAAGTCAAAAAGTCAACGGTCAACTGTCAACAACCCTAATGAGAATCCGCTGCCTCTGCCTCCCTGTCAACTGTGCATACACACCCGCATCCGCGTTCCGAGGAACACGAATGCAAACTGGATAAATCCAATCCCATAAGGTACACTAGGATCTGGCTTAAACCAAAGCCCGCTAGTGTAAACTGTCCGGACACTGTACGTGCACAAGTGCACGGATGTGACCGAACCCTGTCGCAAAACCATGCGACCTGTCGCAATACCATGCGACCTCTACTCTTTTGCCTAAAGGCGAAAAGCTTTCTGTGTGGGACTCTAAAGACTCGACACTACGCTGGCAGTGGGTTTAACCACAGACCGCAAGCGGCACTAGCTGTGCGTAACGGTCCCCAGGTAATGCCGACAAGAAGACCGACGAGGCGAAACCCATCTGAACTCCTACTGAGCCTGAGTGTGACATTCTCCATACAGTCCGGTCTGTTCGTCTGATACATCGCATGGCGGGCCTAGGGGGCGGTAAACGTCAGTCCCCCAATAGCGGTACAAGTCGTGCCGGAGTGAAGCCCAATAGATAACACTGGAAACCTACCAGTATATCTCGTTTGCCCTGGCCAGGGACTACTCGTGTAATGGCTCTCCTAGACACAGCGCGATGTCAACCCCCAATACCGGGAGAGACGAATCCTGTCTAACCGTCACTGCCTCCAAGTGCTTCGGGACTGCACCCAACTACCACCTGTTTGCACGACTCCTTTGAGACGTGGTAGGGTAGTGATCAAAGTACAGTGGGAACACACCCGAGGCGAAGTGACAGTGTCAAGTCAGCGGACTAAGCTGTACTCATGTCACCTGGGAACTGATAACTGACGATAGGTATAATACCAACTAGTCAGTTCCCGACGAGTCCTGTCCAGTGTACCCGTAACCTAACGAGCACCCGCATACTATCTCAAGTACGACGTACTGACGGCTGTGGGACAGACCGTCTCCCACACTGGGATGAGAAGCGCATGCGCTGGTCTACTCCGGAGTATCGATGCCCTGTCTCGATAGTCCTGCGACCAGGGACCTGAATAAGGATGTGCTTATAGATTACCCAGCCCCCACTAGTGTGACTGCCATCACAACGCTGGTAATCAAGCAAAGATCCTAAGGGCTCCACTAATGCGTATAAGTGATATACTGAAATAAACACAAGTACACATTGAAGTAGAAACAAACCAAGTAGCATACTACTATTTTGAGCAAGATTGTATATACAAGGTGAATATCCCAAGCATCCATTAAGTAATATACAAACTAGTATGATACAGTAATGGCCTCTAGGGCATATACACTAACAGTATCATCAAAGCAGATGTTCCAACTCCGCGATGCCTACTTCAGTCCATAGATGGACTTGAGCAACTTACACACTTTACCGCTGTTCCCACTCTGAATGAATCCTTCTGGCTGATCCATATAGACGCACTCATCTAAATTTCTATTTTGAAAAGTCGTCTTTACGTCCATCTGCCAGATTTCATAATCGTGGAAGGCAGTAATGGCAAGAAGGATCCGAATGGATTTCAGCATAGCCACTGGAGAAAAGGTCTCGTCATAGTCTAAATCAGGTCTTTGACGAAAACCCTTTGCAACAAGTCTAGCTTTATAGGTCTCAACCTGCCCATCTACACCAATCTTCTTTCTGAAGATCCATTTGCAGCCTACGGGTTTTACCCCTTCTGGAGCAAAGTCCAAAGTCCAAACTTTGTTGGTGTACATGGACTCCATCTCGGTCCACATTGCATCCGGCCATTTTACCGAGTCACCGCTCTGAATGGCTTGCTGGAAGCTAGTAGGCTCACCATAATCCATAGTGCAATCCTCTCTATCCCCGTCTATGAGAAAACCGTAGT